>CM066031.1:895905682-897243293 GCA_033557465.1 Ichthyophis bannanicus | reverse complement strand
CTTGTGCATGCTGCTCGGGCAACAAGCTGGGTATACCAAATATCCTTGTTTTCTGTGTCTATGGGACAGTCGAGACCGACAAAATCACTAGACCAAGAAGAGTTGGCAGCCGAGGGTGCTAACAGTCGGTGAAAAAAATGTCCTCCGAGAAACTTTGGTACCTTCCCATAAAGTTCTTCTACCACCTCTCCACATAAAATTGGGATTGATGAAGCAATTCGTAAAATCACTTCCAAGAGATGGAGAATGCTTCAAATACTTGGTCACCAAGTTTCCAGGCCTGTCGGAGGCAAAATTGAAGGAAGATGTGTTCATCGGACCAGACATTAGAAGGCTTATAGTTGATCAAGAGTTTGTCAATACCATGATGGATCCTCAAAAAGAAGGGTGGATTGCATTTAAAGAAGTCGTACAGAAATTTTTAGGCAATGACAAAGATCCTCACTACAAAAAGATCGTCGGACGAATGCTGAAAGCATTTCAAGCTTTAGGTTGCCTGATGAATTTGAAAGTGCATTTCCTCCAGTCCCACCTTGACTACTTTCCTGAAAATTTGGGAGCTGTGAGTGAGGAACAAGGTGAACGATTCCACCAAGATATTAAAGAGATGGAAAGGAGATACCAAGGAAAATGGAGCATTACAATGATGGCAGACTACTGTTGGATGCTTCAGAGAGACATTCCAGATGCTATTCACAAGCGTAAATGCACCAAGAGGAGCCTCACAAGGAAGAAGAATTGAGTTTAGTGTGTGTAGGTGAGCTCATTTCAGTTCAAAAAAGGATTTTCATGAAAATATTGTAATAAAACTTTAATTTTATAAGTCTATTTCCATTTATTTTGAGGTATTGCCTTATTTAACATAGTTACCTAAATTGTCAGGACACGTGATGTCCTATGACAAAATGGAGGTCATTTTCGGATTCAGCACACCAAAAAACATAAAGATTACGTGGAATAACCAAAACAGCTCTCAAAAGGTTTTTTGACAGACCTGTGTAATCATACATATAGCACTCAATACAAAAGAATGAATAGCCCCATCTCACTTCTGGACTGCTGTCTCCATCATTGTATTGATGAGTTGTTCAGCTGTTTAGAGCTGCTAAGGGATTAGGAATACTGGGCCCGATATTCAGCAGCGGCAGCTAGCATAATTACATATACTAGCCACTGCCGCTGAGCACTAAACCTGTTCAATGTCAGCTGCCTGATTAGCTTCAGCGGTAAAAGTAAGGACAACCTTTTCTGTGCCTAACTTTCACCACCACTGGATATCTGATCAGTGGCTGAATATCACAGCTAACTGGTTATCCCCAGGGTGACACTCTGTAACGCTCCTGGAACATCCCGATGCTAACCAGTTAACATCAGTGCATGTGGCAGTTGTACCTGTGGATATTCAGCAGCACTGATCATGTTAGTGTTGCTAAATAGTATGCTTAGTGGCATTTACATGGTTTAATCCTTTACCATTCATGCCACTCATCTCACTCTTACTGTATTAATCATCTGTACCTTCTAACTCTCAATTCCAACTAGATACAACCCACTGCTCTGCTTTTAGCTGTATTGCTCTTCTTTTTTAGAGGGTTCTGCTTACCTCAGTTATATGCCAGACCTCTAGAACTTGGTTTAAAGTAACTCTCAAGACCTACCTATTTCCCAAGGCTTTTGGGACAGATGATATCTTGAGGCTGGGGGGAGTGCTGGCTCTTCTAGGGTGTATGATGACCCTCAGCTCAGCTCACACCACTCTGTTGTACTCAGTGCTATAAGAAATGGTATATGAAATCTCTAAAATAAATAAACTGTGGCATAAAGACCTCAATGCCCTGGGAGAGAGGAAAACAGCACCAACACTTGAAGGCACTGAGAATGTGGCAGAGCAGCTTAAACAGTGGAATAAAGACTCAAAAGCACTAGAAGTGGGCAAAGCAGCACCCAGAATGGCAATAACACCCCAAGGAACTGGAAGAGGGATGAAACTACCCAAACAAATGCGTGAACATCCTAAAGCTCCAATAAAAGGAAACCTTGTAAGACATATTGAGAACCATTTCTTATGCCAAAAGGTTATTTCTTTTTATTCTAATAGTAAAACATGGCAACTACATTAATTTCTGTTTTTTATAAATTATAAAAAAAAATATATATAAAAATGTCAAATAAGGGAAGATGAGAACATGTCTGTTCTACTCCAATATCTGCAGGAAACATGTTCAATCCTATTCTACTACTACTACTATTAAACATTTATAAAGGGTTATAAGGCATATGCAGCACTGTACAAACACATATAAAGACAGTTCCTACTCGTTAGAGCTCCCAGTCTAATCAAGACAAACAAAACCATAGTTAGAAATGAGGATAGAATAGGGAAGTGTAAGGAGACACAAGGAACAAGGAATCAGGATCCAAAGACAACCTCAAAGAGGTAAGCATCGATATGAAAGAGGGACAGGGATGAAGCCTGACGTACAGACTCAGAATGTTTGTTCCAGGCATAAGGAGCAGCAAGGTGAAAGGACCAAAGTCTGGAGTTAGCAGTAGAAGAGAAGGGCAAAGAGGAGCAAGCCAGTAGAAGAGCGAAGTTCACGAGGAGGGCTGTAGAGGGAAAGGAGAGAGGAGAGATAGTGAGAAGCAGTAGAATGAATGCATTTAAAGGTCAGAAGAAAGAATTGGATACAGAAACAGAAGGGAAGCCAATTAAGTGAATTGAAAAGAGGGGTTAGATGAGTAAAGGGAGGCTGGCAAAAGATTAGTCACACAGCAGAGTTTTGAATAGATTGAATGAGAGAGAGATGACTCAGAGGGAGACCAGAAAGAAGGAGGTTGCAATAGTCGAGACGGGAAGTAATTAAAGAGTGGACAAGTGTTTTAGTAGTGTGTTCAGAGAGGAAAGGGTGAATTTTGTAAATGTTATAGATAAAGAAAAGACAGGTTTTAGCAATCTGATGGATATGTGAGGAGAAGGAAAGGGAGGAATAAAAAATGACGCCAAGGTTATGGGCTGAAGATTGAGGTTTACAATTATTTCTCATGAATGAGGGATTCCCAGTGTGGTCCGCACTGAAGGCTCTCACAGCTCTCCTCATGAGAGATGTGTGTGAAAAATGCTCACCTGTGACTCTTAGCAATGGATCCAGAAAGGTTCAAAGCAGAAGGAAGAATAAGACTGGCAGCAACCCCCCAAGGTATTCAAAAAGCACAAAAGTGATATTAACTACAGTGGAATGAAGACCCAAAGGACCAGAAAAGATGCAAAGCTGAAGGAGGAGGAAGACTGACATTAAGGCCCAAAGACATTAATCACAGAATTATGACCCCAAGGCACCAAGAAAATGCAAAGCTGGGAGGTGACAGATTGAAAACAATCCCCCATTCACCCTGATCACAGAGCAATCCATCAGGAAATGTAGCATAAAAATAATGAGCAAACAATCTCAAATAACAACATTTGATCATTGTAGTTAGGAATTTTGAGTGATTTTTGTGAACAGGATGAGTCAGAGCAAATCAGCAAGAAGAATGGATAAAGATCATCATTAATCACTCAATAATTTGTTTTGGAATGCAACTTTATGAGGCAGTGAATTTACCCTGTTTAGCTTCAAATAATGATTTTGCCTAAGTGATATCTACAAATCTTTTATATTACACAAACCTCTCTTTAAATGGGTCCATTTACATTAGGTTTGTGAAGTTATAAATGAAAGAGATATATTAAAAAACAATTGACTGGATAATATTTAAATGAGGCAGTCAGTGTTTTCTTTAAATGCTGACTGCCACAGTTAAATATAATCTATGGGAGGGCATAGTCAAAAGGAGTAAAGCTGAGGGGGATATTCAGCAGCACATAACAGTTTATCATTGGGGGTGTTCTGGGGGTAGAGTGGGGGCAGCACCAAGGATTAGCTGGCCAGCAGCGATGCTGAGCCTCTGGGCAGTTAACTCTATCTGGCTAAAGTTAGGACAGAAAAAGGTTGTATAACTTTAGCGGGTTTAATTATCCAGCCGGCAGCTGAATATCACTGCTGACCGGAAAACTAATTCAGTACCTGAGCAACCCAGATATTCAATGCCGCTAGCCAGAAATGGCCCCAGCATGGAATATTGGGGCATTACTGAATTAGTATTTAATTGTGCTGGCCGCCACTGCTGAATATGTCCCCCTGGATATACCCCACCAGTATCCAGACACTGAATGGGCTGAATATTCAGATTCTGCAGAATAGTGGTGATATTGAGCTGCTATCTGAATAAACTATCCGAATAGCATTAGGACAGCTTTTTTAGCTCTGGATTGTGGCACTGAAAATCACCTCTTTCTGGATAACTCCAAGTACTGCCCACCCTCAGATGGTGCTGAAAAGACACGTAAGGATATTTAGCAGCACTAACCAAACAGTGCCAATGAATATCCCTATTGGCGGGACTTACCCAGTCAGTAGGGGCTGCTAAATGGATAAGCAGTTGTAAATATTGGGACCTGAACTTTCACAGAACTTCAAAAGTTAATGGGATGCATATTCAGATGGATTTATACGTAAATACCCACGATCCCGATATTCAGTGACACTATTTGGATAGCACCGCTGAATAGAAACAGAAACATGATGGCAGATAAAGACCATAAGGTCTATCCAGTCTGCCCTTCCATACCAACTACTACAGTACCTTTTTTTCCTGTGGAGGCATATTCTAAGATGTGCATCCCAGCCCTCAGTGTGTCCAGTTGGAACCAGACTCACAGAAGTAGAAGGGATTCTAATCCCACTGGGCACGTCTAGCCCCCACAGGATCGGAATCCCGTCTAAGCCTGTACATGCAGGCCAGGACCCAATTCCGGTAGGCCTGCATATACAGGCACCTGCCCGGCTAACTCAGTCAAGGCTCCAGAATGGAGCCGCAGCACCATGGCATCTGGTTGCCATGGCACCACTACTCCATTCAGGAGTTGTGATTCGTGGCCACCGATGACGTCATTGTTTCCCCACAGTCTGACCACCAATCTGGCCTCCTGCACTCCCTCCAGTCTTTGTTGCTGCCCGGGCCTGCTGTCCCACCCCATCTAGGGACGTTATTCCACCTCAGAGGTGGAATAAGTTCCCCATCCAGTCTGCCGGCCCTGGACATACAGGGCCAACATCAGGATTGGCCCTGGACGTCCGAGGCCATGGACCACCCACTGCCCACCCTAACTCCACTTCTGCACTGCCCATTTCCCGCCCCTATCTAGCCTCCCCATACAAGCTCATTGTTCATATGGGGAAGTTTGGCGGAGACGGGAAAGGCAGATGAATAGCGGGGATGGATGTCCATCCCTGCTATTCGTGTTACAGAATAGACCCCTTAGAGATCTTCTGTGTTTGTCCCATGTTTTCTTGATTTCAGTTACAGTCCTCATCTCTATTACCTCTACCGAGATTATTCCATGCATCTACCACTCTTCCAAAAAAGAAATATTTTCCCAAATTACTCCTGAATCTAGCCCCTTTCACCTTCATCCTATGCCCCCTCATTGCAGGTTGTTTTTTTTTTTTTTGAAAGAGGCTCTCCTCCTGTGCATTTATGCTACAGAGGTATTTAAATATCTCTATCATATTTCCCCTCTTTTGCCTTTCTTTCAGAGTATACATATTGAGTTATTTAAATCTGTCTCTATATGGTTTATGATGAAACCTACTGACCATTTTGGTAGTCATCCTCTGCACTGACTCCATCCTGTTTAAATCCTTTTGAAAGTGCGGTCTCCAGAAATGCACACAATATTCCAAATGAGGACGCATCAAAGACTTACACAGAGCCACTATCATCTCCTTCTTCCTGTTGGTCATTCTTCTCCCCATTCACTCTAGCATCCTTCTGACTTTCGCCTGTCATCTTTTCTACCTGTTTAGCCACCTAGGATCATAAGAAGCAATCATCCCTGAGTGTGGTTCTTCTTTTGTGGACAGAAGCACCCTGCATTTTTTAGCATTAAATCTCAGCTGCCAAATTCTTGACTACTCTTCAATCTTCGCTAAATCTCTCCTCATGTTATTTACTTCTTCCTGGGTGTCTATTCTATTGCAGAATTTAGTATCAACTGAAAAAAGGCAAACCTTACCCGACAACTCTTCTACAATATCACTTACGAAAATCTTAAAAAGAATTGGACCAAGGACAGACCCTGAGGCACCCCACTGATAACATCCTTCTCCTCAGAGTGAGTTTCATTTACCTGTACCCTTTGTTGCCTTGTACTCAACCTGTCAGTCACTTTAGGGTACATCCCTAGGGTGCTCAATTTATTTATAAGTCACCTGGGTGGAACAGTGTCAAAGGCTTTAGTGAAATCTAATTACACCACATCTAGTCTTCTCTGTTGGTCCAACTCTTTGGTCACCCAGTCAAAGAAATTAATTAGATTTGTCTAACAAGACCTGCCACTAGTAAAACCATGCTGCCTCGCATATCCTCACTGACCACATAACAATACCTCTGGGGCTGTCTGTGGGCAGAGTTGGGGTGGTCCCAAGAGCTATTGGGTAAGCGGTAATATTCAGCCACTAACCAGAAAGCTAAACCGCATAAAATTAGGACAGGTCAATGCTGTTCTAACTTTATACAGAATTGCTATCCAGTTAGCAACATCATCACTAACCAAATATCAATTCTGGATATCATCACTAACCAAATAACAAATCTGGTTGGCTGCCAAACCGGAATATTCAGCACCAGATGCTGGATAGGCTCAAGTTCGAATATCCAGGTTTACTTTCAGCTGCAGTGCTCAGGCACTTTAAAACACACTAACCACAAGCAGCTGAGTATCACTTCTAGTATCTTTTCTAAAAGATCACACCTCCATTGGTACCAACCATGGCTATGGGGTTCAGAACAAGTGACAAACTTGACTGAGTTGACTGCTACTAAGCAACTGGAAATAGATTCAAAACTGAATGCAAATCCACATTTGTTAAAAACCATACTGCATTATATAGATATTGAAGTTTGGAGGATAAAGTTTATGGATCAGACTGTAGTGCTATGCACAGAAGGTTGTTTGACCTGTTGTAAGTTTTATCATCCTTAGTCTACAGATCAAGTTGACAAAGCTAAAAAAAACATTATTTGCATTCTGAAGAAAGATGCATTCAGTTAAAGGCCAAGACATGCATTTTCCCTGTTACTTATGACCATAATGGCTACTCTGTATTGCTCTACAAGTATATCACCTTTTGAAAAATGACAAGTAGAGAAATGATTTTAGCTTTCCATTCTCTTTACAGAACAAATTATATCTGCATGCCTATCAGAACAACTGCACATTGTTCTCTTAACACATCTGGAAAGCACTGTCAGAGGTAGCAAAGGATGCTAAACAATATAAAATTAGTAACAAAGTATTCTTTTTTTATGTTCAATCTTTTTTATTGATAAATTCAAAAATACTACACGATAAAACTCAGAAAACAAGGAAACCAATCCAGTCCACATTACAGGGAGCTTATACTAGGAAAAACACATCATAAGAAAAGTAAATTTACAAAATTAGAAATTATGCAAAAAAAAAAGGAGCTGCTGACCTAATTAATCAAACTCTGATTTCAATCTGATGACATGAGAAAAAAAAATATTGATATCATATCTGCGGATCCTGAGTCAAAAGACACATTTCTAATGCTAATGTCTCCAAGAAAACGTATTTGGTACCCCAAAACATAACCAGACATTTGCAGGGAAATTTAAGGAAAAAGGTTGCACCAATAGCTAAGACACAGGGCTTTAAAGATAAAAAAGCCCTTCGTCGAAGCTGAGTTTTCCTAGAAACATTGAGAAACATATTTATTTCCCCCCCCCCCCACACAAAATTCAGCATTCTTATTAGAAAAATATAAATGCATTACTGAGTTTTTCTCAGCCTCGGAAGAAAAGGAAACCAAAAGCGTGTCCCTAGTTGAAATTACATCTTGGGAAGATTCTATAAAGGCAGAAACATCTAGGTAATCCAGAGAAGGAATGGGGGCAGCTCCTAACGAAACCTCACCTGGAGTTACCCCCGCCTGAAGTAAATAAAACAATTTAGTAACAAGTGGCTTAGAACTATCTCGATACCCCAAGATTTCTATCAAATACTTGTCAAACGAAATTTGAGGGAACAATAAATGAGTATAAGGAAAATTTAAACACGTAACATTCATAGCTCTCAAATTAATTTCAAGTATTTCTTGCTTGGCATGAAGAATAAGACTATCCTTAATAAAAGACATAGTGGTATTCTGCAATGCATTACATTGAACTTCCAATTTCTGACACTAATTATCCAAAGCAATTAATTGAGAATCATGTTGAGCTAATTTAGCCACAGAATCTTTGGAGAAAACTGAGAATTGAGACACCACAGAAATAAATGAAGTCTCAATCCGTGAGAGAACACACCACACATCAGACAAGGAAATATCATGAGAATCCGCAGGAATGGTAGGCAAACCATTCCGTTGAGCCAGAACAAGATCCTCCGGAGCCTGTAGAACCCGTGGTAAAGAAACAGCCACAGGGTCCAAGGAACTCACAGGAGGAACTACTGGAGTTGACAAATCCAATCGTTGAGGCGATCCCCTCCAACACAGGTGAAGAGGTAACTGGGACACTGGAACCTATGTCAGCAGAAGGGGCAGAGTTATTAACCCCCCAAAATGATGAGGAGCTATCAATTGGAAGCTGGGATCTGGCTGCGGCAGTCAAATCACCCTCCATATCTTTCACTGCAACAACATGCCGATCCATAGGTGGTATTCACAGTACTCACATTTAGATGATGCTTCCTGCGCTTGCCCATTCCAAATTTCCAGATCCACAGCTCCTCGAGTGCCGAAGGAGCGCATAAGGAGCTTATCAGGCCCCTTTAAAACACGCCCCTTCAGAACGCGACCGCTACTGCATACCGCGGAGCAGGCCACGTTTTTAAGGCCCCCTGGATGACATCGGGGCCAGGCACCGTGAAGATGAACCGGGTGCTCCCAGCTGCCTGCAGGGAACACGAGCAACGCGGTGCACGCAGTCAGCAAACCTCCTCTCCTCACACGTCCCCACTGACAAAGTATTCTACTATAACTTTGGCAAACATAAAATGAAAGACAGTACATTTTTGTCTAGATGGAAATGTCCATTTTTAATAGTGGAGAAAGTATCACCTGCTATCACTTCTAAATTAAGAAAAACATTGATAGTGAAGATCTTTTTAAATGGATTAACATTAATCAGCTGAGACTTGTAAGCAAGATCTTGCCCTTGAAATGAATGATACTAATTTAGAAATAGTCCAATTTGTTTATCTTTACAGATGGAGAACTGAACCCCATGAAGATCCTGTTTCTGATCCTGATGTTAACGGAGGTAAGATTGCCGTTGATCAAACCTGGTCCTCTTTCTGAAGTTGTACTGCAAAATACACTTGGATTTCCCAGTACCCAATCACAAATAGTCAGGTAAAAATTATTTGCATCACTGGACCAGTTTGATGTCATCTAGAAGCATTTTAAGTTTTCTGATATACGTTATGATCACCAGATTCCTAAGTTTAGTTCAAATTTCACATGAATATGCTACTGCTAAAGTGCAGAATACTCTGTGTCAGTCAGAGAATATTATGATCCATCCAATCAGAAAGGATCCCAGTGATATGTGGAATATTTTGCCAGTGCCGTTTTCTTTGCAGTTTTGAGTTCTTTATTATCTACTGTAAATGTGAGCAACAAGATATCATCCCTAAAGAACTTAAGATAAAAAAATTATCTAAAATCTACATACCATACGAACTATGGCAAAGAATGTGCTATACCCTCTCCAAGAAACTGCCCAATTACCCCATCAGCATCTTATGCAGCATATAGAGCATGATCAATAAAAAACCCATCCTCATTGCTTCAGAAGAATCTGCACAGGTAAGCTTTGCTTTTGAATTGTTGGCTGGTTTTTGATATAGATTTTCCATTGCATATGTGTTACCTATTTTGACTTCTTATAATGCTACTTAGCCACTGGGGTGTGTTAGGGTAGCTACACAAAAATAAAAAAAACAAAAAAACAAAACAAAACCCTGCCTTCTCTTCCTCTTTGTTCTTTGTGCTTAAGAAAAGTTTTGTGTTGCAAGTTTCTACTTGTCCACAGCCTTCTTGATCTACAGCCTAGTGGCAAGCAACCTAAATTTTGGTTATAAGCTTAGGAAATTCTAGCTTGTCTCTATTCCTTGCCTAGCCTTTTTTAATCATAAATTTGAGTGTACCCTCAACCCACTGGCCTTGGGCACTTAAAGTCCCACCCATCCCAAAGTTGTATTTGCCATATTATAGATAATCATCTGTCCTCCAATTAAGAGGAACACCCATCTTTTATCATTTTGCTAAAACTGCTTCATAACCCTCTCAATCAACATGCCATGTATTCAATGCAATAGATGTGGTGCCTTAATTCTAAGAAGAATCATTTGGATCCTTAGAGCTTGCCCTATATGTCTCAAGCTATCTGCTATGAATAAAGAATTGATTCTATTAAGGCAAGAATTATCTGCAATGAAACACACTTCCCCTTAGGTACATATTAAAAACAATTCACCATTGCTCCCACAAAGAATCAAAATCCCAGGAACAAATGAATCACAGTGGTCTCTGGTAGTTTGCTACCTATAACATGGAGACATCCTCTTCATCAAAAGATATCCCTGTATAATGCCTTCTCTGCTTTGGAAAATGAGAGTGCTCAATTAGTGGAAACTAAAGAGGTCCTTAAATGAGAAGGTTAACATTCAATCTACCAGTAATTCCCCAAACATAAACAATCACAAAACAGAAAACTGTTACTACTTGGAAACTCCAGAGGGATTAACTTTGGAACACTGTCCAAGGGACAGAAGATGGTCAAATGCTTCCCAGGTTCTTCAGCCAGCTACAATACAAACCAAATTGTTAGCATAGTCTGTGCGGAAAGTAAGCATTCCAGAATTGATGATGTTTCCACTTGGGTACGAATGACCTGTCTAGAAACAATACCTCTACAGAACAAAGGGACATCTGGGTTCTGGGAAAGAAACTTAAACCCACTAAGGCACATTTTACAATGGGATATCCAAATGCAATCTGTGATGTCAAAGCCAAAATGTCTGAAAAAAAAATCAGTCGTGCACAAGTTCAAGCATGATTTCAGAAAAGTAGACATGCCCAATATGGACATCTATAGAGATGTCTACATAGACATTCCCAGAATAGCATCTCAGATCATGGACATTTAATAGCATAGGGCCTGATATTCAAAGTAATAGGCATGTGCTAGATGCTGAAAAAATGACTTACCCATGTAAGGATGCCATAACCAGCTATGGCAGATATTCAACAAAACAGCTTGCATTGAAAAATCTGCCAAAACCGGGCAATGCTTAGCAGATATCTGTGAGGGTGTAATGGGGTGTAGTGGAAGTGTGGTCCCATCATACCCATGTTATGCCGATATTTGAACACATTGGGTGGCACCAGAAGATGCTATACACTGCACAAGCCTAGGCGAGGGTTTGTGGTGCTTAGGACAACAGGAACACTAGCGGCTAACCCGTGTATAAGAGTAACCACATAATACTGCGAGACATGACCTGGGGATGGCAATCTGCTAACCCGTGCTGAAGAGAAACTGTGTAGGACCGCCAGAGATACCATGTGGGTACTGCACTGGATCCTCCAGAGGTGGAGGCACACCCGACAAGCAGCAGACAGTGGTCCAGCAGGCAGTGGCCCAGAAGGCAGTGGCCCAGCACCCCAGGCATAGGTACCTGGCCCCACATATGCACAGGCCCAGGGTGAGCTATCTGCCACTCACAGAGAAGGAGGTGTACCAGCACTACTGGTTTGATGGTGGCACAATCACCAAGTTGTGCACAATCCTCAGTGGAGACCTGAAGTCATCCACAGCCAGAGGCCAGGCACTGCCAGTGGCAGTAAAGCTAAATACCATCCTTGGCTTCCTGAGGAATGGGAGCTTCCAGCACATTAACATCACACAGTTGGCAACATGTCACTGCATAGATACTATCACCAGAGCTGTGCTGCGACAACTGGGGCACCTGATCATATTCCCCAGGACACCACTGGAGCGGCAGGAGATGATGCAGGCCTTCTATGACATAGCAGGATTTCCATCAGTCTTCGGTGTCATTGGCTGCATGTACATTGCACTGAGGGCTCCCAGACAGGACCAGAGAGCCTATAGGAACCAGCACAATTTTGCATCCATGAATATGCATATGGTGGTGAATGCCAACATGACCATCACCGACATGTGTGCGAGGTATCCAGGGTCATGCCACAATGCCTTCATATATGTCCAGTCTGGCCTGGGACATGCAGCAGTCAGTGGACACCTAGGAGATGTCTGATTGCTCAGTGAGTGGACACAACTGTGAGCTCCCAGACAGGTACACAAACCACAGTCAAGGTATCGTCTTGTAATGTAGTAGCCGCACATGTAGGAGGATATGTGGGAAGTGTGTAATATGAACCATGATATACACTGTGGGCACATGATGTTGCAGAGGCAGGCAATGGCGACATGGCATAGATGGGGAGCCAACAGCTGGCTATGGCACTGGTGAACCGGGCCCGAATCATCTGGGAGACATTCTAGAGACCATGATGACACATATGATCTATCGGTAAGTGACTTTATTGCACCACAGTGAGTTACAGAAATTAGGTAGTCCTCCCATCACCCCTACCCCCAGCTCTGTATCCACCCATGGATTCTTGGCAACATGGGAACTGCGACATAATGGAGCAGTATCCGATGTGGTACTCGCAGCATCCTCACCCTCCTCTATGATGTTGTGTGCTGCACATGAGTCAGTGTGACCTGTTGTCACCTGTGGTGCCTGTGGTGCACCCCCTCCCTAACCTCAACCCCAGCCCCCTGGGCCTGCATGAAGTCCACCAACTGGCATTAGGCACCAGCAATGGTAGCTGGTAGGCTACCATCTCCTGCATCAGTTGCAGTTATGCCTCCTGGTGGCACTGCACACTCAGACGGTGGTCACACAACTCCTGGTGGTCAGCTTACATCTCCTGACTTGCAGCCTACATCTCTTAACATATGTTGCATAGCTCTGACTGGATGCCTTCAGTGCAGGCCAGCAGATGTGTCCACTCCTGTAACAACTCCTGATCCACATTATCCCGTCCACTGTCAGTCAGCTTATCCAGAATGTGGAACTACAGTTCAGCAAGAGGTGGCTCGGCTTGCTCATGCTCCTCCCTGTCAGCCACATCACACATTGCAGGACACTACAAGGCAGGAACCCTGCTTGCTGTTACCAACAGAGGGAGGCTGTGCACAGCCACACCAGGAGCCCCTGCTTGCCCCACATACCCCTAGGGGCCTCAATTGGTAGCACCCGGACTCCAACTCGGGCACCCCCTCAAATCTGCTCTGTGCTGAGAGGTGGGGCACCACACTGTATGAGCGCCCCAGTGTACATGACAGGCAACACAGCCAAGGTGCACACACACTGTAGATCAGCCCACTGACCCCCACAACTGTGCTATCCAAATCATGCTATGCTAACCACTGTGGGTGTCAAGCCCCCTAACATACCTCTCCTTATCTCCACAGTGCAGGTATACTCCACTGTCACCAGGATGGTCTGGCCTAATGAGCCCATGGCTGCTCAGAATGTGGTTGCACCAACATCCCGTGTCTGCACCAATGGATAGTCCTCATCACCACCAACCACATCTGTAATGGCATGATTGTCTGGCAGAATGAGGGTACAGTATACTGCCCAGGTGCCACCAACATCACCAATGCTAGGTGACCTGGGCTTCCCACCCAGCTACCCCACCAAATTGAGTCTCCTGGTTTTCCCCACCCTACCAACTATGCTGGCCATGCCACTGTTAAACTGACTCTACTACTACTACTACTGAGCATTTGTATAGTGCTACAAGTCATACACAGCACTGCACAGACATATAAGAGACAGTCCTTGCTCATCAGAGCTTACAATCTAGTCAATACAGACAACACAGAAGGTGTAGACAGGGATAAAATAAGGGGGAAAGGTAAAGAAACAAGGAGATCAGGTGAGTCAAGATCCAAACGCAGCAGCAAAGAGGTGGATTTGAAAAGGGTCAGAGAAGGTGCCTGGCATACAGACACAGGTAGTTTGTTCCAGGCATAAGGTGCAGCAAAATGAAAGGAGCGAAGTTTGGAGTTAGCAATAGAAGAGAAGGGCACAGATAGAAGCAGTTTGCCGATTGCACACAGCCCCTATCTCAGTGACTCCACCATGTCTGCCTTGGTAGGTATAGCACTGCCACAACAGTGACACACAGTAGACAATGCTGTCAGGGATGTGACACCCCACATATGTGGCACCCACACACCCCACAGTGGCACTTTCACCCACACATGCGACTGTGATTGGACATGGGAGTGAGAGAGAGGATGAGGCATCTGGGGGCCCATTAAACAGCATACCAGGTCCCGGGCTCTGTGATAGGCACGGCAGTGCTGGTACAACAACTAAACACTGTCAACTTCACTGTGGCGCACACATCACTGACATAGAGACACACCTGCCAGGGAGCAACATGTACTTACCCTCCTGTGTGGCATATGTAGAACTATTGAAGCCGCCAACCCAGGAGATGATGACATTATCGACAAACTGGAGGACCTATTCCTCCAGGGGGCTGAGCTTCCACTGGTGCTCTGGTGGCAGCTTGCTATTGGCAGCCTGCTTCTCCTTAGCAACCTGCCGGTCCTTAGCAATCTCCGGACTATGTCCCGCCATGTCTGTAGCTGTGTGCCTGCATTCTCCGATATGAAGAGGGTATCATGCCACTGTATGATGAGCCCCAGGCCATGGAGGTCTCTAAGGGTGTGAAGTTAGCCTTACTGATATGCTTTGGACCCTTAGACACTGGGTTAGCCATTGATCTGCTCAGGAACAATGGCGATGGAAGGTTACCCGTGTGTGTCCTTTAAACATGTGCGGATATCCTGCCCAGCATAACCACACCCCATCCAAACCTATATCCGCTACCCCCATAACATTTCGGCCACTGGAACTTCGAATATCAGTGTCAGGCCTTGCTGTCGTGAGCCACCATAGCCATGGAGCAGACAAACGAGAGGATATGGAGACATACATGGGCAGACCATGGTAACCGGGTAGGATGAAAATGAGGAGCTATCTGTACCCATGTAAGGCCAATGAAGGGAGCCATCCCATCGCTCAGCCTGTGATGGGTGCCTCTGCCATACATGGGCATACTGCCATTATATATCCATGCATGCTAGCCACTCAGACTGTGTGCCCATCGTAGTTGCGCTAGTCAGGTACTGCCATCCCTGACCATACATGCCCACCACTATGCAGCTCCTCTGCTACATGCTTCCATGTGCAGTACTGTACCATGATTCTGCTGGTATCCTCACACACACACCAGACATGTGGCACAGCATGGTTTGGGGCACATGTTTTCCTACAGCCACACCTCCAGTACCATCAGGTCTGACGATCTGCCATGGCAGTTGTGGTAATGCTGCCCATCTGCATGGCCCACGTCATGCAGCTGTCTCAGGGCCCACAGCCACCTAAGCACTGTAACAGTGACATGCTGGCCTGGGTCCGGTGTGAGGGCCATAACCACCAGGCCATGCCATTGATCATCGGTGGTTATAGTGACAGTCGTGCCACCTCTGTTTCCCATAGGTGGCTGCGCTGCATGTGGCCTATAGAAGTGGGTGGGGTAGACACCAACAATCAGGGCCTTACACCCATGAGGTGCTTCTGGTGTATGGGATGAGGACAGGGGTTTCCCCTGTCATTTTTATCAGAGGGGGCTTTTGTAGAGCAGTTGTTAGTGCTATGAGGGCATACAAGGGACTTGGGGAGTGGCACTGTGGTAGCAGGGAGGGACAGTCAGGTCCACAGTGGGATAATCTGGCCCAACCACTGCATCATGCAGACCTGATATCCTTAAACAGTAGCCATACCCAGGGCAGGTATGGTAGCCAGGTGTCACAGGGCTCTGCTCGGCATTCATGGGGGGGGGGGCATAGCCTGTTCACTGATGGGTCAGGGGTGTCAGGGGCCTGGGCTTGGGCCACCATTGTGGTATCAAGTCAAGTGTGGAGAGAAGAAATCCTCTCAGATTCCAATTACACAAGGAATACCTCAGGGTTCGGCTTTATCCTCAATCCTTTTTAACCTTTATATTCAACCCATATGCCGAATCATTAAACAACACGGAATAAGTTATCACTTATATGCAGATGATATCATGGTTTATACACCAATTGACCTGAATGCACCTGATATAATGGTAATTACCAAGTGCCTTGATAATATGAATGCTTGGCTCGCTATCAACAACTTAAAGGTAAACTTTCATAAAACGGAAGCAATGTTCATCTACAAAAACAAGACTTTCAAGCCACCCCAAGAAATCAACATTTTAAACAGAACAATAAAAATTAAGGATGAGGTAAAGTATCATGGTATAATCTTAGACAAGAACCTGAATTTACAATCTCATATAAATAAGACTGCAGCTAAAGCATATCACCGATCAAAGATTATCAGGAGGCTTAAACCAATCCTAAGCCAAGAGCATTTCCGTACGGTATGTCAAATAGTCATCACCCCTTTGCTGGACTATGGAAACACACTATACCAAGGTCTTTCCAAGCATTTCATCCATCCACTTCAACTAGTTCAGAATACTGCAGCATGCATCATCACAGGCACTGCAAAATACGATCGTACTACTCCCGTACTCCAACAGCTGCATTGGCTTCCTATTGTTGCAATGGCAAGATTTAAAACTCTTATGATCATCTTTAAAGCTATACATTACTCTTCAACAGACATTCTCCAGACCACAATATCTAAGGACATGAACAGAAGGCCTAGGCGAACTCAAAGCGTTAACAGGCTCAGCACTCCCTCAGGTTACCATAGATCAAAACAAGCTTCGTCCAAAAGAGCTTTTTACTCTTAGCGCCAGATTTGTGGAATTCCCTCCCTGAAGGCTTAAGAACCCAGAATGACCTTAAGGACTTCCGCAAATCTCTGAAAACGCACTTGTTCATAGAAGCATATGGACAAACAATTTCAATTTCAATTTTAATAGTTTATATGTCATAGACTTATAATAGTTTGTGTATGTTTTGTTATCCCTCACCTGCTGCATGTAGACCCCATGTTGTCTTGTTAACTACTTTGATTGAAGGATAAGGTGGTATACAAAACTGGTTAAATAAATAAATCTGTATGTGTCCCCCCTGCTGCTGCCAGGCACCTGTGCCCTGACCAGGCATGTCCTAGGGGCAGGGGTCCTGGCCTTCTGGGCCCTATATGGGCACAGTATGGACTCACTACTGTTCCTCCATATGCAGCCCCTCACATGGTGGGGGCACACCAAACCTGGGAGTGCCTCTGCCATGTGCGTCACTGCATGAACACCACCCTGACCTGGGCATGCACTATACACCTGTGTGCAGGCCCAGAGCCACTATACAGATATTGAACCCCTACTACACCCATGACCCACTATATGCAACCTGTATTTCCCAACACCTCTTTGGCAGACATACATATTGATGGCTACAGTGATGACACAGTGAGATTGCAAACCAGAAACATGTTTATTTCAATGTTACAAAAACATTCAACAATGGCTATAAAAGGATACTGGGTGTGGCGGGCAACAGTTACCACCACTACATGCACCGGTATGCACTTACATGCCCCCAGTGGCTCCATTCACATGCCTGGGACCCACATCAGACCCTGTTTGGACTCTGGGGGATGCCCTATGGTGCTGGGGGACCCTGACTGTGGCTTCTGAGTGCAAGGGCAAGGCCCCTGCAGATGGCCTGTGTGGCCCCATGCACCCCCTCCCTGAGGAGGCACACCTCCATCATGAGGGTGGCCAGTGAGTCATCACTGGATGCTTGTGGGAGAGGTGGTGTGCAAGGCTTGGTGTGGGAGGATCTTGATGGGCCCATGGGTCCTGTGGTGCCAGTGGTGGGCCATGGTCAGGGCATGGGGCCCTAGGGTCTGTAGTGCCCCTCACTTCAGCTGTACCATCCCTTGAGGTGGGGGCATAGCATGGCTGGATGGGCATGTTGGTCTGCGGGGTATGGGGCACTGCAGGCACCTACTGCTCCACCATTGACTCCTCCTTCATGGACATGGTGGCAGGGCATGTTCCTACCTCCTCATCACTGGGTCACCTGGTGGGTGGAGTCTGCATCCCCCTGCCTCCTATGCTGACCCCATCCACTCTGGCTCCAACCCCTTCAAGCCATCTTACACCTCCAACCCATCTGACCGCTCCGTCTCCTCTGACACTTCTGTCTCCTCGGATCCCTCTGACTCCTCAGATACCTCAGACACCTCCAGTCCCTCCTGTCTCTCTGGAGTTGCCCCCTCTGCTGCCCCTTCTTCTCCCTCAGCATCCACCCCCCTTATGCCTTCTCCATCTCTACCCCCTCTGCCAGCACCAGCTCGTGTTCCTTTGCCCCTTTGACCTCCCTCTCCTCCTGCTACTCCAAACTGTCCATGCCCTCCTCTGGGGTCTCCTCTGCTGCCTCCTCTGCCTCCACCCCTACCTCTGTCTCCCCCACAGCCTTGCCCTCAATGGAGATGTCCTCCTCCTCCTCCATGCTGCCATTCTTCTCCTCATCATTGGTGGAGGAGCTGCTGGGGATGGTTTGGCCGCCATGCTGGGATGATGTGGTTTGCCCATTCAGGGGTGTCACTCGCAGCTGTGCATCTGTGCCCATGGCTTCTGTGGCACTGGCTGTATGGAGAGGGATAGGGGAGAATTACATGTGTGCCAGCACATCTGACAGGGGGTGGGATAGAACAGGCACATGGGGGCACACACACAAACATATGACCAGTGGAGCATGCTCACTGCTAGTGTGTCCCACTCACCCATCCCTGTAAGCCACTGCGAGCAGCGCATATGTCCACCATACATACCTTGCTGTGGTCATTTAGCCCCCTCTCAGGCCAGCAGGCCTTCTACGGGTGGCTGGGTGAGCAGGTACGCTCTGTGCTTGTGGGTTTACTGCTGGTGTTTTATGCCTTTGTATGCTACTTCCATGTCATGTTACAGTCTGACGTAGGTGCCACTGGGTATGGTGGGGGCTTGTAGGTGGCCACACGCATGGCTTAATTGGGGTTCACCTCAGCAACACCCAGCAACATCCTACCATCAGCAATGGACAGTATTTCCCTGCCCATCTGCCTGCATGCAGGCCCTGGGGGCAGGGTGGCCTTGTTATGCACTACATTGGACAGTGATGTTTATGTGCACAGCATGGGGGTGGCATTCACTATGAGAGGCTGCATACACAGTATGGCCCTGTCTGCAGATAGGGGTCTCTGCTGGGAACATGCCCAATGTGCTGTATGGCTCCCTGCAATTATATGTGGATGTGGGTAACTGTAGTAGAGCTGCATGCCTATTGTGCTACATGGCTATTGTTTTGTGCATGCCTATTGTGCTGTGCACCAACATTATTGTGGGCGGGTACACATGTCAGCTGGACATTCAGACATAGTTGTTGTTTGCTATGATGACTGGGGACTGGCCTGTGCCTCAGTAACCTGCTTCGACACTTGCTCCCAGAGACGCTGCATCAGTTGGGGCCGCTGATGTTGCATTGTCCAAAAGCAACACTTGAGAGTCTCCAGGTGCATCGCATGTCATAGTCACTGTAAATGTGAGGTTAGGGTTCATATTAGCAGCTTCCTCATGCACATGTCCACAATTGTGCATTCACCCTGCTTCTGACTGGTGAGCAGCCCACCTTGGCAACGGGGGCATGTACCTTCTCCTATATCTGAAATTTATGGTAGCTGTGGTTGCCCTGTGGCAGGTGCACCACCTACCCATGTGGTGCCATGATGTTCTGGATTTGATCACTGGTAGTGTCATGTACAGAGCAGGTACGCTCTGTGCTTGTGGGTTTACTGCTGGTGTTTTATGCCTTTGTATGCTACTTCCATGTCATGTTACAGTCTGACGTAGGTGCCACTGGGTATGGTGGGGGCTTGTAGGTGGCCACACGCATGACTTAATTGGGGTGCACCTCAGCAACACCCAGCAACATCCTACCATCAGCAATGGACAGTATTTCCCTGCCCATCTGCCTGCATGCAGGCCCTGGGGGCAGGGTGGCCTTGTTATGCACTACATTGGACAGTGCTGTTTATGTGCACAGCATGGGGGTGGCATACACTATGAGAGGCTGCATACAAAGTATGGCCCTGTCTGCAGATAGGGGTCTCTGCTGGGAACATGCCCAATGTGCTGTATGGCTCCCTGTAATCATATGTGGATGTGGGTAACTGTAGTAGAGCTGCATGCCTATTGTGCTACATGGCTATTGTTTTGTGCATGCCTATTGTGCTGTGCACCAACATTATTGTGGGCGGGTACACATGTCAGCTGGACATTCAGACATAGTTGTTGTTTGCTATGATGACTGGGGACTGGCCTATGCCTCACTAACCTGCTTCGACAGCCACTTGCTCCCAGAGACGCTGCATCAGTTGGGGCCGCTGATGTTGCATTGTCCAAAAGCAACACTTGAGAGTCTCCAGGTGCATCACATGTCATAGTCACTGTAAATGTGAGGTTAGGGTTCATATTAGCAGCTTCCTCATGCACATGTCAACAATTGTGCATTCACCCTGCTTCTGACTGGTGAGCAGCCCACCCTGGCAACGGGGGCATGTACCTTATGTTTCTGGGGGTGGTTGCCTATATCTGAAATTTATGGTAGCTGTGGTTGCCCTGTGGCAGGTGCACCACCTACCCATGTGGTGCCATGATGTTCTGGATTTGATCACTGGTAGTGTCATGTACATGTGGCACCGGATGCCTCCAGCTGCTCTGACTGCATGCCACCTATGCACAACTGGCAGTCCTTGGGTTGCAGTGCTCTGTGGGCCAGATCAACAGCTGCTTGTGCCCATGGGGTGCTGTGGACACTCCCTGGTCACTCATCTCACCATCCCTTTCATATCTCTGGCCCTTTCCAGTCCCCTATTCAGTGTGTCTCACACCCTGTCCCTGGATCTGTGCCCTTCCCACCTGTGTCTCCCCTTTGGGACTCCTAGGCCCTTATTCCCTCAGCATCTCTGCCTCACAGCCCCCTATGTCACATTTCTGGATCCCATGTTCTGCCTGTGTCATGCACTCCCCTTCCATTCCTTCCTCCTGCTGTAGCACTCTCAGGGAATATTGCCCCAGTACTGGTTGGTGACAGTGTTTGGGTCTCGATGTGTCTGCTGCATGGGTTGTTCAGCTCGGTGAGGCCCAGGGAGCCGTGGTTTGTACATGCTGGGTGCTACACATCTATTCAGTTCATGCACATCTCGAAGTAGGCACCTGTTTGTCTGTGCTATGCTGTGAGTGCTGGGCATCTACTGTTGGTGTGGGCTGTGGACAGCAACAGCTGTGGTTGCACACCCATGACAGGTCTCCCCCTGTACAGAGCCTAGACTCTATTACAGTTCCCATGTGGTGTGTGATTTTCTGTGAGCCGTGCCATTGCTAGCCATCCACCACCAGGGGGGAGCTCTGGCTTCCATGCATGCTGTGTCAGAGCCTGGGTCCTGCTGTTGGCAGCATGGGTCAACAGGGTTGTACTCTATGTGGCACTGCCCCTGCCAGGCTCATGTCTGTGACACATAGGTGCTGGATCCATCATGTGCCATGTCCCACCTTCACTGTCTTCATGTGCAGTCACACAGCTAGGCCTTTGCCAGTGTGTTTGTTCTGGCTTGCAGCTCAGACCCCCCCCCCTCCCCCCCGTGCTCCCTGCCCCTTCATGGCTACTCACCTGAGCAGGCAGAGTTGGATCCCTCTCCAGATGGCCATGGATAGCCTCAGGTTGGGCATCCAACTCCTCCTTGGGTAGAGCACCCCCTCATACCTCAGCACGGCATGTGCCAAGGCCTCTGCCTCATCAGGGCTAAGGTTAGCAGTCCTCCTGGATGCCATGCTGCTGCTGTCTATCAGCCCAGCCAGAGGGGGCTCCTGCACCAGCAGCTGCCCAGGCCTCCCTGCACAGCACAGTCACTGCTACATGGGTATGGCGGAATGGTGCTACACGGGTTGATTCCAACATCACGCGTGTATGGAGGCACATCCATACATGTGTCTCTGTTCAGAACAGATGTTCCCTCCCCTGTTCTTGCCCATGCACTGTTGTGTTCTGGGGCTCCTCATCTGCCTGCAGATTGCGTTGTGTTCTTCTATGCCAGGGTGCCTTTCCCTGGTGATTCTCACCAATCGGGGTCTTACATGGGTGATCCAATGTCCTCTTCTTGTGCTTGCCCTCTTAAGGTGCATTACACGGCTGCTGCCATGCTTTATTATAATCACTTTTTCAGTGCTTGCTTATGTGACCACTGTCTAACACACAATTTGTGCTCTTTTCCTGTGCGGGTATCTTTGTCCACATTGCAGCCTCGTTCCAATATCAGGCCCATAATGGTTAAAGTAGTGGTTTGGAAACAGGGTGCCAGGGTTCAAATTCCAGTTTGGATCTTTATGATCTTAGACTAATCACTTAACTCTCCATCTTCTCTATGCTCTCTGGATGTTTTAAGGCCAAAGCAAACACTTTCCAAATACCTATTCATGCCTGAAGCAGGTCTAAACATGGACATGCCTGCAGATGTCCCTGAAATTGAACAGGGATGTGTAAGTCCATTGCATCTGCCAGACACACCTCCACTATGTCCCCTTGCCTTCCTGGATGTACTTGCACCAGAGACGTCCCTAAACATCATTTGTGGAATAACTTCGAAGACATCTCTGTGTTTTTGACATCTTTGCACATCCAAATCATGACTAAGAATACTTTGGCTCAGAACCCCAATAAAATTCAACTCAATATGAACTCTTCTAACTCAACATGGACTCTCTCACCTCACCTCCAAGAAATGCTTGATCAAAGGGCATGATCAAAGCAACTACAGCTGAATCCTCCCCTCATTATTAACACAAACCATCTAGATCCAGATGAAGCACATCCACTAAGATGCAACTCCCCCAAAACACTTTCCCCTCACTGTACTCACAGTTAATTTAGTATAGCCATGTTTGCACTTATCACTCTGTTAGTTTAAGTTAATTATTATTCAGTTCTTGTAACTAATGATGTTATATGTAACCCTTGATGTACCTAAAGTTCTCTGTCGTACACCCAGTTCTTTGTAAACTATTTTGACTAGTAGAACAATGGTACAAAAATGTGTTAAATAAATACATATATATGACTTTTAAAATGACCTCCATTGTCAACACTATAGCATTCTAAGAAGTTCTACCTGCTCATGATAAGAAGGAAGAGAGACTGCATCACATAACCAACTTTAATATGTGGCTCCAAACCTGTTATAAACAATAAGGATTTAGATATAGGCAATTGGATCAATAGATGGAACAAGATGGACCGCTTCTCTCTGTGACAGGAAAATGGATCCTATGTGAAAAAGTGAGGCAATATGTGGACAAACATTTAAACTAGGGAAAGGGTGACAAAAGGAAAAATACAATTTCAGGATGTCACTCCCAGCAAAAACATGATAATAACATTGGAAATAATCATCATATTAACCCACACATCAATGACAAGAGGGAAGAGGAGCCTGGAATAAAATCCATGCAAAATAGAAGCAAGCCGTCCAACAATTGCTGGAAGGCAATGAGCCCAAATGCTCAAAGTCTAGCCAACAAAGTTTCTGACCTGGAAGCCCTAAAGGTAGAAATAGACTTTGACATTGTGGCCATTACAGAAACATGCTTTAATGAGTTGCATAAATGGGATATTGACATAGTTGGCAATAATTTTTTTAGAAGGGATAGAGATGGCAGAAAAGGAGAAGGATTAGCCCTATATGACAAAAGCAATATTAAAGCCACTGAAATGCAGGGGACGTGGAGAAAAGAAGAAGTGCTGTGGATTGTATTGGAAAGGGTAAATAGCACTATCATCCATACTGGTGTAGATTACAGGATTCCAACAAATGGAAGAATGGATAGAGACTTTATCATTGATAGTGCAAAGGTAGCAGTGAAGGGAGAAGTGATCATATTGGGTGACTTCAATCTACCAGACATGGATTGGAGTATTCCTTCTGCAAATCTTGAAAGAAGTAAAAAGGTTGTGGATGCCTTCCAAGAACCATTGCTCAGACAAATGGTGATTTTTTATTATTTATTTATTTTCTCTTATATGCCATGCTATTCTGCATCAGTGTGGTTTACATTGAACAAACTGAAATTACATTAAACAGGGCATTATAACTTGGAGATAACTATTTTATAGGGAACATGGGCTATGGAGGGTTAAGTGGCTTGCCCAAGACCACAAGTGGGACTAGAAACCCCAGCCCTTCAGGCCCAAGGTTGCTGTCCTCTAGTGGGATTTGAACCCCTGACCTTCTGGTCTGAAGCACCTTACCCCAACCACTAGGCCACTCCAACACTGGAACTAGTCCTCATCAATGCAGATAGCATGTCAAATGTCCGGGTGGGTACCCATGTTCACAGCAGTGATCATCACATGGTGTGGTTTGAGGTAAAAGCCCAGGCAGAGTCCAATCACAGCAAACTCAAAGTCCTAGGGGTCTGTTTACTAAACGGCACACAAGTGCGCGGCGCACAATAGCATGCGCTAAGGTACCTTAGCGCACGCTAATGATCCATTTTTGTGCTCCGCACACGTGCGTGCCGCACTAACGGGCCCGCTCATGTGCGCGGCGCGCTACTGTGCGATAGAGGCGTGGAAAGGCTCCGGGAGGGTGGAGGAAGGCTCCCCAGGGGCAGAGGGAAGGGGTCAATGGGTGGAGAGTGGGAGGGGAGAGGCTCCCCGCACAGGAGCGGGGCTGAAATTCAGGTAAAAAAATACCGCGAGTGAAAACCTCGCGGTAGAGCTGATTTAAAGGGAAGAGAAACCATTTCTGTCAGCAATGTACAGCAAAACCAGGGAAACCAACAAAAAGTGAGCAGTGTGATACATGTGCACGGAACAAAAGGGCAAATAAACAGTAAAAATGACCCCAACAAAATATAAAAAAATTATAATCAAGCTGGGCAATAGTGATAGTAATGGGGAACATAAAAAAACACTCCCAAAAAAGCCCCAAAAAATAAATATGAATTTTAGAAGGGTCTACGCTCCGTCCCCATACAAGGTGAATGATCCCACAGTGAAATAGCACTGATCAGGGTTTCTCTCTCCATTGGACAGGTTACCTATGGCATGCACATTTCCGAACAGCAGGGCGGGCAGGTCGGAATGGGCAATTGGACAGATGCTGGGAAAGGGGATATAGAGGGTTGCAGGCGGCACATGCTATGGTGCAGCTGGGGCACAGTGCGGACTAGGCAGATGCCTAGATGGCACCTAGGAATGCTGAAACTGAACAGCAGCCATACAGCAACTGATGAGTGCCCAACATGGGCACGAGAGTGTTTAGCACAGTGTCACAGTGGATAGTACCCAGCAGGTACCCCCAAGGGCACGGAACATTGGCAGGCGGTGATTGGGGGACGTGCGGACAGATATGCAGGCACCCCTACCCCAGAACCTGCATCATAGACAGCCACCTACCCGCACACAGGATGGCCTGAGACTGCGTACCACCAGCACCACCAGCAGAAGGGCATGTCAGCATGGTGGCACAGGGGTACTGGAGGTGGAGGGGGCAGTGGCAGCTGCCCAGAGCAGACCATGGCCTAGCCCTGTGTAGGTGGGTGCAATGCACTGCAACAGACAGGCCCTGCCAGACAAACAGTCATGGTATCATCAGGGAATGCACTGTCTCTGTGGCAACACGGTGGTGCAGTGCACACAAGCAGTGTGTTTGGAGACAGAAGGTCACAGGTTCAAGCCCCAGCTGGGGCTCATGCCAATCCAGTCCTCATATTTTACCCACAACTATATCGTGATAGTAAGGACAAACCTTTATTGCTGAGAACATATGCATGGCTCAAACACCTCTATTTTACCCTACAGAGCACAGACACCAGAAACATGCACATTGCCTAGAGCAGATTACCCCAAATGCAGTCCTGGAGGGCCACAAATCCTTCAGGGTTTATGCTGTCTCCAATCTAAGGATGGAGCGTTACTGGTGGTGGAGGTGGCAGCAGCTGGTGGCCACAGCAGACCATGGCCTAGCCCTGTCCAGGTGGGTGTCGTGCACTGCAACAGTCCCTGTCGGATATACAGTCATGAACTCCCCAGGGAATGGAGCATATCTGTGGCAACACGGTGGTGCAGTGCACACAGACAGTGTGTGCAAGAACAGAAGGTCACAGGTTCAAAGCCCAGCTGGGGCTCCTGCCAATCCAGTCCACATATTTTTCCCACAACTAAACCGTGATAGTAAGGACAAACCTTTATTGCTGAGAACATATGCATGGTTAATACGCCTATATTTTACCCCACTGAGCACAGACACCATAAACAGGAACATTACCTAGAGCAGAGTCTCCCAAATGCAGTCCTGGAGGGCCCCACACCGTTCAGGTTTCATGCTGCCTCTAATAAAGATGTCTGTGCTGCATATCTATGCACCACCCCCATGGTATGCAGATGTATCTCATGCATATTCATGAGGGACAGCATGAAAACCCGAACAGTGTTTGGCACACCAGGACTGGATTTGGGAACCTCTGCCGTAAAGCAGCAGCCAACAGGGGCAGACACACCCACACCCACACCAACAGGCCCCATTGGCCAATGCCTCCTGGAGAGGCAGGACATTGGGCCCTGCGTGCATCTCCCAATACTAGCACTTGCATACCTTAGCAATGCCACCCTACACCTGGGTATATGGTACACAGCTATCAAACGTTTCCTATGATTACTGGCAGATAGCAAGTCCTACGTTAAGCACAGTTTGCTCATTGAGCTCCATCATAACAATCTTTCTGATGTCTGCGGTGTGTGCTTCAGGTCTGGTCTCTGACAGTGTTTACCACCCTGGGGAGTGACCCCCAACAGTATTGCGTACCATATCCATGCCTGTACTGTGCCAGGACTGGTGTGGTGGGCAGGGCTGCTAAACTCCTCTATAGTAGCACAATGCTGGCATAGGTGTGGGAGTGTGTGTCTGTCTATACAGTGTGTGGTGGCTGCAAACACCTTCCACAGCTCACACTGCCAGCACTGTTGCCAGTATTGGCCTGCCAATGTGCATAATGAGGAGCAAGGTACCATGGGTAATGGGTATAGCACGGACAGGGTGGCCTGGCCAGGATGCATCTGCACAGGGCATAGGGCAATGGCTGGGACATTGCAGTGCCCGGCCACCACCTACACAGACAGGGTGACCTCAGAATGTCCTGCTGGGAGATCACTCTCACCCTGACTGTGCAGTGACGACAGCATGGCTAGGCACCCCCATAGTGCTATATAGCATTTTTGTCATGTGATATTTATGGGTTTCCTTTTGGGGCCCAGTCAATGATTTATCTGCTTGTTGTGCATGCATTTCCACCAGGAATATGCACTATGGATTAGCTACCAGACTGTTTGCAGCTGGTATGTGTCTTGATGGAGCGCCTTGCAGGGTGTAGTGGCTGAAGGCTTGCTGCAGGAGAATATCAGATAGTGGTGGGGTGCAGCTTAGCATATCCAGGCCTAATGTCTGTTTGCTATTGCGTTATGGATGTGTACAGAGCTGCATTGACTGCCCTGTAGGGTGTCTGTTCCCCAGCAGTACCGGGGTTGATGGTCCCCTCTACTGCCACCATTGCAGGGAGGTAGAATGTGGATCTGTTGATGGGAGACCCTGTTTACCACCTTCAGCCCTGGTGGAGGAAGGTGGCGGTACATAATCCTCCTAGGGGTCCATAGGGGCTTCACCTGACAAAGACAGACAGATATATCCAAGGTGCTTCTGCAGAAACTACCTATCTCACACATTAACACTGCTTTGGACCTCCAGCATGGCCTATTTTTGCTGTGGAAGGTGCTGTGGACCTGGTGCTGGGCGCCTCACCGCACCCTCAGGGTGAGCACAGTACCCGCACTATGTGACGGTGTGTAGCTACTCTGTGCCAGTAAAACACACGGTCAGTACCCCCTACCAGACCGAGGTGCTGTGGGGGTGCCCATGGTCAGTTCCCCCTACCAGGCCGAGGTGCTGTGGGGGTGCATACCCCATCTTGTGTTTATCTGTGGACAGCTGATTTGCATGTGCAGTGCATCATGGTTACGGGTGTGCTAACCCTATCCTGGTGACCACAGCAGACTGTCTGTGTGGTGACATGCACTCCCTCTGCAGAGCTGTAGCACAATGGTTACTTCACTGCCTGTGGAGCCAGAGGTTGTGGGTTCAAACCCACAGTGGGGTTATTTGATAGGGCTGCCCAAAGCATTATCTATTTTTAATGTACATTATTGCTGCCAGCAAAAACACTCTCATTGTACTGTACCCATAAGGTGCCTCAGAGGGCGCTTTATAGAGTGCCCTATAGGTCACCTTATGGTTACTGTCCATATAAGGTGCACTATACGTTATCCTGTGGAGCAACTTATAGGGTGCCCTATAGGGGACATTTTAGGTTGCCGTGGCGGACAGTGCACTTTATAATGTGCCCTTTGGAGTGGAGGAGTGGAGGAGTGGTCTAGTGGTTGGAGCAAGGTACTTCAGGCCAGAAGGTTGGGGGGTTCAAATCCCACTAGAGGACAGCAACCTTGGGCTGAAAGGACAGGGGTTTCTAGTCCCACAGGTGCTCCTTGTGGTCTTGGGCAAGCCACTTAACCCTCCATAGCCCATGTTCCCTGTAAAATAGTTATCTCCAAGTTATAAGGCCCTGTTCAATGTAATTTCAGTTTGTTCAATGTAAACCGCACTGATGCAGAATAGCACAGTATATAAGAGAATGTAAATAAAAAAATGGAGTGCCTTATAAGGTGCCTTATGCAGCACCTTCAATTACGGCACGTGAGGGTGTGTTTGCTGGCAGCAATTGATAAAATACAAATAAAGTGCTGCAGGAAACAATATGTACATTGCAAAGCTGATGCCTCAGTCAGCCTTACACATTAGGCACACTGGGGAGCAAACTCATGACCCCCTGTATCAGCAGTCAGTGCCTTAAACCATTGTGCCACACTGCTGCTCCTCCTTGCATGTCAGCGCACCTACTTAAGATTTCCATGCATTTAAATGCACAGTGCTGCCATCAAACATAGTGCTATGACCTTGCTGTGCCTCATAGGGCACCCTATATGGCGCCCTATAGGCCGCCCTTTCAGCAACATTGTAGGGTGCCGTGGCGGACAGTGCACTTTAAAATGTGCCCTCTGTGGTACCCTATGAGGCGCCTTATGCAGCACCTTATGTTACAATACTTTGAGGGTGTGTTTGCTGGCAGCACAAATAAAAATAAAATGCCCCCTACAGCAATATTACCTATAACAGGTAATGCCTCAACCAGCCTTCTTCATTAGGCACAGTGGGGGATTGAACCCATGACTCCTGCATCATTGGTCAGTGTCTTAACCATTGTGCTCCACTGCTGCTCCTCCTTGCATGTCAGTGCACCTACTTATGATTTTCATTCCTTAAACTGCACAGTGCTGCCATCAAAAACAGTGCTGTGACCTTGCGGTAACTCATACGGCACCCTATAAAGCGCCCTATAAGCAACATTCTAGGGTGCCTTGGCGGACAGTGCACTTTAAAATGTGCCTTATGGGGCGCCTTATGTTAACACACTTTGAGAGTGCGTTTGCTAGTAGTGATAATTAAAATAAAAATAAAATGCCTCCTAAAGCAATCTTCCCCATAATAGGTAATGCCTCAGCCAGCCTTCTTCATTGGGCACAGTGGGGGATTGAACCAATGATCCGTGCATCATTGATCAGTGTCTTAACCATTGCATTGTGGCTCTGTTCCTGTGCTTGCACATCAGCGCACCACTTATGCTTCCCGGGCAGCTTTCTCATGCGCTAATGTGCGGGGCGCACATGAGCGCAGCGCACATTAGCGCATGATTAATCCCGGTTTTGCTTTTTTCTGACTGAAACACCCACTCCTTATATGGCATCCGCACACTAGCGCGCCACACACATTACCGGGGTTTTAGTAAACATACCCCCTAGATTTCAAAAATACTGACTTCAGTAAAATGGTAAAGTACCTGAAGGAGGCATTGGCAGGGTGGAAGGTGATAAGGGAAGTAGAACTGCAGTGGGCTAAACTGAAAGAGGCAATTAAAGGGACAATGGATATATATGTAAGGGAAGTGAATAAAAAGAAGAAGAAAGGAAACCTATATGGTTCTCCAAAGAAGTGGTTGTCCAGATAAAGGCAAAAAACACAGCTTTTAAAACATTCAGAAGATCACAAAAAGAGAAACAGAAAAGAATACAGGATAAAGCTGAAAGAGACAAAATTATAAGGATAGCAAAAGCAAAGGCAGAAGAGAAGATGGCTAAAGATGTGAAGCTTGGAGACAAAACTTTTTCAGGTATATTTGGGAGAAGAGGAAAATCAGAGGACTTGCAAGATTCAGAAGTGCAGAGGACAGATTCATGGAAGGTGACATTGAAAAAATGAAATGCTAAATAAATACTTTTCTTCTGTATTCATTAAATAAAATCTTAGAGAGACATAAGACGTAAGAAATACCTTACTGGGTCAGACCAAGGTCTATCAGGCCAAGGATCCTGTTGCCAATAGTGGCCAATCCAGGTCACAAGTACCTGGCAGGTTCCCAAAAAGGCACTCAGGTTCCACAATTCTTGTCCTGGATCTTTCCACCAGGAACTTGTCCAAACCTTTTTTAAACCCAGCTACACTAATGGTTTTCACTGTATCCTCCGATAATGATTTCCAGAGTTTGACTATGCATTGTGACAAAATATTTTCTCTTATTAGTCTGAAATGGGTTGCACTGTAGCTTCATTGCATGTCCCCTAATCTTTCTACATTTTGATGGCATAAACAACTGATCTATGTTTACCCGTTACACTCCATTCATTAATTTATAGACCTCTATCACATCTCCCCTCAACCAACTCTTTTCCAAGTTGAAAAGTCCTAACCTTTTAAGCCTTTCCTCATAGGGGTGTCCTTCCATTCCCTTTACCATTTTGGTGGCTCTTCTCTGTACCTATTCTAATTCTGCTATATCCTTTTTAAGATACGGCGACCAGAACTGCACACAATATTCAAGGTGTGTTTGCACCATGGAATGATACTGTTGCATTATATATCCTTGGTTTTATTCTCCATTCTTTTCCATTTGATTCCTAGCATTCTATTTACTGTCTTGGCTACCGTTGTACACTGGATGGAGGGCTTCAACGCCGCGCACATTCATTTGAACTGGAGGAATAAAGATATTGATCGATGGAATGCGGGCAGCAGCAATTGTTTTTAGTTTCCGAATGAGAAGAACGGTGGACGGTTGTTTTTGGTAGATCCCCTGATGAAAGTATAATAATGAAATGCAAGATTGGTACCTATGAGGGGCGTCGGGATCTGTAAAACTGTCTTATACCAGCGGGTGCACTTACGTTTTTCAGATAAGTGACTATATAATATCTTTAATGAATGGTTAACACATTCTGGTCACCTGCTTAGTTCTTTCCTATAGAGGTCATTGATGCAAATGGGCAACCTGCTTTAAAAACGGACGGAAGTCCCAATGGCAGAGCCGACGAGTTTGAGACCTCTGATATTTAAGTGAATGCTTGTACAAATTTTATAAGATTTAAAGTTCATCTAAATCACCTTATATGATACATGAGCGATTTTTATTGTTTTTGTGGCATTGACCAATCGCTTGGTAACTGACCTTAGTTATTCTGTTAGATTGATAGGCAACCGGTCTTGCACCCAGGTATGAAGGCCCTGGAAAACAGAACTTAGAGCCAACAATTCTTGCCTAGTGATTACTGATCCAATTTGATTCATATCCCCCCTTATCCCCTGAATTATGGGCGGGGGCCTCCCATACAAAATCTCAAATGGGGATACTCCTAATGGCATGGTGGGGGCTGAACGTGTTCGGAGAAGGGCTACGGAAAGAGCTTGGGGCCATTTTAGGTGGGCTTCTTGACAGAGCTTAGATAACTGGGACTTCAGGGTTCGGTTCATTCTCTCTACTTTCCCTGAACTCTGGGGTCTGTAAGCTGTGTGTAACTTCCATTGTATTTGCAGGGCATGGGCTAGCTGCTGGGTTACTTGTGATACAAAAGAGGGCCCATTGTCGGACCCCATGGTCAAAGGTATTCCGAATCGGGGGATGATCTCATGGAGCAAGGCTTTAGTGACTTCCCTGGCCTTCTCAATTCTAGTGGGAAAAGCTTCCACCCATCCAGAAAAGGTACAGACTAGGACTAACAAGTAGCGATATCCACCTGCTCGTGGCATTTCTGCAAAGTCTATTTGAATATTTCCCATGGGGGTAACTCCTACTGACTGAACTCTTGGGGGTGGGACAGGACCTTGTCGGGCATTGTTCTTGGCACAAGTCACACATCTTCGGGCTACTGAGGTGGTCAGAGGTCCCAACAAGGAGATATAAAAGTATGGTTTCAGAGCGTTTGCCATTTTGGTTTTTCCATAGTGTGTGGCTTGATGAAAGGCTTGGACAAAGGCAGGGCCTAGGGCTTCAGGAATCACGGTCATATGAGGGGTGAGCTCCCTTCAGGCGGTGGCAACACTATCCATCCAGTTTCTGATAGTTGCCCCCCCTCACGTCGACAGTAATGGTCCATCTCTGTCTGGGTATATCTGGGTGTCCATGCACTAAGAGGTACTGGAAATATGGCTGCTTGAATTGTCACACTAGGGGTAGTGATTAGTCCAGCAATGGCTGCTTCTCGGGCTGTGGCATCGGCAAATCTATTTCCTCGGGACACTTCTCCATTTCCAGTTTGATGGCATCGACAATGCATTACAGCGACGCGTTTGGGGGCCCATACTGCTTCCAATAAAGTCAATATTTCTGGGCCATACTTGACAGACTTGCCTCCTGAGGTGATTAATCCACACTCCTTGTACAGGGCGCCATGGGCATGTAGTGTTGTGAAAGCATATTTGGAGTCTCTATATACATTCAGGCTGATTCCTGTTCCGATTTTGAGTGCGCGTGTGAGGGCTATCAATTCAGCCTTCTGTGCTGAGGTTCCTGGGGCCAGGGCTGACAATTCTACTACCATGTCTAGGGTCACCACTGCATAACCAGCACATCACTGTCCTTAAATTATGAGGCTACTTCCATCCACGAAGAAAGTTTTGTCTGGGTGGTCCAAAGGGATATCAGTTAAATCTGGGCGACTTGAGTATACAATGTCTATTACGTCTAAGCAATCATGGTCAGGAGGGCCTGGACCGGCTGGCAATAGGGTAGCTGGGTTCAGAGTTTGGCTGACACTCAATTGCAATCGAGGATTTTCACATAGCATACTTTGATATTTCAACATTCGAGCGTTGGTGAGCCAATGGTTTCCTTTATGTTCCATCAGGGTTAAAACAGAATGTGGTATGGTGACTTGGAGTTCTTGTCCTAGGGTGAGCTTGTCCGCTTCGCTCACCAAGAGGGCTGTGGCTGCTACAGCTCTCAGGCAGGGTGGCCATCCTTTGGCAACAGGATCCAATTGTTTTGACAGGTAGGCTACAGGTCACTGCCAAGACCCAAGAGGCTGGGTCAAGACTCCCAATGCGTTTCCACTTGACTCATGGACATATGGGTGAAATGGTTTCTACACATCTGGTAGTCCCAAAGCTGGGGATGACATCATTGCTGCTTTTAGGGATTTAAATGCTTTATCTTGTTCTGGGCCCCATTCCAATGGGGATCGTTCCACTCCCTTTGTGACTTGGTACAGGGGTTTTGCCATGAGCGCAAAATTTGGAATCCATATGCGGCAATAGCCTGCAGCTCCCAGGAAAGCCCACACCTGCTTTCTGGTGGTGGGGGTTGGGATGCGGCATACTGCTTCCTTTCGTTCAATTCCTAATTTCCGGGTTCCTTTGGACAGATGGAACCCTAGGTATTTCACTTCTGTCTGACACAGTTGTGCCTTGGCTCTCGAGACCTTGTATCCAGCTTCATTCAAGAGGTGCAAGAGATCACTGGTAGCTTGCACACAATCAGTTTCATTGTTGGTGGCTATAAGCAAATCATCTACATATTGGAGTAAGATTCTCTTTCCCGGAGTTACAGGGTAACTTGACAGATCTTGACTGAGGGCTGAACTGAAGATAGTGGGTGAATTCTTGAATCCTTGTGGTAATCGAGTCCAAGTGAGTTGTCCTCGTCTTCCTGTGGTAGGCTTTTTCCCATTCAAATGCAAACAAAAGCTGACTGGCAGATGCCAGGCATATACAGAAAAAGGCATCTTTTAAGTCCAAAACAGTGAAATGTGTGGCTTCTGTTGGAATCAGTCCCAGGAGGGTGTAAGGATTTGGTACTACTGGATGTATGGTTTCAACTGCACTGTTCACTCGACGTAGATCCTGCACTGGGCGGTAGTCACCTGTCCCAGGCTTCTTGATTGGGAGAAGGGGGGTGTTCCAGGGTGATTGGCATTCTCTAAGGAGTCCATATTGCAGTAGTTTCTTCAGGTGGCAATGAATACCTTCAATTGCTGGTCGTGGGAGGGGATACTAACGCACATGCACTGGTTCTGCTCCTGGCTTAAGGGTGACAAGCACAGGAGCTATATTCTTTGCTAGGCCAGGTGGATTATTCTCCGCCCATACTCCAGGCGGGGCTGCAATGTTGGTAGGTGTACAGGAGCTTGCTGCTGTGGATATAGGTAAATAGAACCGCCATTCTTCTTCTTGGGGGACAGTTAACACCATCAGGCCAGCAGGTTTTCAGTTTATAGTCATTTCCATTTTTCCCCTTCAATGAAGAATATCTGTGCTTGGAGTTTTGCGAGCATATCTCGGCCCAACAGGGGAACAGGGCATTCAGGCATATACAGGAACTGGTGTGTTATCTTCTGTACCCCTAGTTCACAGGCGCGGTTCTGCAGAAAAGGTCTTGTGGTTCTTGTTCCTGAAGCTCCCACGATTGTGACAGATCGAGAGGACACAGGGGCCACGGGCTTGGCTACTACTGAATTCTCGGCCCCGGTGTCCACCATAAAGTCCATATGCTGGTCTCCAATCTTTAAATTAACCATAGGCTCAGGGAGACCTAGGATGAACTTGGAGCTCGGTCTGGCCTAGTCCTCATCCATAAAATGGTCCTCGGAGGTTGCCACTCCCTCTATGGCAGCCTCTTGCTGAAGTTGTGCGTGCTGCATCCCCCCTCGTTGCTGATCTGCTTTCTTCTTCATCTTTCTTTCACTTTCCCTTTTGTATTCTTGATCACGATTCACAAATACCTTTTGCGCGACTTCCATTAACTGTGCTGAGTTCATGCCCTCAAATCCTTCTAATTTCTGCAGTTTTTGTTTTATGTCTCCCTGGGACTGACTCACAAAAGCAGCATTCACCATGCGTAAATTCTCCTGGGCTGCTGGGTCATAGGGGGTGTAAAGTCTATAGGCTTCAGTTAATCGTTCATAGAAAGCAGATGGACTTTCATCTGGGCGATGAAGAACGTCCGCTACTTTCCCAACGTTCATAGCTCTCTGCCCTCCCTTCTTTAGGCCCTGCAGTAAGGCATGGCGAAACCGGGTGAGGGCCTTCTCTCCGTCGTCACTATTTGGGTCCCACCTGGGATCTTCATTTGGGAAATCTACAGCTGCTGCCTGTTGGGGGTTTAGGTCTCTCCCGCCTTCAGGGTTCTCTTCCAACCATCGAGTGGTTGCTCGCACTATCCGTGCCCGCTCTTCAGTAGTAAAGAGGGTAGCCAAGAGCTGGCGACAGTCAGACCAGGTGGGCTGGTGGGTTTGCATAATACTGGACATTAACTCTGTCAAATCTTGGGGCTTTTCAGTATAAGAGGCATAATGCGTTTTCCAGTTCAATAAATCTGTTGTGGAGAAAGGCACATAAACTAGACTGGTCGGTCCGACCACAACCTGACCCTCTTCATTTACAATAGGTAATCCTGGGACTTGCCGCAGTGGCATTTGGCGAACTGCTCTCGGGCCCGCTGCTCTGCTTCTAAGGGCGTAACGCAGATTTGGGGACCCGGTGGTAATTGTGCTGCTGGCGCTTGGACGGGTGGATGGCCCTGGACTGGCCTCTGAGCCTCCGCTAGCGGATTCTTCAGGGGATGATGGTTCCGTTGCAGAGCTCTGCTCAGGACTAGGGCTCCGCCTTCTCCTTGGGGGAGGGATCTGGTCTTCAGGTGTTAGAGGTGGGTGATCGGGTGGAAATACCTCGGCTAGAGGTACTCTCACTACTTCTGGCTCTACTCGGGGTACTGATGGAGCTGACGGGACTGGTGTATACAGAAATGTGGGTGGATAACCCGGGATCTCGGGAGGCTCTGGGGCTACATAAATAGGGGGCTTTTCTTTCTTGGCAGGGACTCCTGTTGCAGCTGCTAACATAATTCTACACTGCCCCTCACGGCAACGCCTCATCCAAGAGGGTTGTTTCTCACAGATATCTAACCAGGAATCTATATAGGAAAACTGTTCGGGACCATAACTGCTCAACACCTTGTGCACACGGGACACAATTTGAATATCAAAAGTACCTTCTGGTGGCCACACGGCGTCCAGCGCCGGCCACACCCTATTCCACAATTTTCCTAAGCGGCTCGGTGTCATTTTTACCCCATAATCAGCACTAAATCCCTTCTTAAAATTTGTGATCATACAGTTCAACGGAGTTTGTACGGACTCCGCCCCTCCCATTATGACATAGGACGTACAAGACAGCAAACAGAAAGGATGGGTAGGATGGCTGCGGGTAAGGGGTCCGCACAGCCCACAGAACAATGAGGGGACAAACACCAGACGCTTCCTCTTTTTCGTGACCTGGGCGCGGTCACCCGGCCAGGAACTGTGCTACTTAGGAGTTCGCTCTCGCTCGGTCTGTATTGCAAGACCTCTCAAGCACACTTCACACAACCAAACATGCTAGCATTTCCCAAATTCCAAATTCCCGGGCTAACTGACTAAACCAAAATGTACCAAACCAAAAGGGTCAGTGGCTTCGCCCCGCGCATACTCATGCAGGGTTACTAGGACCACCCTGGAAGTTGATCAGACTCCCTTTACCTGTTACCATACCATATTAGTCTCGAGACTTTCCCAGAGCTAATTGACTAAGAACCAGAAAAATCATTACTCACCGGATCCGGTAGCTAATGCGCTGCACAACCAGTTCCACCTTGGGTTGAATCCTGTACTCCCCTCAGGGTTCGAGGTGTTGGCCGGCCGGACCCAGCAGGCCACCGAGGCAGGGCGGAACCCTCCGATTCAAGGGGACCGGCGGCGCCTGGGGTCCTCTCCGCTGTCGGTCGGATGCGGTTCCAGCCGGACCAAGCCTGGAGGCGGTAATACGTGGTAGTATTCACTTGCGCACCATTCACGTACCCCACCTTCCCGGTCATGGAACCAAGAATATATGGTAGCGAAGTGCCCACAACGAATAAAACCAGGAGTCTATTTACTAGGATTCAAACCAGTTTATTTGTGCACAGTCTCAGGCACTTGTCACATCCAAAATAGTCTGAGCATGGAGTTCAGCAAAACAACAGCATTTATATCTTTCTCCTTCAGCTCTACACAGACAAACTCCTCATTGGTCCCGGTGGCCCCCCTCACCCCCATCCAATGGAGATCTCTGACCGGCCACCTGTTCTCCTCCTGCTCAGGCCTTTCTAGCCATGGCTCAGTTTTCTAGACATAATACACTCTGCCTTACATTCTGCTTGCAAGGTCACTCCGCAGCACAGAAATTGTGTGAGAGTTAGATACACACACAATAGTGTTTATTCTGGTTATGTGCCTATCACACAATAGTGTTTATTCTGGTTATGCTGAAATGTCCTGTTTGTGCTAACAGAGCTAATCCAGGGGACCCTAACAAATCCTGAAAACAGAAAAACATTATGTAAGAATAGTATGTGAATGAGTCTTGAAGCAAATTATGTTGGAGTGAGAAAGGGAGATCAAATGTGTAGTCCTGGGACATCATGCCATTATGGTATAGACAGGACCATACCTAGCCCTATGTGAGCAGTGCGGCCGCAGAGGGCGCAAAGGATTAAGGGGCGCATTTCAGCTGTCTGCTGTTGCCTGCTGCCACCACTTTTACTTCTCTCAGCGGTGTCAGGCAATGGCAGACAGTTGAAATGCACCCCTTAAGCCTTCGTGGCACTCTAAGCAGGTCTGGTTCCTCCCTCCTCTATGCGATGTCAGAGCAGGGAGGGACAGATCTGCTTAGAGTACCAGCGACTGCCATCGGGTGCGCCTCTTCTCTCCTGCCGCTGTACAGAAAGTGGCTGTATGGCGGTGTGGGGGGGGGGGCGCACGCCCGATGTGCAAATTGCACAGGGCGCAATTCACGCTCGGTATGGCCCTGGGTATAGCAGCCATTAGTTATAGGTTTGGTTTAGCCAAATGATGTATTTTGTGACTGCAAGTGAGGATATGTGGTTTGGGGGTAGTATCGGAGGATCTGGTGTGCTACTCTGCAATTCAGAGAAGCCATGAAGGGCTGGCTGGTACCTGGACCATATGTATGATCACGGTGTCACCAAGTGCCAGTGTGATAGGGCAGCTATACATCACCTGTACCAGACACTGGGAGACATGGCTGATGTTGTGCCAACATCCCCCAGATTGTGCTATAAGGCTTACATCCTTCCACAGGCCAGGATCTATGCAAGTTAAGAGAGTGGTGATATACCTGGAGGCTGGCTACCTGGGTATGATGGCACAGGGGTCACCCTTTCCATGCCCACACAGGCTTGACCAGGGAAGCAGTGCCACAAAACAGACTGTAGGAAGGCAGACAGGGTTGCTCCACAGACAGCAGATGTATACAGACCAACATACACCATGATGGGACAGGTGTAGCTACTGTGAGAAATGCCAGTACTCAGATATGTAGGAATCAGATGTCATAACCAGAAGGCCATACTACTACTACTACTACTACAGATCATTTGTATAGCTCTACAAGGCATAGGCAGGAGTGGAGGAGTGGCCTAGTGGTTGGGATGAGGTACTTCAGGCTGGAAGGTCGGGGGTTCAAATCCCACTAGAGGACAGCAACCTTGGGCCCGCAGGACTGGGATTTCTAAGTCCCACAGGTGCTCCTTGTGGTCTTGGGCAAGACACTTAACCCTCCATAGCCCATGTTCCCTGTAAAAGAGTTATCTCCAAGTTATAATGCCCTGTTCAATGTAATTTCAGTTTGTTCAATGTAAACCACACTGATGCAGAATAGCACGGTATATAAGAGAATATAAATAAATACGAAGAGCTGCACAGACACACATAAAAGATGGTCCCTGTTCAGCAGAACATACAATCTAGTCAAGACAGACAACACAGCAGCTGTGGACAGGATACATCTAGGGGGAATGGTAAGGAAATAGAACGGAGATTAGTCGGATCAGGCATTCCTAACAGGGGCTATACATTTCAAACAATGGTAAGCATTTGTGGGTATTTTTTTTTTACTTGCTAGCTCTCTGACTGGGAGCTCTTAAAAGGGGTTTGGTACATTTTTAAAACAAAGTTACATTCTTTGTGGTACTTTAGTTTAAAGGGAGGAATACTTTCTTTAGTTGGGTAGGTTTAAAACTCTGCTTTAGTAACTTTCTCAGCTCTTTGAAGCCACTGACACCTAATCAGGAGTTAATTCCCTCCCTACCCCACCCAACACCCACCCACCCCTAGTGAGCACTCTTGCTTTATAGGGCACCTCCCAAATTAACACCACAGGGACTTGGAACAGCACATTGTCAATATAATTAAACAAATTTAACTGCATTTTCTCTGAAAGGACAGCTGGGAAACCAGCTTGTACTTTGGTAGATCTCTCTCTTTTGCTTTAACAGATACCTAAGCTCCACAAACAGAACAATGGCTGGGAAAAATCATATTGCTAAAGCTGTTGCCCCCGTTACAGCTTCTGCCTCTGTCCAGACAGAGGTCCCAAAGGACCAGTTCCATGTACAGGATGCCTGCATGCTGAAGCTCTCAGGAAACAAGTAGAGTAACTCAGAGAGGAGGTGGCGAAGCTGAGGAACATTCAAGACAGTGAGAAGTATATTGATGAGATGCTTCTTGCAACAACCAAGCCCTCCAGCAAAAGAGAAGATGGGTGCCTACAGAATGACAAAGATTGGACACAAGAAACCAGGGTCTGCAGAATCACCAATCCAATTTCTCCAGCCCTTGAATTGAAGAACCGTTATGCAGCCTGGAAGTGGAGGAGGTGAAAGCATCCCTGGAAAGGGAAGAACCAGAGCTCAAGTACCCCAAAGTTGCAGAATCAGTGACCACAAAGAAGTGAAGAGTAGTGGTGGTTGGAGACTCTCTTCTGAGGGGTACTGAGGCGTCCATCTGCCGACCAGACTTCATGTCCTGAGAGGTATGCTGGCTGCAGGTGCCAAAATCCAAGACATTATGGAGAGTTTGCAGAGACTCATCAAGTCCACTGACTATCACCCAATGTTGCTAATCCATGTCGGAACAAATTATACTGCCAGGTATCCCTCTGAGCATATCAAAAGTGACTTCATTGCTCTGGGACAGAGCGTGAAGCAGATAGGTTCACAGGTGGTGTTCTCTTCAATCCTCCCTGTTGAGGGTAAAGGCCAATGCAAAGAGGCTCGCATCCTGGAGATGAATGCATGGCTGCGTGGATGGTGTCATCGAGAGTGTTTTGTTTTCCTGGACCATGGAATGCTGTTCCATGGGTTGCAGAGCAGAGATGGCGTCCATCTGTCCAAAAAAGATTGACTCATCTTCAGTGGAAGACTGGCTAATTTACTGAAGAGGGCTTTAAACTAGATTCATTGGGAATGGGTGAAGACAGCCCCCAGGTAAGTGAAAGACCCCAGGTAAGTGAAACATTAAATACCTTTATGTAAATGGGTAAAAGGGGTAACATATGGAAATCAGTGTGTATAAATGCCCATAGCATGGAAATAAGATCCCTGATGTTGAAGCTTTGGTGGGAGTGGCTGACTTGGATTTAGTGGCAGTTACAGAAACATGGTTCACAGAAAACCATGACTGTGATGGAACTATACCAGGCTATACTTTATTCAGAAAGGACAGGGTAGGAAGAAGGAGAGGAGGAGTGGCACTATATGTTAAAAATAATATTAAAGCTTTAGAATTACACAGCTTAAAAGGGAGAGAGGAGGCATTGTGGGTTAAACTAGAAAGAGGGAAAGAGAAATCTATTTGCATTGGTGTGATATAAAGACCTCACTCACAAGAGGAAGAAGTGGACAGAGAGTTAATTGAAGACATATGCAGTATTGCTAGGAAAAGGGAAGTGCTACTGATAGGGGATTTCAATATGCCAGATGTTGATTGGCACATTCCTGCTGCAGTATCATCCAGAAGTAAAGAGATCCTGGATTCTCTACAGGGAGAACTATTCAGGCAATTGGTAACAGACCCCACATGTGAAGGGGCCATATTGGACTTGGTGCTTGGTGAAACTGTTTCTGATGTTATAGTGGGAGATCATTTTGCATCCAGTGATCACCAGATGGTGTGGTTCAGTATTAGGACTAGCGCTGTTAGAATCCATTCAAAAGCGAGGGTCTTAGACCTTAGGAAAACTAATTTTGTCAAGATGGGCCAATACCTCAGAGAGTCGTTAGTGGGATGGGAACAGCTGGGTGATGTAGATAAACAGTGGGCAAAACTGAAAGGGGATATTTTATGGCCAACCAACCATTTTGTTAAAATGGTAAATAAAGGTAAAAGAAAAAGGAGACCACTATGGCTTTCGAAATAAGTAGCTGAAAAGGTGAAGAAAAAGAGGGAGGCCTTCATGAAATACAAGAGATCAAAGAGAGAGGAAGACAGGCAACTATATTTGGAAAAACATAGAGAAGCTAGCACAGTAGTCAGGAAAGCAAAGATTCAAAAAGAGGAGGAAATAGCTAATGCAATAAAATGGGGGGATAAGACATTTTTCAGATATGTTAGTGAGAAGAGGAAGGGCAAAAATGATATTGTCAGACTCAAGGGTGAAGGGGAGGAATATATAGAAGCTGATGAGGATAAAGCGGAATTGCTTAACAAATATTTCTGTTCTGTGTTCACAGATGAAGAACCAGAAACAGGACCTCAGAAAACACTCACAGACAGGAATAGAAGTGAGGGGCATCTTGAACAATTTTCAGAAGACTGTGTTCATGAGAAACTAGTTCAACTTAAAGTAGACAAAGCGATGTGACCAGATAGGATACACCCTAGAATACTGAGGGAACTTGGGGACATTCTAGCAGCACCACTGACTGACCTTTTCAATGCCTCGTTGGAGTCGGGAGTGGTGCCAAAAGACTGTAGAGAGGCTCATGTGGTGCCTTTACACAAAAGCGGAAGTAATGATGTAGTTGAAAACTACAGGCTGATTAGTTTAACTTCGGTGGTGAGTAAGTTCTTGGAAACGCTGTTGAAAGAGAAAATAGTGAGGTTTCGGGAGTCCAGCGGATTACAGGATCTGAAGTAGCATGGATTCACCAGAGGCAGGTCTTGTCAGACAAATCTGATTGATTTCTTTGACTGGGTGACCAGGGAGTTGGACTGAAGGAAAGCCCTAGATGTGGTGTATTTAGATTTCAGTAAAGCCTTTGACACTGTTCCTCAAAGGCGACTTATAAACAAACTGAACACCCTAGGGATGGACCCTAAAGTTACTGTTTGGGTTATAAATTGGTTGAGTGGGAGGCAACAAAGAGTACAGGTAAATGGAGCTCACTCTGAGGAGAAGGAAGTTACCAGTGGTGTGCCCCAGGGATTTGTCCTTGGTCCGATTCTTTTTAACATCTTTGTTAGTGATATAGCAGAAGGGCTGTCGGGTAAGGTTTGCCTCTTTGCAGATGATACCAAAATCTGCAATAGAGTAGAAACCCAGAAAGGTGTAGATAACATGAGGAGGGATCTAGCTAAGCTTGAAGAACAGTCTAGAATTTGGCAGCTGGGATTTAATGTTAAAAAATTCAAGGTCATGCATTTGGGCTGCAGCAATCCAAGGGAGCAATATAGTATAGTACTTTTGTCCACTAAAGAAGAGTGGGTCCTAGCTGTGGTTGTGTCTGATGAACTTAAAGTGGCTAAACAGGTAGAAAAGGTGACAGCAAAAGCTAGAAGGATGCTTGGGTGCATACGGAGAGGAATGGCTAGCAGAAAAAAGGAGGTGATAGTGCCTCTGTATAAGTCTTTGGTGCGGCCTCATTTGGAGTATTGTGTGCAATTTTGGAGACCACACCTTCAAAAGGATATAAACAGGATGGAGTCAGTACAGAGGGTGGCTACTAAAATGGTTAGTGGTCTTCATTATAAAGCATATGAGGACAGACTGAAGGATCTTAATATGTACACCTTTGAGGAAAGTCGGGATAGAGGTGATATGATTGAGACGTTTAAATACCTCCGTGGCATAAATGCACAGTGGGAGAGCCTCTTTCAATTGAAAGCAAGTACTGCTACAAGGGTTCATGGGATGAGGGTGAAAGGGGATAGATTCAGGCGTGATATGCAAAAATATTTCTTTAAGGAAAGATTGGTGGATCCGTGGAATAGTCTCCCAGTGGAGGTGGTAGAGATAAGGACAGTATCTGAATTCAAAAAAGTATGGGACAAACACAGAGGATCTCTAAAGTAAAAAAGGGGATTGTTGTAGTTGTTGATATGTAAGGACAGACTAGATAGGCCATGTGGTATTTTTCTGTCATCATTTTTCTATGTTTCTATGTTTCTATCAGATCCAAAAGCGACAACAAAGAGGTGAGCATTCAGCCTGGATTTGAGAAGGGCCAGAGACGAAACCTGACATACAGACTCAAGTAGTTTTTTCAAGGCACGAGGAGCAGCAAGGTGAAAGGAACAAAGTCTGGAGTTGGCAATAGAAGAGAAGGGCAGAGATAGAGGCTATCTGCCAGAAGAGCAGAGTTCCAGAGGAGGGGTGAAGAGAGAGATAAGAGAGGAAAAGTAGTGCAGAGCAGCAGAATGAGTGTACTTATAGGTCACAGACACGAAAAGGACATACATTTGTTGCTCAGCAATATTATGCATCCTTTGGGGAACTGCAATGTTAGTTTTGTTTTTTTTTGTGCAATTGGTAAGGGTCCATCCTTAGCAGTTTAAAGTATGTTCATAAAGATGACCAAGGCAGGAATCACTGGGGCTGTTTTATAATGCCAAGTTTCTAACATACTTATTCATATTTGCATTCTCTTATACCGTATTAGGGTGCGCTGGGATTACCTAGCACTTTTCAGGGCATGAAGAGGACTGGTGTATGGTCTAGATTGCAGCAGCAGTCATTACTCATTGGTATTTATGTCTAGTGTGCTTCAACAAACTACTGTCAGTGTGAAGGGCTGCTGAGGAGATGCATGTTTTTACCGAGGAGGTTTGGCATCCGCAGGTACATCGTGCAGACATGTAGGATTTATTTATTTATTTATCAGGTTTTATATACTACTCTATCCTTCAATCAGAGCAGTTTGCAAATAAATTGTCTTACAAGAGTATAACTAACACAGAATTTCAGTGAACATTAGATTGGAAGGAGATATAAGGTGTATTTAGGAGGAGGGAGGGGACACTGGAGAGGGACATTTCAAGGGAGGGAGTAAGGGGGCTATTTACAGTGAGAGGACTTTGCAATGGGAGGGAATGCAGGGAGGGGGAGGGGGTTCGAGGGTGCTTATTAACAAGTGAGAGAGTTATATACAACAAGGGAGAGAGCTGGCGTAAGGGCTTTACTGAAGAGAAAGTGGACTATGTGATAGTCCCATAGTAATCGGTGAATAGGAAGTTCTTCAGTCTTGTCTTGAAGTCCTTCACATCGGTAGTAGTCCTGATGTCCTGGGGGAGTGAGTTCCAACGGGAGGGTGCTGCAAGAGACAGTGCCCTCCTGGATGTCGAGTTCATTGATTTGCAGTATGAGGCCGGTGTCTGGATGATGTCCATCATTGGTCTCCATCTGGGCCTAGTGTCAGCTTTTGTCTTGATCAAGTCCTTGAGGGTGTTTAGTGCCAGATTACGCTGGATTTTGAAAAGGATGAGGGCTGTTTTGAATTTGATTCTGAGCATGATAGGTAGTCAGTGTAGTTGGCTCAGGACAGGAGTGATGTGTAGGTGTCTTTCAGAGCCTGTGAGGATACGTGCGGCTGTATTTTGTACCATCTATAGGGGGCGAATAGTTGACTTAGGTAATCCAAGAAAAATGGAGTTATTATTGCTTGACAGACTGTCCTGAAATGGTCTTGGCTTAGTATGGGTTTTAGCCATCAAATGATTGCCAGTTTGTGGTATGCATTCTTTCTAGTTTTGGTGATGTGGGAGTGGAAGTTTAGGTTCTTATCTAGAATTATTCCCAGGTACCTTATCTCCTCTTTGACAGGAATGGTCTCATTGATAAGGTCAATGTGTTGGAGAGGAGAGAAGTTGTTGTTGCGTGTGACAAACAGAGCTTCTGTTTTCTTGTAGTTGATCTTGAGGTTGTTGTTGGATAGCCATCGGTATGTCATGGAGGCAGTTGGTTATAGGCGCATAGTCATGCTTGTCTAAGTCAATTTGGGTGTAGATCATGATGTCATCGGCATATAGTGCATATTGGATGCCATGTTGCGCTATGACTTCGCAGATGGATTGGACGTAGAGGTTAAAGAGTAGGGCGGATAATGAGGATCCTTGTTTTAATGGAAATGAAGATGAAGAGGTAATTCCGATCTTAACTTGTTTCTGTCTTCCGTTGAGGCATGAGTCAAACCATTGGAGTGTGGTGTTACGAAGTCCGGTGGTTTCTAGCCTTTTGAGGAGGACAGGGTGGGATACGGTGTCGAAAGCAGCAGCTATGTCGACAAAGATGAGGAGGAATCCCGTCTTGATGTTGTTTAGTCCTTTGATGAGATTGTCTAGGAGCAATGTAAGTAGGTATTCAACGTTGTGAAGAGGTCGGAAGCCGTATTGGTTGGGGTCGAGAAGTGCATGGGATCTAAAATGGGCAACTTTTCAGAATACAGTGGGCATGGGGATGTCCAAAATGTTTACCTATGTACCATAATATTTGCAGGGGTTGTGTTTCTCCATTATTTCGCATGGCCCATGCCTGCACCTATGCACGGCTGCGTGCCAGATGCATGCATGGGCTGGCTGAATAGAGCTTTGACTGTGCTGCATCGGACACATCTATCTCTCTAATTCCAGACCCGCAGGCACGTCTAGACCCGCAGATGAGGAATTAGGTTCAAATGGGGCCATTTTCAATTTAGCGTGTAGGCTGGATGTAGCACGTAGGCTGGATGTAGCACGTAGGCTGGATGTGCATGCTATCGAATTGGTCTTATAATGAAAATGGGGATTAGAGTATGATAACATACATATAAGTAGTGAACAAGAGAGTGAGGAGCACAAGGATCCAAAAGTGGCTTCAAAGAGGTGGGGTTTTAACCTGGATATGAATAGGGCTAGAGAAGGAGCCCAACATACAGACTCAAGTAGTTTCAGTCATCAGTCCCCTACTTACTTGATCCAGTCCATTATTCTAAACTTTACTTGACTTTTATAATTCAAACTCCATTTTTTGTTTGTTTTTTAGTATTTTACTTATAAAATAACTGAGCTTCCTCTTCCATGCACTTTAATTCTCAGTTATGTCCACCATTTCCTATTTACTATTCACTTGCTCTATTTTCAGCTATTTCACTGCACATACATTGCTTGCCACATCTCAGTCTTTAAATCCAATGCTTATCCATATCAAGCACTTATCGGGTTGTTATCTACTTCAAATCTCTTGAATGCCATTCTTGCTGTATAATTCTCCTCTTTTAACCTGACCTTTCCACAGTTTTTGGTAGTTTGCATCAGAGGCTGGCAATTGTCTATAAGAAATGGAAAATAGCAGATAGCAAAAGCCTCTTCAGTTATGTACACTTGCACCGATTAAACACTTCAGCATCTGGGAGCAATTAAATACATTCCTCAACCTGATTCCAGGATGTTAGTGAATGTCGTGATGTCAACCAGATATTATAAAACTTCACTAACAATTTCTTTGAACCTGACTGACAACAACTAATGTGGTTAAGATCTAAAAAATAGTATTCCATTCAACACTATCATTTAAACCGTTATGGTTTTACAATCTGTAAATGAAATATCCAGTACTGTTCTCTGTAAGACAGAATGGCCCTACAATATCCCCCATTTTAATACAGACATATGGGGGTATGTTTACTAAGCAGCAGTAATGTCACCAGGGAAAAGTGCAGCGTTAATGTTAGCGATGCCATATAAGGCAGTGGGCAGGCAGGGGGCGTTCCAGCGTAAAGGTAGCAATGGGCTGTTTAACATGCATTAAAGGGCGCCTTGGCCATTTAACGCACATTAAGTGGACATTGCATGTTAAGCTGACAAACAGGGCACCCTAAGGGCTTTAAGGTGCCCTAACTTAAGACGCCTTAATTCAAGAGAGAGAGAGAGAGTCCAGCAACCACAATTCAAAGGCTGTTGGCCACGTGGGAGGAGGGGGGGTAGACAAGATCTGTACCTGCTACTAGGACAGCCCAGCAGTAGCACTGGAAAACCTGAGATGCCCCCCACCAAGGTCTGACATTCACCAGCAGAAGGCACAGTCAGACTGCACTCCACCAAGTGTTACAGCCATGCACATACTAACTACAGACAGTGTGCTAGCCAGTCCATATTGCATGTTCACAGAGGAGCTATGTGCACCCAGCTGGTACCTCAGTGATTAGATCCCAGAGCAAAGAACACACAGATATCACTAGAGAGAGGTACCATAGAACACTATATGGGAACATAGCCATGCCATGGTCACTGCTTGGTCAGAGTGAGAGTGTCCTCCCAGTAGGACATGCTGTGGCCACCCTCTCCATGCATGTGGTGGTTGGGCACTATGATGTCCCAGTCATTGCCCTACTCCCGATGCAGACGCATTCTGCCCAATCCGCCCTGTCTGGGCCATACCCACAATACCTTGCTCCTCAGTATGCACATTTGCAGGCTAATGCTGGAAACAGTGGGCCCGGTGAGGTGTAGGAAGCCACACAACAATGGATAGACATAAACACACGTCCACTCCTATTGCAGCATTGTGCAAAGATTGGGGTGGATGGCAACCCTGCCCGCCTCACTGGTCCCGATCATAGTGCAGGTATTGCTAAGGTGTGCAGGAGCTAGTAGTAGTGCTCTGGTGATAAATGCTGCTCCGTGCTGGAGCCAACAGCCTGACTCTCCATGAAGCTTTGGATAGTGGAGACTGTGGGTGGGTGTTTGTATCCTCATGTTGATGTTATATATCTGCAATGTTGGGTAAAATGTAGGGACATACTCTGCAACATCCTCAGCTGGGACCTGAACCTGTGACTCTCTGCTTCACCACACATGGGCTGTGCATACTGCACCATACTGTTGCCACAGAAGCACAGCAAGTCCTGGGGCTACCTTTGCTTTCATCAGGCAGATCTTGTTTGTTGCACTGCACACCACACACTGGAATAGGGCATGGCCTTGGGCTACTGCAGGCAGGTGCCACTGCCCCCTCCATCACCAACACCCCTCCCCCACCATGCTGACATGCCCATATGCTGTCGGTGCTGGTAGTGCGCAGTCCTAGGCCATCCAATGTGAAGATAGACATGTGCCTAGGGTGCAGGGTCTCCCCCATCACTGCCTGTCAATGTTATGTCCCTTCCACATGGGGAAGAGATGACTGGGAGGGTGTCAAGTTGGTGATCTAGCAACTATTGGCTAGGGTGGACCTGGTAAACATAGGTAGATTGTGTTATGCCAGCAGACTGTGGAAGGGCTAGGGCATGCAATGTGGGTACAGTGTACCCAGTTTGGATTACTGGGTGTATACATATTTCAGCCAACGTGTGGTCACACCCTGCACTGCCTTACCAGGGTGTTCATTTAGCTGGGTTTACAGACAGTTTGGGACTTATCCTGGGGAAGGTCCGAAGACCCTTGTTAGAGTGGTCCCCAGTTGTGCACTGCTTGTCCCATTACAGGCATTGTGGTTCCTGTGTGATGTTTGGGGTACCTGCTGGGCACATGTCCCCTCGATTTTGGCACTCTGGAACACAGAGTACTGGGCATGTTTGACCTTGATCAGACACTGTCTTGCTGATTTCCAGTTTCTGTGTTCCTATGTGCCACCTAGGCACCTTGTGCCCCCACCGTGCCCCAGTTGCCCCCACTGCATGTCCCACCTTCAGCCCCCTTTGGCCCATTTGCACCATCACCATAGTGCCCTTTCATACTTGGGCACTAAGCTGTTGCTGCAAATGGGCACTACTATCACTGCTTTTGGGCTCCCTGTCTGTGTTCTACATTGCTGACATTAAAATGGTCTCTCTCTCCTGCAATGTGCATTTACCGACAGGTTTTTACTGGTGGTAATGTCCCGGCGTTAATGTTCCAGCATTAGTGTAGCAGGAGCCTCTCCCCTCCCACTCCACGCCCATTGACCCCTTCTCTCCGCCTTCTCTCCATCCTCTGGGACAGTTACTGCTGCCGGTAACGTTACCAATGCTACATTACCGCGCCTTAGTAAACATACCCCATGGTCAATAATTGTCCAATGTTGATAGCAAATACGTTACCTTTTTTGAGACAGTGGAGTACAATCAAAGGATCAACTCCGTGTAGTAAAAAGCTTAATGAATGACATCTAGATGACTTTTAGTCTTGACAAATGTGCTAAAACAACCTTTCTTAGAGGAAAATTGATCAAAACTGAAAACAGCCCCCTGACTGAGGACTGTGACATCAAAGAATTTGAACAGGAAAACATATATAAATACCTAGGTGTAAAGGAAGGTGATACAATCCTGCAAAAATGACTGAGAGAAAATATAAGTAAAGAATATTACAGGAGATTAAAATTGAAACGTGCTTTAATATCATGGCATAAGATATGAGTCATTAATCAGATGGCAGTTCCTATACTCTCATATAACTTTGGAATTGTAGACTGACTTCTTAAAGATTTGGAAAAAATGAATGTGTGGACAAGAAAACTCCTCCATGCCTATGAGGTAATTTATAAGAACCAATGTATTCCGTGACTATGCAGAACTGGGCCTTATAGAAATCAATTCATTATACATACAAAGCCACTATCATAGTCCTCCAGAACTACTTAACAGTGTCATTAGATCCAAATACACAAAAAGTGCTGAAACATGAACGTAAACATCCAGAATCTATCTCCATCATTAAACTTGGACAAGCATTCAAATGCTAGAAGGTATGGGTGAGTATCCACCAGCAAACACAGGGAAAGCAGCAACAGAATTTGCAAAACAAGAAAAATAATTCTTCAAAGAATTAGATCAGCAAACAAGGAAAAACAAGTGACAAATGTACAGAGTGGGAAATATTAAGGGATATGTTTACTAAAGAGGATTAAGGATGAACCAGTTCGCTAGCATTAACAGCAGTGGTAAGAGTGTTATCATGCAGTAAAGGCCAGGGTAGGGAGTAGGCATTCCAGCAGGAAGGGTGCTTGGCTCCACTTATTGAGCACTAACAGTACACCGGGTGGTAAGATGCCAAGTGTGCACCTTAACACCTGAAAATGGCAGTCACCTTATAACAGGATAAGGCAGCCCTTGTGAAAGTCACATTTCAGGTGATGGATGGAAGGAAGGGTAACAGCTGATGCACATGTCATATCCATATGTATCCTATGTGTTAGACAGTAAGTGAGATTATGTTGTGGGAGGCATCTGTACTGTATCAGTGAGGGGTGCTCACGTAATCTGCTGTAATATCATTGTGTGGCAGAGGATTGGGAAGAAGGGTGCCTTGGAAGAGCCAGAATGGCCATGATGAGGCCATCAAAAAGTTGACTGGGCAGGAGTGGTGACATGTAGATTAATCAAAGGAGAGGTGTGAGTGATATGCCCTAATGATTAAAATGTTCCTGTGTGGGCTGGCAGGAGAATACATGACTGTACATGATGGGCATATGCTGATGAATGGGCTGAAGGATGGATGGCGGTATGGCCTTGCTGCCCTAATGTACTTGATGAGACCATACAAATGCAATTGTAGTGTTTGTGAAAAAATATTAGCTGTACCACGGGGAAGTTCCAATACCAGCTATTTGGCTGTGGCAGCTGCCTCAGCTTTTCTAACCACCATACAATCCTCCTGACATATGTGCATATAACAACTGGACAAGTGTCTCTCATACTGGCCATATGGAGCAAGTAAGGATATGTGATGATCTCTGCAAGTGGCCATCCCAGGAGTGGTATGTGCTTGTATGCAGACATGTGATGGAGCCAAAGATGTTCAGCTACAGTTATGATGAAATAGTCTAATCATGTACAAGTCATGTGTCAGAAATCTGCAGTGTGAACCAGGGCCGGATTTAGCTAGAGTGAGGCCCTACACCAAGAAAAATTGTGGGCCCCCCCCCGTGCAGTCCTGGGCCCCCCCGTGTCCCCGTGCAGTCCTGAGCCCCCCCCCCCGTGCAGTCCTGGGCCCCCCCGTGTCCCCCCCATGCCCCCGTGCAGTCCTGGGCCCCCCCGTGCCATCCTGGGCTCCCCCCCCGTGCCATCCTGGGCCCCCCCATGCCCCCGTGCAGTCCTGGGCCCCCCCGTGCCCCCGTGCAGTCCTGGGCCCCCCGCCGTGCCCCCGTGCAGTCCCGGGCCCCCCGTGCATCCAGGCCCCCCCGGACAGCATCGCGGCTGTCTGAGGGGCTTCAGAGTGAGCCGGGGAAGCCCGCGCGAGGCCCCGGCTCCCTCTGTACAGCCGCCAGCGTGAAGAGCCTTTTCCTTCACGCTGGCGGCTGTACAGAGGGAGCCGGGGCCTCGCGGGGGCTTCCCCGGCTCCCTCTAAAGCCCTCTGGTGGGCCCTTGCCAGCTGTGGGCCCTACGCCATGGCGTACGTGGCGTATAGGCAAATCCGGCCCTGGTGTGAACATATCCGACCCATTGCAATATGCCACAGCAGAGCTAATAAAGACATGCTGTCAGATGGGCAAGATTGCAATTTGCATGTTTGCAGACCCAATGTGCTATCGCAACACATAGAAAAGAATAATAACATGCGTCCTTTAGTCAATGCAGACTCCAGACTATTTCTGACAGTTTATTTAAATAAGCCTCCCCAGCAACAAAGAGAACAAGTGGGATTCAAAACCTAGTCCATTATTTACGAAGCCAGTATTCTAACCATTAAGCTACACCTCCACACTCACCTTTATAGCACTGTCTAGAATCAAAGAGTCTGCAGGTCCTTGGCTGCAATGGCCTACACCTAGAACATGAAACAATGTGGCTGGCACATTCTGAGACAGTGGTAAACCACACCTAAGGGTATGTTTACTGAACCACAGTAATGTCACAAGAGTTAGATTCCACGGTAATGGCGAGGGTATTATGGGCTGGCAACACAGCTCTTCAAAAAAAATGACTGTTACAGGTATGCACACTATTTGAGTAGGACAGGCATGAAAGGAGGAAACAATGAGGAATCAAACCCATGAACACTGCTGAGAACGGCATTGTATTAACCAGTAGGCTATACCTCCATGGTGTATCTCATAGCAATAGCTGGGTACAGAAGGACTGCAGGTCACTACACAAACTGTCTGCTCTGAGTGCCAGGATAGGGTAACCCCACCAGTACCCATGATGCAATGAACATGCTGAATAGCTGTCTACAGCTGATCACCAAATGGGGTCTGCACCTCTCTGGTACATCAGCTTGGAAAGACAAACTGACAGTGTGTGATACTGGCCCAGAGTAGCTATAGACCATGCCATTGTGCAGGTTCTGTATTCACCCTGAGGGATAAGATGGGTGCCCAGAACTAGGTCCGCAGTACATGTGGCATTAGTGATAGGTCCTGTTGTACATTTCCATTGCTACCAATGTGTGATAGGTGTTCCTTGCAGTGCATCTGAACGTAATCTGGTGTCCATATGGGTTCTGTAGTAGCATGTGGCTCTCTAGGATCAGACACCACCCAGATTAGTGCAAACCCAGTGTTAAGCTCTGGCTGACATGGGCACCTATTATCAGGGCAGAGGGGTTTTTAGACTTACATGAGGTTTGTGCAGCAGTGCCTCTACAGGTCAAAGTGGTATATACCCTAAAGGAGCCCACAATCACCCTTTTTGCAGGTAGAGGTGCCTGAGCCCTGGTGAAACAACCTCCATCCTGCTGGTTATAAGAAAGCCTACCAGAGCCATAGCTATGACAGAGGCAGACCAACAATAATGCTGGGGTTAGGTCTGGAAAACATCAGCTGCCTCACACCACAGTCTGCTAATCACCAGCAAATAGCACAGTCAGACTGCACCTGCAGCACCCTACAAGGTACTCCAACCATGCACAGTCTAACTGCAGACAGTCCACAAGCCAGTCCATACTCACAGAGAAACTATGCACACCAAGCAGGCATATCAGAGATAGATCACCAGCACTAGGAACACACAAGCATCACTGGAAACAGATAATGTAGAGTGCTATGTGAGAACCTAGACATGCCATGATCACTGCTCGGTCAGAGTGAGAGTGTCCTCTCAGCATGACATGCTGTGGCCACCCTGTCCATGCAAGAGGAGGTTGGGCACTACAGTGTCCCAGCCATTGCCCCACACCCTGTGAAGATGCATCCTGGCCAATCCGCCCTGTCTGGCCCATACCCACAATACCATGCTCCTCATTATGCACATATTCAGGCTAATGCTGGCAACAGTGGGACATTGTGGGCGCAGTGAAGTTTGGGCAGCCACAAAACAATTGATAGATATACACACACACACACACACTCCTATTGCAGCATTGTGCAATGGTAGGGGTAGTTGGCAGGCCTGCCCGCCACACTGGTCCTGATCACAATGCTGACCTTGATAAACTGTGCAGGAGGTAGTAGTAGTACTCTGGTGATAACTGCAGCTCTGTTCTGGGGCCAACAGCCTGACTCTCCATGCAGCTTTGGATTGTGGAGCCTGTGTGAGTGAGTGTTTGTACCCCTGTCCGCCGCTGCTTTGGGCTTTGCATATGTTGCTGTTGTATCTGCATTGTAGGGTAAAATATAGGGACATGCTCTGCAGGATCCACAGCTGGGACTTGAACCTGTGATCCTCTGCTTCTGGACACGCTGGCTGTGTGTATTGCATCACACTGTTGCCACAGGTGCACAGTAGTACCTGGAGCTACCTGTACTTTTCCTCAGCCAGACCTTTTATGTTGCACTGCACACCATGTACTGGTACAGGGCATGGCCTAGGTCCACTGCAGGCAGGTGCCACTGCCCCCTCCAGCACGGGCACACACCCCCCTGCCATGCTGACATGACCATATGCTGTTGGTGCTGGTAGTGTTCAGTCCCAGGCCATCCACTGTGTGGGTAGGCGGTTGCCTAGGGAGCAGGGTCTCAGGTATGGAGGCATACATGGGCATCCTCACATCTGCCCCATCACCGCCTGCCAATATTATGTCTCTTCCGCTTGGGGGAGGGTTGGCTGGGGTGATGTCAGGTTAGTGACCTGGCAATTGTTAGCTAGGGTGGACCAGGTAGATGTAGGTGGATTGTGTTTGGCCTTTGTCAGCTGCTGTCTTGCTGATGTCTGGTTTCTATGTCCCTATGTGCCACTTAGACAACTGCCTACTCCACCCTGTGCCCCAGGTGCCCCCACTACATGTCCTGCCTGTAGCCCCCTATGCCCCATTTGCACCATCACCATAGTGGCCTTTCATACTTGGGCACTATGCTGTTGCTGCAAATGGAGCACTACTATCACGGCTCTTGGGCTCCCTGCCTATGCTGTACATTGCTGACACTTAAATCGTTTCTCTCTCTTGCAAATGTGTGCTAATGCCAGGTTTTCAGTTGCGGTAAGATTCAGCCCTTCAGTTCCCTGCGTTAGTGTGGAAGGGACCTCTCCCCGCCCACTCCCTGCCCATTGACCCCTTCTCTCCACCCTCTCTCCACCCTCTGCGGGACTTACCGTGGCCGTTTACGTGCATTAATGTTACCTAACGCGTGTTAACGCGGTTTAGTAAACATACCCCCTAGAGTCTGCCTGCGATGGCACACATGCATTATGGACTTCACTGTATACTCAGTACCGCAGCTGCATAACAGACACACAGATGCAGAAATAAATCTCTTGTCTAAAGGCCAAATCACATGTGAGGGCAAGATGCCCGTCCATCCACTTTATCTCCAACACCACACTACATTCAAACACAGAGGTCTTTTGGGCTGTAATGTGGCACTAACACCTGAGGCAGCTCAGGTACAGGGTGTGCAGTCCTTTGTGACCTGCTGTACACTGCAAGATAGGTACATTAGTACATACACCTAACCCAAACCTCATTCATGACCCATGAGATTCATGGCAGTCCATCCTGCCCTCTTCGGGGGGTCATGCACACTTGTTCTGCCATCAAAGAAGACATGCAACCATTGGGCAATGCTACAGTGATTACAATCAACACTATGGCTGCAATTGGGGCTCTATGTGCTGATATTGGTTAGCCTCTCCATTACCCATGATGCATCTCCCAATCTGAGCAGCTATATACAACCTTTGCCCATATGGAAAATACAGTGATCCATCACATCAGCTCTGCAATATATAGGGACATTGTGTGCTTCCTGCACATAACAGCTGCTACATGTACTAATGACCTTTTTCACCTGTCACCCTAAATGTGAAGAAGGGCACACATCACCTAGTCCTCAGAGCAAGCACTGCAATAAATTGAAGTGTTATGTTCTTAAATAGCTGTGTTGTTATCATGTGTGATGGCAGTCGTTTGGTATTCTGTACAATTAAAATATGTAAGAGAGTCATGTCTTGTTTGGCCCATGTGTCTTGTACTTGTTGATAATGAATTCTCTTATGATATCTTTAGTGTTTTCTTTTTGTTGTTGCAACAGTTTCCAAGAAACCTGAATGGAGTAAGTATTGTTCAGGCAGGAAGGGGTGGTTGCTGATACCAAGCAGTAGGGTCTGCCAAGGCCAGAGCCATCAGTAGGTTAAGAATGGTACAAGAAAAGCAGCTAGCCTCTCTTTCTGAGAATTCTAATCAGCTAGGTCAATCACAGGCAGCTTGAATATGCTGGGCAATAATGGGCTGTGTCAATCACTTGAATAACATCTGTGCCCAGTTTGCTAGTCATCACCCTTTGCATGTACACATAGCCACCATAAAAACATGGGCTTTGTATAAACAGCATGGACATCCAGTAGCCTGGTTAGTGACTAGACTACAATAAAGACACAGCACCCAGCTTGACTTGATATAGCACTATGTGGATACATAGCCATGACATGGCCACAGCTCGGTCAGAGTGAGAATGGCCTCTCGGGATGAACTGATGTGTATACCTTGGCCATGCATGTGTCAGACCCATGTTATGATGATTCAGCCATTTACCTAACCGACTCATATACATTCTGTGCAAACCACTCTTTTTTGGGCAATACTCAGAATCCTCTGCTTCTTATTTGTGTGCCCTTTTATTTTGAACTTGGGGACAGCTTATGCAATTCAAAGCACAGTGGAAAATGGGCCAAAGGCTGTGAGTTCATTCTGGTCCACAGTGGCCTACATCTGTCACATATCCAAATACTTAGGGGTATGTTTACTAAACTGCGGTAATGTCATTCGCGGTAGGTTCCGCGGTAAGTAGAGATGCCCATATAAAGGCACGGGCGGTGCATCGTTACAGCAAGCTGACAGAGAACGCGCGTTACAAGGCGCCTTAGAATAACGAGCATTACAAGGCACCTTGTAAAGCGCCTTGCAAGGCGCCTTGTAAGGTGCCTTATAAGGTGCCCTGTAAGGTGCCCTGTAAGGTGCCTTGTAAGGTACCCTGTAAGGTGCCTAGTAAGGTGCCCTATAAGGTGCCTTATAAGGTACCTAGTAAGGTGCCCTGTAAGGTGCCTCAGAAGACGCCCTATAGGGCCTCCTAGGCTAAGCGCCATATTAGGCACCCTTGGACAAGGCACCGCAGAAGGCACCCTGGGCTATGGAACCATAGGTTAAGGTGGCCTAACAAGGTTATGGTGTCCTAGGTTAGTGTGCCCTAGGGACTGCAAGGTGCCTCAGGATGACATGCATGACCTGTGTGGAACAGAGACAGATGTAGCCCTAACACTAGATAGAGCACTCGGGAAAGGCAATGAACAGGTGAGTGAAGGAGGGAGAAGTGGGAGCTGCTGGACCTGCCATATCTGCAGGCATCCCATGTGCCTGCTAGTACTGATGACAAACATGGTGGGGCAGCTCTACCACAGCACTGGGTGTTGGCAATGTAAAGTACCAGAAAAAACAGTTGGTGGCAGACGATGGGAATATGTGTCGCCCCAGTGGAGGCGGAGGTGGCAGGATAGTTACAATGATGAGTGGACAGAGGAGTGGTGGTGCCATGCAGATCAGGCACAGGCGAGGCAAGCACGATGAGGTGCAATGCAGGAAAGGGTAGCAGTGCAGGACATGGGCTGGCAGTCTGCACAGGCAGACAGGACTCTACACAGCTGACAGACGCAGATAGATGGACCGAGGGAATGTTGGCAATTGTGGCGAGGGTATTATGGGCTGGAAGCGCAGATCTGCAAAAATATGACCTCTACAGGCATGCACACTATTTGAGTAGGACAGGCATGAGAGGAGGGAACAATGAGGAACTGAACCAATGAATACTGCCAAGAATGGCAATGTATTAACCAGTAGTCTATACCTCCATGGTGTATGTCACACAGAAGTACCCATGATGCAATGCACATGCTGAATAGCTGTCTACAGCTGATCACCAAATGGGGTCTGCACATCTCCGGTACCTCAGCTGGGAAAGATGAACTGACAGTGTGTGATGCTGGCACAGAGTAGCTACAGACCATGCCATTGTGCAGGTTCTGTGGTCACCCTGAGGGATAGGATTGGTTCACAGCACTAGGTCCGCAGTACATGTGGTGCTAGAGATAGGTCCTGCTGTACATCCCCATCACTACCAGTATGTGACAGGTGTTCCGTGCAGTGCAGCTGAAGGTAATTTGGTGTCCATCCGTATCCTGCAGTCACATGTGGTCCTGTGGGACCAGACACCAGCCAGTTTAGTGTGTACCCCGTGTGAGGGTCTGGCTGACATGGGCAGCTGTTATCAGGGCAGAGGGGTTCCTAGAATTGCATGAGGTGTGTGTAGCAGTGGCTGTATAGGTCAAAGTGGTATACACTACATACCCCAAAGGGCCCACATCACTCTTTTGTAGGTAAAGAACAGTGCCCACGCCCCAGGGAAGCAACCTCCATCCTGTTTGTTCAAGACAGCCCTCTAGGGTTGGTGGGCCAGAGCCATACCTATGACTAGGTCAGTGGCAGACCAGCAGTAATGCTGGGGTTAGGTCTGGAAACCCAAGTGCCTCCCACCACTGTCTGCCAGTCACCAGCAGACAGCACAGTCAGACTGTACCTTAAAGGTGCTCTGATCATGCACAGTCTAACTACAGACAGTACACCAGGAACTATGTGCAGCAAGCAGGCATCTCAATGATTGGGACCCCAGCACTGGGGAACACAAATATATCACTAAAGACAAACAGTGTAGAGCGCTATGTGGGAACCTAGACCTGCCATGGTCACTGCTCGTTCAGAGTGAGTGCCCTCCCAGCATGCCATGCTGTGGCCACCCTGTCCATGCAGGTGGTGGTCAGGCACTACAGTGTCCTAGCCATTGCCCCACACCCTGTGAAGGTGCATCCTGGCCAATCTGCCCTGTCCGGGCCATACCCAGAATACCTTGCTCCTCATTATACATCTAATCAGGCTAACGCTGGTAACAGTGGGACATTTTGGGCCCAGTGAAGTATGGGCAGCCACAGAACAATGGATAGACATACAAACACACTCACTCCTTTTGCAGCATTATACAAAGATAGGGGTGGTTGGCAGCCCTGCCTGCCACACTAATCCTGATCACAGTGCCGACATTGCTAAACTGTGCAGGGGGTAGTAGTAGTGCTCTGGTGATAACATCATCCCAATGCTGGGGCCAACAGCCTGCTGCTCCATGCATCATTGGATTGTGGAGCCTGTGTGAGTGGGTGTTTTCACCCCTGTTCACCGCTGCTTTGGGCTTTGCACATGTTGCTGTTGTATCTGCATTGTAGGGTAAAATATAGGGACATGCTCTGCAGGAACCACAGCTGGGACTTGCACCTGTGACCCTCTGCTCATGGACACACTGGCTGGGTGTACTGTACCACACTGTTGCCACGGATGCATGGTAGTCCCTGGGGCTACTTGCACTTTTCCTCAGCCAGACCTTTTATGTTGCACTGCACACCACATACTGATGCACAGCATGGCCTAGGTCCACTGCAGGGAGGTGGCACTGCCCCCTCCAGTACGGGCACACGCCCTCCTGCCAAGCTGATGTGGCCATTTGCTGTCGGTGCTGGTAGTGCATAGTCCCAGGCCATCCACTGTGTAGGTAGGCGCCTGCCTAGGGAGCGGGTTCCGGGGTAGGGGGGCATACGTGGACATCCTCACATCCCCCATCACTGCCTACCACTATTATGTGCCTGCCACATGGGGGCGGAATGGCTGGGGGGATGTCAGGTCTGTGCCCTAGCGACTATTGGCTAGGGTGGACCAGATAGATATTGGTGGATTGTGTTTGGCCTTGGTTAACTGCTGTCTTGCTGATCTCCGGTGTCTATGTTCCTATGTGCCACCTAGGTGCCTGCCTGGTCCACCCTGTGCCCCAGCTGCCAATGCTACATGTCCCGCCTGCAGCCCCCAATGCCCCATTTGCACCATCGCTATAGTGGCCATTCATACTTTGGCACTATGGTATAGCTGTACATGGAACACTACTATCACAGTTTTTGGGCTCCCTGCCTGGGCTGTACATTGCTGACATGTAAATGGTTTCTCTCTCCTGCATATGTGCATCTAACGGCAGGTTTTCAATCGTGTTAGGATTCAGCTCTTCAGATCAGTGCGTTAGTGTGAATGGAGCCTCTCCCCGCCCACACTCCGCCCATTGACTCCTTCTCTCCGCCCTCTCTCCACCTGCGGTGTTTTACCGCGCCGCGGAATGTCTACGATCGTTAACGTTATGTAACGCGCGTTAAGTAACGTTTGATCATTAACGTTACATAACGCACATTATGTAATGTTACCGCAGCTTAGTAAACATACCCCTTAGACCCCTTACACAGCTTATGGTTGTGAGCATTGAACATAGTGCCATTCCCATAATCCCATATTATATCATGTCTCTAGCCATGGACACAGTGATAATGGGCAATGTAGCACATGCACTCTCCCATACTTCCAACACAGTTACCCCCTCTCCAGCTGCACGTGGCAGCATAGCAGATTGGACATGGTTTTACATCACTGTGGTGGTCACACTCAGTGGCCATCGAGAACGAGTACAACTGTCATGCCGCATCTCTGATGTTATACATGCTGACACTGAGTAGCCCTCATAGCTGTTGTGCATGTGAACATAGGCTGCATCCAGCAATGCAATCTACCAGATGCACATTCAAAACATGAATGGGACTGTTCCCCCACCACCACCCCAACATTCACATCCAGGCACTACCTTGCCAGATGGTGGTAGATAATTCAGAAACCAACATGACATCCTGTGGCTCAATCTGCCTGCTGGGATTGTGCATGCACCATTCCAAGGTCTGGGTACCACTGTCACAATCAGGCAAATCAATGCATTTGTTCTCTGCACATTGTAGTTCGGAGTGGTGTGGAGTGCAGTGGTCAATGATCAGTAGAAAGTGCTGAGATAGTGTGTATTGTGTGCAGATGTGCCTGAGACAGACCTGCCTGTCTGTGCACACTGTGCATGGAGCAAAGAGACTCTCAGATTGCATTCTATGACTGCAGCTGAGGGCACGGGCAAAGTGCATGCAGCTTCATCACAGGCCATATGGGATCTGTACAGCAGGGTCATATTGGGAGATACATGTTTAGGAATGCTGTGGGGATGTGTCTTGATGATGGTGTGACCAGGAATTCATTTGAGGATCATAGATTTGGGGACATGTGCCCAGGCAACATAGGCCAGCCAGTGACTACCACAGATTGCAACTTCTTACTGTAGCCTAACCTTCAGCTCCTAAATGGTGTTCACGCAGTATATGGAGTTACCGAACAGTAACCTGCTGTAAGTTGTTTTTTTTGGTGGCAGGGCTGATAAGTGTTTGGCCTTGTACAGACGTCCAAAAGCTGTTTTGTGGCAGTCTGCATTCGGACATACAGAAATAATACATGTCTATGAGTTGCAGTCCTGACATTCTGGCCAGTCACATTCACAACAATGACATTCAACAAGATTTAGTTATGTTTAGTTCAAAAGTAGGGGGAGGGACAGCTCATAGTCCTCTGCACATACACACATGAACCTGCTGTCCAAAAGAGCTGCAAGTTGGCATTGTTACTTGCCCATTAGGCCTCTTTTATTGCTCATCCATTATCAATATCTGCTCAGTACGTGGGCACTATTGGCACACTCTGCAATGCTTAACCTTTGTCATGCAGGTGCTATTAGCATGCTCTGCCATCTAGCCATTGAGGGTGCAGATTTCAGTGTGAGGACTCATGCTGGATGAGATGTTGAGGGTTGCACATAATGATCCAGCTCTGGAAATATAGGCTAAAGCTAACATACCTGGATATAGCACTTTGGATCCACAGACTGGTCTGTGAACCCAACCTTCCTCTGACACACAGTGGCCATGTGTTTGGAACCACAGAGCAACCATGTGGGTTCATCAATTGATGGGTATATATGTGGTCACTGTCAGTATGCATGAGGGCATTAGTTGGGGTATGCCTATGTCTGCATAGGTCTCTGCAGGCTTTGTGGCATACTTGTCTGACAAGGTATGTTAGGCAGGTGTGGGAGAGGGACATTTTGCTAAGTCTGTATATTGCACAATATTGATATGCTGCTTGTTCCACTGACATTAATATCTTACATATGGGATCTGTCCTGCCAGAGGAGCAGGCCATGATATATAAATATACACATTCCAGACCATGGCTGACACTTCAGAATGATTGACATACCCATTTCCTGGTGTGTGTTTGTGGACCAGTCATTGAAAGATCTCATATTTTGAAGACCACAATAACAAATTTAGATTCACCGGTGGCTTATCTGGCTATAACTGACTGAGTTTACCGGTTCACACACTGATAATGGTTACCAGTTCACACACTGATTATGTTCATTGTTTACCAGGTGAGAGAACAGAGTGGTAATTTTAACTCTGACATGGGCATATCGTATAGTAGTCTTGCCTCTGTGGCATCTTTTTCGTCCCACATGCACATATCCATGCACTATGTGCAAGTAGTAGGTATCCTGAACACATGGCCAGGCCATCCAATAGGCAACCTAGTCAGGTGGCAGGTTCCACCAATCGTAGTAGACAGCATGCTGCCTAATCTCTCCCTACCTGCAGGTGTGGCCCAACCGCCATTTCAGTATGGCAGGAGGCCTTATTACAGTAGCACACATGCAGCAGTCACAGCTTGGCACTCCTGTCCTTCTGCAGCAGGGGATATGGGCACGGATGATGCTGCCTTAGACCTCAGAAGGAATGGATCACCATATGCTCCACTATCCCTTCCGATGATATGCTTGCCATGCCACTGACAGTGGAAACAGCAGCATTGCACTTGACACACAGAGCAGTGACACAGATTTTTCAGCACCAGGCCACAGCTTCTGCAACCCCCACCTGCACCCTCCCACAATGTTCACTTGGCAGCATGGTGGCAGTGGCAGTGGCACAAATCTTTTTGGTCTGCACCAGCATGTATGTGTGCTGTCACTGTCACAGCAGAGTCATATCAGATATTGCGGATGTACACCCTAGGCAGCTGCCTTGTCAGTCTGGAGGACCAATCAGCCCCACTGCATCAATCATGTAATAACTCCTTTGCCCATTTGCCAGCAACTACTTGCCCCTCTTTATTAATAGGACACCATACTGTTCCTGCCAATTGAGCATTACTATCATTAATTTGAGGGCTACAATGGGATGAGAACATTGCATACATCTCAATAGATTCTATCCCCTCAGAAATAGACCTTAACGTGACTTTGGAGATGGCATTGGGATTCCCAGAGCCAGCTCTTCTACCACACTGTGACCACAACCGGTGTTAACGGGCACACATTATCACTGCACAGCCTCCACCCCATTCTCCCCCTCTTTTTCCATTAACGATAATGGATAGGCTACAGCACGTTAATCTGGCCTTATCGGCGCTTTCCACAGTGTTTGTGGAACACTGCTCGTGGATGCCGATAACTCCTGTTAACAGCACCTTTGCTCCCTTACTGCGCTTTAGTGAGCATACCCTTAAGTGTTACTCCAGGAGTCATTTGTCGACCAAAACTGGATAAATGAATAGTTAAGGAAAATTGAACTGTAACCAAAAGATGACAGACTGGTACTTGCAGCCCAGAACAGTGGATTACACAGATACACTAAAAAATTTTTTTTTTAAACTGCCTCTAATGTTTCGATTGATTTTTACGTTTTTTGGTGCGCTGAATCCAAATCTGGTAACCAATTTGCTCCATCACGTACAGATTTTTTGCTACATTGGGTTAGCAGTTTGAGGTGAACGTTTCAGATTGAGTGCGATCGAGATAAAAGTTTCTTGGATGAATTCTTTATACTAATTGTTTAGTAGTTATTCAAATAAGAATAAAGAAAATTGTAACAAGGCAGCACATAAGAATAGAGTAATGTCAACAAAACACACTGTGATGGTAGCAAAATTGTCTGCACTTAAAACAGCCACATACATGTGCACAAACATTGAGCATATAAGAGCGAGGTTAGACACAAAGCAAAGCAAAGAAATGTGCAAAAAATGTTGTACAGGTATGTATGTAAGAATAGAAAATGCAAACCGCACCATTGCAATACATGAAGACAAACACCCGATGGTGTGAAAATAAAATTCTAATAAATGAGATCCGACACTGTGGTAATAACTAGCAAATTTTTATTTCAAAGTTTAGTAAAAACACGATATTTGTCAACACAGTTTAGATTTTAAAGTCATTCTTGGGTCAATCAATCTCCTGGTGGGCCCGTTTCTTCTTCCCCCGAATGCTTCTCTTGGTGCGCTGCTTGGCGTATTTTTCATCTGGGGTTTCCCGCAGCAGCAACCAGCAGAAATCAGCCATCATAGTGGTGTTCCATCTTCCTTGGTACCTTCTCTCTGCGTCCTTGATGTCCTGGTGAAACCTTTCACCTTGTTCTTCACTGTACGCCCCCAAGTTTTCGGGAAAGTAGTTCACATGGGAGTGCAAGAAATGGACTTTCAGGCTCATGTTACAGCCTTGTTCTTTGAAGGCATTGAGCATCCTGGCAACAATATCCTTATAGTTCTCATCCCGCCTGTTCCCCAAGAATTTGAGAACAACATCCTTGAAGGAATCCCAGGCTTCTTTTTCCTTCTCAGACATCGTTTCAGCGAATGCTCCATCTGAAATGAGTTTCCTTATATCAGGGCCAACAAACACTCCTTCCTTTAGCTTTGCTTCAGAAAATCGGGGGAACTTTGAGAAAAAGGTACCGAAAGCACTCACCATCTTTTGGAAGGGACTTGATGAATTGCTTAATGAGACCCAACTTAATGTGGAGAGGTGGTAATAGAATTTTATCACGAGGTACCAAGCTCTCATGAAGAACATTTTTCTCACCGGGTCTCAAATACTCCCGAATTGGCCAGTCTTTTTTCCCCCAGTGTAGGTCGCGGGCCCGGCTATCCCACAAGCAAAGGAAGCAGGGATATTTGGTGAAACCAGATTGCTGCCCTAATAGCATGGATAGAATTTTAAAGTCTCCACAAATCATCCACTTATGCTCATCATAACGAATCTTTTGAAGAATCAGGGCCAAATTCTCGTATTTTTCTTGGAGAATAACAGAGTGAGCAATAGGAACTGAAGCGAATGTGTTGCCATTATGAAGAAGAACACCTTTTATGCTGTCTTTTGACGAATCAATGAACAGCCGCCATTCAGCAGGATCATATTTGAGTTTAAACTTTTCCATCACTCCGTATATATCGTTGCAAAATACCAAATCTTCCTCTTTGCTGAAATACTTCAAAAATTGTGTCTCGCGGTTTGCGGTACCAATAAAAAGTTGTTCCTGGTGACAATAGATTTTTCTGTTTAAGCCGAGAACCTAGCAGTTGGGCAGCATCTTTTGGGAGTCCTAAATCCCGGACTAAATCATTCAATTCAGCTTGAGAGAAAAGTTCAGGTTTCGGATCTGGTTCAGTTTCAAACTCGGAAGTACTGGACTCATCGGGAAAAGCCATCTGATGAGTCTCATCATGATCAGAACCGTCCACACAAATATGATCCAAAGATTTTGGTGGTTCAGGCACAGGTACTTCGTTGCTATGAGGCATAGGCCTAATTGCTGAGGGAAGGTTGGGGTAACTTATTACGTTCTTATTTTTTAAGTTGTATCCCTTCACAATGCAAGAGCAAAAATAGCAGTCACTGCTGTGGTCTCTTTGTTCACGCCACATCATAGGTATTCCGAAACGAAATGCTTGTTTTTTACCTTTCATCCATAAGCGTAGATCTTCCTCACATGTCTTGCACACTTTGTGAGGAGCCCACGGTTTGTCTTGATCGCCTAACTTCAAACCGAAATAGGCGAAATATACTTTTTTAATAAATGCAGAAATGTTCCTCTGCCGCTTTTTCACGGTATATTCCCCACAAATAAAACAAAAACTGTCCGGAGAGTTGACGCAACCTCTGGCTCTGTGAGCCATCACAAATACACAGCACTGCAAACTACAACTGTAGTGAACCACTTCGGAATAAAGCTGGATTACGACTGAGCAAACAAAAGGTAATAATGAACTTGCAAGAAACTGAAATTTGACAGGAACGTTCATGTCGCAACCACCGTGTTTGAGCGAGCGAACGAGGCGAGGCGAACAGGAAAGAACATGCGCCAGCGCGAGTACTGGATTTAGCCCCCCGCCTCCCAATTGTCCTGTTAATGTATAAAATGAATACAAAACACTCTAAAATATCATGAGGGAGTGTTTCTAGTTAGTTAACCATTACAACCTCTATTTTGGGCCAAGAAAATAAACTGCAGTCGGCTAAAAAGAAATTATGTGAACATTCCTTATATGGGTAAGAAATCTAATTTTGCAAGAAAACGTGACGTGATGGAACATTTTGGCTATTTTTCCTGGATTCAGCACCCAAAAATCTATAGGAATCAGTTGCAAAACTGGAGGCAGTTTTTTGGTAGTGTACCTGTGTTATAGATTATATGGTTTACAGCAAGAATAGAAAAAACTAGCAAAATAGACATGTGTAGATTCCTTAAGAAAGAATGGGAAACAGGTGGAGGCCCATTCAGAAGGTGCATGTCCTGGCCGTCCGGACGTCCAGAAATCTGGACAGCCTGGAGGTGCACTCGATTCTGCTCCTACAGGGACTAGGCCTGTCCACAGGAGCAGAATCACAGCATAGGGATTCGACCTCCGGAATGTGCCCCGATTCAGGCACCCTGAAAGTCCAATCCATTGCCCGGCTAGCCAGCCTGGCTCCTGCATGGAACCATGGTGCCATGGTACCACGGATCCATGCAGGAGCCGCAATCCCCTGCAGCAACAGTGAATCCTTCATTCCCCATAGCCCATCCCCTGATCAGGCCTTCCATGGCCAGAGTCAGGCTGCAGGGAACCCCTTTACCTGTTTGCAGGCCCCAGTTCCGTTATCCTCCTGTACGTTCGGGGACATGGCGCTGCCCACGGCCTGCCCTCATTCCTCCCTCGGCCTGCCCTCTCCCACCCCCATCCAGAGTTCCCCGCACATCTCCCCTATATGGGCGGGGAGCTTTGGAGTGGAAATACGGCCCCGAGCATTTAGCGGGTCTGGACATCTGGATCAGACGTCCAAACTGCTAAATGCAGTTCAGATTCTACCCTTTACACATTTCACCTGGCTGCGAAGTTCTGATGGTGGAAAATATCTTTACAGAAAAGTACAATAACGTGGAAACTCTGTAAGCACAACAACTTTGCTGTAAAGCAATGGGATCGTGACCCTAGAAGAAGTTGTGATCACCTGGGATTCTCCCATTCTGGCAGACAATAAAGAAACCAGACATAGTGGTAAAGGAGAAAACAGAATAGCATACAACCTTAAATAAAGTCATAGAGGGGGTAACCTGTATCTTACTAGGCAAACTAGATGGATCATACTGGTCTTCATCTGCTGTCATTTTCTATGTTACTATAATAACACAAGGTATCATTTGCAAACAGTTCTCTAAATTGAATAAAAATGCAGTCAGAGACCAAGAAAATGTGGCAGAAAGATGCAGAAATATTTCCTGTCATACTGAGAGCCACAGGCCTGATGAAGAGGAATTTCCATTCACACCTTGACAAGTTGCCTATATATGTTACATCTTATGAACTCTAGAAGGAAGCTCTCTTTGACATGATGCATGCATTCAGCATTAGCAGTAAATTTGAGAAACTGGAATCATATTCCATACCCCATGGCTCATAATTAAAATTCATTTCTATCATGCTATGTACAAAACTAACCCCTTCGGAGAAAATATTGCCATCCTTCCAAGGCTGCATTTCAAGGCCTCATGAAGACTTCTACCTTTCAGATCCATAATCATGACTCCCTCGAGGACTACCCTGGTCCTACCTGATAATTTGCTTATAATCTAGGTGGTAGTAGGCAGGAGTGATCCCCAGTCGCTCCTGCCCATTTTTGTTTGAAAAGTTTAAAATGGCATCTAATCCCATAGTGTCCAAGCTGCTATATAAGGAGGACCCCTGGACCATATTTATTTTATTCACATGCTGGCCCCTTTAAGAAAGGCTCCCTAGGAACATTGGGCTGCACATTAGAAGCCCAGTGTGCCAGGGCAGAATGATGATGTAGTTTGTAAGGTTGAACATGAGCAGTGTGGCAGGAGTTATTAGCCTGTTGTACTAAGTTACTACAGTTTAGTGACTCCCAAGATAAACTAATATGTGGCAAAATTATATTTTGCTGAAACTGAATAACTTCCCCCTAAGAGAAGTAGTGCTACTATTGTCCACCCCTGAGAGCTCTGTCTGTTTTATTATACTTTTTCTTTTTTTGTTTACAAGTCTTATGTTTTGTTAACTTATAAAGCTAGCACCTTTTTTCCAACCTTCTTTCTCTGAATGCAAGACAACAAATGTTATCTGCGTATGTTTTTATTTCATCTTCCTGCAGAGCTGCTGACATCATCAGCCATGGGACTTAGGAAAAATAAGGCAGGAATGGGATTGTTTAGCTATTTGGAAACATTTTTCAAAGTGAATGGTGTAGTGACTCATGCTTCTGCCTTCTTATCTTCAAAAGCAAGTGTGCAAGAATGAGGATTCAGCTCTTTCCTCTCTTATTCATTTAAAGGTATAGGAACCAAAAATGCCCTTATTCATCACATTTTTATCATGTCTGAAAACTAATACACATCTCAAGTAGTCAGGATCTGTATTATACAATGCCTTATCTTGTGAAAATTCCTAGAATGAGGGTTTTTAAATACATTTCTACCAAATTCTTACCTGATCACACTTCCTCCCTCTCAGTATGACTGTGATCCCATGAGCTGAAAAATTATTTTATACTGCAAAGTCTCTAGGTCCTGTAATTCATTATGATTAACAGTATATTCCCTTCCCCTCCCCACAAAACAGAAGGTGGTTTCATGCATAATTTTTATGTCTAAACTTCTCACAGCAATATGTAATTATTAAAATACAAGAATAATGAAAAATTGTACAATCTTGTTTTTACTAATATAAATACCATTTTCTTTGAAATACTTTCCCAGCATGACCTCCCTCTTTAATTACCAGGTTTATCGCTTCCCTTTGCTACATTTTTTGACTTATTATTTAAAAAAACCTTCACAGTCTTTCTGTGCAGACATGCTGGGGAAGCTTACTCAGTGGTTTGTGTACTAAATTCAAATGGATATTGTTCCTGACATCTTGTGAGGCTGTATCCTACTTTTGTATACAGAGAGAACATGGGATCTTCTGCTTCTCTGAGAACCTTGTTGCATTTTTAATGATGGTTCCTGAAATGCAGGGCAAGATGTTGTCACCTTGGTATATTTTATCCTTGATCAAACATTAGTTAGCAGCTGTTGTAAGCTTGTAACACTACCTAATCTACACCAGCTGTTGGTTTGATGGCACAAGACAAGATTTTATTCAGCTCCTTTTATCTCATTCTTTTTTTTTTTTTTTTATATCATTCCCTATCTCTCTATCCAATCTAACAGGAACCTAGGTTGTAATATTATTGAAGGTTACCTGAAACATTTATTAATGAAAAAAATGAAAATCTGTTTTGAAATCAAATAAATGTTCCTTGGAAGGAGAAAAATTTTAAAAGACATTCCCACAGGGAAAACAATGTTTTAGTTACAGATATAGACTTTTATAAAATTACCTTCCGGATATACACATAAACTTAAGCATACACAGTTTGCATGTGCATAGGTTTACCTGGCTTAGATATTCCTGGAGGTGGGGTTGGAAAGGATTAGCTTTTAAGATTAATTTTGTAATATGACACATAGGGATATGTTTACTAAACTGCGTTAACGTAGCAGCTGCTACATTAACGCGTGTTAGGTAACGTTAACCCGTGTTAAGGGTATCTAACGCACGTTAACGTCACTGTCTGCGGTAAATCCCACAGAGGGCAGAGAGAGGGCAGACAGAAGGGGTCAGTGGATGGGAAGAAGCTCCCGCAGCACTAACGTGGGGTACTAAGGGCTGAATATTACCGGGACTGAAAACCTGTCCTTAGATGCACATTTGCAGGAGGGTGAGACAATTTCAGCATCCGCAATGTAGAACATAGGCAGGGAGCCCAAGAAAATTGATAGTAATGATCCATTTGCAGCAACAGCATAGTGCCCAAGTATGAAAGGCCACTATGGCAATTTTGCAAATGGAAACGACTGTTGTAGGTCTAGTTCTTCAAAGGGCTAATAATTCTGTTTATAAATAATACCCTCAAATGTGATCAGAAAGTTTAGCTAAATAGGATCTCTATTACTTTTTCGTTGACTATATGCTGGAATAAATCTTGTTGAATATGTACGTTTAGTTCTTCATGACTTATTTCATCATGCTTTATCACAAAAAAATATTTTTTATTTTTTTTTATTTTTTTTATTTTTTTCTTCTCAATCACTACAGAAAGGATAAAGTGCGGGTCTCAGGCTAACATTGGTAGCGCTTATTTGCTGAATCGCAAAAAAGCAGCATGTCTTCACGCATCAACGACCCTTACTGCACTTACCCTGGTATTAAACCGAAATAACAGCATTTTCCAACACTTCCTATTAAATACTTTCTGTTATCATGTTCAGCTTTTGTTTTTCTCCAATTGCTTGAAACATAAACATAAAGATTGTGCTTATCTTTAAATCTTGAAGTTATTTGATCGCCCCGACGCTACCAAGCTAAGTCTCTAATAAAAAATTTTCAAGATAGAGGCTATCCTTCTACTGTCATAAAAAAAGCCTATAAAAGAGCACTGCATTGTAATAGAGCGCTATTATTACAACCTAAATCCCCCATTACAATGAGGGAAGATGACACTATACATTTTATAACAAAATTTTCTCCATTGAGCAGAGCTATAAAAAAGATCTTGCGTAAACATCAAAATGTCCTCACCACAGTGCCAGCGTTACACAACAAATCCATTTGATGTGTCTGGAAGAGAAATCCTAATTTAAAAGATAAACTGTGCCCTAGTCGCTTAAGAACATCAGTAGACCTAGCTTCAATAGAACCAACGGGACACAAAGCTTGTGGCAGATGCACAATTTGTGCAATAACAGAAGAATGTACTAGCTTCACACATAAGGGGAAAAGATATATTTTTAAACATAGTACTTCTTGCCTTTCTGACCATGTGGTCTATGCTGTTAGATGTCCGTGCCCCCTATTATACATAGGGAAGACAGAGCGCCAATTGAAGATCAGAATGGCTGAACATCGCAGCAAACTCAAATGTAAAACATTAGAAGCTCCGATGGTTTTGCATTGTATGAATAAACATCATCGTTTTGAAGAACTGTGGTGTTTTGTCATAGACTAGGTTTTAATTGGAACAAATGGGAAATCGCGAGCACAATCTTTACTAGTTCGAGAACAACAATGGATCTTTCGATTAGCCACTACAGGCACAATGGGCCTTAATAATTCAATCGAATGGAGAGCTTGTATATAATGCTAGTGCCGGTTTTTGACATACTACGTTTACAGATAACATCTAAGAATTGATATTTTAAAGGCTCCTCTGAATGTTATCATCGCCTCACTTCAAAGAGGCTGACACAAGAGTTATACACAGACCATTGATGAGAGATTCCCCTGTAAATTAGGTAGATAAGAAGATCATCATCAATTAAAGGAGATTGCTAACCACTGTCGTGGGTGAACGAATATGACATCACTATTTAAATCAAAGGTGCAAGGGTAACCCGCATGCGCGGCGTTTTGTGGCGGTTTGATGAATGAACTTTCAGATGAAAGGAGGAGAAGTTTGAGAAGCCACATACAAAGAAATTTTGCGCTTCATCCTGAGGTAGAAATATTTTGAAGTGTTGACGTAGGAAGTTTGTTGGTTTTCCTCATAGAGTAAGAACATTAACAACTGTAGACTGATTGCTGTAAAATATACTATCTTTTTGCTATATTGTAGATCGTGCTTTGAAGTAAGATATCCCCCCTGAAGAAGTGATACGAAACACAGTTTTGCGGTACCCTTTTGGTAGCGTCGGGGCGATCAAATAACTTCAAGATTTAAAGATAAGCATAATCTTTATGTTTATGTTTCAAGCAATTGGAGAAAAACAAAAGCTGAACATGATAACAGAAAGTATTTAATAGGAAGTGTTGGAAAATGCTGTTATTTCGGTTTAATACCAGGGTAAGTGCAGTAAGGGTCGTTGATGCGTGAAGACATGCTGCTTTTTTGCGATTCAGCAAATAAGCGCTGCCAATGTTAGTCTGAGACGCGCACTTTATCCATTCTGTAGTGATTGAGAAGAAAAAAAAGAAAAAATAAATAAAAAATATTTTTTTGTGATAAAGCATGATGAAATAAGTCATGAAGAACTAAACGTACATATTCAACAAGATTTATTCCAGCATATAGTCAACGAAAAAGTAATAGAGATCCTATTTAGCTAAACTTTCTGATCACATTTGAGGGTATTATTTATAAACAGAATTTTGCAAATGGGCCATAGGGGGCTGCAGGCGGGACATGTAGGGGGGCAGCTGGGGCACAGGGCAGACTAGGCTGTCACCTAGGTGGCACGTAGGAACGGAGAAACTGGAAATCAGCAGGACAGTAGCTCACCAAAGCCAAACACAATCCACCTACATCTACCTGGTCCACCCTAGCCAATAGTTGTTAGGGCACTGATCTGACATCCCCCAGCCATCTCTCCCCCATGTGGAAGGGACATAATATTGGTAGGCGGTGATGGGAGGGATGTGTGGATGGCCATGCATGCCTCCCCACCCCAGACCCCGCTCCCTAGGCAACCACCTACCTGCACAGTGGATGGCCTAGGACTGCACACTACCAGCACCAACAGCATATGGCCAGGCAGCATGGCAGGGGGGCATGTGTTGGTGCTGGAGGGGGCAGAGGCACCTGCCTGCAGTGCACCCAGGCCATGCCCTGTACGAGTATGTGGTGTGCAGTACAACAGATGAGGTCTCACTGAGGAGGAGTAAAGGTAGCTCAAGGGGCTGCTGGGCTTCTGTGGCAACAGTTTGGTGCAGTACACACAGCCAGTGTGTCCCAGAGCAGAGTGTCACAGTTTCAGGTCCCAGCTGTGGATCCTGTAGAGCATGTCCCTAAATTTTAGACTACAATGCAGATACAACAGCAACATGTGTGGTCCCCAAAGCAGGGGCCAACAGTGGTACAAACACCCACTCACACAGGCTCCACTATCCAAAGTTCCATGCAGAGTCAGGCTGTTGGCCCCAGCACAGAGCCGCAGTCACCACCGGAGCACTACTACTACCTCCTGCACAGTCTGGCAGTGTTGGCACTGTGATCAGGACCAGTATGGCAGGCAGGGTTGCCAACCACCCCTATCTTTGCACAATGCTGCAATAGGAGTGTGTGTGTGTGCATGTCTATCCATTCTTTTGTGGCTGCCTACACCGCTCTGGGCCCACAATGTCCCATTGTTACCAGCATTAGCCTGCAAATGTGCATAATGAGGAGCAAGATATTGTGGGTATGGCCCGGGCAGGGTGGACTGGCAGGATGCATCAACAGAGGGTGTGGGGCAATGGCTTGGACATTGTAGTGCCCAACCACCACCTGCATTGGCAAAGTGGCCACAACACATCTTGCTGTTAGGGCACTCTCACACTGACCAAACAGTGACCATGGCATGGCTAGGTTCCCAGATAGTGCTACATAATATCTGTCACAAGTGATGTTTGTGTGCTCTTTGTTCTGGAGGCCTGTTCACTAGGCATCTTCTGGGTGTGTGTATGGTTCCACTGTGAACATGCTAGATAAACTGGCTAGTGGAGTGCTGGGCCACCTGGCATGGTACAGTCTGATCCTGCCTGCTGATGGTGAATGTCAGACCAGGGTTGGGGGTTCGGGTACAGCTGTAGTTCTAGAACTGGTGGGAGCATGTTGTGTTGTGCAAAATAATGCATGTGATGTGTGTTTGGGATGTATGTTGTTTCGTGCCATAATCTGATCACATATGCTAGGGCGCCAGACATATCTCATAAGGCACGTAGAAAGCTCTGTAACATCATGTGCGTTATTGTGCGTGCTGTGTGTCAGATACCCTGCTACACGCATTCTCCGCATTGCGTGTAGGATGCACTACTGTGTGATAATCTAGAAGACACGATGGCCACTTGGTGGAACATATTTGCATTGTGCTTGTTGTGGTTGCTTGGGATAGTGGTTGCAGATGTGCGTGGAGCCAACATAGGTTGTGGGTTTGGGTCCCACAGGTTCCTTTTCCTTTCTTTTTGTTTGTTCTGCTCTCCTTTCCATACAATGGCTCCGACTTTGTCCCTTCTCCACACACCCTTACCTCTCTTCACTGTACACTTCAGTGTCCCCTCCATGCAGCCTATCCGTCACATGCTAGCTGTTACATATGCTCCCTTTCTTTGGGCTGTCTGGGTGGGCAGGTGGCTCAGTGCTTTGGTATTGGTATCGGTGAGCTGTGTTTGGGCTCTTCAGTGTACTGGTTCAATTCCCTCTTACTCCTTTTTGGATTCCCTGCCCATTTTTTCCCTTATACACACATCATCCACACAGCTGGCCCTTCAGACTGACCTCTGGCACCCTTTCTGTTACCGTTGTTTACTCCTCTGCATGCTGGGTTCACTGCACACCATTTTATGGTGTGTGTGCATGTGTTAACTGTGGTTCATGTCCCCATTACAGACTGCGATATCAGCTGCCTGTGGTCTATGGCCTTATACCTATGGCTCCGTTTCCCATGTGGCACCATATCTGCACATCCCTCAGCACATCTTCTACTGTCAGCGCGCCTTAGATTGCAACCACTTTGGATGCGCTGCTGCATCGGATGTGGTGTTCACGCACGGTGGGTCCATGGCACACTGTAACGCACGTTATGCGCCTTGTAACGCGCATTATCTGACACGGCTTGCTTTACCGATACACCGCCCACTCCTTTATATGGGCATCTGTAACATTACCGGGGAACTTAACGCGGATAACATTACCAGGGTTTAGTAAACATACCCCATAGGGTTTAGTAAACATACCCCATAGGGGTATGTTTACTAAAGGGCATTAAGGGAGTAAGTGTGCTACTAATGCCTGTTATCGGCACCCTTGCACCCTTAACGCTGCGAAAAAGCTGAATTAATGGGTGTTAAAGGCTCCTGCAGTGTTAAAGGCACAGTAGACAGAGAGTGGGCATTAACGGGGCAGAGAGTGGTCATTAACAATGGGTGTTACCTTAACTCCTGTTGCGCTAACATGTGTTAAAGCCCTTTCATGCTGGGAACCTTAACGCCAAGTAAAATGCCAAGTAACGGGAAAGAGTGTATTTTGAGGGGAGAGAGCCTATTTAAATGTCTGCAATGTGATGCACAGACATGGGAGTCCAAGTACGAAAGGGCACCATGTTGATGGTGAAAATGGGGAAAAGAAGGTGGCATGTTGGTCATGCAGTAGGGATTTCGGGGGTGAAAAACAGCTGCCCAGGTGGCACATCTGTGATGTCAATCATGCCCAGCCGCTTGGATGAAAGCAACCAAGAAAGACAACGCAAAACCCATCGCGCACATTGTCAACCAGTCTCTGAAACAAGGAATCATGCCGTCTCATCTCAAGAAATCAAATATTAGACCCATATTAAAAAACAAGTCGCTCAACAAAAGTGACCCTGCATCATATCGCCCAATCTCAAGCATAGCTTTCCTAGCAAAGATGATTGAAAAAGCGGTCCAGCACCAACTCCAGGACCACATGGACGACATAAAAGCCCTAGATGAACATCAATACGGATTCCGTCAGAATCACGGAGTGGAAACCCTACTACTGGCATTCCTTGACAATCTACTTAGGGGCCTCGAGAACAAAAACTCCATGTTCATACTCATATTCATCGATATCTCAGCGGCATTCGATACAGTACATCACAACACCCTTTTGGACCGTCTGGCCTCGCTAGGTATAACAGGGACCCCCCTGAAATGGTTCGCTTCATACATATCCAATAGGATGCAACAAGTGCAATTCAACAAAGACAGAGCTGATGCTTTCCCCCAAACCCAAGGGATCCCTCAAGGGTCTGCCCTCTCATCCCTACTGTTCAATTTGTATATAAAGCCGGTATGCAGTATTTTCCAGAAATACAACATAAATTACCACATATATGCCGACGACGTGATGTTATACACACAGCTTGATATAACACAGCCTAACTTCAGTCCACTAGAAGAATGCCTTGACATGCTCCAATCATGGCTTCAGCAAAACAACATGTCAATAAATCACAAAAAAACAGAGGTCATGTTCATGTCCAAGAAAGCCAATTTCATCCCGCCCACCACAGTCACACTGAACAAAAACATATACGATACAAAGCCTGTAATAAGGTATCTAGGAGTCCAACTTGACAGCAACCTCAAGATGGACAAACACCTCAGAACAGTTAACCGAGCCATCTTTTACAAACTCAAAATCCTTCAACCACTCCGCAATATCCTCGAGAAATCCGACTTTAGGTCTGTTGCTCAAGCACTAATCATTCCCCACCTGGATTACAGCAATGCCATTCTACAAGGGCTTCCAAAGAGCACACTAAGCATCCTGCAAATGGCTCAGAACGTGGCTGCAAGAGTCATCATGGAAAAGAAAGTCACCGACCACATAACCCCAGTTCTAATGTATCTGCACTGGCTCCCAGTAGCCGCCCGCATCATCTACAAACTACTCATCACAACATTTAAACTCATCAATGGCATCGCACCATCCTACCTCAATAACCTAATCACTATTCAACCTAGCAACAGGAGCAGGAGAACTATGAATCTCAACACCCTATGTATCCCGACCAGCATAAAATCTGTCAAGGCCGAAACAAGCAATAGGGCGTTCACATACTCAGCGCCAATCCAATGGAACCAACTACCGCATGAATTAAGGCTCACAAACAACCTGAACGAATTTAGACGAAAACTGAAAACCTATCTGTTTCAAACCCACTACAACTTGATCTAACTGCAATACCCTACCTCAACCAGATCTCCTCTGCCGCACTCGGCAGCATATAATCTAATAGTATATAGTCATGTATAACTTGTACACCTTGACAACTAATTCCGTACAAATTGTATATAACCATGTATAGCCTGTACACCTTGGCAACTAATTCTGTACAAATTGTATATATGGGCCCCCCCCCCCCCAATCTACTGAAATCAAATGTATACCTTGATCTGTGTGCTTTAATCAAATGTGTATCGTATCCAAATGCTTGTCCCGTGTTACGTAATCATTGACTAATCAAAATGTAAAACTGAAATCTCAATGTACCGTACAATACATTATGATTCTGTAAAGTAACCCGCTGCTGATCGTAGGAAGCAGCGGTATACAAGTGTTTACTAAATAAATAAATAAATAAATGATCCCACATTGACATTGGTGGCACACAGACATGCTGTTGTTTTGGAAAGGTGATGCACCACATGGGGTGGGCCAAGGTTTCCTGGCACCCTAGGCAGAGACCCAAGCTAGCCCCCCCCCCCCACTGCTGCTGAAGCCAACTCCAGAGGAAGAGGATGATAGTGCCACCAGCCGTATCACAGCTGCAAAATACAGGTGCTGTGGGAAATATCACAGCTGTTGCTGCCTGCTTCCCCCTAGACATATCAGAAGCAGGTGATGATGGGAGTTCTGGCAGCAGCAGTTTTTTGGTGGAATGGAATGCCCATCAATGTGAGCCTCTGTCCCACCCATCTGGACCTGGTGCCCTAGGCATCTTCCAAAGCCACTTGGTGGACCAGTCGGTACTGAGCACCACCCCCACTGACAGCATGCTGGCATGGCAGCATGGTGTGGTGGTGTCTGCATCAGGTACAGCTGTATCTGCCTGCAGCAGACAAGACCCATGTCATGGTCCTGTGTGCCAATCACATCACAACATGTGCCCAGGTCTGCCTAATGGGTAACATGTTAGCCCTAGGGAATTGTATAGCCATACAGCAGCTCTGCTCAACACACAAAGCCATTGTGTATATCAGTGGAGGGTCACAGATTTCATCAGCTACCACCTGTCTTTCCATACATCACCTTTACATTGACTTTCCTTTGTGCTCCTTTGTCCAGTGTTAGGGTTACAGCCATTTTCAGACATTAAGATGCATGTTTGACACCTTAATGTCCGATGTCCTGTTAACACATGTTAAATAGCCCATAGCACCCTTTATGCCAGAATGCCATCTACAAGCCCAGCCCCCTTTATGCATGTAACACCCCTTATCACTGCCATTAATGCCTGTTACCTTAATTCCCTTTAGTAAACATATCCCATAGCTTTCAAGTCATGTAGGAATTATGTTGCACCTATTTTATAAAGACAACATGTGGCCCTATGTTCCATTACAGAATTATTCTAAGGAAAGTTGGTACCTGCATCTACATCTTGAGACAGTGTAATTATATGCATATATGCGCTAACAAAACCAGTACACTTACTTATGATTTATAAAACATATAAGCACCAATTCCAACAGTGCTCTACTAGTCAACAGCACTAGAAACAACAAAATGCATGGCTTTTCATCTCAGGTCTACTCTAACATCATGTCTAAAGATGCAGCAGACAACCCATCTAACTTAACCTACTCTTAAAAAAAGATAAAGGAACCACCTCACCATAAGTACCACCCTGTTTTAAAGAGAGAGGGGGGGGGTTATCTCTGGAGTTCCCCTGTACATTAGGGTGAGTGATCCAATAGTTCCCAAAGTCCACTTTTGGTGGGATCCCTTCCTATGCTGGGGTTTGCCTCTCCCCCACCTTCTGGGCAACTGTCCCCTCCCCAGGTCCAAAGTAGCCCTCACCAGGGTCCTTTGTATCAACACAAATGTGAATGTTATTCAAATTAGGTCAGGAATATGCAAATGCATCTTCCCAATGTCCTTCAGTTTAGACAAACTGAACATTGAACATTACAATAAATTCCCCACTTTTAAGTCTTGGATTCAACTAGGGTATGTTCCAGGTGTGGAATTACCTGGACACCCTGCTACTTCACACATAGCTGCTTGTTGCTACTACCACCCCAAGCCTGGTGGGTTATCCACTGGCTAAATGTCCATGGGGGTCTCCTTAAGACCTTGCTGTTGCTCATTTCTTGACTTCATCTCTTTTTTTTCTACTGGTGTTTTTTTATTTTCTTTTATTTTCATCCTTTTCAAGGGCGTTTATCTTTATGGGGGTCTGGGTTGAGTTTCTCACTTTTTTCTCATCCCAGTTGCTGTCAATGAGCTGGGCCCTATTTTTCTTGGCTGGGGAGAGTACAGGGGTTTTGACCTTTCTCAGTTTCCTGGGTGTCATTATCTGTTATTCAAAGAAGGGGGAGGAGGAGGATTTTTTGACAGTAGATGGGTCCATACCTCCAAAGCCAGGCTTGGCTGAGGTTCCCAGGAGCCCTGCAGTGATGGGATATACAACCTGTCACAGCATGTCATATAAAAGTAGCACTAGAGCTTTTCTGTGCCTACCTTTAGACCTCTTAGGATATGTTGGAAAGAGGAAAATTAATCCAAAACGTCTTCAAAGGTTAATGCAAACTGTTGTAAATACAATGTGTACAACATCCAAAGAGTTTAAGGATGACCTGGAGCAATATGGAGTGGTGGTTTCATCCCACTCCATATGCTACACACTAAACAAAGAAGGACGTTATGGGTGCAGGCCAAGGAGGACTCCACTGCTCAAAGAACGACATAAAAAGGCATGCCTGATCTTTGACCAAACCTACCTTGAGAAACCACAGTCCTTCTGGGAAAATGTTCTGTGGACAGATAAAATCAAACTAGTGCTCTTTGGCAATGCAGACCAGCAATACATTTACAGGCAAAGAAATGAAACTTATAATGAAAAAAATACCCTTCCTACAGTTAAATATGGTGAAGGCTCCATAATGTTGTGGGACTGTTTGCTGCCTCAGGAACTGGAGTCCTGAAATGTATTTAAAAAATCATGAAGTCAGAGGACTATCAAGATGCTTTGGAGTGAAATGTGCTGCCTAGTGTTAGAAAGCTAGGTCTGGGTCAAAGGTCATGAGTCCTTTAGCGGGACAAAGACTCAAAACATGCATCCAAAAGTAACAAAAAATGGTTAAAAAGGAACAAATGGATTGTTTTAATGATCAACAATGAGTCCTGATCTCAATCCAATCGAGAACGTTTGGAGACAACTGAAGCTTGCCATTGGTAAAAGGAATCCTGGAAACATTCATGATCTGCAACAAATCACAGTAGAAGAGTGGGAGAAACTACTAGCAGACAGATGTATGAAACCTATAGATGGCTACAAGAAATGTTTGGAAATTGTCATCATTGCCAAGGGTTGTGCAATCAAATATTAGTGAAGGGTGCGATTAATCCCATCCAGGTCATATCCTGTCTTTTTACTCAGAAATTACCATGTCTAAGTTGCACAGACATCTTGTTGTGGTTGTATACCTTTGTACATACTATTAATAGATTATGATGACATACAGTTGGAAAATTTCCAATTATTTCCCAAGATGTTGTACACAAGATACCTAAAATGCAAGGGTGCCAATAATGTTTACCACAACTGTACAAACATTAAAATAACATGGGGCAGTCCTGTGCACATTTGGGAGGAGGAGGGAATGGATGGATGTGGCATATGCCACATTACCACTGACTGCAGAGAAGCCGGTATTCAGCTATGGACAAATGCTCTGACATCTGTGGCTCCTGGCCCCTGAATGGGGATGTCTGAAAGCCTGGAATACACCAGATAATAATTGACCACATCACTGATAATAACTTGGACGTTTTATTCATAACTGAATCATGGCTAACGGCAAACAACACAGTTCTAATCAACCAAATAAAACCAATAGGATATGATATATTCAACCACCAAAGAACAAATAAAAGAGGAGGAGGAGAAACTATCTTAGCTAAGAAGGAATTGCAACTTTCAAAAGGTTCAGGTGAATATCCCAAAACATGGACGTTCTCTTAGTAGAAAATATGAACCTGCTCTTATGCCTAATCTACAGACCTCAATCATCAAACGGAGAGGAGATAACTAACATCACAGATTACTTATGCAGCAAAAATACCTCTAACAGGAACACAATTGTATTAGGCGACCTAAACCTGCCACTCAGCCACAGCACATCTAACACAATGGTTTATCAAAACAATGGACACCCTGGGCTTTAGGCAAATAGTTCAAGAACCTTTGTACATAAGAGGAAATACACTGGACCTCATTTTTCTTCTGCATGAACTGACAAGCTCTAACATGGAGCCAAATGTACAGATCCAACAGGTACCTTGGTCCAACCACCACACTATTCAATTCAGCATACCAATCTCTACCAGAAGAGCAAATACAAATCAAATCATTTATCAATATAGGAAATTCTACAAATTCAACAAGGATCAGTTTTTAAAAGAAGTCTTACCACAGCTTCAAATAGATACCAAGGATACCGATGTACTCATAAGCAAATGGAACTCGGTGATAAACCAAGTAGCCACCGTCTCGAACAGCCCCACAACTCCTAAGATCTAGCTAAGGAAACGTGCAGTGTGGTACACAAAAGATGTCTGAACCATAAAAAGGCAACTAAGAAAGTTTGAAAAGAGATGTAGAAAATCAAAAAGCGAAGCCAACAAAATAGCTTTCTCTATCAAACTGGAAGAATACAAAACATTAATCAACAACAACAAATGAGATTACCACACCAAGCTCATAGGGGTATGTTTAATAAACCGCATTAACATAGCAGTGGCTATGTTAATGCGCGCTAACGTTACCAGATGTAACGTTAATGCACGCTAACGTTATCAGATGCAACGTTAACGAGCGCTAATGTCTCCGGCTGTAGTAAGTCCCTCAGAGGGTGGAGAGAGGGCGGAGAGAATGGCTCAATGGGTGGGGAGTGGGCGGGGAGAGGCTCCTGCTACACTAATGCGTGGAAATGAAGGTCTGAACATTACCGCGAGTGAAAACCTGTCGTTAGATGCACAGTTGCAGGAGAGAGAAACCATTTTAGTGTTAGCAATGTACAGCATAGGCAGGGAGCCCAAAAAAAGTGATAGTAGTGCTACATGTGCAGCAACAGCATTGTGCACATATATGTAAGGGCACTACGGTGATGCTGCAAATGGGGCATAGGGGGCTGCAGGCAGGACATGCAGTGGGGAAGCTGGGGCACAGAGTGGACTAGGCAGATGCCTAGGTGGCACATAGGAATGCAGAAACTGGAAAGCAGCAAGACAGCAACTGACCAAGGGCAAACATGCCCAGGAGTCCGTGTCCCACAGTGTCCCATCCAGGGGACATTACCCAGCAGGTGTATGGCCGGAACACCTTGCAGGGTGCATCAGGTGCAGGCTGATTGTGCCCTCTGCTGGTGAATGTCAGATCGTGGTGGGGGACAGCTGAGCTTTTCCAGGCCTACTGCCAGTGCCCTTGTGATAAATACAGATCTGCATCTACTGCCCAGGATGACCCCCATTCACCAGCAGGACTGGGGTTGCTGGTCCCACAGCATTTCATCATGTCCCTCTACTGCCTCCATTGCAAAGATGTAGTGTGTGGGTTTGCTGGGGCCAAATCTTGTCCACCACCTTGAATCAGAAAGGGCAGTTTGGAAGGTGGTACTACAAAATCCACATGTGAGTCCAGACACCCTCCTGCTCTTATAACAAGTGACCATAACAACCACACTGGATATAAACTATTCTGGGTACATCATGATCCACAAGGGCTAGACATGATCAGAGAACACAGATGGAAACAGGATTATCCTAAGTGTGTCTACAAGGAATATCTGTCACAGACTGGCACTGATGTGGACCTACAACAAAGTCTATCTCAGCCAACCCGGGTACTGCAGACCTGGTTCTGGGCACCCCACCTCACCCTCAGGGTGAGCACAGAACCCGCACAATGGCATGGTCTGTAGCTACTCTGTGCCAGTAACAGACACGGTCAGTTCCCCCTATCAAGATGAGGTGCTGTAGAGGTACATACCCTATCTGGTGATCAGATGTAGACTGTTGTTCTGCATGTGCATTGCATCATGGTACTAGTGGGTTTAGCCTATTCTGGTAACCACAGCAGACATTTTGTGCAGTGACCTACAGTCTTTCTGTAGCCAGCCGTTGCTACAATAGCCTCCATAGAGATGTAGCCCACTGGTTAATGCAATGACTTTCTAGGCAGTGGTCATGGGTTCAATTCCTCTTTGCTCTCCTTTTTTTATGCCTGTCCTACACAACTACTTATCATTCCTGTAACCGTCATATCTCTGCAGATCTTTGCTGCCAGCACATAATACCCTCAGCACAGTTGCCAACCACCCTTCTGTTTGTCTATCTGTGTCTGTCAGCTGTGTAGTGTCCTGTCTTCATGTGCAGGCTGCTACCCCATGTCCTGCGCCGGTACCCTTTTCTGCATTGCGGCTCTTCATGCTTGCCTCTCCTGTGTCTGCTCTGCATGGCACTACTACTCCTCTGTCCTCCTATCATTGAAAATATCTTGCCACCTCTACATCTACTGGAGGATACATATTCCCATCCTCTTCCACCCACTGTCACTGCAGCAGTTTACATTGCCAGCACCCTGTGCATCGGTATAGCTGCCTCCAATATGTTTGTCCATTTTACCGGCTGCCACATCGGCTGCATGAAGATTTGGCAGGTCCATCAGCTCCCACCTCTACTTCCTTCCATCACTTGTCCATTGCCTTTCCTTGATGCTCTGTGCAGCGTTAGGGTTACATCTGTTTTTTGCCCTTACATTTCCTGCTTGTCAACTTGGGGTACCTTAATGCCCTTGGGCACCATATCTTGGGTCACCTTAACATCCTTAGGACACCTTATATGGCACCTTAGGTTAAGGCACCTTATAGGGTGCCTTAACCTAAGGTGCCTCATAAGGCGCTTTATAAGGCGCCCCTACAAGGCACCTTATAAAGCACCTTGTCAGCCTTGTAATGTGCTTTGTTTCTCAACTTTTACATGCAATGTCCCATTAACGTGTGCTAACTGGCCAAGGCGCCTTTTAACACGCGTTAAACGGCCATTGCTGCCTTACCGCCGGTACGCCCCCTTCCTTATATGGCATTGCTCATGTTAACGCTGCACTTACCGCAGTTTAGTAAACATACCCCATAATGTCTGCTCTGAATAAGCCAAGAGAAATGTTTGATATAGTTAAGTCCCTTACAGTCAAACAAAAGGAAGACAACTCTATGCTTGCCCCAGATGCACAAACCATGGCCTAATACTACAAGGAAAAGGTGGGCACTCTAGCCTTATCTGATCACCAGTTCAAGACAACTAACTCTCCCATCAACAAGGTTTGGAATAAATGTGCTCTAATCTCTGAAAGACAGCTAAACGACATAATCAAATCATTAAACACTTCAACATCAGCACTCGACCCCTGTCCAGCCACATGGATAAGATTGTCTCGCTACCCTCTTGCTTCTCATATGCTGAATTTAATCAACTTTTCCTTAGAGCAAGGGTACATACCAGAAGAATTAAAAAATGCCTCTATCCATCCCCTCTTTAAAGGCAAAGATCTGGACAAATCTAAACCAATCTCTTACAGGCCAATTTCATGTCTGCCTTTTATGGCAAAAACCTTAGAAAAGATGGTTCAGCTCCAATTACAAGACCACATAGCTTTGCCCCATTCGACCCTCAACAACATGGGTTTAGAATAGGACACAGGGTGGAAACCCTCCTCATGGCATTAACAGACAAACTTCTAAAAGGAATTGAAAAGCCAGAATCTTGCTTCATCCTAATATTCCTTGATATAATAGCAGCATACAACTCCATAATCCATGAATATCTCCTATTCAGGTTGCAAGAAATTGGCCTTACAGATAAAATTTTACTGTGGTTCAAGTCTTACTTATCCAACCAAACCATCCAAGTAAAAATGGAGAAAAGCACATCAAATCCATTTTACCAAAAGCTAGGCATCTCCCAAGGTTCTTCGTTATTGGCGCTTCTATTTAACTTATACATTCAACCTATTTGCAGCATAATCAAAGGTCATGACATATATTATCACTTGTATGCGGATGATATTATGTTATACACCCAAATCAACACCAGACAGCCATCCTTCACTAAAATAGAGGAATGTTTCAATAACATTGTCACATGGCTGGCGGAACACAAACTTCAAATACAATTTAAAAAAAAAAAAAAAACGGAAATACTCTTTATTACAAAAGACTACCCCTTCACCCCTCCAGAATCAATAAAGACTAACGAAACAACCCTCCAAGTTAAAAAAGAGGTGAGATACTTAGGCGTCATGGTAGATCAGCATCTGAGTTTCACCAAGCATGTGAGCAGTATAACCAGGGCCAGTTACACTACGCTAAAGATGCTCCAACACTTAAGACCTCTCTTCTCCACAAGTGACTTCAGAACTGCAGTCCAGGCAATGGTCTTCCCACACTTGGGGTATGTTTACTAAACTGTCTTAATGTTACTGGCGCTAGTTGCAGTGTTAATGTGCAAAATGCCATATAAGGTAGTGGGCGTTCCGGAAGTAAGGTTGCAAGGAAACGGTATCGTGAGATAGTGGGTGCCATGGCACGTTAACACGCGTTAGCCCTAAGTTCATGCCAGCGGAATGTTAGAAGCTATAAAGATATAGCCCACTGGTTACTGCAATGACTGTGGAGGCAGAGATCATGGGTTCAATCCTGCAGTGGTGTTATGTGAGAAGGCTGTCTGAGGCATTTCCTTTTTTAATTTAAATCAGTGCTGCCAGCAAAAACACCCTCACAGTGCCGTAACCTAAGGTGCTATAAACAAAGAAAACCAAACCCAAAATTGAATAAATATACCTCTATCTAAAACATATTTTTGTTGGAAAAGGCTGGAGGCGGCTGAAATGGAAAACCAGCCGCACCAGATAGCCTGTTCCTTTTTAATTATTTCAAAAGAAAACTTGTTACTTAACTTAGGAATTGTCCCAGTGAAGTCTCAATCAGTCTGTGACATATCAAATCTTCATGCCCAAGCGGTCAAGGTAGCATATCCACGACGCGCACGTTTCGGGCCCTAAGCCCTGTATCAAGTGTTCATGATCTTAAGGCGTCCGCTTTGAAGTCTTCTAGGATTTGTAACCTCCACTGGAAATAAGAGGTAAACCACTCACATTGGCTATCAGCTTATGTCAATCATTCGGGAGCTCCAGTCAGCTAAATGGGAGACCCCATTGACATCGTGGAATCCCTTAGCGTCATGGATGACGTTACAGCAGGCTAGACCACTCCACTTCTTTATTCAACCCCAACGGGTGGACCGCTTTTAGTTCAAAGATCAGCTGTTGTTCTCGTCATTGTAATAAAAATAGCCGATTCCCACCCCAAGGGTTCAATGGAATTTAATCTAACACAGTCCAAGAAACATCCAATTCAAACTGATGATGGTGAGTCACACAATGTTCCACAATTGGAACTGACAAAACTTTTTGTCGAATCCTAGATGCGTGCTCACTAAGTCTAAGCTTTATTTTTCGTGAAGTCCTGCCTATATATATCAAAGGACAGGTACATTGAAGGACATAGACTACATAAGCCGAATCACAAGAGCCCACTGGTTACTTCAATGACTGTAGAGGCATAGGTCATGCATTTGATCCCACAGTGGTGTTACTTAATAAGGCTGTCTGAGGCTTTTCTTTTTAATTTACATCAGTGCTGCCAGCAAAAACACCCTCACAGTGCCGTAACCTAAGGTGCGGCATAAGGTGCCTTATAAGGCACTCCATAGGGTACATTATAAAGTGCCATGACTGCCAAGGCACCTTATAATGTGCCCTATAGGGCGCTTTATAGGGCGCCTTATGAGGCACCTTAGGTTACGGCACTGTGAGGGTGCTTTTGCTGGCAGCACTGATGTAAATTAAAAAGAAAAGCCTCAGACAGCCTTATTAAGTAACACCACTGTGGGATCAAATGCATGACCTATGCCTCTACAGTCATTGAAGTAACCAGTGGGCTCCATCTCTAGAGCATCTAAAGCACCGCTGACTGGCTACAGAAAGACTGCAGTTCACCACACAAACTGTCTGCTGTGGTTACCAGGATAGGGTAAACCCACCCATACCCATGATGAACTGCACATGCAGATCAGCAGCCTACATCTGATCACAAGATGGGGTATGCACCTCTATAGCACCCCGGCCTGGTAGGGGGAAGTCACCATGTGTGTTACTGGCACAGAGTAGCTACAGACCGTGACATTGTGCAGTTCCTGTGCTCACCCTGAGGGTGAGGTGGGGTGCCCAGCACCAGGTCCACAGCACATGGCATGGCTGACATAAACTGTACTGCAGGTCCCCATCAGTGCCAGTGTGTGATAGGTAGTTCTTGCAGACACACCTTTGTCCAGCTGTATTTCCCAGTCATGTGTAGCTTTTGTGGACTATGATGCACCCAGAATAGTGCATATCCTGGGTGGTTGCCATGGTCACATGTTATAAGAGAAGGGTGGTGCTTGGACCCAAAAGTGGATTATGTAGCACCACCCAACCCACTCTCTGTGGGTCAGGGTAGGGGACAGAATCTCCCACCAACAGATCTACATTTCTGCAATGGTGACAGTAGAGGGGACCAATGTTCCCTCTAATTTTCTGTAGGCTGTGTGCGCATAAAATATCAGCTGTGCAGCTTTTGAAGGAAGGTTAAATTTTTGTGCGCCACATAACGACACTCGGAGTTTTATACTTTAAAATTTGACTACACGTCAGAATACAGTATGTACACCACATTGATTGCACTAGAAAATATTGTAGAACTTGTGAAAACCATAAATACACAACAACTTTTCAATTTTAAGAATGTCTGTTTGTTTTCTATCAGAATCAGAACCGTAATTTTTGTGCGCTCTGTTGTAAAGTATGTGCGCTCAGTCGGCGAGGTGTGTGCGTGCGCACACGCACACAGCTTAGAGGGAACAGTGGAGGGGACCATCAACCCCATCACATAGGAAACTGGTAGACACACAGTAGGTCTGGGAAAGCCCAGCTGCCCCCACCACTATCTGACATTCACTAGCAGAGAGCACAGTCAGTCTTCACCCACTGTACTCTGCAAGATGTTCTAGCCATACACATGTTAACTGCAGACAGTCTGCTAGCTAGTGCCTGCTCCTGGAGAAACTGTGTGCACCCAAAAATAGAAGGTGAGTACACACACCAAACAAGTAAGTCAGTGATTGGCCCCCAGACAAGAGAACTCAGAGATATCACTTGAGAGAAATACTGACTAGCACTATGGGGGAACCTAGCCATGCCATGGTCACTGCTCTGTCAGGGTGAGAGTGACCTCCCAGCATGACATGCTGTGGCCACCCTATCCATGCAGGTAGTGGTCGGGCACTACAATGTCCCAGCCATTGTCCTATGCCCTGTGCAGATGCATCCTGCCCAGACTGCTGTGTCCGGGCCCTACCCACAATACCTTGCTCCTCATTATGCACTTTGGCAGGCTAACACTGGAGACAGTGTAAGCATCGGGGGCTCAGTAAGGTGTCGGCAGCCATAAAACATTGGGTAGACATACACACACTCCCACAGCTATTTCAGCATTGTGCAAAGATAGAGGTAGTTGGAAGCCCTGGCCGTCACACCAGTCCTGGGCACAGTGCAGGCATTGCTAAGGTATGCAGGTGCTAGTATTGGTAACTGCTGCTCATTGCAGGGCCCAATAGTCTGACTCTCCATGAGACTTTGGATAGTGGAGCCTGTGGGTGTGGGTGTTTGTGCCCCTGTTGGCAGATGTTCTAGGACAGAGGTTCCCAATTCTGGTCCTGATGGGCCAAGCACCATTCAGGTTTTCAGGCTGTCCCTAATGAATATGCATGTGATACATTTGCATACAATGGGGGCACTGCATACCAATGCATCTCATGCATATTTATTAGGGACAGCCTGAAATCCTGAAGGGTGTTTGGCCCTCCAGGACTGTAGTTAGGAACCTCTGCTCTAGGGAGTGCACATGTTTATGGTGTATGTGCTCTGTAGGGTAAAATATAGGGACATGGTCTGCAGGAGCCACAACTGGGACTTGAACCTGTGACCTTCTGGCTGTGTGTACTGCACCAAACTGTTGCCGAAGAGGCAGGCCATTCCCTTGGGATATCATTACTGTTCATCAGACAGTCCTTGTCTGTTGCACTGCACGCCACCCACCTGAATAGGGCTTGGCCTTGGTGTGCTGTGGGCAGATGCTACTGCCTCCTCCACCACCAGCACCCCTCCACCACCATGCTGACATGCCCTTATGCTGGTGGTGCGCAGTCCCAAGCCATCCAGTGTGCTGGTAGGCGGCTGCCTATGGTGTTGGATCTGGGGTAAAGGTGCCTACATAGACATCCGTGCTTCCCCCCAGCTCCGCCTGTAATTGTTATGTGCCCTTTTGTATACCTGCTGGGTGATGTCCCCTGGGACACTGTGGGATGCACAATTGTGGATATGTATGACCTTGATCAGTTGCTGGCTTGCTGATTTGCAGGTTTCTGAGTTCCTATGTGCCACCTAGGCATCTGCCTAGTCCACCCTGTGCCCCAGCTGCCCCACTGCATGTCCCGTCTTCAGCCCCCTGTACCAGCTTTGCAGCCTCACCATTGTGCCCTTTCATACTTGGGCACTATGCTGTTGTGCACATGTAGCACTACTATCACTTTTCTTGGTTTCCCTGACTTTGCTGTACATTGATGACTGAAATGGTTTCTCTCTCTTGCAAATTTGCCTCTAACGCAAGGTTTTCACTGGCGTTAATTTTCAGACCCTGATTTCACAGCATTAGTGTGCCTGGAGCTTCTCCCCGCCCACTCTCCGCCCATTGACCCCATATCTCCACCCTCTGGGGAGCCTTATTCCACTCTCTGTGCACCTTAACGCAGCCGGAGACATTATCGCGTGATATGTGACATTATCACATGGCAATGCGCCATTATCGCACGATAACATCACGTATCATGCGATAACATCACCTCTGTGATGTTAGCACTGTTTAGTAAACATACCCCATAGAAACAGATGTAACCGTAACACTGGATAGAGCACCGAGGAAAGTCAATGAACAAGTGATGGAAAGAGGGAGAGCTGGGAGCTGCTGGACCTGCAATATCTGTGGGCATCCCATGTGGCTGCCAGTACTGTTGACGAACATGTATGGGCAACTGTACCACAGCACAGGGTGTTGGCAATGTAAAGTACTGGAAAGACAGTGGGTGGCAGATGATGGGAATACGTGTCCCCCAGTGGAGGCAGAGGTGGCAGGATAGTTACAATGATGGGTGGACAGAGGAGTGGTGGTGCCATGCAGATCAGGTACAGGTGAGGCAAGCATGAAGAGGCACAATTCAGGAAAGGGTACCAGCGCAGCACATGGGGTGGCAGCCTGCACAGGAAGACAGGACTCTACACAGCTGACAGATGCAGATAGATGGACTGAAGGATTGTTGGCAACTGTGGTGAGGGTAATATGGGCTGGCAGCATGGATCTGCAAAGACATGACTGTTACAGGCATGCAAAATATCTGAGTTGGACAGGCATGAAAAGAGGGAACAATGAGGAATTGAACCCATGACCACTGTTTAGAATGTCATTGTACTAACCAATAGGCTATATCTCTATGGCTTGTTGCACAGCAATGGCTGGGTACAGAAGGACTGCAGGTCACTGCACAAACTGTCTGCTCTGTGTGCCAGGATAGGTTATCCCCACCAGCACCCATGATGCAATGCACATGCAGAACAGTGGTCTACAGCTGATCACCAAGTTAGGTCTGCACCTCTCCGGTACTGCAGTGTGGTAAGAAGGACTGTCAGTGTATGATACTGGCACAGAGTAACTACAGACCATGCCATTGTGCAGGTTCTGTGGTCACCCTGAAGGTTAGGATGGGCACCCAGTACTAGGACCGCAATATATCTGGTGCTAGAGATAGGTCCTGTTGCACATCCCCATCACTACCAGTGTGTGACAGTTGTTCCTAGTAGTGCAATCGAAAGTACTTCTGTGTTCTAGAGTCACATGTGGCCCTGTGGGGCCAGACACCACCCAGATTAGTGCGTACTGTCACCACCAGGTGGGCAGACTGCTTCTAGGCTAGCAGGCCTGCGCCTGATGGCAATGAAAGTAGTTGTAAGACTCGAGTGGTTGAACGTAAATTAGGATTTATTCCCCTCCCGGGGTCGGATTATTCAAATAACAAACAAAACACAAGTACTCAAAGGAAATAAGCCATGTACTCTGGCAAAAATCATAAAGAATATTAGAACAATTTTTTCTTGCTTCAAAGTAAGTAATAACGTTATGCATTCAACTGCAGCACACAGTCTCACTGTGTGGAAACCAGCCTTTATCAGTTGTAGTGTTTTCCTGTAACACTATGCTCAGCTCTGACTAGCATAAAGACATTATTTTGTCAGATAAAATCAGTGTACAGTCCATTGGATCACAGATGGACGAGCACTCACTGAGTGTGTCAATTATCATTGGTTCTTGCACGTATTCAGAACCCTCCTTGTTTCTATCCTCAGGTTGGGATATATAGCGGCCTTCTCCCCTCTTGCTATCAGTTTTCAGCCTGCGGGGTTTTCTCTGTGGCTTAAGAATTTCTACAAGGTCATCTTCTGACATACACACGTCCTCTGGATAATATCTCTCCTTCTCTAAAGGTAGGGAATGCTCTCTGCTTAGCTCTCTGCTTAAATCTCTCAGTTGGGAGTCACAGCCCTGCCCCCACCTTAGATTTCCTGCATGAGGCTGCTCTGCATTCACACTGTAGGAGTTTCTATCATTCACAACTTTTAACTTTCCATTATAATCATTCCTCAGGTCACAGCTTCCTGATACATACAGTTTTGTCTTTGGTTTCCACTCACTCCGGCTGGTACGTAGCCTCCGTGCTCCAAAGTGTTTGCAATCAACCGAGCATTCACACCTGTTATGGGCTCTTGCCAGCTGCTTCCTCCTGTAGGACTCTGGGTAGTTACTTGGGTGAATCCTTCCTGTCTCTGACTCACTTCCTAGGTCAAAGTAGGAAACTCCTCCTGCTTCCTCTTGGCCAGCTGCTCCAGGTAAGACAGCCTGTCCTCTCTGCTTACGCTGCTCACGCTGTTCTGCCAGTTCTAACAGTTCTCCTTCCTCTTCTTCCTGTTCCCGTTCTAACCCTGTGTTCCCTGCACTGTCCTTATAAGGGCTGTAAGCTCTTCCCCTTCTCAGGTGCACGCTATCAGGAACTAGGGAGTTTCTCTCAGCTGAGTGTTTTTTCAGACCTCGTGGCTGCATTTGTTTCTGTTGTCCCTGACAACAGCTGCTCACATGGTCTGTTTCCCTGTCAGCTTCAGGACTAAAATGCCATGAATCTTGTGCTTTTAAGGTAGAGAATGGGGCTACTTCATCACATATCCCCCCCCCTTAAAACCTTACGGGCTGCTGACGCCCTCGTCTGACAGCACGTAAGCCTAGGGTGACTATCCCAACGCTTCTCTACTTTGACCAGCTGTACTGATGCTGATCGGTCTTGCCAGGGTTTTAGTAAGTTTAGGTGGTAGACCTGTTGACGCCCCCTTTCATGCTCGACTCTATACGAGACTGGGCCTACTCTGGCTACCACTGTACAGGGTCCCTTCCACCTAGATTCAAATTTTGGACCTGCGGCTGGCACTAGGACCAATACCTTGTCCCCTATGTCCAATTGCCTTTCTTTGGTCCCCCGGTCATAGTACCACTTTTGCCGGCGTTGGCTCGCCTGCAAATTATCTACAGACACCCGGGAAGTTCTTTCCAGGCGGTTTCTAAGGTCCCTGAGAAACTGGGGTACCCCTACCTCTTCTGCCTCGGGCTCAATCCATTGCTCTCTCAGGATATCTAAAATCCCCCTTGGAGCCCGCCCGAATAATAGCTCGTAGGGCGACGCCCCTAAAGATGCCTGCCTACGCTCTCTGCATGCGTAGAGCACAAATGGAAGTAAATTATCCCATTCCCCCATGTTTCCCTCCAGGCCACGTCGTAACATTTGTTTAATCGACTGGTTCATCCTTTCAACCAGTCCGTTAGACTGGGGATGATAGGCGGAGGTTCGGATATGTCGTATCCCAAATGCGTCCCACACCAAGGCTAAATATTTAGAAGTGAAATTGCTCCCTTGGTCTGTGAGGATCTCTTGGGGAAACCCGATTTCACAAAATAGTTTGATGAGTTCTAGGGATATTGTCTTAGCCGAAATATTCCGTAGCGGAATAGCCCACGGAAATCTAGTGGCCACATCTACAATTACCAATAGGTACTGGAAGCCCCTTGGCATCCTAATTAAGGGTCCAACTATGTCCATAGCCAGGCGACAGACTGGCGTGGCAATAGTGGGTGTGCTAATCATGGGCACAGGTTTTGGCTTGGTGGCAGTGACCTTTTGGCAAGCGGGACAAGACTGGCAATAGCGGGTGGTCTCTTTAAAGACTCCCAGCCAGTAGAATCGGGCCAAAATCTGGTCCAACGTGCCTTGTATGCCTTTGTGGCTGCCCACGGGATGATCATGTGCCAATCGCATCACTATCGTTTTAAAAGTGGTTGGCACAACTACCTGTTTTCGGATAGCCCCAGTATATGGGTCTGCACTTTCTCTATATAGTAACTCGCCCTCTAGCAAGAATCGAGGCAAGATGGCCCTACCCTCCTGAGCAAATTCAAAAGCTCTCTTTAGAGCAGGATCTGCCCTCTGCTCCTTTGGGAAGGATGGGAATTTCTGAACTAGTTCAGCAGGGACCCATGGTAAATCTTCCCCCGCTACCAGCTCTGCTCTCCCTTGGGACCTATTCCTTTGCTCCCGACGTCTCTCTGCCTTTCCCTTTCTCTCTTTAGAGGGAAGGTTGATCAGATCATCATGAGAGGGGAGTACATTAACTAGCTCATCCCCTAGGCCCTCCTCCTCCTCTGGGGTCTCTTCCTCATCTGCGGGATCTGCCCCTATTTCTGAGGCCTTGGCCTGGGATCTGGTAGAAACTAAATTAGTTTTTCTACCTAAGCCTTTTTTAAGACCTTGGTTAAACGGTGGCCAATCACGTCCTAAAACAAGCTTGTAAGGGAGATGTGGGACTACAGCTACCTGCACTTTCTCCTGAGTGTTCATTCCTTTCACAGACACTCCATAGCATGGGTAACATATAGATGTGCCATGCACGCACCTTACTTTTATTTTGTCCCTTACTTGATTTAGGGTGAATGGGTTACGGGCTGTGATGGTCTGCCACATTTCCTGTGAGACCATGCTTTGGCTGGCTCCAGAATCTAGGAGTGCCAAAGCCTCTACCCCGTCTATCTGGACTTTTAACAGAATGCCCTTCCCTAGGGGGTTCTCTCCTCCCAACACTAGAGCATTGCGCACATCACATTTTCTATATGCATGTCCAGGCTGGCCACAATTAAAACATTTCATCTGAACATTCTTTTCCACATTTTTACCAAACACTTTGTCCTTATATACACTCTCACCATATGCATTTTCCTTAAAGGATTTCCTCATACCATTCATTCTCTCAAGACCGGCCACTTTTAAAACACTGCCTCCGGAGGTGCTGGCTAATTCAGCCTCAAAATAATTCTCCGTGAGGTTGGCTGCGTCTTGAGTAGAATTACACTTTTGCAACATTATAAATGCTTTTATCTCTGGTGGAATAGCCTCCAAATATTGCTCAAGGATGACGGTGTCTAGCAATGACTCTACCGTCGCCCTCTCTGGAGCAAGCCATTTGGTAGCTAGCCCTCTTAACCTTTGTAACAATGCTTTTGGTGTTTCTCTATTCATCAGCCTGGCTTCTCTAAAGAGCCTTTTATAGTGCATGGGTGTTAAACCCAGCCTATCCCTGATGGCTGACTTTACATCTGGGTAACTGGACGAAAGACCGACAGGCATGGTTTTGTAGGCCGCTAGCGCCTCACCAGACAATGTCATAGCGAACCTTACAGCCCACTGATCATTCGGCCATTTAGCCGCTTCTGCGATCCGTTCAAATGCATCTGTGAAGTCATCGAAGTTATCGTATGACTTCAACTGTCCTAATGACAAAGCACTACAGTCATTAAGTCCTACCGCCTTGGACACTGCAGGATTAACCTCTACTGCGGTACCAGTCCTCTCGATGAAAGTCCCGAGCAACTCTAACAGCGGCTGCAGCTGTTTAGTCATGGCGGCGATCATTCTTTCTTGGCTTAGCCTGGCCAGCTCCCCTTGGGCTTTCCATTGGGCCTCCATCCAGTCTTTCATCTGCTGTGGATCCATTTCCTCACTGCGTCACGCACCTCTAAAGAAAAAAGAAAGACAGGCCCACCAAGTGCGGCACAGACTATGTGGTTTTCTTTTTTTTTTTTCCCTTTTACTTGCTTCTCTTTGCACCACAGCTCCCCCTTTCTCTGATCCTAATCACCCCGTGCCTTCCTACCTTTACCTTAGCACGGTGAAGGATCGTGCGTTGAGAAAGCTGTGTCCTTTGCTGCGCTCCAGGTCAGGAACTTGGAAAATCCGCTCCGGTTTCCTCTTTTCCTCCGTCCGGACAGCAAACTTTTTTTTCTTCTTTTCAGCAGGTAAACCTTTATATATCCTTTATGTATCTTCGGTACTGTGCTGTTTTTCTCTTCTTGAAAAAAATCCGATAGACTACGCCAGGTTATGTCACCACCAGGTGGGCAGACTGCTTCTAGGCTAGCAGGCCTGCGCCTGATGGCAATGAAAGTAGTTGTAAGACTCGAGTGGTTGAAGGTAAATTAGGATTTATTCCCCTCCCGGGGTCGGATTATTCAAATAACAAACAAAACACAAGTACTCAAAGGAAATAAGCCATGTACTCTGGCAAAAATCATAAAGAATATTAGAACAATTTCTTCTTGCTTCAAAGTAAGTAATAACGTTATGCATTCAACTGCAGCACACAGTCTCACTGTGTGGAAACCAGCCTTTATCAGTTGTAGTGTTTTCCTGTAACACTATGCTCAGCTCTGACTAGCATAAAGACATTATTTTGTCAGATAAAATCAGTGTACAGTCCATTGGGTCACAGATGGACGAACACTCACTGAGTGTGTCAATTATCATTGGTTCTTGCACGTATTCAGAACCCTCCTTGTTTCTATCCTCAGGTTGGGATATATAGCGGCCTTCTCCCTTCTTGCTATCAGTTTTTAGCCTGCGGGGTTTTCTCTGTGGCTTAAGAATTTCTACAAGGTCATCTTCTGACATACACACGTCCTCTGGATAATATCTCTCCTTCTCTAAAGGTAGGGAATGCTCTCTGCTTAGCTCTCTGTTTAAATCTCTCAGTTGGGAGTCACAGCCCTGCCCCCACCTTAGATTTCCTGCATGAGGCTGCTCTGCATTCACACTGTAGGAGTTTCTATCATTCACAACTTTTAACTTCCCATTATAATCATTCCTCAGGTCACAGCTTCCTGATACATACAGTTTTGTCTTTGGTTTCCACTCACTCCGGCTGGTACGTAGCCTCCGTGCTCCAAAGTGTTTGCAATCAGCCGAGCATTCACACCTGTTCTGGGCTCTTGCCAGCTGCTTCCTCCTGTAGGACTCTGGGTAGTTACTTGGGTGAATCCTTCCTGTCTCTGACTCACTTCCTAGGTCAAAGTAGGAAACTCCTCCTGCTTCCTCTTGGCCAGCTGCTCCAGGTAAGACAGCCTGTCCTCTCTGCTTACGCTGCTCACGCTGTTCTGCCAGTTCTAACAGTTCTCCTTCCTCTTCTTCCTGTTCCCGTTCTAACCCTGTGTTCCCTGCACTGTCCTTTTAAGGGCTGTAAGCTCTTCCCCTTCTCAGGTGCACGCTATCAGGAACTAGGGAGTTTCTCTCAGCTGAGTGTTTTTTCAGACCTCGTGGCTGCATTTGTTTCTGTTGTCCCTGACAACAGCTGCTCACATGGTCTGTTTCCCTGTCAGCTTCAGGACTAAAATGCCATGAATCTTGTGCTTTTAAGGTAGAGAATGGGGCTACTTCATCACAGTACCCACTGTTAAGATCTGGCTGCCATGGGCACCTATTATCAGGGCATCTAGACTCACATGAGGTGGATGTAGCACTTGCCTTTACAGATCAAGTTGGTATACATCTCCCAAAGGACCCACAACCACCCATTTTGTAGGTGAGATAATGGAGGGACAGGTGCCTGAGCCCTGAGAAATAGCTGTAGGACCAGCAACCACAGTCCTGCTGGCAGAAGTCAGCCCTCCAGCGCTGGTGGGCCAGAGTCCTACCTGTGACCATGGCAGACCAGCAGAAACTTCAACTGCCCCACACCATGGTCTGCCATTCATTAGCAGACAGCACAGTCAGACTGCACCTGCAGCAACCTACAAGGTGTTCCTACCATGCACAGACTAAATGAAATCTACTAGCCAGTCCATAGTGCATGCTCACAGGGGAACCCTGTGCTCCCAGAGATGGGATGTACAGCACAGACACCAAACAGGTATTTATGTTTATGTTTATGTCTATTATTTGATAAAAAACGCCTTTCTACAAAAACCAAGGCGGTGTACAATTTAAAATTCAATAAAAGAAGGTTAAAAACCAGTGGAAAAGAAAAGAAGTGTACAATATAATTATAGGACAGAATGAAAGGGAAAGCAGACAGACGGAACATGAGAAGAAGAAGAAGACCTAAGAACAAACAAAAGGTGGGAGAAAGTAGAAGTCACACAAAAGGAGAGGGAACATCAAAAGCTAAAGAGAATAGATGAGTTTTCAAGTCTCGTTTGAAAGCAGAGTGTTGGGGTTCTAAACGGAGGGAAGAGGGAAGGGCATTCCAAAGGGCGGGTCCAGCAAAGAAGAAAGCGGTAGAACGGGTAGACTGAAGGTGAGCTCGGGAAGGGGAGGGGAGGGTAAGGCGATTAAGATGAAATGAGCGGGGAGTGTGTCTAGGGGAGTGGAAAAAGAGGAGGTCTGTGAGATACTGTGGAGTGCTGTCATGAAAGGCTTTGTGAACCAGGGTCAGTAATTTAAACATAGCACAAAAAGATACCGGTAACCAGTGGAGGTGGAATAAAATGGGGGTTATATGATCGCGAAGGGAGGAGTGAGTGACAAGGCGTTCGGCAGTGTTCTGAATGCGTTGAAGACGGGATAGACGATTCTTAGGCAGACCGGTGAAAAGAGAATTGGCAAAATCTACACGGGATATGACTAGAGAGAGAACTAGAGTAGCAAGAGCAGAAGGGGAAAGAAATGGACGAACAGAGCGAATCTGACGAAGAAAGAAAAAAGAGGTTTTAGTAACCTGCGAGATATGGGAGTAAAAAGATAAGTATTTCAGTGATTGTGCCCCAGAACTGGGAACATACAGATATCACTGTAAACAAAGCGTGTTGAGCAATATGTGGGAGCATAGACATGCCATGATCACTGCTCAGTCAGGGTGGGAGTGACCTCACAGCATGTCATGCTATGGCCACCCTGTCCATGCAGGTGGTGGTCGGGCTCTACAGTGTCCCAGCCATTGCCCTATACCCTGTGCAGATGCATCCTGGCCAATCTGCCCTGTCTGGGCCATACACACAATACCTTGCTCCTCATTATGCACATTTGTAGGCTAACACTGGTAACAGTGGGACATTGTGGGCCCAGAGTGGTGTAGGCAGCCACAAAACAATGGATAGACATACACACACACACACACACAGCATTGCAGCATTGTGCAGTGATAGGGGTGGTTGGCAATCCTGCCCACCACACTGGTCCTGATCATAGTGCCGACATTGCTAAACTGTGTAGGGGTATTAATAGTGCTCTGGTGATTACTGTAGCTCCATGCTGGGGCCAACAGCCTGACTCTCCATGAAGCTTTGGATAGTGGCGCCTGTGTGAGTGGGTGTTTTTACCCCTGTTTGACACAGCGTTGGGGTTTGCACATGTTAATTTTGTATCTGCATTGTAGGGTAAAATGTGGGGGGATGCTCTGCAGGATCCACAGCTGGAACTTGAACCTGTGACCCTCTTCTCCTGGACACACTAATTGTGTGTACTGCATGACACTGTTGCCACAGATGACTAGTAGTCCCTGGGGCTACCCTTACTTTCCTCAGACAGACCTTTTCTGCTGCACTGCAGGTGGGTGGCACTGCTACCTCCAGCACCAACACCCCCCCTGCCATGCCAACATGACCATATGATGTTGGTGCTGGTCATGCTCGGTCCCAGGCCATCTACTGTGCAGGTAGGCGGGTGCCTAGGGTGCAGGGTCTGGGGTGGCAAAGCATACATGGATGTCCACACATCCCCCCCATCACTGCCTACCAATATTATGTCCCTTCCACATGGGGGAGTGATGGCTGGGGGGATGTCAGGCTGGTGCTCTAGCAACTAATGGCTAGGGTGGACTGGGTAGATGTAGGTGGAGGGTGTTGTTACTGCCGACAGGCTAGGGTATGCACCTCAGGTACGGTGTATGCAGTTTGGCCTACTGGGTTTATATATGTTTCCGACAATGTATGGGCACACCCTTCAATGCCTTACTAGGGGCTGCCGTAAAGTGTGTTCAGTTAGCTGGGTCTACAAACTGTTTGGGACCCATCCTGGTTGTGGTCTATGGACCCTTGTTAGTGTGGTCCCCAGATGTGCACTGCTTGCCCTATTACAGGCATAGGGGTACCTGTGTGACTTTTGGGGTACTTGCTGGGTAATGTCCCCTGGATGGGACATGTGGAACACGGACTACTGGGCATGTTTGGCCCTGGTCAGCTGCTGTCCTGCTGATGTCCAGTTTCTATGTTCCTATGAGCCACCTGGGCAACGGCCTAGTTCTCCCTGTGCCCCAGTTGCTGTTTCTGGACAATTTTCAGAGTTTCTTCTGTCATCCATTTTGGCCGTTTTTGCTTTTTCACTTTTTGTAGAGACTTCTTGCTTTCTTCCAACACAACCTTTTTGATGTCATTCCATAACTTTTCTGGAGCTCTGTCATTTGTAACTAAAGCAGCAAATCGATTTTGCAGGCAGTCTTTAAATTCCAGTGGTATATTCTCAAGGTCATATTTTGCTGCATTCATGAGTGGTTTGCTCTTTTTCAACTTTAGCTTGAGTTTGCATACTAGTAGCTGATGATCTGTACCACAGTCAGCTCCAGGTTTTGTCTTTGTTGATGTTACAGAGCTTTTCCATCGTTGACTTCCACAGATGTAGTCAAATTGATTTTTATACAATCCATTGGGTGAAGTCCATGTGTACAGTCGCCGCTTGTGTTGATGGAAGAAGGTGTTTGAGATGAATAGATCGTTGGTCTTGCAGAATTCTATCAGACTTTCTCCAGCTTCATTTCTGTTGCCAAGTCCATATTTTCCAACTACTTTGCCTTCTTCTTTGTTGCCAACTTTTGCGTTCCAGTCACCCATGACTATCAGGATATCCTGTTTGCATGTTCTGTCAATTTCAGCTTGTACTTGTTCATAGAACTCTTCAATTTCATTTTCTTCTGCAGCTGTTGTTGGGGCATATACTTGAATTATAGTTGTGTTGATAGGCATTCCTCGTAGACGAACAGAGATTAAGCGTTTGTTGACTGCATTGTATTTCATTACAGTTCTTGCAAGTTTCTTCTTTATAATAAATACAACACCATTTCTTCTTTGTCTTTCATTTCCAGCATAGTAGACCATGTGATCATCTGATGCAAAGTGCCCGATGCCAGTCCATTTCAGTTCGCTGACACCCAACAGATCAAGTTGTACACGTTCCATTTCATTCTTGACCACCTCCAACTTCCTTTGGTTCATGCTTCGTACATTCCATGTTTCAATGCGTAAGACATCTTTACAGCTTCTGACTTTCATTTCATGCGCAGCTACATCAGCAGTCAGACGTCCCGAGGGCTTTGATCCAACCACATCATAAATGCTGGCTTTACTCTGAGAAGTCTTCAGCTCTTCCCCAGTAGCTAGTTCAGTGCCTTCCGACCTGGGGGTCTCATCTTCCAGCACTATAGCACAATTTGTTTTGTTGTAACTATCCATTGGGTTTTCATAGCAAGATACAGAAGTAGATTGCTGGGCCTTTCTTCTGTGCAGTTTATGTTTGGTGTTGTTGACGTTGTCACAGAAATGTGTTTCCTCCGCCGTCAACACTATCCCATTCTGCTGCTGCCCAGATGGGTGGTTTGTCTTGGTCTGGCACCTCAGCTGAGACCTGTCCATCTTGGGAGACCCTGCCACTAGTTAAATTACCGATAGTTTCGCTCTTAGCATCACTGATGCACACAAGCCCTCACAACATGAAAGCTGCAAACCAAGTGAGGGAAGAAGGATTTATCCTTCTTCATACCAGGAAAACTCTCTAAGGATCTTAAACATAGAATGTTTCAGGTTAGAGAGCTTGAAATGTCTAATACTCTCTGAATTCCGATCCAAACATATCTCCAAAATCTCTGAACCTTGGGGCACTCAAAAATCATATGTGCATATGTGCCTGCCTCTTCCTGGCAGGACCAACATTTACCCCCTGACTTTTTATCCCATTTAGCCAATTTTACTTGTGTAATATATGCACGATGTATAAAGAAGAACGTAGATTGCGTAATCACAGCTGATCTAGAGACCCTTGTTACAGGGCCCCACAACACCTTCCAGTTATTAGGGGAGAAAGAATAGTTCAGTTCCGATTCCCATACTTTTGACAAGCCCACCAAATTACAAGGGGCACAATCTCTAAAGAGAGTGTAAATTAATGAAGCTGCACCTGACTTTTCTGCAATTTCCTTTATGTTATTAAACAAAGCCCCTTCAGCTGTCAAGCTTCTTACATTGATTTTAGTCGCCCCTATGCAGTGTCGAAGTTGAAGTCACTGGAGATAACCCGACCCAGGGAGAGAGAACTCCCTTTGCAGAGTGGAGAAATCCTTCCAACCATTTGTCTCTAAGGCATATGTTTACTAAACTGCAGTAACGTAGCAGTGGCTACGTTAAGGCACGCTATGTAACGTTAAGGCGCCTTAATGTTACATAACAGGCCTTAACATTCTCGGCCGTGGTAAGTCCAGAAAAAGGTGGAGAGACGGCGGAGAGAAGGGGTCAATGGGCGGGGAGTGGGTGGGGAGAGGCCCCTTTCACACTAACATGGAGAAAGTAAGGGCTGAATCCTAACGCAGCTGAAAACCTGGTGTTAGCACACATTTGCAAGAGAGAGAAACCAGTTCTGTGTCAGCAATGTACAGCATAGAAAAGGAGCCCCAGAAAAGTGACAGTAGTGATACATTTGCACCAACAGCATAGCGGACAAGTATGAAAGGCCACTATGGTGACAGTGCGAATGGGGCATAGGGTGCTGCAGGCAGGACATGTAGTTGGGGCAGCTGGGGCACAGGGCTGACCAGGCAGAAGCCTAGGTGACACATAGGAACATAGACACGAGAAATCAGCAAGACAGCTGCTGACCAAAGCAAAACACAAACCACAAATACCCTGACCACCCTAGCCAATAGTTGTCAGGGCACACACCGGACACCCTCCCAGCCACCCGTCCTCCATGTGGAAGGTGCAAAATGTTGGTAGGCTGTTATGGGGGTGGGGGTGTGTGGAAGGCCATGTATGCCCCTTTCCCCTGACACCCCAACCCAGGCACCCGCCTACCCATGCAGTGTATGACCTGTGATGGCACACCAACAACATATGCCCATGTCATCACGACAGAGGGGGGTGTCCGTGCTGGAGGGGGCAGTGGCACCTGCCTTCAGTGGCCCCAGGCCATGCCCTGCACCAGTACATGGTGTGCAGTGCAATATAAAAGTTCTGGTTGAGGAGACGTACAGCTAGCCCAAGGGACAAATGTGATCCTGTGGCAACACTGTAGCACAATACACATAGCCAGTGTGTCCCTAAGCAGAGGTTCACAGGTTCAGGTCACTGCTGTGGGCCCAGCACAGCACATCCAAATATTTTACCCCACTATGTAGATCTGGGGTCACCAACCTCCAGAGGGCCGCGGGCCGCACAGCCGACTACCGGGAGCCTCGCGGGCCGCACCCCCTTCTCCCCGCCCCCGCGAAAAAAAACAACAAACGCAAAATTATGAAAACAATGGCTGATCACCTTTATTGAATTTAATGAGATGGCTGATGATTCATGCTAGCAGACAAACGCTTAAAGTCCGGCTTCACAGATGACACTGACAGGAGAAGGGACGCTTGCAGGTGGTCGTCGGTGAGCTGCGAGCGCGTGGATACAATGGCGGGAATCCTTGGCGGGCCGCACGTAATGTTAACCTTGGTAGAGCCTCGCGGGCCACACGAAGGGACCTCGTGGGCCGCATGTGGCCCGCGGGCCGCAGGTTGGTGACCCCTGATGTAGATGAATCAGAAACCAGATGTCCTGCTGAGGAGAAGGAAAGATACATTCCACTAATTTTTCCCCACCATGTACAGAGACCAGAATAACAGAAAAGCTTGGGCTGAGGAGAAGAAAATGTCCATCCCAATAATATACCCCACCACATAGATAGAACAGAAAACCAGAAACAGTCTGGCTGAGGTGATGTAAAGGTACACCACGATAATTGACCCCACTATGTAGATAAAACACAACACCAGAAAAGGTCTGGCTGAGCAGACATACAGGTAGCCCCAGGGCCCATTGTAACTCTGTGGCAACTCGGTGGTGCAGCACACAGAGCCAGTGTGACATGGAGTTGAGAATCACAGGTTCAAGCCCCTACTGCAGGCACAACCAAATATTTTACCCCACCATGTAGATGCACCATCAAAACGTGCAATCCCCACAGCATCGGCCAACAGGGGCACAAACACCCACTCAGCCAGGCTCCACTATCCAAATCCACATGTAGAGTCAGGCTGTTGGCCCCAGCACGGAGCTGCAGGTAGCATCCCAGCACCACCACAACCTCCTGCACAGGCCGGATATATCTACACTGTGAGCAGGGCAGGGTGGCGGGCAGGTTTGCTAAAGACAGTGATGCGTTAAGAGTGTGTGTGTGTGTGTGTGTATGTCTATCCATTGTATTGTGGCTGCCCACCCTGTCCTTGGCCCCCAATGTGCTGATGTTAACAGCGTTAAAATGCAAATTTGCATAATGAGGAGCAAGGTTTTGTGGGTATGGTCAGGACAGGGCATATTGGGCAGGTGGCAGCTGCACAGGGAGTAGGGCAATGGCTCGGTCACTGTAGTGGCAAAACACCACCTGCATGGACATGGGGGCCAAAGCATGTAATGCTGTGAGGCCAGTCCACCCTGATTGTTCAGTGACCATAGTATGTTTAGGTCCCCCCACAGTGCTCTATACCATCTGTCACACAATGTCTGGGTACCCATAGTAGGAACACTCTGTACACTGCTGCAGGTGCAGTCTAAAAGGGCTGTCTGATGGTGAATGCCAGATGGTGGTATGTGGTCAGGGAAAATACACAGGCCCATCATGGCTGGTCTTCCACTGCTGCAGTCACATGTATGGGTCCTGTGCACTAGCCCTTGAAGGCTGTCTATTATCATTATGATCAAAGGTCACTGGTACCACATCCAATCCCCATGAGAATAAATTCACTGATAAAGTTCCCAAATTATAAACTCTTTTTGTCTGAGTATATTAAGGGAGGAATGAAACACATATTCATCCATACCTGACGGCAAACTTCTTTTATTCATCAATAGGTTCACCACCTCAATAATGCATTGTATTATAAACACAGCACTTATCTGAAACATGTCACAGTTGAAGTAAAAGTTGTTCACACCATTGCCATTCATACAAAAATTTAACATGACGTGCACGTTTCAGGATCCATTCCCTGTCTCAAGTGCCTTTACCAGCCATGTTCATGTGAAACTGCCAAAACGCCATCCCGCGGCCTATATAAGGACTCCACACTAACTCAATTGGCTGAACCGCTATGTTTCTAAGGAGAACCTCCAATGAAAACAGGGAACACCCCACTCACAAGGGAATCTCTAATGCCATTGGCTAGTCTTGACAAACTCAATCTCAGGATATCATCCAAATACTCACATGAGACTAGTCCAATCAATCTCATGATTAAGTCCATTTGGGTGCACGGTATTCAAGATAAATTTCCAATGCTGCTCAAGCCATTGAAGCCTATATATCCTATCACCACCTCACGGATCATGAGGGACCTGATCTATAATCGTCCAATGCAGTTCTTCAAACCGATGATGATAAGGCACACAATGGTCAACTACAGGTGCTGATTGGATCTGTTGACATATACGGAATGCGTGTTCTGCAAGTCTTTTCTTAATAGGGCGAACCGTTCTGCCCACATACAGTAAATCACACGGACATTGCAGAATGTGGACCACAAAAGATGATAAACAATTTGTTCTCCAACGGTAGGTATATTCTTGGGCTGTAGTTGGATGCCGCCAAACTGATCCCGAAACCATCGCTGAACAATAAATGCAGTTATTACAAGGTTCATGACCCCGTGAAGTCGGTAATGGATCTACTGGTCTATCAATTGGCAAGGCAGATTTAACCAAATAATCACTTAAATTAGATCCTCTAGAGAAAGCAATCATCAGGGACTTATCAAAACATGAATGCAGACGCAGCATGGACCAATGGTTATGAAGGATCCGCACCACTTCAGAGCTACGTTCAGTATATGGTAAACCTCCTACCACAGCTTCAGGGAGTTGCGATGTAGTTGTCAAATAGTCCGGATCTAATGGCACTCACGCTGCACATGATATGCACGATGATATGCTCTATCCACCACTTGAATGGGATAGCCCCTGCAGAGGAGTCGATGTTTTAAATCCAAAGCATGTCGTTTAAATTCACTCAAAGAGGAACACAACCTACGCAACCTAAGAAATTGACCGAATGGCAATGCGACCTGGATGGAAACTCCGATAATTATAATTATAATTTAACAGGCTATTACATTGCACTGATTTTCTAAAAAGGGTAGTTTTCAATCCCCCTGCCTCCACATAATCCGTCATATCCAAAAATTAAATTCTTTGTGAATCAATGTTCTCAGTAAAACGAATATTAGGTTTAAGGGAATTTAGCCAGATGATATAATTTTGAAGTGATACCAAATCTGACGTCCAAATGAAAAATATGTCATCCAAAAACCTTTTCCACAGAATCACGTTAGCAAAATGAAAAGATCCCAATATACATTTGTCTTCCATGTCTGCCATGTAAAGAGTGGCTATAGAGGGTGCCACTGCCGCTCCCATTGCAATACCAAAAATCTGTTGAAAAAATATTCCTTCAGATAAAAAATAATTCCATGTCAGAACTAAACCTATAAGCTGCAGTAGAAATGACCTAGGGAGTCTGACAGGAGCAAAACAAAACAAATTCTTCAATAAATCCATAGCTTCTGACTGATCAATGCTCGTATACAAAGCTACAATATCTAAAGTCAACAAAAAAACATTAGTGGGTAATACTATGGAAGCTAGCTGTTGTATAAAGTGTGTAGAATCACGAATAAAAGATGGAACTAGACATGCCTCCTGTTTTAGGAACACAACGCAAAACTCAAGACAACAGCTCCAACACCGACCCCTGACAGGAAACAATTAGCTTGACTGGGGGAGATTGCAACGATTTGTGAATTTTTGGGACCATGTATATAACTGGAATTTTCGGATGTAATGTTAACATAAAATTGCGCTCCTTTTGGGTAATCCAACCATTCTCAAAACCAGCTCCCACAATACTCTTAATTTCATTCATCAAAACAGCAGTAGGATCATCTGTAAGGATTTTATACACTTGAGTATCATTTAAATGAGAGCTAAGAATTTTAAAGTAATCTTCAGAAGATTGAAGTACTAGGGCACCCCCTTTATCCGCTCTCCGAATCATTATTGAAGAATCATGAGATAATTCCTGAAGGGAGTTCCAACTAGCACGATCTAAATTAGAAAATTGCCTGAACGGAGTTCCTTCTAACACAGCCAGATCCCTCATAACCAAAGTTTGAAATGTAGTTAGAACAGGATCAGGAGCTGAATCCGGTGGCATCCAACAAGAAACTGGTTAAACCACTGATACATCAGTACTCGATGGTTGATCTTGAAAGTACTGAATAATAAGTAATTTACGAAAAAAAAAAAACGATACAGGCACACCCGCATACGAAAAGGATCATATCGTGTCATATGCACAAACGATAATCCATTATTTAATAAATGCTCCTGTGTCAATGAAAGGGCTCGCCCAGTTAAAGTCACTACAATGGAGGACGTTGCTTTGATAGCTGGCGTGTATTCGGGGGTTCCCATTCATCATCCTGATATGGGCCTCGAGTGCAACAGCCTCGATATTGACCAGACCGAAAATCCTGACGTCCTCTATGGGCAGAAATATTTGAACGATGACTCTCAGATGTAGCAGTACTATCATCAGTGTCATCAGACGACATCTCAAATGTGACCTTTTTTTGCATTGACTCACTTTTCTCATACATCCAACGGTAGACATTTCCGGCCTCATAGTCAGTCTTGTCCCGAAGAAATTTTTTCAACTTTAATGATTTCAAATAATCAAAGAAACTTTAAATTTGCCGATCTATCTCTTCCATCTTCAACTTAAAAGGATCTTCCCCCAGTGAATCCTTCAAAGAAGTCTGTGCTTCATCAAGTTGTTTTTGAATTGTTTCTTCTTCCTGGATAGTACGTTCTTAAAATTAATGCTATAAGGTCAAAACTACACTTATTGGAAATCATATTCAATTTTGCAATAAAGTCTGTATCCCATTTAAACATTTTTGGTGCTCTAGTCATTCGAAGGCCACGCGGTATTATTCGAGTTTTCAAATATTGAGTCATACCCGCCCCATGCAATTGTGCCCTTACCAAGAGCTTTCATAAGAATTTATATGCAGTGATTGAGACACCCAGTACATCCTCACGTCGTTCTTCATCAAATAAAGAAGGTCTTTGTCTAAGTTTGTCATGGTGTTCTTCAGTAAAAGCAAAAGTATCCACAGCCATAGTTGAAAAGGTACACTATAAATCAATATGAATAAACCCCACTCCAGTGAATGCAATTATATCATGAGAATAAATTCACTGATAAAGTCCCCAAATTATAAACTCTTTTTGTTGGAGTATACCGAGGGAGGAATGAAACACATATTCATCCACACCTGACGGTAAACTTCTTTTATTCGTGATTAGGTTTACCACCTCAATAATGCATTGTATTATAAACACACCACTTATTTGAAACATGTCACAGTTGAAGTAAACGTTGTTCACACCATTGCCATTCATACCAAAATTTAACATGACGTGCACGTTTCGGGATCCATTCCCTGTCTCAAGTGCCTTTACCAGCCATGTTCATGTGTAACTGTGCCGAAACGCCGCCCCGTGGCCTATATAAGGACTCCACACTAACTCAATTGGCTGAACCGCTACGTTTCTAAGGAGAACTTCCAATGAAAACAGGGAACACCCCACTCACAGGGGAATCCCTAATGACATTGGCTAGTCTTGACAAACTCAATCTCAGGATGTCATCCAAATACTCACATGAGACTAGTCCAATCAATCTCACGATTAAGTCCATTTGGGTGCACGGTATTCAAGACAAATATCCAATGCTGCTCAAGCTATTGAAGCCTAAAATATCCTATCACCACCTCGCGGATCATGAGGAACCTGATCTATAATCGTCCAATGCAGCTCTTCAAACCGATGATGATAAGTCACACAATGGTCAACCACAGGCACCTGTCACTCCATGGCTACTTTGAAAATATGAGTGAGAGAAGGCTCTTGGGGGGGACATAGTTTAGACCTCTCTGAGTGGTAGGGAAACTGCTACATATCCCCCATGTGATCCTAAACACCTCCACTAACAGGTGTCCATGGCAGCCAGATCCCAACACTGTGTATGCAGTGACATGGTTGAGGTCTGGTCCCAGAAAACCACATGTGACTGCAGAACACAGATGGGCACAGAGCCACTCTCAGATGCACTGTTATGGACACCTTTCTCCCACTGTTAGGGATGGGGATGTGTAGCAGGACCTTTCTTTAGCACCACGTGTACTGCATACCCAGTGCTGTATGCCCACCTATACCATCAGGGCGAACACAGAACCTGTGAATGGCAGGGTCTGTAGCTACTCTGTGGCAGTATCACACCCTGGCAGGCTGGTACACCAAGCTGGAGAAACAGAGAGGTGCAGACACCATGTGGAGATCAGATGTATAGCACTGTTCTGCATGTGCAATGCATCATGGGTGTTGGTGCAGCTACCCTATCCTTGTGCACATAGTTGATGGTTGTGTGCTGAACTGCAGTCCCCCTGTACCTAGCCAGTCTGAAAGGGCAGAGAGGTAAATAACTATGGCCAGTACAATGAGGCTACAAACAGTGGTCATGTGTCGGATTCACAGTTGTTACCTCCCCTCTTGCTGTAGCAACCAGTATAATTTGCATTGCCGCCAATAGTCGTACCCTCATGGATCGGTACTGCCAACCCCCAACAGCTATGCCACAGTTGAAACACAGTCCCGCTCTCCATCCATCTGCATGTGTCAGCTGTACATAGTCCTGTCTGCCTGTGCAGGCTACCACCCCATAGTATGAGCCGGTACCCTGTCCTGCATTGTGCGTCCCCACTTGTGCCCGATCTGCATGATACCACCACCCTGCTGTCGACCCACCATTTCAACTATGTTGCCACCACCGCCCCCAAAGGAAGAAACGTACATCCATCAACTGCCACCCACTGTCACACAAGTATGTCACATTGACAGAGCCATGTGCCGTGGTGCAGTCTCCCACAACATGTTGGTCTACCGTACTGACATCAACATGGGTTGGCGCAGATATGGCACCTGCAGTCCCCACCCCCCATCAGTCACCTGTGCAGTGCCACCCCCCCATCCCCCGTGGCCACCCAGTGCCATGGTGACAGCTGTCCCAATGCCCCAAGATAATGCATGTCAAGCTGAGGCACCTTGCAGCCCATAGGGCACACTAACCAAGGGCACCCTAACCTTGTCAGGGCACTGTAACCATTAGCACCATATCCCCGAGTTCCCCCAAAGGTGACCTGTCCAGGGGTGCCTAGTCCCACGCCATGCCTAGAGACCCAGAGAGGGTGCCCTGTATAGCACCTCAAAAAGCACCTGGGGAGCGATATGGCACCGTACAATATGGCAGCCACCAAGGCACATACTAAGATACCATGTATGGCACAGAAACCACAAGAGCCCTAGAACACGCCATGTCCAGGAGCATGGGTCAGGGCACCGTATGACATGCCTATGCCCTATGGAGACCCATGATGTGCTTGGTAGCATATCGAGGGCAAGGTGCACTACAAGGCATGCTGCAAGGCGCTGTAACCAAAGTACGCCTAAAACGTGCATGATAAGCCTGACATGTTGTGATTTTAAGCCGCAATGCCCACAAGATCATGGTCTGACAGAGCAGCCTAATGGTGGGTGTGTAGCGCAGTGGGATGAAATATGTCTCATAACAATGTAATGTGGGTTCAAATCCCAGTAGAGGGGATCACATGCCCAAACAGATAGGAATATGGCACAGCACACCAGGAAATAACATAAAACCCGAGCAAGGGAGGTTCGTGACAAGGCACGTGACAAGGCACGTAGCAACGTGCGTAGCAAACGCACGTAGCAACGCTTGCACTGCTCATGTGCGCTTCCACTGTGTCATGGGTGAACTGACCACATGAGGCATACAAGATGGCCGCCAGATCTAGGAAGCCTGCATTTCCCCATGTGGACTTATATATGCTTGCGGAGCAGATCTGCAGCCACCAGGGGCGCCTGTTCCCAGGCTCCTCTGCATGACCTCAGCAGGGTGAGGAGGGCCTGGATATGCCTCACAAGGTGCTACAATATGGTCGTAGACTACCCACGTGAGGTAAGTGCATGGGGACAGGCACACCAAGCAAGGAGTGCAACACAGTAGCCAGCAACCACATCAAATATCAAGCACACACAACAAGTGGAAAGGACATTTCTTTGGGGTAAAACCAGGAGCAATGTAGTCCACACAGCTGATTCTTGCAGATCTGCCCTACCCTCCCCCCCCCCCGTACATAAGAAAATAACATAAGAACATAAGATATGCCATACTGGGTCAGACCAAGGTCCATCAAGCCCAGTATTCTGTTTCCAACAGTGGCCAATCTAGGTCACACGTACCTAGCAGTTTCCCCAAGGGACACAGGTTCCACAATGCTTGTACTGGTTCAAGCATTGATATCCTGGGTCCCTTCTTAATAATGGTTTATGGACCTTTCCTCCAGGAACTTGTCCAAACCTTTTTTAAACCCAGCTACACTAACAGCCTTTACTACATCCTCCGGTAACAAATTCCAGAGTTTGATTACACGTTGAGTGAAAAAATATTTTCTTTTATTAGTCTTAAATAGTTTACCCTGTAGCTTCATTGCATGTCCCATAGTCTTTCTATATTCTGATAAGGTAAACAATCGATCTACGTTTACCCGTTCCACTCCGTTCATTAATTTATAGACTTCTATCATATCTCCCCTCAGCCGTCTCTTTTCCAGGTTAAAGAGCCCCAACCTTTTTAGCCTTTCTTCATAGGAGTAGCCTTCCATCCCCTTTACCATTTTGGTGGCTCTTCTCTGAACCTTTTCTAAAATCGCTATATCCTTTTTAAGATACGGTGACCAGAATTGCACACAATATTCAAGGTGCGGTCTCACCATGGAACGATATAGAGGCATTATAATATCTTTTGTTTTATTTTCCATTCCTTTCCTTATCATACCTAGCATTCTATTTGCTCTCTTGGCCGCCGCTGCACACTGGGCCGAGGGTTTTAACAAGGTATCCACAATGACGCCTAAATCATTTTCCTGGGTGGTGGTTCCTAATGTGGAACCTTGCATCGTGTAACCATAGTTTGGGTTGTTCTTCCCTAGGTGCATAACCTTGCACTTCTCCACATTAAATTTCATCTGCCATTTTGATGCCCAGTCTTCCAATTTATCAAGATCCTCTTGCAATTTTCCACAATCCTCCTGGGTTTTAACAACTTTAAATAGTTTTGTGTCATCTGCAAATTTGATAACCTCACTTGTTATTCCACTTTCCAGGTCATTTATGAATATGTCAAAAAGCAGTGGACCCAGCACAGATCCCTGGGGTACACCACTATTCACCTTTCTCCATTGGGAAAATTGGCCATTTAGCCCTACCCTCTGCTTTCTATCTTTTAACCAGTTCCTGATCCACAGTAGTACACTGCCTCCTATCCCATGACTCTTTAGTTTTGCCAAAAGTCTCTCATGAGGGACCTTGTCAAAGGCTTTCTGAAAGTCCAGATACACAATATCAACCGACTCACCTTTGTCCTCCTGTTTATTCACTCCTTCAAAAAAACATAACAGATTAGTAAGACAAGATCTTCCTTGTCTAAAGCCATGTTGGCTGTCTCCCATTAGGTCGTGACTATCTACATGCTGAGTAATTTTATTCTTTATGATGGTTGTTTCTACCATTTTTCCCGGTACTGATGTCAGGCTCACTGGTCTGTAGTTTCCCGGATCACCCCTCGAACCCTTTTTAAAAATTGGTGTTACATTGGCGATCCTCCAATCCTCAGGTATTAGAGATGATTTTAATGATAGTTCACAGATTACTGATAGCAGGTCTGCAATCTCAAATTTCAGTTCTTTCAACACCCTTGGATGTATACCATCTGGCCCAGGTGATTTGCTACTCTTCAGTTTATCTAATAGTTGTAAGACATCTTCCCGATGTATCGATATTTTCTTCAATTCTTCCACACCTTTAAATACCACTTCAGTCATGGGTAACATCCCTACATCTTCCTCAGTAAAGACCGAAGCAAAGAATTCATTCAGTCTCTCCGCTATCGCCTTGTCGCCTCTTAGTGCTCCTTTAACTCCTTTATCATCTAATGGACCAACTGACTCTCTCACAGGTTTTTTGCTACGAATGTACTTGAAAAGGTCTTTATTTCGCGTTTTTGCTTCCGCAGCAAGCTTCTTCTCAAATTCTCTCTTTGCCTGCCTTATCAATGCTTTGCATTTGACTTGCCAGTGCTTGTGCTGTTTCCAGGTTTCATCGTTTGGCTCTTTTTTCCATTTCCTGAAAGATGCTTTTTTGGCAACAACAGCCTCTCTGACCTCACCTTTAAACCATGCTGGCAGTTTTTGGACTTCCTTCCACTTTTCTTAAAGCGTGGAATACAGCTGGTCTGGGCTTCCAAGATAGTATTTTTCAACAACACCCAAGCTTGATGTACGTCTTTAACCTTTGCAACTGCTCCTTTTAGTTTTTTCTTAACTGTTTTCCTCATTTTATCATAGTCTCCCTTTCGAAAGTTAAAGGGTAGTACTGTGGATTTCCTTACTATCCCTCCTCCACTAATTAAATCAAAGGTGATCATGCTATGATCACTATTGCCAAGTGGCCCCAACACCCTTATCTCTTGCACTACATCTGGTGTTCCACTAAGGACTAGGTCTAATATTGCTTCCCCTCTGGTCGGTTCATGAACCAGCTGCTCCAAGAAGCAGTCATTAATTTCATCTAGGAACTTTATCTCCCTAGCATGTCCTGTTGTGACACTGACCCAGTCGATGCCGGGGTAATTGAAATCACCCATTATTATTACTGCACTGTAACTTTTGCTAGCTTCTTTGATTTCTTTGAACATTTCATCATCCATTTGTTCATTCTAGCCAGGCGGACGATAGTACACCCCCACTGCCATCGCCTTCCCCTTTTTACATGGAATTTCAATCCATAGAGATTCTACAGCAAATTTTGTTTCTTGCAAAACTTTAATCCTTTCTGACTCAATGCCCTCTCTAACATAGAAAAATCACTAGCCCAAAAGGGTCCACAATTACTTATCTTTAAACAGCGACTCTCCAGCAGTCACAGATGAGTCCAGTAGTGAAATGCAGTCTTCAAAAGCTAAAGAGCTATAAATTCAACAGGAAAGGAAATAGCAGGAAACATTCATCATATATCATCTGAACCACAACCCTACAGAAGCTGCTGTTTCGCCAACCAAGAGGCGTCATCAGGGGTTATACAATAATCAAAAGTTGCTTCATAACTATTCTAACCACCAACCTTCCACCGTCTAACAGAGACGGCGTATGACGCACCACTTATAACCCATACCAACCAATCAGAACCTCCAACCAGAAATGACGTCAACATCCACACACACCTCAACCACCCATACAGACAGGCTAGAACTGCATAGTGCACCCACATCGCTGAACATAAACCGAAGGTAAAGATGGAAAAGTTTTTAGAAAAACAAAGTCCATTCGATTTTATCGTTCAGCCCATTGGGAGAGAGCGTTTACAAATTAAATATCCACCATTGCTCTTTTCTCAAAAGAATCTTATTCCGATCACCCCCTCTGATATTCTGTGGGACATACTCCAAAACCGTGCAGCAGAGATCTTCAAAGCGATGATTAAATTCGGCACAAAGTAGCACTAAAGATGTATCACCACGTACTTTATGGAGGCTATATGCACTATGCAGTTCTAGCCTGTCTGTGTGTGGATGTTGACATCATTTCTGGTTGGAGGTTCTGATTGGTTGGTATGGGTTATAAGTGGTGCGTCATATGCCGTCTCTGTTAGACGGTGGAAGGTTGGCGGTTAGAATAGTTATGAAGCAACTTTTGATTATTGTGTAACCCCTGATGACGCCTCTTGGTTGGCGAAACAGCAGCTTCTGTAGGGTTGTGGTTCAGATGATATATGATGAATGTTTCCTGCTATTTCCTTTCCTGTTGAATTTATAGCTCTTTAGCTTTTGAAGACTGCATTTCACTACTGGACTCGTCTGTGACTGCTGGAGAGTCGCTGTTTAAAGATAAGTAATTGTGGACCCTTTTGGGCTAGTGATTTTTCTATATATTTATTATGTATTTTCCCCTTCTTTTTTAGGGGTCTTTTGTAGTCCTGCTGGTTCCTGTTGTTGAACATTGGTAAATTCCTTTTCAATGTACTTGACGCTATCTGCTTGTGTGGTGTGGTAGTGTGGTTGTGAGTGAGTGTATGTTGTATTTAGAAGATTTCCCTTTGGTGTTATTTAATTGGGTGGTATTTAGTTTTGGTATGTATGAGCACTGTGAATGAAGTTGGAATGGGCTTTGATGACCGATGATGTAAGCATCAGCTGCTCTTTAAGTGAGATTTTCACTTTGTGTGAGATATCGAGATTTCCTGAGGTCACATTGCTTGTAAGTGAATGGTGTATGGGTTTACCTTGTGGATTGTTGTAGTTTAAGAGCTTTTATAATTTGGCTTTATGGGCACATCAGTGCCATGACCGCATGGTAAATGTTGGGGCACCTGTGTGGTGTATCAATGGGGCCAGGAGACATGTCAGGGCTGCCAAGTGGTGTTACTGTGCAGATGCATCCTTACACTTCTACTGCTACACAGACCCAACAATTAACCTGTCACTATCCTGTCCAGACACATAGGGGCATGTTTACTAAAAGCCGCACAATTGCGTGCCGCACAATAGCGCACGGAAACGCGGCACTCAAACGCTCAGAAACGCTCTTAAACGCCCCGCACAAGTGCGCGTGGGCCCCGCACAATTGCGCGCCGCACTAACGCACCCCGCACAAGTACCCGGCCCGCAAATGTCCGATAGAGGCGTGGAAAGGCATTCTGAGGGCGGAGGAAGGCTCCCGAGGGGCGGAGAGACGGGGTCAATGGGCGGGGAAGGGGAGGGGAGAGGCTCCCCGCACATGATCAGGGCCGAATTCACAGGTTAAAAATAGCGCGAGTGAAACACTCACGGTAGAGGGCATTTAAAGGGAAGAGAAACCATTTCGCGTCAGCAATGTACAGGGAAACCGGGGAAACCTGCAAAACGTGAGCAGTGTGATACATGTGCACAGAACAAAAGTGCAAATAAAGATAGAAAAAGACCCAAACAAAAATATTAAAAATAGGAAGGCAGCTGGGGAACCCCGATATTAATGGGAAAACATAAGAAACACACCCAGGAAAGCTCCAAAAAATGAAATGAAGGTTGGAAGGGGCTACGGAGGGGAGACCCTTCCAAAAACCATTTCCTTTTTTCTGAGCCTTCCTGGGAGTGTTTGCTATGGTTGCCCATTAATATCACTGTTGCCCAGCTTGGTTATATTCATCCCCAGTTGTTTGTGGTCGGTTGAGGGGTGTATTTGCACTTATGTCACCAGACAAGGTGACGGAGCCCACAGTACAAATGTGCAGAGCAGGGTTTTTGACTCTGTTGGTCAGGTTTCCCACCCCCAGGGACTGCACTATCACTGTGGCCACAATGTGGTGCAGCGGACAGAGGCAGTACCTCTAGGACCAGAGGGTCACAGGTTCAAATCCAAGCTGGGGCTCCTGCCAACCCAGTCCCCATATTTTACCCACCACTAAACAGAGATAGTACAGACACTCCTTTATTGCAGAGAACATAAGCATGGTTCACACACCCATTTTGTACCCAACACCGCACACACACCATAACAATGGGCATTACCGACAGCCGAGTCCCCCAAATGCAGTCCTGGAGTGCCACAACTCAATCAGGTCATATGCTTTTCCAAGATACGGACATGCCAGCATGTTGGCGGTAGGGTACAGGTGGTGGAGGGGGCAGTGGCTGCTAGCCACAGAAGACAGTGGCCGAGCCATGTGCAGGCTGGCACATCCACTGCAACATAGGCCCTGTCAGATGTACAGTCATGGACTTCCCATGGAATTCAGCACATCTGTGGCAACACAGTGGTGCAGTGCACACAGACAGTGTGTGCAGGAACAAAAGGTCACAGGTTCAAAGCCCAGCTGGGGCTACTACCAATCCTGTCCACATATTTTCCCCACAACTAAACCACGTTAGTAAGGGCAATCCTTTATTGCTGGGGACATACGCATTGGTCATACGCCTATCTTTTACACCACCAAGCACAGACACCATGACCAGGGCCATTACCTAGAGCAGAGTCTCACAAATGCAGTCCTGGAGGACCACACACCATTCAGGTTCCATGCTGCCACACATACAAATAACTGTGCTGTATATCTATGCACCACCCCCATGGCATGTAGATGTAGCTCATGCATATTCATGAGGGACAGCAGGAAACCCCAACCAGTGTATTGCAAACCTGGACTGGATTTGGGAACCTCTGCCGTACAGCAGCAGCCAACAGGGGCAGACACACCCACACCCACAGGCCTCATTGGCCAATGCCTCCTGGAGAGGCAGGACATTGGGCCCTGCGTGCATCACCCAATACCAGCACTTGCATACCTTAGCAATGTCACCCTACACCTGGGTATATGGTACACAGCTCTCAAACGTTTGCTATGAGTACTGGCAGATAGATATCCCTACGTTACGCACAGTCTGCTCTTTGAGCTCCATCATAACAATCTATCTGATGTCTGCGGTGTGTGCGTCAGGTCTGGCCCCTGACAGTGTTTACCACCCTGGGGAGTGACCCCCAACCGTACTGCATACCATACCCATGCCTGTACTGTGCCCAGGACTGGTGTGGTGGGCAAGGATTCTGAACCCCTCTATAGTAGCACAATGCTGGCATACGTGTGGGAGTGTGTGTCTGTCTATACAGTGTGTGTTGGCTGCAAACACTGTCCACAGCCCACACTGCCAGCACTGTTGCCAGTTTTGGCCTGATGATGTGCATAATGAGCAGCAAGGTACCATGGGTATAGCTCAGACAGGGTGGGCTGGCCAGGATGCATCTGCACAGGGCATAGGGCACTGGCAGAGACATTGTAGTGGCCGTCCACCACCTCCACAGACAGGGTGACCTCTGTATGTGCTGCTGGGCTTTCACTCCACCCTGACTGTGCAGTGACGGCAGCATGGCTAGGCACCCCCATAGTGCTTCATAGCACTTCCCTCATGTGATATATGTGGGTCACCTGTTGGGGTCTAGTCACTGATGTATCTGCTTGTGTGTGCTGCCATCCCAGTTGTGGGTGCATGCATTTCCAGCGGGACTAACCAGCAGACTGTTCACAGCTGGTATGTGCCCTGCTGGAGTGCTGTGCAGTGGCTGATGGCTTGATGCAGGGGAATATCAGATGGTGGTGGGGTGCATCTTAGCATATCCAGGCCTACTGTCTGTCTGATATTGTGGTCTGGGTGTGTGTGGGGCTGCTTGGACTGCCCTGTAGGGTGTCTGTTCCCCAACATGACTGGGGTTGATGGTCCACTCTACTGCCATCATGGGGGGGGTGTGTGTGTGTGTGTGTGTGTATATAATGGGGATCTGTTGATAGGAGACCCTGTTTGCCACCCTCGGCAGGAGGGGGGGGGTGGTTGGTGGTACATGGCCCACCTAGGGGTCCGTGGGGGGTTCCCCTGACTGAGACAGACAGAGATATCCAAGGTGTTCCTGCAGAAACTACCTATCTCACAGATTACGACTGTTTTGGAGCTCTGCCATGGCCTCTTTCAGCCATGGAGGGTGCTGTGGACTTGGTCCAGGGTGCCTCATCGCACACTCAGGGTGAGCACAGTTCCCGCACAATGTGACTGTGTGTAGCTACTCTGTGCCAGTTAAACACCCGGTCAGTACCTCCTACCTGGCCAAGGTGCTGTGTGGGTGCACACGGACACGTCCCCCTACCAGGCCGGGGAGCTGTTGGGGTGCATTCCCCATCTTGTGTTCATCTGTGGACAGCTGATTTGCATGTGCAGTGCATCATGGGTATGGGTGGCCTAACCCTATCCTGGTTACCACAGCAGACTGTCTGTGTGGTGACATGCAGGCTCTCTGCAGCCAGCCAGGGGTTTGCTGGCAGCTATATAGCTGTAGCCCAATGGTTACTTCACTGTCTGTGGAGCCAGAGGTAATGGGTTCAAGCCCACAGTGGGGTTATTTGATAGGGTTGTCCAAAGCTTTTTTTAGATTTAATGTACATATGTTGCTGCCATCAAACACACCCTCAGTGTACTGTACCCATAAGGTGCCTCTGAGGGTGCTTTATAGGGCGCACTATAGGGCACCTTCTGGTTGCTGTCCATATAAGGTGCACTATACATTATCCTGTGACGCAACATATATGGTGCCCTATAGGGGACATTCTAGGGTGCCTTGGCGGACAGTGAACTTTAACATGTGCCTTATGGGCCGCCTTATGTTAACACGCTTTGTGAGTGCGTTTGCTAGTAGTGATAACTGAAATAAAAATAAATTGCCCCCTACAGCACTCATCCCCATAATATGCACTGCCTCAGTGAACCTTCTTCATTGGGCACTGTGGGGGATTGAACCCCTGATCCCTGCACCATTGGTCAGTGTCTTAATCATTGTGCTGTGGCTCTGGTCCTGTGCTTGGGCATCAGCGCACTGCCTTATGCCGCCCAAACTTAACAGTGCACCGCCTTATGCCACCCAAGATTAACAGTGCACTGCCTTATGCCGCCCAACAGTGCACCACCTTATGCCGCCCAACAGTGCACCACCTTATGCCGCCCAAGATTAACAGTGCACTGCCTTATGCCGCCCAACAGTGCACCGCCTTATGCCACCCAAGATTAACAGTGCACTGCCTTATGCCGCCCAACAGTGCACCGCCTTATGCCGCCCAAAATTAATATGCCTCCTAAAGCACTTTTACCCATTAAAATTAATGCCTCAGCCAGCCCTTTTTGTTGCGCACAATGGGGAATTGAACCCATGGCAGCTGCACCAGCTGTCAGTGTCTTAACCATTGTACTATGACTCTGTTCCTTTGTGTGTGCACATCAGGGCGCCACTTAGCCTTCCCACACACTATTGTGCATGGCGCACAATAGCGCGCCGCGCAAATGTGCGATCGCTTACTCCCGTTTCTTTTCTTTTTTCTGCCTGACCCGCCCACTCCTTATATGGCACAGGCACACTAACGGGGCCCCGCACAATTTCGGAGTTTAGTAAACATACCCCATAGTTTATTTTTATTTATTTATTTACATTCTCTTATATACCGCGCTATTCTGCATCAGTGCGGTTTACATTGAACAAACTGAAATTACATTGAACAGGGTATTATGACTTGGAGATAACTATTTTACAGGGAACATGGGCTATGGAGGGTTAAGTGGCTTGCCCAAGACCACAAGGAGCACCTGTGGGACTAGAAACCCCAGTCCTTCCGGCCCAAGGTTGCTGTCCTCTACTGGGATTTGAACCCCTGACCTTCCGGCCTGAAGTACCTTGCCCCAACCACTAGGCTACTCCTCCACTCCATAAGCAGACCACGCACACATCTGTTTGGAAACCAAATCCATGCAATCTGTTACAACAGACAGATGTAGATACCAAGGTCCCAGCTGTGGAATCCAAGTGTTACCCAGTCTGATGTGCCATCCTACAACATGGCCTTTGACAGCTGACCTTAGGCCCACCATGTCACAATGTTGTATTGTGACCTATCTGACCACAGCCACTCTGGCAGCACTGGTCCTTTTCCCACATGACACATGCTGAGCCCAGGCCTAACCCTGGATGGGCACCAGTCCATGTATGTAGATGGGCCCCAGTCTCTGTGCCAGATGTTCCTCCAAGGCAGAGATTTATTTATTTGTTACATTTTTCTCTATCGCCCCTTCCAGAGATCAGGGGTGGTTTATATATAACTAACATTTTACAGAGAATAGTTGTTTTTAGAACTATTTCTATAAAAACTTGCAACACTTAACAACTTAACATATTATTTAGAACTATGTACATGCTGTTTAAAGGCAAATGTTGCCTGTACTTTGGGTTGGGGTATGCGGTTAGTGTGCCTATGAGTTCTTGCAGCTGTTTTGTGTTGTGTTTTGTGTTCCGTAGTGTACAGTGAAGAGGTATGTTTTGAGTGATTTTTTTAAACTGCTGGAGATCCTTGATTGAGCAGATTGATAGAGGTAAGGAGTTCCAGAGGGAGGGGGCGGTGAAAGTGAATGCCCTGGAGCTTGTCGCTTGCTTCGTTTTCCTGAATGTGTTTGAGATCTCAAGTAAGTGCAGTGCATTTTCTTTTCTGGTTCTTGTGTTTGTTGGGATCTGGATGAGTGTAGAGAGAATGGATGGGGCTATATTGTTTAGTAGTTTGAATGTAGTGGTGAGTGTTTTGAACATTATTCGACTTGCTATTGGGATCCAGTGGAGGTCATATAAGATGGGGGTGATGCTGTCAGTTAGTGAAATTTTACAGATGATTCTCGCAGTGATGTTCTGTGCTCTTTGGAGGATGTGTAGGCTTTTGGTGGGTAGACCCTGCAACAGGCTGTTGAAGTAGTCAAAGTGGGGTGTGACAATCGCTTGGATTACAGATCTGTAGTCGCTTTCTTCTAGGAATGGCTGTATGTGTTGAATTGTTTTTAACTTGTAAAACACTGTTTTCACTGTTTGTTTCAGGTGGGGGAGCATGCTGAGTGTTTGATCAAGGGTTATACTGAGGTATTTAACCTTATTTTTGATTGGTAGGGTAGCGGAACTCAGGGTTATGTTTTGCGGGAGGGTGTGGTTTGGGTTTTTTGTGATGTACATGGCTTCCATTTTTTTAAAATTAATATCAAGGTTTTTTCCATTCAGCCATAGTTTGGTTTCATTAATGCAGTCGGATAGGTTTTTAAAGGAGGGGTTACTCAGAGGAAGCAGCAAGATGGCAACAGGAGGCTCTAACCTGTGAGGCTGCATTTTGACAGTGCTTGCTGCTTTTGGCGTGCTTTTGAGCCTCGAGTATGGGGCGGAGGAAACACAAGCAGGCTGTCCTTCCTCCTAGGGTGGATCTGCCTGGTCCGTCGGTTCAGCGAACGCTCACTGATTGTGGCTTCACTTCTGGAGCGGGAACAGCGTCTTTGGCTGTGCCGGCAGGAGGAGTGTCAGCACTGAGTGCATCGTGGTTTGGCTTTTGCTGGAGGAACGCGCCCCCCCACCATGTCCCGGAAGTGTTTCCCCTATCGGAGTTGCTCTACCTGCCGGCCTGCCTGTGAGCACGCTGGTGAAAGCAGAGTTAGGAGGCTCTTTGAGGGGGGGGGAGTTTTTCCTCGGAGGGAGCCATGGTACGCCAGATGGCAGCAGAGAAGGTTGTTACATCGGAGGAGCAAGCTGCAGTCGTGCCTGGCTCACTTGAGGACCTCCCGGGAGTATCTATGTTGGAAAGACCGGCGGTGATTACGTTGGAAGCACTATGAGACAGACTGGCTGCTTTAAAAACCTCCCTGAAAACCTTTTTGGGTAATGTGAGTACAGAGATAACTGAAGTGAAGTTAACTTGTGCCACCCTCTCTGCTGTTCAGGATTTTCAGGTTGAGAGACTTTCTAGGTTGGAGCAGGACGTTGGAAAGCTCCGAGACTTGGTGGCTACCCAGGTTAAGGACAGAATGATTTCTGCCAGAAAAATGGAATATCTTGAGAATCAGGTCCGACGGTGTGACCTGCGGTTCCTGAACTTTCCACGTTCTCCCTTATTATCATCGATGGAGATGGTGAGGAAGTACTTTGGGGAAATTTTGAAGATTCCCCCAGAGCAATTCCCATCCCTGGTATGGGCCAAGTATTTGTCCTCGGGGCCGCAGGAACGTGGCTCCACTATTTTTTCTGCTCCATCTTCTGGACTGGGTAACCTCACAGGATTTTTGGAATCTTTCCTGTAGGTTATTACTGATAAGGCTACTCTCCTTGTAACCCTGGAAATGGAGTCAGATAAGTTTTATATTCTTAAATTGTATTTCAAGAATCTCAATGAAATGTTTCTAGGCTCTAATGTGCGTATATTTCCTGACATATCTAGTGTGATGCAGCTGAGAAGGAAGGACTTTTTAGCTCTTCGCCCTAGGGTTTTGGCTCTGGGGGCAACTTTTCAGCTTAAATTTCCTGTAAAGTGTTGTGTGGGTTTTCAACAAAAAATGTTTTTTGATCCTAGACAACTTCAAGAGTTCTTGGAGGCTAGGAAGGTTGTGGTAGTGGAAGTAGCTGGACCTTCTCATATGGCTGACGCCTAAGTCTCCACCTGTTTGCATTATATGTTGTGGTTAGATAGTATAGTATAGGACCATTATGGTCTTTACTTTCTGTTTTATCTTAATTTCCTAGTGCTTCCTCAATTTCCTTATTTTGTGGTCTAAATTTAAATGGATGTATATTTTCTTGAAGATGAGTTGCTATCATCTAATTTCTTTCTTATTGGTTATTTGCTTGTAATACCCATTTTCTTTTTCATTCAGTGTACTTTTTGGATGTATCATTTTGCATAACCTGATAAATAACAAATTTAAAAAAAAAGGAGGGGTTATTCGTATCTATGGGGATGGACAACATGATGTCGTCCGCATAGATATAGTACTTTATGTTGAATTTTTTTAATATGTTGGTGATAGGTTGTAGGTAAAGGTTAAATAGTAAGGCTGATAGGGCAGAGCCTTGGGGAATACCTTGGTCTTGTGGGAAGGTAACCGGGGGCTCATTACCTAGTTGTATGCATAATCTGCGGTTTGAGATGTAGGATATAAACCATTGTAGGACTGTTCCTCCTATTCCAATTTATGTTAGTATGGCTATGAGGGTGTTGTGATTGATGTTATTGAATGCAGAGGCAATGTCTAAGAAAATTAAAAGGAAGGTGCATTTGGGGTTATCTAGACCATGGATGAGATGGTCAAACAAGGATATCAATAGGGTTTTGACTCCATGAAAAGGTCGGAAGTCAAATTGATGGTTGTCTAGGGGGGGCGTTGAAGTCTACATGGTCCTGTAGTTGTATCTGGATGATTGTTTTTGATGATTTTAGCAACAAAGGGAATGCTTGCTATTGGTCGGTATGAGCTGGGTTCTCTCTTGTTGAGTGATCTGTTCTTTAGTATAGAGCGTATGGAGGATATCTTTAGTTCTGTGGGCATGGTACCTTGTAGTAAGGATTGATTTACTATGTGAAGGAGGTATGGGACTAGTTCTGCCTTTGTATGCTTAATCCAAGAGACAGGACATAGGTCCAGGGGGGATGTGGTTGTGTTAATGTTTGTTATTGTATTTATAAGATGTTTCTGGTCTAATTGGTGGAAGTTATTCCATGTATTGTGGTTTATCGGTGGTTCAAGAGTGGGGGGGTGTTGGATGGGTTTTTGTTTTTTTGCTTGGTAGCAAAGTAGTCAGCAAGTGTTTGGCGTTTTATGTCGGTAGTGTCTAATTCCTTTTGGTTGTTTCTGGTCAGTGTTTTCACGATGGCGAACAGCTCTCTTGGTCTGTTGATTGCCCAGTTTAGGATCCTCGTGTGGTAGTCTCTTTTAGCTTGGTTTATTGCATTTTTATATGTGTTGAGCAGGGTGAGGTATAGTTGTTTGTTTTCTTGTGTCTTGGATGATCTCCATCTCTTTTCAAGGTTTCTCAGCTGCTTCTTTAATTTAGTGAGCTCAGGGGTATACCATTTTTCAGATTTTTTATGTAGGCGTTTTGTGGATTTGCTAGGGGGGACTGCTGCTGCTTGTATGACTATGTTCCAGTTGTTAAGGGATGCGTTTGGGTCGGGGGAGTCCATTGTAAGGTTGGGTAATGTGCTTTCTATAAATGCTTCTTTGTTAAAATATGCAAACCACTTTGTTAGGGGTGCTTCAGTAGGTGTGCTGTCCATGGGGGTTTCCAGTGGGATATGGAGGGTTATAAGGTGATGGTCTGACCATGGGACTTCTTGGATAGAAGGAGCTATAGTTCTAGGGTGGGTTGCAATTGGGGCAGGGAGGAAGACAAGATCAAGGGAGTTTCCTTTCTTGTGGGTGGGCTGGTTTGTGATCTGATTGTATCCCATGTGGGCCCTTTCATCAAGGAATGATGTGGTGTGTGAGGGGTGCAGTGATGGGAGATTGAGGTCTCCCAGGATGATGTGTGGCTTTCTGAGGGAAGCCATGCAAGCTACCTCAATGATTGGAGTTAAGTTGTTATGGTCAGGTGATGGGGCCCTGTAAGTGAGAAGTTCTTGTTTCCGATTCTGAGTATATCTATCCTGTCTAGGCTGGTGGATGTTTGATTGACTGGGCCCACCACCACCAGTGCCCAGTGCATGCTGATGCTTGGCTGTAAGGTGTGCCCTGACAGAGCATTTGATATCATTGATCTCTTGCCTAGGCCCTCACAGTCCTGAGTAGGTCCACCGACCTCAGCAACAGCCTGCCTTATATGCTCCCACAGAGCATTTCTTATGCTGACAGGGGTCTGAGTGCTCAGGTGCCCATACAGCTCCTCATAGTGCTCAAGCACCTGTGCATGGAGCACATCATTCCCCTCCTGTGAGAAGTGCACCGCCCTTTTGCGTGACTCATCTGGTATATGCTTCCTCTTAAATCTGCGGTCACTTGGCTTGTCCTGAAGTTGGTGTTACTGTGTCTCCCCAGATGGGTCAGCTTGTTCCTTATCTGGAGACATGACTGCAGGCATCTCCATACCAGGCTGCTCCTGTGACACCTGCTCCAGCCCCACTCCCTGTGTACTCTGTCCGACAGAGGTCTGCTGCTCTGCACCATTGTCCCTTTCTGCAGACATATGGTGCATTGGCTCCATGTTTCACCCAACTCTGAATTGTGCTTTGTAAACACCAGCTGTGTGGCATAAATGTGTAGCACATGTACAAGGCACCTAACGATGGTGTAACGTGCATTGCACATGTGCATGGTGCCTTACCTCTCTGTTCTGTGCCTTGCACATGCTTACCTGACTTGCACATGCCTTACCTTTACTTTACGGGCCTTGAACATTGCAGACACCTTACCTTTACGTTCCGCACCTTGCGCATGTGCATGACACCTTACCTCTCCATTTTGTGTCTTGTGCATGTGCGGGGCACCTTACCTTTACTGTTCACACCTTGTGCATGCACATGGCACCCTACCTCTCTGTTACACATCTTGCGCATGTGCGGAGCGCCTTACCTTTATGTTCCGTGCCTTAAGCATGTGCATGGTGTACTACCTCTCGATTCTGCATCTTGCACATGCTCAAGGCACCTTACCTTTGCGTTACATGACTTGAACATGCGCAGAGCTCCTTACCTTTATATTGCACACCTTGCACATGTGTGGGGTGCCTTATGTTGTGAGCGCAGAATGGGAATGTCATTGTCAGGTGCCTTGCGCATGTACGTCACCCTAAGGCACCTTGCTTATGCACCATGCATGGATTCTCTGTACAGCAAATCCATTTGACTGCTCGTGTGTGGTGACTGTAGCCCAGGTGTGTTGTGTTTCTTGTCATCAGCTCCCCAGCCCCACCCTTTCCTCCACACTTCCTATTTGTGGCACAGTGCCTTTGCTGTTCCTCTCATCCTTGATGGCTCACTTTGGCTTTGCTGCGAGTGCTGTCCAATGGTTGCATGAGGAGGGAGAACTGTGGCTGCTAGATGAGGGAGATGGTGTCCCTGGGAGCGTAGCAATGAGCTGGGATCCAGCCCCGTGGCAGCACAGACCTGCACCTGTGGAGGGGCCACAGGCCAGGTATGGGGAACCACAGTGCTGTAGGCATGTGGAGATCCATCCTAGATGGCCTCGCCTCTACAGGCCCAGAGTCATGCTCCAGGGCATGCGTGAGGACCTGGTCATCCCCCTTTATCATCTGAGCACAGGAGCTATAAGAGAGCTCTATGAGAATCTTAGATCTGACCTTGAGCCCCTGACTGGCCAGTTTCATGCCATACCAGGGTTGGCCAAGCTCCTGAGTGCCCAAAACGTTCCCACAGATACACAATTCTGTGAGGTCACCGGGACATCAGTATCAGGTCCGCGAATTCCAGTCCAGCTATCACCAAAAGGGAAGGGGTCGAGGGAGAGGTCAGGGCTATTGAATGACCTCGGAATGATGAAAGTAAGAGGTATATTTAACCTTTCAAGTCTCAACCTTAGTCACACTCAGGTTGAAGTCTTAGAAAAAGGTCTTTCCTTTGTTCCATTTACAAGACACGATCAATTCACAATTCATGTTGAATTGTTCAAATTCTTCAGAAAACTGAAAATTATTGATTTTTTCGAGCAGCAAGGTGACAACACCATTGACAACTCTGTTTTTCGTAAGCCCTCCATGTGGGTTCCATCTAACACTACTAATATTCTTATTGAAGCTTTTGAAAAAGTGGTTTACTCTCGTGTAGAGGCATTATACACTAAAAAATTTTGTTCCTTTCACAATTTGACGTTATCACAGAAACAGGCACTTCATGAACTGCAAAATAATTTGTCTATTGTAATCAAACCAGCTGACAAGGGTGGGGTTATTGTCATTCAAGACAAGAATGTGTATATTAATGAAGTGTTACGACAAATTAATGACACATCCTTCTATCATAAAATTTATGATGATCCTATTGTTCCATTGAAGAGCAACATTGATACTTTGATTTTTCTAGGCCAACAGGCAGGTTATCTCACTACACATGAAGTAGAGTTTCTTACAGTTTCTAATCCTGTCACTCCTACAATTTATATTTTACCCAAAATCCATAAATCACTTACTAATCCTCCTGGACGACCAATAATTTCGGCCATTGGTTCTCTTTTGGAACCTTTGTCCAAGTTTTTGGATTATTTTCTCTGGCCCTTTGTTCCATTAATTCCCTCTTATGTTCGTGACTCCACACACGTTATTAACATTCTAGATGCGTTTACCGAATATAATACAAAACTCATTATGGTGACTTTGGATATTAACTCTCTCTACACAAACATTCCACAATGTGCAGCCTTGGAAGTTATTGCCAACACTCTCATACAACGAGCTAGACCTGTACGTATCCCCACGAGCTTTTTGGTGCACATGGCCACTCTAGTAATGTGTGAAAATTTCTTTTGCTTCCGTGGCGTTTTTTATAAGCAGATCAAGGGTGTAGCCTTGGGCTCCTCCATGGCCCCAGACGTAGCCAATTTATACGTTGCAAACTTCGAGAAAGTTTTCTTACAAGGACATCCTTTCAAGAAATTTGTGAAACTATGGCTACGGTACATTGATGATGTTTTTATGCTTCGGGATGGCTCTGAAGATGATCTTCAATTATTCTTCATCTGGCTTAACTCTTTAGATGAACATTTACAGTTTGAAGGTACATATAGTATGACACGGATATCCTATTTAGATATCACTATTAAAAAAGGTGACAATGGCTTTTCAACTGAACTATATCGTAAAGAAACGGATAGAAATGCACTTTTACATTACGATAGTTTTCATAATAAATCATTAAAAGAAAATCTGCCATATGGCCAATTTCTTCGGGTCAAACATCTGTGTACCTCTCAATGTGATTTTGAAAAACATGCTTTTGAGATGAGCCAGAGGTTTAAAATGAGAGGTTATCCTGAGCGTGTAATTCACAAAGCTTTTAACAGAGCTAAATCCACAGATAGAAATATACTCCTTAAAACGCAAGAGAGGTCTGATAAGAATCAAATTGTATTTGCTCTCATCTTCTCATCTTTAACCAAAGATATTTCTAAGATACTTCGAGAAGAGTGGCACCTTTTGACTTCACTTCCCTCTTTGGCTAAAAAAACCTTTAACTATTGCTCATAAAATGAATAAGAATTTGAAGAATTTTTTAGATCCATCTGCCCTTTCTAACCCGAAACCATTGTGTAAAGTTAAAGGTCATTTTCAGTGTGGGAAGTGTTCTGTCTGTGTTAATGCTTTACCAGTAAAAGAATTCTTTGTACATCCTATATTTAAGAGGAAGTTCTTTTTGAACCACTACTCCAATTGCAATACTGTTAATGCCATTTATGTAATTATATGCCCATGCAATATGATTTATGTTGGCAAGACCAAGCGCCCTATAACAACAAGGATCATAGAACATAAGAGTTGTTTAAAGAGACGGGTTTTAGATAAACCAATGGTTAATCACTGGATCGATAAAGGACATAACATCTCCGACCTTAAGTTTTTTGTTATTAAGGTCGTTCATCCACACTGGAGAGGAGGAGACATAGAGAGAATATTACTCAAATGTGAACAGCGGTTTATTTATGAACTTAAATCACTAGAGCCTTGTGGCTCGAACCAGGCCTTTAATCTTGCAGTTTTTCTGTAAGATGTTTAAAATTAGTCTGTTTTATATACTATTATGGGATCTGCTCCTTCAAATTATAAAAATTCCAAAGAGGTACAGTTCTTTTTATATGTGGTTCTTTTAGTGTAATTCTAACTCAGGGTAGACATTTTGATAGAATCATTTGTCTTTTTTAATTCCTGGGTTATTTCATTACTGAAGGGTCTTTTTAATTGTGATTTTTAACACATTTTTGTTTGGATTATTATATTCTTTGAATGATATACTCCTCTCAAAAGAAACCGTCTCGTTATGCATGCTGGGATGCATAATGTTTGCAAGCGTCATCATTCTTACTGGCGTACCAGGCCATTCTTTTAAAAACGGCGCGAATCTGGAAAGTTGCCCTTTAAGTTATCTAATGCTTTCAGCTATGACAGGTATTACTTTTTATTCGCTTCATTTTAATCGACGGATCTTGATATGGTTAAGACCGTTTTTGATTTTTAAAGTTTAACGTACTAATACCGCTCATGTAATTTTACCCTTCAGCTCACTGGGACATCTTTTGATGGAAAAAGTTTTACTTTTCAGTTCACTCTATAACATGTAAGGAGACATTACGTTTTTTTTGCGATACCAGCACATTTTTAATTCACTGTGAAAGTATCGTTATGTTCCACTTTAAGGTTATCATTGTTTGGAATGACCTTAGTTGGTGATTTGTGTTCAAGTTTATGCTGAATAGTTAGTCTTTTTAAGCAGCCTTGCTTCATGTTAATTTACATTTATCGAGCTTAAATATAGACTTTTAATTCAATATGTATTATCTTCACCCTTGCTGGATTTTCATTTTATAACGGGGTATCCTAAATGGTGCTACCTTGCTGCCGAGATAAATTTTGATCGACAAAAATTTTGATCAATGTTTTTAGTATATTTTTGCTGCACATGCTTTTTAGCCAAGTTTTTTTACTTATGCATGCAGAGTTTGCTTAATACTTCAGATATTTTTATCCTGAACATATGTTTGATTCTGTTTCTCCAGTACAGAATTTAGATATGTTATTTTCTATTTCATAAGTTACATCTGCTTTGACCATTTGTTCTTTTGAACTTGTTTTTTAGCTTTATTCTTATCAAATGATGATTTGTTGTCCATAATATTTTTTTATGTTAAGCATTTGATTTTATGGATTTTAATTAGTATCGTTCTGTATATTTATTCATGGTCTAGGTTTCCCTTTTTGTTTTTGCTTTTGTTGTATATTTGTAAGTTTTTTATAATGTATTTCATTACATACAATTTGCCTTTTTAATCTTGTTATTTATGTAAAATTTCAGCTTATGTTTTACATATATGAGAACAACGGTCGCTGGGTATTCCATAGAGTTTTTTGATCTTCTTTAATCTGTGAGTAATCCCGCGGCGCCGCTGGGCTCGGTCCCGAAGCCGGCGGAGTAACCGGGTCCCCGGGGGCCGAGCCCGCTGGTGTTGGTGCTGGGGGGGGTTTAGAGCAGCTGGAAGTGAGTCGGGCCGTCGGCATCGCACCCACGCAGTGACGTGGGGCGAGCAGATTGGATCCAGTGGCTTGGCGGGGCGGGGCTTACAGGAAGCGTGGGAGATTGCCGGCGTGCGATCTCCCTCTTCCTGCCGTGGCCGGCGAACAAACAGGTGTGTCTCGCCGGGCTCCTTCGACAGGCGGTTTCAGGGGGGCGATTTTCATTCGGAGGTGGGGGGCCTGTTATTTAAATATAGAATCTGGTAAACCGAAAGAATAAAACAACAACAAAAAAAAAACGACAGCGGGCCCAGTGCATAATGGCACTTGCCGTTGGAGCAGGGGCTTCAACTTCTGCCGAGCGCGTTTCCTTTTTTTTTTTTTTTTTTTCCTTTTCACGGCGGGTAGAGGGGTAGGAGGGCATTGTTGTAGGGGCCGGGGCACGCTGTGAGGCAGCCTCCTTAGCGGGCCCTCGTTTTTCAGAGGCCATTTATCTAAAGGGGGTCTTTAAGTTGCTAGGGTGTGCAGGCCTTAGCTGGGGCCCTGAGCCTTCCTTCAACCCTGTGTTGGATGCCCCAGGCTTGTGAGGGTCTGTACTTGGGACTGGGGACATGGCCTGCTCTCTGAGGGGCAAAGGGGTGGGTAGGAGGTCTAGCCCTGCTGCAGCAAATGCCGGCGGGCGGGGAACCGGCCGGCGTGGGAGTTCAATGGCTGGGGCAGGTGGGTCTGAGTCTGGGGGCTTGGTGGCGGCCCGTGGACGCGGGCGAGTTCGCCAGGCGCGTGGCAGGAGGCGGCAGGAGCGGGTGGAGTCTAGGGGTAGCTCGAGGCCTCTGCTGAGTGGCGACCCTGGATTCCCGCCTGGAGCAGGCTCGGAGGTTCAGAGTCCCACTGGGCCGAGGGTGTTGGGGAAGAGCCGGTTTGCCCCCGGTATTGCCTAGTGCCCCTTGCGGGGCGGTGTTGGAGTCGGTGCTGGCAAACGGAGCTGCTGGCGGCTCCTCTGATCAGGTTGGGGGGCCTGGGGGCGATCATGTGGCGTGCGGCCCATCGAGGATGCCCTTTTCTCCCCTGTGTTATACGCCCGGCCTGATGGACGGGCATTTGCCCGCGGTGTTCTGGGGTCCCCTGTGCCCTGGGCCTTTGGGGCCAATCCCTATGGGGCAGCAGGTCCATGGGGGGGTGGCTGTGGTGGTTGGTCCGGAGCCGGGTCGGCGGGGTCAGTGGTGATGCCTGGTAGTGTGTTGGTGGGTTGGGAGGCTGGGGGCCAGGGTTCATCTGCCTGGAGCTGGGGTGGAGTGCCTGGAGCTGGGGTGGCTAGGGCTCCTGGGGCAGTTGCTGCTGGCTTCTCTCCGTCTTTCCCTATGCAGGTACCTGAGAGCTCCGGGGGTCGACCAAGCATGTCTGAACACGTGCGAGCGAGTGGAGCGGCATCCGCTGGGCATGTGGCAGAGCAGGCTGACCGGGCCGCAGGAGCGGCGGCAGTCCTCCCACCTGCGGCTTCCACTGCGGAGACCGTTGAGTATGCGGGGAGTGGGGATACTGCCCTAGGGGGTGTACCTGCTTCGGGGAATGGTATCTCTGACGGTGGGAAGGCGAAGGCGAAACACAAGCGTGGTCGGCGCTGGTGGCGCGACTCCTCTTCGTCGTCCACTTCGTCCTCGTCGGCGCAGTCTTTGGGCGATTCCGCGCCGGATAAGGGCGATCGGGGGGAGGGGGTTGGTACCACGGTGGTGCATTGCTCGGAATTGTGGGAAGGGGGTACCAAAAAAATTGCAGCATCGTATTAAGCGGCGACGGTATATTGACATTTTTCGTCTGTTGGAGGGAAGAAAACGCTCGGGTGACAGCAGACGGAAGCGCAAGGAGAACGAGAAAGTGGGGAGGGTGCGGAAGGTTTCCCGTAATACTATCAATTGGACTAGGGCCTTTTTGTGCTTGGCCAGTGTGTGGGGTCATTATTTTCCTGAACAGTATGGCGCATTGCTGGCTTATGCGGACGCAATCTTGGCGGCATCGCAGGTGCACGAGGGGTGGGCCTGGTTAAACTATGATGAGGAATTCAGGGATATGATGGAGGAAAACAGCCGGTTGTCGTGGGGTACGAAAGACATTAATCTGTGGCTCACTCAGATGTCTGCTAAGAGCAGGGCGGGGGGTCCTGGTGCGGAGGTGGGCAAAGTGGGGGTCGCTCCCCCCCCTGCTGGTTTGCGCTCCTTTCGGGCACCAGGGCCAGCTGTCGCTCAGTCAAGAGTGGGTGCGCTGGTGGGAGACGTCTGTTGGCGTTTCAATAAGTCATCGTGCCCATTCTCTGACTGCAAGTTTAAGCACGCCTGTTCCTTGTGCGGCGGTGGTCATGCCGCCATGAAGTGTAGCCGCAAGGGAGTGGCGGGAGCTGGTTTGCGGGGTATCCTAAATGGTGCTACCTTGCTGCCGAGATAAATTTTGATCGACAAAAATTTTGATCAATGTTTTTAGTATATTTTTGCTGCACATGCTTTTTAGCCAAGTTTTTTTACTTATGCGTGCAGAGTTTGCTTAATACTTCAGATATTTTTATCCTGAACATATGTTTGATTCTGTTTCTCCAGTACAGAATTTAGATATGTTATTTTCTATTTCATAAGTTACATCTGCTTTGACCATTTGTTCTTTTGAACTTGTTTTTTAGCTTTATTCTTATCAAATGATGATTTGTTGTCCATAATATTTTTTTATGTTAAGCATTTGATTTTATGGATTTTAATTAGTATCGTTCTGTATATTTATTCATGGTCTAGGTTTCCCTTTTTGTTTTTGCTTTTGTTGTATATTTGTAAGTTTTTTATAATGTATTTCATTACATACAATTTGTCTTTTTAATCTTGTTATTTATGTAAAATTTCAGCTTATGTTTTACATATATGAGAACAACGGTCGCTGGGTATTCCATAGTGTTTTTTGATCTTCTTTAATCTGTGAGTAATCCCGCGGCGCCGCTGTGCTTGGTCCCGAGGCCGGCGGAGTAACCGGGTCCCCGGGGGCCGAGCCCGCTGGTGTTGGTGCTGGGGGGGGTTTAGAGCAGCTGGAAGTGAGTCGGGCCGTCGGCATCGCACCCACGCAGTGACGTGGGGCGAGCAGATTGGATCCAGTGGCTTGGCGGGGCGGGGCTTACAGGAAGCGTGGGAGATTGCCGGCGTGCGATCTCCCTCTTCCTGCCGTGGCCGGCGAACAAACAGGTGTGTCTTGCCGGGCTCCTTCGACGGGCGGTTTCAGGGTGCGATTTTCATTCGGAAGTGGGGGGCCTGTTATTTAAATATAGAATCTGGTAAACCGAAAGAATAAAACAACAACAAAAAAAAACGACAGCGGGCCCAGTGCATAACGGCACTTGCCGTTGGAGCAGGGGCTTCAACTTCTGCCGAGCGCGTTTCCTTTTTTTTTTTTTTTTTTTTCCTTTTCACGGCGGGTAGAGGGGTAGGAGGGCATTGTTGTAGGGGCCGGGGCACGCTGTGAGGCAGCCTCCTTAGCGGGCCCTCGTTTTTCAGAGGCCATTTATCTAAAGGGGGTCTTTAAGTTGCTAGGGTGTGCAGGCCTTAGCTGGGGCCCTGAGCCTTCCTTCTCCCCTGTGTTGGACGCCCCAGGCTTGTGAGGGGCTGTACTTGGGACTGGGGACATGGCCTGCTCTCTGAGGGGCAAAGGGGTGGGTAGGAGGTCTAGCCCTGCTGCAGCAAATGCCGGCGGGCGGGGAACCGGCCGGCGTGGGAGTTCAATGGCTGGGGCAAGTGGGTCTGAGTCTGGGGGCTTGGTGGCGGCCCGTGGACGCGGGCGAGTTCGCCAGGCGCGTGGCAGGAGGCAGCAGGAGCGGGTGGAGTCTAGGGGTAGCTCGAGGCCTCTGCTGAGTGGCGACCCTGGATTCCCGCCTGGAGCAGGCTCGGAGGTTCAGAGTCCCACTGGGGCGAGGGTGTTGGGGAAGAGCCGGTTTGCCCCCGGTATTGCCTAGTGAGCCTTGCGGGGCGGTGTTGGAGTCGGTGCTGGCAAACGGAGCTGCTGGCGGCTCCTCTGATCAGGTTGGGGGGCCTGGGGGCGATCATGTGGCGTGCGGCCCATCGAGGATGCCCTTTTCTCCCCTGTGTTATACGCCCGGCCTGATGGACGGGCATTTTGCCCGCGGTGTTCTGGGGTCTCCTGTGCCCTGGGCCTTTGGGGCCAATCCCTATGGGGCAGCAGGTCCATGGGGGGGTGGCTGGGGTGGTTGGTCCGGAGCCGGGTCGGCGGGGTCAGTGGTGATGCCTGGTAGTGTGTTGGTGGGTTGGGAGGCTGGGGGCCAGGGTTCATCTGCCTGGAGCTGGGGTGGAGTGCCTGGAGCTGGGGTGGCTAGGGCTCCTGGGGCAGTTGCTGCTGGCTTCTCTCCGTCTTTCCCTATGCAGGTACCTGAGAGCTCCGGGGGTCGACCGAGCATGTCTGAACACGTGCGAGCGAGTGGAGCGGCATCCGCTGGGCATGTGGCAGAGCAGGCTGACCGGGCCGCAGGAGCGGCGGCAGTCCTCCCACCTGCGGCTTCCACTGCGGAGACCGTTGAGTATGCCGGGAGTGGGGATACTGCCCTAGGGGGTGTACCTGCTTCGGGGAATGGTATCTCTGACGGTGGGAAGGCGAAGGCGAAACACAAGCGTGGTCGGCGCCGGTGGCGCGACTCCTCTTCGTCGTCCACGTCGGCGCAGTCTTTGGGCGATTCCGCGCCGGATAAGGGCGATCGGGGGGAGGGGGTTGGTACCACGGTGGTGCATTGCTCGGAATTGTGGGAAGGGGTACCAAAAAAATTGCAGCATCGTATTAAGCGGCGACGGTATATTGACATTTTTCGTCTGTTGGAGGGAAGAAAACGCTCGGGTGACAGCAGACGGAAGCGCAAGGAGAACGAGAAAGTGGGGAGGGTGCGGAAGGTTTCCCGTAATACTATCAATTGGACTAGGGCCTTTTTGTGCTTGGCCAGTGTGTGTGGTCATTATTTTCCTGAACAGTATGGCGCATTGCTGGCTTATGCGGACGCAATCTTGGCGGCATCGCAGGTGCACGAGGGGTGGGCCTGGTTAAACTATGATGAGGAATTCAGGGATATGATGGAGGAAAACAGCCAGTTGTCGTTGGGTACGAAAGACATTAATCTGTGGCTCACTCAGATGTCTGCTAAGAGCAGGGCGGGGGGTCCTGGTGCGGGGGTGGGCAAAGTGGGGGTCGCTCCCCCCCCTGCTGGTTTGCGGTCCTTTCGGGCACCAGGGCCAGCTGTTGCTCAGTCAAGAGTGGGTGCGCTGGGGGGAGACGTCTGTTGGCGTTTCAATAAGTCATCGTGCCCATTCTCTGACTGCAAGTTTAAGCACGCCTGTTCCTTGTGCGGCGGTGGTCATGCCGCCATGAAGTGTAGCCGCAAGGGAGTGGCAGGAGCCCCGGCAGGGGGTAAGTGATGTGGCCTCTGGGGTTTTTGCCCCCACCCCCGTACGGGTTGAAGTTATGCATCCTTGGCTTATTCGGTATGGGGGAACCCGTGGGGGTGAAGTGGGAGGACTGATTTTGTTGGGCTTCGTGAAAGGTTTTCGCATTCCGTTTCGGGGGGCGCCCAGTGGTGTTTGCTCAAAAAACGCCCGTTCTGCTACAGTTCTGGCAGAGGTCATGCGCCGGAAGATCAGGGACGAATGTGCGTTGGGGCGGGTAGCCGGTCCTTTTCCGGATCCCCCTTTTTCTCCTTTTCTTGTCTCGCCGCTGGCGGTGGTCCCCAAGAAGGAGCCGGGCAAATACCGGTTAATTCACATCTTGTCTTGCCCCCCTGGGGATTCCGTGAATGATCACATTCCTCGGGAGCACTGCTCGGTGCGTTACGCGTCTTTTGATGTGGCTGTTGCATTAGTGAGGCAGTGTGGGGCAGGGGCCTTTCTGGCAAAACTAGACATCGAATCTGCATTCAGATTGTTACCTGTGCACCCTTCTGCTTTTCCGTCGCTGGGCTTCCGATTTGATTCACAGTTTTACTATGATAAGTGCATGCCTATGGGTTGTGCGGTGTCATTTGCTTATTTTGAAGCTTTCAGCACATTCCTTCACTGGGTTCTGGAACAGCGGACAGGTTTGTACACTATCGTGCATTATCTGGACGATTTTCTGTTCGTAGGGCCAAGGCTTACGGGGACCTGTGCTGGGCTTCTGGGCACCTTTCATAGCCTGGCTGGCGACTTTGGTATACCCATCGCGGCGGGCAAAACGGTGGGACCAGTCACATGTCTTACTTTCCTGGGCATTGAGATCGACACCGACAACATGTTAGTGCGTTTGCCGGCGCTGAAAGTTGAGCGACTCCGACATTTGGTAGGGGCGGCGGACAAAACCACCCTTCGGGTTCTGCAGTCTTTGGTCGGTCATCTCAATTTTGCATGCAGGGTGCTGCCGATGGGGCGCCCCTTTGCGCGGCGGTTATCCTTGGCGATGGCGGGTGTGCACAGGCCACATCATCATATTCGTGTGTCGGCTGGTATGCGTGAGGATTTGCGGGTGTGGGATACCTTCTTAGCTGACTTCAATGGCTGCAGGGTCGTCCAGTGGCCGGAGCAGTTGAATGCGTATTTGCACTTGTTTACCAATGCGGCGGGCAGTTCCGGTTTCGGGGCATACTGTCAAGGAGCTTGGTGTGCCGAGCCATGGCCTAGCGACTGGGGGGCATCTGGGTTGACCCGTAACATTACCTTCTTGGAACTCTTCCCTATCGTGGTTGCGCTGTGGGTATGGCTGGAGCGCTTAAGGAATAAGAGGGTGTTATTTTGATGTGACAATGCTGCAGTGGTCGAGGTCATTAACCGCAACGCACCCAGGTGCCCAAGGGTGGCGGCGCTGATGAGGGTTTTCATCTTGGCTTGCTTGCGCCTGAACGTCACTGCCAGAGCACGGCATGTGCCTGGTGTACATAATTCCATTGCTGATGCTCTGTCCCGTTTTCAGTGGGCGCAGTTCAGGTTATTGGCTCCAGCAGCGGACGCAGCTGCATCGGCGGTGCCGGACCATCTTTGGCAGATTGGGACCCTGACGTGATGGTGCTGTTGTCCGCGTCAGTGGCGCGCGGTACGTGGGCGAAGTATTGGCGCGGCTATGCTCAGGTGAGTGCTTTTTTGGGTGCGTGAGGATGAAAAGGGGGAAGTGTTCACACCGGGCTGGTAAGCCAAATTTTGTTGTGGGCAAAGAAGGAAGGCTGGGCTCGGTCGGCGGTCAATGCGGCCTTGGCAGGGTTGTCCTTTTTCTGCAAGGCGGCCGGTTGGGGTAACCCTCGCACATCCTTTTTAGTCAAGCGCTTGCTGGCCGGGTGGGCCAGGGTGCACCCCAAGCCACAGGATTGGCGGTTGCCAGTCTCGCACGCTCTTCTTCTCAGCATTTGCACGGCATTGCCGCAAGTTGCGACCTCTTCGTTCGAGGTGATTTTGTTCCGAGCATTGTTTGCAACTGCCTTTTTCGGGGCTTTTCGCGTTTGCGAGCTGGTGCCAAGGTCTGTGCGGAAGGGTGCTTGCGGTGGTCTGGATGCCAAGTGCGTGGCGGTGGAGGCTGCGCAGGTGCGCATCCTCATCTCGCGTTCCAAAACGGACCAGACGGGTAGCGGTGCGTGGGTGATCCTGAATGCAATTTCCCTCTTGCCTTCCTGCCCGGTTTTTTGCCTGCGGAGTTACTTGCAGGCGAGACCGGAGTCCTCGGGCTACTTTTTTATCCACGAGGACGGAACACCGGTTACCCAGTTCCAGTTTACAGCAGTTTCGCGCTTGGTACTTCGTTACCTGGGCTATGATGACAAGAGTTATGCCTCACACTCCTTCCGGATTGGCGCTGCCACAAGTGCGGCCGCGGCGGGACTCGAGGGCCCCGTCATTCAACGCATTGGTAGGTGGTGCTCGGGTGCGTACAAGGGGTACATGCGCCCATGATTGTCCCGGGTCGGTTCCGGGGCGACACGAGTGCTGACCTTCATTGCACGGGGTCAAGTAAGGGGGTGGGGGGAGAAAGGGGGTTCTCATCCTTTGCTTCTTGTTGCAGATGAGGCCGCTGGTTGCAGTTCGATCTGTCTCCTTTCAGATGGCTCGTGCTCTGGAGCGTGGTGGATCATCGGGCATTCCTTCGTCTATTGGGCTGAGCGCAGGGCAGCGGTGCGGCCGTTGGGCATCCACCTCGGATTAGCTGCTGCAGGAATTCAGCTTTGCTGGATGGGACAACGTGGAATGCGATGGCGGCAGTTGCTTGCCTGCATTCAGGCGAAGATCGAACAGTGGCAGCGGCCAGTCGGGCTCCTTATCCACTTGGGCGGAAATGACTTGTCAAGCTGGCCATGCCGGCGGCTGATACTAACTGTGCAGACGGACATTGGCCTTTTACGGGAATTGCTTCCGGGGGTTGCCATTATCTGGTCTGACATCATTCCACGCCCTGCGTGCTGGCTCCAGCGGCGGTGGTCGCGGGGTCTGGTGAAGATTAACCGGCAGATAGGGCGTTGGGTGATGCAGACTTGGGGGTGTCAGGTGTTGCACCCTTGGGCAGAGGTTAAGTGTGTAGGTCTGTACAGGCTGGATGGTGTGCACCTTGCTCCGGTGGGGCAAGACCTGTTACTGAATGACTGGCAAGAGGCGCTCGAAGGTTGGCATTGGTCGCAGCTGGTTTCGGGGGGGGGGGGGGGCGGCACAAGGATAGGGGCCAACCTTGTGCCGGGGGCGGGGTAGTGAGCTGGCGCTCGCTGACCCGGTGGTGCATTGGCAGCTGAGGCCACTTTGCAGGGGAGCGGTGTGCTCCTTAGTTTGGGAGAGACATCACTGTTGGGTCTCTGCCCGGAGGAAAGCAGCGGGAGCCGGCCTTTGCTATAGCACGGCGAGGCGGGCGGAAGGGGGAACGGGGGGTGGATGATGCACCACCTTGCTAAAAACGGCTGGTGGCAGGCATCATCCGGATTGGGGTGGGGGGGGGGAGTTGTGTGTTGAATTAAAGTTGAATTGGCCCTTGTTGGGTCGGTGTTGGTTTATGGTTATGTAGCTGCGACCAATAAAAAAACATTACTATGCCAAACCTCAGCGAGATTGTGTTTTGTACATGGGGCATCAGAGGGGGGGTGGGGGGGGGAGCGGGTTGAGTGACGGAGCCGAGATGTGGCTGGAGATAGGATGTAGCGTGCGGGGAGGTCCATCCGGATACCTCGGTTAATCCCGCGGTGCCGCTGGGCTCGGTCCCGAGGCCTGCGGAGTAACCGGGTCCCTGGGGGCCGAGCTCGCTGGTGTTGGTGCTGGGGGGGGTGGGGTTAGAGCAGCTGGAAGCGAGTCGGGCCATCGGCATCGCACCCACGCAGTGACGTGGGGCGAGCAGATTGGATCCGGTGGCTTGGCGGGGTGGGGCTTACAGGAAGTGTGGGAGATTGCCGGCGTGCGATCTCCCTCTTCCTGCCGTGGCCGGCGAACAAACAGGTGTCCCTTCCCACCCTCCCTCGTGCTATGTTTTGCGGCATGCGGAGGGGAGGAATAAGGGGCGGGTCTTGTCGCAGCTGGGTGGGGATGAGTGGTGTTTAAATGGTGGGAGTGTGTAGGCGGGGTAGCGAGCTGGCGCTCGCCGACCCAGTGGTGCATTGGCGGCTGAGGCCACTTTGCAGGGGAGCGGTGTGCTTCTTAGTTTGGGAGAGACATCACTGTTGGGGTCTCTGCCCGGAGGAAAGCAACGGGAGCCGGCCTTTGCTATAGCACGGCGAGGCGGGCGGAAGGGGGAACGGGGGGGTGGATGATGCACCACCTTGCTAAAAACGGCTGGTGGCGGGCATCATCCGGATTGGGGTGGGGGGGGGGAGTTGTGTGTGGAATTAAAGTTGAATTGGCCCTTGTTGGGTCGGTGTTGGTTTATGGTTATGTAGCTGCGACCAATAAAGAAACATTACTATGCCAAACCTCAGCGAGATTGTGTTTTGTACATGGGGCATCAGAGGGGGGGTGTGGGGGGGGAGCGGGTTGAGTGACGGAGCCGAGATGTGGCTGGAGATAGGATGTAGCGTGCGGGGAGGTCCATCCGGATACCTCGGTTATTGTTAATTAATTTTTTGTACATGATCTTCAGTTTTTAGTCCATGGTTGTGACATAATGTTTTATTTTAATGCAGTTTTAAACATATCATTTGTTTGTTTGTTTTTACACTATTTATGGTTCACAGATTTTATGTGTTTCTCATAATTTTGTAACTTATTGTTATTTATTTCATGTTACAATTTCTTCTTTTTCACTATAGTACATATAATTGTTATATTTGTTATTTATTTGTTGCTTTGCAGTTCCTAGCCCCCCTGATGAAGGCTGTGCCAAAACGCGTAGGGGCGTTTTTCAATCCAATAAAGTTTAGTGACCTCCGTATACTTCTCGCTGTTCGTGTGGTTTTCACTTTGCTTGTTTTGCCATGTCATTGCCATCACTCTGTCACTGACAACAAATATTTAGGCAGGAAACTGCATCCTAATTGGTGTGTAGCAGCAGAGGCACATTGTGTATTGGGTGTGTTATTCCTTGACACCCTTGTGCTGGCCAATATGACAATGACAGGCCTTCCCCCCCCCCCCCCACCACCACCAGGTGCACCACAACAACATGTGTCATGTCTCTTTACCATATCCAGGAGTGATCTTCTGCATACAGGGTGTCACTGTGTCATGTGGGAATTTGCAGTGTGCATATGTGTGTGCACGACTATGTTCTGACACAGTGATATCACATGGTGCATATTTTGTAAGGTGTACTGGAGATTAATTTTCATGTTTAGCCAGTTCACTGTTCATGTTGACAGGTTGTTTCATAATAAAGACATTTTATTCTTGATTTGGATACAGCTTACACATTCACATGTGTGCTTCATTCTGTGTCTCTCATGACAATGTGTCACACACATGGCAAAGCCTATTTTATGTTGTACTTTTTAGTATTTGCACACATTGCTTACATTGCATATTCCATGTACATTTTCCTACCTGTACACCTCATGGACCTAGAGGCATCAGTGACATCCCAAAACAGTTGTGTTTAGCTGACTCTGCACTAGTGACAATACATGTGCCTCTCATAACTACCTTCATCTTGACATTGTTGATCCTGGCCCAGATTTCATTAGGCATTTACACGGTAACTGCCTTAGTCACCTGTGTACATGGCTTCTTATTGATTTCATCAAGACACCTACTTGGGTGCTGTCCCTCTGAGATTTCAGGTACCTCCGTAACATGTCCATATGCTATGTGGTTGGCAACAGGGTATGTTAGGGGCCTTCTGTGGCAGGGCAGGGGCAGATAAATGTGACTGTCAGATGGCAATGTTTTTCTGTGCATCACACATAGACATCTGTGCATTACAGCTCAGCACAGATTTCCCTTAGCTATCTTTCAGGCACAGGGAGTGTGCTATTAGCCTGTTAAATGTGCCCTATCTGGCTAGCTCCTGCATCTTCTTGTTAGTGTGTGAGGACCCTGATTTTCAATGGGCGAGCCAGATATGACCACAGTATTTGCATCATGGTTAGACAGGTGGCAGTCATGCTATGTACCAAAACAGCGGTTTGCAGCACCCAGATAAAAATCTGGGATCCAGATATTTCAGCACATAGCATCCATACATGTGCTTGCCATTCACATCTGGCTCTGGCATCTGAACCAAGGAAGATTGTTTCCCTGAGCCATAGCAGCATTTGATTTCATGCACACAGACATGTAGCAGCAGAGTCATCTGTGAATACACCTTCTCATTGATATCTAGCAGGCCATAAGAGGGCATGCATCTGAGAGGTTGTTGGCCCTGCAGAGCATGACATCATGTTCTATCATTGCCTACACACATTCACTACAACTACTGATGTTGGAACATCAGCCACGTCCCATATGTGATACGATTATTATTGTTGGAATGCAGGACACATCAGTGGATTCCCTCCAACTCACTCGCTGCATTGTCATCCCAACATCACCAATATCATCAATGGCCAGTGTGGAGATATATAGCTGACATATGTGTGAGCAGCAAGGTTAGCCATGTATGATATGCATGGTTCAAACCTCCGTGAGACAGCACATGTATAGAAGGGTGCACAGCACCAATGTTCAGATGTGGGAGCAACATGTTTGTTCACAGAGTCACAAGCATTAGGGGAGATGCACCATGTGTCTCTCACCTGGTCAGTTCTGCAAGGTAGCTATGAGACTCATGTTTCTGTACACAGCATACACCAACAGAACCTTAATGATTGATATCTGGCCTATGGCTCACACAGATATCTCTTTCTAGAAAGAAAATGTGGTTAGCTATGTAACACAGTGTCTGCAGCATAGGTGAGATATGCTCATGATTAGCTGTGCCTCCTGTTTCTTGCCCATGATCCCCTGTGCCACATGTGGGACCAGAAGCAGCACCCCTGGTGCACACAGGCACTGCATATCTATGTACATTGCCTTTACCCTTACAATAGACTGTTGGAGACTTTGGCAGATATCATAGAGGGGAAAGGGAGGCATCACATGCATGATTGCTTACCAACACCACCGCACATATGTGTTGTTCATGCTGCCTTCACACTGTGTTTGAATCACACATTACATCTCAGTGCATGCTACCCATCCAGATCCTGTACAGTTGCTCATCATCGGGCCATACTGCAATAGATGGAAGAGTGCTGCAACAGCTGTAGTTATGTCCACATGTACAGAATGAGGCCTTACGGCTTCAACATGTATTCCATGGCACAGTACAGCAAGCAGATACACAGCAAGCAGATACACAGCAAGCAGGTGCACAGCAAGCAGATGCACAGTTGATGCAGCAGGGCCCCATAATGTCCAAGACAGTTGCATAGGATTTTGTCTCCATGTCTGTGCAGCTCCATTGTGGTTCTCAACTTCCAGCCAAGCAAACAACATTGGTATTGACATGATAGCAGAGCCACAATATGCCAATCCATAGCCAAGGTGCAGATGCATATTGGCTCCTGCACCTCTTCCTTTCTTTTTTTCATGTTGTCCACAGATATTACGTCTAATCCAGGATGACCTTGGACAACGTGTATGTCAAATAACATCCCTATCTGGCAGGCCTACCAGGAACATAGATAGCCTATGACAAATGCAGCAATGGGCATCAGGTGTTGTGCATGACAGACAGTCCACACATACACATCTCATGCACATTGCGAACCTCAATACCCTCTGCCTCCCGAAGTCCTTCACAAAGGTTAATGCATGTACCAGTAACAGAGCTTTCTCATTTATAGCTCCTGCACTCTGGAACCGGTTGCCAAGTGAACTGCGTGAAATCTGTGATCTGAAAGATTTCAGAAAAAACCTTAAGACACACCTCTTCCAACCACACTTCAACTTAACCTCGTGAATTTCACTCAGCTGTGTGTAAATATGTATATAAGGATCCTGTGTAAAGTCCTAACAATCAGTCACTTGTAAATATGTATATAAGTACACTGTGTGAACCCTTAACATAAATCAACTGTAACCCTGTAACCCCATGTTTTGCTGTGCTCTACCTCCCCTCCCTAATCACATTGTATGCATCCATAATTCTGGCTGGTACAGCCAACCTTACCATGTGTAACAACCGCTGCTGATCACTGGAAGCAGCGGGATACAAATGTACGCTAAATAAATAAATAAATAAATAAATAAAATCTTGGAAAACATACCATCCCAGCCGCATCTGGGGCTCTCCATACAGATCCAGTGTTGCTGCAGGGTATACATGTGCTGGATTGGCATATTTGTATTAACAGGCAGAAATAGGGCATGGCATAGATCATCAGTGTTGGTGCCTCCAAATAACCCACATACTATCTACACACAGGCTCATGGCACACAGGCCTGCAGACTGTCAGACTGCAATGAGGGGCATATAGCATATTGCACATAATCCATCTCCTACACAAGATCTGTCATGGGATAAACTTTGGACATAGCAGTGAATGTACATGGGACCTGTGAGAAACATACTGTGGGTCATTCCCATATCTGCACTGCATACCACCCCATCAACAGCTGACATGTGGAGATGCTGACATGTTCTCACATTGCAGGCAGGCTTATGTTGCTGCATTGTTTGTTGCTTTTCCACAGATAAGTGTTGTAGGTGCCTAGCATCAGGGTTCTTGCACTGTCCTTGTACACAGCACTACCCAGCGGAACTTATACTTGTTGGTATGCAGCATGCAACCGACTCTACTGCATGCAGTGCAAGACAACATGCTACATCTGTATGTACTTGCCAACTGATGTAATTTCCTGTGATCTTGTTCATAACTTGCAGAGGGTAGATACATGCATATGAGGCCATTTCTGTTTTGGGTGAGATTGGAATAATGCAGAGGGTTGTTTGTTTGAGGGCAGCAGATTTCTGAAACATGCATTTAACATGGGTCAGGTCTCAGACCCACTCCATGAAATCAGAAACATTTAACCATGACAGATATGTGCACAACACATGGTCATTCAAAGTCCTTTGAGAATGAGCTTACAATCTGCTGGTAGCAAAGGCTGATACATACATACATACATTCCCTTTATTGGTACTTGCTGGCATGGTAGATTTCTTGGAGGTTTGGCATAGTGGTTAGAGCACCAGTTCTTTTGTTAGATTTTGTTCTGGGCTGCTCCACAAAGCATCCAAGAGGGTGCCGGGTCAGCAAAGCCCCAGGCACCCTTGTACCTATTCCTTGTGAGCTACTTCAGGCATACTCTTTTCAATCCCGGCAATACTATTATACAGTGTTAGTGCTGTGATCCCAGCTGATGCACGGCCCACACAGTGGAAAGGCTTGGGAACCTGAACCCAGACTGTGGGAGCTGGTCTTGGCCTCCATCGCATCTATAAAGACCATGCAGCCACATCCTATAGGAATGATGTGGATGTACAACCCATTTCTACATTGCAAGCAGATACATACATTCCCTTTATTGGTACTTGCTGCTATAGCAGATCCCTTGCAGGTTTGCCATAGTGGTTAGAGCACTGTGGTTGGTTGCATGGGGATGCCGGTTCAATGTTTGTGCTGGATGTTTTTTAAAACCCACCTCATTCTTCTATCCAGACTTGTGCAGTGTCCGCGTTCTATCAGGTACCCATGTTCTGATTCTTGCTGATATACATTTCTACCATACTCATTACATTCATGACTATTGGACAACCAGACTGCTTTTCTCTCTGCTGTGAGACCTGGAGGACTGTTCCTACTGTGACCACAGCATATGAGTGGGCCACAGAGTGCAAATGATTGATATCTAGGAAAGGAGGAGTGGCCTAGTGGCCAAGGACATGATATCTCAGGCCAGAGGGCCATGGGTTCAAGTCCCATCTAGGGACAGCAATCTCAGGCCAGAGGGACTGCGGTATCTAGTCCTATAGGCACTCCTTGTGGCCTTGGGCAAGCCACCTAACCCTCCATTGCCTCAGGTACACATAGATTGTGAGCCCCTTGGGGACAAGGGAATGTATCCAGTACCTGCTTGTAGTGATTACATAATGTAAACTACTTTGATTGAAGGATAAGGTAATATAGAAAACTGGTTAAATAAAATAAATAAATCTATCAATATATATTTATGTATATTGTGATAAGGAAGCTTATCATAGCTCAGGAAGGAGCTATAGAAAAGGTGAAGTGACTCTGAACAAGCAACCTGTCAGTTCTGGTAGAAATAAGAAAACAGAATTTTGCCATAAAAGACTACCAGTCCCAGAATGCACCAGGTTTCCAACAGCCATTAGAGGAGCTGAAGTGGGGAAACGTGTGTTCAATCAGCAGGGCTATGAGGTATTCCCTAAGCACTCATCTCAAAGGGCAGGGCCTGATTCAGCACAGCTGCGCTGTGTTAGGGAGGAGAACTCATCTAAGCAGAATAAGAGTAGAGTTTATTCTACAGATGATCATCTTCATGATCACCTTGGATATCCAGAGAATTGTCCTCAGTATCCTGAGAATCAGCTTGAGTTTGATCATCAGTTTCATCTGAAGGATCATCAGAAGCAGAAGCCAAACCGGACGGACAGAGAGGGAAAGAGACCCTTTGGAAGAAGGAAGAGAAAAGCCTTTGAGTGGTCTAGAAGAGTCCAAAGCAGTACGTATACTGGGAGGTATTCCAAGGGCCAGCATACACCATTGGACTGGGGAAAGCCAGAGGAATGGTGCTGCAGAGCTAGGAATCACCAGAGGCTACCTGTGAGGGAGACAGCTGCACGTGGAAGGGACCCTAAGACCTGTGCCAGAAGGTATGTGAAGAGAGATCCAATGTCCAGGGATCTGGATTGGAAGGCTGGACATAAGAACTGGACTACATACTGGCCAGGCTATATAGAGAGGAACTCTAGCAGCAATGGAAGTTCAGGTATGAACACTGATCTATGCCCTAGCTATAACCTTGAAAGACAGCAGGGAAACAAGTATTCTCCTGAAAATGTTCCATTGAGAGATTCATCTGTGCCAATCCATGATATTGAACCCATGCTTGTTGAACAAGGGGGAATAATAGCAGATGAGGATCCTGTTTATATGGACTGCTCTCTATCTAAACTCCGTTGGTAACTTTCTGTTATAAAGTACAGCAACCATCACAAAGAAATACAAATTTGTTCTTTAATCTACTCAGAAAAGCTCCTAAAGCAGGATTTTACCCACACAGTGGAAGGCAAGCCAGCTAAGGGGTTTCAGCCGGTAACTGCTAGCAATTAAGCCTTACCTAATTGCTTGTGAGCTAGGAGAGAATCACTTCTGTATCTATGTGGGAAGTAATCAGAAGTTAACATGAAAAGAACAGTTTGTTCCTTGCTTTGTGACTTTTCATTTGTTGTTTTCCTGATTTTAACTTTGTTTTTCCAAGTTAACACTGAAAGCAAGTAACCCAATTTATGTGCTACCAAGCATATCTTTGTTGGGAGAAATAACCCCATAAATAAATATCTTATTGGCTTTACCCAAGAGCACAACTAAATTATTGTCAGCAGCTGTGTCTGGTGTGAATGAACTACATTGCCCACAATACCTTGCAAATCATATAGAAATATGCGCTTGCCAAGAGTGTGAAGATTCTCACCCAGGCAGCCGTCTGACAAATGGCGTAGTTTTTCGGATTGCTTTTGCACAAAGGGGATTTACTTGTTGAGGATTACAACTAAAGTTCAAGTTTAAAGCTGGAAAAAAAGATTTTCCCTCAACTGCACTTTGGAGGAGAAATACTGGTACACCACATGTGGACAGTGTGGGACTCAATCAAGGGATTGGGGCATTTAGTTTTGGGAAATTAACTCCAGATGATAATGTTGATGATTTTCTAGAGTCTTTTGAAAGAGTGGCACAGGCATTAGCATGGCCAGAGACCCAGTGGGCAGTAAGGCTGGCAGCCTCATTCACAGGAGAGAGGCGCTTGCAGCTTATAGAGCAATGCTAGCAGCCCAGGCTTTGAATTATAAGGATGTAAAGGCTGCTATTAGAGATTGCCTAGGGTTGTCTATTTCAGAGTATAGGCGAATGTTTAGAGCTACTACATTGAGAGTGGGTGAAACACCCAGGGCTCTGAGTCAGAGAATCAGAGGTTTAGCTGTAAAATGGTTGGAGCCTGAGCAAAAGACGGTAGAAATGTTATTAGACATTATAATGCTGGAACAATTTATGTCTGCGGTCCCTAAAGATTTGCACACTTTCCTTATACAGCAAAATTTCCAAAATCTTGGAGAGGCAACCATGCTAGCAGAGAGATTCTTGGAAGCCACGCAGGCTTGCCATAGAATGGGTGGCCCTCTGAAGATTGGTGCTGAGGCAAGATGTGCTGTATCAGAAAAGAAAATAATTAAAAATGTTTCTGAAAATGAATGTACTGTATCAAACCAGATGACACAGTGGAATAGAAAGAAATGTTTCAAGTGTGGAAAATGGGGACATTTAGAAAAGGGATGCCAGACACACACTAGTTTAATGGGTGTGGATTTAAAACAGCCCAAAGAAGGATTTCTTTTGATGGTTGATGTGCAAGGAATTACCATAAATTCTTTGTTAGACTCTGGGGCAGACCAGAGTATGATGTCAAAAAGGCTTTGGAAGAGGATAGAGGCCCAAGAAGGATTTGTGCCTAGAACCCCTGAAAGCCAAGTTCACATCAGATGCATTCATGGTGCTGCAACATCATATCCCACCTATAGGCTAAAGATTAAGTGCCTGGGGGAACAAGAGGAAGTCCTGTTAGCAGTGGTGCCTAGGCTACCCTTTGATTTGGTTCTAGGAAGAGACTGGCCAAGATTTAAGCAGGGTCTAGTGGAAGGACTAGGAAAGAAGGAGGGAGAAGTTTTAATGGTAATAGCTCCTGGGCCTTTATTTGGAAGTCCTCAGACCCCAGCTAAAAAGATGGTTAAGCGTCCAGAAGACCAAGCTACCCCAAAGCAGACATTCGTCCTAAAGTACCATAGGGTCACAGAGAAGGCCCAAGCTCCTAAGCGGGCAACCCCTCAAGCTGCTGGGTTTGACCTGTGCAGCATAGAAAATGTGACTGTACCTAGCCAAGGGAGAGCCCTGGTTGACACCGGTCTCCAAGTGGAAATACCTATTGGATGCTATGGGAGAGTAGCCCCAAGGTCCGGATTAGCCCTTAAATATTTCATCGATGTGGGTGCGGGAGTAATTGATCCCAATTACAGGGGCAATATTAAAGTTCTGTTGTTTAATTTTGGACAGAACGATTATCACGTGAAGACAGGAGACAGAATTGCCCAATTGATCTGTGAGAGGCTGGGTTTTCCACCTGTGGAGGAGGTCACATCCCTGGAGAATTCTGAACGTGGAACCAAAGGCTTTGGTTCTACTGATGTCAAAGGGGTTAAAAGCCTTGCTGCCACCTGTGCCCGAGAGAGGGAGGTGAATGAAGAGGAAGATTTGGGACCCCAGGTATCTGATTGTAAAGAAAAATCAGAGCCCCAAATAGGTGAGGACCTGACAGTGGTACAACAGGAAGAAATTAGGAAATTGCTTAAAGAATTCCCAGAGGTGTTGATACCCATACCTGGGGAGACACATTTGGTTGCCCATGAAATAATAACTCCACCTGGGAAATTAGTTCGTCAAAGGCCATACCGCTTGCCTGAAGCCAAGAGACAGGAAGTAGTGGCACAAGTCCAGGAGATGTTGGACATTGGAGTAATAGAGGAGTCAAAGAGTCCCTGGAATAGCCCCATAGTCCTGGTGCCGAAGCCTGATGGATCTTTAAGATTTTGTATTGACTTCCGGCAGGTAAACGCCATATCAGTTTTTGATGCATATCCAATGCCAAGAATTGAAGAGCTGTTGGACCAGCTGGGACAGGCTCAATACTTAACCACCCTTGATATGACAAAAGGATATTGGCAAATCCCTCTCACCAGGGAGTCGAAGCCGAAGACTGCGTTCAGCACCCCCGTTGGCCTTTTCCAGTTCAAGAGGATGCCTTTCGGACTGCATGGAGCAGCGGCTACCTGCCAAAGGTTAGTGGATCAGGTACTTCGACCCCACCAAAATTATGCTTTTGCATATATGGATGATGTCATAATCCATAGTAACACCTGGGCGGAGCATCTGAAGAGGATCAGGGCAGTCTTGTGCTCCATGAAGCAAGCGGGAATCACTTTAAACCCGAAGAAGTGTGCCTTTGCAAATAGGGAGGTAAAATACCTGGGCCACCTAGTGGGAAGAGGAAAAATTAAACCTCTAATGAGTAAAGTAGATAGCATCAGGAATTTTCCTCCTCCAACAACAAAGAAACAACTAAGAAGTTTCTTAGGACTTATTGGATACTACCGCAGGTTTATACCGCAATTCGCAGAGAAAAGTGCAATTTTCACGGATATGCTGCGGAAGAATTGTCCAAACCAGCTAAAGTGGACACCTGAAGCTGAAAAAGCGTTTTCAGTCTTAAAAGGAAAATTGTGTACAGGACCGGTACTGAAAGGGGTGGACTTCAAGAAACCCTTTCTGGTTCAAACGGATGCATCGGATGTAGGGCTAGGAGCGGTTCTATCCCAGTGTCACGAAGGGGAGGAGCATCCTGTGATGTACCTGAGCAGGAAGTTGTCACCGGCTGAACAAAAGTATTCCACAATAGAAAAAGAATGTTTAGCTATCAAGTGGTCAGTGGAGGCGTTAAGGTTTTACCTTACAGGGAGAAAGTTCCAGTTGGTCACGGACCATGCCCCACTTAAGTGGTTGCAGCAAATGAAGAACCACAATGCCAGGTTGACACGCTGGTACATGGCCTTACAGGCATTTGATTTTCAAGTTGAACATCGTGCTGGGAAGTTACACAAGAATGTGGATGCCCTTTCCCGTATTACGGACTGTAGAGAAGAAGTTTCACCAGTGACACCAGTCCGTAATAACTTAAGCAGGGGGGTATGTGATAAGGAAGCTTATCATAGCTCAGGAAGGAGCTATAGAAAAGGTGAAGTGACTCTGAACAAGCAACCTGTCAGTTCTGGTAGAAATAAGAAAACAGAATTTTGCCATAAAAGACTACCAGTCCCAGAATGCACCAGGTTTCCAACAGCTATTAGAGGAGCTGAAGTGGGGAAACGTGTGTTCAATCAGGAGGGCTATGAGGTAATCCCTAAGCACTCATCTCAAAGGGCAGGGCCTGATTCAGCACAGCTGAGCTGTGTTAGGGAGGAACACTCATCTAAGCAGAATAAGAGTAGAGTTTATTCTACAGATGATCATCTTCATGATCACCTTGAATATCCAGAGAATTGTCCTCAGTATCCTGAGAATCAGCTTGAGTTTGATCATCAGTTTCATCTGAAGGATCATCAGAAGCAGAAACCAAACCGGACGGACAGAGAGGGAAAGAGACCCTTTGGAAGAAGGAAGAGAAAAGCCTTTGAGAGGTCTAGAAGAGTCCAAAGCAGTACGTATACTGGGAGGTATTCCAAGGGCCAGCATACACCATTGGACTGGGTAAAGCCAGAGGAATGGTGCTGCAGAGCTAGGAATCACCAGAGGCTACCTGTGAGGGAGACGGCTGCACGTGGAAGGGACCCTAAGACCTGTGCCAGAAGGTATGTGAAGAGAGATCCAGTGTCCAGGGATCTGGATTGGAAGGCTGGACATAAGAACTGGACTACATACTGGCCAGGCTATATAGAGAGGAACTCTAGCAGCAATGGAAGCTCAGGTATGAACACTGATCTATGCCCTAGCTATAACCTTGAAAGACAGCAGGGAAACAAGTATTCTCCTGAAAATGTTCCATTGAGAGATTCATCTGTGCCAATCCATGATATTGAACCCATGCTTGTTGAACAAGGGGGAATAATAGCAGATGAGGATCCTGTTTATATGGACTGCTCTCTATCTAAACTCCGTTGGTAACTTTCTGTTATAAAGTACAGCAACCATCACAAAGAAATACAAATTTGTTCTTTTATCTACTCAGAAAAGCTCCTAAAGCAGGATTTTACCCACACAGTGGAAGGCAAGCCAGCTAAGGGGTTTCAGCTGGTAACTGCTAGTAATTAAGCCTTACCTAATTGCTTGTGAGCTAGGAGAGAATCACTTATGTATCTATGTGGGAAGTAATCAGAATTTAACATGAAAAGAACAGTTTGTTTCTTGCTTTGTGACTTTTCATTTGTTGTTTTCCTGATTTTAACTTTGTTTTTCCAAGTTAACACTGAAAGCAAGTAACCTAATTTATGTGCTACCAAGCATATCTGTGTTGGGAGAAATAACCCCATAAATAAATATCTTATTGGCTTTACCCAAAAGCACAACTAAATTATTGTCAGCAGCTGTGTCTGGTGTGAATGAACTACATTGCCCACAATACCTTGCAAATCATATAGAAATATGCACTTGCCAAGAGTGTGAAGATTCTCACCCAGGCAGCCGTCTGGCAATATCCATGACTGTAACTCCACCTTCATCTCCCCATTGAACATCAAACTGAACAACATCTCAATACCCATAAAACCGGAAGTAAAATACCTCTGAGTTACCCTCGACAGAGAGCTCAACCACCAGTGTCACATCGGCAAAACCACCAGGAACGCCTACCTCAAGATGAGAACCATCAGACACCTCAAGCCAATCCTCTCCCAAGAGCACTTCCGTTCCGTTTGTCAAACCCTCATCACACCTATACTAGACTACTGCAACCACATTTACCATGGGCTCCCAAAACACACACTCCGGCCCTTGCAATTGGTGCAGAATATCGCTGCTCGCATAATAACTGGTTCTGCAAAGAACGATCACATCACCCCCATTATGAACCTTCTCCATTGGCTCCCAATCAATTCTTGCATCCGATATAAAACCATACTGCACATCTTCAAAATCAAACAGGACCTCTCATTGAACAGTCTGCAGTCCATCATCAGTGTCAATTCCAACACCAGACCTAGGAGGAAGGGCACCATGGACACCATCACAACCCCCAAAGACTTCGCCAAATGAGGCAAACCACCTCAAGGAGAGCAATATCCCTGGCTGCTCCAGCCCTCTGGAACTCCCTCGCTGATGGCCTAAGATCAACCGTGGAAATTAAGGACTTCAGAAAATTACTCAAGACCACGCTCTACACAGAGCATTACAGCAAGATCACATGACCTACCCAAAGCTCCCTGTCAAGTTAATTACATCTGCCAATGCTCTCCCCCTCCCCTCCAGCACCACCCTCTCTATGCCCTTCCCACCTATCATAACCAACCCCACCCCTACTCCTCCTCATTGTATATAATTCATTGTATATAGCGCAAACTGTATATAGTACATCTCATAATCAAGCTACACATATATTACACATACACAAATGATACTATACACCCACTGCATGCCTACACCTCAGCACTGTGCAATTTAATTCTTTTGAAGTGGAAACCACTTTCATTTTAGGATAACGCAGATATAAATCCTTTTAAATAAATAAACATACCACATGTGGACACATAGGGGGTACAGTGATTTTGTACAGATAATATTTAGTTGCAGTGTATGCTGCAATACACATTCCCTTTGTTGGTTCAGCATCCTCTGTGAGGTTCTGTGACTTTTTGTCATTATGCTTGAGGCACTGTTTTTCTGGTGGAGTGGACCACATGTCTGATACCACATGTTTTCATCAGGAGATATTGTCAGCTGCAGTGCAGGGTGTGCCTTTACAGATGTAGCCATTCTACAAAGGGGCCTCACATAGGTCATGCATGCACATTACATTCACACAGTCAGAGAACGTGGTACAAAACCAAGGATAAGGATATGTATCAAAACTTTATTAACATTGCCAACAAATATTGTCAACCCGACACAGGCCGTGTTTCGTTAAAACTTCTTCAGGGGTGAAGGCAAACTAAAAACTACATCGTCCGGTAACAAATTCCAGAGTTTGATTACACGTTGAGTGAAAAAATATTTTCTCTTATTTGTTTTAAATAGTTTACCCTGCAGCTTCATGGCATATCCCCTAGTCTTTCTATATTCTGATAACGTAAACAATCGATCTACATATACCCATTCCACTCAGTTCATTAATTTATAGACCTCTATCATATCTCACCTCAACCGTCTCTTTTCCAGGTTGAAGAGCCCTAACCTTCTTAGCCTCTCCTCATAGGAGTAGCCGTCCATCCCCTTTACCATTTTGGTGGCTCTTCTCTGTACCTTTTCTAATAACACTATATCCTTTTTAAGATACGGCAACCAGAATTTCACGCAATATTCAAGGTGCGGTCTCACCATGGAACGATACAGAGGCATTATAATATCCTTTGTTTATTTTCCATTCCTTTCCTTATGATACCTAGCATTCTATTTGCTCTCTTTGCCGCCAGTGCACACTGGGTGGAGGGTTTCAATATGTTATCCATGATGACGCCTAAATCTTTTTCCTGGGTGGTAGTTCCCAATGTGGAACTTTGCTTCATGTAACCATAGTTTGGGTTGTTCTTTCCTAGGTGCATAACTTTGCACTTGTCCACATTAAATTTCATCTGCCATTCGAATGCCCAGTCTTCGAATTTATCAAGATTCTCTTGCAATTTTCCACAATCCTCATGGGTTTTAACAACTTTAAATAGTTTTGTGTCATTTGCAAATTTGATAACCTCACTCATTATTCCCTTTTCCAGGTCATTTATGAATATGTCAAAAAGCAGTGGACCCAGCACAGATCCCTGGGGTACTCCACTTTTCACCTTTTTCCATTGGGAAAATTGGCCATTTAGCCCTAAACTCTGCTTTCTATCTTTTAAACCAATTCCTAATCTACAATAGTACACTGCCTCCTATCCCATTACTTTTTAGTTTTGCCAAAAGTCTCTGAAGAGGGCCCTTTTCAAAGGCTTTCTGAAAGTCCAGATACACTATATCAACTGACTCACCTTTGTCTTATTGTTTATTCACACCTTCAAAAAAACATAACAGATTAGTAAGACAAGATCTTCCTTGTCTAAAGTCATGTTGGCTGTCTCCCATTAGGCCATGACTATCTACATGCTAAGCAATTTTGTTCTTTATGATGGTTTCTACCATTTTTCCCGGTACTGACATCAGGCTCACTTGTCTGTAGTTTCCTGGGTCACCCCTGGAACCCTTTTTAAAAATTGGCGTTACATTGGCGATCCTCCAATCTTCAGGTATTACAGATGATTTTAATGAAAGTTCACAGATTCCTAATAGCAGGTCTGCAATCTCATATTTCAGTTCCTTCAACACCCTTGGATGTATACCATCCGGTCCAGGTGATTTGCTACTCTTCAGTTTATCAGTTTCCTCCCAACCAGTTCCTTTGGTTCCCTCCTTTCGTTATCTCGGTGTGGTTCTTGACTACTCTCTATCCTTTCGGGAGCACATCTCTTCGGTAGTTCAGCGGTCCTTTCTTTCTCTTAAACAACTACGAGCTGTTCGCCCTTTCCTCTCTTTTCCTGCTTTGGCCACGCTGTTACTCTCTCTTGTCATATCCAGGCTCGACTACTGTAATATCGTTTTGGCAGGTCTCCCAAAATCTCAAATAGCCCGTATCCAACGCGTCCAGAATACCGCAATCCGTCTCTTAACTCACGCTTCCCGGTACGATCATGTCACCCCTCTCCTGTTACAACAACACTGGTTACCGGTACCCTTTCGTATTCACTATAAGATTCTAACTTTCGTTCACAGAGCTCTTTTCACAGGTGTTCCTCTCTATCTTGCTGACCAGGTTCACTTTCACACTCCCCATCGTTCCCTTCAGTCCATTCATCTTAATCGCATGTCTCTTCCCCCCCCTGCGCATGCCCATCTGGAGTCCACCCGTTCTTCTGCCTTCTATTTCCTGGGTCCCCGGCTCTGGAATTCACTCCCCCTTTCCCTCCGCACCGAAACATCTCTTCCACATTTCAAAACAAAGCTAAAAACCCATCTATTCACCTTGGCATTTAACCTTCCCATGTAGTCTGTCCCCATGTTTGTTTTTACCTCCCTGACCTACCATTGTTGTAATGTCCGTGTTTTTATTTGTTTTATTTATTTATTCCTTTTCCTCTTTACTGTTTAATAATGGCGTTCTTTTCTCTTCTTTCGCAGCTATGTAAATTTTAATTGTAAACCACCCAGATGCCTTTTTGGTATGGGCGGTATATCAAATTTTAATAAAATATAAAACATAAACATATCAAATAGTTGTAATCCATCTTCCCGGTGTAGCAATATTTCTTTCAATTCCTCTGCAGTATTACCTTTAAATATCACTTCAGTCATGGGTAACATCCCTACATCTTCCTCAGCAAAGACTGAAGCAAAGAATTCATTCAGTCTCTCCGCTATAGCCTTGTCCCCTCTTACTGCCCCTTTTACCCCTCTATCATCTAATGGTCCAATTGACTCTCTCACAGGATTTTTGCTATGAATGTACTTGAAAAGGTCTTTATTACGTATTTTTGCTTCCGCAGCAAGTTTCTTCTCAAACTCTCGCTTTGCCTGCCTTATCAATGCCTTGCATTTAACTTGCCAATGCTTGTGCTGTTTCCAGTTTTTGGCAACTACAGTCTCTCTGACCTCACCTTTAAGCCATGCTGGCAGTTTTTTGGACTTCCTTCCACTTTTCTTAATGTGTGGAATACAGCTGGTCTGGGCTTCCAAGATAGTATTTTTAAACAACACCCAAGCTTGATATAAGTCTTTATCCTTTGCAAATGCTCATTTTAGTTTTTCCTTAACTTTTTTCCTCATTTTATCATAGTCTTCCTTTTGAAAGTTAAACGGTAGTACTGTAGATTTCCTTACCATCCCTCCGCTACTAATTAAATCAAACATGATCATGCTATGATCACTATTGCCAGGTAGCCCCAACACCCTTATCTCTTGCACCAGATGTGGTGTTCCACTAAGGACTAGGTCCAATATGTCTTTCCCTCTGGTCAGTTCATGAACCAGCTGCTCCAGGAAGCAGCCATTTATTTAATCTATGAACTTTATCTCCCTAGCATGTCCTGTCATGACACTGAGCCAGTCAATAACGGGGTAATTGAAATCACCCATTATGATTACTGTGCTGCTCTTTGGTGGATCCTCTTTCTGCAGGCGGTCGATAGTACATCTCCACTGCCATCGCCTTTCCCTTCTTACATGGAATTCCAATCCATAGAGATTCTACAGCAAATTTTGTTTCCTGCAAAACTTTAATCCTTTCTGACTCAATGCCCTCTCTAACATAGAGTGCAACCCCTCCACCAATTTGATCAGTTCTATCATTACGATATAGTTTGTATCCAGGTATCACAGTGTCCCAATGGTTATCCTCCTTATTACTTTCAAAATTTTCCTTTTCCTCATATGTATTACAGGTATTACAGTGTCCCACTGGTTGTCCTCCTTCCACCATGTCTCTGAGATTCCAGTCATATCTAACCTCTCATTTAGTGTTATATATTCTAACTCTCCCATCTTATTTTTTAGACTTCTAGCATTTGCATACAAGAATTTTAGAGACTGTATTTTATTCACATTAATCTGGCTATTAGTAGGCATGGGTAATTTGGAATCTTTAAGCTCTGTCTGCACCATACTCAAGGGCATTTCGGCTACTTTACACTTTTTTGGAACCTCTCTGCTTTTGATAGTATCCTTCAAGGATACTTTCTTCCGAACCATGCGCTCTTGGGCGACTGTAGGTTTTCCCCTATTATCTAGTTTAAAAGCTGCTCTATCTACTTTTTAAAGGTTAATGTCAGCAGCCAGGTTCCATCTCAGTTAAGGTGAAGCCCATCCCTTCGGTAGAGCCCCTCCTTTCCCCAGAATGTTACCCAGTTCCTAACAAATCCAAAACCCTCATCCTTGCATCATCGTCTCATCCACGCATTGAGAATCTGGAGCTCTACCTGCCTTTTGGGTCCTTAGCATGCAACAGGAAGCATTTCGGAGAATGCTACCTTGGAAGTTCTGGATTTCAACTTCCTACCTAAAAACCTAAATTTAGCCTCCAGAACCTCCCTACCACATTTTCCTATGTCATTGGTACCAACATGTACCAAGACAGCAGTCTCCTCCCCAGCACTATCTAAGACCTTATCTAGGTAGCGCATGAGGTCCGCTACTTCGCACCAGGCAGGCATGTTACCTGGCGATCCTCATGTCCACCAGCCACCCAGTCATCAACATTCCTAATGATCGAATCGCCAGCTATAACGGCTGTCCTAACCCTTCCCTCATGGGCACATGGCCCTGGAGAAACTTCCTCAGTGCAAGAGGTTTTTACATCACCTGGAGAACTGGTCCTAATTACAGGATCACTTCCTGCCTCACCAGAGTGATGCTCTCCTGTCACGTGACCTCTCTCCTCCATGGCAACAGGGATGCTGTCAGACTGGAGGTGGGACTTCAGGACTATATCCCTGTAGGTCTCGTCTATGTATCTCTCTGTCTTTCTTATGTCTTCCAAGTCTGCTACTCTAGCCTCTAGAGAAAGGACTCGTTCCCTGAGAGCAAAGAGCTCCTTGCACCTAGTGCACATGTAGGACCTCTCACCAACTGGGAAAAAATCATACATGTGACACTCAATGCAAAAGACTGGAAAGCCCCCATCTTGCTGCTGGTCTGCTGTCTGCATCTTAGTTTTAAGCTTGTGTTTAGAACTTTAAGTTCTTTTACTTACTAAGGGTCGGTATGGATGCTTATACTAATAAAAGTGTATCTAATACGTTTAATATATCTTGTTCACCTGAAGCTTAATTAATCTCAAGTCCTACCCATTTATGCATAGCGTCCCCGAAATGGGTACTGTCAGACGGCTGCCTGGGTGAGAATGTTCACAGTCTTGGCAAGTGCATATGTCAATATGATTTGCAAGGGATTGTGGGCAATGCAGTCCATTCACACCCGACACAGCAGCTCACAATAATTTAGTTGTGCTCAAGTGTAAAGCCAATAAGATATTTATTTATGGGGTTATTTCTCCCAACACAGATATGCTTGGTAGCACATAAATCAGGTTATTTGCTTTCAGTGTTAAACTTGGAAAAACAAAATCAGGAAAACAACATTTTAACTTATCAGGCAATCAAATCAAAAGAAATAAGACCTGGTTGGTAACAAACTGGTCTTTTCTGTAGGCATTAGCTAATGTTTTCTTAGCAGTATATCAAACAACAAACGAAAGCCACAAAGAAAGGAAAAACTGTTCTTTTCAGGTTAACTTCTTATATCTTCCCACATAGATTCAGAAGTGATTCTCTCAGAGCTCACAAGCAATTAGGTAAGGCTCAATTGCTAGCAGTTATCCAGCTGAAACCCCTTAGCTGGCTTGTTTTTACTGCGTGGCTAGAAATCCTACTCAGGAGCTTTTCTGAGTAGATTAAAGAACAAGTTTGTATTTCTTTGTGATGGTTGCTGTACTTTATAACAGAAAATCACCAAAGGAGTTTAGACAGAGAGCAGTCCATGTAAACAGATTCTTCATCTACTATCACCCCCTCTTCTTCAACAAGCATGGGTTCAATATCATGGATTGGCACAGATGAATCTCCCAATGGAGCACTTTCAGGAGAATACTTGTTTCCCTGCTGTCTTTCAAGGTTATAGCTAGGGCATAGATCAGTGTTCATACCTGAGCTTCCATTGCTGTTAGAGTTCCTCTCTATATAGCCTGGCCAGTATGTAGTCCAGTTCTTATGTCCAGCCTTCCAATCCAGATCCCTGGACACTGGATCTCTCTTCACATACCTTCTGGCACGGGTCTTAGGGTCCCTTCCACGTGCAGCCGTCTCCCTCACAGGTACCGTCTGGAGATTCCTAGCTCTGTAGCACCATTCCTCTGGCTTTCCCCAGTCCAATGGTGTTTGCTGGCCCTTGGAATGCCTCCCAGTATACGTACTGCTCCGGACTCCTCTAGATCTCCCAAAGGCTTTTCTCTTCTTTCTTCCAAAGGGTTTCTTGCCCTCTCTGTCCGTCTGGTTTGGCTTCTGCTTCTGATGATCCTCCAGATGAAACTGAGGATATCCAAACTGATCATGAAGATGATGATGATCCTGAGGATAATTCTCTGTAGAATAAACTCTACCTTTATTCTGCTTAGATGAGTGCTCCTCCCTAACACAGCGCAGCTGTGCTGAATCAGGCCCTGCCCTTTGAGATGAGTGCTTAGGGATTACCTCATAGCCCTCCTGATTGAACACACGTTTCCCCACTTCATCTCCTCTAATGGCTGTTGGAAACCTGGTGCATTCTGGGACTGGTAGTCTTTTATTGGGAAAATTCTGTTTTCTTATTTCTACCAGAACTGACAGGTTGCTTGTTCAGAGTCACTTCACCTTTCCTATAGCTCCTTCCTGAGCTATGATAAGCTTCCTTATCACATACCCCCCTGCTTAAGTTATTACGGACTGGTTTAACTGGTAAAACTTCTTTCCTATAGTCCGTAATACCTACGAGAGTGTTATCTTTTTGAAGCTCACTTACTTCCTGACTGGCTTCAGGGTCATTATTTACAGGCCTCTCCTTCCAAGACTTAAGTACATTAATATGGTAGGTCTGCCTACGCCCTCTTGCATTTTCTACCATATAAGACACTGGGCTCACTTGTTTAACAACCTTCCATGGCCCTTTGCACTGTACTTCAAATTTTGGAGCTGTACTTGCTACTTGAACCAAAACCTTTTCACCAATGCTTAATTGGCGGCTTTTGGCCTTCCTATCATACCACCCTTTCTGGCGCACTTGACTGTCCTGCAGGTTCCTCTCAGCAACCTGCGAGGTCCTTTTCAAACGTGCTCTCAAGTCACGTATAAACTGTGGCACTTCTTGACTTCCTGGTTCAGGATCAATCCATTGTTCTCTCAAAATATCTAACAAACCCCGTGGAGCCCTACCATACATCAATTCATATGGAGTTACACCTAGGGACACTTGAATTCTTTCCCTGCAGGCATATAAGGCAAAGGGCAATAACATATCCCATTCTTTTACCTCTCCTGCTAACCCCCTTCTCAACATTTGTTTGAGAGTTTGGTTGAATCTCTCCACCAAACCATTTGATTGTGGATGGTAGGCTGAGGTTTTCACGTGATGAATGCCAAAGGCATCCCAGACCTGGGCCAAATATTTGGATACAAAATTGGACCCTCGGTCAGTCAACACCTCTCTTGGGAATCCCACTTCGCAAAACAATTTTACTAGCTCTAAAGCTATTGTTTTTGCAGAAACATTCCTCAATGGTATGGCCCAGGGAAACCTTGTTGCCTGATCTACCATAACTAGGATGTATTGGAAACCTCGGGGCGTTTTGACTAATGGGCCTACAATATCCATGGCAATGCGACCAATTGGGTCTGTGATAATTGGCATGGGAATCAATGGCACCACCGGTGGGTGAGCCGCTGTAACTCGCTGACACGCTGGACATGCAGCACAAAACTGGGCAGTTTCTTTGAAAATACCTGGCCAGTAAAAACGCATAAGTATTTGATCCAGCGTTCCTTGCATCCCTTTATGACCTCCAACTGGATGATCATGTGCTAATCTAAGTACTAGCCCTTTGAAAGTTGTGGGTACCACCAATTGTTTACGTATGGTCCCATTTCTGGGGTCCTGACTCTCTCTATATAATATTTCATTATCTAGTCTGAATCTGGGTAACTGCTCCCTGACCTCATGAGCATACTTAAAAGCTCGGGTGAGAGCTTGATCAGCTCGCTGCTCTTGTGGAAAGTTAGGAAACTTTGCACTAACTCAGCTGGCACCCAGGGTAAACTTTGACCAGCTAACATCTCAGCCCTACCCTGTGCTCTGCAAAGTCTCTCACGCCACTTTTGGGCTTTCAACTTTCTTACTTTACCAGATGATGGAGTTATTAAATCATCATGAGAGGGTAAGTCTCCTAATAACTCTGCCTGCTCCCCCTCCTCCTTCTGCTGGCTCTCTACCTTAGCCTGCGAGCGGGTGGATACAAGGCCCCTCTTATTACCCATAGTTTGGCCTTCTGGAAGCTTAACCATCTTTTTAGCTAGGGACTGAGGACTTCCAAAGAAAGGCCCGGGAGCTATTTCCATTATTCCTTCTCCCTCCTTCTTTCCTAGCCCTTTCACTAGTCCCTGCTTAAATCTTGGCCAGTCCTTTCCTAGAACAAAATCAAAGGGTAGCCTAGGCACAACTGCTAACAGGACTTCCTCTTGTTCCCCCAGGCACTTAACCTTTAGCCTATAGGTGGGATATGATGTTGCAGCACCATGAATGCATCTGATGTGCACTTGGCTTTCAGGGGTTCTAGGCACAAATCCTTCTTGGGCCTCTATCCTCTTCCAAAGCCTTTTTGACATCATACTCTGGTCTGCCCCAGAGTCTAACAAAGCATTTGTGGTAATTCCTTGCACATCAACCATCAAAAGAAATCCTTCTTTGGGCTGTTTTAAATCCACACCCATTAAGCTAGTGTGTGTCTGGCATCCCTTCTCTAAATGTCCCCATTTACCACATTTGAAACATTTCTTTCTACTCCACTGTGTCATCTGGTTTGATACAGTACATTCATTTCCAGAAACATTTTTAATTATTTTCTTTTCTGATACAGCACATCTTGCCTCAGCACCAATCTTCAGAGGGCCACCCATTCTATGGCATGCCTGCGTGGCTTCCAAGAATCTCTCTGCTAGCATGGTTGCCTCTCCAAGATTTTGGCAATTTTGCTGTATAAGAAAAGTGTGCAAATCTTTAGGGACCGCAGACATAAATTGTTCAAGCATTATAATGTATAATAACATTTCTACCGTCTTTTTCTCAGGCTCCAACCATTTTACAGCTAAACCTCTGACTCTCTGACTCAGAGCCCTGGGTGTTTCACCCACTCTCAATGTAGTAGCTCTAAACATTCGCCTATACTCTGAAATAGACAACCCTAGGCGATCTCTAATAGCAGCCTTTACATCCTTATAATTCAAAGCCTGGGCTGCTGGCATTGCTCTATAAGCTGCAAGCGCCTCTCCAGTTAATGAGGCTGCCAGCCTTACTGCCCACTGGGTCTCTGGCCATGCTAAAGCTTGTGCCACTCTTTCAAAAGACTATAGAAAATCATCAACATTATCATCTGGAGTTAGCTTCCCAAAACTAAATGCCCCAATCCCTTGATTGAGTCCCACACTGTCCACATGTGGTGTACCAGTATTTACTGCTGGTCTTGCATCTGTTCCACTTTGGTTCTGCAGCTTAACTAGGGCTTGCACCAGATCAAGCACTGGCTTCTGCTGGTCCATTAATGGTTTCATAGCAGCATCCTGAGCCTGCTGTGCAAGCTCCTGTTGCCTGCTAAACTGGGCTGCCATCCACTGAGGTAGTTCCTTTGGATCCATCTTGATCCCTGCAAGAAACAAAGAAAAAAAACAAAGTGCACCACCTTCCAAACAGGTGTTTTTTTTTTTCTACTTTTTTTTTTTCAATTACCCCTGTGCCTTACTCCCATCCACCACTAGACATGCCCAGGTACTTGTTACCTTATGCCAGTGATGAATCCAGCTCTGCACAGGGTCTTTTCCTCCTGGGACAGCTGCCTGGAACATCCACTTCTCCTCCAAAGTGCAGTTGAGGGAAAATCTTTTTTTTCCAGCTTTAAACTTGAACTTTAGTTGTAATCCTCAGCAAGTAAATCCCTTTGTGCAAAAGCAATCCGAAAAACTACGCCATTTGTCAGACGGCTGCCTGGGTGAGAATGTTCACAGTCTTGGCAAGTGCATATGTCAATATGATTTGAAAGGGATTGTGGGCAATGCAGTCCATTCACACCTGACACAGCTGCTCACAATAATTTAGTTGTGCTCAAGTGTAAAGCCAATAAGATATTTATTTATGGGGTTATTTCTCCCAACACAGATATGCTTGGTAGCACATAAATCAGGTTACTTGCTTTCAGTGTTAAACTTGGAAAAACAAAATCAGGAAAACAACATTTTAACTTATCAGGCAATCAAATCAAAAGAAATAAGACCTGGTTGGTAACAAACTGGTCTTTTCTGTAGGCATTAGCTAATGTTTTCTTAGCAGTATATCAAACAACAAACGAAAGCCACAAAGAAAGGAAAAACTGTTCTTTTCAGGTTAACTTCTTATATCTTCCCACATAGATTCAGAAGTGATTCTCTCAGAGCTCACAAGCAATTAGGTAAGGCTCAATTGCTAGCAGTTATCCAGATGAAACCCCTTAGCTGGCTTGTTTTTACTGCGTGGCTAGAAATCCTACTCAGGAGCTTTTCTGAGTAGATTAAAGAATAAGTTTGTATTTCTTTGTGATGGTTGCTGTACTTTATAACAGAAAATCACCAAAGGAGTTTAGACAGAGAGCAGTCCATGTAAACAGATTCTTCATCTGCTATCACCCCCTCTTCTTCAACAAGCATGGGTTCAATATCATGGATTGGCACAGATGAATCTCCCAATGGAGCACTTTCAGGAGAATACTTGTTTCCCTGCTGTCTTTCAAGGTTATAGCTAGGGCATAGATCAGTGTTCATACCTGAGCTTCCATTGCTGTTAGAGTTCCTCTCTATATAGCCTGGCCAGTATGTAGTCCAGTTCTTATGTCCAGCCTTCCAATCCAGATCCCTGGACACTGGATCTCTCTTCACATACCTTCTGGCACGGGTCTTAGGGTCCCTTCCACGTGCAGCCGTCTCCCTCACAGGTACCGTCTGGAGATTCCTAGCTCTGCAGCACCATTCCTCTGGCTTTCCCCAGTCCAATGGTGTTTGCTGGCCCTTGGAATGCCTCCCAGTATTCGTACTGCTCCGGACTCCTCTAGATCTCCCAAAGGCTTTTCTCTTCTTTCTTCCAAAGGGTTTCTTGCCCTCTCTGTCCGTCCGGTTTGGCTTCTGCTTCTGATGATCCTCCAGATGAAACTGAGGATATCCAAGCTGATCATGAAGATGATGATGATCCTGAGGATAATTCTCTGTAGAATAAACTCTACCTTTATTCTGCTTAGATGAGTGCTCCTCCCTAACACAGCGCAGCTGTGCTGAATCAGGCCCTGCCCTTTGAGATGAGTGCTTAGGGATTACCTCATATCCCTCCTGATTGAACACACGTTTCCCCACTTCATCTCCTCTAATGGCTGTTGGAAACCTGGTGCATTCTGGGACTGGTAGTCTTTTATGGGAAAATTCTGTTTTCTTATTTCTACCAGAACTGACAGGTTGCTTGTTCAGAGTCACTTCACCTTTCCTATAGCTCCTTCCTGAGCTATGATAAGCTTCCTTATCACAGTACGCTGAAATGTTATGCCTCAGGTCATATTAAACCACACATAAAACAATTCAATCATGTAATATTTTATTAGGAACAAATGTAGAATGAATGCATTACAAAACATTCTGTGTTATGTTCACCTGCAGAACCGATAAAAGAACTTGAAGTAAGAGTTTAGTAAAATTTGCTAAATTTATCGTACTCTTGAAAAGTAGTGTTTTTTCAACAAGAACACAATCAGTAATTCTCTCAAGTAAGCTTGACTTTTGTTTAATATATTGTTTTTAATCAAATATAATTGTATGTAGAATTTACAGTGATTCCATTCTGAGTACGATACATATTTCTGCCGTCCACGTTTTGGGGACGCTATGCATGAATGGGTAGGGTGTTTGTGATGAGCGATATGAGCAATTAAGTGTAACAGAGCATGTGCAGTATGCAATTATTCCACAAACCGTGCTATTTGGTGTTTTTGTGTTGTCTGTTTATGATTTTTCACATTTTTCAACTTTAGAATGTCAAGGCATTACAAATTACATGAAGTTATTTCAATGCTGGAGGATGATGATGAATGGATAGCAGCTGACATATACATTACTTTGCATGACTGCCTGAGCCATATGCCCATACCACTCAATGCACATGTCAGCACCTGGGGAGGGGCTGCGGTTTGTGCAGTAGCTGCCTCGGGCCTGAGCATGTCCACACCATGTGTGGCTGGCCCATGCCTCTGTGCATCATGCACATTGCCTGCCTGGGACATTGGTCACAGCAGTGTTCCATCGTGGGCTGCTGGTATGGGGACTGCCTCGGGGTTCGAGGTCCACTCCGCCAATATTTTTGCTGAGATATGCCAAGGATGCAGTGTCACCTGCCCATTGCACGATGCCAGTGCCGCACACCTGATGGTTGTCATGGGGGCCGGACATGTGCATGGTGTGTTGCATACACATGGTATCCCCAGCACATCCCCGTCTAGCTGCACAAGGCATGCACGTCAGCCATCGGGCACTGCAGATGAGGTCCCAGGCCTGTTTCTGTCACCATGGGGTGGTAAGGCTGCCTCACAGGTGGCCCCATGCATAGGACAGGTGTCTGTGGCAGCATGTGGCCCCTTCCTCCAGCCCACCCACCCTGCCATGGGTCCCTCCACATCCCTTCTTGGGCATACCCACACATCTGGGCCACCCTCTTTACTTGAGTCTGCCACATCCATGGCCTACTTTGGCCACTCCCTACTCCATTCCCTGACCCCTGTACATGTCACGCACCACTGTCAAATGTGATGTGGCTGGCTACACAATTTTGATGCATAAAGATCATTTCTACATAATACTAATTACATTTCATTTATAATAAGTTTTGGAAATTTATTTGCAGTTGCTTGACATTATTTGCAGTTGTTTTATATAATAGCCACTTCACCCGCCCTTTCATTGCTAACCACAAATACATCAAATAGGGTGCCAAAATTATATGCCACACTACAAATAATTAATGCATTATGAAGGAGAAGGGAGCCAGTCTGGCTGGGATGAAGTATGAAAGTATACTTTCAAAAATATGTGGCAAAAAACTTTTTTTATGCACGGAGGTGTGGCTGGAAGGTAACCTTTGAAAAAGCCATGTTTGGAGCTGCGAAACCTATGGCCATGGTCATGTTTCTCTGATTACCTCCTGTCCATGCAGTGGGCTTAGTACTGTTCCCTGAGACTCTGATGATTTATCTTATATAAAGGCTTGTGAAAGTTTATTCAATGCTTAGAGAGTTTTAGTATAAATGCATATTACCACATGACCTTTGCTTTTTAAGTGGAGTTATTGATGGTTTAATGGTAACTTTTTATGTAAATAGTTGTGCAAGTTTGTATTAACGTCTAAGGCTTTTTGTATAAATGCATGCATGAGTAGAGTACAGTTCACCTGTGGAACGATGATGAGTGTGACCAGGTGATGTGGACATGGAAATTTTTCCGAGCCTGTAAAGTCCACGGTTTCAGTTCCGTGGTTCTGATAACTAATTATTTATAGTTATTAGGATGACTGTGTTATTCAGGATAATTTGGTAGGGACTACAATTATAACATTATTAAGCTTTTGAGCATATTTATTTACATTTATTGTGTGGGCTCTCCATTCCTACACATTTACCCATATTTATACCATGACCTATGTGAGACAGAGGAGGTGGAGCTCTGTGTCTGTGTCTGAGGCATACATCATATTTTTCCATTGGTACAGCAAGCATTCTGAGATTTCCTATTGTGTTGCTCCTTTCCATTTGTACACATTTTTACACATACCTGCAGTGCTTCATTCAAAGGTATGTAGAATACTATAATCATGAGTTAGCCCCCATATATAGGTCCCAGCCCTGTACATATTCATATACACTTTAGAGGCACATCATCACAATCATTTTTCAAATGTCCATTGATGCTGTCCACAAAGTTCTGCTGCTGGGGCATGGATCTAAGCAGGGGCCATATACCTTTCTTGAACAGTGAGGGGTTGCTACATATGCGACCATCATACGGTAGTTGATATTATGTGGAGTTCCTGCAGCCACTTTAGCTACGTGGAAAGTAAAGTGTCATTCACCTTTATGCGATAACGTGTTGTAGCACCTTATACTTCCATGTAGCCATTGCTGTGCTGTAGGGTATTTTGTGGCCAGATGGTTCCTGATGTGTCACTACATGGGACTCCAAAATACAAGGCTCACAAAACAGAGATCTCAATTTGAAAGAGCAAGCAAAGGGATGCCACATATTTCACCATTACCCAACAGATTTCATACCAGTAAAGGACATACTAGATGGTACCTAGCCTTCTGTAATGAACAGTCTTTTGCATTAGGCACAAGAGATATGTGCTATTCATTGACATGCATGGTCACCTGTCTGCTAATGTGGAACAGTGTGGGATACTTTCGAACTGCTAGCATATATTTATATTCCTTGCTAATACTTGGATTGTGTACACAGTCATAGCAGTCCTATGCCTCAAGGTTTACCTATGCAGTGCTCTGGTGCTCATGATTTCCCATAAGGATAACATATGGGAGTCACAGTTGAATTGGTTTCAGAAAACAATATACAGTACATTCAAATGGACAATCATACTGGCAAGTAATGAGCACAACCCCTATCCATTAATTTCACTGACATGTGATAACGTCTGGAATATTTGTCCATGTACTGTATTGATTCCTATTGGGTGTGATTTGCAGCCTCACTGTCTGACCTCACTGCATTCTGTTAGATCTTGATACACAATGTTGTGCTGGAAACAGAATGCACCATTTCATTGTCTGCATATGTGATAGACATATAGCCCACCTCTGGACCATACACAATTTGTGGTGGTGTCCATTGTGGATGAGTTATTAGGCTGCATCTGTTGCATATTGTGATGAGGTAACTAGTACAGAGCCTATGTTATATGAGGAAATGGCAAGCTCAGAGCCTCTGGTAATAGGAAAGGAGGAAGAGCTTACCTCACAAACACATAGGCAGCAAACATATTCAGCTTTCAAAAGGCCCAAGTATAGTGGAGAAAGCTTTCCATTCACCAAAGGTGACGCAGCAGAAAGCCAAAAGGCTAATCAAGCTCACCTGAGTGGAAGGACATGTACAACGTGCAGAGAACAGGAGCATAAAAACTACAGGGAAAGCCCAGTAGAGGAGCAAAGGGAGGAGCTGGAGCCAAGGCAGCAAAGGCAGGAGCAAAAGCCAAAGGGTGGAGCAGGCTGTAGCTGCAGAGGAGTCTCCCAAGCCAGAGGGGGCCTCGGTCACTGGAGAGTGAGTAACCAAGAGGAAGGAAGTCCTCTCAACCAGCAGACCTTGCTAGGACCAGGAAGTAAAAGAAGTGTCCCGGTAGCAAGAGGCAGCAGACCCAGACTTTCTTCAGAAAGTGATTTCAGCTTGGACCCGGTTACAGAGACGTGGAAGTCTTGGAGAGGAGCCAGCCAAAGCCCAGAGAGAGAAGCTCATTACCCAGGGACAAAAGCTAAGTACCCTGTTGTAGCTAGAGGGAAAAAGCCAGGCATTGCCAGCAGGGCAAAGCCCAGTGACTGGGAGGAAAATCCCTATTGGAGAAGGAACTTGAGAGATACAGTTCCTAGCACAGGACTCTTGAACCCTGTTGATATAGAGCACTTACCAAACAGAATAACCAGTGTCATTCAAGGGAAGAGCTGTGAGGATTTCAGTTATAAAGATTGTTATGTGCCTCCAAATACAGACTATGAGCAGATGCAATGGGAAAACCAGGAGTGTGATATAGAACTGGATTCCATGGATTGCACGCTTTGTCTGTCTGATGAAATTACATCCCTATGTTAGCCAGGCAAGCAAGAGTTCTGTGATACATTGTGCTGGCGAAGAGTTTATTTTCTATACTGTGAAGAAACAGTTTTCTTTTGTGTTCCTTTGTGCTGTTCATAAAGAATCCTATGTGGGACGGGGAATAAAACCCAAATTATTTATTTTGCCTTAATTACACGGCTACTGACTATTTCTTTAATAAGGCAATCCGCACATCACGGCCCTAGGTGGGCGCCTAACAGGGCCAAAAAGGGGTGCTGGTGACATATGGCATAGTTGGCAGGATTCTGGAAGAGGAGTACGGCGGGAGCACGGCAGAGCTAACTGTACCGAAGAGCGGACAAAGACTGCTATTGACCACGCCCGGGAAAGTTCCAGAAACCAGAGGAAAAAGTACCTTCTCAGAGTTTGATGCACCACCTAACTCAGGTAAAACGTATCTGGGCACAGGCAGTGGGGGACACCGGTGAGAAGGGATGCTAAGGAGGAACCTAGGCATAGCTGCCTCCTTTTTGAAAAAAAAAAAAAAGTACCACACTTGGTGTTTTTGTGTGTTTGTTTGTATTTCAGTCTGTGAGCATGGAGAACCCTCCGGATATGATGCAGTGGATCGGACTGCAGTTCAAAAGGCAGAGGGAGTTGGCCCAGTTGAGCTAGGAGCGAGCGCTGGAGGCCATGAGGGCCCAGCAAAAGCCTCTGATGGACTTAATACAGACATTGCTGACAAGACCAGCCGAGGAGAAAACTCCTACCGGACATTTCTGTGGGGTAGGCCCACAAAGCTGTGGGGTCTTATCTTTTGGACAGCTAACGAAAGCAGATAATGTAGATGACTTTTTAGAAGCTTTCGAGCGAGTAGCACATAGCGCAAAATGGCCCTATGAGCAGTGGGCAATGAGGCTAGCCACCTCCTTGACGGGAGAGGCCCTGGCGGCATACCGGGCTATGCCCGCCACCCAAGCTAATAAGTATGATGAAGTTAAAGCTGCCATTAGGGACAGGCTAGGCCTGTCGCCGACGGTATACCGACGCATGTTAAGATCAACCAGACTCCAGCCAGGCGAAACTCCTAAGGCACTTCGCGAAAGAATTAGTAACCTGGTGGAGAAATGGCTTGTCCCAGAGGGGAAAACCCTAGAAACAGTGCTTGATTTAATTGTGTTAGAACAATTTATGGAGGCTGTTCCAGCCGAAATAAAATCTTTTCTAACGCTACAGAATTGCCAGACCTCAAGCGAGGCAGCTCACCTTGCTGAAAGGTTTATGGAAGCGGAACTTGCTCATAAACCGCAGGGTGGCGCTGGTAACACGCGTGAGGTAGCCAATTCTGGAAAAATGCTTAATGACCCTGTAATGTGTGTAAAAAAATGTATGCCTAAAGGTGAGGTGGTGGACACCCACATTAAGTGTTTTAAATGTGGGAAGAGGGGTCATAGAAGAGATGAGTGTATGAGGCGGACAGCATTGATGAATGATTGTGGAAGGAACAAGCGAGAGGGCTTTAGCATCACTGTGGAAGTGCAGGGGGTGGTTGCCCAAGCCTTCCTTGACTCTGGCGCGGACCAGACCATGATGTCCAAAAGGTTCTGGCATGTTTTACAGGCCAGTAATCGGTCTACCCCGAGCCAACCAGGTGGGATAGCTAAGAAAAAATGTATCCATGGTTCAGCCGCTAGCTATCCTCTGTATAGCTTGGTGATAAAAGGTTTAGGCACACAAAAAAAGGTTTTAGTTGCCTTAGTCCCACATCTACCGTATGATATAGTGCTAGGCCGCGACTGGCCACCTTTTGATAAAGGGTTGGGGGAAGGCCTACACAAAGGAGATAGAACGGCTGAAGGATCCCAAACCCAACGGGCCAAGGCCCGGTTGGAGCCTTCGAGTGGGAGGTTGGATACCTGGGAACTCAGGGATGAAGCCTCAGAAGAGGGTGATGAACTAGCCAATGAGACCCCACGAGAGGGGGTAGAGATGCTGAAAAGAGAGCATATGTCCAAGCAGGAAAAGGAGGGGGAAGGGGAAGCTATGGTGACCCTAGTTCCTGAACCCCTATTTGCCAAGGACCGGAGAGTGGGATCCAAAACAAAAGGCCAGGTGAAAACAGAGATATCCAAGAGGGAGGGCTTTGTTTTAAAGTTTTGTAAAACATCTCCCAATGCCCAGAGTCCACAACGAGCCACCACCGCGGCCGCAGGGTACGACCTCTTCAGTGCAGTGGAGGAGGTGGTACCCAAAAAAGGAAAAACCTTGACTGATACGGGGTTGCAGGTACAAATACCAGCAGGGTGCTATGTACGAATAGCCCCCCGTTCCGGACTAGCGGCAAAATATTTTATTAATGTTGGGGCAGGGGTTATTGACCCAGATTACAGGGGAGTCGTGAAAATTTTACTTTTTAATTTCAGTGAGAAAGATTTCAAAGTTAAAATAGGCGACAGAGTAGCCCAGCTCATCTGTGAGCGGATTGGGTTCCCCGAGCTGAAGGAGGTACCGGTATTAACCCCAACCAACCACGGGGGAGATGGTTTCGGATCCACGGGGCAGAGAGAGGTAAAGGGCATGACCGCAACGGCGGAGGAAAAAGTAGAAGACGATCTAGGGCCACAGGTTATAGATTGTAAAGAAAACCCGGCTCCAAGAATAGGTGAGGAACTGTCGCAACACCAGCAGAAGCAGTTAGCTCAGTTGTTGGCAAGGTTCAGGGACGTCCTCACTCCAGTACCAGGGGGAATGGGTTTGGTGGCCCATGAAATTATCACCCCTCCGGGGAAGATAGTGAGACAAAAACCATATCGCTTACCGGAAGCCCGTAAGAGGGAAGTAATTTCTCAAGTACAAGAAATGCTGAAAATGGGCATAATCGAAGAATCTAAGAGCCCTTGGTGTAGTCCGGTAATCCTAGTACCCAAGCCTGACGGAAGCTTACGCTTCTGTATTGATTTTAGACAAGTCAACGCGATTTCGCTTTTCGATGCCTACCCCATGCCGAGGATCGAAGAATTGTTGGACCGGCTGGGGCAGGCACAGTATATGACCACCTTGGATCTTACCAAAGGTTATTGGCAGATCCCTTTGACCCATGCCTCTAAGCCCAAAACTGCCTTTAGCACCCCTTTGGGGTTGTTTCAATTCCGGCGAATGCCATTCGGATTACATGGGGCGGCGGCGACATGCCAGAGGCTCGTTGACCAGGTATTGTGTCCTCATCATAGCTACGCTGTAGCTTACATGGACGATATAGTTATACACAGCGCTAACTGGACACAACACCTGCCCAGGGTCGAGGCTGTTCTGAAGGCCCTGCGGCAAGCTGGCCTGACCCTAAACCCGGGAAAATGCTTATTCGCCGGGACCGAAGTTAAATATTTGGGGCACATGGTTGGGAAGGGCAGGGTTCAACCTTTACTCAGTAAAGTCGAGAGTGTGCGCAACTTTCAAAAGCTCGTAACTAAGAAACAGCTTAGGAGCTTTCTTGGCCTTATAGGCTATTACCGCAGGTTCATACCGCGCTTCGCAGATGAAAGCGCTGTCCTGACCAACATGCTCAAGAAAAATGCCCTGAATAATGTACGGTGGACAGCGCAGGCGGACAAGGCCTTTGTACTATTGAAGGAAAAGTTATGCCGAGCCCCGGTTCTTCACGGTGTGGATTTCCGAAGGCCTTTCATACTACAAACGGATGCCTCAGAAGTTGGATTGGGGGCAGTCCTTTCCCAAGAATTTGAGGGAGTAGAACATCCTATTATCTATTTGAAATTCCATATAAAAGGGGGAAGGCAATGGCAGTGGGGGTGTACTATCGAGCACCTGGCCAGAATGACCAAATGGATGATGAAATGCTCAAAGAAATCAAGGAAGCTAACAAAAGTTGCAGCGCAGTAATAATAATGGGTGATTTCAATTACCCCGGTATCGACTGGGTCAGTGTCACGTCAGGACATGCTAGGGAGATAAAGTTCCTAGATGAAATAAATGACTGCTTCTTGGAGCAGATGGTTCATGAACCGAACAGAGGGGAAGCCATATTAGACCTAGTCCTTAGTGGAACACCAGATCTAGCGCAAGAGATAAGGGTGTTGGGGCCACTTGGCAATAGTGATCATAGCATGATCGCCTTTGATTTAATTAGTGGAGGAGGAATAGTAAGGAAATCCACAGTACTACCTTTTAACTTTCGAAAGGCAGACTATGATAAAATGAGAAAAACAGTTAAGAAAAAACTAAAAGGAGCAGTTGCAAAGGTTAAAGACGTACATCAAGCTTGGGTGTTGCTGAAAAATACTATCTTGGAAGCCCAGACCAGCTGTATTCCACGCTTTAAGAAAAGTGGAAGGAAGTCCAAAAAACTGCCAGCATGGTTTAAAGGTGAGGTCAGAGAGGCTGTTGTTGCCAAAAAAGCATCTTTCAGGAAATGGAAAAAAGAGCCAAACGACAAAACCTGGAAACAGCACAAGCACTGGCAAGTCAAATGCAAGGCATTGATAAGGCAGGCAAAGAGAGAATTTGAGAAGAAGCTTGCTGCGGAAGCAAAAACAGGAAATAAAGACCTTTTCAAGTACATTCGTAGCAAAAACCCTGTGAGAGAGTCAGTTGGTCCATTAGATGATAAAGAAGTTAAAGGAGCACTAAGAGGCGACAAGGCGATAGCGGAGAGACTGAATGAATTCTTTGCTTCGGTCTTTACTGAGGAAGATGTAGGGATGTTACCCATGACTGAAGTGGTATTTAAAGGTGCGGAAGAATTGAAGGAAATATCGATACATCGGGAAGATGTCTTACAACTATTAGATAAACTGAAGAGTAGCAAATCACCTGGGCTGGATGGTATACATCCAAGGGTGTTGAAAGAACTGAAATATGAGATTGCAGAACTGCTATCAGTAATCTGTGAACTATCATTAAAATCATCTCTAATACCTGAAGATTGAAGGATCGCCAATGTAACACCAATTTTTAAAAAGGGTTCCAGGGGTGATCCGGGAAACTACAGACCGGTGAGCCTGACGTCAGTACCGGGAAAAATGGTAGAAACCATCATAAAGAATAAAATTACTCAGCATGTAGATAGTCACAACCTAATGGGAGACAGCCAACATGGCTTTAGACAAGGAAGATCTTGTCTTACTAATCTGTTATGTTTTTTTGAAGGAGTGAATAAACAGGTGGACAAAGGTAAGTTGGTTGATATTATGTATCTTGACTTTCAGAAAGCCTTTGACAAGGTCCCTCATCAGAGACTTTTGGCAAAACTAAAGAGTCATGGGATAGGAGGCAGTGTACTATTGTGGATCAGGAACTGGTTAAAAGATAGAAAGCAGAGGTTAGGGCTAAATGGCCAATTTTCCCAATGGAGAAAGGTGAATAGTGGTGTACCCCAGGGATCTGTGCTGGGTCTGCTGCTTTTTGACATATTCATAAATGACCTGGAAAGTGGAATAACGAGTGAGGTTATCAAATTTGTAGATGACACAAAACTATTTAAAGTTGTTAAAACCCAAGAGGATTGTGAAAAATTGCAAGAGGATCTTGATAAATTGGAAGACTGGGCATCAAAATGGCAGATGAAATTTAATGTGGACAAGTGCAAGGTTATGCACCTAGGGAAGAACAACCCAAACTATGGTTACACGATGCAAGGTTCCACATTAGGAACCACCACCACCCAGGAAAAAGATTTAGGCATCATTGTGGATACCATGTTAAAAGCCTTGGCCCAGTGTGCAGCGGCGGCCAAGAGAGCAAATAGAATGCTAGGTATGATAAGGAAAGGAATGGAAAATAAAACAAAAGATATTATAATGCCTCTATATCGTTCCATGGTGAGACCGCACCTTGAATATTGTGTGCAATTCTGGTCGCCGTATCTTAAAAAGGATATAGCGATTTTAGAAAAGGTACAGAGAAGAGCCACCAAAATGGTAAAGGGGATGGAAGGATACTCCTATGAAGAAAGGCTAAAAAGGTTAGGGCTCTTTAACCTGGAAAAGAGACGGCTGAGGGGAGATATGATAGAAGTCTATAAATTAATGAACGGAGTAGAACGGGTAAACGTAGATTGATTGTTTACCTTATCAGAATAAAGAAAGACTAGGGGACATGAAATGACGCTACAGGGTAAACTATTTAAGACTAATAAAAGAAAATATTTTTTCACTCAACGTGTAATCAAACTCTGGAATTTGTTACCGGAGGATGTAGTAAAGGCTGTTAGTGTAGCTGGGTTTAAAAAAGGTTTGGACAAGTTCCTGGAGGAAAGGTCCATAAACCTTTATTAAGAAGTGACCGAAGATATCAGTGCTTGACCCAGTACAAGCATTGTGGAACTTGTGTCTCTTGGGGAAACTGCTAGGTACATGTGACCTAGATTGGCCACTGTTGGAAACAGAATACTGGGTTTGATGGACCTTGGTCTGACCCAGTATGGCATATCTTATGTTCTTATGTTCTTAAGTTGTCCCAAGCTGAGATGAATTATTCCACGGTAGAGAGGGAATGCCTCGCTATTAAGTGGGCAGTGGAGGCACTTCGTTTTTACCTGACAGGCCGTCACTTTGTCTTGATAACAGATCACGCTCCTCTGAAGTGACTGGGGAGAATGAAAAATCATAACCCGCGTCTTACACGCTGGCACCTTGCACTCCAGACATTCAATTTTACCGTACAGCATAGGGCAGGTAAGCTGCATGGTAACGCAGATGCATTATCCCGTATTACGTGCTGTGAGGACAGGAGTCCCCCAGCCCGTAATATCTTAAAGGGGGGGTTATGTGATGAGGTAACTAGTACAGAGCCTATGTTATATGAGGAAATGGCTAGCTCAGAGCTTATGGTAATAGGAAAAGAGGAAGAGCTTACCTCACAAACACATAGGCAGCAAACATATTCAGCTTTCAAAAAGCCCAAGTATAGTGGAGAAAGCTTTCCATTCTCCAAAGATGACGCAGCAGAAAGCCAAAAGGCTAATCAAGCTCACCTGAGTGGAAGGACACATACAATGTGCAGAGAACAGGAGCATAAAAACTACAGGGAAAGCCCAGTAGAGAAGCAAAGGGAGGGGCTGGAGCCAAGGCAGCAAAGGCAGGAGCAGAAGCCAAAGGGTGGAGCAGGCTGTAGCTGCAGAGGAGTCTCCCAAGCCAGAGGGGGCCTCGTTCACTGGAAAGTGAGTAACCAAGAGGAAGGAAGTCCTCTCAACCAGCAGACCTTGCTAGGACCAGGAAGTAAAGGAAGTGTCCCGGTAGCAAGAGGCAGCAGACCCAGACTCTCTTCAGAAAGTGATTTCAGCTTGGACCCGGTTACAGAGACGTGGAAGTCTTGGAGAGGAGCCAGCCAAAGTCCAGAAAGAGAAGCTCATTACCCAGGGACAAAAGCTAAGTACCCTGTTGCAGCTAGAGGGAAAACACCAGGCATTGCCAGCAGGGCAAAGCCCAGTGACTGGGAGGAAAATTCCTATTGGAGAAGGAACCTGAGAGATACAGTTCCTAGCACAGGACTCTTGAACCCTGTTGATGTAGAGCACTTACCAAATAGAATTACCAGTGTCATTCAAGGGAAGAGCTGTGAGGATTTCAGTTATAAAGATTGTTATGTGCCTCCAAATACAGACCATGAGCAGATGCAATGGGAAAACCATGAGTGTGATATAGAACTGGATTCCATGGATTGCACACTTTGTCTGTCTGATGAAATTACATCCCTATGTTAGCCAGGCAAGCAAGAGTTCTGTGATACATTGTCCTGCCGAAGAGTTTATTTTCTATACTGTGAAGAAACAGTTTTCTTTTGTGTTCCTTTGTGCTGTTCATAAAGAATCCTATGTGGGACAGGGAATAAAACCTGAATTATTTATTTTGCCTTAATTACACGGCTACTGACTATTTCTTTAATAAGGCAACCCGCACCTCACGGCCCTAGGCGGGCGCCTAACAGGGCCAAAAAGGGGTGCTGGTGACAATATATATCAATCTTTCTAGTACTACATATCACTATGGTATCTAGTTATGGTTAAGGTTATGGTTTAGGCATTTGATATACCGCCCTTTACTTATGCATCAGAGCGGTTTACAAGTATATACTAACAGGTACTTTTTATTCCCTTGTCCCCGAAGGGCTCACAATCTAAGTGTACCTGAGGCAATGGAGGGTTAAGTGGCTTGCCCAAGGCCACAAGGAGCAGCCATGGGACTAGAGACCTCAGTCCCTCCAGCCTGAGGTTACTTGTCCCCATGTGGGAATTGAACCACCGGCCCTCCGACCTGAGGTAACCTGTCCCAACCACTGAGCCACTCCTCCCATATATTATTGGTAAAGTAGAATATATGTGACTCCACATGTGCCATTTCAGCTGTGGCAACAAGCCCTACCTCTTAAAGATGCATGTACCACCACTGGGTTGTTCAAATCAAAATGATATAGCTTAACGATCTGGATATTGACAGCCTGATTATGAACATTGCCTCTGTTACACATCACTGAGTGATGTGTTGTGGAATGCAGTATGTGTGTCCCCTTCCCCTTGCTCTGTCTTTTACATTTTTGCATGTGTCCACAGCATACAAGCTAATAAATCTTTGACTTCATGATGATAAAAGCAGTCTACATGTTTGAACATACAGTCAAACCTCGGTTTTCATACGCCCCGGTTTTCATACGCTTCGGTTTTCAACGTCTTTTTTGACTGAGATTTTGTCCCGGTTCTCATACATCGCTTCGGTTTTCAACGTCTTTTTTGACTGAGATTTTGTCCCGGTTCTCGTACATCGCTTCGGTTTTCGTAAAGCACAGTACTATAAATACATACACCCTCGCGCTGCACACCGGTCTGTATACACTGCCGGAACGCCCGCCCGGTCCCGGCAGCACTGCCCCCCGGACTCACCGATCGCCAGCGTGATGAGAAGCGAAAGCCAGCTGAGCACGTAAATGAAACACATCCTCGAGCCTGGTCAGAGTCAGAGAGGCAAGGATTGCGCAGAGAGGAAGGCCCCGATCTTGTCCACCGCCTGCCCGTTCTCTGGAGCGCCCCCTCAGGCTCGGAGGTAGCAGGGAAGAAAAGCTGTTAACGTAAGCAGGAGATGTTGCATGAATGTGGGAGGCAGTTCTTTTTCTTGCAGGGTACGTCTGAAGCTATATCATTAAGATTTTCTGCCATTCTGAAGCATTGAGCAGATAATGTAAAGGTATTTTAATGGGCTGAATCCAATGTGATTCCGAAGAGAGCTGGGCACAGCAGCTTGTCAGGGGTGGCTAAGGCCAAATGTTAACATACTGTACTGTACAGTACTGCACTTAGCTTGCTTTCAGTGATGTTAAATGTTCATTTATCCATTTCATTCGTCATTTATATTTATTTCTCATTGTTTTCTGTATGTAAAAATATAGTTATTCTCTATAAAATGTATTTTTTGTGAATATTTTTGGGTGTCTGGAACGGATTAATTGGATGTACATTATTTCTTATGGGAAATATTGCCTCAGTTTTCATACGTTTCGGTTTTAGTCAGACTTTTTCGAATGGATTAATCATGAAAACCGAGGTTTGACTGTATATGTTTAGTCAAAATATTCATCCCTGACCTCCACATATGTCTAACACTTTTACTCCAAGATATTCAGGTCCTCCAAATATAACTCTGTTAGTTGCTCTGCAGACCACTCTTCAGCAGTTAATGCAGTCTCATCAGTGCTTGAAGACATTCCTTCCTTCAAGTCTTTTTGGAAGTTAGGGTACAGGTGATAGTCAGTAGGGGTCAGGTCAGGAGAGTATGCTTGATTTTACAGCAATTCAAAGCATTGATCAGCCAGTGTGTGCTGCATGCTGGCTGCAGTGTGAGGAGAGGCAGACCCCAGGCACATCTTGCAAGCTTTCATAGACATATGGAGACCAGTTCCCTCTTCAATTTGTCCATAAGGGAAATGTAGTAGTTAGCCATATTTCCCCCTTTTGCAGGTGATCAACAAGCACAATTCCCTCTTTGTCCCTACAGACAGACGCCATCAGTTTGCTTGCTGGTATCATAGTCTGGAACCTCTGATGACCTGTGTAACCACTGTATCTGCACTCTTTGCATTGTTTTTTGGAGTGGAGGAGTAGCCTAGTGGTTGGGGCAATGTACTTCAGGCTGGAAGGTCAGGGGTTCAAATCCCACTAGAGGACAGCAACCTTGGGCTGGAAGGACTGGGGTTTCTAGTCCCACAGGTGCTCCTTGTGGTCTTGGGCAAGCCACTTAACCCTCCATAGCCCATGTTCTCTGTAAAATAGTTTTCTCCAAGTTATAATACCCTGTTCAATGTAATTTCAGTTTGTTCAATGTAAACCGCGCTGATGCAGAATAGCGCGGTATATAAGAGAATGTAAATAAATAAATAAAATAAAAATAAAATATGGATCCAACATGCATCCCTAGTGGCAATTCAAACAAGGTATCCCACATGTTCAAATGTGAAGCAGGCAATCATTCACACTTCAGGCCAACACTGAGGCATTTGGGAATCCATTTGGCTGAGAGCTTCATCATATCTACAATGTCATGGATGATATAGGCTACATGTTCTGGTGATCTCTTCAGTGTCTCAGCTATATTGTTAAATGATATTCAGAGATCTCCAGAACCATGTGATACTAACATCCATGTGTTATGGAACTGCCCCCTCACTTGACCTCTGAGGACATTATTCATGTTCATAGCTGCAATGTCCTCTTCTCAGCTTGACAACACAGTTATTGACTGTTGAGTAGGAAGGACACTTATTACCTACTGTGACATCCACATCATCGTCAATTGATTTTGCCAAGTTCTCTTGTAAGGACAGATATTTCATCACTGCTCGCCACTCTTTTGTCATGATATCTCTGTTGTTCTGTGACTATCTGGCTTCACACCTACAGACCTAGTAAGTATATGAGTTTTAATCATTAACTTTGGAATGGCCACATTGAAAACACTTACATTCAACATGATACAGTATTGTTATGTTACAGAGGTTGGTGGAATCTTGTCAGCAAAAGGCATATCAGCAAACCCTCATATGTGGAGAAGCAGTCAAAATGGCACATGTGAGCTCTTCATGCTACATTGTTTCCTCTTATTCTGCTGAACACATCATCCCTGTCAGCACTGAAAGTGTACCTGGCCCTACAGAACACAGCAACTGCAGGCATATGGTCGCATGTTAAGTGTGGTATTCCACAATCAAAGTACTTGCCCTTGTGATTCTTAAACATCTTAAAGAAACTCTAACAGCCATTACAGTGGTTTGCAATGGCAGACAATGCTTGATATCTACTATACACAGAGTTAAATTCTTACCAGTCCAATCTACCATCTGAGCTGTTCTATTAAACAGCAGTAGTGGCCATTAGGCAGGCATGCTGCTTCAATATGTCCTTATGGGATAGATTAGGATACTTGTTTAGCAGGTCTGGATGTCCGATCTGGACCTGTTAAATGTCCGGATTGAACTGGCGGCTACAGAGCTCCCCGCACTTATAGCCAACTTGTGAGGGGAGCTCTGTTTGTGGGCGGGAGAGGGTGGGCTGGGGGAGGAGAGAGGGCAGGCGCTGGGAGGGGAAGTGACCCCAGATGTACAAGGCCAATTCTGAGGTCGGCCCTGTATGTCTGGGGTTGACAGGTTAGACAGGGGACTAATTCCACCTCAGAGGTGGAATAAGTCCCGCTGGATGTCAGGGGATGGTGGAGCTGGGTTGGACCGAAGAGGTGAGAGTGCAGGAGGTTCCTCACAGCCTGAACCTGGCCATGGGATGTCCAATCGGGAGCTGGGCTGTGGGGAAAGAATTTTTTGGGAGGTGACCGGTGATTGCAGCTCCTTCATGATGCTGTGGTGGTATGGCATAGGATGCCATGCCACTGCCACTCTATGAAGGAGCCTGGCTGAGTTAGCCAGGGAAGTGGCTGGATGTTCAGGGTGCCTGAATTGGGATACCTCCTGGATATCCAGCCACTGTGCTGCGAGTCAGCTCTCACGTGGACAACTAGCCCTCGCAGGAGCAGAATCGAGTGCATACCCGGGCCATCCAGATGTCAAGACTTCTGGACGGCCCAGGGACGCACATGTCTGAATGTGCCTCTATGCCTTCTGGCCAGACTGCAGAGTATGTGTGGAATACACATTCTGGATGGCTATAATCTGTCTTGTGCACAAACCTTCTACAGTGGCTTATCTTGATGGCTGTGTAGCAAATCAGATCTCATGAACACTGCATGTATGTGAGCTTTGACACACTCAAGACACCTGTTCTGTAGAGAAACATCTGGTATTCCATAAGAGGGATGCATATTTGTGCCAATGAGATACTTTGACATTTTTCCACAAGGATTGACTAAAAATAACATGCAGTTAAGTGTGTACACTGTGCCTAGAATTTAAATTTGCACAGTTATTGTGCAATATGAATTTGCACTGTTAGAGTCAGATTTTTTTCTATAATGTATTTTATGAAATGATTTTTTTAATATATTTTTAATTTTTTTATTTATGAATTTCAAAATTTTACATAAGAACTTAAGAACATAAGATATGCCATACGGGGTCAGACCAAGGTCCATCAAGCCCAGAATCCTGTTTCCAACAGTGGCCAATCTAGATTATAAGTATCTAGCAGTTTCCCCAAAAGACACAGATTCCTCAATGCTTGTACTGGATCAAGCAGTGATATCCTGGGTCCCTTTTAATAATGGTTTATGGACCTTTCCTCCAGGAACTTGTCCAAACCTTTTTTAAACCCAGCTACACAAACAGCTTTTACTACATCCTCCATTAACAAATTCCAGAGTCTGATTACACGTTGAATTAAAAAATATTTTCTCTAATTAGTCTTAAATAGTTTACCCGGTAGCTTTATTGCACATCCCCTAGTCTTTCTATATTCTGATGATGCAAACAATCAATCTACGTTTACCCATTCCAATCCATTCATTACTTTATAGACCCCTATCATATTTCCCCTCAGCTGTCTCTTTTCCAGGTTGAAGAGCCCAAACCTTTTTAGCCTCTCTTCATAGAGGTATCCTTCCATCCCCTTTACCATTTTGGTGGCTCTTCTCTGTACCGTTTCTAATAACGCTCTATCCTTTTTAAAATACAGCGACCAGAATTGCACACAATACTCAAGGTGCGGTCGAACCATGGAACGATACAGAGGCATTATAATATCCTTTGTTTTATTTTCCATTCCTTTCCTTATGAAACCTAGAATTTTATTTGCTCTCTTGGCTGCCACTGCACACTGGGCAGTGGGTTTTAACATGTTATCCACAATGACGCCTAAATCTTTTTCCTGGATGGTGGTTCCTAATGTGGAACCTTGCATCGTGTAACCATAGTTTGAGTTTTTCTTTCCTAGGTACATAACTTTGACTTGTCCACATCAAATTTCATCTGCCAGTTCTTGTCTTGCTAATTTGATCCAGTCATAAGGACAAGGGTCAAGTGGTGAGGTGGTGGTGTTGATACTTGTATTGATTTGATCTGGGGCTCTTCCGAAGTGATGGTCTTCACCTTAACCGGGATGGAACCAGGCTGCTGGCATTAACCATTAAAAATTAAATAGAGCAGCTTTTAAATGAGATGATAGGGGAGAGCCAACAGTTGCCCAAGAGTGCATGGTTCGGAATAATGTATCCTTGAAGGATACTACCAAAAAAAATGAAGTTAGGGCACATCAGCAGAGAAGTTCCAATAAAGATAAAGGTAGCCCAAATGTCCTTAAGTACAGAGCAGAACTTAAAGATTCCAAATTACCCCTGCCTACCGATAACCAGATTAATATGAATAAAATACAGTCTCTAAAATGCTTGCATGCAAATGCTAGAAGTCTAAAAAATAAGATGGGAGAGTTAGAATTCATAGCAATAAATGAGAAGTTAGATGTGATTGGTAACTCAGAGAAATGGTGGAAGGAGGACAACCAGTGGGACACTGTGATACCTGGGTACAAACTATATCGTAATGATAGAGCTGATCAAATTGGTGGAGGGGTTGCGCTCTATGTTAGAGAAGGCATTGAGTCACAAAGGATTAAAGTTTTGAAGGAAATAAAATTTGCAATAGAATCTCTATGGACTGAAATTCCATACCAAAAGGGGATGGCGATGGCAGTGGGGTTGTACTATCGACTGCCTGGCCAGAATGAACAAATGTATGATGAAAAGCTCAAAGAAATCAGGAAAGTTAAAAAAAGTTACAGAACAGTAATAATAATGGATGATTTGAATTTCAATTACCCCGGCATTGACTGGGTCAGTGTCACGGCAGGAAATGCTAGGGAGATAAAGTTTCTAGATGAAATAAATGACTGCTTCTTGGAGCAGCTAGTTCATGAACCGACCAGAGGGGAAGCCATTTTGGACCTAGTCCTTAGTGGAATACCCGATCTGGTGCAAGAGATAAGGATGTTGGGGCCTCTGGCAATAGTGATCATAGCATGATCACGTTTGATTTAATTAATGGAGGAGGGATGGTAAGGAAATCCACTGTACTACCTTTTAACTTTCAAAAGGGAGACTATGATAAAATGAGGAAAATAGTTAAGAAAAAACTAAAAGGAGCAGTTGCAAAGGTTAAAGACTTACATCAAGCTTGGGTGTTGTTTAAAAATACTATTTTGGAAGCCCAGACCAGCTGTATTCCACACTTTAAGAAAAGTGGAAGTAAGTCCAAAATACTGCCAGCATGTTTTAACGGTGAGGTCAGAGAGGCTGTTGTTGCCAAAAAAGCATCTTTCAGGAAATGGAAAAAAGAGCCAAATGACGAAAACTGGAAAGAGCACAAGCACTAGCAAGTTAAATGCAAGGCATTGATAAGGCAGGCAAAGAGAGAATTTGAGAAGAAACTTGCTGTGGAAGCAAAAACACATAATAAAGACTTTTTCAAGTACATTTGTAGTAAAAACCTTTGAGAGAATCATTTTGACCATTAGATGATAGAGGGGTAAAAGGGGCAGTAAGAGGAGACAAGGCTATAGCAGTGAGACTGAATGAATTCTTTGCTTCAGTGTTTACTGAGGAAGATGGAGGGACGCTGCCCATGACTGAAGTGGTATTTAAAGGTGATACTGCGGAAGAATTGATAGAAATATCGATACACCGGGAAAATGTATTACAACTCTTTGATAAACTAAAGCATAGCAAATCAACTAGACTGGATGGTACACATCCAAGGGTGTTGAAAGAACTGAAATATGAGCTTGCAAACCTGCTATTAGTAATCTGTAGACTATTGTTAAAATCATCATCAATACCTGAAGATTGGAGGATCGCCAATGTAATGCCAATTTTTAAAAAGTGTTCCAGGGGTGATCCGGGAAACTACAGACCGGTGAGACTGATGTCAGTACCGGGAAATATGGTAGAAACCATTTTATTTTTAAGATCTTTTTATTCGGTAATACAGCAATACAAATAATGGAACATTGCAATACAAAAACCCTGTTTTCTAACCCAACAAGTAGAACCCAACCCCCCCCCCAATCTATTCCCCCCCCCTGGTTCTCAAGAGGAAAAGGGAAATACAGAGATACAGTTGTCAAGTCATTTCAAATCGTACATCTTCAGCCTAAGTACATGCCCACCGCTATTAACCAGGCCAGCGGAATGAGGACTTCCCCTGGGACACAGGTAGATCGATCAACGGAATCGATCCAAAAGTGCCCATCTCTCAGAGTGAAGATCCACTCTATCTGGGTAATGGAGTTTACTATACATTTTCTCGTATTGAGAGTATCGACACACTTGATCTATTTGGGTGTAAATGCTGAAAATTTTTCCAGTTTGATAGAATCATTTTGACAGCTACAGCAATCATGTAGTTCAACAAAAAACGCTCCCCCTTGGGGAGTCCCAAAGGGAGCGATCTCAGATAGACTACATTTCTAGATAGCTCAACTGTGATGCCCAGGACAGTCTGGATTTTGCCCCATACACCCACCCAAAACCTGACCACTAATGGGCAGTCATAGAACATGCGGGCATATGTGCCAAGCTTGTCCTGACAAGACCAGCATTTGCCAGTGGTAGATTTATCCCATTTAGGAAGATTTACAGGGGTCACATAGGCCCTATGAAGAAAGAAAAACATTGATTGCATAATTGCAGCTGACCTCGAGACTCTTGTTACAGGTCCCCATAGAATTTTCCAAGAAAGGGAAGACAACGAACAGGCTGTCTCCGCCTCCCACACCCTAGTTAAACCCGCCGGTTGGCTTGAGACATACCGCCGAAACATATCATATATCTTAGACACCGGGCCCTTTTGTTCAAGCATCTCCCTGAGTCATTTATAAATCCTAGCCTCAGCTGGCAACACCTTAGGCACAATATTTTTCGCCTCCATGCAATGTTTAAGCTGCAGCCAGCGGAGAAAAAAGGATTCCGGGAGGAAAAATTCCGCACGGAAATCAGCAAAACTTTTCCACCCATCCCCACTAATCAGATGGTCCACGACCCATATCCCCTGCACCTGCCATTCATGCCAGGCAATCTTCTGCCCTCCAAGTCTAAATTGAGGATTCCACCATATTGGGGTCATCCTAGAGGGTAAGCTGTTGCCACTCGCTACCTGCGCTAATGCTAAGTAAGCCTCCTGTGTGGCCCGAAGGACTTTCCCCCCCACAGCAGTTTCGGGGCACAAAGCCCCCAGCATATATTTTAGTGGGTAGGGACTAGCCATACACATTTCTACTGCCAACCAGCTAGGGCTGTGTTCATTACCATCGCCATCTAGCCACCGCGCCCCCTGCTTCAGCAAAAGGGCGTGGTGGTACCATTGAAGGTCTGGGAAGTGGACACCCCCCTGTTCCCTGGGTGCCTTCAGTTTCTTACTTGCAATACGATGTTGGACCCCATTCCATAGAAAGGACAGGAGACTTCTCTCTATATCTGAATATACTTTGGATGGGAGGGTGACAGGAAGCATGCCTAGGATATAATTAATTTTAGGTGTCAGTATCATTTTAATAATCTCCAATCTGCCCCACCATGTGAAACGCAAGGGGGACCAAGCCAGGGTTTTACTACGTATCAGTTGAAAAATCCCCTCAACATTTTCCCGTACCATTTTCTCCCATGAGGAACAATAATATGCTCCTAGATACTTGATGCACCCTGTCTCCCAACGAAAGGGGAATGAGGCCATCATACTAGAGTTGGAACAGCTGTTAAGCGGAAATGCAACTGATTTGGTCCAGTTAATTTTATACCCCGAAAGGCACGAATAAGCTGCGATCAGCTTCAAGAGCCACGGTACTTCGCGGGGTTGCGTAAATAAAATGAGATCATCGGCAAAGGCCGAAAGTTTCACTTGCACTTCTCCGCACGGGAAACCAGTTATGTCAGTACTTTGTCTTATGGCGATAGCCAAGGGCTCTAGTGCAAGGTTGAAATGCAGTGGAGAGAGAGGGCAACCCTGTCGGGTTCCTCTATGCAGGGGGAAGGAGCAAGACAACATACCATTTGCAAGAATCCTAGCACTTGGATGCATATACAGCACACGAACTTTCTGTATGAACTCCCCCCCTAAGCCAAACCACTCCAGTACTGAGAAGAGGAAGGGCCACTCCAACCTATCAAAAGCCTTTTCGGCATCAAGAGAGAGGGCTATATATGGTGAGTCCTCTCCTGCGGCCCTGTCCAGCAAGTTACAAAGTAATCGAGCATTATCTGTCGTCGCTCTACCGGGAATAAACCCGGATTGGTCAGGGTGTATTAAATCACCAATATAATTGGCTAGTCGTTTTGCCAACATGCTGGCGTATACCTTATAATCTGTGTTTAATAGGGATATGGGCCTATAGTTCGTAACAAAATTGGGGTCCTTATCAGGCTTTTCCAGTACTACAATCGTAGCTTCCAAAAAGCTACCGATGCGCTCCTGCTCCTGTTCTAACCACTCATAGTAGATCGCTAGGAATGGGACCAGTTCAGCACTTAACGCTTTATATAACTCCGACGGCAGCCCGTCCGGGCCTGTCGCCTTGCCCCTCGGCATAGAGTTAATTGCCAACCGGATTTCTTTGAGAGAGAAAGGCTCTCCTAGCTTCCTAGCTTGCACCGCCATCAATTTAGGCTGTGTGAGCTTCCCCAGGAAGCTTGCAACAGCTGCTGGATCTGCACTGACCTCCGTAGAGTATAGCTTAGCGTAATATTGGGAGAATTCTTGCAAAATCTATTCGTCATTTACTAATCGGACCTGATTATCATCAATGAGAGAGGTGATTCTCGATTTTTCACGCTTCCCTCGAATGGTACTCGCTAACAACTTACTAGCCCTGTTACTCTCGATATGAAAACGAGCTGATTGCTTCATCATATGATGCTCCACTTCGGAGCTCAAAATCTCGTTGAATTCAAACCTCAGTTTTTGCAGACTCCGCAGGATGTCAGAATTAGGATGTTTAATCCACAGCCTTTCCCCAGCCTTAATTTGGATTTCCAAGGCTGCTAGTTGAGCTTCCCGCTTTTTGTTTTCTTTAATCTTATAGCTGGTAATGGTTCCCCGGAGCGAGGCCTTGAAGGCCTCCCACCAGGCCCATCCCGCCGTATCCTGAACCTTATTTACATCGAAATAAGAACTTATAGTGGGACACAACTCATCCAGAAAGGCGGGCTCCGCCAGCCAGGCCCTGTTAAATGACCAAGATGAGCCCAGACATGTAGTATCGTGCACCTTGATCTTCAACATGATCGCAGCATGATCGGAAACAGTCATGCTCAGTATGTCCGCTTCACAGCTGTTCGCAACTAAAGACCTCGAGACTAAAAAGTAATCTATATGAGAGAGAGAGCTATGAACTGGGGAAAAGAAAGTGTACTCTTTATCTACCGGATGTAACAGCCTCCATATGTCTACTAACCCACAATCCTCCATGAGACTAGAGAGAGCAATGTCCGCTCTCGCCACCTTACTTACCCTCCCAGGACTACGATCCACTAGCGAGTCTCGGACCATATTAAGGTCCCCTCCCAGTATTATAGGAGCCTCGCTTTCTCTTTGCAAAACACAGTTCAGAGCACAGTAGAAGTCAGGGTCATCCTTATTAGGCCCATGCACATTTACTAAAACACACTTAAATTTCCCAAGTTGAAGCAATGTTATGGCCCACCTTCCTGAAATGTCACAGCTGGACCGCATAATCTCTGCTCCCAGCGCCTTGCGCACTAAGATAGCAACCCCGTTCCTCTTCTTATCTGCCGGGGAGCAGCCAGCTAACACAAACCTCCCTTCCTCCAGTTTCCTGGTCTCCAAAGCAGAGAGATGTGTCTCCTGGAGGAAGGCTATATCAGCCCGCTGCTTCATGCAGTATGCTAATATTTTCTTTCGCTTCATTGGTGTCTTAATACCCTTTACATTCAGAGAAATAAATTTTAACTCACTAGCCATAGTCAAATATATCAATACTTACAATTAAGGCTGAATAACACACAAAAATACGATCCATGGTTTCCCTCTGAGAACCGTCCCATCCCACAACCCCCACCCCGCAACCATCTGGACGAGACAGCAAGACTGCCGCTGCATAGCGGGTCCCAGCCCCAAAGAGGTAGCTCTACATAACATATAACACATCTCAGCTAAGATTTAAGTCTCTAGCACCAGCTGCCTCCGAAGTGTATGAGATACCGCTGGTCTGTCGGCCCAGCCACACTCATGCTGGGTCAGGAGGGCAAGTTCAAGCATATTGACCAGACCGCAATTCAGCTGTACTGAAAACAAAAGTCAGGCCTATGCATCAATAATCCGAGGCCCACAGGCTACATGGGAGCACATAAGTGTAAGAAACATAGGTGCCAGTAAACAGTTAAGTATGCATGAGGAGCGCTTCTTGATCTTCAATATATTGTGCCAACAGCGTCGGATCTTCGAACGACTTGGTCACATTATTCAATGTAACTTTGAAGCGGGCTGGGTTGATTAAGCTGTACCTTGCCTGCAACCTCTGCAGACGCGGCCTCAACGCAAGAAACTGCTTCCGTTTTTCCACAATAGGTTTACTAAAGTCCGGGTAGAATGCTACCTTCTGGCCCTCGTACAGCAGTTGCCGACAATTCTTAGCAGCCGAGAGAATCTGTGCCGCTTGTTGGTGCCTCAAAATGCACAGGATCATCGGGCGTGGTGTCTGGCCTCGCGAGTTGGACGCCGGGGGAATGCGGTGGGCCCGCTCTAACTCTAGCAGACGGGAGAACTCAATTTTAAGTAGTTTAGGTATTAGTGCTTCCAAGAACTTAATCGGGTCTCCAACCTCCGCCCCTTCCATGAGGCCGACGATCCGAATGTTATTGCGCCGTGCTCTGTTGTTCATATCCTCATAGTTCTTTTCCAGCCACTCTAGTTTGCGTAGGATTCTCGGGAGTTGCGCAAAGCGTTCCTCGTATTCTGCAGTGGTCCCCTCCATTTTCTCTACTCTCAGCATTAGCGACTGTATCTGAGCGCTCAATTCCTTTAGATCTGATTGCACTGCATTTAGGGCATCACCATTTGCATCTAACCGACTTCGAATTGCCCGTACCTCCTTTAAAAGCTCTTGCATGCCCTCCGCAGCTTCTTGGTGGGGCGCCATTTTATGCGGAGACAACGGGTCCGACTTGATTCTTTTTGTGCCCGCTGACGCCGGATTTGGAAATTCAAGTCGGGTCTGTTTGCTTCCAGACATAGTCTCAGGGCACTGCAGTAATTCAGGCCAACTTGCTCCCCAAACAGTAGCTGAAATGATCAGGATTCTTACGGTGGGGCTTGGGAGAGACTCACTCACACCGCCATGCTGCAGTCGTGCTGGCTCCGCCTCAGGGTAGAAACCATTTTAAAGAACAAAATTACTCAACATGTATGTTTATGTTTATTAAAACTTTATATACCGCCCAATACGGTTAGCATCTGGGCGGTTCACAATACATAAAATACATAAAAAATCAAATTAAAAAAAGAGCTGCGAAAGGAGAAACAGAGAGAGAACGCCATAAAATCATACAGAAAAGAGATGAGGACAGAGAACAGTCGGGGAACAAAGGTGGCAACATAAGGGGGGAGGGGAAACACATCGACAATACAGAAGGGTGGAGGAAGGAAAGGGATAAGGAGCTGGCGTGGTAGTACTAGGAAGGAAAGGGACGGAGCAGGAAGGGGGAGATTAAATGCAGAACAGAGTTTTTAGTTTAGCTTTAAAGGACGGGTAGGAAGTTTCTAATCGAAGGGAGTGAGGAAGTGAATTCCAAAGCCTCGGACCAAGAAAAAAGAAAGCTGAAGATCGGGTGGATTCTAAGTGAGCCTGGGAGGGCGAGGGAAGAAAGACACGGCATGGATGGAACGTAGAGACCGATGCGGGGTATGGAGGTGAACTTGATTTGCAAGATACAGGGGGATACCAGAGTGGAGTACCTTGTGTACATAAATAAGGACTTTAAACTGAACACGGAAGGTAACAGGGAGCCAGTGAAAATGTATTAGCAAGGGGGTGATGTGATCGAAACGTGAGGCATGAGAGAGGATACGTACAGCAGTGTTTTGAACCCGTTGAAGATGACAAATTTGGGATTGGGGAAGCCCGGCAAGACAGACATTACAATAATCGAGACGAGACATAATGAGGGAAATGATAAGAGTGGCCATGGAGGAGGGGGAGAGAAAAGGGCATACAGCACGAAGTTGTCTTAGAGTAAAGAAGGAACATTGAATAACAGAGGAAATATGTTCTTTGAAGGAGAGGGAGGAATCGAGAATAACACCCAAGTAGCGCAAAGAAGAGACAGTGGGGATGGGTGCGGAAGAGAACAAGGGAGTGAGAGAAGGGGGGATTAACAAAGGTGAACCAAATAGCTGAGGTTTTTGAGAGATTGATGTGAAGAAAATTGGCCGAGAGCCAGGAGGCTATGGAAGAGAGACAGATGTTGAAGGCAGTGATGTCAGGAGCAGCCGAGTCAGTATGGAAGAGAAGAAAAATGACATCAGCATAGTAATAGGCAGAAACACCATGCTGTTGAATAAGGAGAGCGAGAGGGGCCAGAAACACATTAAAGAGAAGAGGAGCAAGAACAGAGCCCTGGGGAACACCACAGGGGAGAGAAGTGGAAGGAGAGGACCCTGAGCCAGTGTGAACTGAGAAAGAATGAGTAGACAGAAAAGAGTGCAACCAACGAAGAACCAAACCGGAGAGGCCGGCATCCTGAAGGCGAGATAGAAGAGTACGGTGATCAACCAAATCGAAAGCAGCAGAAAGATCTAGAGAGACAGCGAGAGAGAGTAAACCACAGCCGTGAGCAATGTAAGATCGTTAAGAAGGGAAAGAAGGACAGATTCCGTGCTATGACCCGGGCGAAAACCTGAATGACGAGGATGGAGAGTATAACGTATCATTAATTTTTCAGCTCAATCATAACATAGGAGTTCTGTGCGATATTCAGTAATGCAATGCCTAAACTTAGAAACCATCTATCTGGATGCACCAAGGTCTCAGACTTATATGAGGCTTAAATCAGCCAGACTTGCTGGAATGAAAAAATGCCTTCTTTCGCATCAATGACCTTAATTAGTCATGCATCCATCTGATGTTTTTTTCTTATTTTTTTGTTGTTTAATTTTCTTCTAATCTTTTCTAACTAATGGTCAATCACAGTTGTATGATTCTTCTAATATATTATCTCCCATTCACTCTCATAATTTCAGCAAACTCTATCCACAATAATAGAGTAAATTTTCTCAGAAGATAATGCTTATCTGTGAGTTATGTCCTTATCTGTGGTTTTATCATAGTCTGTGTGGTATCGCCATACTATAAGAGTTCCCAACGTTCAGCAAAAGCGCTTGCACGTTTCACAGTCTGTTTCTTCAGGGGAGCTGTACTTCTGGCTTTAGACCACGTTCTTTAAACTGCACTGACTACAAAGAAATTAAAATACAAACCAGCATTATGCTAGCACTACTCCAATAGATTCATGCTCTTATGATATTAAGAACTACCAAGCATCAGAAAGTACCTTATTTCTTCGCAGCTCACGCTTCAATTTTTCAATGACACCAAAAAACGCCGCGCATGCGGACTAACCCCTTCCCCCTGCTTATATAAGGGAAGAGTGTGTCAAGATTTTTTTCTTTCTTAAAGGAACCATTCTCCATAGCTCACTTGCATAAATGCCAATCTATCTGGGCATTTAAACCCTTTGGGTAAACTGTTGATAAGAGGAATATCCATCGCTGTTCTTGATAGAGAAGCTGTTGCTCCCTGGTGCAACCCCTTGACCCATGAAGTACTTGTTCTGTAACAAAACAGCGGAGATCTTGAAAAATGTGTTGGGATTTGAGGCAGTGTCTGGCTGATTTAAGCCTCATATAAGTCTGAGACCTTGGTGCATCCAGATAGATGGTTTCTAAGTTTAGGCATTGCATTACTGAATATCGCACAGAACTCCTATGTTATGATTGAGCTGAAAAATTAATGATACGTTATATTGTTATATGAGCTCAAAAAAGTGACCACTATATAGTTTGTTTAATACAATAAGAGGATAGAGAGTAGTCATGGCTTAATAGGAGAAAGCCAACATGGCTTTAGACAAGGAAGATCTTGTCTTACTAATCTGATGTTTTTTTGAAGGTGTGAATAAACAGATAGACAAAGTTGAGTCACTTGATAAAGAGTGTATCTGGACTTTCAGAAAGCCTTTGACAAGGTCCCTCATCAGAGACTTTTGGCAAAACTAAAAAGTCATGGGATTGGAGGCAGTGAACTATTGTGGATCGGGAACTTGTTAAAAGATAGAAAGCAGAGTGTAGGGCTAAATGACCAATTTTCCCAATGGAAAAAGGTGAATAGCGGAGTACCCCAGGGATCTGTGCTGGGTCCGCTGCTTTTTGACATATTCATTAATAACCTGGAAAAGGGAATAATGAGTGAGGTTATCAAATCTGCAGATGACACAAAACTATTTAAAGTTGTTAAAACCCATGAGGATTGTGGAAAATTGCAAGAGGATCTTGATAAATTGGAAGACTGGGCATCCAAATGGCAGATGACATTTAATGTGGACAAATGCAAAGTTATGCATCTAGGAAATACCAACCAAACTATGGTTACACAATGCAATGTTTCACATTGGGAACCACCACCCAGGAAAAAGATTTAGGCATTATCATGGATAACATGTTAAAACCCTCCTCCCTGGGGGGCGGAGCCAGCGGAGAACAAGATGGTCGCATAGTGCGTTCTCTCCTGTGAGCCCCGAGTGGAATCCTGTAAAATTGCCTTTCTAGGAAGCAGAGCGGTTTCTGTTTTTGGCCGTAAAGCTGCAGCACAAAGAAGGGATGACATCCGTCAAACAAACCAAGTTGGAGTTTGCATCGGGAGGAACTTCTGGGTCTAAACGGGCAAAGCAGGATCCCCCTTCACCCTTAAAGATGGCGCCCGATCGCGGCTCAGCTGAGGGCATGAAGGAAATATTGGGTGAAGTTCGGGCATTGCGCTCTTTAATATCGGCGAACGGGGAAACCTTAGCCCTGATGCAAGGTGATATGCAGGAGCTCAAGGAACAGATGCGGGGCCTTACAGACCGCTTAGCACAAGTGGATGCCACAGTTACGGTGCATGAGGAGCGCCTGCAGACCCACTCTAAGGCCCTTAAAAAGATAGATGTGTTGGAGGCGGGCTTGGAAGATCTTAATAACCGGGCGCGTCGAAACAACATAAGAATCGTCGGCATGCCCGAAGGAGCGGAGGGCGTCGATCCTATCGGTTTCATTGAGGCGCTCTTACCTAAACTACTCAGAATCAACTTTGCCAAGCCGTTTGAGGTGGAACGGGCCCACAGAATTCCGGCACATGCGGGAGGTCACAGTCCGAGGCCAAGACCCTTCATCTTTTGTGCTTTTCGGCACCAGCAGGCCATGCAGATAATGGCCGCGGCAAGAGCATCGGCGGAGGTCCTGTTTGAAGGACATAAGCTCTCATTTTTCCCTGATCTCAGTAAGGCCACGATGGATAAAAGAAAGAAGTTCCTGGAACTGCGGCCTCGTCTTCAACAACTGCAGGCCAAGTATGGTCTGTTTTATCCTGCACGATTTAAGGTGACTTTGGACAATCGCACCAAAACGTTTGAGGATCCCGTCTGCCTGCTGCGTTTCATAGAAGACCAAGAGGCTCTAAAGATGCAAGTGGAAAGGGCGCCCTAACGTGTGGTTCTCCAGGAATGTATATCCTTTTTCCTTGCAAAATGTCTGTAGATGCATGGGGTCCTATGTAACATATGATTAATGTATGTTGACTGTTGCCATGCAATGTTGGAGAGGTCTGTACTGCATGGAGTTTTACTTAGTTCATTATGTTTGATTGTGCTGCATCTGTTTACAGTTTTTTTTGTTGGTTTGCATAACTGTCTGAAATGTATTGGCAATACCAGATTTACTTTGTCAATCTCCTCGGGGCTCTGGGGGGGTGTCGCTCTGTGTAGCCACTTAACTTTCTGCTGTCTCACCCATGATGTGGCTCCTTTTTGGAGAAATAGGGTGTGGTGTCGCAGACTGCCTGGGGATGACCGGGTTATATGGAAGATGGGTCAGTATTGTCTACTAGACCTGCCTGTGGAGAGCTTGGCCTTTATTATCAGACTCCTTTTCCATAATGAGCCCCCTTAGAATTTTATCACTGAATGTGAAGGGCATTATGCATCCTGTGAAACGAAAAAAGATACTGGCATATGCCCAAAGACAAAATGCTGAGTTAGTCTTGCTGCAAGAAACGCATTTGTCCTCTAAAGAGTCCCTGAAATTAGTATCGAAGCATTTCACTGTGATTGCTCATTCACCTGCTTTGGGGAGGAAAAATGGGGTAGCCATACTACTACACAACAAGGTGCAGCTGCAAGTCTTGTCCACACGGGCGGACTGTGAGGGGCGATGGACTAAAGTGCATTTGGCTGCTGGCAATCAACAGGTTGTTGTAATCAATGTTTATGCTCCTAACTTCTCGCAATCATCATTTTTTCATACTCTCATAGAAGCTGCGCAGGACTGCCCATCCATTCCAGTGATTATTGGGGGTGACTTCAACAGCGTCCTTGATCCCTTGCTTGACTGTAGCCCATTTCGGTCCCGGGGAGGCAGCGCTTCTCAGGTATTACTCTCATTAATACAGGAATTAGGGCTGGTGGATATTTGGAGAATACTGCACCCCACGGAGCGGGATTATACCTTTTTCTCTATGCCTCACGGTTCCTTTTCTCAGATAGATTTTTTCTTAATCTCCAGACCCTTAACACCAGCGGTGGGTGATGCGCGTATTCTCAGTACTCACATTTCTGACCATGCGGCTGTTGTCCTGGACATAACCATTGAGGGATCTACACCTAATCAGCACACATGGTCTTTCAACAGAACCCTTCTTGCGGACCCATCCTTCCAAGCGGCCATGAAGCAAGTTATTGAGGAATATTTCAGACGTAATCTTCCAACAGATACAGCGAACTGGGCATGGTGGGAGGCCTTCAAGGCTACGATCAGGGCACAGATCACCAGTTACACAATTGCTAATGCTAAGCGAGCGAGAGTTAAACTTCAAGCTTTGGAGGGGCAGATCAGAGCAGGAGAAAGGATCCTTCAGAGAACCTCCACTCCGGCAGTACTGAATCGTCTGCAGCAGTTAAGATATCAATATAATACCATTTTAAGTACGGAAGTGGAACGACAACTATTTGATAGCCGGGCCCGCTATTATACTGAAAATAATCGGGCAGGGAAGCTATTAGCTGCAAGCCTGAAGGCCCGGAGAAATAAAACACATATTACACACATTTCCAGCGAGCAACATGATCTGTTGACCAGCAACAGTGAAATTGCCGAAGCCTTCCGTCAGTTTTATGCCCATCTATATGCCTCAGAAGTATCCTTCGACGGTGCGGTATGTCAAGCGTTTTCTGGCCTCCGTAGATAGACCGGTGTTGCACCCCTGCCTGGCGGCCGAGCTGGGTAAGCCTATAACGCTTGAGGAGATACGTGAGGTATTGTACAGTATGAAAATTGGTAAAGCTGCCGGTCCGGATGGTCTTCCAGCCGAGTTTTATAAAACTTTTGCGGATGCCCTCCTTCCTCAGCTCTTGACGTACTACCTTTCGCTCCTGAAGCAGGGCTCTACTACTGGTGCATTTGCTCAAGCCACAATTGTTGTCTTAGAGAAACCAGGAAGAGATCCAACGAGTGTTAGCAATTACAGACCCATTTCGCTTCTCAATGCAGATTATAAAGTGTACTCTAGTGTCCTGGCAAAGCGCTTGAGTAAGGTGCTGCCTCAACTGATCCACCCTGACCAATGTGGCTTTGTAGCAGGACGGTCCACGGCTGATAATGGAAGATTATTATGTGAAGTATTGGAAATTGCAGCCAACCTTGATAGCCCCCTGTTGGGCCTTTCTATAGATGCCGAGAAGGCCTTCGACAGACTGGAGTGGCCCTTCCTCTATAAGGTGCTGGACTGGTTCGGTTTACCCAAAGAGTTCATAGCCATGGTGCAGGTGTTGTATGAGAACCCCACAGCGCAAATCCTGGTCAATAGTACCCTTTCTCGGACTCTTCCTCTTCGGCGAGGCACCAGGCAAGGATGTGCTCTATCGCCTTTGTTATTCAATCTGGCATTAGAGCCACTGGTCGCAAAGATTCGTCAATCTGAAAAGATCCTTGGGATGCAGGTACTAGATTTTCATATTAAGCTCTCTGCTTACGCAGATGACCTGCTGGTGTTTCTTCGACCGGAATCAGTCGGTACACTGTTGCAGGTGATTGCTCAATACTCAACGCTCTCGGGCTATAAAGTAAATTGGGCAAAGTCAGTTGCCTTCCCCCTCAACTGTAGGGCGAATGCCTCGATGGTGGATAGGTTTCCTTTCCAATGGGAAACTGCTTCGATAAAATACCTTGGAGTCCACTATTCTGCTTCTTTGGAGGAGACAATATGTTTGAATTCTAGAAAACTTGTGGACCTAGCTAGGTCCCATACTCAGCAATGGTCCCCGCTTCATCTCACCTGGTGGGGCCGGTTGGAAGCTATAAAAATGACCTTAGTTCCCAAAATAAATTATCTACTGAGTATGTTGCCTATGTTCTTGCCCCCTGCAATATATAGAAGCCTGGAAAGGATCATGTGTGCCTTCTTATGGGAGGGGAAAACCCCCCGCATTGCGGTTAAGAAACTAAAGGCAGATAAGACAGCTGGAGGGGTTCACTTCCCAGATTTTTTGTGGTACCATCGTTCCTTCCTGCTGAGTCAAGGGTCGCAATGGCTCCTGAGGGAAGAGGAATCCTGTATTCCGACTTGGCTTCGATTGGAAGAGCGTATGGTTACTCCGTGTCCGCTTCATCTAGTCGCAGGAATGCTTTACCCAACCTCCTCCGGGATTGGCCGGGTTATCATCTCTACTCAGCAAGCCTTTCGAGCATTGTTGCCGATTCTAGGCGAGAGAAATCCTCCCTCACGGCAGCTTCCAATTTGGTTTAACCCGGCCTTTAAAATTGCCAAGGAATCCTGTAATTGGCCGCGATGGCAGAGGTTGGGAATTTGGACAATTGGTCAAGTACTGGATGGAATTAGATGGAAGACTTTTGACAGACTGCAGCAAGACTTTAATCTCCCTTCTGGATGTTACTTCCAATGGATGCAGTTGCGCCACTGTCTAGGGGTGGCTCTTCCGTCCTTAGAGAGGCTGACTGACTCTTGGGGACTCCTGACAGTTATTGAAGAAATAAACTCCAGTGGCGGAACAGTTTCTCGTTTTTATGCTGTATTTAAGGAGTATTATGCACCTCTGAACAGCGGCCTGCGACGCATCTGGGAAGATGAGACGATGACTGCTATGTCTCAGGATGACTGGAAGAAAGTTTGGGTCTCTTCGGTCCGTGCCTCACGCTCTGCAGCTCTCACCCAATCTATGTTTTTCCTGGCACATAGAGCCTTTTTTACTCCTCTCCGATTAAGCAAATGTAATAGAAAGGGGAATGCTCTCTGTTGGTCCTGTAATAAAGAAGTGGGAACATTGCGGCATATGTTGATGGACTGCCCTCACATTCAATCTTTTTGGAGTAGAGTCTGGGATAAAATTCAGCAAGTCCTTCGGTTTTCAGAGGCCTTATCATGGCAGATAATAATATTTCGTAATGCAAGCAAGATCCCAGGCATAGCTAAGCATGATTATTTTTTGCTAAACTTTATGATTATGGTGGCGATTAAACTTTTACTTTCTCACTGGAAAAACCCATGTAAACCCTCTCATTTAGAATGGTGGAATTTGATTTGTTTATTCGCCAAATATGAAAAAGCCTCTGATAGAACACAACAGGCTAAGGGGTTTCGGGTCAAGCTCTCTAAATGGCATGCGCTAGATACGTATATGATATAGATTTCTTATGTTTAGTTTTATGATGTATCTTCAGGCTACCTTCTGGGTAGCAACTGTTTATCTGGCAGGGAGACCCAGGGGGGTCTGCGACACACCGGGGGAGGTAGTTGGGGTTTTTTCTTCCCCCTCTTCTGCTGTTCCCTGCGTCCTCGAGGGTTTTTTCCTCGGGAGGACTGGTTTTTGGGGTGAGAGGGGGGTGTTTTGATCCATTTGATATCTGTTGTATTGTTTTTATTCTTAGTTTTTGTTTTTTCATTATCTTATTTTATTTTTCTTTTTTTTCTTCCTTGATTTGCTGTAAGGTTGCTGGTTCTCTTCATCCACCTATGTTGTCAAGATAATTTGAATCAGGTTTCAGAAGTGTACAGGCCGGTGGGCTATATGTATCTGTATTTCCAGCTCTGTTGGGAAATTGTATCTTATTTGTTGTAACCTTTTGGTGAAAATTTCAATAAATATATAAAAAAAAAAAAAAAAAAAAAAAACCCTCCTCCCTGTGTGCAGCGGCGGCCAAGGGAGCAAATAGAACGCTAGGTATCATAAGGAAAGGAATGGAAAATAAAACAAAGGATATTATAATGCCTCTGTATCGTTCCATGGCGCAACCGCACTTTGAATATTGTGCAATTCTAGTGGCCATAACTTAAAAAGGATATAGCATTATTAGAAAAGGTACAGAGAAGAGCCACCAAAATGGTAAATGGATGGAAGGATACTTCTATGAAGACAGTTTAAAAAGCTTAGGGTTCTTCAGCCTGGAATAGAGACTGCTGAGGGGAGATATGATAGAGGTCTATAAATTAATGAATGGAGTAGAATGGCTAAATGTAGATTGATTGTTTACATCATCGGAATATAAAAAGACTAGGGGTCATGCAATGAAGCTACAGGGTAACCTATTTAAGACTAATAAGAGAAAATATTTTTTCACTCAACGTGTAATCAATCTCTGGAATTTGTTACCAGAGGATGTAGTAAAAGCTGTGAGTGTAGCTGGATTTAAAAAAGGTTTGGACAAGTTCCTGGAGGAAAGGTCCATAAACCATTATCAAAAGGGACCCAGGATATCACTGCTTGACCCAAACAAGCATTGAGGAACCGGTGCCTTTTGGGGAGACTGCTATGTACTTGTGACCTAGATTGGCCACTGTTGGAAACAGGATACTGGACTTGATGGACCTTGCTCTGACCCAGTATGGCATATCTTATGTTCTTATGTTCTTAAGGGAGTCTAGTGTAATATTGTCAAATGAGTTCCATATGGTCAGCTGTAAGTTATCCTTCTCTTTAATTGCTGCTATATGTGTGAATGAAGCAATGTGTCGTCTGAATAGAGAGAAAGGTATGAATTTTGCTGATGTTATAGAGAAAGAGCTGTCAGGTTTTAGCTATCTGCTGAATGTGTGCAGAGAGAGTATAGTCAATAGGATAACCTATTTAAGACTAATAAGGGAAAATATTTTTTCAGTCAATGTGTAATCAACCTCAGGAATTTGTTACCGGAGGATGTATTAAAAGCTGTTAGAGTAGCTGGGTTTAAAAAAGTTTGGACAAGTTCCTGGAGGAAATGTCCATAAACCATTATTAAAAGGGACCTGGGATATCACTGCTTAACCCAATACATACATTGTGGAACCTGTGTCTTTTGGGGAAACTACTAAGTACTTATGATCTAGATTTGCCACCGTTAGAAACAGGATATTGGGCTTGATGGACCTTGGTCTCACCCAGTCTGGCATATCTTATGTTAAGTCCACCATGTGACCTTGTGTCTCTTAGGTTGTCTCTTCCCCCTGTCTTGTCTGCTTGACTTTCTGTCTTTCCTGTCTCGAATTGTAGCTCCTTTTGCTTTTCTGGCCTCTGGCCTTTCTGTACTTCCGTTTTTGATTATTGTACACTGCCGTGTTGTTACGAAGGGCAGTCTATCAAATTGAATAATCGTAAACATATGGCATATCTTATGTTCTAAAAATAATCCCAAGGTTGCGAGCTGAGGAAACGTGGAGGAGTGTAGTGTTATCCACAGAAATAGAGAAGGGAGGAAGGGAGTTGGAGGGTTTAGGGGGAAAAATAAGGGAAGATAAGATTAAGCAGGTCTCATCAGTGACTGAAGAGTCCTCAGGACTCAGGATTCCATTCCAGAAATGTACTGGATCTGCCTTCAAATGAATTATTCTATACGGTTCCCCACACATAAGATAAGTCACGAAATGTCATTGATTTTATTCATATGAATTATGGCACTGATTCAGGATCTAGTTGGTCTCAAAAGAACATAAGATATGCCATAGTGGGTCAGACCAAGGTCCATCAAGCCCAGTATCCTGTTTCTAACAGTGGCCAATCTAGGTCATACATACCTAGCAGTATCCGCAAGAGACACAGGTTCCACAATGCTTGTATTGGGTCAAGCACTGATATCCTGGGTCCCTTTTTAATAATGGTTTATGGACCTTTCCTCCAGAAACTTGTCCAAATCTTTTTTAAACCCAGCTACACTAACAGCTCTTGCTACATCCTCCGATAACAAATTCCAGAGTTTGATTACACGTTGAGTGAAAAAATATTTTCTCTTATTTGTCTTAAATAGTTTACCCTGTAGCTTCATTACATGTCCCCTAGTCTTTCTATATTCTGATAGCGTAAACAATTTATCTACGTTTACCCGTTCCACTCCATTCATTAATTTATAGACCTCTATCATATCTCCCCTCAGCCGTCTCTTTTCCAGGTTAAAGAGCCCTAACCTTTTTAGCCTTTCTTCATAGGAGTAGCCTTCCATCCCCTTTACCATTTTGGTGGCTCTTCTCTGTATCTTTTCTAATAACGCTATATCCTTTTTAAGATACGGCGACCAGGATTGCACACAATATTCAAGGTGCGGTCGAACCATGGAATGATACAGAGGCATTATAATATACTTTGTTTTATTTTCCATTCCTTTCCTTATGATACCTAGCATTCTATTTGCTTTCTTGGCCGCTGCTGTACACTGGGCGGAGGGTTTTAACATGTTATCCACAATGACTCCTAAATTTTTTCCTGGGTGGTGGTTCCCAATGTGAAACCTTGCATTGTGTAACCATAGTGTGGGTTGTTCTTTCCTAGGTGCATAACTTTGCACTTGTCCACATTAAATTTCATCTGTCATTTGGATGCCCAGTCTTCCAATTTATCCAGATCCTCCTGCAGTTTTCCACAGTCCTCTTGGGTTTTAATAACTTTAAACAGTTTTGTGTCATCTGCAAATTTGATAATCTCACTAGTTATTCCCTTTTCCAGGTCATTTATGAATATGTCAAAAAGTAGCGGACCCAGTATAGATCCCTGGGGTACTCCACTATTCACCTCTTTCCATTGGGAAAATTGGTCATTTAGCCCTACCCTTTACTTTCTATCTTTTAACCATTCCCCGATCCATAATAGTACACTGCCTCCTATCCCATGACCTTTTAGTTTTGCCAAAGGTCTATGATGAGGGACCTTGTCAAAGGCTTTCTGAAAGTCCAGATACACTATATCAACCGTCTCACCTTTGTCTACCTGTTTATTCACACCTTCAAAAAAACATCAGATTAGTAAGACAAGATCTTCCTTGTCTAAAGCCATGTTGGCTGTCTCCCATTAGGCCATGACTATCTACATGCTGTTTTATTTTGTTCTTTATGATGGTTTCTACCATTTTCCCCGGTGCTGACGTCTGTAATTTCCCGGATCACTCCTGGAACCCTTTTTAAAAATTGGCGTTACATTGGCGATCCTCCAATCTTCAGGTATTACAGATGATTTTAATGAAAGTTCACTGATTACTAATAGGAGGTCTCATATTTCAGTTTTTTCAACACTCTTGGTGATTTGCTGCTATTCAGTTTATCAAATAGTTGTAATACATCTTCCCAGTGTAGCGATATTTCTCTCAATTCCTCTGCAGTATCACCTTTAAATACCACTTCAGTCCTGGGTAACATCCCAACATCTTCCTCATTAAAGACCGAAGCAAAGAATTCATTCAGTCTCTCCGCTATAGCCTTGTCTCCTCTTACTGCCCCTTTTACCCTTCTATCATCTAATGGTCCAATTGACTCTCTCACAGGCCTTTTGCTATGAATGTACTTGAAAAAGTATTTATTTCGTGTTTTTTCTTCCATAGCAAGTTCCTTCTCAAATTCTCGCTTTGCCTGCCTTATGAATGCTTTGCATTTAACTTGCCAGTGCTTGTGCTGTTTCCAGTTTTCATCATTTGGTTCTTTTTTCCATTTCCTGAAAGATGCTTTTTTGGCAGCAACAGCCTCTCTGACCTCACCTTTAAACCATGCTGGTAGTTTTTTGGACTTTCTTTCACTTTTCTTAACGCGTGGAATACAGCTGGTCTTGGCTTCCAAGACAGTATTTTTAAACAACACCCAGGCTTGATGTAAGTCCTTAACCTTTGCAACCGCTCCTTTTAGTTTTTTCTTAACTATATTCCTCATTTTATCATAGTCTCCCTTTCGAAAGTTAAAAGGTAGTACTGTGGATTTCTTTACTATTCCTCCTCCACTAATTAAATCAAACACGATCATGCTATTATCACTATTGCCAAGTAGTCCCAACACCCTTATTTCTTGCATCAGATCTGGTGTTCCACTAAGGTCTAGGTCCAGTATGGCTTCCCCTCTGTTCGGTTCATGAACCAGCTGCTCCAAGAAGCAGTCATTTATTTCATCTAGAAACTTTATCTCCCTAGCATGTCCTGCTGTGACACTGACCCAGTCGATACCGGGGTAATTGAAATCACCCATTATTATTACTCTGCTGTGACTTTTGTTAGCTTCCTTGATTTCTTTGAGCATTTCTTCATCCATTTGTTCATTTTGGCCGTGTGGTCGATAGTACACTGCCATCACCTTCCCCTTCATACATAGAATTTCAATCCATAGAGATTCTACAGCAAATTTTGTTTCCTGCAAAACTTTAATCCTTTCTAACTCAATGCCCTCTCTAACATAGAGCGCAATCCCTCTACCAATTTGATCAGTTCTATCATTATGATATACTTTGTATCCAGGTATCACAGTGTCCCAATGGTTATCCTCCTTATTACTTTCAAAAATTTCCTTTTCCTCATATGTTACTCTGCTTCCCCATATTGAGGACATTATGGAAATTAGTCTGCTTATGTTCATGTGTATGTATAAATTTGCCTAGTACTTTTTTCTTTGCTTCCTTAATTTCCAGTAGAAGTGTTAGCTTGTGGCTATGCGTGCAGGCTGATCGGAATTGAGTCCCGGCTTGCATGTTCAGGCCCTAGACCCAATTCTGATCCTGAGGGCACATCTAGCCCCATGGGATCAGAATCGGATCTACCTCTGGGCATCCCCATTCCAATCAGATGCACAGGGACCTGGACGGCCACATTGGAATGTGCTTCCATGTGTTTTGTCTTGATTAGATTGTAAGCTCTGATGAGCAAGGGCTGTTTGTTACCTCTATGTGTACAGTGCTGCTTATGTTTTGTAGTGCTATGCAAATGATTATTAGTAGAAATAATAAAAGAAAAAACATTTGGGCTGGCTCAAAAAATGATATATTTACATAGAAATTTACGGAAGAATACTGCACCAATTTGTAAGACCTTAGAATATATAGCTCTAGCTAAATCAGGAAACATATTAATTTTGAAATGTCCTCTCTAAGGATCAAGTTCCTATCTGGTACAAACAACAAAGTCACTATCATAGTCTCCTGGGTCACAGAATACATTGACAGCTCCAGAAACATAGAAACATGATGGCAGAAAAAGACCATATGGCCTATCCAGTCTGCCCTTCCATTCCAACTATTGTAGTCCCTTTTTTAGATCTTCTGTGTTTGACCTATGCTTTCCTGAATTCAGATACTATTCCTGTCTCTACTACCTCCACAGGGAGACTATTTCATGCATCTGCCACTCTTTCCATACAGAAATATTTCTACATATTATTCCTGTGTCCCCTCATTGCAGAACTTTCTTTCAATTGAAAAAGGCTCTCCTCCTATGCATTTATGCTAGAGAGGTATTTAAATGTCTCTATCATACGGGCCAATGCAGAAAGACAGTTCTGAAGCAATTTTTTATGTTCCTGACAACACACGCATTTTAGCATGTGATGCAGGAAGGATAGGGTATGCAAATGACCGCTGCGGTACCTGTGCACATGCAAATGAGCCACTGCAGTGTTAAACTGGGAGAGCAAGCCAAACACATGTGCAAAAGAAGCCTGCGCTAGTTTGGCTTGCTCTCTGGGCACCATGTGGCTAATTTGCATATCAGCACCGACAGTATTTTGATGGCATTGGAGACGATCATAGGCCACCAGTTACTTACTTTCTGTCGGGCACTGGCCCCTGACAGTGTTTTGATGGCTTCGAGGGCGTTTCCCAATGCTTGATCGAGGAGAAGATGATCTAGGCAATGGGGAAAGCACCTGGTGCCATCAAAATACTGTTGGGGCACACGTTAGAGGTTTAAGTCACCTTAGACCCTGAAGTAAAAGTTTTGGTGCTATGTCTAGTTGTAAAATCCTCTACGTCTGTCTCTGCTTCGGGTGTAGCCATGATTTGCATACCAGACCATTATGTGCAGCTGATTCAAATACATTTAACTAGATTTAAATATGAGTGATATTAATTGGGCACTAGATTTTCCGTCAGCGTTTAGATTGTTTTCTGCATTTAAAAGGTTCATAAAGTGTGCTTAAATGTGGTCTTAAAGGCCGCGCTAGCTTTCTGCATCGGCTCATATACAATTGTGGTCAACATTATTGGCACCCTTGCAGTTCAACCCCTTAATGTTCAATATCTTTTAAAACAAAGTGGCCAGTGAAATGGCTTTGGACTATATATGCACGCATACTTGACACATAAAAGAATCAAATAAAACAAGACCATTTAAAAAAGGAAATAGTATAAAAACGGGGACATTGCCAGGACATGATTATTCATAAATATTATCGCTCAAAAAATATATATAAATACCCTTCAATGCTTAATTGACTTTTCTCTGAAACTTGTTCATGTAATAGACGGCGAGGTCTCAGACTTCCCGACACTTAAGGCTAACTGCTAATAACTTTGGTTAGCAGGGCCGTGCCATCTAGCATCAATGACCTGCCGATAATCAGCAAATGAACAAGGTATATAAAAAAGTTTTTGATAGAATTTTATCTATTTTTGGTGATATCCAGCACGTATTGGTTTTTTATATACCTTGTTCATTTGCTGATTATCGGCAGGTCATTGATGCTAGATGGCACGGCCCTGCTAACCAAAGTTATTAGCAGTTAGCCTTAAGTGTCGGGAAGTCTGAGACCTCGCCGTCTATTACATGAACAAGTTTCAGAGAAAAGTCAATTAAGCATTGAAGGGTATTTATATATATTTTTTGAGCGATAATATTTATGAGTTGACATACGCTCTGTAAATTTACCCAAACACTACGTCTAGTGAGGACATGATTATTGGCATTTTTATAAACAATTCAAATCACTTTGAACAGATGAACCATATTCCCATTGCAGTAAAATTAGACACACCTGCGATCAACTGTCAGTACTCACATGACTTGAATCAACCAATCAATTATGACTCTAATGTTTAAAATGGCCACATTCACTCCCTGTTCCATTTTCACAATGGCGAAGACAAGAGAGCTGCCTGAGACCAACAGAAAAGCCATTATCACCAAACATCAAACTTCAAAGGGTACAAGACCATCTCCAAAGATCTTGGGATTCCTGTATCTACAGTTTGCAATGTTCCTGACAACACAAAGAGGTTTTCTGCTCATAGAACTGTCAAGAATCTCCCAGGACGTATTGGGAAAAGGAAAATTAATACAAGAAGTCTTCAAAGGTTAGTACAAACTGTTGGAAAAACATAACGTACAACTTCCAAAGAGTTTAAGATTGACCTGGAGCAATCTGGAGTGGTGGTTTCAACCCATACCATACGCCGCACACTAAACAAAGAAGGACTTCATGGGGGAAAGCCAAGGAGGACCCCACTGCTCAAATATACACATAACAAGGCACACCTGATCTTTGCTCAAACCTACCTTGAGAAACCACAATCCTTCTGAGAAAATGTTCTGTGGATAGATGAAACCAAACTTGAGCTCTTTGGCAATGCAGATCAGTGATACATTTGCAGGTGAAGAAATGAAGCTTATAAGGAAAAAAATCCTTCCTACAGTTAAATATGGTGGAGGTTCTATAATATTGTGGGACTGCTTTCTTGCCTCAGGAACTGGAGTCCTCGAATGTATGAAAGGAATCATGAAGTCAGAGGACTACCAAGGTATTTTGGAGTGAAATGTGCTACCTAGTGTCAGAAAGCTATGTCTGGGTCGAAGGTCATGGGGCCTCCAGCAGGACAATGACCCAAAACATACATCCAAATATACAAAAGAGTGGTTAAAAAGGAAAAAATGTACTGTTTTAGACTGGCCAGCAATGGGTCCTGATCTCAATTCAATCAAGAACCTTTGGAAAGAGCTGAAATCTGCCACTGGTTAAAGGAATCCTGGAAACATTCAGGAGCTGGAACAAATCACAGTTGAAGAATGGGAAAAACTACCAGCAGACAGATGTACAAAACTTACAGATGATTACAAGAAACATTTGGAGGCTGTCATCACTGCCAAAGGTTGTGCAACCAAATATTGGCAAAGGGTATCATTAATCCTGTCTAGGTCATATTTTGTTTTTTTCTCAGAAATTACTATGTCTAAGTTGCACAGACATTCTTTTTGTTGTATACCTTTGAACATACTATTAAAATATTATGATTACATGTAGTTGGAATATTTCCAATTATTTCTCCAGATATTGTACACAACATACCTAAAATATAAGGGTGCCAATAATGTTGACCACAACTTTCTCCTTTCTCCTGTCTTTCCTCCAAAGTATATATATTGAGATCTTTAAGTTTGTCTCCATATGCCTTATGATAAAGCCCACTGTCCATTTTGGTAGCCATCCTTTGCACTGACTCCATCCTGTTCATATACTTTTGAAAGTGTGGTCTCCAGAATTTCATACAAATGAGGTCTCAGCAAAGACTTTCTCCTCCCTCCTCATGTCATTTACTCCTTCCTGTATGTCTACTCTTTTGCAGACTTTGGTATCATCTGCAATATCACTAACTAAAGCAGTCAAGTCCAGTCTGTCAGATGATATCAGAGATGAGTCTAATTGATCACTAGCTTGTATATCATTCCTAGAAGAAGGCTGAAGTCAGGTGGCAATGCCCCCAATGAAATTTTTAATATCTCAGCTAAGTACTTTTTTAACATCTCTTTAGCACATATCTTCCTTAGTTTCCAATGTATCCAATCTATTCTCACAGTATTCTTGGTAGGGTCATTCTTCCAAATAAAGGGAATCACTCCTGATTTGGCCTATTAACGCCCAGTGGTGGTATTGTGACAGTAAGCTAGGAGTCAGAGATGCCATTTTTAACCTAGGAAGAAATGGGGCAGGAGAGAGGGAAATTGTCACTGTACAACCAGTGATAACATGCCAGGGACAGGGGGGAAGAGGGGAAAGTCTGATGTTGATTTTTTTTTTTTGGGGGGGGGGGTAGATGATCAGAAGGGATGCTTGGACATGGCGGTGTGTTTGATTGGGGATGCTTGGATCTAGGGGAATGTGAGCTGTGGAGGTTGAACCTGGGGAAATCTGATCAGGGGTTGCTTGGGTCTGGGGGAGGTATGTGATCAGGTGGTGCTTCGATCTGGGGAGGATCTGATCGGTGGGATTCAGGCTGTCAGCAGGGGATTCAGACTGTAAACACAGAGTCTTTTGGTAAGGGTTTGAATTATCAGTGGAGTGGGTTTCAGCCTGTCAGGGGGAGGTTCTGGATGTCAACAGGATGGATTTAGCCTGTCAACAAGGGGGGTTTGGGTGCAGAACCATAATCCTGGTTGTGTTTTCTCTATAGTCAGTGACTGTACCTTTTCTCTGCCGGTGGCACGTGTGCACTTAGTGCTACCTCTTAAAGTGCAGTCATGTCAGCCAGCTCCCATTAATATTCACGTACATCTATTCTCTGCCCATACCTCACCCGGTTCCCACTTCACAATTACACCCATGTACTTTGTTCTACTAACATAAGAACATAAGATATGCCATACTGGGTCAGACCAAGGTCCATCAAGTCCAGTATCCTGTTTCCAACAGTGGCCAATCTAGGTCATACGTATCTAGCCGTTTCCCCAAAAGACACAGGTTCCGCAATGCTTGTACTGGATCAAGCATTGATATCCTGGGTCCCTTCTTAATAATGGTTTATGGACCTTTCCTCCAGGAACTTGTCCAAACCTTTTTTAAACCCAGCTACACTCACAGCTTTTACAACATCCTCCATTAACAAATTCCAGAGTTTGATTACACGTTGAGTGAAAAAATATTTTCTTTTATTAGTCTTAAATAGTTTACCCTGTAGTTTCATTGTATGTCCCCTAGTCTTTCTATATTCTGATAACGTAAACAATCGATCTACATTAACCCGTTCAACTCCGTTCATTAATTTATAGACTTCTATCATATCTCCCCTCAGCCGTCTCTTTTCCAGGTTAAAGAGCCCTAACCTTTTAAGCCTTTCTTCATACGAGTATGCTTCCATCCCCTTTACCATTTTGGTGGCTCATCTCTGAACCTTTTCAAATAACGCTATATCCTTTTTAAGATACGGCGACCAGAATTGCACACAATATTCAAGATGCAGTCTCACCATGGAACGGTATAGAGGCATTATAATATCTTTTGTTTTATTTTCCATTCCTTTCCTTATGATACCTAGCATTCTATTTGCTCTCTTGGCTGCCGCTGCACACTGGGTTGAGGGTTTTAACATGTTATCCACAATGACGCCTAAATCTTTTTCCTGGGTGGTGGTTCCTAATGTGGAACCTTGCATCGTGTAACCATAGTTTGGGTTCTTCTTACCTAGGTGCATAACTTTGCACTTGTCCACATTAAATTTCATCTGCCATTTTGATGCCCAGTCTTCTAATTTATCAAGATCCTCTTGCAATTTTCCAGAATCATCTTGGGTTTTAACAACTTTAAATAGTTTTGTGTCATCTGCAAATTTGATAACCTCACTCGTTATTCCTCTTTCCGGGGTCATTTATAAATATGTCAAAAAGCAGCGGACCCAGCACAGATCCCTGGGGTACACCACTATTCACCTTTCTCCATTGGGAAAATTGGCCATTTAGCCCAACCCTCTGCTTTCTATCTTTTAACCAGTTCCTGATCCACAGTAGTACACTGCCTCCTATCCCATGACTCTTTAGTTTTGCCAAAAGTCTCTGATGAGGGACCTGAAAGTCTAGATACACTATATCAACCGACTCACCTTTGTCCACCAGTTTATTCACACTTTCAAAAAAACATAACAGATTAGTAGGACAAGATCTTCCTTGTCTAAAGCCATGTTGGCTGTCTCCCATTAGGCCATGACTACAACTCGTATCTACATGCTGAGTAATTTTATTCTTTATGATGGTTTCTACCATTTTTTCCAGTACTGACGTGAGGCTCACCGGTCTGTAGTTTCCCGGATCACCCCTGGAACCCTTTTAAAAATTGGTGTTACATTGGCGATCCTCCAATCTTCAGGTATTAGAGATGATTTTAATGATAGTTCACAGATTACTAATAGCAGGTCTGCAATCTCATATTTCAGTTCTTTCAACACCCTTGGATGTATACCATCCGGCCCAGGTGTTTTGCTACTCTTCAGTTTATCTAATAGTTTTAATACATCTTCCCGATGTATCAATATTTCCTTCAATTCTTCCGCACCTTTAAATACCACTTCAGTCATGGGTAACATCCCTACATCTTTGTCAGTAAAGACCAAAGCAAAGAATTCATTCAGTTTCTCTGCTATCGCCTTGTCGTCTCTTAGTGCCCCTTTAACTCCTCTATCATCTAATGGACCAACTTACTCTCTCACAGGTTTTTTGCTATGAATGTACTTGAAAAAATCTTTATTTCACGTTTTTGCTTCCGCAGCAAGTTTCTTCTCAAATTCTTCCTTTGCCTGCTTTATCAATGCCTTGCATTTGACCTGCCAGTGCTTGTGCTGTTTCCAGTTTTCGTCGTTGGGCTCTTTTTTCCATTTCTTGAAAGATGCTTTTTTGGCAACAGCAGCTTCTGACCTCACCGTTAAAACATGCTGGCAGTATTTTGGACTTCCTTCCACTTTTCTTAAAGCGTGGAATACAGCTGGTCTGGGCTTCCAAGATAGTATTTTTCAACAACAGCCAAGCTTGATGTAAGTCTTTAACCTTTGCAACTGCTCCTTTTAGTTTTTTCTTAACTATTTTCCTCATTTTATCATAGTCTCCCTTTCGAAAGTTAAAAGGTAGTACTGTGGATTTCCTTACTATCCCTCCTCCACTAATTAAATCAAAGGTGATCATGCTATGATCACTATTGCCAAGTAGTCCCAACACCCTTATCTCTTGCACTAGATCTGGTGTTCCACTAATGACTAGGTCCAGAATGGCTTCCCCTCTGGTCGGTTCATGAACCAGCTGCTCCAAGAAGCAGTCATTTATTTCATCTAGGAACTTTATCTCTCTAGCATATCCTGCCGTGACACTGACCCAGTCGATACCGGGGTAATTGAAATCACCCCTTATTATTACTGTGCTGTAACTTTTGTTAGCTTCCTTGATTTCTTTGAGCATTTCATCATCCATTTGTTCATTCTGGCCATGCAGTCGATAGTACACCCCCACTGCCAACGCCTTCCCCTTTTTACATGGAATTTCAATCTATAGAGATTCTACAGCAAATTGTGTTTCCTGCAAAACTTTAATCCTTTCTGACTCAATGCTCTCTCTAACATAGAGCACAACCCCTCCACCAATTTGATCAGCTCTATCATTACGATATAGTTTGTACCCAGGTATCACAGTGTCCCACTGGTTGTCCTCCTTCCACCATGTCTCTGATATTCCAATCATATCTAACCTCTCATTTAGTGCTATATATTCTAACTCTCCCATCTTACTTTTTAGACTTCTAGCATTTGCATAAAAGCATTTTAGAGACTGTATTTTATTCATATTAATTTGGCTATTGGTAGACATGGATAATTTGGGATCTTTAAGCTCTGTCTGCTCCATACTTGAGGGCATTTGGGCTACTTTACTCTTTTTTGGAACCTCTCTGCTTTTGGTACTATCTTTCAAGGATACATTCTTCCGAACCATCCGCTCTTGGGCGACTGTCGGCTTTCCCCTATTATCTAGTTTAAAAGCTGCTCTATCTCCTTTTTAAAGGTTAATGCCAGCAGCCTGTTTCCATCCCGGTTAAGGTGAAGCCCATCCCTTCGGAAGAGCCCCTCCTTTCCCCAGAATGTTCCCCAGTTCCTAACAAATCCAAACCCCTCATCTCTGCACCATTGTCTCATCCACGCATTGAGACTCCTGAGCTCTGCCTGCCTTTTGGGCCCTGCACGTGGAATGGGAAGCATTTCGGAGAACGCTACCCTGGAAAGTCTGAATTTCAACTTCCTACCTAAAAGCCTAAATTTAGCCTCCAGAACCTCCCTACCACATTTTCCTATGTCATTGGTACCGACATGTACCAAGACAGCAGACTCCTCCCCAGCACTAAGACCTTATCTAGGTGGCGCGTGAGGTCCGCTACCTTCGCACCAGGCAGGCATGTTACCAGGCGATCCTCACCTCCACCAGCCACCCAGCTATCTGCATGCCTAATGATCGAATCACCAACTATAACGGCTGTCCTAACCCTTCCCTCATGGGCACATGGCCCTGGAGAAACTTCCTCGGTGTGAGAGGGTTTTACATCACCTGGAGGACAGGTCCTAGTTACAGGATCATTTCCTGCCACCCCAAGATGATGCTCTCCTGTCACGTGACCTCTCTCCTCCATGGCAACAGGGATGCTGCCGGACTGGAGGTGGGACTTCAGGACTATAGCCCTGTAGGTCTCGTCTATGTACCTCTCTGTCTTTCTTATGTTTTCCAAGTCTGCTACTCTAGCCTCTAGAGAACGGATTTGTTCCCTGAGAGCAAAGAGCTCCTTGCACCTAGTGCACACATAAGACCTCTCACCAACTGGGAGAAAATCATACATGTGACACTCAATGCAAAAGACTGGAAAGCCCCCATCTCACTGCTGGACTGCTGTCTGCATCTTAGTTTTTAGTTTTTGTTTAGATCTTTAAGTTCTTTACTTACTAAGGGTTGCTATGGATATTTATACCAATAAAACTGTACCTAATATGTTTAATATACTTTGTTCACCTGAAGCTTAATTGATCTCAGGTCCTTAGTGTATGACTGATTTGGGTAATGAGCTTTACCTGAGAGCACCTCCTGTCTTTTAAGATGTGTAAGTACCTATAAAGCTACGATTATCCCAGGGGTGGGAGGGAAATAACACTTATTAAAACTTAAAAATTAACACTTATTAAAAGAGTGCTGCTACACAGTACCCTGTCCTGTGCTGCTGAGGTAAGCTATATTCTTATTTGATTTAAATTATAATTCTTTGCTGCTGCTAGGCTTTAACTTATTATGAAATTTTAACTACAAGCTCTCTGCTGGGTTCTAAATTTGACCAGAAAGCTCTCTTCTGTGTTTATAAATTTAAACTAAAAGTACTTTGCTGATACTAGGCCCTGAGTGACTATTAAATTAAAACTACAAGTTCTCTGCTGGGTATGAAATGTAACCAGAAAGTTTTCTTCTGTGTTTTAAATTTAAACTTAAACTGCTGCTACTAGGCCCTGACTGATTTAACAAAAAATAGTGGATTCACAGATTAAATAGCTTTAATAGAAAGAATTCCTTTCAGAAAATTCCCAGAAGTATATACTCACAATTGCAGATCTCTCTCCAGAAGTAACAGTTCCCTTTTCTAGTCTTTCAAGACTGAGTATCACAGAGCTCTGGTTGAGCTGTTTATGCCTGTGCTGCTGAGGTAAGCTTTGACCAACTTCCTGGATGATTAACAGTCCTTGCTTGGATAGAAGGAGTCTTTCAAAATGGCCTTTTGAACTGCCACCTGGTGTTAACACTTATTGAAAAAGTTTCACAGGTCTCTTGCCCACTAGGTAGAAGGCCTCTTTGTAAAGGTCTCTAGAAGACTTTATTTGCTGCTCAAAGAGTACTGACCGTGTTTTGCCTTTTGTGCTAATCTATATTCTTATTTGATTTAAATTATAGCTCTTTGCTGCTGCTGGGCTCTAACTTATTATGAAATTTAAACTACAAGCTCTCTGCTTGGTTCTAAATTTAACCAGAAAGCTCTCTTCTGTGTTTAAATTTAAACTAAAAGTACTTTGCTGATGCTAGGCCCTGAGGGACTATTAAATGTAAACTACAAGCTCTCTGCTGGGTATGAAATGTAACCAGAAAGTTCTCTTCTGTGTTTTAAATTTAAACTTAAACTGCTGCTGCTACTAGGCCCTGACTGATTTAAAAAAAAAATGATGGGTTCACAGATTAAATAGCTTTAATAGAAAGAATTCCTTTCGGAAAATTCCCAGAAGTATGTACTCACAATTGCAGATCTCTCTCCAGAAGTAACAGTTCCCTTTTCTAGTCTTTCAAGACTATTTCATGTTAGGAAGTATTGCGGACACTTTAATAGAACAATAGTCACCCATGTGGTCAGCTCTTCAGGACCTGTATGTAATCTGTTTGCAATATGAGATATGAATCTTCTTTCCCTGATGAAGACTCATGCCAAAACATGGCCATGTAGGGTTCTATTGATATGATTATATTTATTATCTATATATTTTTAAAATTCAGATTAATATTTATATATTTTCTACCACACTTTTTCTTTTCTCTATGGCCAGTGACTGTGCTACCTGCCTGTCAGTAACATGGGTGCCCTAAATACCATCTCTTGAAGTAACATTATGTGCATCCGAGCTATCAGCAGCCACGTCAGCTACCTTGCGTTAATATAGCACTACTGGCAGTGGTGTGTACACCCATTCTCTGCCCAAAGCCCCCAGTTCCTGCCTCGCAAGGCCTTAAGCAGTGTGTGATTTTCAACATGCTACTATTTTTAACTCGCAATAGCCATTAGCATGGGCCCATCCTTATGGTTAGTGTGTGGTTAAACACTCATTAACTGCATAACACATGTTAGCAAACAGGTTCCTTGGGCACCTAATTTACATTAAGAGCTCACCTTTTTTAAATATTGGACCCTTTAAGGCCAATTTTAGATAGGTGGTGAAGATGGGGAATTCTGACATTGAGTAAAGGCCATGAAAATTCCCATCATATTTTACAAGGACTCTGACAAACCCAGAGCCCTTTTGTATGATACATGTACATAAAGACATGCAGGACTGTATGATGATGTCTCACCACATCCAGTGAAAGCAGCAATTTTAAACAGCTGCATGTGGGGGAAAGTTACTGCTTCCGACAGCATCCATTCCCCAACCTCTCCTCTAACATCAGCCCCACTCTCTCCAATAGCAATTCTCACACTACCCAATCTCTGACATCAATCACCCCCACCTCCCCCCCATTCCCATGGCTGCACTGGTAGACCCCTACCTGTCCCCCCACTCCAGAATCTTATTCCCAGCTCTTACTTGGTTCACTGGTAGGCAAGTGAGAACAAAATTAATCCCCAGTCATTCCTGCTTATGAAAGCTCTGGGTTCAAATGGCGCCCATAACCCCTAATGGTATTCTTGCAGTACTACTGCTAGGGATCAAGCTGCCAAATGCTAGGCAGTTTGAATACTAGCAGTAGCATTCACGCCTGTCCTGCCACTAGGAAGACCAACTGTCCACCTAAAGTGGCAAACTTTCAGTGGCAATTCTGGTGCCAATATGTGATCATGCAGCAAAAGTAGGCACTAGTGAAAAAAAAGTTATCAGTGACTACCTAAAATGTTTATCATTGCTATTACCGACACTGTTACTGTCCCCCTTGGCAGCATTAAAGATGGCACAAGCTCAAGTTCCACCTACTCTGAACTTCCTTTTCCGAGCAGGCAGGCCTACAGTGCACACATGCGCTTAGAGGTCTCATGCTAATTGCTCCAAGTTGTCTTTAGTGCTGCCCAGAGGGACATCAATAATGTCCTCGAAAGCAGCCACAAGTGGCAGAGTAGGCTTGATAGAGGGGAGGGGAGATGAGATGCTAAACATCAGAGGAGATGTAGGGAAGGGAAGCAGCAAACTAAAGGAAAGAAGAGATTCTGGATGCTTCGAAGGGGATAGAGAAGAGGAAAAGAGATGCTAGATGCATGGGGGGTTAGAGAGGGGGAAATGTTGGAATATATGGGATGGTGCCACATGAGGGGAAGGACTTATGGCTGAAGGTTTGCTTAGGGTGATGATACCCTTGGGCCTAACCTGAGCAGTATTGTGAGATTATCACTAGGGTTTGCAAGGAGTCACCAAGGAATGTGGAGATGGAATGAATGCCTTATTCAGAAATGCTAAGCAGCCTTCAGCTTGGAAAAGAGATGACATAAAAGGGGCATGAAAGAGTATGATATGCCATATTGGGTCAGAGCAAGGTCCATCAAGCCCAGTATCCTGTTTCCAACAGTGGCCAATCTAAGTCATAAGTACCTAGCAGTTTCCATAAAAGACACAGGTTCCACAATGCTTGTATTGAGTCAAGCAGTGATATCCTGGGTCCCCTTTAATAATTGTTTATGGACCTTCCCTCCAGGAACTTGTCCAAACCATTTCTAAATCCAGCTACACTAACATCTTTTACTACATCCTCCGGTAAGAATTTTCAGAGTTTGATTACACGTTGAGTAAAAAAATATTTTCTCTTATTAGTCTTAAATAGTTTACCCTACAGCTTCACGGCATGTCCCCTAGTCTTTCTATATTCTGATGATGTAAACAATCGACCTACGTTTACCCGTTCCACTCAATTCATTAATTTATAGACCTCTATCATATCTCCCCTCAGCCATCTCTTTTCTAGGTTAAAGAGCCCTAACCTTTTCAGCCTCTCTTCTTTGGGATATCTTTCCATCCCCTATACCATTTTGGTGGCTCTTCTCTGTACCATTCTAATAATGCTATATCCTTTTTAAGATACGGCGACCAGAATTGCAAACAATATTCAAGATGAGGTCGCACCATGGAACGATACAGAGGCATTATAATATCCTTCATTTTATTTCCTTATGATGCCTAGCATTCTATTTCCTCTCTTGGCAGCCGCTGCATGCTGGGCGGAGGGTTTTAACATGTTATCCAGAATGATGCCTAAATCTTTTCCCTGGATGGTGGTTCCTAATGTGGAACCTTGCATTGTGTAACCATAGTTTGGGTTGGTCTTTCCTAGGTGCATAACTTTGCACTTGTCCACATTAAATTTCATCTGCCATTTCGATGCCCAGTCTTCCAATTTATCAAGATCATCTTGCAATTTTCCACATTTCTCATGGGTTTTAACAACTTTAAATAGTTTTGTGTCATCTATGAATATGTCAAAAAGCAGTGGACCCAGCACAGATCCCTGGGGTACTCAACTATTTACCTTTCTCCATTTGGAAAATTGGCCATTTAGCCCTACACTCTGCTTTCTATCTTTTAACCAGTTCCTGATCCACAATAGTACACTGCCTCCTGTCCGATGACTTTTTAGTTTTGCCAAAAGTCTCTGATGAGGGACCTTGTCAAAGTTTTTCTGAAAGTCCAGATACACTATAACAACGGACTCACTTTTGTCTGTTTATTCACACCTTCAAAAAAACTTAACAGATTAGTACAACAAGATCTTCCTTCTCTAAAGCCATGTTGGCTGTCTCCCATTAAGCCATGACTATCTACATGTCTAGTAATTTTGTTCTTTAAAATGGTTTCTACCATTTTTCCCGGTACTGATGTCAGGCTCACCGGTCTGTAGTTTCCCAGATCACACCTGAAACGCTTTTTAAAAATTGGCGTTACATTGGCCATCCTCCAATCTTCAGGTATTACAGCTGATTTTATTGATAGTTCACAGATTACTAATAACAGGTCTGCAATCTCATATTTCAGTTCTTTCAACACCCTTGGATGTATACCATCCAGTCCAGGTGATTTGCTACTCTTCAGTTTATCAAATAGTTGTAATATATTTTCCCGGTGTATCGATATTTCCTTCAATTCTTCCCCAGTATCACCTTTAAATACCACTTCAGTCATGGGTAGCATCCCTACATCTTCCTCAGTAAAGACCGAAGCAAAGAATTCATTTAGTCTCTCCACTATGGTCTTGTCCCCTCTTCGTGCCCCTTTTACCCCTCTATCATCTAATGGTCCAACTGACTCTTTCACAGGTTTTTTGCTATGAATGTATTTGAAAAAGTCTTTACTACATGTTTTTGCTTCAACAGCAAGCTTCTCCTCAAATTCTCTTTGCCTGCCTTATCAATGCCTTGCATTTAACTTGCTAGTGCTTGTGCTGTTTCCAGTTTTCAACATTTGGCTCTTTTTTTCCATTTCCTGAAAGATACATTTTTTGGCAACAACAGCCTCTCCAACCTCACCTTTAAATCATGCTGGCAGTTTTTTGGCTTCCTTCCACTTTTCTTAAAGTGTGGAATACAGCTGGTCTGGGCTTCCAAGATAGTATTTTTAAACAACACCCAAGCTTGATGTAAGTCTTTAACCTTTGCAACTGCTCCTTTTAGTTTTTTTCTTAACTATTTTCCTCATTTTATCATAGTCTCCCTTTTGAAAGTTAAAAGTGGATTTCCTTACCATCCCTGCTCCATTAATTAAATCAAACACTATCATGCTATGATCACTATTACCAAGTAGCCCCAACACCCTTATCTCTTGCACCAGATCTGGTGTTAAATTGAGGACTAGGTCCAAAGTGGCTTCCCCTCTGGTTGATTCATGAACCAGCTGCTCCAAGAAGCAGTCATTTATTTCATCTAGAAACTTTATCTCCCTAGCATTTCCTGCCGTGACACTGACCCAGTCAATACTGGGGCAATTGAAATCACCCATTATTATTACTGTGCTGTAACTTTTGTTAGCTTCCCTAATTTCTTTGAGCATTTCGTCATCTATTTGTTCATTCTGGACAGGTGGTCGATAGTACACCCCCACTGCCACTGCCTTCCCCTTTTTACATGGAATTTCAATCAATAGAGATTCTACAACAAATTTTGTTTCCTGCAAAACTTTAATCCTTTGTGACTCAATGCCTTCTTTAACATACAGTAGAGCACAACCCCTCCACCAATTTGATCAGCTCTATCATTGCGATATAGTTTGTACCCAGGTGTCACAGTGTCCCACTGGTTGTCCTCCTTCCACCATGTCTCTGAGATTCCAATCATATGGTGCAACTGCTCCTTTTAGTATTTTCTTATCTACGCCGATGATGTGTTACTATACGCTCCATTCACCATCGACAAGCCAGACTACTCGTCCATAGTTGAATGTTTTAACACAGTCTCAGATTGGCTCATGACACACAACCTGAAAGTCAACAACAATAAAACTGAGGTCTTATCCATATCCAAATACCCCACTTTTACCCCACCCACCTCCCTCAAAGTGAAAGACCTCAATCTTATTGTAAAATCTCTTCAATTAAAAGGTGCAGCTCCAAAATGCCACATAAAATATACTTATTATTTTTCTATGATATTTACAGGGCCTCAGAGTTATTTATTTTTTTTAAGTTTCAAGTTATTCTATTTATTTGCAAAATATTCATGATACAGTGCTGAAAATGTACTAAAGTAATACATTTTGGTGAACAAAAGTATTTATAATGGGTTATAAATAGGAGGCAATTTTCAAACTGCTTTAGGGGCAAGTCTATGGACAGTTTTTACTCACAAACGCTGCACCAGTTTTCAAAAATATATTTGCTTTGAAACTTGCTATAGGCATGAAGTACTCAAAGACATACATACTTGCATTTGTGCCATGTAAAATAACATACATGAGATAATTTTATACTGTAACAGAACACCTACATAAGTCCAAAAAGACAATAAAGGCAACATTAGTGTCTATGTGCCTTTACAAAATAGATTCCCAGAACCAGCCCCAACAGTGTACAAATGTCCATGCACAAGCCTATGCTGTAAAAAGATGTAGATACATGCATATATTCTTCACTTGCAACTGCATATTTTATAAAATGTTTGCATATATCACAATTCTGCCTAACACCACCCCCAGGAACTCCTAGTCACTTGTTTTTTGCATGTGTATGCCTCTGCGTGCGGGTAGAGAAAGCATGCTAAAATTACCCCTGTAGAGTTGAAAACAGACTTGGTACATGCTATCTTCTTCCTTTCACCTTAACATGACCAGGAATGCCTCCTGTAATCACAGCTTAAAGTACCTACATAACATACATACTTTTACCTTTATTAAGAGAGAGCAACATTCAAAAAACAATGAACATCTGCATATCAATATATAACCATATACATGGTTTTGAAAAATGTTTTTCAATTACACTGTGAAACGTGAAATATAAAGCAGTCTTTTCAAGCCAGAGATCAACAGGATTCCATAGCTTTGCAATAGGATATAATTTCGGGCAGACTAGATTTGATATTATATTTCTATAAAGTACATTTCTTCTCAGTTATCTATTTAAATGACTTTGTAAATCAATTTACAAATCTATGTATACCATTTTCCATGTTACAAGACTACACCTGTTTATCAATCTAAATACCTGTCTGTTTTACATAAATATATTTCAGGTTAACTTGAAATAATGTAAGAGCTCATTCAGTTTGAAACTTTGGAGGTTGAAAAAGACTCTTGTGCCACATTTGACCTTGGTTTGTTGAATATTTCTTAGATACAGTAGAGACAATATAGCCCCACAACGCTACATGAAACATAATTTCCTAGTAAGGACAATAGCAGAAGATACTAGCTGACCCCCCTGTTCATTTTCCTTGCCCTTGCTACCTCACCTACCCGTAACCTTACTCTATCACCTCTGTCTGGAACATTTATTCTCCCCAACCCCTGCCACACCGCCCCAGTTCCAACCTCAATTCAGTAACTCACTAACACCTCCTCCCACACATACATATGCACATATGCAGTCTCTCCCATGGGAGCTTAGCTTTAGCAATATACGCAAAAGCAAAATATCTGCCACCTTCTATAATTTAGTTTTAATTCCTTTGTTTTTAATGGTCCATTAAAAAAAAAAAACACGAAGATGTGGGGGGTAGAGAGAATTCATAAGAGAGTGACAGAATGCTTTGTCCAGGACAGCTTTGGCTGGTTGTAACAAGTGTCAGGACATTATACAGAACAAAAGCTGGATTGGCAGTATCATCAATCACTTTGCTGACAGTTGACTTCAGTTTGTTTGTTCCACTCTGCATAATAATGATTGGATCAGGTTTAATTAGATATTGGGTAATCAATCATTGACAACAAGGCAACTCTGCTTCTGATATAGATGCTGTTAAGAAAAAAAAGAACAAATTTTATCCAGCGTGCACATGTAATAGACCATAGAAGCGCAGGCAGTAGAATTACAGAAACTTATTAAGATGTTCCAATTTGGCACATATCATAACCTTCACATCTGTACTACTTGTTCCCAGACATCAGTGGTGTGACATTTTCTTTCATAGCATAATTACATTTAAATATCATATGCATACCTAAGGGATTTGCACAAATCAGCTACATTATCTGTGAAAGAAAAACAAACAATTGAAACAAGATATGTTTTCTTTCATAGCTGTAATTCCTGTAATAGTTTAAATGGCTAAATAGTACTTTCATCTGGAGTATACATTACTAGAGGTACATATATTTGTTGAATTATCTTTGTACAAAATCTTTCTTGTTAGACATATTTAATGACACCATACAGAACTGTATTAAGGACAAATGCCCTAAATATCATTATGCTAACAGTTGCTATTTCTTTTATGTTTCTAAATAGCCAGAAAATGAAAAATATTTACTAAGTTATGAGATAAGACAAATGGCAGAATGGTCTGATAACCTTTTATTGATTATAAAAAGTTACTGCTATTTGTGCACAATATGTTATATTATGCAACAATTATGAAGACTATTTTCTCTGTCAATCACTTGGGTTAACGGACCTTTCTGAAAGCTGACCTCACTCATTCTGGATGAAAGGACATATGGGGTTCTATAGCACAGTGAGATAAGGGAGAAGAATGCCCGGAGTTATGTTTAGGGTGGGGGTGAATCTTATAACAGGGTGTCTATGTCAAATTTCCAGAAAAGGGGCTATTTATAATTGGTGATGTATACCATGGCATTCTTTTTTTTGTTAGTGCCATCAAGTCAGTGCTGACTCCTAGCAACCCAGCTGCTTCTGGGTTTTCTTGGTAATGTATCACCAGAAGTAGATTATCAGGCCTTTTGTCCAAGGAAATAGAGGGTAAAGTGATTTGCCCAAGGTCACAAGGAATGCTAGTGGAAATTGAACCCTTGATCTTCTGGGTACTAGGCAGGTGCTCTAACCACTAGACTACTATAAACATTCCGTTAGTATGTGATGATAGCTACAGTATGTAGTGCTTTCGGGTATATAGCTCAGCATTTAGATCTCAATATTCAAAAGGACTTAGACAGCAATCTTCAGAGGCACTATCCAGATTTTGCCATTGAATATTTCCTCTATATTGCTATGGCCCTATCTGGATAGTGCTAGGGCAGGCTGTCAGAGGAGCACTGATCTGAATATCAGTGATTTTCTGCACCACTATCCAGATAAGTATTTACGAGATGTGATCAAAAAGTATCGAGACTTGTTGTGTAGCTATATAACAATACGTCACACCATGATGTTATTAAGCATTCAGTGACCTAGTTATGTCTTCTGCATGTGCAGAGTGTAGTGTGGCTGTAGCACACCTGCACTTTTTTTAATCACGTGATATTTGGTATCGTGTAAAAGCATTTTGTCAGATATATGATGAGTGAAAGAATTGAACAGCGAATTTGCATTAAATTCTGCCGGAAACTTGGAGATTCATGAAAAGAGACTTATGACAAGTTCAAGCAAGTATATGGCTCGAGTTTATGACTGGTACAAATGCTTCCAAGAGGGCTGCCAAAGTGCTGACAAAATTAAAGCAGTGCATCTGCAATATGCTCAAATCATCAAATGGCTGTCAGAGAGCTTGCTGAACACATGGACATCAGTTTGGGCCAGTACAGTACATTCTTACTGTCAGCTAAGCCAGGTGCTGCGGACCTGGTGCTGGGTGCCCCACCTCACCCTCAGGGTGAGCACAGGACCCGCACAATGTCACGGTCTGTAGCTACTCTGTGCCAGTAACACACACAGTCAATTCCCCCTTCCAGGCCTACGTGCTGTGGGGGTGCATACCCCATTATGTGATCAGCTGTACACTGCTGATCTGCATGTGCAGTGCATCATGGGTACGGGTGGGTTTACCCTATCCTGGTAACCACAGCAGACAGTTTGTGTGGTGACCTGCAGTCTTTCTGTAGCCAGCCAGCAGTGTGGTAGTAGCTATAGAGATGTAGCCTACTGGTTACTTCAATGACTGTGGAGGCAGAGTTCATGGATTTGATCCTGCAGTGGTGTAATCTAAAAATGCTGTCTGAGGCATTTTCTTTTAATTTAAATCAGTGCTGCCAGCAGAAACACCCTCACAGTAGTGTAGCCTAAGGTGCCTCATAGGCGCCCTATAAGGCACCCTGTAAAGCGCCCTATAAGGCACCCTATACAGTGCCCTATATGGCACATTATAGGGTGCCTTGGCAGACAGGGCACTTTATAATGTGACCTATGGGGCGCCTTATAGGGCGCCTTATGAGGCACCTTAGGTTACGGCACTGTGAGGGTGTTTTTGCTGTCAGCACTGATTTAAATTAAAAGAAAATGCCTCAGACAGACATTTTAGATTGCAGTAACCAGTGGGCTGTATCGTTTCAGCATCTAACACCGCGCTGGCATGTTCTTAGGGTTAACGCATGTTAACGTGCCATGGCACCCACTATCGTGCGATACATATTCTTGCTACCTTAGGACTGGAACGCCCACTCCTTATATGGCATTCTTCACATTATCGCTGCAACTAGCGCTGGTAACATTAGGATGGTTTAGTAAACATACCCCTAAGGCTTAGTCCTCACAATGGAAGACCCTAGATTCTCCCAGACCCAGGAAAGGCTGTCAGTGTTATACTTCTTGTGTTATTGTACAAGTCTCGATACCTTTTGATTGCACCTCGTACATAACCTGGGACAGATAAAAAGCTGTCCTAAGTCTATGGTGGTTGGGCTATCTGGAAAGTGGCTGAATATCTCCATTATCCAGATAGACACAGCCCTGACAACAAATCTGGTTATACAGTGGCAGCTACTATCGAAATACTGCTGTTGAATATCAGGATTTTTTTTAACCTACAGCAGCCACAGGCCGAATATTGGCTCGTTAATTCTCCTATTCAATCAGTCGAAAATATTCAGTAAATGTGTTTCTATTTTAATTGTACATAAAAATATTTAGAAAAACATTTCTTGTGGGACTTATGGATGAAATGGAGAGCTCCTGACAGATAGCATATTATTCAGCCACATATGAAACTCTGTTTCTGATGGACCCCATTTTCCATAATATTTATATTAGGGATTTTAGAATGCAAATGTTTTCTAAAAGTAAGATAAGTGCTCTCATATTTTTATAAAATAGGCTCTTACACAAATTTATATCTGCTTCAAAAGAAGATGCAAATGTGTGGCTGTACTCTATGGCAATACATGAATAATTTATAAAAATGCATTTAAATTTCAACTTCTCCCAACTCCATCCAAGCTATGCCTAAAATATGCACCCAGGAACATTAGTTGGCATGGGCATGTATAGGTAGGTGTGATCTTGGTACGCATATTTATAAGCATGTATTTAGCTGTGCAATTTTTTTAAGAACTATTTTTGGTGGAGAAGCAATATACGAGTTTTACTCCCCATTATTTCCTGTAACATGGCTAAGAGGAAAGAAACTTCACCTTTGAATTTGGGGAAATTCACCGGCTATCCATTCTCCCTTTTCTCCTTTGCAGAAGTGCTGCTGGAGTTCAAGCTGGTGAGATGGGAGGGATGATAGCTTTTTAGCTAGTTCCCCAGCTCCATGAATGGCTTCCAGCCCTGAGTATACACCTGTTTTAAAGGTTCAGTATGGTTTATTTAAGGTTTGATATACCGCCTTTCAGAACAAATCAAAGCAATTTTACAATAAAATCAAAAGAGAGAAAATGGAAGGGAAGTACAATATGACAGTGAAGAGAGAGGATAGAGTCATGCTAGACAAGGAAGAAGGGTGAGGGAGGGTAGAGAGGACATGCATGACTATCCCGAAAGACTAATTTGAGTGATTGAAAGCCAGTTGAAAGAGATGGGTTTTCAGAGTGGATTTGAAGCAAGAGTAGGATGGCTCAAGGCGAAGATCAGGGGCAAGTTATTCCAGAGGTGAGGGGCACAGTAGTAAAAAGCAGATGACCAGGTGGACTGGTACTGAGCACAAGTAGCAGAGGGAAGATAGAGATGGTTGGCATGAATGGTCCGGAGAGAATGAGAGGGAGCCAGATGAATCAAGAGGGAGGAGTGGTAGAGTGAAAGGCCAGAGTACAGTGCCTTATGGACAAGAGTGAGGACTTGGAATTGCACATGATAGGGTATGGGCAAACAATGGTGCTGAATGAAGAGGGGAATGATGTGATCATATTTTGAAGCATGAGTCAAAAGACGAAGAACAGTATTTTGTAGGGGTATTAAATAATGGATTCCGTAATCAAGGAGACCAATGTAAATGATGTTGCAGTAAGCAATGTGGGTGATTACTTAAGGCAGGTTGGATGAGGAATGAGTGGATAGAATGAATTTGGCAGAGTGCGTAGAATGACTTTTTAACTACTGACCTGATGTGATCATGGAAGGTGAGCTTAGAATCCAAGATTATAAGAACATAAGATATGCCATACTGGGTCAGACTAAGGTCCATCAAGCCCAGTATCCTGTTTCCAACAGTGGCCAATCTAGGTCATACGTACCTAGCAGTTTCCCCAAAAGACACAGGTTCTGCAATGCTTGTACTGGGTCAAGCATTGATATCCTGGGTCCCTTCTTAATAATGGTTTATGGACCTTTCCTCCAGGAACTTGTCCAAACCTTTTTTAAACCCAGCTACACTAACAGCCTTTACTACATCCTCCGGTAACAAATTCCAGAGTTTGATTACACATTGAGTGAAAAAATATTTTCTTTTATTAGTCTTAAATAGTTTACCCTGTAGCTTCATTGCATGTCCCCTAGTCTTTCTATATTCTGATAATGTAAACAATCGATCTACGTTTACCTGTTCCACTCCGTTCATTAATTTATAGACTTCTATCATATCTCCCCTCAGCCGTCTCTTTTCCAGGTTAAAGAGCCCTAACCTTTTCAGCCTTTCTTCATAGGAGTATCCTTCCATCCCTTTACCATTTTGGTGGCTCTTCTCTGAACCTTTTCTAATAATGCTATATCCTTTTTAAGATACGGTGACCAGAATTGCACATGATATTCAAGGTGTGGTCTCACCATGGAATGATATAGAGGCATTAGTGGTTTCTCCCTCTGCTCTTACTACTCTGCTTCTATCACTGGCTATTTCTCGCATTGACTTCGCCAATTCCATTTTCACTGGTCTCACCAAGCTCCAACTGTCACGTCTTCAACGAATCCAAAATACAGCCGCTCGACTCGTGTCCCACTCCTCCCCCACAGACCACGTCACCCCCCTTCTTTTCCGCCTTCACTGGTTACCAATTTCCTTCCGCATTCAGTTCAAACTACTCACCCTTGTTCATAAAGCACTTCACACCTCCACTCCTCAATACCTGGCTGACCTCATCCACTTTCACACTCCCAGACACACTCCCTGTTCCTTTCATCTCAACCGTCTCACACTACCCCCTCCCTCCCTAGCCCACCTGCACTCTACCCGTTCCTCAGCTTTTTTTTTTCTAGGCCCTGCCCTCTGGAACTCCCTTCCCACCGCCCTCCGCCTGGAACATCATCACCCTACCTTCAAGCTGGATCTAAAGACTCACCTTTTCTCCCTTGCCTTTGGCCCTCCCTCCTCTCACCCCTAACCTTTTTTTCCTATACCCTTTGATATCAACCTGCTCTCCCATTTTCTCTCTACAAAGTAATTGTAACTTTCTTTCTACTTTTCCGGCCTTGTGCCTTGCTGTTACTGTAATATTTTATTATCATTGTAAACCGCTCTGCTATTTTGAAGGGCGGTCAATCAAATCAATAAACATAAACATAAACATTATAATATCTTTTGCTTTATTTTCCATTCCTTTCCTTATGATACCTAGAATTTTATTTGCTCTCTTGGCCGCCGCTGCACACTGGGCCAAGGGTTTTAACATGTTATCCACAATGATGCCTAAATCTTTTTCCTGGGTGGTGGTTCCTAATGTGGAACCTTGCATCGTGTAACCATAGTTTGGGTTCTTCTTACCTAGGTGCATAACTTTGCACTTGTCCACATTAAATTTCATCTGCCATTTTGATGCCCAGTCTTCTAATTTATCAAGATCCTCTTGCAATTTTCCACAATCCTCTTGGGTTTTAACAACTTTAAATAGTTTTGTGTCATCTGCAAATTTGATAACCTCACTCGTTATTCCACTTTCCAGGTCATTTATGAATATGTCTAAAAGCAGCGGACCCAACACAGATTATCCCCAAATATTTGAAGGAGGTGGATATTGTGAGAGAAATGGAGTCCAAGGGTCGGAGATAAGAGGGAGGAGAAAGAGAGCCTGTTAACCAAAGTGCCTCATTTTTCTGGGGGTTGCTCTTAAGGAGGCCAACTATGATAGGCAATTATTTATTTATTTTATTTAGACAGTTTTGTATACCACCTTATCCTTCAATCAAAGTAGCCACAACACAATTGGGGGATACATTTAACACAAGGGGATATAAGACACATTCACTAATACTTACAGGGAACATGGGCAATGGAGGATTAAGTGGCTTGCCCAAGAATACAAGAAGCACCTGTTGGACTAGAAAAGATTTGGAAGAAAGATTGGGAAGGGAGAGAGGTGTGTGCCAGAGAAGAAGGATGTCATCGGCATAATAGTAAGCTATTATACCTGCATCTTGAATCAGTGTGGCAAGCAGTGCAAGAAAAATATTAAACAGCAGTGGGGCAAGGAGAGACCCCTGAAGAATACTGCAAGTGAGAGGGAAGGAACTGAGTGAGGAGGAGTGAGAGACTTGAAAACAGACCAGAAAGAAAAGAATAGTACCGGTGCAGAACAGTACTGTGTAGACCAATGTCGTAGAGAAGAGTGCAATGGAGAGCATGATCAACAAGGTCAAAAGTAGAGGGAAGAGTGGGTGAGACAGTCAAAGTGATATAACCCTGGTCAAGGGAGTGGTAAATGCCTTTCAAAACAGAAGCAAGTTTCAGTGCTGTGTGCAGGGCGAAAAATGGAATGATATGGGTTAAGCATGTTCGTTTTAGAAAGGAAGTCAAGCACCTTAGAAAGAAAGGACAGATTAGAAACTAGGCAGTAGTTGAGAGGAAACTTGAGGTTCAGTGAAGGTTCTTGAGAATCGGATGGATAATAGTTTCTTTCCAAGAGGAAGGAACCACACCAGAAGCTAGGCTATTATTGATAATCTGTAAGGCAGGAGGGAAAAGGGCCAAGGAGGGACATGTAAGCCAGGAAGAGGGGAGAGGATCAAGGGGACTGGTCATCTTCTGAGAGGACATAACTGTCCTGGTGAAATAATGTAAGGAAATGGGGGTAAAGGTATGCCAATAGTGAGCGAGGGAGCTAGAAGGCTCGAATGGTGTAAGAGCGAAATCAGGGTTGGCAAGCTGATCCATAAGCTGGGAGATGTGAGTGGCAGGACAGTTGAGTGAGAGATCCTATCGAAAGCTGGTTGCTACTAAAATGGTTAGTGGTCTTCGTTATAAAGCATATGAGGACAGACTTAAGGAGCTTAATATGTATACTTTAGAGGAAAGGTGGGTTAGAGTTGATATGATTGAGACTTTTTTAAATACCTCTGTGGCATAAATGCACATGGGGAGAGCCTCTTTCAATTGAAAGCAAGTTCTGCGGGTCGGAGCTAGCCGCGCTGGGAGATGGCTGCCTAAAAGAGAAGCTCCTGCCTCAGGATTAGAATCCTAGCTTTTTCTCCCCTTGTTTAGATTTGAACTTTTGGTTTAATACACCGATTCTGTGTGGCTGTCTGATAAGAGCACGATGACATCGCTGAAACCGGCAAAACTTGAGTTTCAGCAAGCGACGGGGCAACCTGTGAAGCAGGACAAACAGGAAGCAATGTCCCTGCACAAGATGACGGCTGAAAAGGAGACAGGTGAGGGGCTGCGCGAGGTTCTAAGCGAGCTCCGGATGGTCAAAGAGATGATATCTATAAATGCCACTACTCTAACCCAAATGCAGGGCGATCTGCAGGAAATGAAAGGAAGGCTGGAGGACATGAGTGGCCGAGTGAGTAATGTGGAAGAACAGGTACAAAAACACAAGCACTTGATTGTGCAAGTAGGCCCACTTGTGAAACGTGTGAGTGCACTGGAGGTGCAAATGGAAGACCAGAGCAACCAGGCCAGAAGAAATAATCTTCGCATCACAGAGGTTCCGGAAGGAGAGGAAGGAACAGATCCGATTTCGTTTTTGGAAAGGATGATACCTGAAGTACTGCAAACTACGTTCCTTAAACCCTTCGAAATAGAACAGGCGCATCGAGTCCTGTCACATCCTAGTAGTACGACTACGCGCCCGCGGCCCCTCGTGATCAAAGTGCTACGGTATCCGCAAGTATTGCAGGTTCTCCAAATGGCTAAACAGAAGCGCTCCTTGCAATTTTGTGGATATAATGTGGCCTTTTATCCAGATCTCTGCAAGAAGACTGTGGACCGCAGAAAGGAGCTGTTAGCATGTCGGCCGGCTCTCCAGAAGCTGCAAGCAAGGTATGGCTTGTTTTACCCAGCCAAGATGAGAGTCACACTTGACAACACGATGCTCACGTTTGAGAGTGCAGGTGCACTTCGGACTTTCTTGCAGGACTTTTCCCAAATGGACACTGGGAGATGAACTCTCTGGATGAAAGGAGTATGTGATATGTGGGGGCCTTAGGTGGAAATAGTGTGGGCGCATATGCAGGGGTTGCAAGAGTTAGTCAGTGCTTTGATAAAGCATGTTTTGAGGGGTAAATAGTAATTAAACTGTAGACGTATAAGTAATATGTATCGGTGTTCTAAGGGGGAGCAAGAGAATGTTTGACGGGGGTAGGTCGACATATTCTGCCGGGGGAAGAAGAGTGGGAAGGGTCTTGTTGTCTGCAATTGTAGGAGGGAGAGGGTCTCGGGAGTTGTCTTGCTACATATGTAGGTTGGTTTTGCCATGTATAAGTTTATAGTTAAGTTTCTGTTAGAGATCTGGCTGTGTGGGGGGAGGGTGGAACTCAATGTATCAAGGGGAATCCTGATTCTGGCAGCAGGCGCTACTCTAATGCGGTGCACTCCGGATTGGTATGGCTAGCAATAAGTTTACTGTTTTGACGTTAAATGTGCAGGGTATCATTAATCCAGTAAAGCGTAATAAGATTCTGACATATTGTCAGCGACAGAATGCGGATATCGTTTACCTACAGGAAACCCACCTCTCTCTAGCAAAGTCTAACAAAGTCAGCTCAAAGATATTTCAGAATGTGCTTGCAGCTCCTGCACTCAAGAAAAAAGGTGGTGTAATCATACTAATGTGGAAGACGCTGGCACCAATAGTCAAAGAAACCAGGATTGATGTGGGGGGCAGATGGGCTAAAGCTGTTGTGAAATTGGGTGAAGAACTATACACTTTGATGACAGTATATGCACCCAACCTAGAAGAGCCACAATTTTTTGATCAAATATTGGAGGAATTAATGGAGATGGCGTCTACGCATATTATACTTGGGGGAGATTTTAATATGATACAAGACCCCCTCATAGACAGGACACCCTATAGACCACAGCTCAAGCCCAGAGTGAATAGAGCTTTGCAGCACATGATAGAGGCACTGGGATTAGTGGATCCATGGAGGCTTCTTCATCCCAGTGCTAGGGAATATTCGTATTACTCTTGTCCACATAACACGCAAAAAAGAATTGATTTCTTTTTAATTTCCAAGACGCTTGTGCCTTTGTTGGTGGCATCAGAGCTCTGTGCGAAAGGAATCTGGATCATGCAGCAGTATTGCTAACGTTGGACATGAAGACTATCCGATCTCGTCAGCCGCGGTGGCGACTGGACAGAGCGTGGTTGACTGAACAAACTTTTGTTAGTCACATTAAAAAAGAAATCACCTGTTATTTTGAACATAACTGCGTGGCAGATACATCAACGTGGGCCTGGTGGGAGGCTTTTAAAGTGACTATTCGTGGGTCCATAACATCATATGCCATACAAGAAGAAACGAGCTCAGAGGAAAGAAATAGAGGAATTAGATTTGCAAATACGAGCAGGGGAGAGGCTTTTGGCTAAACAAGCGGATCCGATGGTTCTCTTAAGATTGCAAAAATTGCGGTATCAATACAATTCAATACTGAACCTAGAAGCGCAAAGTCAGATTCCAGCGCAGCAAAGTATCTATTATCATGTTCCCTGTAAAATAGTTATCTCCAAGTTATAATGCCCTGTTCAATGTAATTTCAGTTTGTTCAATGTAAACCGCACTGATGCAGAATAGCGCGGTATATAAGAGAATGTAAATAAATAAATAAATGAATGAAGGGAACCGGGCGAGTCGATTGTTTGCTTGATCGTTGAAGGCTAAAGAAGTGACGACTCGTATAGCTGGAATATAGAGCCCTAATGGCCAGCTGCTCACGAAAGATGAAGATATACTGGAACAATGTAGGAAATTTTATGGAAGCCTATATACGTCGGAAGTGGACTGGGAGGAAGGAATGTTTGGAAAGTTCATCTCCAATATTGTGGGCCCGAAACTGTCTGAGGAACAAGGCGCGTTGTTGGAGGAGGATATAATGTGCAAGGAGATACAGCAAGTGATGCGACAACTGACGAAAGGTAAAGCGAGTGGACCAGATGGCCTGCCGTTAGAGTTTTACACAGTGTTTGCAGAGCAACTAGTGCCGGAGATGCAGTTGTATTTTAGTCGTCTGAGTGCGGAGCGTGGAGAAGTAGGTGCATTTGCGGAAGCCATCATAACTATACATCCCAAGCCCGGAAGAGATGCTCAGAGAGTGGAGAATTACTGGCCTATATCACTTCTTAATGCTGACTATAAAATTTATGCTAAGGTACTTGCTACTAGGCTGGGCAAAGTTCTTGAGGTATTAATTCACCCGGATCAGTGTGGTTTTATGCCAGGCCACTCAACAACTGATAATTTTTATTTATTTATTTATTTATCAGTTTCTTCTATACCGCCCCTTCCAGAGATCAAGGGTGGTTCACATTAAACAAGTAACAGTTATGTATACCTGAGTATACTTTACATGGAACGGTGTTTTAACTATGTACTGCAGAGCTACATGGAACAGTAATACAACTATTTGTAACTATTTACAAAGACTATTCACAAAAGGTCATCAGTATCAGTTTGTTTAAGGCATTTGCAGAAAAATAAATGGGTTATTAGTAAGAGGTCTGGCGGTGTTAGTCATTTGTTGTATCTTGTGACTTGCAGGTGTGTTTTTGTGATTGCTGGGGGGGGTGCTTTGTTGGTGGGGGAGCTCGAAGTGATTCGTGAAGAGGTGGGTTTTGAGATCTCTTTTGAATTGGTGAAGGTCTTTCGTTAAGCGGAGTGTTAATGGGAGTTCGTTCCATAATGTGAGGGCGGCAAAGGAGAAGGCCCTGGCGCTTGTTGTTGACTTCATCTTCCTAATATTTGCTTCTATGACGAGGGAGTGCATAGCGTTTTGTCTGCACGTTCTTGTAACTAATGGGGTATGTAGTAGCGTGGATAGGTGTGAAGGTGAGATGTCATAGAGGAGCTTGAAGGTTGCTAATAGGATTTTATACTTTATTCGGCTGTTGATAGGGAGCCAATGCAGTTCAAACAGTATTGGGGTTACGTGGTCTGTTAAATTGGCTTTCATGATTAATTTAGCACATATGTTTTGGGCTCTTTGCAATAAGTTGGTAGTTTTTTGTGGGAGACCAATAAGGAGACTATTGCAGTAGTCGAAATGAGGGGTGATGAGTGTACTGACTACTGATCTAAAGTCATGTGTGTCAAGGAGGGGTCTTAGGTGTTGTATTGTTTTGAGTTTGTAGAATATTGTTTTTACTGTCTGTTTTATGTGGGGGATCATGGTAAGGGTGTGGTCAATTATTATGCCTAGATATTTTACCTCTTTCTTAATAGGTATGGTTGTTTTGTTTATTGTGATTGATGTTGGGTATGTATTGTCAGGGATAGGTTTTCTCGTTGATAATGGGAGACTACTAGCACATGTGCTGCTGAGAGCGCAACAAACACCTGATCCAGTGGTTGGAGTAGCATTGGACGCTGAAAAAGCTTTTGATCGGCTAGAGTGGCCCTTCCTATTCCAGACACTGAGATGGTTCGGGCTCAAGGACCAGTTTCTAGGACGAATTGCCGTGCTATACGCCAAACCGTTTGCACGAGTAGTGGCGAATGTGACTATGACCGCGGGTTTCACCTTGTTTAGAGGGACAAGACAAGGGTGTCCCCTATCGCAGCTTCTCTTCAATTTAGTGTTGGAGCCATTGGCCCTTAAAATTTGACAATCTGCAGAGATTTCAGGAGTTGAGATCAAGGGATATCAATGTAAACTATCTGCTTATGCCAATGACTTGCTCTTGTTTGTTAAACCTGAGTCGCTGGATGCAGTGTTGGAGGTGATTACGGACTATTCAAAACTTTCGGGCTATAAAGTGAATTTAACGAAAACTACTATTATACCCCTTAATACTCCTGCATCCTTGACAGCGTGGGATCGGTACCCATTCAAGGTGGAACAATCCTATTTTAAGTACTTGGGATTTCTTTATGGGAAAACCTTACAGGAGACGACTACACAAAATATGGTGATATGTGAAAATATCGTGAAGGAATATACATCCAAATGGTCTCCCTTGAATCTGTCGTGGTGCGGAAGACTAGAAACGATTAAAATGGTTGTAGTCCCCAAGATTAACTACATTCTAAGCATGATTCCGGTATTATTTCCTCAAAGTTTTTATCTGAAGTTGGGAAGGCTGTTATTATCCTTTCTATGGCTTAATAAGACACCCAGAATTGCGACATGGAAGCTGAAGCTGCCTAAAAGAAGAGGCGGGTGCATTTTCTGGATTTTTTCTGGTTCCACACAGCTGCGTTGTTGAAACAAGGGTGTCAATGGAGTGAAGAGGAAGCAGTAGATGTGGACCCACCGTGGCTGAAGATAGAAAGCGCTATAAGCGCACCACTGCCACTGAAATGGCGTATTGGTGCGGATCCTCATGGTCGGACATCATGTAATGACATCTTATGAGCCACTCAGCGCGCTTTTCAAGAGGTGATACCATATCTAGAGGGGGTTCAGAATTATACACAGGGGACACCAATTTGGCTGAATCCGAAATTTAAAACTGCCGGACATAGCTTTGTATGGAAAGAGTGGATAAGTCACAGCATCTTTAATTTGGGTCACTTGATCTGAAATAAAGAATTCAAATCTTTTCAGAGGATACAGCAGGAGTATAAGATGCCATATAAAGCTATGTTTCAATGGTGTCAGTTGCGGTGCTGTTTGGGGAAAGCTGGAGTTACATCGGTGGCTTTGGAACTGGAATGGCCCTACTGCAGTGGGTACAAGAGATGCGGGATAGTTCTCAGCCTATATCCCGGATTGTGGCAGTAATACGGGAGGCTCAACAGAGGAGGTGTACAGGACTGCAATTGACATGGGAAACTGATGTAGGTCAGCTGGAGGACCAAAGAGGGTGGGAGGCGTTTTGGGGCTCACAGATACAGATAACGCGGACAGCATCATTGACTCAAACGCTATATTTTCTTGCACACCGAGCATACATAACGCCTTTGAAGCGTGCGAAGTGGCAACCGCAAACAGGGAATGTTTGTTGGTCCTGTGAGGAAGATATAGGGACATTATCGCATATGCTATATCAATGTTCAAAACTGAAGACATATTGGCAACAAGTGTGGCATAGGATCACCCAACTGTTCAATCTAAACACGCCACTCTCGTATCGAACAGTAATATAACTACCAGGAACTACCAACAGACCCCCCTCCAACCCCCTGATAAGAAAATGTATAACGGCACATGATGTATCTTAACACTCAATGTATAGAAGAATGTATTATAGCACATGCTGTATCATAGCGCACAATGTACATAGTTCAACCTAATCAAACACACTATAACATCTTACACACAAATCGTGATATATCCTTCACTGCATGAAAAACACGTTTCACTACTTTTGATTGTTTTGCTGTGATACAGCCTTGATTGTAGGATAAGGCGGTATAGAAATACTGTTAAATAAATAAATAAATAAATAAATATACAAATCTAAGGCGGGGATTCCTGGCTTAGAGGAAAAAAATCAACTGCTTTTTGATCTGATGCTCAGTCTTGCTGTGAAAGCTATACTTGGACACTGGAAGGACTTCTCCAAATTGGATCCAGAGCATTGGTGGAATCTTGTGTGTATGCACCGGTTATATGAACGAGCATATGTGAAGCAAAATCCTCATTACAGCTGTCTTCTTAAGAAATGGGATACCCTTAATGCACAGTTAACGGTCAAACAGTAACATGGGTAGCCTGTGGAATGTGGGTGCCTGCTGTCAGGTGGACTGCCGTACTGGTAGTTCAGGTGGAGGTCGATATTAGGTTGATTGGCGTTCCAAGAGTAGCTGTTGGGATGAGAGTTTGCGGTCACAGCCAGAGGCTCAGTATATGGGATGTAGATTATTAATGTATGTAATGTAATATGTTGTACACTACTTTTTGTGTTGTTTTGCTATTTGTTTTTTTATTTGTAAGATTTGTAACGTAATCATATTTATTTTGTGTTGGTTATGTAAAATGTTAAATAAACGTTTAAAAAAAAAACAGCAAGTTCTGCTATGAGGGGACATGGGATGAGGGATGAGGGTGAATGGGGATAGATTCAGGAGTGATATTGCGGAAATATTTCTTTACGGAAAGAGTGGTGGATCCGTGGAATAGTCTCACAGTGGAGGTGGTAGAGATGAGGGCAGTATCTGAATTCAAAAAAGCATGGGACAAACACAGAGGATCTCTAAAGGAAAAAAGGGGACTGTTGTAGTGGTTGATATGGAAGGGTAGGCTACATAGGCCATGTGGCCTTTTTCTGCCATCATGTTTCTCTGTTTCTATCTTTCTATTTTTGAACCGAAAAATTGGGCAAGTTGTTCAGTTGATGGTTCGAGGGATGAGTTAGATGACCAGGGGGAGGGAAGAAGGTCAGAGACTACAGCATAGAGCTCCCTGGTCTCATTAAGAAAGAAGAGAATTTGTGAGGGATAAAAGTCCTTTTTGGCAGCTGTGATCATGGTCTGATGATGGGCCAGATGATCCATGAAACCAAATGAGAGTATCAATTGTCTTCAATGTGCCTTCTTCAGATATTGTTTCTAACCAGACTGTAGTGTCTGAGGAACAGCTGCTTAAAGTTTCTGGCTCATGCTCAGATGAAGGCTTTACAGCTCTCTAGAGGAAGTTGAAAAATCTTTGGATCGGTCACCTTTGAGTAAAGTTTCACTTGGGGAGGTTGACATGTAATATTCCGTTACTCTTGATATGGGTTCTAAGCAATTTATTAATCAAGTGTGATGGTGCTCTTGGGATGCTGGTTATTTCCAAAATGGATTTAGAAATTATTTGTGTTACAGTGGTATTCCAGAGATCAGATTGGACTTGGAATTAGAAGGTTCTTTAGAGAAAATGATTCTGCAGGCTGTTGCACAGCTGGACTAAAATTGTGACCAAAACTGAATTACAGCATAACACAGTTGTCGAGTTTAAGTCTAGACTGCAAATTTACGAAAAGAAGACTGATAAATGTGAAGATGATCTTTTTAGTGTTAATGACAGAATTAAGGAACTTCAGGAAGCTTTAATAAAGGCTAATACCATGTTCTCTTAGGCTTCCATGGCTAGTATCATGATCTTTACAGTTTTCCAGGTCATATCGCATCTTAGTAAGTGGAATCAATATTTCAGCCATCATGCTGAAACGTTGGTTCCACTTACTCTCATACGGCATGACCTGGAAAACTGGCCTAACTGGCTGGCCTAACTTTTACTGCAGAAGCTGACCGGGCAGTAGCTGAACATTGCCACTGCCTGGTTAGCTTCCAAGCAATCCAGGCAACCCTGATATTCAATCCAGATATGGCCCTAGCAGTGGCAGCTAGCCACTTTGGCAGCACTAACCACCACCGCTGAATATTGAGCCCTATATTTTCTTTGAGCCTGAGCAGCTTAGTTTATTTTTGTAAAACCATGTGCAAGATGTTTGTTTAGATTCTGATTTAGATACTTAGGGTCCCTTTTACTAAAGCGGTTAGATGTTTGCACCTAATGTGTAGCGCAAAAAAAAAAATTAACATGTATTAAGTGCAAATCCTCTCTGGTAACTGTCAGGAGCATTACCAGCATGTTCCCGGCAGTTAACGGGCAGATGCACACCTTAATGCATGGCACAAGTACTGTGGGTGCACCTAACTCCACTTATTGTGGTGGTGTTAGGTGCACCCACATTAATGACAATATTGACAGTTAACATGCAATATAAACCCCCCATTGCTAACCGCAATGTGCCCTCCGTGCTCACTCCCCTCTACCCCGCCCATTCAGCACTCCTTTGTCTGAGTGGCCGTTGGTACGCCAATCATCATGCAGTAACTCTCATGCCTCCTCAGTAACAATTACTTTGGGCCCATGCATGCAGTTACTGTATGTGAAAACACTCATCAACAACTTAGCACACTTTAGTAAAAAAGTCCCTTAATGTACTTTGAAGCATATGAATTTTCTGTGTGACTGGTATACGCCTCTGCTTAATGTTTCATTTTCTTCTTTCTTTATGTTATGATTTCTTGGATCTTTCTTCTGTGCTTGTACATTTGAAAAGTAAATAATAAAGTTCATTGTAAATATTTTTAAAAAGATGATGTCCATTATTCATAAGTCTTAATCAAAGTCCTGAATTTCAAGAAGAGTGGAAAATTGTCAACTACAAATGCAACTTACCCAAGAACAATTATGACTTAATTTATAAGGTGTCTCTTGATTTTGTGGTGCATTTAAAAGTCGTCATCTGTAAGATTTAATCTACTGTAAAATGCCACAGATGCCATCTGTAAGATGTAATCTACTGTACATGCCACAGAGTTTTCACATTTAATTTCCAATCATCTCTTGTTAGTTGAAGCCTTGATTATAATTGCAGGCACCATTTTATCAGATGAATCTCCTGAATCTTGAAACAATAGTACATTGATTAGTGAAGAAGTTGTTTGCAATGGTGATGTTAGCTAGGTCTGATAAAGTCTAGATTTTAAAAAACAATTAGATTCTAGAGAACTGAACTAGATTGCAGTCATTCTGGAACTTGCAAATTCCAAAGAAAAAGTACAGACAAAAATAAGCATTAAAAATAACTATTTTTGTAGTGTGAAGCATGTTTTATAAAATTGTGCATGGGTATAGTAGGTGCAATGAAAAATTGTGACTACTTTTACATAGTCAGCACACAGGCATTCCCAGGAGTATAATTGTAGAGGTGCTGGAGTAGAGTTCTGATGTATTTATGGTTGCCAGATTCCTTTCATCCAAAATCGGGACTTTTTTTCAAAAAATAACACTTCAAAAAAATGTTTATTAGGCATCAAACACAATAAAACATTATTTACATGTATTTACTGTTTGATAATATTCAATTTAGCAGTTATTCATCAGCCAAAATCTTTTTGTACATATCACCACAAGATAATGAATGGTTTATTTTAACTTGAAGCAAGCATTTTACAGTTTTAATATCCAATCAATTTCAATCAACCGTCCATTGCTTCTTGCACAGCAAAAATTCTCATTCCACTAGTGACGTTATACGTAACTGTAAATTAATTTATATTAGTAACATTACTCTGATGACAAAAATTGAAAAGTTTTAACAAATGATAAATTATGATCAAGACTTCACGCTTCTAGAAAACTTGTATATTTTCCCCCTCTTTTCATACGTCTTAAATTCGTTATATTTTGTATGTACAATGGAACCCAAACTTTCCCATTTTTGGGAAAGAGCCCAAAAATGTTCCCCTTTTTCAAACAATTGCCAGAAGGAACATTTTGAGGAAAAAGAAAAACTTAAAATTAATATTTCATTTCTCCATTTTATGTACAATAAGCAAATAAAAATAACTTAATTTGTATTATAATGTTCATCTTAATCATCTGTCAAAATTTTACAGAAATTCAGAACAAGTCAGGACAAAACACCAAAATTCAGGACAAAATCAGGACATTTTTCAAATCAGGACAAGCTTCCAAAAATCAGTACAATTCTGATAAAAATGGGACATCTGGCAACCCTAGATGTACTACATATTTTATATAAAATGTATGTAGACACCATTTAGGGGGTAATTTTATAAAGTTATTCCCCTGCGTATGTGGCATCTGGGTGCATAAATTACTTCTTATAAAATACTGATTGGCATCAAACACTGTGCTTTGGAAATAAAGTGCATATTTAGCTGCTAGGCGCAGCTGGGGTTGCAGTCTGGGCTTCTGGAGATCTTCATGGAGCATGGCCTCCTCCTCTATTTAGAGCACTCCCTGGTTGTTATGGGTTATGCTCGTCTGCTTCCTGTTCCTCTGCCTCCTGTACCAAGGCCTCTTCTTCTTCCACCTCCTAATCCAGGGCCTCCTCTTTCTCTGTTGCTTCCAAAGCCAGCTCCTTCCTGGATTGCTGCTGTGTTATGGTTCATGCAGGCTCTGTACTTCAGCCTTCAGGTCCCTTGAAGGGATTAGTTTCCTTGTCCCTCCTGCCCTCCTCATCTTGTCTTTGTCCTGCAGAAGCACCGGCAGAGTTACCCAAAGACTGAGCATGGACAGTTTCCAGCAATGTAGATTGCTCTCATTATATGCAATGGCTGGATCTCTACTGCTAACCCAGGACCAGGACTTCCTTTAGGTGAACTAGGCAGTCACCTAGAGCACTAGCCCTACAGGAAGTGTGTGTCAGAGGGGGATGGAAGAGGCTGAGGGTCAAAAGCAGAAACCACGAGACAGTGCCGATGACTTAAAGTAAGTGCTACCTCGCTGTTTCTGAACTATTGCCACCACTGCAAGCCCCAGAGAGGGGCAGGTAACATTATGTTAATGAAGCAATATGGCACATGATCTATAAATGTCCTTCACTGCAAGAATATTACAATGTTTTCAAACAGCAGTCACTTCGGCTGCACTACTGTGAGAATGGAGAAGCAGGAATAGCAGCTGAGAGTCATGCACTGCAATGTATAAATATGGCATTATTCTGCACTGTAAGAGGGTAATTTTATGAATGGGTGCCTAATTTTAGACAGCCCAAATGCACCAATCTTGAGGCTATTTTATAAAGAAAAGCAGGTGCCTACTTTTCTTTATAAAATATGGACTTAAGGGGTCACATAAGCGATGAGCAAGTGAAAACGTGTCTTGGTTCGTTCTGGGGCCACCCTGCTCATAATTCTGCTATTATTGATCAGCGCTCCCCTCATCTACAGAAAATGGTACCAGAATGTGCGGCACTTTGCAAATGATGTGTTCCACCGTTAAAAAAGAAAAGGAGAAGGCCGGCCAAGAAAATAAGATGGCAGGGCTTGGGGGGACTGCCAGTGTGCCAGCATCACCAGGAGCTGCCAGCACCAACTTGGCCCCGGAGGAGATGGCAAGAGTAGTGGCCAGGATCAAGTAACCCAAATTTGACAACCTGCTACAGAAGCTTGACACAATGGGGAGGCTATGGCAGATGTAGACCGCCACATAGAGGAGGTGAAATATTGGGTCTTTGTGTTGGAAGACATCAAGGCCCAGAGAGAGTGCAAAAGTAAGGCCTGGCTTGGAGGTGCTGAAGAAGATGAGGCCTTACTCTAGGAGAAGGGAGTGAGATCTCATCTTCTTCATCACCTCCAGGCCACCCCACCTCCCAGCCAACATACTCCACTCCCCTGATATTAGACAACTGTGGCAGTCTAATCTGGGTAGAGCCTAAAGACCAAGCTCCTTGTCTACTCCTCCAACTCAGTTCAAATGACTCAGTCCAAATCAGGAGAAGGAGTATGGGGTAGAAAGGCTTAGAGGTCTGGGTGGTGATGTTGGGGTTAATATGGTTTACGATGATGTGAGGATCCTTATCAAGGGGATGGTGAATATGTGCTGTAAAGGGGGAAGGGGGGAGGGAAGTGTATTTGAAGCTGAGTGGGACATGCAAGTGGCCAGTGGGAGGGGGGATGGGGATATTTGCTTGGAGGGAAAGGAGGAGGGGAGTGATTGTTAACGATCGGCGGCATGGGAAACATGATAAACCTATCACAGATATGGGTACTGGCTCTGAGTCCGAGGCTGGGTGAACTCGGAGGGGAATATACATAAAAAATGATGAAGTGAGCTCTGCTAGCAGGGGGCATGTCACATAAAATATGCTTTATCACCTGGAATGTTGGGGGCATAATATCTCAAGAGATTTGGTTTTATGGATGCATTTTTGACTTGCGTTAAAGTGCTTTAAACAGACCTGCAGGCCATAGTCTCAGTAGGGGGTGGGTTTTTTGGAGTCTTTTACTCTGGGCCATGGCCCACTGTCACTCTTACTCTTTGTGTTATTTTTAGAACCTCTCCTGGTGTCCCTACTAAATGACAGGTCAGTTCAGGGCCTGTGCCTTGGGCAGGAAAAGGTGAAAATGAGTGCATTTGCCGACGATATGCTTCTCTGTCTGCAACAGCCAGAGACCTCCCTGCCTCAGATGCTTCAGATTATTGAGGAATTTGGAAGGATTTCTTGTCTTCGCATCAACCAAAGTAAATCTATGGCCCTGGATATTGGTAACCAAGTAAAGTCAAGATGGCTTGGGCCCTTTTGACTGGTGTCAGTGGGGGATTTTATCAGATACTTAAGGATTCATTCAGTCCTGGATGTAGATCCCCTCTGTACGCTCAGTCTGAGCAGGACGTACAGAGGGGATTGCGATTGTGATCCCATGGGGCATGTCTAGCCCTGCAGGATCAAAATCACGATCAGTCCTGTACGTGCAGGCTGGGACTGCGAGTCAACCCAGCCTGCATGTATATGACCTTCCCAGCTAACTCAGTCAAGACTCTTCAGTGGAGCTGCAGCGCCATGGCTTTCATGTTGCCAAGGCACCACAGCTCCATTGAAGAGCCGCGATGCCGGCGGCCAGAAAAAAAAGCTTATTCCCCCAAGCCCGACCCCGATCTGGCCTCCTCGGAGGTGGAATAACTTCTCCGCACAAGTCACCGGCCCTGGACGTACAGGGCCGACATTAGAATTGGTCCTGTACGTCCAGGGCCAGAAACCGCCCATCACCCACCCAGACTCCTTCCCTGCCTCCATTTAACTTCACTGCATAACTGGCAGGGAGGTTAGGCGCAGCGGGGGAAGGCACAAATAGCCCCAAGGGGTCTATTTACTGGCAGACCCCTCTCACCTAAAACAGTGGGGAAAAGTGGCTTTATTTAAAATGATGGAACTGCCAAAATGGATTTATGTTCTTAGACATATCCAGGTCTGGATTATGCATAAACGTTTGGAGCAGCTGTAGTCGGTTATAGGCTGATTCCTGTGGCAGGGGCACCACCCTTTAATACCGTACCTGGTGCTTCTCCGGACGTGGGCAGATGGCAGTCTAGAGTTGGTGGGTACCAACGAAGTAGCAGTAATCCATGTGCCAACTCAAGAAACCAAACAAAACCGTGGATCTTGTAGGAAGAACTTGTTTATTGATATAAACCAGCCTGGCTGGTTTATATCAATAAACAAGTTCTTCCTACAAGATCCACGGTTTTGTTTGGTTTCTAGAGTTGGTGGGTATTGTGATAAAGAAGCTTATCATAGCTCAGGAAGGAGCTATAGAAAAGGTGAAGTGACTCTGAACAAGCAACCTGTCAGTTCTGGTAGAAATAAGAAAACTGAATTTTTCCATAAAAGACTACCAGTCCCAGAATGCACCAGGTTTCCAGCAGCCATTAGAGGAGCTGAAGTGGGGAAACGTGTGTTCAATCAGGAGGGCTATGAGGTAATCCCCAAGCACTCATCTCAAAGGGCAGGGCCTGATTCAACACAGCTGCGCTGTGCTAGGGTGGAGCACTCATCAAAGCAGAATAAAGGTAGAGTTTATTCTACAGAGAATTATCCTCATCCTCAGTTTCATCTGGGAGATCCTCATCCTCAGTTTCATCTGGGAGATCCTCATCCTCAGGATCAGCTTGGAGATCCTCATCTTGGACAGCTTCATCATCTGGAGGATCATCAGAAGCAGAAGCCAGAGAGGACGGACAGAGAGGGCAAGAAATCCTTTGGAAGAAAGAAGAGAAAAGCATTTGGGAGGTCTAAAGGAGTCCAGAGCAGTACGTATACTGGGAGACATTCAAAAGGCAAGCTTACACCATTGGACTGGGGAAAGCCAGAGGAATGGTGCTGCAGGGCTAGGAATCTCCAGACGGTACCTGTGAGGGAGACGGCTGCACGTGGAAGGGACCCTAAGACCCGTGCCAGAAGGTATGTGAAGAGAGATCCAGTGTCCAGGGATCTGGATTGGAAGGCTGGACATAAGAACTGGACTACAAACTGGCCAGGCTATTTAGAGAGGAACTCTAACAGCAATGGAAGCTCAGGTATGAACACTGATCTATGGCCTAGCTATAACCTTGAAAGACAGCAGGGAAACAAGTATTCTCCTGAAAGTGCTCCATTGAGAAATTCCTCTGTGCCAATCCCTGATATTGAACCCATGATTGTTGAAGAAGGGGAAGGAGCGGTCTTAGATACAGGCTGTGAATATATGGATTGCTCTCTGTCTAAACTCCTTTGGTAATTTTCTGTTACAAAGTACAGCAACCATCACAAAGAAATACAAACTTGTTCTTTAATCTACTCAGAAAAGCTCCTGAAGTAGGATTAGAGCCACGCAGTAGAAAGCAAGCCAGCTAAGGGGTTTCAGCTGGGTAATTGCTAGCAATTGAGCCTTACCTAATTGCTTGTGAGCTCTGAGGGAATCACTTCTGAGTCTATGTGGGAAGATATAAGAAGTTAACCTGAAAAGAACAGTTTTTCCCTTCTTTGTGGGATTTGCTTGTTGTTTGATGCACTGCTAAGAAAATATTAGCTAAAGCCTACAAAAAAAGACCAGTTTGTTACCAACCAGGTCTTTATTCTTTTGCTTTGATTGCCTGACAAGTTCAACTGTTGTTTTCCTGATTTTGTTTTTCCAAGTTTAACACTGAAAGCAAGTATCCTGTTTTATGTGCTACCAAGCATATCTGTGTTGGGAGAAATAACCCCATAAATAAATATCTTATTGGCTTTACACTCAAGCACAACTTATTATTGTGAGCAGCTGTGTCTGGTGTGAATGGACTGCATTTCCCACAATCCCTTGCAAATCATATTGATATATGCACTTGCCAAGACTGTGAACATTCTCACCCAGGCAGCCGTCTGACAGTATACATTAATATAATCTCTGATATATGTTGTGGCATCTTAGGGATTGGGTGTATGGCATGGAGGTTTGCGTTCCCCTTGCGATTTTGGACTGGCTGTTAGCCCCATGACACCCATATCGGCATTTATGCTGATCAGCAAAAATAGTAGCTGTTATTGCAAATTTAGAAAATGGATGACCTTATGTCATTCACTGTAGATAATCTTGTAATATTGAGGGGGAGGGGGAAGAGGGTTAAGGGGTGGGAGAGGAGGGGGAGGGGAGGGAAGGGGGAGGAGGTGGAGAGGGTAGGGGGAAGTGGGGAGGGGGGAGGGGAGGCAAGGGTAAGAGGAAGAAGGGGGAGGGAGGTGAAGAAGGGGGAGGGAAGTGGAAAGGGGCGGGGGAGGTGCTGGGTGGGGATATGTGGGGGAGGGAGTAGGGGGTGGGGGTGAGAGTGAGGCCTGTATCTCTACCTGCCTATCTGACATTGCTTCCTAGATATCTCACCCAACATTTGAAATTGAACATGGCTAAAACTGAACTTTTATTTTTCCTCCTAAACCCACCTCCCCCCTTCATCCTTTCTCAATCTCTGTGGATAACACTCTTCTACTCTCTGTTTCCTCAGCCCAGAATCTTGGGATCATCTTTGACTCCTCTATCTCCTTCTCCACACACATCCAATTGATAGCTAAAACCTGTCATTTCTTTCTTTATAACATCAGCAAAATTCACCTCTTCCTTTCTGAATGCACCACTAAGACACTTATCCACTCTTTAATTGCCTCCTGTGTGGAGTATTGCAACCTCCTCCTTGCTGGACTCCCCCTAATCATCTCTGTCCCCTTCAATTTGGTTAATTTTCCACCAGCCCACTATATGCTCATATCACTACTCTTCTCAGGTCACTTCATCCGTTTCTGTATCTAGTTCAAACGTCTCATACTGACCTATAAATGCATTCATTCTGTTGCTCCTCGCTACCTTTTCTCTCTCATTTCTCCCTACACCCCAACTCATGAACTCTACTCTTTTAGTGGATTACTTCTCTCTATGCTCTTTTCTTCCACTGCTAATTCCAGATTTTGATGCTTTTACTTTTTTGCTCCTTATGCCTGGAACAAACTATCTCAGTTGGTGCATCAGGCTTCATCTCTGCCCCTTTTCAAATCCATGCTAAAAGCTCACCTTTTTGAGGCTGCTTTTGGATTTTGATTGCTTAATCTCCTATGTGTCTCTTTACCTTTTTAGCTGTTGTTTTCATCTGTCTTGACTAGATTGTAAGCTCTAAGAGCAAGGACTGTTTTTAAAAATGTTTCTGTACAGCGCTGCATAAGCCTTGTAGCATATAAATGTTCTATAGTAGTAATACTAGTCTTCTAACATAGTATTTTTTACACAATGCTTAGGCCTATTGTAAACTCTTAACATTTGCAGCTGCTCCTTTTAGTTTTTTCTTAACCATTTTCCTCCTTTTATCATCATCTCCCTTTTGAAAATTAAATGCTAGTGCAGTGGATTTCTTTGCTATCCTCCCTCCATTTATTAAATCAGATGTAATCATGTTATGATCACTAGTTAACAGCCCATGTTAACTATGTAAATGCATTAATCAGGGATTTTCAAATGCATCTACACAACTAGTGCCTTTGAAAATTCCTGATTAAGCCCCCTACGTACCCCGATGCTATCCGGTTAGCATCAGGGTGTGTTGGAGGCATTCTGGGACAGAATGGAGGTGGAAAATAGCACTAACCGGATAGCAGTGATTTTGGATGTTGCCCAGTTAGTGCTCTGCATCTTAAAGATAGGTGAGGAAATCCCTCGCCTATCTTTATGGCGCAGGGGCTAACCGGGCAGTATCCAAAATTGTTGCTGCCCAGTTAGGCTTTCTTGGGGATTTTGGTGGCCTACTCCAAAGATATAAGATTGACCTTACACTACTCCAAATGAGACTCAAACACTTGGTCAGTAAGGAAAATGAGATCTTTATTATGCCCAATCAGTTTTAATCTTAGCCAAATAGCAAAATGCAACATTATTTCTTAGCAATACAGTTTGCCTGAGTCAGAGGCTAGGAGACAAAGAGAAGAGAAACTGAGCTACCAATCACAGATTCTGTATGAATCATGTTTGTCTCCCCTCCTCCAGTGAATGATACTAAATGTTGTTCTGATATACATTAATTCAGCCTGTCATTTAGCTGCGGTTGGGACTTTTTACTGTGACATGCTCCTATTGGTTAGGTTTTAGCTCTGTTTCCTGTGCGAGCAGTTTACAGACATCCAGATTTCTGAAAATTACAGCAGATTGTGTTATCAGTTCTCTACCTTGTTTCTACCCCCCTGTCCCTCCCCCAGTCTAGGCTGTGGTGGGCATATTTCCTGTTTCTGCATGTCCTGTACTTGATCCATTGCCATGAGCTCTCTGCAAAGTCCATGCTTTTTGAAATATGCCCAGCAACAAGACAATGCTCACTTTTAGTTAGACTCTTTCTACAGGACTGCTTTGGGTCACTCTGTTATCAAGACAGGCCACAGGACTGCTTTTGGACATAAGAATATAAAAACATAAGATATGCTATACTGGGTCAGACCAAGGTCCATTAAGCCCAGTATCCTATTTCAATAGTGGACAATCTAGGACACAAGTACCTAGCAGTTTCCCCAAAAGACACAGGTTCCACAGTGCTTATATTGGGTCAAGCAGTGATATCCCGGGTCGCTTTTAATAATGGTTTATGGACCTTTCCTCCAGGAACTTGTCCAAACCTTTTTTAAACCCAGCTACACTAACAGCTTTTACTACATCCTCCGGTAATAAATTCCAGAGTTTGATTACACATTGAGTGAAAAAATATTTTCTCTTATTAGTCTTAAATAGGTTACCCTGTAGCTTCATTGCATGTCCCCTGGTTTTTCTATATTCTGATGATGTAAACAATCAATCTACGTTTACCCATTCCACTCCATTCACTAATTTATAGACCTCTATCATATCTCCCCTTATCTGTCTCTTTTCCAGGTTGAAGAGCCCTAACCTTTTTAGCCTCTCTTCACAGGGGTATCCTTCCATCCCCTTTACCATTTTGGTGGCACTTCTCTGTACCTTTTTTAATAATGCTATATCCTTTTTAAGATACGGTGACCAGAATTGCGCACAATATTCAAGGTGTGGTCGCGCTATGGAATGATAGAGAGGCATTATAATTTCCTGGTATGAAGTGGGCTTCAACCTGCTTCATCCCAACATTCCCCCCTGAAGTACACTTCATTCAGAGTGCCGTAGAGCCACCAACTGAAAGCCTTCTTGGATTAGGGGCCATCATAAGAGGCAGAGTCATGCAGGTTAGGAAGGAGAGCAGTATATCTGGCAGAACTGCCCGATGGGGTGAGAATCATTGTGGTAGTGGATGCATGAGTTAAACATTTACGACAGCAAACAATAATAAAAGAAAAGAAACAGCAGGCAAATATGACAGCAATCCCCAGATTGAGAGCGGCTATAAGGAGGTCACATAAGCCAGAACCAAGGCCAGAGAACCAGGAAGTAAAAGTGTCCTACCTGAATATCACCCTTAAGTCCAATTTAGCCATATTAACCATACGGTGCATAACATTTTTGATAAAGACAGTTTGATTAATAATAACTATAGCAATTGGTTTAATTTATATAAGTGCAGATACTTTTTCCTAATTTCTGACCTGTCCTATCCTTTTTGAAAGCACAAGGTCTCATGGCCAAGATTCGCTAAGGAAAGGAAAAAGGAATTAGTATTAAAACGTAGTGTAGGGATAAAGTTATTGGCATCATAAGAGAGCAAATCTACCTCCACCCCAATTAAAAGGGACTCCCCCCTGCTGGTGAGATGGAACATGGGTACAGGCATAACATTTCCCTGTAGTAGCTTTTGCTGCTCCTTTTAACAATCTCATATGCAAAATCTTTCCTCTCCCAGTGTCCAAAAATATTCTGGTGAAAGCATTGGTTTTGCCAAATAGGTATCATATAAATCAAAGGGAGGTGTTGACCTTACACTGGGGTCTAGAAGTTACCAATATTTCAGTATATTCTCAAGAGCTGGAAGTGGGAAGAAATGCCATTGTTGCCAAATTGGAAGGGCATTCAGTGTAATTTCTCTCTTCCTGACAGCTACAGTTTTTCTTGTTAAACTCAAGGCGGGGGGGGGGGGATAGTCTTATTAGGGGTAGGCTTATAATGCACAACAAAAGAAGAAAGAGCAACATCCTAAGTCCACTCTAGGCTTCCCAGTTTTCCAGTTAGCAAAGGTGATTCTACATCAGCAGGTTATCAAACAGATGACAGCACACAGTCATTTGTGTATCTTCTTCAGCTTTACCTTCAGGAGTCTTCTCCTCTCCTTCTCCAGCTGCTAGGTCCCTGGCTGCCCCGGTGTCAGCTACTTCTCATCCAGATCCTGAAGCCTGACCTGGAGATGGAGAATGTTTATAGCGAGGGTAATGGATCCAGGATCCTTTAGCAGCCACTTTCACTGCAGTTGGTGTTGTCAAAAGTACTTGGAACAGTCCCTCCCATGGTGGTTGTAGCATGTGTTGGTGTATGCTTTTGCCAGGATCCAGTCTCTAAGTTGAAAATAATGAGCTCCCTTGGGGCAGTTTTTATGTTGAATAGAGTCAAAGGCAAGACAGTTTGGTTTTTTACTAAGTTTTTGAGGGTCCCTTCCCCAGTTGTTCCCTCCTTTGGATTGTTGCTTGCATACAACCGCCAATCCTCAGCAACTCAGTTAGCTAAAGAATTGTTTACAGATCAGAGAAGTTTCAGACAGGATGCATACACTTCTGCAATTTTTGCTTCTTTAGGATTGTACCAATCTTGTGAAAATTTGGGTAGGTATCTTTCCTCCTTTGCCTTCCATGTGTCTGGCCAGGGCACAAAGAGGTGAAATGTGGAGAAGCATTTGTAAACACCACATGGCCAGTGTAGGTCTTTCCAAAGCCCATGAGGATACAAAGTGCATCCAGCCTGTCTCCAAGTGTCTATTTCCAATTATTGAGCATATATCTGGGCTAGATGACTTCCGAAATTCAGCATAATCAAATATTTGGGTTGCAGAAACTACATGCATAGGTCCTTGTTTTATAGCATACTAATGCATCCTTATTTGATAAGGCTGTTCTAACATATCAAACACTCATTTAAGCTTAACATTGTTCTTTAAGCTAAAACAACATCCCTCTAAAAAAAACTTTATTTAGCATAACATGAAAATTATTAAATGACTACAGCTTTCGCTCTCTGTGTTCTTTCCCAAACTTTTCCTGGATCATTGCTGACAAGCAAAATTTTATTTTTGTCCGATAAACTTAAGGTAATGTCTTTAACCAAATTCCAACAAATTTAAGGGCAATGCTAGTTCAAAAGAAACAGTAAGATTTACTTGTCCTGTGATTGCTCGTCTATATACCGAACATCTGCATAAATATAGTACTATAAGGTCACATTTGGTAACATATATGCATGTGTATAAATTAGATAAATTATTATCTCTTGATGCTAAAACATACATCTGTTTTTCTTAGTTGTTCCTCCAAAACTGAGATCAAGAATGTTTTTCAAAATAAAGTGCATTTTTACACACAGAAAACATGGTGCTGCTGTCCTGTTCGCCAATCCACAATCATGAAAGGAAACAGGATGACACATACCTCTCTTTCTTTTTTTTAGCACTGAGCTTCTACAATGCAAACCACAGCAATACCAGAGGACACTTTCTCTCTTTGTTTTTAAATTATTTGAGCTGAGCAAATCTGCATGTGCTTGGTGTTTAAGTAGACAGACTGAGCAAGGATAAAATGTTGAATTAAGATCTCTTAAAGAGAACCGGTAGGAATGGAAATTAAAATTTCTTATTGCATTTCAGGATATGAGCATCAGTGAACACTTATATTCACAAACAGCAATTGAGTTAGATTGCTGTCTTTAAAATGGCCTAAGATAAAACAATGTTAGTTAATCTTTAAACAAAGAAATTTCTTCTTGGGTCCCTGTGAACAAGGAAGAAAAGATATGATTGATTAATCGTGAACACTTTTTTTCTGTTTTCTTTTTCCTTCTTGCATTTGAAAAATACTTCAGGCATTTGAAAATAGCTTGGGTAAATTGCATTTAAACTGAAAATTTTAAATCTTACCTTTGGACCTCAGATAGGAATGGCATATAGTATACATTCCAGGTTTTTTTGATGCACAGAGACATTGGCTCTGTGTCTTTTATGGAAAAGTTACAGACATGTATCGGCTTTTGTGTATGCAAACAAATCTCTCTCTTGCAACAGTGAATTGGTTTGAAAATTCCCTACTTCTGATCTCTCTTTATGACATCATCATGTCAGGGACACCAAATATCTTGGGGATTTTGGTGGACTATGGCTGCTGTGTTGTACCCCAAAGATATATGATTGATCTCGCACTACTCCAAATCACATTCAGACACTTGGTCAGTAAGGAAATGAGATCTTTATTATGCCCAATCAGTTACAATCTTAGCCAAATAGCAAAATGCAGCATTATTTCTTAGCAATACAGTTTGCCTGAATCAGAGGCTAGGAGACAAAGAACAGAAGCTGAGCTACCAATCACAGACTCTCTGTATGAATCGTGTTTGTCTCCCCTCCTCCAGTTAATGATACTAAATGCTGTTCTTATACACTTTAATTAAGCCTGTCACTTAGCTGCAGTTAGGACTTTTTAGCTCTTGTTTCCTGTGCAAGCAGTTTACAGACTTCCAGACTTCCGCAAATTATACCAGTTTGTGTTATCAATTCTCCTTCAGCTTGTCTCTACCTTGTTTCTACCCCCCTTTCCCCCTCATCTAGTCTGTGGTAGGCATATTTCCTGTTTCTGCATGTCTTGTACTTGACCCACTGCCATGAGCTCTCTACAAATCTATGCTTTCTGAAATCTGCCCAGCAACAAGACAATGGCCACATTTACTTACACTCTCTCTACAGGACTGCTTCGGGTCACTCTGTTATCAGGACAGGCCACAGGACTGCTTTTGGAAATGGCCTGTCCTGATAACAGAGTGACCTGAAGCAGTCCTGTAGAAAGAGCTTGCTTCATCCCAACAGCTTGGCGGTTTTCCGCCTGTGTGGAAAACCCTGGATTTTCATTTCCGTCACTGTGGACGTGAAAATCCAGGGTTAAGAGGTCAACGGGCAGGTGCTTAGCCCTGCCCAACTGAAAATTGGGCCCTTAGACTTCTAGCATTTGTATGCAGGCATTTCAGAGTTTGCTTTTTGTTCATATTAATAATTTTGCTATCACTTGGCAGGGGTAATTTGAAATATTTAAACTTTGTCAGCTCTTTACTTACCTGTTTTGGTAGCATCCTTCAAAGATACACCATTCTGAACCATGCACTCTTGGGTGATTGTTGTCTTTCCCCCATTATCTGGTTTAAAAACTGCTCTAACCCCTTTTTGAAGGTTAATGCCAACAGCCTGGTTCCACCCTGGTTATGGTAGAGCCCATCCTTTCCGAAAAGAATCCCCCTTCCTCAGAATGTTGCCTATTTCCTAACAAATCTAAAACCCTCTTCCTGCACCATCATCTCATTCACACATTGAGACTCCAGAGCTCTTGCCCGCCTCTTGGGTTCTGCGTGTGGCATGGGAAGCATTTCTGAGAATGCTACATTGGAAGTTCTGGATGTCAACTTTTTACCTAAAAGCCTAAATTTGTGTAAGAGGATTTTTTCCTTTAATTCACATACCCCTCTATATATGGATTACAATTGGCAAGACTCACAGCTATGGTGATTGATCTTTTGGCATGAATACCTATTAAAATCTAAGTTAGTGAAGAGTCACAGCATCTGTGTCAGAGCAAGTTAATGGCAACGCAAAGCTGTACTGCTTGATCCTTCCCCTTTACATGATGCTCTGATAGAGTCTGACTGATGCTTGGGGGATTACTTCTTGCAGGTGTTCCAGAAAGGGTATGTCATGACAGTTTGCGAGGGCACTAACCAGCAGGCCTTGAGCCCGTACAGACAGTTCTGAGTACTTTGCAAGTGAATGTGTCGATATACAAATATATTGATCCTATTATTTTGACTTTTGTGGGACTACAGTCTAATGTCATGCCTATGCCTATGCCTGCCTTGGCAGCCTCATAGATTGTTTAACTGCATTACATGTATAATTTGGAACCTCAGAATATAGAATGACATTTTATATGATTGTTAAGTGTAGAGATAACAGCATGTGATGGTGTGACTGGCAAGGAAGAGCTTTTAATATCACACCTATTCTCTCTGATGTGTTGTCCACACAGAGTTCCCTAAGAACTCTCCATGACATTTACTGCTGTGTGGCAGGCATAAGAACATAAGAACATAAGATATGCCATACTGGGTCAGACCAAGGTCCATCAAGCCCAGCATCCTCTTTCCAACAGTGGCCAATCTAGGTCATACGTACCTAGCAGTTTCCCCAAAAGACACAGGTTCCGCAATGCTTATACTGGGTCAAGCACTGATATCCTGGGTCCCTTCTTAATAATGGTTTATGGACCTTTCCTCCAGGAACTTGTCCAAACCTTTTTTTAAACTCAGCTACACTAACAGCCTTTATTACATCCTCCGGTAACAAATTCCAGAGTTAGATTACACGTTGAGTGAAAAAATATTTTCTTTTATTAGTCTTAAATAGTTTACCCTGTAGCTTCATTGCATGTCCCCTAGTCTTTCTATATTCTGATAACATAAACAATCGATCTACATTTACCCGTTCCACTCCGTTCATTAATTTATAGACTTCTATCATATCTCCCCTCAGCCATCTCTTTTCCAGGTTAAAGAGCCCTAACCTTTTTAGCCTTTCTTCATAGGAGTATCCTTCCATCTCATTTACCATTTTGGTGGCTCTTATCTGAAACCTTTCTAATAACGCTATATCCTTTTTAAGATACGGCGACCAGAATTGCACACAATATTCAAGGTGCGGTCTCACCATGGAACGATATAGAGGCATTATAATATCTTTTGTTTTATTTTCCATTCCTTTCCTTATAATACCTAGCATTCTATTTTCTCTCTTGGCCGCCGCTGCACATTGGGCCGAGGGTTTTAACATGTTATTCACAATGACGCCTAAATCTTTTTCCTGGGTGGTGATTCCTAATGTGGAACCTTGCATCGTGTAACCATAGTTTGGGATGTTCTTCCCTAGGTGCATAACTTTGCACTTGTCCACATTAAATTTCATCTGCCATTTTGATGCCCAGTCTTCCAATTTATCAAGATCCTCTTGCAATTTTCCACAATCCTCTTGGGTTTTAACAACTTTAAATAGTTTTGTGTCATCTGCAAATTTGATAACCTCACTCGTTATTCCCTTTTCCAGGTCATTTATGAATATGTCAAAAAGCAGCGGACCCAGCACAGATCCCTGGGGTACACCACTATTCACCTTTCTCCATTGGGAAAATTGGCCATTTAGCCCTACCCTCTGCTTTCTATCTTTTAACCAGTTCCTGATCCACAATAGTACACTGCCTCCTATCCCATGACTATTTAGTTTTGCTAAAAGTCTCTGATGAGGAACCTTGTCAAAGGCTTTCTGAAAATCCAGATACACTATATCAACCGATTCACCTTTGTCCACCTGTTTAGTCACACTTTCAAAAAAACATAACAGATTAGTATTACAAGATCTTCCTTGTCTAAAGCCATGTTGGCTGCCTTCCATTAGGCCATAATGTATGTGCCACTCTGAACTTAGTGTTTGAAAGTATGTTATGTCTCACTAACAAGATTTTTCAACTATAAATCCCATATGATTTTGAATAATTTAAAATGACTGACAGGGTCTCAGACTCTAGGCTACCAAAACTCTCAATGTCAATTGGAATAAGCCCGTTATTGCATCAATGACCCTTTGTGTCTAGTCATTTGGTATGTTAACTCTTTTATAATGCTTTATATATAGTAGGCAGTAAATAGTGCTTAGCTTTCGTTGTTATCTTCCCCAGCTTTCGTTGTTATCTTCCCCAACGCTATCAATGGCACTTCATTTGCGTTTCACCAACGCTATCAATGGCGCTTCATTTGCGTTTCATCTACTCGGTTTCTTCAGGGGGTAACTTGAAAGCACTAATGTGGTGCAATTCCTTATTTCATATTCACCTACTAGAATCGCTGTAACTGCCATTTGAGCCAGCCGGCCATGACTATCTACATTAAGCCATGACTATCTACATGCTGAGTCATTTTGTTCTTTATGATGGTTTCTACCATTTTTCCCGGTACTGACGTCAGTCTCACCGGTCTGTAGTTTCTCGGATCACTCCTGGAACCCTTTTTAAAAATTGGTGTTACATTGGCGATCCTCCAATCTTCAGGTATTACAGATGATTTTAATGAAAATTCACAGATTACTAATAGCAGGTCTGCAATCTCATATTTCAGTTCTTTCAACACCCTTGGATTTATACCATCTGGCAAGGTGATTTGCTACTCTTCAGTTTATCTAATATTTGTAATACACCTTCCTGGTGTAGCGATATTTCCATCAATTCTTCCGCACCATTAAATACAACTTCAGTCATGGGTAACATCCCTAGATCTTCCTTAGTAAAGACTGAAGCAAAGAATTCATTCATTCAGTCTCTCCGCTATCGCCTTGTCGCCTCTTAGTGCCCTTTTAACCCCTCTATCATCTATGGACCAATTGATTCTCTCACAGGTTTTTTGCTACGAATGTACTTGAAAAAGTCTTTATTTCACGTTTTTGCTTCCACGGCAAGCTTCTTCTCAAATTCTCCCTTTGCCTGTCTTATCAATGCCTTGCATTTGACTTGCCAGTGCTTGTGCTGTTTCCAGGTTTCGTTGTTTGGCTCTTTTTTCCATTTCCTGAAAGATGCTTTTTTGGAAACAACAGCCTCTCTGACCTCATCTTTAAACCATGCTGGCAGTTTTTTGGACTTCCTTCCACTTTTCTTTTTTTTAATGCTTTATTTTCGTTTTATAACAACAAAGGAAAGGAAGACATACAGCTAAAAGACAGATACATACATAGAATGTGATACATACACCAAAGTAAACCCCTGCCACCCCCCTCCCCCCTGCTTCTTCTCTAGAAACTAATCATTCCCGAAAACGGGCGTGTACTGACATTATTGTGGTACAAAACCTAACGGTGATCTGAAACATGATGAGTATACATTAAACAGACATGTCGGAGCAATGAGCAGATTGTACATAATCATTGAGCATCTGCCATTTAGACAAGCGAGAGTGAGTTTGGATATGGGGAATAGCTCTCCGAGATATCTGCTCATATTTACTATATAAGCAGACGAGGTTCCACCATTCATTGGCAGTAATTCGAGAGCTATCCTTCCAATTCCTCGTGATTAAACATAGGGCTATACCCAGCATGAAATCAAGGAGAAAGCGACCCTTCTTAGGAAGAGAGGGGACCTCCGCCACTGAGCGGAGTCCCACAATCTTCCAAGAAAGAGGCTCGTGGAGGTGTAAGATGGATTGAATACGACCCCAGACCCGCCCCCAGTAAACCTGTAGTTGAGGACATTCATAAATAACATGAGCGAGGGTTCCCACAGCAGTATGGCAAGACCTACACTGGTCCCTAGCAGTTGTGTTCCATTTGGCTATTCTTTCTGGAGTATAAAAGCATCTATGTGCAAAAAAGAAGAGAGTTTGGGTAACAGAGGCAGATCGGGAAACCCGCACTACTTTGCTCCAGAAAACGCTCCATTGCACAGGGGTTAAAGTGGTTTGCAGTTCGCGTTCCCAGGCTTGTTGAGCTCTACAAGTAGCAGTATCGGTACCCTGACATAATAGTTTATAAAAGTTAGAGGCTACCCCATGTGTACTACTAATAGAGTGAATTAGTTCTAATAGCCCGTCCTCAGTAGGGCAGAGGGCGGCAGGATTTGAGCACTTTTGAGGCAGTGTTGAAGCTGCATCAATTGAAAGTAATGTTTCGCTGGTAACGCAAATTCCTTTTGTAAGTCAGAAAAGGTCTTCCAACGAGCTGCAGAGAAGAGTTGTCGGGGTGTCCAGATCCCCCTAGAGTACCAGGGTTTCCATGCGATCGTTTTATTTAGGACTTGAATTCTGGGGTTATTCCACAGCGGGAGTCCGTCCTGAGGACATATGTTTGGGCCCAGTGACAGAATGAGAGTGTTAAAGGCCGCGAGAGTATCGACAATCATTGGGGGATGGCGGGTGTCTACTTGATGGGACATACCGGGGAGATGGATCAGCGGAATTGGGCTACTAAGCTCCTCTTCTATGTCAAGCCAAACTGGTCTGTTGTCTGTTGAGGCAGCTAGCCATCGGGCACCTTGTTTAAGTAGGAAGGCTTGATGATATCTAAGAAAATCAGGAAAGCGGGTACCCCCTAGTTCCTTCGCAGACTGTAGTTTTTGTTTAGCTACCCTTGGTGGTTTGCCCTGCCAGAGATAACGGACGAGAAGGCCCTCAATGTCTTTGTAGGTGTGTAGCGGGAGTAAGCAGGGCAGCATTTCTAAAATATAGTTCACTTTGGGGACTATCATCATTTTCACGGTTTCTAGGCGGCCCCACCATGTAAGGGATAAGGGAGACCAACGATTTGTGAGCTCACGGACTTTGGAGACTACCTCCTTGGCATTAAAACTAATAGTGTCTTCTAAAGGAGAACAGTAGTGGACCCCAAGATATTTCACCATGCGGGATTGCCAAAGGAAAGGAAAGGCCTGCATGTCAGCCTCATGTACCCAGCGGTTCAGTGGGAATGCTACGGATTTGGTCCAGTTTATTTTATAGCCCGATAATTGCGAGTATCCATCAATCAGGTCCAAGACAGCTGGGACCGAATCAAGGGATACGAAGAGCATAAGGTCATCTGCATATGCAGAGAGTTTAATCTCTCTGTGACTGAAGGGGACACCTCGAATACGTGCGGACTGTCTAATAAGGAGGGCGAGGGGTTCAAGAGCTAGATCAAAGAGCATTGGTGATAGGGGGCAACCTTGACGCGTGCCTCTTTGGAGATTAAAAGGCCGAGACTTAATGGCATTTACACAAATACTGGCAACGGGTTGAGAATACATGACTTGGAGGTATCGGAGGAAGCCCTCCCCAAAGCCATACCATCGGAGAACTGCAAATAAGAAGGGCCATTCTAGGCGATCAAAGGCTTTTTCAGCATCTAGGGAAAGACCCACCCATGGGTGGTCTAAATTGGCAGCACTGGATAGCACATGGCACAAGGTCCGAGCATTGTCAGCGGTGGAGCGGCCGGGTATAAAACCGCATTGGTCGGGATGGACTAAGGTGGCCATCCTGTCAGATAGCCGGGTGGCCAAGATCGTTGCGAAGATCTTATAATCGGCATTAAGTAGGGAGATTGGACGGTAGTTGGCGGTTAGCAGCGGGTCTCTGCCTTCTTTCTCAAAAACTACCACATTAGCTGCAGAAAAGGATCCCAAAGAGGATGTATCTACCGCAAGGGCAGTAAAGTAAAGTTTTAAGTAGGGAACTAAATCTGCACTGAACGTTCTGTAGAATTCTGTCGGGAGACCATCAGGCCCGGCGGCTCGACCCGAGGCTGTTCGTTTTAGGGCAGATTGGATCTCTGAAGTAGAGAAGGGTTCATCCAGCGCATCCCTATCAGCTTCAGAAAGGGTCGGCCGCTGAATACCAGAAAACAAGCGCTCGAAGGTCTCTAATGAGAACTCACATTCAGATTGATATAGATGGGTATAGAAATCCCGAAAGAGTTCTACGATATCGGAGTCTGTAGTCAGTATGCCCCCTCCCTGTGAGGCTCGAAGGGCCGCTACGCGTTTGGCTTCTTTTTGACCTTTCAAGGCGTTGGCTAAAAGTCGACCGGCTCGGTTGCTTTCACGGTAGTATGTCCCTTGTTGAAGTGCAATACTCTTAGAAGCTGCAGTTGAGAGGATTGCATTATATTGAAAACGGAGACGCTGTAAGCGAACTAAGACGCATGGATCAGTACGTGAAGTTAGAACTCGTTCGCCTGCTTTGATTTGTTGGTCTAGTATAAGGAGCTGCTGTTTGCGTTGTTTCCGCAGGCGAATTTGATAACTAGTGATCGTTGCACGAATGGCCGCTTTAAAACCCTCCCACCAAGCCCAATTTGCAGTGTCTTGGGGTAAATTAAAGTGGAAGTAATCTTGTATGGCTGCTCGAATTTCTAACTGGAACTCTGGTTGAGTTAATAGGGCTCTATCAAAGAACCAGGCCCCCGAATTCCCTTGGGGCGCAGTGGTGTGTAAGTGAAAAGAAATAGCAGCGTGATCTGAGATATGTTGGGAGTGAATCTTTGCAGTGTCCACCTGAGGAACTAACAGTTTTGATATTAGAAAGAAATCTATGCGAGACTGGGATTTATGAGGGGAAGAGAAGAAGGTAAAGTCAAGCTCATTGGGGTGTAGTAACCTCCATAGATCGACTAAAGCAAGATCTTTGATCATAGAGGTAAGCGTAGTGTGACTCTTGGGGGGACCACTCGTCCTAGGCGGCTGTTTGTCAATCAGGGGATCAAGAACTAAATTGAAATCCCCCCCAATTATCAATGAAGTATTAGCAGAGGCCTGCGCAACCTGAGCAATGGTAGCAAAAAGGCAGGGTCATCTACATTAGGAGCATAAAGGCATATACATGTAACTTCAAGGTTACCTATCGTGAGGTGAGCCCTGGACCATCTACCTGCTGTATCTGAGCTAGTCGCAATAATAGTAGCATGCAGAGATTTCCGAACCAGTATGGCAACCCCACATTTCTTAGAAACAGCTGGGGAATAGGCGGCCACCATGTAAGGTTTAATATTGAGTTTAAGAGTTTCCTTCGAATTTAAATGCGTTTCTTGGAGGAAAATCAGGTCCGCAGCTTCATGACTTAGATAGCTCAGGATTTTCTTCCGTTTTATCGGATTATTGATGCCTTTTACGTTCAATGATAAAATCTTACATGGTGCCATCAATCGGTAATAGACATTTTAGGTAAGGGCGTTTGAAAACATACAACATAAGCAGAATCTGTACAACAATGACATAATCACCGAGTATGCTGGCTAATACACCCCATATTGAAAAGCATGTACCAAAGTAACTTAGAGAAGAAGCAAAACCCCCAATGAATATGGCGACCATATGTCTGCGGGAGGAGGCCCTAGAGAGGAGGATAGAGACATGAAAAAAAAAGAAACGAAACACCAGAGTCCATAATTAACACTGTCTCTGATATTCATCGAGGCTACTCTGGGTAGATGGAGTCGGGTCACAAATATCATCAAAATAAGGCAACAAACCGCCCTCGACGGACTCTTTGCTGAACCGTGGCAAATCCAAGATGGCAGGTACAGCGGATATGAGAACACTGGCAGGAATACTCTGGAAGTCAGCGCATCAAGTCGGCTTCTTTAGCATCCAAAAACTCCGCTAGTAGATCAGGGTCCTCAAATGTTCTTGTCTGATTGTGAAGCGTGACTCGGAGCTTGGCCGGGTACATCAGGCCATAGCGTGCTTGTAGTTGTTGAAGCCTCGGCCGGAATTCCAGAAAGCGCTTTCGGCGATCAACCGTGGGTTTAGCCAAGTCAGGATAGAAGGAGATCTTGTGGCTCTCAAACTCCATATGGCCCTTTGCCCGAGAGGCGCTGAGAATTTGCTCCACATGTTGATATCTCAAAAGTCGAAAGATGATAGGCCGCGGGGTCTTCCTGTTGAGCGTTATGTTTGTGGGTACACGATGAGCGCGATCGATCTCCAATTGTGGCTCTCAAACTCCATATGGCCCTTTGCCCGAGAGGCGCTGAGAATTTGCTCCACATGTTGATATCTCAAAAGTCGAAAGATGATAGGCCGCGGGGTCTTCCTGTTGAGCGTTATGTTTGTGGGTACACGATGAGCGCGATCGATTTAGTTCCCCTGGTTTCCTTCCCATGTTCAATTTCCTGTTCTTTGTAAACTCAATGTTGTTTGTATACATTGCAGTATGCTTGTTTGATGTACACCGCGCTGATTTTAATAGCGCGGTATAGAAGCAAATGTTAAATAAATAAATAAATAAATAAATAAATAAAATTTGGAGCAGAGAAGGGAGGATTTTATATAAAAACTCCTTCATGTCTCCCGATTCCGCTCCCTCCGGTATGCCCACTAGTCGTAGGTTGTTGCGGCGCGCTCTATTATTGCCATCTTCCACTTCTTTCTGCAAGGCCCGCACCTGACGTTCAACTTTGTCGAGTTTGGACAGCCGGACCACATGGGAGTCTAATATGCTCTCCATTTTGTCCTGACGCGAGGAGAGCCCCTCTAGCCTGCCTTGCAATACACCAAGATCTTCCCGCAGCGCTCGGAGTGCTTCCCCGTTTGACTGCACGAGGTCTTTAACCCCTCTGATCTCTGCGAGGATTTCCTGCTGCATTTCGGGGCCCTCGCGTAGAGCCAGCCCCTTCTGCGGGGACGGGGGTTCAGTTTTGGAGCGTTTGCCGTGAGAAGCCGCTGGAGATCCAAATTCCAGGCGCGTAGGTTTGGTCCCCGCCATCTCACCAATGTGCCCCGGTAAGATCAGAGCAGAAATTCAAGTATGTCCGGTGTTAATTCAGGATTCTGAGTAGGCCTCTCAGGAGCCTCAGCGTTATGCGACCATCCCGCTGGACATCGGGCTCCGCCCCCCCTTCCTTCCACTTTTCTTAAAGCATGGAATACAGCTGGTCTGGGCTTCCAAGATAGTATTTTTCAACAACACCCACCCAAGCTTGATGTAAGTCTTTAACCTTTGTAACAGCTCCTTTTATTTTTTTTTTCTTAACTATTTTCCTCATTTTATCATAGTCTCCCTTTTCAAAAGTTAAAAGGTAGTACTGTGGATTTCCTTGCTATCCCTCCTCCACTAATTAAATTAAATGTGATCATGCTATGATCACTATTGCCAAGTGGCCCCAACACCCTTATCTCTTGCACTAGATCTGGTGTTCCACTAAGGACTAGGTCTAATATGGCTTCCCCTCTGGTCAGCTTGAAGGATTTTCTACGCGGAAAGTGGTGAGTTTTCCTTTTTACATTATAAGAGCGTCCTTTGAAACTTTTTCTTTATACATCTTGCAACACTACGGTATTGATATTTTCATAAGCATGCTTAAATCTCTTAAGTAGTGACGTACCGATGCATGAATTCTTAGACGAGTGGCAAAGAAGTTTCATTCCTTTTTTTAAACTAAGCATTCCTCAAAAATATGTCCTCTCTTTGAGGTTACACTCCTCTTGAAGTATTTTACATTAACACATTTTAGGTTCCTGTCCTTGGCGAATTAATCGCAATATGATTTGATTTCATTTATTTTCATATATGTTTTCTAATCGCGATGACATGTTATACTTGTTTGTGCATTTACCCTTATGCTAAGCTCCTCTCTGTTCTGTGACTCAATTTTCGCACAATTGTAAGCAATGGAACAGCAATTTTTAATGTTTCGAAACTAAATATAGATTTTTTCTTGATGCGATATTCATCATCTGAAGTATATTTTCGCACATCCAAATTCTTGCCGTGGCTGCACTCGCAGCTCTTGCATGAGTTCTTTTGATTTTTAGTAAAGCCGTTTTGGATAAATTTTCTTTGGTATAAACCACCATTTAGCTGTAGTGGTTTTTATCGGTCTACATACTTATGGGACGTCTTAGTGAGCAAGCTCGTATTGATTTAAAGACATGTATGCAGTGTTTGCTAGCGCCTCCTTTATTTTCATTTTTTGATAACATTCATTTATTGATAACTAAAATTTGCTATATGCAAAGTCAATCTTCACGTGTGGATTTTCAAATATCCCATTTTTTAACACTGGTCCTATTGTTACCTTTTAATGTAGTTCATATGCAGTATTTTTACATTTTGTTCATTTATATTTCAGTGGTCTATATCCTCATTTATATGCAACTTATTTCTGAAGGTATTTATATGGTTTCACTTTCATTTCTTTTTTGCTGTTTTATTTATTTAATTATCATTTTATAGCATATTATCAAATGGTTATTTTCCTCCATTATGAGGTCCAGCTAATGATTGTCTGTTTATGTATGTTTTTTTACCATACATATTAGTTATGACTCATTTCCAATTTTGTTTCATTTTGGTCATATTGTTGATTACAATTCTACCGGTTTTAGTGTATCCTCCTCATCTCCCTCCATATGGATTTTTATGTTGTATTATTTAGCATGTTTTCTACTTTATATTTATTACTTATTAATTTCACTATTCAGTATTACCTACTGTTACTTTTTATGTTATGATATTATTTATTATTTGTAGTTTATGGTATTAACTGATACAAGGTTGTTGTTTTTTAATATTGGTAGTTTTATTTGCATTCTTTTAATGTTATAATACTTGCCTAGATTTTAAGGTCACAACATTTTTATATTTATGATTGTTTATTATTTATTGATTTGTTTTTATTTGTTCTCTTTGAGGTTTGTCCTCTCTTATGTCACCCCCCCCCCCCCCGAGGAAGGCCACTGGCCGAAACACGTAGGGGTCACCAATTAAAGTTTTTGTTGAATTACTGCCAGTCCTCGTATCTGTTTCTTCATTCCTGCTATTCTTTACAGATACACAGTTGCTCTTGTTTGTTCCCCTCTGGTCGGTTCATGAACCAGCTGCTCCAAGAAGCAGTTACTTATTTCATCTAGGAACTTTATCTCCCTAGCATGTCCTGCCGTGACACTGACCCAGTCGATACCGGGGTAATTGAAATCACCCATTATTATTACTTCGCTGTAACTTTTGTTAGCTTCCTCGATTTCTTTGAGCATTTCTTCATCCATTTGTTCATTCTGGCCATGCGATCGATAGTACAACCCCACTGCCATCGCCTTTCCTTTTTTACATGGAATTTCAATCCATAGAGATTCTACGGCAAATTTTGTTTCCTGCAAAACTTTAATCCTTTCTGACTCAATGCCCTCTCTAACATAGAGCGCAACCCCTCCACCAATTTGATCAGCTCTATCATTATGATATAGTTTGTACCCAGGTATCACAGTGTCCCACTGGTTGTCCTCCTTCCACCATGTCTCTGATATTCCAATCATAACTAACCTCTCATTTAGTGCTATATATTCTAACTCTCCCATCTTATTTTTTAGACTTCTAGCACTTGCATACAAGCATTTTAGAGACTGTATTTTATTCATATTAATCTGGCTATTGGTAGACATGGATAATTTGGGATCTTTAAGCTCTGTCTGCTCCATACTCGAGGACATTTGGGCTACTTTACTCTTATTTGGAACCTCTCTGCTTTTGGTAGTATCTTTCAAGGATACTTTCTTGCGAACCATGCACATCATTGTATGCTGTGTGTAAAGCTTGGACAGCTATTCAGGCTAAGGTCAGGCTCACCAAAGAACAGTGAGCTGCTCTGTCATGATCTAAACGTTTGCCCAATGTGTTGAAAGTGATTGTTAAGGACCAAGGGCAAATGTGTCACCCAAATATAATGCATGATGGCTGTTATCTGCTTTTTTTCAGCAAGACCTATGTGTTATATGGATCCATTACCACAGACATGTACATAAGCAATTGTGCATCTGAATAAATGCACTATTTGTTTTCTGCATCCATTTGTTACGAGGGATGAGAGCCTCTGTGCATGTGAATGTGTCCAGATTTCTTCCAGTGTCATTGGAAATATAGTGGAGGCCAAGGGATGGGGTGAGTGCAGAGATGATAATGGTGGAAGCACTAGGGTTTCTCTGGACTATGTTGTGGGGCATCATCTATATATTGTATGTGCTATTGCTTGTGCCATTATACTGTAATATATTATATATCATATTGCTTGCTGCTGTCATTAGATATCACTGTAAGCCATACGGGCTAGACCCTGATCATCATTAACAATGCAGATAGGAAGAGTCAGCACTTAAGTAAAAGGAATTGACTGCTAGGGGAAAGATTATAAGGAGGCCCAACCATGCAACACAGAGTCACAAGAATACTTGCCCCATGATACCTTATCCTTGCATATGTCTGTGTTGAAGATCCCAGATGTACTGTAAGGCTGTGTTGAGTACTTGGCTGCAAAGGCAGTTGGGTAAATTGGAGGGGGTCAGAAGAGAGCATGTTTTTGTTGCATCATGTCCCATACAGAGATCTAGAAATATTTTCTATGAAGCTGTGCCCCTCTCGTGGTAGGACAGGATGTGGACAAAGCTAAAGAAATAGTGCCTCACAAAACAAAAACATACAAACATGAGTGCAGATATAGAAAAGAATATAAAACATTTTTATTAATTTGTTACAACTTCTTATAAATATGGCAGAGGGATGGGTAAAAGAGGGAGGTAAGCCACCCCAGGGGGAGAAGAAGGTGAGATGCAACGAAGGATGAATGGTTAATCTGAGTTAGGGTAGGGCATGCATAGGAGGTCCTCATGCTCAAGACCAGATGCAGTTAGAACCACAAGGTCCATCAACTACTTTTGAGCATGGAATATCTGCTGCATGCCCTATTTTACTGTGTTGAGCTGTCTCACCAGGATAGCAACCTGCTGCCCGAAGTTCTCCTGCTGCCCCTCCAAGACTGCATCTCATGCATCTGCTCCACTAGTCCTGACTGGGAAGCCATTGTCTCTTCAGTGATACATGCAGATGTAGGAGCAGAGACTGCAGATGAGGCAGTGGAGGACCTCTGGCAGCCATTCACAAGAAGCAACACCTTCAAATCGAGTGCCACTTCCTGACTCCTATCCTCATCTCCTGGGGAATAGATAGGGAGGGTGCCATCAAGGAGAGAGGGAGAGAAGTGTGGATGGGAAAACAGCAGCTTTCTCAGAGGCCTCTGTTAGCTGCAGGGACCTGGGCTTACCTTGGAGGTGGATTAAGTTCCCCTAGATGTCGGGGGACGGCAGGCCCTGGCAGCAACAAAGGTTGGAGGGGGTGCAGGGGATTCCCCGCAGACTGACCCTGGCCAAGGTCAAGGGTCAGGCTGCAGGGAAAGAATAAAGTTGGTGGTGGCCGGGGATTGTGGCTCCTGAATGGAGCCAGGCTGCCAAGGCAACTGGACACCATAGTGCCACAGCTCCATTCAGGAGCCAGACTGAGTTAGCCAGGCAGGAGCTTGTACATGCAGGCTTACTGGAATCGGTTTGCGACCTGCACATAGGCATGATTCTGAATCGCGTCTACCACTGTGCGTCCGGTTCCGACAGTGGGCTGGGAATACAAATTAGAATAGGCCTCCATGTGTGCACTTCTTAATTATTTGTTATTTCATAGAGTGCCCAGTAATGATATAAAATGGTCTATCTTCAGTTAATTTGTACCTATTAACTCACTTTTGATAATTTATCAGACCAATTTTCAACTCTTATCCAGACAGCCAATGGGAGGCTGTCCGATAAGGCTGTGACTGAGATATTCAGCGACACTATCTGGAGAGTGCTACTGAATATCTTCACACACCACTATGGGACAATTCAGTTAGTGCAGGAGCAGTCTGTAGGCAGAATGAGGGCAGTGTCGGGGCTATCTGGATAAGTTGTGGAATTTATCCACTTAGTATGATTTTCAGCCAGAACTTCTTTGGACAACTTAAACCACATGAAAAACAGGTGTAAGTTTCTATTCATATAAATGCTGGCAGAAAATTGCACCAACTAGGTAAATATTGGTACATATCTGGATAGCACCATTCAACCTGGATATTCAGTGGCAGTTCCTATCCGTACATTGCTGCTGAATATCTCGTGAATATTTAAGCACCATGGCTGACCATAGGGGCATTTGATAAATCAGCCTTTTTAAAAATTGGGACCAGAGCTGGGAGGAGAAAAGATGGAGTTTCTGTAGGCATGCTATGAGGCATGGTTTGTTGTATGGGGAGGAAGCGGAAAGCTAGAGGGGCTAAACAGCCTCCTATGGCACCCCTGGCTTTGACACCTTTACCTTTAGTGGCTTCTGAGCCTCTGGATTCTTTTTTTTCCCCTGTGTGGTGGCAGTCAGTTGAAAGAGGGGAGGTCAGCTCGGCGTTGCAACCATCGGAGGTCTCGGTGTCTGCAGTGGGCAATGATTCTATCTCCTCTGGCTCAGCTCGGCCCTTGAAAGTCCTCCAGCAAGAAGTTCTTGAGTCAGCAAGTCAGGCAGAGGGATCTGCATTGGCAAATTCTGCCTCTGAGCAGGGGCTAGTCTTGGGACTTGGATTGGTTGCTGGTGCTTCCCAGGAACAGTGTCAGAAGGCAGAGTTCTCAGCGACTATGGCAGAGGGAAGTGAAACAGCAGTTTCTGTTCTGAGGACACCTGACCCATTGTGGAGCAGTTTGGAGGCTATGCCTCGGAGTGTGGAGGTCCTCCCTTCGGTGTCTTCTGTGCCCCAAGAGGTTATAACTTTGGACTCAATATGGGTGGCTATTATGCAGCTTCGATGGATGTCCAGCCTGGAATCTCAGGTTTCTACTAATGTATCTGCTATTCAGGAGATCGTAGATAAAATATCATCACTTCAAACTGATGTTTCTCATTTACAAACTAAGATTATGTTTGTTGAAGGAGATTTAGATTCTTCTAAGAAGGCTACTCTTGCTATACGTACTAAATTGGAGATCTTGGAGAATGCAACCCAGTACAAGCATTGCGGAACCTGTGTCTTTTGGGGAAACTGCTAGGTACGTATGACCTAGATTGGCCATTGTTGGAAACAGGATACTGGGCTTGATGGACCTTGGTCTGACCCAGTATGGCATATCTTGATTGTATGATAAGGCGGTATAGAAATACTCTTAAATAAATAAATAAATATCTTATGTTCTTATGCAACTTGTGCAGTGAATTTGCTCTTGGTGAACTTTCCAAGAGTTGCATCTGTATCAGCAAGGGATATGTTTCATGCTTATTTAATTGAGAACTTGGGTATTATTATTATTAAGTTATATTATTTACCATCCGGGAAAAAAATGAGGGGTCTGGAATGGTTAGGGGATGATCAAGTGTTGATGCTTTGAATGTGACTGCTTTGCTGGAGTCATCACAAGAAGAAAATGTTGTTCCTTCTACATTAGTGATTACATTAGCATTGTTGTCTGACAGAATGGCTTATGAAACTTTTCTTCAAGAAGTGATATATGTTATTTAAGGGTTTGACTGTTCATATGTTTCTGGATCTTTTCAAGGGAAACTCAGAAGAGGAGACGGGAGTTTCTTCTTCTATGTTCCAGGGTTCAGCAGTTGGGAGGGCTTTTTTATCTTAAATTTCCTTGCAAATGTCCGATCGAGTATCAGTCTGTGTTGTATATTTTTTATGAGCCTTCCCGAATGCTGGCCTTCATAAATGCACGGCATTTAGAGGGTGGAGGTGTCCCTCCTTTTGCCTCTACCTGAGCATGTTAGGAATCTGACTGTTTTGCATGCCCACATCTTCTTTCATATTTTGGACTGTTATTTTCTTTCTTTACCTCCTCTTTGGTTTTATTTTGTGGGCTATAGTAAGCTGGGTAAATTTGAATTTGGCTTATTTCCTAGTTTTGTTTCCGTGATATATTGTTTTATTTCTTTACCATTGCTCAATTTCTGTTTCAAGATTGTATTCTTGATGTATTGTATAAATATAAAATTTAAAAAAAAAACCTGGGACCTATATTTTTTCCCTCATTTTCCCTAAATGTTTATTTTGTTGCCTGTTCTCCCTGAAACAAACACTGTATCTTATGTGTATCTGTGCAGCGCTTCAAATTCCTGTGGCACTATATAAATGTTCAATAATAACAGTAGTATGGGTGTTCTAGGGTCTGGTGTAAATCTAGATCATTGTCTTTTCATAGGTAGGGTTGTTACTGTTTCATTTCTGGAATTCAGTGATATTTTGCTGTGGAAGGTTTGCTACATAGGTTCTGTATTACTGAAGGTTTATCTAGGGTGTCCTATACCCTTATGCTGGTCTGTTGGAAGGGAAGGGATTTTAGATTTACCACATATCTTTTTCAGGAATAGCTAAAGGCAAGTTTCATTCAGGTACAGTAGACATTCTTTTCTATCCCTTAGAAGGTTTACAACCTGAGTTTGTACCTGAAATTATGAAAGGTTAACTGAGTTGTCCAAGATTGTAAACAGTGGCAAGTAGATTCAAGCCAGGCTTCCCTTGTTCTTAGCCCATTGCTTTAACCATTAGGCTCTTCATACTTACATGTTCTGTTCATGCATGGAACATGGCTAGATTTAAATTCTGTGCTCATATTCAAGGATGGAGAGAGTTGAAATAGAGGAGATTTTTATATCAAAGCATACCCCTAGGGCACAAAGGAGAAGGCCCTTTTTAACTTGAGCATTTTGTACCCTAGGCAGGTGCTTATGTTGCTTATACCTAAATCTGGGCCTGGAGTGGGAGAGAATTATTTATTTATTTATTTAACACGTTTTCTATACTGCCTTATCTTGAATTCAAGGTGGTTTACATTATAACAATTGAACTTTACATTGAACAAGGGCAAAGAACTTGGAAGATTAGACATAAAACATTATTAGAACTTTAGGTAATACAATGCAACAGTGAATGAGTTAAAGTAACGATAGGGGACATTTAGGGCCCGATTCAATCGCGAGTTGTGGAGCAGCCCCGCAAGCTGTCCGGACCCTATTCCCCCCCCCCCCCCCTGCTCTCCCCACAGGGAGAGACGGAGGAGGGTGTGAGGGGGCAGGGTCTGGGTGGAGCGGGGGTGGGCCAAGCCAGCAGGACGTACAGGGCCGATTCAGGTCATGGCCCAGTATGTCCTACAGGGTCCGTGGAGACATGATGCTTATTCCACCTTGAATGTGGAATAAGCAGCACTGACCCGACAATTGGGACCGGGATCCTCTCCAGGGTTGGGGCCAGCCATCCCCCCATCCGATCCAGGCTCCAATTGGCCAGCCATGGGTCAGGCAGCAGGGAAGAGGGGGCCTTAGCCGTGTGAGCCAGGGGCACCTGCGGGGAGGATGTCCCCACAGGCGGGCAGGGGCATACCGGGTCATCCTCTGGCCAACTTCTGTGTACCACAGGAACATTTTTTCCTGCGGTCCAGAATAGGGTCCTAACGGGCCCATCTTGCTTGGGGATGTCTGGAGAGATCAGATGTACCCCTCTCGGAATCGGACTCTTAGTGAGCATATTAGTAATAATATGAGTAAAGCAGTATAACAGCAAAGGAGTACAGGTAGATGAAGGCATTAGGAGAAGGAATATTTTTTTAACATCCAGGACAAAATGTTCAGAGCAGTAGGTGGAGGAAATGATTTAGGTCAAGTCCTCGAGACATGTTTCATCGATTTTTGGTATAGTGTTCTGAAAAGAGGAATGTCTTTATAGCTTTTCTGAAATCTTGCAGGTCTTTGATGGCTCTTATGTTCTCAGGGAGGGAAAAGGGCTCCTAGACAGGCAAGGCGCATAGATGCTCATATTGGGCTCAATATTGTACAAGGTGGTGATGCAGGCCCTACCTGGCCAAGTATACCCGATTAGCAAAAGAGCAGGAATCGTCAGTCAGGCGGCACCCACACAGGCAATCTCTAAAAATGAGATCTGAAGAAAGCACAGCAGTAGGCTTGTAGCACGCCATAGATGGACAAGCGCGAGGAGGCGGTATTGGAGTACATATGTAAGAATATATTGTAGTACACGTGTAAGAGCCCCCGTGCAACAGAAGCAAGCAGTCCACGCAATCTCCAGGCAGATGAGCAGGGATGGTACGTGGGGATGAAACTGTGTAGCAACCAGCCAGAGTAACCATGCAATGGTGACAACACCGTCAGTTGCCTGTGCATGAGCTCCCTGTGGCTGGGCTGATAGGTAACAGCAGCATGGTGTTGAGGAGGATGGTAAACTTCAGCCCAGCTAAGGTAGAGGCCCTTGCATGGTCCATACTTAGATACGAGGGGATGCTGTATCCAAGGGGGGTCGGAGGCCGAACCAAGGCTGGTCATGGCCATCTGGAGGGGGATTCATCTTCGCCTGTGCAGGTGAAGAGACATGAAGGAGCAGGGAGCATAGAAGGGGAAGGGCTGAGCACCAGACCAGGGCAAAAACACTGGCAAAGGCACAGATATGTGTCTGCACATGCAGACAGGGATGTGGGGACAAGGCACATGCTGGAGCCAGCACCAATGTAAGCCGAACAAGAGCCAGTCAGGGGTCATACCACACAAAGTACAATTCTGCCAATCCTGGCTGGCCAGAGCAGTAGCCATGCCCAGACACCATGTGTGGAAGTTGTAGCTCCCCATGGTGGGGGGTGGCAGCAACACCACATGGAAGCCACAGTGGAGGTATTGCCCTGTGCATGGGAAGCTGTGCGATGGGCAGGGGTCTCTTAAGGATATCTGCTGGCCTAGACAGAAGCCCCAGCCTTGCTGCCCCCCCCCAGCTGCCATGATTCCGTCTCTGGAGGTGGAGGGGGCCAGCGGCAATATTCCCAGATGTGGTGTCAGTGTGCCACTACTATTGAAAACACCACTGCTGCCTGCCTCCCCCAAAATGGAATCAGTGGCAGTTGGGAGCAGGGGTGGCATGGCCTGCCATGTTCTGCTAACGCCTGCCATGTGTTGCTGCCGCTGCCCTAGATGGCCGCATAGCTCGCCAGGTGGATGGGCCGTCCCTGCTGGGGGTGTGCAACCACTGCAGGGGCTGCCACCAGACAGCACACACTATGGATGCCCAGGCCCCACACCACATCACAGGCAGAACAGACGATCATGTGTCAACAATGTGATGTCTCACTGTTCCATGGTTCTCAGTTCTATGTAAACTGTTTTACTGTTTCACGTTATATGTAAACTGCACTGATTTTAAAAAATGTGGTATATAAAACAAATAAATTAATTAAATAAATAAAGCCTGGCAGGCACAAACTAGGTCACCCTGTGCCACACAGAGCTGTACAAATGATGCAGCAGTGTGATCTGTGTAGTAGCAGATGGCTGGTGCTATGACACCTGAACACAGCCTGATCTGAACACTGTCCCCAACCATTTACCATGATACCAAGCCCAGACAGTGTGCCACAGGTGGGAGCAAGGGAAGGGGGGAGGATGAAAGAGGTGGAAAATGGAAGCCAGAGGGGTGACATAGGTGGATGCAGGGCTGAGATGCTGATGAAGGTGGTGGCATGTGGCACATGGCATGGGCTCAGAAGTGGCAGTGAGGATCTGTGGTCAGATACTGGTGATGTACCAGCCCATGAGTTACACACAGGATACACATGGAAATGCCCCTGCCACCTGGATGGGAAGTGCACCAGGCACCAGTGGGATATAGGAATGCACAATAGATGAGCTGGGAATGTACAACCATCCCCACATGGACTCCCACCTCTTGTTCACAGTGACTACGGTGTGTGATGCACCCTGGAGGCCCTCAAGTGCCACTTCAGAATGATGTGCTGCCAGCGGCCCAATCTACTGCTGTGCCTCCGAGAGCAGTTGGCAGCCAAACAAGATCAGTGACACATATAGCGGACCCCAGTAGTCACAGGGAGCAGCAGCCATGACTGATTGTATAGTGAAGGCAGACCAGCTGGTAGGATATCACCCACAGTTTATGAAAGGATTGCGCTGGGTGGACCCTGGCCATATCCCAGTGCTGCAATGTATGGTAGACACCTGCAGGCCCCCAAAACATCCAGATATGCACACCCCAGACTATGGCATGACATGGAGTGGCTGTACAGGGACACATGCCACCAGCAGTGAGCCCAGATGCATATCGCATATCTGCCCATGCAGCCCCCTGTGGGAGGTTTCCCAGCCAGAGAGGAGCCCACCAACAAGAGCAGGGCATGTGTGGAGGACAACTGTGCTGGCTGCAGGGGAGCACAGGGGCGGGCACACAGTGGGCACCGGTGGGTGGCACACTCCATGGCCTCCATTGCCATACCAGTCCCATCCCATGGCCAATGCACAGGCAAACATTTCACCCCCCTCCACCACTCTCCCCACCGCGAACACCACCACTGTGCAGACAGGCTGAACTGGAATAGTTGGTACTACGTGTATCCCCAAGCATCATCCACCAGTGACAAAGAGGAGGGGTCCAGCAGGATGGAGAAAGAGGACAGCACCACAGAGAAGGAGGCCACTGAGGAGGCTGAGGCACTTCTGGAGGCAGGGGTGGCAGCAGATGGGTCCACAGGGGATAGTGCTGAGGGTCGGGGGGTTGTGATGGAGTGGGTTGAGGGGCAGGGGAGCCATAGCTGGAGGTAATAGAGGTGCAGGAGGTGGGGCCTGCCTGTATGGAGGGGGCAGCTGTGGTGGCCATGGAGGGACCAGGGGAACTGGTGGGTCTGGAGCAGTCAGGGGAATCAGAGGAGGAGGAGGGGTTTGAGGGTCCAGAGTAGTCAGGGGAGTCAAAGGAGGAGGAGAGATCTGAGGATCCAGAGCAGTCAGGGATATCAGAGGAAGAGGAGGGCCCTGAAGGGGAGACAGGGGGATGCAGGCACCACCCACCAAGTGACCCAGGGATGGGGGTGCAGAGACATGGCAGCCATAATGCACCTGAAGGAGGATCCAGTGGAGAAGCAGCAGGCTTTTGTTGTGCTCTGCACCCACAGCCAGGCATGCCCATGCTCATCCCACAGTCCCCATGCCCCCACCACAAGGGCTGGCACAGCTGGAGCATAGGGTACTGCAGACCGGTGGCCTCATGTCCCATCCATGAACCACCACTGCCACCACTGTACCCATGGGCCCGGCATGAACTGACCACACCAGACTGCGCAATACCACTGGCCACCCATGTGGTGGAGTTGTGCCTCCTCAGGGAGGATGTCCAAGCTGCAGCACAGGCCATCTGCAGATGCCTGGACAACCTGACAGCTGTGGTTGCATACTACCAACAGAGCCCCTCAGCACCATAGGGTCCACCTCATGGCAGGACATGGGCAGTTGTAGGCCACCAACCTGCAGACTGGTCTTCCTGGGCTGCAGTGGTGCACAGTCCCTGTAAGAATGGGAGCCACAGTGTCTGACTGTCACTGGCTACCACCACTGGTGGCATACCATTATAGGAACTGTACTATAATAGGTGCGGAAGTTGCCAATGTTGTATGTGAATGTGTTTTGCAATAAAATACCTCTGGTTTGTGATCATGCTGTGTCATTATTGTAGACAGTGACAGGACTATGTGCCTGTTATGATGGTGCTGGGGACCGTGGATGGCAGGTTCCCAGCACATAGGAGGGGTACCCTGTCAGCTGCATCACTGTGTAGGGGTACTGTGCTGTTATGTGTGAAGACCACCACTGCCAGCCTCTCACCATCAGTCATGCATGGTTACGGGTACCAAAATAGATATTCATCATACCCATGTAGTGCAGTCTGACTGTCCATGGATGAATATCACCTGTTGGCCTGGTGTACGGCTATGGCAGCATACAGTGGCATGCCCTGACACCGATGTTCAAAGCGATGGTGCACTTAATGTTATATGGGTATTGTATATGGGGTTGGATGGGGATGTGGTATGACTGGGCATCATATCCGCATATGTGGGAAAGGACCTACGCGGGTAACCTAACACCGCCATAGCTCCTGAGCATCACAATGTCAGACACAGTGCATAAGGGCCCAAAGCACACAAGAAAGGCAAACTTTACTCCCTCATAGACTTCCATGGCCCTGAGGCTCATCATTCAGTGGCACACCACCCTCTTTGCAGCAGAGGATGCCGGCTCACAGCTACTCTACCTAAAATCCCCTAGAAATTCCCCCCGTGAACCATGAGCATATCTTTTTGTCGGACCCCAATGAGGGAGGTTCAGATAGACTTCAAAACCACACCTGTCAATTGAAGTCCATTTTAATCACAAACACAGTTCTTTAGTGAATATTGTTGAAAACTTATCTTAAAATGTAAGAGAAGAAGCACAAATCGTTGTGTAAAATATCCCAAATTCATAGGACACGATGTGCACGTTTCGGGACAAGCAGTCCCTGTATCAAGTGCTCACACGCTGGTCACATCAGTTTGATTCTTCTCTTGTCATGTGAAAAATAGAAGCGGTGGTAGAATGGTCAGTTTTTGCGCTTGCGCAGGATATGCTCCACTACTGGAGATTTTCAACATCATGCCCAGGAGCTGAAACAAAGATTGTTTTTACGGGGATACCCCCTTTCAGTGATCGAGCAAGCATACAAACGCGCACGTTATACACATCGTGACTGGCTTATGCAGCCCTCTAATACTCAGATGAGCAATTTTGAGAAAAAGATAGTGGATGTTTTTCCTTATATGGTTCACAGTAATACAGTGGTGGGGATTCTCCGCAAACACTGGTCTATTTTGTCTGTACACCCTGGTTTGGCCCATCGGTTTATGCCGGCTTTTAGCAAAGCCTCATGTTTGTGTGATATGCTGGTGCATTCTACCACTGCGCTTGATAAACCACTTGGCCCGAGCACAACTACAGGCCACTTACCATGCAATAAGTGTAAATTTTGTTTCAACACAATGTCTGGAATCTCGTGGAGCCACCCTCGGACTGGACGTATTTACAAACGACGTTGGCCCACCACTTGCTCCTCATCCTTTGTAGTATATTTGATCCAATGTGAATGCCCTCTTCTCTATGTGGGTCACACGACAAGACCTATTAGAATCAGAATTTGTGAACATGCGTCTCGCTTACAACAACAGATTCTATCTGCACCCATCGTGGACCATTGTGTCGAGCAGGGGCACACATTTGACAAATTACGTTGGACTGTGATCAATTATATCCCGGAGGATCCCAGAGGGGGCGACAGGACGGTTCGATTACAACGTTGTGAACAACGTTGGATCTATGATATGGCAAGTGTAGAACCAGGAGGCCTAAATCAAGAAATAGAGTGGCTGAGTGTTCTCTAATATAAGCCCAATGACAGAGGGATTCCCTGATGTGGTGGGATTTCCCTTTCTCTTGGGCTGTTCTTTGGCAGCTATTACATTGGGTAGTACGTGGTGTCTTTGTCTTCATTTGACGGCTTTCATCCAATCGGCTAAGGAGCAGATGATGATCTGCCCTCATCCGTATTTGGTTCCCTCGAAGATTGATGGATTTGCCGACCAATTGTGAAATGATTGATCCCTCGTAGTGATCGGTCCGGTGCGAACTGGCGTTCTTTTAAATGAAGAGTAAAGCTTCTATTTTTCACATGACAAGAGAAGAATCAAACTGATGTGACCAGCGTGTGAGCACTTGATACAGGGACTGCTTGTCCCGAAACGTGCACGTCGTGTCCTATGAATTTGGGATATTTTATACAGTGATTTGTGCTTCTTCTCTTACATTTTAAGATAAGTTTTCAACAATATTCACTAAAGAACTGTGTTTGTGATTAAAATGGACCTCAATTGACGGGTGTGGTTTCGAAGTCTATCTGAACCTCCCTCATTGGGGTCCGACAAAAAGATATGCTCATGGTTCATGGGGGGAATTTCTAGAGGATTTTAGGTAGGGTATTTCATACATCTCTGGTAGCGGGATTTTTTTCTGAGTGGCTCACAGCTACTGGCATGGCAGGACATTGTCAGGAGAGTAAATGCCATCCACCACCACAACAGGGGTGTGGAGGATAAGAAAAAGTGTCAGGTGGTCCGGCAGGCTGCAAAGGAAAAGTAGGCCAGCAACAGCAGGCTGCCACCTGAGTGCCAGTGCAGACTCAGCCTCCTGGAGGACCTGCTCCTCCTGTTTGTGGATGAGGTCTCAGTCTCCGGGGTTGCTGGCTTTGACAGAAGGGTGAGTAGAGTGGCACTGTGATGGGGATATGTATGTCCCCACCATGGATCTATCCACTCAGGGCCTGTCTGTCTGTCCGTCTTGGTGGGATGGGGGGTTGTGGGGGATAGTGCATGACAGGGGTCCCCTTCCTGTTCCATAGTGGGGCTGGCGGCCATCCAAGCCCCACATTGCACCACTGGGCAATTCCCTCTGACACCTTTGCTCTCACACAGACCTACCTGTGACCGAACCCTCCCAGCCTGGAGATGATGAGACAGAGGGAGCATCACCACCCATTGCTGATGATTCTACTGTGCAGCCAGGATAGAGCACAGCCACAGAGGCTGGTGTGACTGCCAGGATGGAGGAGCCAGAGACAGGTGAGCCACCACTGGCTGAGCTACAATATCACAATTTGGGCAAGCTGGAGGACATGGGGCATCATGATGTGGACCAGGAGCTACTGAAGGAGGGAGCACGTCTGCTGACCTGCACTGAGGGGATCTACTCTGAGCTGCATGGTATCTGGCAGGAATTACAGGCTGCAACAGGTGAGGGGGGCTGAGTTCTAGGAGTTGTGGGAACACCGACTGAGTGCAGAGCGCCATCAGGATGCCCAACTGCGTCTGATGAGGGAGATGGTGGCCTACCAGACCACTGTTGCTGGTGCCCTATGCGAGTTGGTGGGCCTCATGCAGGCCCAGGGGTGGGGGTTGGAGTGAGCAGTGTACCACTAGAGCTACCTGGTAGCCCAGATCCATGTGCAGAAGCCTGCCTCACAGGGGAGGGTGATGATGCTGAAGCACCATGCCTGATATTGCTCCACTGCGTTGAAGTGCCTGTGTATCCAAATGCCCATAGTAGGATGCAGAGCCGGGGGTGGGGGCGCTCAAGGGGGAACTTAAACTCTGTGCACACTGTTGTTTAATAAAGTCACGTTATGTTGGATTGTGAGTGTTGCCACTGTCATTAGAACATCTGACGGATTAGGCGAGCATGGTTGGCCAGTGCCTGGGCCTGCTGTTGGCTCCCTGACTGTGCTCTACTACTACTACTACTACTGAGCATTTGTATAGAGCTACAAGTCGTACGCAGCGCTGCACAGACATGTAAGAGATAGTCCCTGCTCATCAGAGCTTACTATCAAGTCAAGACAGACTACACAGAAAGTGTAGGCAGGGATAAACAAGGGGGACAGAAAAAGAAAAAGGAGATCACGTGAGTTAAGATCCAAAAGCAGCAGCGAAGAGGTGAGTTTTCAGCCTGGATTTGAAGAAGGTTAGAGAAGGTGCCTGGCGTATAGACACAGGTAGTTTGTTCCAGGCGTAAGGTGCAGCAAGATGAAAGGAGTGAAGTCTGGAGTTAGCAATAGAAGAGAAGGGCATAGATAAAAGCAGTTTGCTGGAAGAGCGGAGTTCCCAAGACGGGTTGTAAGGAGAGATAAGAGAAGAAAGGTAGTGAGGAGCCGCAGAGTGAATGCATTTATAGGTCAGCAGGAAAAGTTTGAACTGGATGCGGAAACAGATAGGGAGCCAATGAAGTGACTTGAGAAGAGGAGTAATATGGGCATGATGAGGCTGGTGGAAGATTAGCAGCGCAGCAGAGTGTTGAACAGATTGAAGGGGAGAGAGATGATTCAAAGGGAGACCAGCAAGAAGTAGGTTACAGTAGTCAAGATGGGAGGTTATCAAGGAGTGGATAAGCGTCTTAGTAGTGTGTTCAAGAAGGAAAGGACAGATTTTGCTGATGTTATGGAGAAAGAAACGGCAGGTCTTAGCTATCAGATGGATGTGTGTGGAGAAAGAGAGAGAGGAGTCAGAGACAACCCCAAGATTGTGGGTCGAGAAAACAGGAAGAAGTACAGAGTTATCCACAGAGACTGAGAAAGGAGGAAGAGGGGGGAGGTTTTGGGGGGAAAGATAAGAAGTTCAGTCTTGGCCATGTTCAATTTCAAGCGATGGTGAGACATCCAGGCAGCAATGTCAGAAAGGCAGGCAGAGATCCGGGTCTGGATTGCCGGAGAGATTTCAGGTGTGGAGAGGTAGATCTGGGAGTCATCAGCATACAGATGGTACTGAAAGCCATGGGAAGAGATAAGCACACCAAGAGACTGGGTATAGAGAGAGAAAAGGAGCGGACCCAAGACAGAACCTTGAGGTACACCAACTGGGAGTGGGATAGCAGAGGAGGAGGAGCCATCAGAACACACACTGAAAGAGCGATGGGAGAGATAGGAGGTGAACCAGGATAGTACAGAGTCTTTAAAACCAAGCGAGGACAGGGTATCGAGGAAAAGGTTGTGGTCAACAGTGTCAAAAGCATCAGAGAGGTCAAGAAGGATGAGGACAGAGTAAAGGCCCTTGGATTTTGCCAGGAACAAGTCACTGGAGACTTTGGCAAGAGCTATTTCATTAGAGTGTAAAGGACGAAAGCCAGACTGTAAAGGATCCAGGAGGGCATGAGAGGAGAGGAAGTCGAAGCAGCGGTGGTGAATTGCACGTTCAAGTAGTTTAGAAATGAAGGGAAGGAGGGAGATGTGTCAATAATTAGAAGGACAGGTGGGATAAAGTGAGGGTTTCTTGAGGAGAGGTGTGACCACAGCATGCTTGAAGTCTGCAGGGACTGTTGCAGTGGAGAGTGATAGGTTGAGAACATGAGAGATGGAAGGGACAACGGTGGAGGAGATGGGGCTTAGGAGATGGGTGGGGATAGGATCAGAGAAGCAGGTGGTGAGTTTGGAGGAAGAAAGAAAGCATGCAGTTTCCTCTTCAGAGATCACAGGAAAGGAAGAAAGGGTAGCAGAGGTGGGGAGAAAGGTTGGGAGTGAAGCGGGGGAGGAGGGGAAGTAGCTGACTTTGTGGGGAATTGGAAGGTGATCTTGTGGATTTTTTCATGGAAATAGTCAGCCAGGGTTTGGGCAGAAAGGGAGGGAGGGATCAGAGGCAGAGGCACTTTGAGGAGAGAGCTGAGAGTAGTAAAGAGACAGCGAGGATCAGAGGCAAGAGTGTTAGTCAGATGGACATAATAGTCTTGTTTGGCAAGAGATTTGTCTGACTGGAAAGAGACAAGCATGAATCTGAAGTGTAGAAAGTCTGCAAGGGAGCAGGATTTGAGCCAAGCACGCTCAGCAGAATGGGCACCTCAGCTGCCTTTGCAGCCCCTGGTCCTCCACTACCTCAGGCTCGAGATCTGGTATGCCTCGGTGCCTCGCGAGGTTGTGCAGGATGTAGCACACTGCAAAGATCCTGCAGACCTCCTCTGGGCTGTAAAGGAGCTCGCCCCCACTCTGGTTCAGGCATCGGAAGTGGCTATTCAGGATCCTGATGGCTCTCTCCATGACCACCCTGGTCCTCTGGTGGGCCACATTGTATCACTCCTCCTGGGAGTCTGAAGGTGCCACAGTGGTGTCAGCAGCCAGGTCTAGAGGGGATATCCACGGTTACCTGTGGGGGCATTGAGAAATTCACACCTAAACATGGCACATGTGCTAGGTGTTTGCCGAGGGTAGACATAGATGTGGCCTATGCGGGCTGTTGCCATGTGGCTGTGCATCCTAGAGCCAGTTCCTGCTCTGCCTCATGCAACATGTTGTTGTGTGCCGATTGCTCAGGGCCCTGGGGTGTCTCCAGGATACCTCCCCTATGTGTACCATTGCAAGCTGCCCACATGCATCTGCGGTACCACAGTACATGTGCACACAGTGGTCATCATGGTTCACATTACACATCTCCCACATATTTATTTATTTAACTGTATTTATATCCCACTTTTCACCGGGTCAAAGCAGTTCTCCCTACATATTTGCATACTGCATTGCATTATACTACATCAACTGTGGGTGATGTCTGGGGGCTCACAAATGTATACACTCACCTAGCAACCAGGCATAACCGAGGTGTCCACCAGTTGCTGTCTGTCCCAGGCTGGACTGGCCAAGTATGAAGCATCATGACAGGATCTTGGGTACCATGCAAACATGTCAGTGATGGTCCTGTTGGCATCCACCACCACTTGCATATTCATGGAGGTGTAGTTGCGTGTGTTCTGGTAGGCCATCTGGACCTGCCTGGGTGCCCTCAGTGGCATATGTGTGCAGTCAATAGTGCCAAGCACAGAGGGGAATCCTGCAATGTCATAGAATGCCTGCATGGTCTTCTGCCACTCCAGTGGTGTCCTAGGGAAGGCAATGAGGTGCCACAGCAGGGCTCTGGTGACAGCACTTATGCAGTGGCTTGCTGTTAACTGTGTGATGTCAATGGTTGCCCAAATGACATGCTGGAAGCTCCCTGTTGCCAGGAATCCTAGGGCAGTGGTGACCTTTGCTATCACTGGCAGTGCCTGGCTTCTGGTGGTGGATGGCTCCAGGTCCCTACTGAGAGTGCTGCACAACTCTGATTCTGGCACCATCCAGCCGATATTGCTGGTATACCTCCTCTTCTTGTCAGTTGTAGGTAGCTCCCCCTAGGTCTATGCACACAGGGGGCATTGTACTTCACCTGGGGTGCTGGCTCACTGTCTGTTGCTGTATCCCTACAGCTTGCTGCATCCTCCTTTGTACCCATGCACATCAGATGCATCTCCACCTCTGGAGGAACCAGTGAAGTGCCCACATGGCATCTTGGCAGTCCTGCATGGTTTGTCCTCTACACAGTTTGTCAAATGACCTTCCCGCTATCGCATCTCTTAGTACTATACTATTACGCCGGTCCTCGGGTTGCACGCTAGTGTTCCGCTGTCCTAGGTGCCACCGACACTCACATAGGTTTGCGTGGTTTATGGCATCTCCTGGTGCTGCACAGTGCATTCAGAAAGCCGTGTTATGGAGGTGTTATGGGACCATGCCCAGGCCATGCCCCATTATGCCCTCGCGGGTCTCCGGTTAGTGTTGCCCTGTTAGGATGGATTTTCGAAACAAGCCACTTGGTTAAGAATCTGGTGTACATGGTTATGGATCCTTCCACTGGTAGGTCCTTCTGTTCTACATCCAGACCATGCCTAGCACTTTGAAAATCGGGCCCATTGTATCTATTTTATGAAGACCAAAATATACTGTGATTGTGGATGACATAAACACCAATGCCATTTTTTACAGAGACCTTCTCATTTAAGATCTATTCAAGCAGAATAGCCAATTTTGACTGCAGTGATTGTGAAACACTGAATCCATTATGCAATATTAATTTGTAATATGGATCTACTACTATTACTACTATTCAGCACTTGTAAAGCGCTACGCACGCAGCACTACACAGCTGACCTATGAGAGGTAGCCGACATACAAGAGACAGTCCCTGCCCATCAGAGTCAAGCTCATCGGAGCTTACAATCTAGTTATAACAAAACATAAGTTAGAACAGTATAGAGCATTAGTCAGTTCTACGCAAGGTAGAACATTAGTCAATTCTGGGCAAGGTACGGTTTGGTCAGTAGTTTGGTCATAAATGATGACGGGGTTAGGGTAAGATGAGGAAGGAGTCAGGATCTGAATGCAACAGTGAAGAGGTGGGTCTTCAATCTGGATTTGAAGAGGACCAAGGAGGGTGTCTGGCGCACAGACGCAGGTAGGCTGTTCCAGGCATAAGGTGCAGCAAGGTGAAAGGAGAGCAGTCGGGAGTTCGCAGTGCATGTAAAAGGCATTGATAGAAATAATTTGTTAGTGGAGCGCAGGTTTCGAGAGGGGATGTAGGAAGGGATAAGAGATGAGAGGTAGTGAGGGGCCATAGAGTGGATGCACTTATAGGTAAGCAGGAGAAGCTTGAATTGGATGCGGAATTGGACAGGGAGCCAGTGAAGCGACCTGAGAAGAGGAGTAACGTGGGCATGGCGAGGTTGGCAGAAGATTAGTCGAGCGGCGTGATTTTGTATAGATTGGAGGGGAAGGAGGTGGCTTGCGGGAAGACCAGCGAGGAGTAGGTTGCAGTAATCAAGGCGAGAGGAGATTAAGGAATGGATAAGTGTTTTTGTAGTGTGTTCAGAGAGGAAGGGGCGGATTTTGCTGATGTTGTACAGAAAGAAGCGGCAGGTCTTAGCTACAAGCTGGATATGAGTAGAAAAGGAAAGAGAGGTGTCGAAGATAACCCCCAGATTTCGGGCCGAGGGAACAGGAAGGATAGTAGATCCATCCACAAGGATTGAGAGAGGGGGAAGTGTGTGGGGAGGAGAGGAGTTAGGTGGAAAGACAAGGAGTTCAGTCTTGGCCATGTTCAATTTGAATCGGAGATGAGACATCCAGATCTGTGCCCTATCTGGCATTTTGGTTAAGTACCAATAATTTTTATATGAATAACCCAGATCTGGACATTCCTGCTCACTGAGTGAGACCCGGGTTGCTCAGGGAAGGATCTATTGTGTATGACTTTGTTCCCAAACATATGAAAGGTAGGCAGGCAGGCAGGAATCTAAACCTTTAGGGTGTATGTAGGAGAAAATGGGGTTTAATGTTTAAGTTAAGAAGGCGACACATGCTGGATTGGAGGAGGTTAGACAAGAGGCACGCATCCAAGGAAACAAAGGTTGAAATATGACAGATTCCCCTAGAGCTAGCTGAGTACAAAGGAGAATGACATGGGGAAAGGGGGGACTTTTCATGTTATATGCAGAAAAAAAGGTTATTTCTTCATAAGAAGGCTAATGCAGGCCTCCCCGAGCAGATGATGGCACTATAAGAGAGGCTCTCCCTAATCCCCCACTTTTCAATATACAAGAGGCTGGTAAGTTCCTTAAAGGAAGCACAACCATAGAGCCACCACCGCTATGAAAGGACTCCATGTAATGTGTGCTGTTGAGGGTAGAAATGGGAAAGAGGGTAAAAATTATGCTAGCCACTGTTCACATTTTGTATTCCTGTAACATTTGTTTTTCCTTGTCCAGTAATAAATGTTCACCTTTGAACTTAAAATTGTTATATAATGAATACAGTTTTTGGGGAGATAGCAGAGGTTGGTGTTAGTCGCTAGATGAGCTCTGCCTGAATCAGACTCTGTATCACTGTCTTCTCTACCTTATTCATGTGACAATGTTAATTCTGATTATGTGGTTGTCTTGTGTAGAATACAGCACCAACAAAGATATGTTAAATGTATTCTAGGCTATTCAATAATACCCTCCTGTTTTATCCAGACATTTAAAATAGATTTTGAGGAAAATTCACCTTATCACGGACCTGGTACCGTCTAGAGCACAATTATTATTTTCAGCTCAAGTAATGTTATGATATTTAATGGAAGTCAACAGCCAGATTTCAATGGAAAGCCTTGATCACTTGTGGGAGAAAAAGGACAGCTGATAAATTTAAATGAAGGGAGCATGATTAAAAGGATCAAGGGGACAAATGAGGCCCATAAGCAATATGTAACACAATCTCTGCTGGCCATATAAAAATAGTGGAATTGAATACAATGCTTTTACATTTTATATATTAAGAATTTTATTTTGACCATAAAGCAATGAAAACATCTATATATCTATTCTATTTATACATGGGCAATCCATTAAACAACCACATGCACATTCATTCATGCAAAGTCCAAATGCTGCCAATTAAATCACTGAACCTTGAAAAACTTGCAAAATTCTTACATGTGAAACTTTTAGAATATCCATGTAAGTACAGAAGGATCAGGGCTGGTGCAAGGATATGAACCCCCTAGGCGAGCCTTATTCTACTCCTACCTCATTGCTGCTGATACTGCCCCTCTCCAGCAGCAGTGCCAGCAGCAATGACTTGAAATAGCACCACAGCGCTTACAAAAGCTTCTGGCACTGCATGTTCTATCTGTTTCCTCACTTTCAAATGCAAACTTCTTTTTGCATGCGAATGGAAGCGACTGGTCCAGCTGTTTCTGCCCCCATGCAAACATATATGTGTATGTGTGTGTGAAGGTATATTTTAGAAAGGCCACTTATGTGGCTGTAGCAAGGAGGAAGTGAAAACATCCACAAAGCTATGGCAATTTTAGAAGAGAGGGTGTGCATGACTGAGGCCAATATATCTCCATCCCTCAAAATGGAGACATTTTCTTAAATGTGCATGCATTACATAATTTTTTATAGCTTACAGTTGATTTAAATATATGATATACCACCTTTCAAACTTAGCAAAATGGTTTGTTGTTGTTGTTAAGTGCCGTCAAGTTGGTGTCGACTCATGGCGACCTTCTGGATAGTTGTCCTAAATTGTGTTTGATCTTTAATCAGGCAGCTCATTGTTGACAGACTGGCACCCATAGCTGCTGTTATTGTATTGATCCATATCATTGCTGACCTTCCTCTTTTTCGTTGACCTTCTTTCTTGCCAAGCATGATGTCTTTCTCTAATGATCTCTTTCTTTGCATGATGTGTCCAAAGTATGAAAGGCAAAGTCTTGTCATCTGAGCTTCTATAGAAAGCTTAGGTTTGATCTCCTCTAGTACTGACTGGTTTGTTCTTTGGGCAGTTCATGGTATACACAGTATTTATCGCCAGCACCATAATTCAAAGGCATCAATTTTCTTCCTGTCTATTTTTTTCACTGTCCAACTTTCACATCCATATGATGTTATTGAAAATGCCATGGTTTGAACAAGACAAATCTTTGTATGGAGAGAGACATCTCTGCTCTTGAGAATCTTGTTTAGATCCTTCATAGCCATTCTGCCAAGAGCAATGCGTCATCGGATTTCTTGACTGTTGCTTCTTTATTGATAATTGATCCAAGTAGGTTAAAGGTGTCAACTATTTCAATATCTTCTCCATCAACGATTTTAAACTATTGTGTTTCTCCTAGTTCCATTCAAAACTATGCTTCTTAATGTAGGCCAGAGTTTCCCATGGTTCATACAATCAAAAGCCTTGCTGTAGTCAATAACACACACACACACACACACACATATATATATATATATCTCCTTTTGGTATTCTTTTGTCTTTTCAAGGATCCATCTCACATCCGCGATAATGTCTCTCGTTCCTTTCCCTTTCCTGAACCCTGCTTGCATTTCAGGCAGTTCTCGTTCCAGGTATGGTTGTAGCCTCTGCTGAATGATCTTAAGTAGAATCTTGCTGGCACGTGGGATCAGAGCAATTGTGCGATAATTTCCACAGTCAGTTGGGTCACCTTTCTTCAGTATTGGTATAAACACAGATCTTTTCCAGTCAGTTGGCCATGAATTTGTCTTCCAAATTTCCTGGCAGAACCTTCTAAGTATGGTAACAGCTTCATCTGATTGCTGAAATAACTCAATGGGAATGTCATCAATGCCCAGTGCTTTGTTCTTTGATAAGGCTTTCAATGCTGCTTTGACTTCTTCTTTCATCACCAATGGTTCCTGTTCATAAGGTATAGGTTGAAACGGCTGTTGGTCTACTTGATCTTTATGATATAATGACTCTGTATATTCTTTCCACCTTTTCTTGATCTTCTCAGCATTATTCAACATGGATCCTTGAGCATCTTGTTGCATTCAAATACGAGGCTGGAATTTTTTCTTTAACTCTCATACAGTAGCTTTAGAAAAGCCAATCTTATTCTTCCTTTAATAGCTTCTGATTCTATGTCCTTTCATGCTTCATTGTAGTACTTCTCCTTGTCTTGTCTTGCTGCACATTGGAAATCTCTGTTGAGTTGTGTGATTGCCTCTCTTTCTCCTCTGGCTTTAGCTTCTCTATGTTTCTGGACAATTTTCAGAGTTTCTTCAGTCATCCATTTTGGCCATTTTTGCTTTTTTCACCTTATGTAGTGACTTATTGCTTTCTTCCAATACAACTTTCTGGATGTCATCCCATAACTCTTCTGGAACTCTGTCATTTGTATCTAAAGCAGCAAATTGATTTCTCAGGCAGTCTTTAAATTCCAGTGGTATATTCTCAAGGTCATATTTTGATACATTCATGAATGGCTTGTTTTTTTTCAACTTTAGCTTGAGTTCGCTTACTATTAGTTGGTGATCTGTACCACAGTCAGCTCCAGGTTTTATCTTTGTTGATATTATTGAGCTATTCCATCATTGTCTTCCACAGATGTAGTCAATTTGATTTCTGTACAATCCATTGGGTGAAGTCCACGTGTACAATCGGCACTTGTGTTGCTGGAAGAAGGTGTTTGAGATGAATAGATCATTGGTCTTGCAGAATTCTATCAGTCTTTCTCCAGCTTCGTTTCTGTTGCCAAGTCTATATTTTCCAACCACTTTGCCATCTTCTTTGTTGCCAACCTTTGCATTCCAGTCACCCATGACTATCAGGATATCCTGTTTGCATGTTCTGTCAATTTCAGCTTGTACTTATTCATATAACTCATCAACGTCTTCCTCTTCTGCAGCTGTTGCTGGGGCATATACCTGAATTCCTCGTAGATGAATAGAAATGAAGCGTTCACTGACTGCACTGTATTTCTTTACAGTTCTTGCAAGTTTCTTCTTAACTCTAAATGCAACACCATTTCTTCTTTGTCTTTCATTTCCAGTATAATAAATCATATGATCATCAGATGCAAAGTGCCCAAAGCCAGTCCATTTTAGTTCATTGACACCCAACAGATCGAGTTGTACATGTTCCATTTCATTCTTGACCACCTCCATCTTCCTTTGGTTCATGCTTTGTACATTCCAGGTCCCAATATATAAGATATATTTGCAACCTCTGACTCTCTTTTCATGCACAGCTAAATCAGCAGATCCAACCACATCATAAATGCTGGCTTTACTCTGAGAAGTCTTCAGTTCATCCGCAGTAGCCATTTGAGTGCCTTCCAACCTGGGGGTCTCATCTTTCAGCACTATAGTGCAATTTGTTTTGTGACTATCCATTGGGTTTTCAAGGAAAGAAACAAAAGTAGATTTGCCAAGCCTTTCTTCTGCGCAGTTAATTCCAGGGTTGTTGCATTTGTCACAGAAATATGATCCTCTGCTTACAACACCGTCCCATTCTGCTGCTACCCAGATGGGTGGTTTGTCTTAGTCTGGCATCTCAGTTGAGACCTGTCTATCTTGCGAGACCCTGTCAGTAGCTAAGCTACTGACAGCTTAGCTCTCAGCATCACTGATGCACACAAGCCCTCATAGCATGACAATCTGCAAACCAAGTGAGGGATCAAGGTGGTTTACAAAGTTAAATAAAATAGAAGGAAGGGAAAGCTGAGTTAGAGGGGGAAGATTTACAATTTAGCTGTTGTGGGGAAAAAGTAAGGCAGCAAATAGGCTGTTCTCACTGTGTTCCTATCAAAGGCAGTCTGGCAGAACATAAGCAGTTTGAAAGAAATATGCTTTTAGGGCTTTTTAAAATTTTGAAGTGCTGTCTTTTCTCTGAGATGTAATTAGAAGGAGTTCCAGAGTTGAAGAGTGGATAATAAAAAGCTGATGAGAGAGTGGATTCTAATCATGCAGTATGTTTAGTGGGAACAATTAGGTGTGCATTTAATGATCACAGAATCCTATTTGGAACATACTGTAGGGAATGAGGTATGTAAATAAATAAATAAAAGAGAATGCCAGAATAAATTGGCTAAGATGAGAAATCTGAACTTGAACCGGAAAGCAAAGGGTAGCCAATGAACCTTCATCAACAGTAGAAGAATGTGATCGAATTTGGAAGCACTATGGAATGAGGCTTTGGACATGGAACTTTGTCAAGTTTGTATTTGAGATACCATTTAGTATACCATTACAGTAATCAAGACCATTTAGTATACCATTAATCAAGTCTGGAGATTACCAATGTAAATATGAGTGTATGGAGTACATTGAAGGTGAGAAATTTCTTTATGGAACTGAGTTTCCTTAGAACAAGGAACACATTTTTTACTACAGAGGCAATAGGTGATTCAAAGGTTAGCTTTGATTTGATAATGCATCCCACGATCTTAAGCTATGTATCTTTGGTGATTGCATGGTAGTCTATGACTGGTATTATTGAAAGTAATGGTGTAAGCCTAGTAATCCACATAGCTTCTGTTTTTGAGTGGCTTATCTTTAGTTGATGGGTGCCCAGCCAGTTATTGATGGCTTTAAGACAGGAGCTTAAATTGGACAGATCTGAATTTTGGTCACTTGTATATATAACCAGTTGAATATCATTGGCATAGTAGAAACCAGTAATGTCAAAACTCTGTATAAGCATGGCCAAGGGACTGAGGAAGACAATGAAGAGAGTTGGAGAAATATGTGAACATTGTGGAACTCTGTATGGTGAAGAATTTTTGAGAATGAAAAGCTAAATATTACTTGGAAAGAACACTTACTCAGATATGAAGTGAACCATTCTAAAACTACCTGTGGCTCGTGAAAATGGAAAACTCTCCAAGGAGAAAGCACCACAAAGACATGTAAATTCAATCTGAAAATATGGCTATATGTGCACGTGCATAAAGTGGAAAGATACATGTGGAAAATACAATGGGAGACAATGATAGATATGCACGTGTTGATGGACATTAATTGGACACTGCATGTGTACCATATATGTGTATGCGTCCAACTGCACACCATATCCACATGATATGTTTAACGTGGCAGAACCATGCAACATGTTTTTGGTCCTCGCACACTGCAATGGCAACTAAAGAATCACTAGAGTGCACCAACATAGTGGCCAGGAGGGAGTGCAACTTTTATGATGGAGAGAATGACCTCCTGGTGCATCTAGTGCTTTCTAATGAGCACTGGCTGTACCATCTCCAGCATCAAAGGCCACCCCAGGTTGCAGTACAGAGGACATGGGAGAAGGTTTGGATGACTCTCACCAGGTAAGTCTAAACCCTCACATCTATTCCAACACCTGTTAGGCTGCCTTCTAGCTCAGGGATGACATCAATGAGATTGGCAGTAACACATTGTGATTACAAGAGCGCTCCTTGACACAAAATTATTCAAAGAGGTTAAAAGGCAAGAGGATAGTGAAAAACTGCAAGAGGGCCATGACAAATTGGAAAACTGGGCATTCAAATGACAGATGAAATTTAATGTGAACAAGTGCAAAGTTATGCACCTAGGAAAGAACAACCCAAACTTTGGTTACACGATGCAAGGTACCACCTTAGAAATCACCACCCAGGAAAAAGATTTTGGCATCATCGTGGATAATATGTTGAAACCCTCCACCCAGTGTGCAGCGGCGGCTAAGAAAGCAAATAAAATGCTAGATATCATAAGGAAAGGAATGGAGAATAAAACAAAGGATATTATAATGCCTCTGTATCATTCCATGGTTTGATTGCACCTTCAATATTGTATGCAATTCTGGTTTCCGTATCGTAAAAAGATATAGCGGAATTAGAAAAGGTACAGAGAAGAGCCACCAAAATGGTAAAAAGGATGGAAGGATACCCCTATGAGGAAAGGCTTAAAAGATTAGGATTCTTCAATTTGGAAACTGAGACGGCTGAGCTTTGACCATATTACCCCCATTTTGATTCATCTCCACTGGCTACCGGTTCCATACAGAATTCAATACAAAATACTCATCTTTGTTCACAAGTCCTTATAGACCAGTTCCCTACTTTATTTATCAGATCTGATTCATCTCCACACTCCTCATAGTCTCTTCAGGTCCATCCACGCTAACCGCTTATCACTTCCCTCCCCATCCCAGGCTCATCTTGAATCAACACGCTCCTCTGCCTTTTTCTTTCTGGGTCCCCGGCTCTGAAACTCGCACCCCCTCGCCATCCCTCTGGAACCCTCCCACAAGACTTTTAAAACAAGGCATCTTAACCAGGGCTCCACACATCAAACAGGGAACTGTACTTGAGCACAGTAGGTTGCTGAACTCTGTAACCTCTTCAGGTTCAGGAACTGCTAACACCTCATCAGGAGTTAGTGGGCCTGTTTCCTGAGTGCAATTGAAGCCTGCATAAAAAGGCTGCTTTGCCCTGCCCTTTTGAGGCTTTCTTAACCAGGGCTCCACACATCAAACAGGGAACTGTACTTGAGCACAGTAGGTTGCTGAACTCTGTAACCTCTTCAGGTTCAGGAACTGCTAACACCTCATCAGGAGTTAGTGGGCCTGTTTCCTGAGTGCAATTGAAGCCTGCATAAAAAGGCTGCTTTGCCCTGCCCTTTTGAGGCTTTCTTAACCAGGGCTCCACACATCAAACAATACCTAAGCTCCACAAACAGAACAATGGCTGGGAAAAATCGTATTGCTAAAGCTGTTGCCCCCGTTACAGCTTCTGCCTCGGTCCAGACAGAGGTCCTATTGCCAGTTGAAGAACCAGTTCCATGTGCAGGGTGCCTGCATGCTGAAGCTCTGAGGAAACAAGTGGAGGAACTCAGAGAGGAGGTGGCGAGGCTGAGGAGCATTCAAGACAGTGAGAAGTACATTGATGAGATGCTGCTTGCAGCAACCAGGCTCTCCAGCACAGGAGAAGATGGGTGCCAACAGAATGTCGATGGTTGGACAACAGTCACCAGAGCCTGCAAAATCACCAATCCAACTTCTCCAGCCCTTGAATTGAAGAACCATTATGCAGCCCTGGAAGTGGAGGAGGTGAAAGCATCCCTGGAAAGGGAAGAACCAGAGTTCAAGTACCCCATAGTTGCGGAATCAGTGACTAGAAGGAAACAAAGGGTAGTGGTGGTTGGAGACTCTCTTCTGAGGGGTACTGAGGCGTCCATCTGCCGACCAGACTTGATGTCCAGAGAGGTATGCTGTCTGCCTGGTGCCAAGATCCAAAATGTTACGGAGAGTTTGCCGAGACTCATCAAGCCCACTGACTATTACCCAATGTTGCTAATCCATGTTGGAACAAATGATACTGCCAGGTATACCTCGGAACGTATCAAAAGTGACTTCATGGCTCTGGGACAGAGGGTGAAGCAGGTAGGTGCACAGGTGGTGTTCTCTTCAATCCTCCCTGTTGAGGGTAAAGGCCAAGGCAGAGAGGCTCGCATCCTGGAGATTAATGCATGGCTGCGTGGATGGTGTCTTCGAGAGCGTTTTGGTTTCCTAGACCATGGAATGCTGTTCCAAGGGTTGCAGAGCAGAGATGGCATCCATCTGTCCAAGAAAGGTCAACACATCTTTGGTAGTAGACTGGCTAATCTACTGAAGAGGGCTTTAAACTAGATTCGTTGGGGATGGGTGAAGAAAGCCCCCAGGTAAGTGAAAGCCCCCAGGTAAGTGATACATTAAATACCTTTATGGAAATGGGTAACAGGGGTAACATATGGAAAGCAGTGTGTATTAATGCCCGTAGCATGGGAAATAAGATCTCTGAAGTTGAAGCTTTGGTGGGAGTGGCTGACTTAGATTTAGTGGCAGTTACAGAAACATGGTTCACAGAAAACCATGACTGGGATGTAACTATACCTGGCTATACTTTATTCAGAAAGGACAGGGTAGGAAGAAGGGGAGGAGGAGTAGCACTATATGTAAAAACTACTATTAAAGCTTTGGAATTACAGAGCTTGAAAGGGAGAGAGGAGGCATTGTGGGTTAAACTAGAAAGAGGGAAAGAGAAATCTATTTGCATTGGTGTGATATACAGACCTCCCTCACAAGAGGAAGAGGTGGACAGAGAGTTAATTGAAGACATACGCAGCATTGCTAGGAAAGGGGAAGTGCTACTGCTAGGAGATTTCAATACGCCAGATGTTGTTTGGCACATTCCTGCTGCAGTATCATCTAGGAGTAAGGAGATCCTGGATTCTCTACAGGGAGAACTATTCAGGCAATTGGTAACAGACCCCACACGTGAAGGGGCCATACTGGACTTGGTGCTTACCAATGGTGAAAGTGTTTCTGATGTTGTAGTGGGAGATCATTTGCATCCAGTGATCACCAGATGGTGTGGTTCAGTATTAGGACTAGGGCTGTTAGAATCCATTCCAAGGTGAAGATCTTAGACTTTAGGAAGACTAACTTTGCGAAGATGGGCCAATACCTCAGGGAGTCATTAGTGGGATGGGAACAGCTGGGGGATGTAGAACAACAGTGGACAAAACTGAAAGGGGGTATTTTAAAGGCAACCAACCTTTTTGTTAAAATGGTAAATAAAGGCAAAAGGAACAGGAGACCGCTATGGTTTTCGAAGGAAGTAGCTGAAAAAGTGAAGAAAAAGAGGGAGGCCTTCATGAAATACAAGAGATCACAGAGAGAGGAAGACAGGCATCTGTATTTGGAAAAACTTAGAGAAGCTAGCAAAGTAGTCAAGAAGGCAAAGATTCAAAAGGAGGAGGAAATAGCCAATGCAATAAAATGGGGGGATAAGACATTTTTCAGATATATTAGTGAGAAGAGGAAGGGCAAAAGTGGTATTGTCAGACTCAAGGGTACAGGGGGGGAATATGTAGAAGCTGTTAAGGATAAAGCGGAATTGCTTAACAAATATTTTTGTTCTGTGTTCACAGATGAAGAACCAGGAGCAGGACCTCAGAAAACACCCACAAATAAGAACAGAAGCGAGGGACATCTTGAACAATTTTCAGAAGACTGTGTTCGTGAGAAACTAGCTCAACTTAAAGTAGACAAAGCGATGGGACCGGATGGGATACACCCTAGAATACTGAGGGAACTTTGGGACGTTCTAGCAACTCCACTGACTGACCTTTTCAATGCCTCGTTGGAGTCGGGAGTGGTGCCAAAGGACTGGAGAGAGGCTCATGTGGTGCCTTTACACAAAAGCGGAAGTAAGGATGTGGCTGAAAACTACAGGCCGGTTAGTTTAACTTCAGTGGTGAGTAAATTAATGGAAACGCTGTTGAAAGAGAAAATAGTGAGGTTTCTGGAGTCCAGCGGATTACAGGATCCGAGGCAGCATGGATTCACCAGAGGCAGGTCTTGTCAGACAAATCTGATTGATTTCTTTGACTGGGTGACCAGGGAGTTGGACCGAGGGAAAGCTCTAGATGTGGTGTATTTAGATTTCAGTAAAGTCTTTGACACTGTTCCTCACAGGCGACTTATAAACAAACTAAGCACCCTAGGGATGGACCCTAAAGTTACTGCTTGGGTTAGAAATTGGTTGGGTGGGAGGCGACAAAGTGTACAAGTAAATGGAGCTCACTCTGAGGAGAAGGATGTTACCAGTGGTGTGCCCCAGGGATCTGTCCTTGGTCCGATTCTTTTTAACATCTTTGTTAGTGATATAGCGGAAGGGCTGTCGGGTAAGGTTTGCCTCTTTGCGGATGATACCAAAATCTGCAATAAAGTAGACACCCAGGAAGGTGTAGATAACATGAGGAGGGATCTGGCTAAGCTTGAAGAATGGTCTAGAATTTGGCAGCTGGGATTTAATGTTAAAAAATGTAAGGTCATGCATTTGGGCTGCAGCAATCCAAGGGAGCAATACAGTATAGGAGGTGAAGTACTTTTGTCCACTAAAGAAGAGCGGGACCTAGGCGTAGTTGTGTCCGATGATCTTAAAGTAGCTAAACAGGTAGAAAAGGCGATGGCAAAAGCTAGAAGGATGCTTGGGTGCATACGGAGAGGAATGGCTAGCACACTTTGTATAAGTCTTTGGTGCGACCTCATTTGGAGTATGGTGTGCAATTCTGGAGACCGCACCTTCAAAAGGATGTGAACAGGATGGAGTCGGTGCAGAGGGTTGCTACTAAGATGATTAGTGGTCTTCATTATAAAGCATATGAGGACAGACTTAAGGATCTTAATATGTACACCTTAGAGGAAAGGCGGGATAGAGGTGATATGATTGAGATGTTTAAATACCTCCGTGGCATAAATGTTCAGGGAGAGAGCCTCTTTCAATTGAAAGCAAGTTCTGCGACGAGGGGACATGGGATGAGGGTGAAGGTGTGGTAGGCGACGGCCTATGATCCATGCTAATTGAACTAAGCAGACAGGCCTAACCAGCTTGACCTGTAAATGCAGCCTGTGGAGAGGCTATAGGATTGCACATCCCCCAATATGCTGCTATAAACCATGGATTTAATAAGTATGATTGTAGTGACCTAGACAAGTAGAATTTGAGCATGAGAAATACAGAGAAATATGTTGGGCTCACTGATAAGAGAATGCAGCTGTAAGGGATTTAATTAAAACTTATGATAGAGAAGCTGCAGAGCCCTGCTCCCCTGCACGTACAAATTGGCTCTATGGCCTTGAGAGTGTGAAAGTAACAAGTTGATGAACTGACCATTGTAATTGGGACTAGAAGGGGGGCAACCAGGTGCTGAGCCCAGACCAGAGTCCCGATTGGGTAGCCATATCAGTACCGGGACCAATAGATGGGTGAGAGGGGTACTGGGACCAATGAAAAGTTTGCCTATGCTTAGAATGGACAAGAAAGCTATAAAAGTTGTTGTTTTACTAGAAGCCATTGCTCAGCCATTTTGAAATTGCTTATTGCTTGAGTCATGTGCACATTAAACTGGCTTGGATCCTTGAAACGACTCCTGGTTTTATTTATTGCATGCTTATCTGCTGCTACATTCTTGGTGCATTGGCCGGGAAGTGCGAGTGGTGGATAGTGTTCAAGTGAATAAATCCACGTAATTCGCCTTGAGGTTTGGACCGGTTGGAACCATGCCAATCTGACGCAGAGGAATTCCCTGGGCCCACTGATCCTCTTGTATCGGAGGGAGTTCTGCCTGGCCTCGGCAGGCACTGGTTCCGGCTGGAACAACACCTCCGACCCGGGGGAGTCCAGGATCCAACTCAGAAGCTGGTGAGGTATCGGGGACCGGATCCGTAAGTATAGTTTTGAAAACCTGTCTAGACAGATGAGTTAGAACTGCAGTGTTTGGTAAGATTTAAGTCTTTGTTTGAAAATCCTTGGATGAGTATTCGCGAGGTACAGCTGTTATAGAGAATCATGATTCAGCCTAGTCAGAACAGACAGGAACTTGGAATTGGTAATCTTGAGATAAATTGGAAATTGGTAAGAGAGCATGATCAACTCTCAAGACGAGCCGAGTACCCCTGCATGAGTATTCGCGGGGCGAAACCCTTGTCTTTTTGTAATTGGGAAATTGGATAAGACTAGTCAGAATAAATAGAAAGGAATGCATTCTAAGATACGTTGCTAGCATGATTGTGTGAATGAAGTGTGAATGAGAGGTCTGGCAGCACGGACCAAGCAGAGTGGACTCTGGACTAGCGCAGTTCCTAGCCGGGTGACTGCGTCTAGGTCGCAAAACGGAGGAAGCGTTTGGTGTATTGTCCGTCCTACTGTGTATCTGTTTTTTTGTTCTCTGTTGAAACCACGAGTTTCCCTTCTGTTATAAATGTGAGATTATTCTGTTGAGTAATTTGTGACAGTTCACTGATTAAGAAATTGTATTAATAGAGCAGAATGAAGACCCAAAACACCTAGTCATTTTTAGAAATCAAAAAGCTGGTCTCACCCAGTTGGTTTTAGCACAGTGAAAAAGCTGACAGGGGGCGTGTCTGAAGGAAAGAATGTATAGTGTTTTTCTAACCCCGTGCAGGCTTAAATCTCAATGCTGTTAGTTTGTGCTTATTTCAGGACAATTGTACCTGTATTATTCAATATGTTTTTAATAATAATGTTCCTTCTGCTGTGGTTATGTAATATATATCATTTATTTATCATTTAATAAGAATGTTTAGTCAGGATTGTGGGTCCCGATAGTTTTTGGGTTTAGCCTGAAAAGGATTAAGTTTGTATTAATCCCTTATGGGTTGCGGACCAAGTGAGAGGAATTTCTGTCGGCTGTATGTTCAAATTTTCAGTAAGCACTGAAACAGTTTAAATAGGAAATGATAAAGAACTGTTTTTGCTTTTCCTTTGATCTACAAAGTAATTAGATCACGACTTAACATTGATTTAAATTGTTTTTTTTCTGGCATCTCTCTGTCCATGTGAATGAGAAGTCTCTTTTTATGAGCACAGTTCAATTGTTTCCCCGCGAGCAGAGGGGTGTGGCTTCCACATAGCCTGCAGAAAAAAAAAAAGGGGTTCTGAAGAGACTGTTGGAGACTGCAGGAGATTTCTCCTAGGAATGAAAAGGGACTCCCGATTTGAAAAGTCTCTTCATTTAATCGAAGCGTGATGAATTTATAATTAGTTTTTTCTCTGGTTTCACTAGCTCTGTTTAACCAAAAGTTTTAAAAACAAAGTTTATCTTTTTATGAATGAGTATAAGTCATTTGAATGCATGCTTCCCCTCTGTGCTGGTTACTAATGAACAAATCAGTTAGCTACACTGACCTTTACAATATTGGCTTTTAAGATAAATTAATCTGTTTTTCTGTATTTAAAAAGAAAAAAAGGAAAGGTGTACTGTATTTTATGAAAAATATCCGGAATATCTTTTGAATATTTGCTTCCTGAACTAAAAAATAATTTCTTTTGCAGAGATATGCTGACAGATAGCTATAGTTCTCTCTATAAGAAGCATAATGGATGTATGTGCTCAATCTAAGTGTTTCCTGCCTGCCCTATGTTTACAGAAATAATAAGTGTCTTTTCAAGTATGATCAAGAATTTCAGTAAGGGATTTACTGAAGATTATGAAATGTCTCTGTCCCAATCAGGATTTTGCCCCAGAATTTCTAGATATCCTGTCTCGTCTCTCTCTCTCTCTCTGTAAGTAGTTCTGTTCAGAGTGCTTAAGGGGGGGATGGAGCCCATCCCACCGATTTTGTCAACCCCCCCCCCCCCCGGTGGGCGTGAACTAATGTGCCCACAGCAGAGAAGTGGATCCTTAAAAAAAAAAATCAACCTCCTGGATAGAGCATTGCTAGGAGAAACAGAATCCAGGAGAGGGGGGGGGACTACAGATTCCCAAGTAGTTTGCTAGCTACCTCTGCAACAGGGGAATGTCCACCCCCTCCGGACTAGAAGTGAAAGTCAGCTGACCAGACTTGTTTAGAACTGAAAAAAACTGCATTATACACTGAGAAGTTTTAGGACTTGATTGAACTAATGAACGGAAATTGCAAAGAACTGGATGAATTTGCGGGCATAATGGTTAAATGAAAGTTAATCAGAGGGTGTGTGAATTGTGAAAATAAATGTAACAGAGAAAGTGAATGATATTTTAGTTGAATGATGTGAGGAGGTTATCCTAATCGAAGGAACAGAGGAAGTGAAAAACTGGGTGGAGTACGCCCATTATAGAAAAAGAAGGACATTAGAGAAGTGAATGCCCGTATCTTGACTCCACCCCAGGAGGGAGTACTTGATTGTAGAATCATAGACAGAATAAAACCAAGCACAGTGTTTCAGCACGAGAGTGGAGCAGCTATAGCGTGAGTGGCAGCCTGAGAGGGCTACAGCATGGATGAAGACTAGGCCAGACCGGACTCTCCAGTTTCCCTGGGTCCCCAGGAGTCAGTCTGAAAAATAGGGGACCAATATATGGACTTTTATGGGGGATACAGGAGCAGAATACTAAAGCCAGTAGCCCCTGTGTTTTTCTCGCAAAGCCTTTCCTGCAGAACCGCATGTGTGAACTAAAAAAATAATAATAATAATGTACCAGTTCCTGTATATGCCTGAATGCCCTATTCCATTTTTGGGCCGAGACCTGCTTGCAAAGCTTCAAGCACAGATAACCTTTGTTGAAGGGGAAAAAAAATGAAACTATTGAAGTATGGACTTTTGCAAAGGAATGTCAGTCACCTTGGAACACTCCCCTTCTTCCTGTTAAGAAGCCTGGGACAGGTGATTACCACCCAGTGCAGGATCTAAGAAGAATGAATGATGCAGCTGAAACTATACAACCAGTGGTACCAAAATCCTTATATTCTCTTGGAACTGATCTCTGCTGAAGCTATACATTTCATCATTCTGGACTTAAAAAGATGCCTTTTTCTGCATACGCTTAGCCCAAGACCCCACTACAAGGAGGGGGGGGCAACTCATCTGGACAAGATTACCTCAAGAATTCAAGAACTCGCCTCACTCAGCAAAAGATTTGACAAGTTATCCAGAAACTCCAGAAAAAAAAAAGAAAAAATTCTACTTCAATATGTGGACAACTTGCTCATAACCACCAACTCAGAAAGTGAATGTCCACCAGCCACCAGTGAACTCTTGCACCTTTTTAATGAGGCTGGATACAAAGTCTCAAGAGCCAAAGCATAATTATGTCAAACAAGTTAAATACCTAGGATTCCAGTTGTCCAGCGGAATTCGACGCCTGGAACCCTTACCAGAACGCAAAGCAGCTGTATGCAGTATTCCTACTCCAACCACCAGGAGGCAAGTGAGAGCCTTCTTGGGTGCCACAGGGTACTGTTGTATATGGATCCCCAATTTTGCGCTGCTAGCAAAACCATTGTATCACATTGTATCAAGCTACCAAAGGAATGAAAAAGTCTCCATTGGAATGGGGACTTGAATAGGAATGCAGTCTTTTGATCTTTGAAAACCGCTCTGATGTTATCACCAGTTCTGGGTCTACCCGATGTCCAGAAAACCTTGCAGTCTCTATGTTCATGAGTCGCAAGGAAATGTTCTGGGAGTGTTGACTCAATCTCTTGGACCTTATTTGAGAAGCTGTTACAGCTACAGCCTTCCTTGTAAGCAAAAACTAAAAGAAAAATCACTTTGAGATAGAATCTTCAAGTTACTGTACCACACTCTGTTCTAACCATTATGAAACACAAAGGAAATTACTAGCTAACAAATCTATGAATGTTGAAGTATTAGAGTATGTTGTGTGAAAACCCCAGATACAACTGAAGGGTCAGTCAAGCTTTCAATCCTGCTATGTTATCAGTTAGTCTTGATCCCCTGATCATGACTGTTTAGAAATTATGGACACTGTATTCTCAAGCCACCTGGATTTGACTGATGTCCCTCTGGAGAACCCTGAACAGACTTTCTTTGTGGCTGAAGGCAGTTTCATCATCAATGGACATTGTTGTGCTAGATATGCAGTGGTGACCCCTGATTTGGTAGTTGAGTCCTCAGCCCTGGCCCCAGAAACTTCACCACAGAAAGCTGAACTGATAGTCCTCACTAGAGCACTAACAATAGGAAAAGAGCCCTGTCTAAATGTGTACCCAGATTTCAAGTATACCCTTACAACCTTGCATGCATATGGGGCCCTGTACAAAGAATGAGGGTGGATAACCTTAGGAAGCAAGTCCATTAAGTATAGCCCCAAGATATTGATATTAATAGATACATACTGCCTATAGATCTCAGAATTTAGGAAAAGTAGAATGTATGAATAGAACCCTGAAATCTCAGTTGTCTAAACTTTGCCAAGAGGTTTACCTGAAGTGGCCCCAGGTTCTTCCCATAGCCCTTCTTAGGATATACTTAGCCCCTGCTAAGTCTTTAGGAGTTTCCCCTTTTTGAGATTCTGTATGGACAACCCCTGCCTATTGTATAGGAAATAAAAGGAGATATGAGACAGATAGGATCTGAAATTATTAGACATGAACTATTGGTTTTAAGTTCTGTTTTGCAGGAGTCTTCATACCTGAGTACAAAATCGATTACTCATCAATTTGCCTGCACCCCTGCATCCTTTCAAGCCTGGAGTCTCGGTGTGGATCAAAGAGTGGAGAAAGATACTGTTAGCCCTGCATTGGAGAGGACCCTATGTCGTCATCCTGTCAACTCCTGTCAATACCTGTAATAATGTAATATCTGTAATAATGTAAACTAACTTATAAAGTTCTAAATCAATTGTATTGATATTTGATTTGTTATAATGTAAAACCAATTTGTTATAATGTAAAATATTCCTAGTTCTTAAAGTTCTATGTACCTGTTCTGTTTGTTATAATGTAAACCGCAGCTGATACTTGGAAGCAGCGGTATATAAAAGTTGTCCAAATAAATAAATAAATAAAACTCCAACTGCAGTAAAAGTCGCAGAATTTGAACCTTGGATCCATCATAATCAAGTGAAGCCAGCAGCTGCTCTTGAACCTGATCACTGAACTACTGTACAGCATCCTGAGACTCCATTGCACCTCACCCTACGACAACAACCACGGACCTAAGACTTACTGGTCCCTCAGAAACTGCACTGTTTCAAGACTGTTTGTTTATCTGAAGGTAAGCCTCGCATCTGGAAAAAACTGCAATCATCAGAAAGAGACTGTGTTGTGTTAAGAAATTGAATCTTCTAAGAGACTGTGTTTAAATACTCTGAAAAGACTGTTTTGATCTCCTAAAGAGTGAACTGCTCTAAGGAAGCAATAATAGCCTAAGAGACTATGCTATGATATTTTAAGAAATTGAGACATCCCAGAGGACAGTGATACTTTGGAATCTACAGCCCTACTCCTGCCAAAAAGTTAGTAGGTCTACGTACGGCAGAAGCTTGAGGATCTACAATCAACCCTACATCTGTTATCTGTTGTGGAAGTCGACAGTTCCACCAATTTTCCACAGACTATGCCCATTATGAATTATTAATATTGCTTTATTTTGGCAGCAGCCTTGGAGTGCTTTGAAATGACTTTTGCCTTATCTCCCTGGGCAGCCTGTATAAGTACAACATGAACTGGACCGAAGGTCACTCAGACCTTGTTTTATCATTCTTCCTATACTTGCATTGGTATACTCTCCAATCCAAAAGTTGTTCTAGATCTTGACTTTCTACAAGGCTATGCAAGCCACCGTTGCAATTCCTCATACCACCACCAGAACTTGTTTCTTGAACTTGCTGGAGCAATAGCATCTAGTCTCCACACTTCTGACTGTTTCTATTGTAGAGGAACTAAGATGGGAGATCAGTGGCCCTGGGAGACGCAAGAACTGAACTATTCTATCCTATACAATCAGACTGATTTACATAATCCTACTAGTGAGTGGGTATTGGCCCACCCCATTGTTGACAGTTTGTGTTTTGTTCAGACTGGACCACAATCTACTACGAAGGATGGACAGCTGGTCTGTCTAAATCAGAAGCTTTACGACAGCACAACAAAGATGCAACTGAACCTTCTAATTCTTTAGTTCTTTTTCCCACTCTTGCCAAACTATGGACTTTGACTATCTGCTTGTTGCTCCCTTGTTTCTTGCCATTTTGCTTGCAAATGATAACTTCAGTTATTAATAACACTGTAGAGCGTAAGACAGCTACAAAGATACTAGCTATGTGAACTTACTACCCTATACCACAGAGTGATACCTTTACCTAGTATTATGTGATTTGATTCTCACACCTTATTAACATGCGGGTGAGAATAATCAAAGGGGGGAATGTGGTAGGCGACGGCCTATGATCCATGCTAATTGAACTAAGCAGACAGGCCTAACCAGCTTGACCTGTAAATGCAGCCTGTGGAGAGGCTATAGGATTGCACATCCCCCAATATGCTGCTATAAACCATGGATTTAATAAGTATGATTGTAGTGACCTAGACAAGTAGAATTTGAGCATGAGAAATACAGAGAAATATGTTGGGCTCACTGATAGGAGAATGCAGCTGTAAGGGATTTAATTAAAACTGATGATAGAGAAGCTGCAGAGCCCTGCTCCCCTGCACGTACAAATTGGCTCTATGGCCTTGAGAGTGTGAAAGTAACAAGTTGATGAACTGACCATTGTAATTGGGACTAGAAGGGGGGCAACCAGGTGCTGAGCCCAGACCAGAGTCCCGATTGGGTAGCCATATCAGTACCGGGACCAATAGATGGGTGAGAGGGGTACTGGGACCAATGAAAAGTTTGCCTATGCTTAGAATGGACAAGAAAGCTATAAAAGTTGTTGTTTTACTAGAAGCCATTGCTCAGCCATTTTGAAATTGCTTATTGCTTGAGCCATGTGCACATTAAACTGGCTTGGATCCTTGAAACGACTCCTGGTTTTATTTATTGCATGCTTATCTGCTGCTACAAAGGGAGATAGATTCAGGAGTGATATGCGGAAATATTTCTTTACAGAAAGAGTAGTGGATCCGTGGAATAGTCTCCCAGTGGAGGTGGTAGAGATGAGGACAGTAACTGAATTCAAAAAAGCATGGGACCAACACAGAGGATCTCTAAAGGTAAAGAGTGGACTGTTGTAGTTGTTATGGAAGGACAGACTAGATGGGCCTTGTGGTCTTTTTCTGTCATCATGTTTCTATGTTTCTAAGGCTCAAAACTCACCTATTTGGCAATGCCTATGACCTCCCTCCTCCCTCTTCTCCCCTTTCTCTGCCCCCTCGTTGATACTTTCCGCTTCTCCTCCCTCCTGTTTCCCTAAACTCTCTTATCTCTTTCTGCTCTTTCTTTCCTGTCTATTGTATTTGGCGTTCCTTTCTTTTTCCCCAACAGTCTCATATTTTGTTTGTAAACCACTCTGTTGCCTATGGTAAGAGCGATATATTAAATCCTTAATAAAGATAAAGTAGTGTAATGTTGCTATTACTGCATAGCTTGTGCTAGGGGAAATAAGCAGCCTGATTCCTTATTCAGTTAGTAAAATGGTGCTTGGGGAAAGCACTGCCTTCTGGGAGTTGAAGTTTTTTCTACTATTTGAAATAAGGCTAGTTGTGGAGCTCAAGTGTTCAGGCAAATAACAAGATTTTAATTCCCCTTCCCAAACGGTTTTACAAATGGAAAAATAAAGAACAAAGCCATACAACTTCTGGCATGTAAATCATATAAGATAACTCAAACAGCTTCTTATATCAGCATCACTATAATCAAACATAAAGACACTTCTGTTCCAAAACCTTTGGTGCTGTTTTCTTTACCTGTTACTGGCAGCTCTCTCTCTGCACCTCTTAAACTTGTTATACAGGTTTTATCTTCTCAGACAGAGACAGTGTACAGTCCATTGACTCAATAGGTAGAAATTCTACAGATGGTTCCGTTTCCATCTGTTCATACTGACTCTCAGTTGGAAATGTCTGCAATTGCTTACAAGGTGATTCTAAGCACACACCTGTTCCTTCAGCAATAGACTTTTCCCCGTAGCCTTCTGCTACACACGGCTTGTAATTGCCACAGTGTTCACCACATGGAAAGCCCCACCCTTCTGGGTCAATATCAGAGCACTTCTTAAAAATAGCTTTACTTTTATACCAGTCACTCAGCCTACCTCTTGGCTTTCTGATGAAGGATTCTTTCTGCTTTCCAGGATCAGCTACAGCTGTAAGCCTTGGAGTCTCTACGTGCCCACCAGACTGCTTTCTTGGTACAATCCCCTTATAGCTGCCTTTTCCCCACGGCAATAAACCAGGGCTGTTTGTACCTTGCTCCTTGGCACGGACTCTCTGCTCTTCTCCTGTGCTGAATTCCCTCTCTGAGATGAAGGTTGGAGAATCCTCTGTTACCATGAATTCCTCTGTGTCTTCACTCTCAAGCAAATCCTCTGTTTCTCGTGACTGCTTTCCTCGTGGCTGTGCTCTCAGCTGTACTTGCTGATCTGCCTTCCAATGTGCTTCCAGATCTGCCTGCTCCCTTGCTAATGAGCTTCTCTTAAATCTCTGGTTTTCTGGGTTTAACCTAACCACTCCCTGCAACAGGTGTCCAGCCTTAGCTCGCGATTGCTGAGCTGAACTGCAGTAGGGACGTGCTTTCCTTTCCTCTAAACTGCTTTGCTTGTGGTTTCCCTGGAAACCAGGAAGCATGTGCACTTGTTTACTTCCCTTCACTGAAGCTGAATCCTGCATTTTATCACTCTCTAAGGGATCTGAGGGACCTTCTACACCACAGTAGGTAGGAACTATTTGATTAAAGACAACAGAAGTCAGGATTCTTGTCAATTGCCCTCCGGAGCTCAGTTCTTACACGTCCATCCTGACCAACAACCAGGCTGCCCCCCCCCCCCCCCCACCGCCGCCAGTTTCCAGTCTTTTTATATCCTTTGCGAGATATGGTCTCCAAAACTGAACACAATATTCCAAGTGAGGCCTCACCAGTGATTTGTACAGTGGCATTAGTACCTGTTGTTTTCTGCTGGTAATTCCTCTTTGTATACAACCCAGCATCCTTCTGGCTTTGGCCATTGCCTTATCGCACTGTTTCAACACCTTGAGATCCTCAAAAATAATCACTCCAAGGTCCTTCTCCTGGTCCATGCACACCAATCTCTCGCCCCTACCACATACAATTCCCTTGGATTTCTGCTTCCTAAATGCATGACACCAGGGCCGGATTTACCTATACGCCAACTACGCCGTGGCGTAGGGCCCACAGCTGACAAGGGCCCACAAAAATAAAAATAAAAAAACGCTGGCTGCCGCCGCGGCAGCATGGACTGTCCCGCGGGGCCCCCTCTGCTGCCGCGGCAGCATGGACTGTCCCGCGGGGCCCCCTCTGCCCGGTCCGTCCATCCGTCCCTCCCTCCCTCCGTGCCGGCTTTGAGAGACGCGAAGGGAGAGCGTCTCCCTCGCGTCTCTGTTAAGCCCGCAGGGGCTGATGGGAAATTTCCCATCAGCCCCTGCGGGCTTATCAGAGACGCGAGGGAGACCCTCTCCCTTCGCGCCTCTCAAAGCCGGCACAGAGGGGCTCAGCCGTCGCGCAATTATTTGACCTCCCAAAGCAGGACTTTTTTGTATATCTCCAGGTATGGCATATTCTGGGCACTGGACCTGTAAAGAGGACTTTAATCAGGAAGCTACCTCGTTTGAGTCAGTTTTAAGCAGGGTAGTGCAGTTTACGTTGTAGGCTTTATAGGGCTTTGGGGGAAGGGGGGTCTCTTAAACCTAGGCATTTTAGTCCTCGAGAGGCTAATTTGCAAGAGGCTTATGAGGAGGAGTGCTGGGAGGATATTTGTAAGATTATTTTGTTTTGTTGGTGCATGACCTCACAGCATTTTATGTAAAATGTATCCGCATGTCTCAGATACCTGTTGGCAGGGTTGTGGCCAGGTAGGCAGTCTCCTACATAGATAGTGCGATTGTTCCTTTTATTTAACCATTTTGGCATCAATATAGGGATGTATTTAAAAGTATTACAGGGGTGATTTTACCTCCGACTCCACAAATATTTCTGTTTATGCTTCTTGAACAGTTGAAACCTGGGGTAAAGCGTATGCCCGTTGCCCTTATTGCATCTGTAAAGTGTGAATTTGCAACGTTGTGGAAATCTCCCCGGGTTCCAGGCTGGAAGCAGATTTTTCAAAGATTGTGGACTGTGTACTTTTTAAGTAAGCTTACTGCTGTTTGTCCCTGGTAGGGGTAAATCATTCAATAACCATTGGGCGTCTTTTGTACGGTGGGCTGGTGGGAACCAGGTTTATAAAACATTGTAAGTCGATGTGGGTTGCCTTTTGTGAATCCACTGGTAGCAATTAAGGAGGGGAAGACTGATTAGGGGGGGGGGAGAAATAGAGGAATTACTGGATAAGACGGGGTAGGACTGGTAATGGGCTATTGGGGGGGCTGGGACTGGAAATGGGCTGGGAGGGTTAAGACTGGAGGTGGGCTGATGGGGTTAGGACTGGTAATGGGCTGTGGGCTGTTGGGGGGGGTTAGAACTGGTAATGGGCTATAGGGGGCTGACTGGAAATGGGTTGATGGGGTTAGGACTGGAAGTGGGCTGATGGGGGGTTAGGACTGGTAATGGGTTATAGGGGGGGCTTAAACTGAAAATGGGGTGATGGGGGGTTAGGACTGTAAGTGGGTTGATGGGGGGGCTAGGACTGGTATTGGGTTGGGGGGTTGCTAGGACTGGAAATGGGCTGATGCAGGGACTAGAAGGGAAAGGATGCTGGGTGAGGCTGGAACTAGAAGGGAGCTGATGTTGGGGGAGGATTAGAATGGGATGGGGCTGGAAGAGTAAAATGGAGAAGGGAAAAATATTTTGTGTGGGAGGGATAAAAAATCTACAATTGGCCGGGTATTGGGAGAGTAAGTGGGGATTGAGGATGGAGGGGTAAAATTTGAGTGGATGAAATAGGAATGAGGAAAGAGCAAAAGGAGAAAGATTAGTATGTTAAAGCAGATGTAGAGAGAGAATGGAAAAAAACTAGAAGAGAGAAGAAAGGACAAATGGACAGCAGACGATGGAGAGTTAGCAGAAGACACGAAGAAACCAGAAGAAAGTGGCTGGAGCAATTGCAGCTGAAAAAAATGCACAAAAGGTAGAAAAATATCTCTTTATTTTGAATTTATTAATTGGAATATGTCAGCTCTGGTAAATGTGCATCATTAACGTCTGCGCTTTGTTTAGTACAAGAGCAAATTAATGTATAGTTTTATTTCTACTGTGTTGTACATTCCAAGTTTGGCTTTTGGGATTCCCAGTTTAATTATTGTCTTCCTGTTTCTAAATTGTGATTACTTGTTTGGTGATGGTCTATGTTCTGCATGTGTAACTGAGCTGAGGTGTTCTGTTTATATAATTCCTATTTGACATTGCCACTTGTTCTCTTTCCCCAGTAGGTCATGTATTGTTGTTCTCTGAAATGTGTTGGTTTAATATTTGCAGTGTTGCCTTTTGATAGGTAGGGTATGGTGCTTTGTGAGTCCTGGTAGTGCTGTTAGGATACGGCGGGTTTGCTATGGGTTCTAAATGGGCAGTGTTTGTAGTAGTTCCTAATGTGTCTGGCAGTTGGCACTGGATTATAGTAATGTAGAAATCTTTTAGTCTTTCTTTATCCATACACTCATTAAGAGGCACGTTTACTAAATATGGTAACATTATGCAAATATTTATGCAAATGAGGTCCCGCACCCCCCTTGGGCCGCCCCTGCTGGGGGCCCACAATTTTTGTTGGCATAGGGCCTCACTCAAGGTAAATCCGGCCCTGCATGACACTGCACTTCTTCGCATTAAATCTTAACTGCAAAGCATTAGACCGTTCTTCCAGCTTTTGTAGATCTTTCCTCATGTTCTCTACTCCTTCAAGGGAGTCCACTTTGTTGCAAATTTTCATGTCATCTGCAAAAAAACAGACTTTTCCATTCAGTTCTTCAGCAATATCACTCACAAATATATTGAACAGTACTGGTCCCAGGATCGAACCCTGGGGTACACCACTAATCAACTTCCTTTCATTCGAGTGAGTTCCGTTTACTGTCACCTACTGTTCTCTGTCAGTCAACCAATTTCTGATCCAGTTCACCATCCTGGGACCCATCCCCAAGCTGTTGAGTTTTTTTTTTTTTTTTTTAATGCTTTATTTTCGTTTTATAACAACAAAGGAAAGGAAGACATACAGCTAAAAGACAGATACATACATAGAATGTGATACATACACCAAAGTAAACCCCTGCCACCCCCCTCCCCCCTGCTTCTTCTCTAGAAACTAATCATTCCCGAAAACGGGCGTGTACTGACATTATTGTGGTACAAAACCTAACGGTGATCTGAAACATGATGAGTATACATTAAACAGACATGTCGGAGCAATGAGCAGATTGTACATAATCATTGAGCATCTGCCATTTAGACAAGCGAGAGTGAGTTTGGATATGGGGAATAGCTCTCCGAGATATCTGCTCATATTTACTATATAAGCAGACGAGGTTCCACCATTCATTGGCAGTAATTCGAGAGCTATCCTTCCAATTCCTCGTGATTAAACATAGGGCTATACCCAGCATGAAATCAAGGAGAAAGCGACCCTTCTTAGGAAGAGAGGGGACCTCCGCCACTGAGCGGAGTCCCACAATCTTCCAAGAAAGAGGCTCGTGGAGGTGTAAGATGGATTGAATACGACCCCAGACCCGCCCCCAGTAAACCTGTAGTTGAGGACATTCATAAATAACATGAGCGAGGGTTCCCACAGCAGTATGGCAAGACCAACACTGGTCCCTAGCAGTTGTGTTCCATTTGGCTATTCTTTCTGGAGTATAAAAGCATCTATGTGCAAAAAAGAAGAGAGTTTGGGTAACAGAGGCAGATCGGGAAACCCGCACTACTTTGCTCCAGAAAACGCTCCATTGCACAGGGGTTAAAGTGGCTTGCAGTTCGCGTTCCCAGGCTTGTTGAGCTCTACAAGTAGCAGTATCGGTACCCTGACATAATAGTTTATAAAAGTTAGAGGCTATCCCATGTGTACTACTAATAGAGTGAATTAGTTCTAATAGCCCGTCCTCAGTAGGGGCAGAGGGCGGCAGGATTTGAGCACTTTTGAGGCAGTGTTGAAACTGCATCAATTGAAAGTAATGTTTCGCTGGTAACGCAAATTCCTTTTGTAAATCAGAAAAGGTCTTCCAACGAGCTGCAGAGAAGAGTTGTCGGGGTGTCCAGATCCCCCTGGAGTACCAGGGTTTCCATGCGATTGTTTTATTTAGGACTTGAATTCTGGGGTTATTCTACAGCGGGAGTCCGTCCTGAGGACATACGTTTGGGCCCAGTGACAGAATGAGAGTGTTAAAGGCCGCGAGAGTATCGACAATCATTGGGGGATGGCGGGTGTCTACTTGATGGGACATACCGGGGAGATGGATCAGCGGAATTGGGCTACTAAGCTCCTCTTCTATGTCAAGCCAAACTGGTCTGTTGTCTGTTGAGGCAGCTAGCCATCGGGCACCTTGTTTAAGTAGGAAGGCTTGATGATATCTAAGAAAATCAGGAAAGCGGGTACCCCCTAGTTCCTTCGCAGACTGTAGTTTTTGTTTAGCTATCCTTGGTGGTTTGCCCTGCCAGAGATAACGGACGAGAAGGCCCTCAATGTCTTTGTAGGTGTGTAGCGGGAGTAAGCAGGGCAGCATTTCTAAAATATAGTTCACTTTGGGGACTATCATCATTTTCACGGTTTCTAGGCGGCCCCACCATGTAAGGGATAAGGGAGACCAACGATTTGTGAGCTCACGGACTTTGGAGACTACCTCCTTGGCATTAAAACTAATAGTGTCTTCTAAAGGAGAACAGTAGTGGACCCCAAGATATTTCACCATGCGGGATTGCCAAAGGAAAGGAAAGGCCTGCATGTCAGCCTCATGTACCCAGCGCTTCAGTGGGAATGCTACGGATTTGGTCCAGTTTATTTTATAGCCCGATAATTGCGAGTATCCATCAATCAGGTCCAAGACAGCTGGGACCGAATCAAGGGATACGAAGAGCATAAGGTCATCTGCATATGCAGAGAGTTTAATCTCTCTGTGACCGTAGGGGACACCTCGAATACGTGCGGACTGTCTAATAAGGAGGGCGAGGGGTTCAAGAGCTAGATCAAAGAGCATTGGTGATAGGGGGCAACCTTGACGCGTGCCTCTTTGGAGATTAAAAGGCCGAGACTTAATGGCATTTACACAAATACTGGCAACGGGTTGAGAATACATGACTTGGAGGTATCGGAGGAAGCCCTCCCCAAAGCCATACCATCGGAGAACTGCAAATAAGAAGGGCCATTCTAGGCGATCAAAGGCTTTTTCAGCATCTAGGGAAAGACCCACCCATGGGTGGTCTAAATTGGCAGCACTGGATAGCACATGGCACAAGGTCCGAGCATTGTCAGCGGTGGAGCGGCCGGGTATAAAACCGCATTGGTCGGGATGGACTAAGGTGGCCATCCTGTCAGATAGCCGGGTGGCCAAGATCGTTGCGAAGATCTTATAATCGGCATTAAGTAGGGAGATTGGACGGTAGTTGGCGGTTAGCAGCGGGTCTCTGCCTTCTTTCTCAAAAACTACCACATTAGCTGCAGAAAAGGATCCCAAAGAGGATGTATCTACCGCAAGGGCAGTAAAGTAAAGTTTTAAGTAGGGAACTAAATCTGCACTGAACGTTCTGTAGAATTCTGTCGGGAGACCATCAGGCCCGGCGGCTCGACCCGAGGCTGTTCGTTTTAGGGCAGATTGGATCTCTGAAGTAGAGAAGGGTTCATCCAGCGCATCCCTATCAGCTTCAGAAAGGGTCGGCCGCTGAATACCAGAAAACAAGCGCTCGAAGGTCTCTGATGAGAACTCACATTCAGATTGATATAGACGGGTATAGAAATCCCGAAAGAGTTCTACGATATCGGAGTCTGTAGTCAGTATGCCCCCTCCCTGTGGGGCTCGAAGGGCCGCTACGCGTTTGGCTTCTTTTTGACCTTTCAAGGCGTTGGCTAAAAGTCGACCGGCTCGGTTGCTTTCACGGTAGTATGTCCCTTGTTGAAGTGCAATACTCTTAGAAGCTGCAGTTGAGAGGATTGCATTATATTGAAAACGGAGACCCTGTAAGCGAACTAAGACGCATGGATCAGTACGTGAAGTTAGAACTCGTTCGCCTGCTTTGATTTGTTGGTCTAGTATAAGGAGCTGCTGTTTGCGTTGTTTCCGCAGGCGAATTTGATAACTAGTGATCGTTGCACGAATGGCCGCTTTAAAACCCTCCCACCAAGCCCAATTTGCAGTGTCTTGGGGTAAATTAAAGTGGAAGTAATCTTGTATGGCTGCTCGAATTTCTAACTGGAACTCTGGTTGAGTTAATAGGGCTCTATCAAAGAACCAGGCCCCCGAATTCCCTTGGGGCGCAGTGGTGTGTAATTGAAAAGAAATAGCAGCGTGATCTGAGATATGTTGGGAGTGAATCTTTGCAGTGTCCACCTGAGGAACTAACAGTTTTGATATTAGAAAGAAATCTATGCGAGACTGGGATTTATGAGGGGAAGAGAAGAAGGTAAAGTCAAGCTCATTGGGGTGTAGTAACCTCCATAGATCGACTAAAGCAAGATCTTTGATCATAGAGGTAAGCGTAGTGTGACTTTTGGGGGGACCACTCGTCCTAGGCGGCTGTTTGTCAATCAGGGGATCAAGAACTAAATTGAAATCCCCCCCAATTATCAATGAAGTATTAGCAGAGGCCTGCGCAACCTGAGCAATGGTAGCAAAAAAGGCAGGGTCATCTACATTAGGAGCATAAAGGCATATACATGTAACTTCAAGGTTACCTATCTTGAGGTGAGCCCTGGACCATCTACCTGCTGTATCTGAGCTAGTCGCAATAATAGTAGCATGCAGAGATTTCCGAACCAGTATGGCAACCCCACATTTCTTAGAAACAGCTGGGGAATAGGCGGCCACCATGTAAGGTTTAATATTGAGTTTAAGAGTTTCCTTCGAATTTAAATGCGTTTCTTGGAGGAAAATCAGGTCCGCAGCTTCATGACTTAGATAGCTCAGGATTTTCTTCCGTTTTATCGGATTATTGATGCCTTTTACGTTCAATGATAAAATCTTACATGGTGCCATCAATCGGTAATAAACATTTTAGGTAAGGGCGTTTGAAAACATACAACATAAGCAGTATCAGTACAACAATGACATAATCACCGAGTATGCTGGCTAATACACCCCATATTGAAAAGCATGTACCAAAGTAACTTAGAGAAGAAGCAAAACCCCCAATGAATATGGCGACCATATGTCTGCGGGAGGAGGCCCTAGAGAGGAGGATAGAGACATGAAAAAAAAAGAAAAGAAACACCAGAGTCCATAATTAACACTGTCTCTGATATTCATCGAGGCTACTCTGGGTAGATGGAGTCGGGTCACAAATATCATCAAAATAAGGCAACAAACCGCCCTCGACGGACTCTTTGCTGAACCGTGGCAAATCCAAGATGGCAGGTACAGCGGATATGAGAACACTGGCAGGAATACTCTGGAAGTCAGCGCATCAAGTCGGCTTCTTTAGCATCCAAAAACTCCGCTAGTAGATCAGGGTCCTCAAATGTTCTTGTCTGATTGTGAAGCGTGACTCGGAGCTTGGCCGGCTACATCAGGCCATAGCGTGCTTGTAGTTGTTGAAGCCTCGGCCGGAATTCCAGAAAGCGCTTTCGGCGATCAACCGTGGGTTTAGCCAAGTCAGGATAGAAGGAGATCTTGTGGCTCTCAAACTCCATATGGCCCTTTGCCCGAGAGGCGCTGAGAATTTGCTCCATATGTTGATATCTCAAAAGTCGAAAGATGATAGGCCGCGGGGTCTTCCTGTTGAGCGTTATGTTTGTGGGTACACGATGAGCGCGATCGATCTCCAATTCTTTGGTAAAGGTGATTTGGAGCAGAGAAGGGAGGATTTTATATAAAAACTCCTTCATGTCTCCCGATTCCGCTCCCTCCGGTATGCCCACTAGTCGTAGGTTGTTGCGGCGCGCTCTATTATTGCCATCTTCCACTTCTTTCTGCAAGGCCCGCACCTGACGTTCAACTTTGTCGAGTTTGGACAGCCGGACCACATGGGAGTCTAATATGCTCTCCATTTTGTCCTGACGCGAGGAGAGCCCCTCTAGCCTGCCTTGCAATACACCAAGATCCTCCCGCAGCGCTCGGAGTGCTTCCCCGTTTGACTGCACGAGGTCTTTAACCCCTCTGATCTCTGCGAGGATTTCCTGCTGCATTTCGGGGCCCTCGCGTAGAGCCAGCCCCTTCTGCGGGGACGGGGGTTCAGTTTTGGAGCGTTTGCCGTGAGAAGCCGCTGGAGATCCAAATTCCAGGCGCGTAGGTTTGGTCCCCGCCATCTCACCAATGTGCCCCGGTAAGATCAGAGCAGAAATTCAAGTATGTCCGGTGTTAATTCAGGATTCTGAGTAGGCCTCTCGGGAGCCTCAGCGTTATGCGACCATCCCGCTGGACATCGGGCTCCGCCCCCAAGCTGTTGAGTTTATTGATAAGCCTCCTATGAAGAACAGTACCAAAGGCTTTGCTGAAATCCAGGTAGATGACATCCATCACATGCCCTTGATCTAGTTCTCTGGTCACCCAGTCAAAGAACTTAATCAAATTTGTTACACTCATTGCCAGACAAGCAGAGAGTAGCCTTTAAGAGATCACTGAGACAGGAGCTGCTACTACTGGGAAGGAATCTACCCTGGAAGGTATTTACCTGCTGGGAAATTCTCAAAATCTTGGGGAAAAGGGAAGTCTTTGGGTTAAGTTTATAAAATATATATCTATTTAAAAATCTGTGTTTATTAAGTCAGGGCATAGTTTAACAAGCTAATAGTTAAATTAAAGTCAAGTAAGGTATAATTTTAACAGGCAAACTCTCAGGTCCTGATATTTGAAAGGCATTTACATGGCTTATAATAGCCTGGTAAACCATGTAAATGCCTTAATTGGGGATATTCAACAGCATTTACACAGTTAGTGCCATTGAATATCTTCTTCTAAGTCCCCTACAGGCCCCGATCCTATCCGGTTAACATCAGAGCGTATTGGGGGCATTATTTATTTATTTATTTTATTTATTTTATAACTTTTATATACCGCGCTATTTGTTATCAGTGCGGTTTACATACAACAAGGGTGCACAGTCAGAAGTCTGTTCTGTGCTTACATTGTAACAGGAGTTTAAACTTGGAACATACATTGTAACAGGAGCATAAACTTGGAGCAACAGGGGAACTAAAAACATATGTACAAAATATAATTAGATTTGGATTGTATATACAGGAGGTCTAAGGCGGGTTCAGGATACTTGTGACAGGGTGCGGTTTGTAGACATTGGCAGGTGGGCGAGTAGAGGTGGGGTGGATGCTTGAGCAAAGTGAAGTAGGAAAATGTGGTGTTTAATTGCCTTACGGAACTGCATAAGGCCTTTGATGGATCTAATTTCAGGTGGAAGTTCGTTCCAACATTTTGGGGCATAGAAGGCGAATGTTCTTTTCTTGGTCGTCTCCGTGCACTTGATGGATTCTTTGGGGATGATCAAGGTATTGTCAGTTACTGATCTTCTGAGTCTGTTTTTCGGGGTGAGGGTGATAAGGTCACTGAGTGTTGTGGGGGCTAGGTTGTTGATGATCTTGAAGATGATGAGAAGGATCTTGTATGTTAACCTGCAGTGAATAGGGAGCCAGTGGAGTTCCTTGAGTATCGGGGTAATATGGTCTGATCTTGTTAAACCACAGAGAACACGCGCGGCCGCATTCATGGCGAGTTGTAGCGGATTAAGGGTGTTCTTGGGGAGTCCATAAAGAGCCACATTTGCGTAATCAAAATGTGGGAGAATGAGGGCCTGGAAGATGGTCCTGAAGTCATTATGAGGTAACATGGGCCTGAGGTGTCTTAGCGTTCTAATTTTATTGTAAACAGCTCTGGTGGTGTTTCGTATGTGCTCCTTAAAGTTGAAATGCTGGTCAAGAGTAATCCCTAAGTAGCGAATGGAAGGTTTGCTAGGGAGTTCCGCATCTCTTACTTTTAGGGAGGATGGAGGTGAGAAATCTTTGTTCCTTGAAATGAAGAGAACTTCCGTCTTCTTGAAGTTTATGCGGAGATTTTGAGATAGTAACCAGTCAGTGATGGCGTTGAAACAGTTGATAAGGGTGGAGAAGTCTGGTTGTTTGATTTTGAATGGTGTAAACAGCAGGACGTCGTCTGCATAGATTAGAGTGGAGATATTGAAGGAGCGAATGATGTCGCATATCGGCTGCATGTATACATTGAACAGCAGCGCAGACAAGGAGGAGCCCTGCGGAACACCTTGGTGTTGGCGGAAAGGCGTGGATGTGGTGGAACCAACTCTGACATGCTGCCAACGATCTGATAGATAAGACCTACACCATTCCCAGGCGAGGCCACAGATGCCCTTCTCCTGGAGACGAGTGAGAAGTTGAATGTGATTAACGGAGTCAAATGCGGCAGAGATGTCTAGGAAAATGAGAGCGAAGCCGTTTTCAACCTTGTCCAATCCTCTGTTCAAAGCGTTGGTTAGGGTGGTGAGGAGAGTTTCTACACCGTGAGACTCCCTGAATCCGTGTTGACAGGGGTCGAGAGGTGCCACCTCATCAATGTGGTGTTGAATCTGCCGCTGAACAACCTTCTCTATTATCTTGGACATTATAGGTATACTGGAGATTGGTCGGTAGGAGTCAGTTTTTAGTGGGTCAAGTCTGTTATTCTTCAGAAGTGGTCTTATTGATGTTTGTTTGAGGAATGTGGGGAAACAGCCTGTTTTAAATGAGAGTTTAATGATGTTGATTAGAGTTGGGCTAAGTTCAACTCGCAGAGCTCTGATCCAGTATGCTGGACAGGGATCACTTGGAGCTGTAGATGCGTTGATGATGGCGATGAGGTCTTGGATGTTTTTCTCTGTTGGAGTTGTGAACATTGTGATAGGTGGAATTGAGGTGGGTGCATAGCTAGGATTGGTTGCTGAAACTGTGTTGGTTATGGAAGTTTTAGATTGGAGGTAGTCCGCATAAGATTGGGGGGAGATAGAGTCAAGTTGGGTAGGTGAAGGTTCCTTGGTTAGGGATTTTACCAGGCTGAAGAGGTCTCTAGGTTTGTTTAGAGAGCGGAGAAGGAGTTTGGCATGGTATTCACTCATTCTGAGGTATATGGTTTCACGGTGGAGTTTAAGGCTGGATAGGTATGTTTCTTTGTCGATTTCGGATCGGGATCTTCTCCATTTTCTTTCGAGCTTCCTAAGGGAGAGGAGGGATGACCGAAGATCTGTTGTAAACCACGGGGCTGGATGTCTCCTTCCTTTAGGTCTCTTAGGAGCTAATGATTTGTCTATGGCTGGTAGTTGAGCAAATGTTTTCAGCGTGATGTTCCAATTGGTGATTGCTTCTTCAAGGTTCAGAGGCATTGGATTAAGCTTAGGTAAGGCAAGTTTAACGAACTCATCTTTATCAAGTGTTCTGAAGTGGGAAGTAGGTCTGGATTCTGTACTGGAGTCTTTGGATGAGAAATGAGTAAGATGGGTGGGTATCTGGAACGTGATTAGCTTGTGGTCTAGCATTAGGGTTTGTAGGTACGCTGGAGCAGAATCATTTAGAATTTTGAATGTTGTGAGTATGGATTTGAACTTTGTATGCTCAGCCATGGGAGCCAATGTAGTTGCATGAGGAGAGGTGTGATATGGTCCGATCTTTTTGAATTGAAGAGAAATCGTGCATCTGTATTAAGGGCAAGTTGGAGGAGAAGGATGGTTGAGTTTGGTATGCCTTGGAAGATGATATTACAGTAATCGAAGTCGTGGAATATTGTTACTTGGAGGACAGATCGTAAGTCACATGAAAGGAGAGAATCACCTTGGTGTGGCAGGAAATGATCCTGTAGCTAGGATCTGTCCTCCAGATAACAAAATATCCTCTCCCACTGAGGGTGCGTTTCCAGGGCCTGTGCCCATAAGAGAAAGGTTAGGATGGCCGTTATAGTTGGTGAGCCACTCTTGTGGTTACAATCATGTCGGAGAACAACAAAGTGAGTGTTCTCAAGGCATATTTTCAGAATAAAGCGATTTATTTTGGTGAAAATAGGCTGTTAATGTTTCATGATGTTTCTAGGAACCCACAGATCTGCAGGAAGCAGCTTCTTGCCTTGAGATCCCACGAGTTGGCTTTTGTGGCATCTTTCTACCTTTGTTTCCCATACAAGTATATTATTTTGTATCAAAGTAGTATTTATGTTTTTCAGGACAGTATAAATTTTGAAAAAACATGGTAGATAGGAAGAAGTAAGATGGGGAGGTATTAATACAGAGATATTAATATAGATATACAGTAGAGGGTAATTCTATCCTGCCCATTCTGCCCCTGTATGTCCGATCAGAATCTGGGCGCACAGTGATAGTACCTAATTCTGATCTCATGGGGGATAGACATACCCACAGGATCAGAATTGGGTCTACCAGCCTGGATGTGCAGGTTGTGGCCTGATTCTGATTGGCTGCATGCCCAGCAGATCCCCTACTACCTCAGCCAGGCTCCTGAATGGAGCCGCGGTGCCATAACATCCTGTTACCATGGGACTGCGACTCCATTCAGGAGCCATGTTCCCCAACCACCAAAGAAAAGGCTCTTTCCCTGCAGCATGACCCCAGATCTGGCCTCCCATGGCCAGGGTCAGGTTGCGGGGCTCCCCCTGTATACCCTCACCTCTCTGAGGTCGCCAAGCTCCACAGTCCCCAACATCCAGAGGGACTTATTCCACCTTCTGGGTGGAATAAGTCCCCTGTTTACCCTGCCAACCCCGGATGTACAGGGCCAACCTCAGAATTGGCCCTGTATGTCCAGGGTCACATTCCCACTCACCGCCTGCCCTCATTCCCCCCATGGCCCTCCTGGCCATGAACAGAGCTCCCCACACAACTCAGCAATACGTGCGTGGAGCTTTTCTGCTGCAAGCACAGTCCAGACATTTAGCGGCTCTGAACGTCCAAATTGGATGTCCAGACTGCTAAACGTGGATCAGAATGACCCCCATAGTGTAATTTAGGCTAGGCAGCCTTTTCCTATTTTGTTGTGATTATGGGCCTTTTTATTTTATGTACTTGGGATCGTCTTGTGATGTCGGCTGTTGTAAAGCAATATTTTTCCTGAAATGTATTTTTTTTTTTACTTTTTCCTCTGATTTTGCAGATTTTTCCTTTCAATATTTTAGAAATGAAATTTTTTCAAACCGCTTTAAAAATAAAATTTTAAAAAGAAAATCTCGATATGTATACTTTGGAAGAAAGACTGGAAAGAGGAAATATGGTAGAGATATTTACAGTAAATATCTCCATGGCATAAAGGAGGAGAGCCTCTTTCAATTGAAAGAAAGCTCTGCAAAGAAGGTGAAATGAGATAGACTCAAGGTGAAGGTGAAATGAGATAGACTCAAGTATAATTTGCAGACATATTTCTTTATGGAAAAAGTAGTAGATACATGAAATAGTCTCCCACTGGAGGTAGTAAAAACAAGGACAGTATCTGAATTCAGGAAAGCATGGGACAAATATAGGTGGAAGCCTATTCCCTACTGGATATCCAATTCCTGTACGGCCCCTCGGGACGTACAGCAGTAGACCCAATTCTGATCCCACTGGGGCATCTAGCCCCCATGGGATCAGAATTGGGTATACTCGTATGTGCAGGCTGGGCCCTGATTCTAAAGGGCTGCACATCTAGCCACATCCATGTTAAACTCCACCTGGCTCTGTAATGGAGCTGCAGTGCCATGGCATCTCATTGACATGGCACTGTGGCTCCATTATGGTGCCGTGACTGTCGGCTGCCATCGAGAATGTCCTTTTCCTGCATCCAGACCCTCGATCTGGCCTCCCATGGCCAGGGTTCAGCTGAGAGGAATCTCCTGCATACCTCCCTGCGTTGACCCTGCTGTCCACCGCTCCTACCTTGCGTCCAGGGGGACCTATTCCACCTCTGAGGTAGAATAAGTCCTCCATCTAACCGGCATACCCTGGACATACAGGGCTGACCTCGGAATCGACCCTATACATTCAGGGTGATGGCCTGCCCACACACTGGCCTCCTTCTGCCTTCCTCCCGCCACCTCCTGTCCCCATCTAAGGATCCCCGTACAACTCTGCTGTTTGTACAGGGAGCCTTGCATGGGGATGGCAAGGGGGATGAATAGCAGGAATGTATGTCCAGGCAGGGCTATTTCCTGCTATTCATGGCTCAGAATGACCCCCATAACCTCTAAAAGGAAAAAAGGGAATGTAAAGCTTAGTAGTTGCTATGCAAGGGCAGATTGGATAGACTGTGTGGTCTTTATCTGCCATCATGTTTCTATAATCCTCATTTTTTATATAGCAATTGCAGTAGTATACCTCAGGGAAGGATCTGCCTTATTCCCAGGACCAGCTATTTAATGTTGCAGCACTAGGGATAATAACAAAAGGTAGAGAGCTAGGGCTTTTTCAGTTGCAACACCAGAAACATGGAATAAGTTGCAAGGAGAATTGAATCCATAGAGGTATTTACTCATGTTTTGGAAACATTTAAAACCCCGCTATTATCTTTGGGGAAGGGAGTAAAGAAGTTATTGCCTTGTCCATACCGTATGTCAGCTTAGCGAAGATGAATGACTGTAGGGATACCCCTGGGTTAAGTCAGATGCAGGGTTGTTGAAGGGTATATTTAGCTGACATTTTTTGTACAGTACTATTCTATTATGGAGTGGAGGAGTAGCCTAATGGTTAGAGCACTGGCTTGGTAACCAAGAGACCAGCATTTGATTCTCACTAGCCCTCCTTGTGGCCTTGGGCAAGTCACTTAAACCTCCATTCCCTTGGAAGAAAGGCCTGGTAATCTATTTCTATCACACTGCCAAGAAAACACAGGAGCTGCTGAGTTGCCAGGAGTTAGCACTGATTCAAAGGCACACATCAAGTGGAGGAGTAGCCTAGTGGTTAAAGTTCTGGCTTGATAACCAAAAGATCAGGGTTCAATTTGTGCTGGTATTCCTTGGGAAAGTTATTTAACCCTACATTGTCTGATAATTTACTTCTGGTCACAGTGCCAAGAAAACCCAGGGGCTTTGGGGTTTTCTTGGAAGTGAAAATGCCTGGGTCACCAGAAGTCAGCATTGACTTGAAGGCCCCTATTGCATCTGTACTATTTGATTTGTGACTCATGGTCAGTATGGCAGGTTTTAATAAATGAAATGATGTTTTTAACAAGTTCAGTTTGGGAGGAGTTGTATTTCAGCACTCATGATTGTTCAGTTTAATTGTCAAATTTTTGAAGGGGTCATGGGCCTGAAATTTGATTTAAAGGGACACAAGGTTTGTCTAGGATACCTAATATCCTTGCCTTGGCCCTACAGGACACATTGCCTTAGGCCCAAAGATCTTTTTTTTTTAATTTATTCTTATTAGGTTTACAACATATTTCAAACATTACCACTTCTATCTAAAAGATACAACTATAAAGAAAATCCAAAAGGAAAATAACCTGTTCATTTCACACAAGCCCTCTCAATGGACAGGAAGATCAAAAGGAAAACATACATCTGATAAGCCCTGAGAAAAGAGCCAAAACTTAACAATCAATTACAAATATATCACTGATATCTAAGGCCCTGGCCTAAGATCCTACAGCCCCAATCTAGGAATCAATGGGCCTGCGGGAATTAATAATTACTAAGTTTTGATGGCTTATAAAAAAACACAATTATTTGCCTGAAACTTTATCAGACATTTTCACGGGAATTTCAAAAGAATAAGACACCCAACTGCAAGATCCCCAGTCTAAGGAGAAGAAACTCCTCCTCTTCTGAGTTTCCATGGACAAGTCTGGGAAAATTCTCAATTTGAGACCTTTAACGGAATAAAATCCTCTTTTTAAAGTAGATTTTTAGAAGCAAGTGGTAAGGCAAGAGTCACAAGAAGAGTAGAAGGAGTAACTAACTCCATATCAGAATTCTCAAATATCCTTGAAATATTTAGTACATCCATTCCCAATTCCAAGGAATGGGTGCCAGGAGATTCCTTCTTAGCGGATGGGAGGTAGTACACCTTAGTTAAAGATGGAAATGATTCTAGGAAAGTTTATCAGGTGAAGATCAGTAGATCTAACTTGAATCTCCAACATTCCAATTTAAATTTAACAGCGGAAATATCTTTAACAAACACATCATCTTTCCCATCAATCTTCTAGAACTTAGTCCTAAATCTGCTAATTCTGTGTTCAAGGAAACACTATCCTCAGCACTCTTTTGAATAGAAGCAATGTGACCATGAATTTGTAATGAGATAGCCTGGAACTGATGTACTACAACTTCCCCCAAATTAGAGATAGCATTCCAGATGGCCTCCAGTGTAAACTTATCCCAGTGTTCCAGGAATAAAAGGAGAAGTAGATAAGAAGATTCCTCCTGATATGGAACCAACTGAACCAGAAAACACTGCAGGATGTACAACCTGGGTTGGCACCACTGAATAGCTGTCAAGGGGTCCAGACCCTCCATGAAGTCATAAGCTGGATTATGTCTAACTTGCGGCATTGCAACAAATGACACAGTTAACATGGGCGCTTACCCCCATTGGGCTCAGTATCCCCGCTCATTGGAGATAATGCTTGCTTTAGCATCTCCCATGTAGCTACTCCAGCTGGTGGCCTGGAGGGTATCTGGAGCTTAGGTGAGAGAGTAACATCCAACCCCAAGATAGACGCTGAGACATCCAACTCTAGTGTCAGTACAGCCGGGGCACTGCTTGAGCATGATGTCTGCTGCTTCAATCATATCACAAATGAATCAATCAGACCCAACAGTTTAGAGGGTAAGCCAGAGAGGTTCTCCTGGGCTAGAGGAGGCTTCATGCCCATTTTCCCATTTCTCTTAGGCTTTGCAGGAAAAGCCGGTTGGAGCGTTAGAGCTTGTCTCTGCCATCCAGGCTGAAAGACCTTGTGATACAAATAAATAGTCAATGGAAGCAGAGGCAAGGTTCCAGGAGTAAGGCAGATAATTTCCTTACTCTCAAAATTCTGGTCCATTGCATACTGGGAAGGAATGTATGCTTTTTGAAAGGATCATGGATAGTTGATATACTTTTTATTATCCCTCTGCTATAGGAAACAAATTGCATGTTTATTAAGTGACAATCTTTCCTGTTCCTATAACTCCACTCAAATGAGATGGTACCCAAAATAGCTGCATGAGTGTAATAAAATGCCCCTAGGACAGATGGTAAATGAGCTATATCATAGAAGTCTCTTATCATTTTCTCTTGCTGCTATCTTCTGTAGAAATGAAATATAGTCTTTGATTCTCCTGAGAAGCTCTGGAATAAATTGGTCAATATAATGGAAGTCAGTGATTATGTAATTTCTGTGATGTCAACTACAGTTTGAAAAGTGCCTATAGCTAAGAAAACTAAACCAGTGGTGACTTTGATGAGCATAGTCAAAACATGACAACTCTGCAAATCCCCCTTTAACTGTTCACAATGATCCAAAATGGTTTGCTAATTAATAAACCCATATCTTTGAAGACTTGCTCTTCAGATAGGTCAAAATAAATAATTCTGGGCCTGTAGACAATTTCCACTTAATATCTTTTTTACCTGTGCTGTGTCTACATTTGCCCCTGCGATTTCTTTTGTAGACAACATCAAAACCAACACAGTGGAAGCATTCTGTCTCTAATAAATGCACCAAACAGATAAGATGCAGGAAGTTTTTGTTGATAAACACTAAGGGGTATGTTTACTAAACCGTCTTAATGTTACCGGCGTTAGTTGCAGTCTTACTGTGATGAATGCCATATAAGGTAGTGGGCATTCCGGTCTTAAGGTAGCATTTCGGGTTATCGTGCGATAAAGTCCGTTATCGTGATAGAAGGAGCCTTGGCGCTAATTAGGCACGCTGACCTACAAACACAGCAACAGAGGTGTAGCCACACTGGTTAATACAATGACTGCTAAAACAGGGGTAATGCGTTTGATCCCCCAGTGGGCTTAATGAGTAAGGCTGTCTGAGGCATTACCCTTAACTTTAAATCAGTGCTGTCCGAGGCATTTTCTTTTTTAATTTAAATTAGTGCTGCCAGCAAACACACCCTCACAGTTCCATAACCTAAGGTGCCGCATAAGGCTCCCTATAAGGCACTCCAGAGGGCAACTTATAAGGCGCTTTATAGGGCGCCTTATGAGGCACCTTAAGGTTACAGCACTGTGAGGGTGTTTTTGCTGGCAGCACTAATTTAAATTAAAAAAGGAAATGTCTCAGACAGCCCTATTAATTAACACCACTGTGGGATCAAACCCATGACCTCTACTTCCACAGTCAGTGAAGTAACCAGTGGGCTACATCTCTATAGCTGCTAACAAACCCCTGGCTGGCTACAGAAGGACTGCAGGTCACCACACAAACTGTCTGCTGTGGTTACCAGGATAGGGTTAACCCACCCGCACCTATGATGCACTGCACATGCAGATCAGCAGTCTACAGATGATCACAAGATGGGGTATGCACCTGCACAGCACCACGGCCTGGTAGGGGGAACTGACCGTGTGTGTTACTTGCACAGAATAGCTACAAACCGTCACATTGTGCAGGTACTGTGCTCACCCTGAGGGTGAGGTGGGGTGCCCAGCACCTGGTCCGCAGCACCTGGCATAGCTGAGATAGGCTATGCTGCAGGTTGCCATCAGTGCCAGTGTGTGATAGGTAGTCCTTGCAGACACACCTAGGATACACCTGTGTCCATCTGTATTTCCCAGTCACGTCTAGCCCTTGTGGACTATGATGCACTCAGAATAGTGCATATCCTGTGTGGGTGCCATGGTCACATGATTTAAGTGAAGGGGGGTGTTTGGACCCATAGGCGGATTATTTAGCACCACCCAACCCGCCCTCTAGGTCTCAGGGTGGGGGATAGGATCTCCCACCAACAGATCTACACTCTACATCCCTGCAATGGTGACAGTAGAGGGGACCAACAACCCCAGTCCTGCTGGGGAACAGGCACTCTACAGGGCAGTCAATGCAGAGCTGTACACATCCATAAGGCAATGGCAGACAGATAGTAGGCCAGGAAATGCTCAGCTGCCCCTCACCTCTATCTGACATTCTCCAGCAGCGAGCACAGTGAGTCTCCAGCCGCTGCCCCCTGCAAGGTGTTAAAGCCATACACATACTAACTGCAGACAGTCTGTTAGCTAATCCATAATGCATGTTCCTGGAGGAAATGTGTGCACACACAACAAGCAGATAAGTCAGTGATTGGGCCCCAGAAAAGAGAACCCATAAATATCACTTGAGAAAAAATGCTATATAGCACTATGTGGGAACCTAGCCATGGTCACTGCTCAGTCAGGGTGAGAGTGACCTCCCAGCAAGGACATGCTGTGGCCACCCTCTCCGTGCAGGTGGTGGCCGGGCACTACAATGTCCCAGCCATTGCCCTATGCCCTGTGCAGATGCATCCTGCCCAGGCCGCCCTGTCCGGGCCATATCCACAGTACCTTGCTCCTCATTATGCACATTGGCAGGCTAACACTGGAAACAGTGCAAGCAGTGTGGGCTGAGTAAGGTGTAGGCAGCCACAACACACTGGTCAGACAGACACACACTCCCACACCTATGCCAGCATTGTGCAAATATAGAGGCTTTTAGCAGCCCTGGCCACCACACCAGTCCTGGGCACAGTGCAGGCATGGCTATGGTACGCAATACTGTTGGGGTCACTCCCCGGGGTGGTAAACACTGTCAGAAACCAAAACTGAAACACACTTCACAGATATCAGAAAGGTTGCTATGAGGCAGCTCTATCAGCAAATTGTGATTAACTTAGGAATTGTTATCTGCCATTAATCACAGCAACCTTTTGATATATGTGTAACTATACCCAAGTTTAGGGCGGCATTGCTAAGGTATGCAAGTGCTAGTATTGGGAGATGCTGCTGCGCACAGGGCCCAACAGCCTGATTCTCCATGAGGCTTTGGATAGTGGACCCTGTGGGTGTGGGTGTTTATGCCCCTGTTGGCCGCTGCTCTAGGGCAGAGGTTCCCAACTCCGGTCCTGGTGGGCCAAACACTGTTCGGGTTTTCATGCTGTCCCTAATGAATATGCATGAGATACATGTGCATACCATGGGGGCGGTGCATACAAATGCAGCACAGGCATATTTATTAGGGACAGCATGAAACCTGAATGGTGGTTGGCCCTCCAGGACTGCAGTTGGGAAACTCTGCTCTAGGTATTGCACATGTTTATGGTGTCTGTGCTCTGTAGGGTAAAATATAGGTGTTTCAGGCATGTTTATGTTATCTGCAATAAAGGTTCCATCTTTATTACCACAGTTTAGTACTGGGTAAAATATGGAAACAGGGTTGGCAAGAGCCACAGCTGGGACTTGAACTTGTGACCTTCTGCTCATGAACACACTGGCTGTGTGCACTGCACCAAATTATTGCCACAGGGGCAGTTCATTCCCTGGGGATACCATGACTGTTCGTCAGACAGACCCTGTCTGTTGCAGTGCATGGCACCCACCTAAACGGGGCTAGGCCATGGTCTGCTGTAGGCAGATGCAACTGTCCCCTCTGCCACCTGCACCCCTCCGCCACCATGCTGCCATGCCGTTATGCCGGTGGTGCTGCAGTTGCACAGTCCCAGGCCATCCAGTATGCCGGTAGGCAGCTGCCTATGGTGTGGGTTCTCGGGTAGGGGTGCCTACATGGACATAAGCGCTTCATCCCCTGCACCACCTGCCAATGTTATGTGCCCTTGGGGGTACCTGCTGGGTAATCTCCCCTGTGACACTGTGGGGCACACACTCATGCCCATGTTGGGTCCTCGTTAGTTGCTGTCTTGCTGCTTTACAGTTTCTGCATTCCTATGTGTCACCTAGGCATCTGCCTAGCCCATACTGTGCCCCAGCTGGACCATAGCATGTGCTGCCTGCAGCCCCCTGTATCCCATTTACAGCATCAGTACAGCTGTCCTTGCCTACATGCCAACTCTGCTGTTGCTGCACATGCGCACGCCATAACAAACCTGCCCAATCTAAACGACAGAAACCCTGATCAGCGCTATTTCAATGTGGGCTCATTCACTTTGTAGGGGACAGGGAATAGACCCTTCCAAACATGATATCTTCATTTATACGCTTTTTCAGTAGTGTTGCTTTATGTTTATCATTAATATCACTATTGGCCAGCTTGGTTATTGGGATTTTAGATGTGGTTCTGGTCCTTTTATATGTTTATTTGCCTTTTTGTTCCCTGCACATGTATCAGAACTATCACTTTTCTGGGTTTCCCTGCCTTTGCTGCACATTGCTGACTGAAATGGTTTCTCTTTCCTGCAAATGTGCCTTAACGCGAGGGTTTCACTGGCGTTAGTGTTCAGACCCGGATTTCACAGCTTTAGTGTGCCTGGAGCCTCTCTCCGCCTTCTCTCCACCCATTGACCCCTTCGCCCTCTGGGAAGCCTTACTCCACCCTTCAGACCCGGATTTCACAGCGTTAGTGTGCCTTAACGCCGCCGCTGCGTTATCGCGCAATAATACCACCGCTGCGACGTTAAGACGGTTTAGTATACATACCCCTAAATGAGAAAATTTATGTGTGGATTTTAAAAGATCCTTAATTTACTCAAATAGCAGGCACTGAAATTTTGATTTCTCAGGTAAAATTTTAGGAGCACCGCTGACATGTTTTACCGCCCTTGTTATTTTAGACAGACAAATACTGGTGCACAAAATGCTATATTTACCTAATTCATGATTTCTGAAAATTCAATTTATCTGAAAGAGACACATTTTTACCCACACACATGCCATCTATGCCTTTAAATATTGACCTCTTAGCTGATAAGCCAACTATCCAAACATCATACCTCTCATTCTGATATTTTATTGTGCATCCAAGAAAAGGAATTAACAGAAAACTAATGATTCTGACAGAATTAAAAATAATTCTTTTCACATTGAGCAATTGGAGGTTAATATTACCAAATGAAGTTCAATTTACTTCTAAATGCTTTTCCTGTGCAAGAGATTACAGAGCATTTCTCTACATTTTCACTTAAATTAATCTCTAGAAATTCCGCGTCTGATCCCTGTGACAGTAGCCTCTGGCTTTTTCAGAGAAACTGCAGAGGAAAAATTATCTGACACATATCAAACAAGCAAGATATGACACTGGACAACATTAATCAAAACTTTCTCATTTCCTGAAGAATTAAGCATTAAATAATTAATTATAACACTACAGGCAGCTGTAGAGGAGGCCTCATGCCTTCCCGCTGGTAAGAATTTGTCCTTGTCTGAAAGGCTAGATTGATATATTTATTATTTATCAGATTAATCAAAGCCAGAGACATTATAGATTGGCAGCAAAACTCAACCAGTTATTTTGTAGGAGCCTGTTATTGGAGCATGGGGGAATATCAGCAACACTGAAGGGGAAAGGAAGAAGGGAAAACATGGCCTCGAGCATTAGTTTCTGAAAATAAAGAGAAAAAGAAGATGTCATTGATCCAACAGAACAGTGGAAGCTGCCAGGTCCAGGGGTCACTTTTATTTATGTTTGCTAAGAACTGAAGGAGGCCTACAGGCCATGGATAAAAATATCAACTATCCTACATGAACTCACAATCATTTGTTTTAAAGAGGTCTAATGGCACAATGATATAAATCAGATCAAATAAAAGACTCACGTTCCTATCTTTGTTCAAGTAAAAATAGTTTTGTGAAGGATTTTTGGTTTCTGTTTGTTAGATAATGCTCTGTATACAGTAACTAACCAGATGCTGTGATGTGTCAGTATGTCTTAACATCACATGAAGAACAAAGCAAATAAAAAGACTTAGAAGACTCTAAATTTACTGTTTTCACTTATCTACCATTTGGCTGAAATGATGATGGTTTCATAAGACTCATATGATTTGTGTATACTTCTGTTGTTATTATAATGCAATTGCCAGATGCCATTGTAAGTGGCATTAAGGGCAAAGATACTCTACCCATTCAGCTTTTCAAGATCTTTGAGAGGCCAGTCCACAGTCCCAAAACTGTATGAGAGTACAGGAATTGCCAGCTGGTTAATGGCCTGTATCTTATTCCATGGTGTTAAAGCATTTTTCAATAGCAATTTTAATCTCCTGTAGTATTCTTTACTGATATTTTCTCTTAGTAATTTCTGCTTGAGTGTCGTTCCTTCCCCTACTCCGAGATACTTATATATGCCTTTCTATTCAAGATCCTTGATGTCACAACCTTCAGCCAGGGAGATGTTTTCCATTTTGCCCAGTTTTCAAAAAGGATATGGTTTAAGATTTATGTGCTGTTGTACAGCTTTTTTAATGACTATGTTCCAGTTCATTTTACGAGTCTTTTCTACCATTATTGGGAACAAAGTTTAAACATCTCCAAGAGGCACAAACTCTCCTTTTTCCATCGAGACGGGGGATTGTTAGTAAGAAATGCTTTATGGGGAGGAGTGACCTGCACAGAGTGGCAGGTGTACCTATTCTTGCCACCTTGCCGGGCAGACTAGATGGACCATGCTGGTCTTTATCTGCTGTCATATACTATGTTACTATTTGTACTCTGCCATAAAAAGCAGTTTAATTATGGTCTAAGTTACTGTTGGCATTGAAATCTATTTCATCTGTTGTCTTATTTAGGAAAAGATTGAAAGCTTGGCTATTCCCTTCTTATGTTTTCACAGAGTTGTTCTTTTATTGTTGTTTTTATTACATATGTTTTTTTATTTCTTGTTAACTACACTGATCAGATTTGATTGGGAGTATAATGGTATAGAAGATGATTAAATAAATAAAATAAAATAAATAAATAAATTAATTAATTAATTATTTAAATTGCCTTAGCACATTTGTCAAGGCCAAAGGTCATTCTGATGTCATCAGAAAAGGTTTTTATGACATGGAGTTGCTCTGCTAATTGTTGGTCACTGAAACTGTAGAGCTTCAAATGATCTACAAATAATAAATGAGATGTTGTTTCTGCATTGGATTAGGATTCAGGTTAAATTCATTCCCAAGGAGCTGAAGAGAGTACTCATTTGATTAAGCACACACAAAACAGAAGGGCAACCTGGAATCTTTCTGACATATTCCTCATTGATCTTAATGTTAGGAATGATGTACTGACCATCATCATAGCTCAATAGATTGTGGTTTGCCACATTGTCATGGTGAACTTAATGTACTCTATCAAATCAGGATTTGTTTTATACAATTCATGGCAATTTATTATCCAAGAGTGTGGGATGCTGTCAAAATTTCTTATAATCAATCCATGCTGTACTAAGATTTCTGCTTTTCTTAGCACTGGCCATGATGGCCTTATTCAACATTAACTGGTCCTTGGTTTCATATGATCTTCTCTTATTGCCCTTTTGCTCTATTGCTATGATGTTATTGAACTCAATATGATCATATATTCGGTCTGCATCTATTGCAGTGAACAGCTTATAGGTTGTAGGTAGACAAGTTATTGGTCTGTAATTATTGGGAATGTTACTTGGGTCCCCCTTCAGAAGGACAAATGTTCTTGTAGTAAGCCATTGTAGTATTAAGTCTGGTTGCTTGAACAATTAATTATTGCAGTTCACCAGGTCTTGGTGGAATGATATGAACTGTTTGAGCCAATACTTGGTTGCTCCATCTGGGCCAGGGCTCTTCCAGTTTGGGCTCATTTTAACCTGCTTTCCAGCTCTTTCACTGTTACTGCAAGCCATTCTATAGGTTTAATGTTAACTTTTTCTAAATGTTTCTGTATGTGGGGTAACGATTCTGCTTCTTGATAGGGCTCTATAGAGTCCTCATATAGGTTTCTCCAGAAGGTTTCTGTTTCAGCTTTGATTGGTGGTACTTTTACCATATTAATGTTCTTTACATTTCCCTATAGAATTGTTTTGGGTTCTCTCTTGTTTATTTTGATATCTTTCTTTTCTGTCTTCTTCATATCATCACAGTTTTTGCGCTTCTGCTGCTACTTTCAATTTATTATTAGAACATATAAATTTCAGGCCTTCTTCTGTCAAAGCAGCAAGCTTCAGCTTGATGTCTTGGATCTTTCTCAGTATCCTTGATGATCTTAATCCTTTTAGATACCCATCTTTCAGGGATACCTCCGCATGCATTGATTGTATTTTTTCTTTGATATGCTTTTTCAAAGAAGGAACTGTTATTGTTCTCTTTTTTTTTTTTTGGTCCTGTACTTTAGTTGGTAATATTTTTGCAGCAATAATTTTAGCCACACAATATTGTATTTGATTTATTTTAGTGATGTCAATAAATGGTCCCTGTATACTGCATATGGCCTTATTTATCTTAATTATCAGACTCCTAACCCTAGATGTTAAATTTAGCATATTCATCTTTTCTATGTGGACTAGAAGTTCGATCTTGAATTCCTCCACCTCTGGGTCGTCCTGCTCCCTTTCTTCCTCCTCTTCAGTTGATTTGCTGGCCTGTCCTGTGGTCATCTCAGTCACATGCAGTTCCAGATCTCTCTGCTCAATCTCCCCCTAAGCTGCTCTTTCTTTTTTTGTGTATTCCTGTCTGCTGGTACTCTTGCCTAGGTCTCTTACTCCTCCCTGTAGTTCTTTTTTGACGGAAGCTCTTAGTTGTTTCAAGATGTTATCACTCACATATTTCTTTACTTTGATCTGCAAAATTAATGGTCTTAAATTGGATGGATATTTCTCTCATTGCAGGGACCAGAAAAAAAATTAATCGAATCTAGAGTATGTAGAATGTGGGAAAAAAATAAAAAGTAAAATCTTTTCAGTGGGGTGGAGTATCCTCCAAGCCGTATTGACTTTGTATGGAGTGAAGTTCCATTACTGAATGAAAATTCTTCGGGGCCTTTTTACTAAAGTGTGCTAGGGTTTGTAACTAATATGCGTTTAGCACAAAAACAAACATTTGGTAGTAGTAATAGAAACATTACACTGGCTTGGTAACCAAGCAACCAGGGTTCGATTCCCACTAGCACTCCTTGTGGTCTTGGGAAAGTCACTTAACCCTCCATTGCCTCGGAAGAAAGGCCTGGCAATCTACTTCCGGTGACACTGCCAAGAAAACCCAGGAGCTTCTGGGTTGCCAGGAGTCAGGACTGACTCGAAGGCACACAATGCAATGCAATAGAAACATAGAAACATGATAACAGAAAAAGACCACATGGCCTATCTAGTCTGTCCTTCCATAACAACAACTACAACAGTCCACTTTTTACCTTTAGAGATCCTCTGTGTTGGTCCCATGCTTTTTTGAATTCAGTTACTGTCCTCATCTCTACCACCTCCACTGGGAGACTATTCCATGGATCCACTACTCTTTCTGTAAAGAAATATTTCCGCATATCACTCCTGAATCTATCTCCCTTCACCCTCATCCCATGTCTCCTCGTAGCAGAACTTGCTTTCAATTGAAAGAGGCTCTCTCCCTGAACATTTATGCCACGGAGGTATTTAAACATCTCAATCATATCACCTCTATCCCGCCTTTCCTCTAAGGTGTACATATTAATATCCTTAAGTCTGTCCTCATATGCTTTATAATGAAGCCCATTAATCATTTTAGTAGCCACCCTCTGCACCGACTCCATCCTGTTCACATCGTTTTGAAGGTGCGGTCTCCAGAATTGCACACCATACTCCAAATGAGGTCGCACCAAAGACTTATACAGAGGCATTATCACCTCCTTTTTTCTGATAGCCATTCCTCTCCGTATGCACCCAAGCATCCTTCTAGCTTTGCCGTCACCTTTTCTACCTGTTTAGCTACTTTAAGATCATCAGACACAACCACGCCTAGGTCCCGCTCTTCTTTAGTGGACAAAAGTACTTCACCTCCTATACTGTATTGCTCCCTTGGATTGCTGCAGCCCAAATGCATGACCTTACATTTTTAACATTAAATCCCAGCTGCCAAATTCTAGACCATTCTTCAAGCTTAGCTAGATCCCTCCTCATGTTATCTACACCTTCCTGGGTGTCTACTCTATTGCAGATTTTGGTATCATCTGCAAAGAGGCAAACCTTACCCGACAGCCCTTCCGCTATATCACTAACAAAGATGTAAAAAAGAATCGGACCAAGGACAGATCCCTGGGGCACACCACTGGTAACATCCTTCTCCTCAAAGTGAGCTCCATTTACTTGTACTCTCTGTCGCCTCCCACCCAACCAATTTCTAACCCAAGCAGTAACTTTAGGGTCCATCCCTAGGGTGCTCAGTTTGTTTATAAGTCGCCTGTGAGGAACAGTGTCAAAGGCTTTACTGAAATCTAAATACACCACATCTAGAGCTCTCCCTCGGTCCAACTCCCTAGTCACCCAGTCAAAGAAATCAATCAGATTTGTCTGACAAGACCTGCCTCTAGTGAATCCATGCTGCCTCGGATCCTGTAATCTGCTGGACTCCAGAAACCTCACTATTTTCTCTTTCAGCAGCGTTTCCAATAATTTACTCACCACCGAAGTTAAACTAACCGGCCTGTAGTTTTCAACCACATCCTTACTTCCGCTTTTGTGTAAAGGCACCACATGAGCCTCTCTCCAGTCCTTTGGCACCACTCCCGACTCCAACGAGGCATTGAAAAGGTCAGTCAGTGGAGTTGCTAGAACGTCCCCAAGTTCCCTCAGTATTCTAGGGTGTATCCCATCCGGTCCCATCGCTTTGTCTACTTTAAGTTGAGCTAGTTTCTCACGAACACAGTCTTCTGAAAATTGTTCAAGATGTCCCTCGCTTCTGTTCTTATTTGTGGGTGTTTTCTGAGGTCCTGCTCCTGGTTCTTCATCTGTGAACACAGAACAAAAATATTTGATAAGCAATTCCGCTTTATCCTTATCAGCTTCTACATATTCTCCCCCTGCACCCTTGAGTCTGACAATACCACTTTTGCCCTTCCTCTTCTCACTAATATATCTGAAAAATGTCTTATCCCCCCATTTTATTGCATTGGCTATTTCCTCCTCCTTTTGAATCTTTGCCTTCTTGACTACTTTGCTAGCTTCTCTAAGTTTTTCCAAATACAGATGCCTGTCTTCCTCTCTCTGTGATCTCTTGTATTTCATGAAGGCCTCCCTCTTTTTCTTCACTTTTTCAGCTACTTCCTTCGAAAACCATTGCGGTCTCCTGTTCCTTTTGCCTTTATTTACCATTTTAACAAAAAGGTTGGTTGCCCTTAAAATACCCCCTTTCAATTTTTCCCACTGTTTTTCTACATCCCCCAGCTGTTCCCATCCCACTAATGACTCCCTGAGGTATTGGCCCATCTTTGCAAAGTTAGTCTTCCTAAAGTCTAAGATCCTCACCTTGGAATGGATTCTAACAGATAAGGCGGTTTAGAAATACTGTTAAATAAATAGTCCTAATACTGAACCACACCATCTGGTGATCACTGGATGCAAAATGATCTCCCACTACAACATCAGAAACACTTTCACCATTGGTAAGCACCAAGTCCAGTATGGCCCCTTCACGTGTGGGGTCTGTTACCAATTGCCTGAATAGTTCTCCCTGTAGAGAATCCAGGATCTCCTTACTTCTAGATGATACTGCAGCAGGAATGTGCCAACAACATCTGGCATATTGAAATCTCCTATCAGTAGCACTTCCCCTTTCCTAGCAATGCTGCGTATGTCTTCAATTAACTCTCTGTCCATCTCTTCCTCTTGTGAGGGAGGTCTGTATATCACACCAATGCAAATAGATTTCTCTTTCCCTCTTTCTAGTTTAACCCACAATGCCTCCTCTCTCCCTTTTAAGCTCTGTAATTCCAAAGCTTTAATAGTAGTTTTTACATATAGTGCCACTCCTCCTCCCCTTCTTCCTACCCTGTCCTTTCTGAATAAAGTATAGCCAGGTATAGTTACATCCCAGTCAAGGTTTTCTGTGAACCATGTTTCTGTAACTGCCACTAAATCCAAGTCAGCCACTCCCACCAAAGCTTCAACTTCAGGGATCTTATTTCCCATGCTACGGGCATTAATACACACTGCTTTCCATATGTTACCCCTGTTACCCATTTCCATAAAGGTATTTAATGTATCACCTACCTGTTGGGCTTTCACTTACCTGGGGTCTTTCTTCACCCATCCCCAACGAATCTAGTTTAAAGCCCTCTTCAGTAGATTAGCCAGTCTACTACCGAAGATGCGTTGACCTTTCTCTGTGTGCAGGGCCTGTAAAAGGGTATGAGGCATCCTAGGTGAACCTCATACCCAATGCTGCCCTGCTCCTGCCCCCGCACCCACTGCGGCTGTTGCCACCCGTCTTCAAGACATGCTGTGGTGCCAAAACATTTAACATTAAAAAGTCATGGGATAGGAGGCAGTGTACTATTGTTAATCAAGAACTGATTAAAAAAATAGAAAGCAGAGGGTAGGGTTAAATGGCCAATTTTCTCAATGGAGAAATGTGAATGGTGGAGTACCACAGGGATCAATGCTGGGCCCACTGCATTTTAACATATTCGTAAATGACCTGGAAATGGGAATGAGTGAGATGATCAAATTTGCAGATGACACAAAATTATTCAAAGTTGTTAAAACCCATGAGGATTGTGAAAAATGGCAAGAGGAACTTGATAAACTGGAAAACTGCATGTTCAAATGGCTGATGAAATTTAATGTGGACAAGTTGAAAGTTATGCACCTAGGAAAGAACAACCCAAACTATGGTTACACAATGCAAAGTTTCACATTAGGAACCACCAAACAGGGAAAAGATTTAGGCATCATCATGGATAACATGTTGAAACCCTGCGCCCATGTACAGCGGCGGCCAAGAGAGCAAATAGAATGCTAGGTAACATAAGGAAAGGAATGGAGAATAAAACAAAGGATATTATAATGTTTCTGTATCGTTCCATGTAAACAGGATTGATTACATCTGTAACATCAACAAAGACAAAACCTGGAGCTGACCATGGCAGAGATCACCAACTGCATCCCCTTTACTATTTTGGTGGCTCTTCTCTGTACCTTTTCTAATAACGCTATATCCTATTTAAGATATGGCGACCAGAATTGCACACAATATTCAAGGTGTGGTCGCACCATGGAACGATACATAAGCAGTATAATATCCTTTGTTTTATTCTCTATTCCTTTTCTTATAATACCTAGCATTCTATTTGCTCTCTTGGCCGCCGCTGCAGACTAGGCAGAGTTTCAACATATTATCCACGATGACGTCTAAATCTTCTTCTGGGTGGTGGTCCCTAATGTGGAACCTTGAATTGTGTAACCATAGTTTGGGTTGTTCTTTCCTAGGTGCATAACGTTACACTTGTCCACATTAAATTTCATCTGCCATTTGGATGCCCAGTCTTCCAATTTATCAAGGTCCTCTTGCAATTTTTCACAATCCTCATGACTTTTAACAACTTTGAATAATTTTGTATCATCTGCAAATTTGACTACTCACTCGTTGTTCCCATTTCCAGGTCATTTACGAATATGTTTAAAAACAGAGGACCCTGCACAGATCCCTGGGGTACTCAACTATTCACCTTTCTCCATTGGGAATGTTGGCCATTTAGCCCTACCATCAACTTTCTAGCTTTTAACCAGTTCCTGATCCACAATAGTACACTGCCTCCTATCCCATGACTTTTTCATTTGGCCAAGAGTATCTCATAAGGGACCTTGTCAAAGGCTTTCTGAAAGTCCAGATATACTATATCAACCAACTCACCTATGTCTACCTGTTTATTCACACCTTCAAAAAAAACATAACAGATTAGTAAGACAAGACCTTCCTTGGCTAAAGCCATGATGGCTGTCTCCCATTAAGAAATGATTATCTACATGTTCAGTAATTTTGTTCTTTATTATGGTTTCTGCCATTTTTCCTGTTACTGATATCAGGCTCACCTGACTATAGTTTCCCAGATCACCCCTGGAACTCTTTTTAAAAATTGGCGTTACATTGGCCATCCTCCAATCTTGAGGTATTACAGATGATTTTAATGATAGTTCACAGATTACTAATAGTAGGTCTGCAATCTCATATTTCAGTTCTTTCAACACCCTTGAATATACCATCTGATCCAGGTGATTTGCTACTCTTCAGTTTATCAAATAGTTGTAATGCATCTTCCCGGTATATCAATATTTCTTTCAATTCTTCTGCAGCATCACCTTTAAATACCATTTCAATCATGAGTAATATCCGTACATCTTTTTCAGTAAACATCAAAGCAAAGAATTCATTGTGTCTCTACTATGGCCTTTCCCCTCTTAATGCCTCTTTTACTCCTCTATCATCTAATGGTCCAACTGACTCTCTCACAGGTTTGTTATTACAAATGTTCTTGAAAAAGTCTTTATTATGTGTTTTTGCTTCCATAGCAAGCTTCTTCTCAAATGCTCTCTTTACCTGACTTATCAATGCCTTGCATCTAACTTCAGGCCGGAAGGTCGGGGCAAGGTACATCAGGCCGGAAGGTCGGGGTTCAAATCCCACTAGAGGACAGCAACCTTGGGCCGGAAGGACTGGGGTTTCTAGTCCTACAGGTGCTCCTTGTGGTCTTGGGCAAGCCACTTAACCCTCCATAGCCCATGTTCCCTGTAAAAATAGTTATCTCCAAGTTATAATGCCCTGTTCAATGTAATTTCAGTTTGTTCAATGTAAACCGCCTTGATATCATGAAAGGCGGTATATAAGAAATGTTAAATAAATAAATAACTTGCTAGTGCTTGTGTTGTTTCCAGTTTTCATCATTTGGCTCCTTTTTCCATTTCCTGAAAGGTGCTTTTTTGGCAACAACAGCCTCTCTGACCTCACCTTTAAACCATACTGGCAGTTTTTTGGACTTCTTCTGCTTTTCTTAAAGCATGGAATACAGCTGGTCTGGGCTTCCATGATAGTATTTTTAAACAACATCCATGCTTGATGTAAATCTTTAACTTTTGCAACTGCTGCTCCTCATCAACCTCATCCTTTTCTACAGCTGTTGTTGGGGCATATACTTGAATTATAGTTGTATTGATGAGCATTCCTCATAGATGAATAGAAATTAAGAGGTATGTTTACTAAACTGTGGTAACGTTACATACCGCGTGGTAGGAAAGGTTTCCGAGCGTTAGGTAATGGTAACACGCGGTATGTAATATTAACGTGCGTTAATGTTACCTAATGAGCGTTAGCTTTCCCGTCCATGGTAAACACCGCAGAGGGTGGAGAGAGGGCGGAGAGAAGGGGTCAATGGGCGGGAAGTGGGCGGGGAGAGGCTCCCAGCACACTAACGCGCTGAACTGAAGGGCTGAATCCTACCGCGAATGAAAACCTGCCGTTAGATGTACATTTGCACGAGAGAGAAACCATTTAAGTGTCAGCAATGTACAGCATAGGCAGGGAGCCCAAGAACCGTGATAGCAGTGCTCCATTTGCAGCAATAGCTTAGTGCCCAAGTATGAAAGGCCACTATGGCAATGGTGCAAAAGGGGATAGGGGGCTGCAGGCAGGACATGTAGCGGGAGTAGCTGGGGCACAGGGTGGACCAGGCGGGCGCCTAGGTGGCATATAGGAACATAGAAACAGCAATACAGCAGCTGACAAAGGCCAAACACAATCCACCTACATCTACCTGGTCCACCGGAGCTAACAGTTGCCAGGGCACTGACCTGACATCCCCCCAGCCAGCCCTCCCCCAAGCGTAAGGGATATACTATTGGTAGGCGGCGATGGGGGGGGGGATGTGAGGATGCTCATGTATGCCCCCTGCCCCCAGACCCCGCTCCCTAGGCGACCACCTACCTACACAGTGGATGGCCTGAGACTGCGCACTACCAGCATTGACAGCATATGGTCATGTCAGCATGGCAGGGGGATGTGTGCCTGTGCTGGAGGGGGCAGTGGCACCTGCCTGCAGTGAACCTAGGCCATGCTCTGTACCAGTACGTGGTGTGAAGTGCAACATAAAAGGTCTGGCTGAGGAAAAGTACAGGCAGCTCCAGGGACTGTCATACATCTGTGGCAACAGTGTGGTGCAGTACACCCAGCCAGTGTGTCCAGAAGCAGACGGTCACAGGTTCAAGTCTCAGCTGTGGTTCCTGCAGGGCATGTCCCCATATTTTACCCTACAATGCAGATACAACAGCAACATGTGAAAATCCCAAAGCAGCGGCGAACAGGGGTACAAACACCCACTCACGCAGGCTCCACAATCCAAAGATGCATGGAGAGTCAAGCTGTTGGCCCCAGCATTGAGCTGCAGTTATCACCAGAGCACTACTACTACCTCCTGCACAGTTTAGCAATGTTGGCACTGTGATCAGGACAGTGTGGTGGGCAGGGTTGCACAATGCCGCAATAGGAGTGTGTGTGTATGTCTACCCATTGTTCTGTGGCTGCCCACCCCTCACTGGGCCCAAAATGTCCCACTGTTGCCAGCGTTAGCCTGAATATGTGCATAATGAGGAGCATGGTATTGTGGGTATGGCCAGGACAGGGCGGATGGGCCAGGATGCATCTTCACAGGATGTGGGGCAATAGCTGGGACACTGTAGTGCCCGACCACTGTCTGCATGGAAAGGGTGGCCACAGCATGGCATGCTGGGAGGGCACTCACTTTGACCAAGCAGTGACCATGGCATGTCTAGGTTCCCACATAGCGCTCTACACTACCTAACTCCAGTGATATGTTTGTGTTCCCAGTGCTGGGGCCCTAATCAGTGAGATACCTACTCAGTGCTTGTAGTTCCTCTATGAGCATGCACTATGGACTGGCTAGTGGACTGTCTGCAGTTAGACTGTGCATGGTTGGAACATCTATAAGGTGCAGTCTGACTGTGCTGTCTGGTGGTGACTGGCAGACAGTGGTGTGAGGCAGTTTTGGTTTTCCAGACCTAACCCTAACATTGCTGCTGGTGTGCCACTGCCCCAGTCACAGGTTTGGCTCTGGCCCACCAATCATGGAAGGCTGTCTTATACCAGCAGGATGGAGGCTGCTTCTCCGGGGCTGGGGCACTTGCCCCTTACCTACAAAAAGGGTGGTGTGCCCTTTGGGGTATGTAGTGTATACCACTTTGACCTTATTTTTTTATTTATTTAACATTTCTTCTATACCGCGCTATTAAAATCAGCGCGGTGTACATTGAACAACACATACTGCAATGCATACAGGCAACATTGAGTTTACAAAGAACAGGGAAAATAACACATGGGATAACCGGGAGAACTATGTACAGGTTAACTTTATACTATATATACTTCAACTATATACAATATTCTAAACTCGTTTGGATATTGTGCGTGAATTCATGTGGATGGTGCAGGCACTATAAAGTGGTGGTGCAGGCACTTATAAAGGCACTACTACACAAACCCAATGCAACTCTAGAAACCCCTCTGCCCTGATAACAGGTGCCCATGTCAGCCAGACCATAACACAGGGCACACACTAATCTGGGTGGTGTCTGGTCCCAGAGGGCCATTTGTGACTGCAGGATACAGATGGATACCAAATTACCTTCAGCTGCACTGCAAGGAACTCCTGTCACACACTGGTAGTGACAGGGATCTATAGTAGGACCTATCGCTAGCACCACATGTACTGCAGACCTAGTTCTGGGCACCCATCCTATCCATCAGGGTGAACACAGAACCTGCATAATGGCATGGTCTGTAGCTACACTGTGCCAGTATCACGCACTGTCAGTTCGTCTTTCCAAGCTGAGGTACAGGAGAGGTTCAGACCCCATTTGGTGATCAGCTGTGGACAGCTATTCAGCATGTGCATTGCATCATGGGTACTGGTGGGGTTACCCTATCCTGGCACTACGAGCAGACAGTTTGTGTGGTGACCTGCGGTCCTTCTGTATCCAGCCATTGCTGTGACATACATCACAGAGGTATAGCCTACTGGTTAATACAATGCCATTCTCAGCAGTGTTCATGGGTTCAATTCCTCATTGCTCCCTTCTCTCATGCCTTTCTTATTCAAATACTGTGCATGCCTGTAACAGTCACATTTTTTGCAGATCTGTGCTGCCAGTCCATAATACCCTCGCCACAATTGCCAACATTCCCTCGGTCTGTCTATCTGTGTCTGTCAGCTGTGTAGAGTCCTGTCTGCCTGTGCAGGCTGCCACCCCATGTCCTGCACTGCTACCCTTTCCTGCATTGCGCCTCATCGTGCTTGCCTCGCCTGTGTCTGATCTGCATGGCACCACTACTCCTCTGTCCATCCATCATTGTAACTATCCTGCCACCTCCGCCTCCACTGGGGAACATGTATTCCCATCATCTGCTACCAACTGTCTTTCTAGTACTTTACATTGCCAACACCCTGTGCTGTGATACAGTTGCCCCCACCATGTTTGTCATCAGTACTGGCAGCCACATGGGATGCCCACAGATATGGCGGGTCCAGCAGCTTCCAGCACTCCCTCCTTCACTTACCTGTTCATTGCCTTTCCTGAGTGCTCTATCTAGTGTTAGGGCTACATCTGTTTATGTTCCTCACAGGTCATGCATGTCATCCTGCGGCACCTTGCAGCCCTTAGGGCACACTAACCTAGGGCACCGTAACCTTGTTAGGCCACCTTAACCTATGGTTCCATAGCCCAGGGTGTCTTCTACAGTGCCTTGTCCAGGGGTGCCTAATACGGAGCTTAGCCTAAGGAGCCCTATAGGGCGCCTTATGAGGCACCTTACAAGGCGCCTTGTAATGTGCCTTGTAAGGTGCCTTATAAGGCGCCTTGTAATGCACGTTAGTCTAAGGCACCTTGTAACGTGCGTTAGCTGATACAGCTTGCTGTAATGATGCACTGCCCATGCCTTTATATCGGCATCTGTACCTTTACCGCAGAACCTAACGCGGGTGACATTACTGCAGTTTAGTAAACATACCCCTAAGTGTTTACTGATTGCACTGTATTTCATTACAGTTCCTGCAAGTTTCTTCTTAATTATAAATGCAATGCCATTTCTTCTTTGTCTTTCATTTCCTGCATAGTAGACCATGTGATCATCAGATGTAAAGTGCCCGATGCCAGTTCATTTCAGTTCGCTGACACCAAACAGATCGAGTTGCATACGTTCTATTTTATTCTTGACCACCTTCAACTTCCCTTGGTTCATGCTTCATATGTTTCATGTCCCAATATGTAAGACATCTTTGCAGCTTCTGACTCTCATGTCATGCACAGCTACATCAGCAGTCAGACATCCTGAGGGCTTTGATCCAACCACATTATAAATGCTGGGTTTACTCTGAAAAGTCTTCAGCTCCTCCCTAGTAGCTAGTTGAGTGCCTTCCGACCTGGAGAACTCATCTTCCAGCACTATAGTTCAATTTGTTTTGTTGTGACTATCAATTGGGTTTTCAGGGCAAGATACAGAAGTAGATTGCCTGACCTTTCTTCTGTGCAGTATAATTCTAGTGTTGTGCAGTATAATTCTAGTGTTGAAATGTGATCCTCTGCCGCCAACTCCGTCCCTTTCTGCTGCTGCCCAGATGAGTGGTTTGTCTTGATCTGGCACCTCAGCTGAGACCTGTCCATCTTGGGAGACCTTGCCAGTAGTTAAGCTACTGATAGCTTAGCCCTCAGCATCACTGATGCACACAAGCCCTCACAGCACAACCAGTTGTAAACCAAGTGAGGGACAGTTACCATAGCTGCACTTATTTCTACCTATTGAGCTGATGTTAGGTGGACAAGTGCTAATCGCAAGGACAACAGTTAGTGTGTGGTGTTTACTCTCATGCTTACTGTGCAGTGCTCATTGTGCCCACTCTCCAGCCCAAATCTACCCACTTGCTCCCTTAATGCACCATGGACAATCAGCATGGAATTCTGCTGCGCTGTCATGTCTCCATGCTCATTGTCAATGTGTGCCCCAGCCCTCCTTCAGCATGTTCTGATCTGGACGTCCCAGATTCAAAGTAGACATCCCTTCTAAATTGCCACTTGATATGTATAATCTATTTTTGTACGTTACTTTCCTCCAGTGGCTTTAGGAATGCACAGTCTTGGCATGTACTGATTATTCTAAACTACCTCATAGGCACAGAGGGGTTTTCTTGTTCATACATCCAGTTTTTTTAAGATATGTAAGAGGCCACAACAGGTCATTCTGTAATTCCAAAGCAATACGAGAGTATGGGGTTTGCAAGATGATTTACAGCTTGTAGTTTATTTTTTTGAATATAAATTTTAATCTCCTGTAATATTCTGCTAGTCTTTTCTCCCTGTACTTTATGCTGGATTACTGCTCCTTCCTCTACTTCTATATATATTTACTAGAGACCAGCACTCAGAACACTGTGCTTACCTAAGCAACAGTGCCATGTTGAACCTTTACTTCAAAAGTCACAAAAACAAAAGTAAGCGTCTACATGTAGTTCCATAGAAACACAAGCAAAATCCTCTTTATATCTCCCTTGGAAGTCCTCAGCTAGGAAGCACTTGTCTCACCTCCCTCCAACAAATAAACTGTCTTTCTTATAATAACAGTGGTGTTGCTCTAGCAGCTATGTTAGCAGCCCTCCCTCCCTTCTTTCAGGTTTTATTTTACTCACCTGAACCTCCCCACAGGCTGATCTATTCACCGCTTCAAGAGCAAAGTACATCCATACATTCAGAAGAATCTTGTTCCTCAAATTCCACAGCTTCCATTGGCTCTTCCTGGTCTGCTCCTTCTTCCCCCTCAATTTTAATTCCAGGGACATTTTCACAGACAGAAACTAGCAACCCCTCCCCCTTCCAGTCTCCTTTAGCTTCTAGGGAATATTGCCTGGTAAACCAGGGATACTGGGCGTGATCAAAAACCTGCCATGTCATTACGGACTGACCCCATCCCTTCCAAGCCGGTGTCATAGCTTGAGCCTTCCTCCTTTCTGGAGGCCATGCCGGGCTTTTGTCTGACCTGCAGACTCTAGGCCAGCGATGGCAAACCCATGGCATGCGTGCCAGCTGTGGCACGCGAAGGCCTTGCAGCTGGCACGCGGGAAGGTCCGCAATCAAAATATGCGGCATTAAAAAAAAATAAATAAAAAGCTGCCGCTGCCGGGGCCGGGGCCGCCGCGGCAGAATCGAGTGTGCCGCGGGGCCCCCCCGCCCAGCAAATCCTGCCCTCCGTCCCCGGTATCACCTTCTCTCAGCTGCCTCTAGTCAAACGCGCCTGCTTTCAGAGCGCGAGTGGAGTTTCTTCCTCGCTGCTCTGTTATGCCCGCGGGGGCTGATGGGAAGTTAGCAAGTCTTGTTAGCAAGTCTTGTTCAGGAACAAGCCGTGGAACCGGTGCCCCACCACCTGAAGGGCCAAGGGTTTTACTCCAGGTACTTCCTGATTCCAAAAAGAACTGGAGGCCTCAGACCCATCCTGGACTTGCGAAACCTCAACAAGTTCCTTGCAAAGGAAAAGTTCAAGATGCTTACCCTTGGAATCCTGCTGCCGTACCTCCAGCAGGGAGACTGGCTATGCTCCTTGGATCTGAAAGATGCATATACTCATATCCTCATTCATCCGGACCACAGACAATATCTCAGATTTGTTGTGGGAGGCAATCATTACCAGTACAGAGTGCTGCCCTTTGGCCTATCCTCCGCACCCAGGGTGTTCACCAAATGCCTCGCAGTGGTGGCGGCTTATCTGAGACTTCAAGGTCTGTTTGTGTTCCCATACCTGGACGACTGGCTCATCAGAGCCCAGTCTTCCCAAGAGGCCACTCAAGCCACTCATCGCACGGTGGCTCTGCTCCAGCACTTGGGTTTTGTCATAAACTTCGCAAAGTCCACTTTGCTCCCCTCTCAAAATCTCGAGTTCATCGGCGCCCGGTTGGACACACTTCAGGCACGGGCCTTCCTCCCTCTGGACAGGGCCAAGCGGCTCATGGATCTCGCCGGCCTCTTTCACAGCAATGCGCTGGTCTCAGCCAGGCACTTTCTGCGACTGCTCGGCCATATGGCTTCCACGGTCCATGTGACCCCCAATGCCCAACTGAATATGCGTCCTGCTCAGTGGTGCCTTCGCAATCAATGGCATCAGGCCACGGGGAGCCTAGCAGACTCCGTACAGATCTCCGACCAGCTGGTCTCTTCTCTACAATGGTGGCTTCATCTGCCAAACCTGGTACTAGGAGTGACTTTTCAGCCCCCTACGCATTCTCAGGTCCTGACGACCGATGCTTCTCTCCTGGGTTGGGGAGCACATTGCCAAGGGACATGTACTCAAGGCCTCTGGACTCCTTGGGAGTCTGCTCAGCAGATAAACTTCCTGGAGCTCAGAGCCATCCGCCTAGCGCTCAAAGCATTCTCTCACCTAGTTTCTCACCAATCGGTGCTGATACAGACAGAAAATCAGGTTGCAATGTTCTACGTGAACAAACAAGGCGGAACAGGCTCCTTCCTTCTCTGTCAGGAGGCACAAAAACTATGTCCACCACGGCATCATCCTCAAGGCTGTCTATCTCCCAGGTCAAGAAAATTACCTGGCCGACAAGCTCAGCAGGATCCTCCAGCCACATGAATGGAGGTTGGATCCGCTGGTGGTTCAGCGGATCTTTCTCAAGTGGGGCCTCCCCACCATGGATCTGTTTGCCAGTACTCTGAACCGGCAGCTGCCCAGATTCTGCTCTCGACAGCCGCATCCTCTCCGGGTAGCGGCGGATGCTTTTCTAATTCCATGGTCCACCGGCCTCTTGTATGCCTTTCCTCCCATGCCACTGGTGTCTCGGACGCTCTTCAAGGTTCTCAGAGACAAAGCATCGATGATCCTAGTGGCTCCCCGGTGGCCGAGACAACCTTGGTTCCCGCTTCTGATGTAGCTAGCGGTAGACACTCCTCTTCCACTGGGATTTCAGCCCGACCTCCTGTCGCAGGATCAGGGGACTCTCCTACATCCCAATCTCCGGTCCCTTCATCTGATGGCCTGGCTGCTGAAAGGGTAGTCCTTGCTCCTCTGCAGCTACCTCCAGATGTGGAGGAGGTCGTCTTGGCCTCCAGGAGGCCCTCCACCCGAAAGGCCTACGCTCTCAAGTGGCGTCGGTTCTCTGTCTGGTGTACTCAGCAGTCTCAAGATCCTTTCTCCTGTTCAGCATCAGTGGTCTTGCAGTACTTGCTCTCTCTCTCCAACCTTGGACTAAAGTCCAACTCGGTAAAGGTCCACCTCAGTGCTCTTTCTGCGCATCACATGCCGGTGGATGGTAGACCTCTTTCCAGCCACCCTCTGGTGGCTCGGTTTCTCAGAGGCCTCCTTCTCCTTAAGCCACCTTTGCGCCCGCCAGCCCCGTACTGGGATCTTAATGTGGTGTTGCAGCGGATTACCTGTCCGCCTTTTGAGCCTATGGCTACCTGTCCGCTACGTTTTCTTTCCTGGAAAACCTTGTTCTTGGTAGCCCTCACTTCGGCTAGACGCGTTAGTGAACTGCAGGCCCTGGTTTCTGATCCTCCTTAAACTAGGTTCTACAAGAACCGGGTAGTCCTACGGACTCACCCTAAATTTCTTCCCAAAGTGGTTTCCCCTTTTCACATCAACCAGGAGGTGGTACTTCCGACCTACTTTCCCAGGCCACACTCCAGCCGAGCTGACATGGTCCTGCATACCCTGGACTGTAGAAGGGCGTTGACCTTCTACCTTGACCGTACGCGGGAGCACCGAAAGGCTGTTCAGCTCTTCATGTCTTATGACCCCAACAAGTTGGGGCTCCCTGTCTCCAAGCGTACCCTGTCCATCTGGATTGCGGACTGTATCGCTTGGGCATACGAGGCTGCCGGCCTTGTGCTGGAAGGTAGAGTCACAGCTCATCGTGTTCGGGCGAAGGCTACGTCGGTAGCTTACCTCCGCTCTGTTCCATTGGCAGACATCTGCCGGGCCGCTACTTGGTCTTCAAGCCAGACTTTTGCAGCCCATTACTGCCTGGAGAGGGAGTCCCGCAGGGACAGTGCTTTCGGACAGGCAGTCCTCCGTAACCTCTTCGAGGTATAGGCAACTCCTACCCTCCGTCCCGGATGTTGGGCTACCGGTTGGAGACATATTCAGAGAAGATTCCTTCCTTCTGTGCTAATGACCTTGAGGGAGCTCATTTTTGTGCTTAGGGTCTCCGGTAGCCTTAAGCTTGGAAGTCCCATATGTGAGGACTGACTTCCTGCTTGGTCCTGGAGAAAACGTAGTTACTCACCTGTAACAGGTGTTCTCCAGGAGCAGCAGGAATCAGTCCTCAACCCTCCCTCCTCCCCTTGGAGTTGCAGTTATATGCTTTCGTTTTTGCTAATTTTTGCTGTCTTTTAGCTATGTCATCTGACTGAGCAAGATGGCACCCTTGGGCGGGAAGAGGACCGCGCATGCGCGCTGCAATTCCCAAAGGCTTTCTTTGAAAGCTGGGGAAAATTGCTCCGCGAGGGCTCCGTCAGCGCCGACGTCACCCATATGTGAGGACTGATTCCTGCTGCTCCTGGAGAACACCTGTTACAGGTCAGTAACTACGCTTTGTAGGGGTCTGCTGTTATCAAAGCCCATGATTCGCCCTCCAGCAACCGAATGGGACCTCAAAGTGGTAATGGGGCAGCTCACTCACCCACCCTTTGAGCCTGTGGCTACTTGTCACCTATGATACCTCTCTGGGAAGGTGGCGTTCCTGATTGCACTTACTTCTGCTCGCAGAAGTAGCAAGTTTGAGGCCTTAGTGGCGGAAGCGCCTTATACCAGGTTCTACAAGAACAGAGTAGTGCTCTGCACACACCCTAAATTTTTTCCGAAGGTTGTATCGTCCTTCCATCTCAACCAGGAAGTGATACTCCCTACCTTCTTTCTGAGACCTCACTCCAGTAGGGCGAAGACAGGCCTTTACACCTTGGACTGTAAGACAGCTTTGTCCTTCTATATCCAATGCACTCAGGGTCACCGCAAAGCTACTCAGCTTTTCATCTCCGACAATCCCAGTAGGCTGGGGGAGGTGGTGACCAAGCATATGCTGTCCACCTAGGTGGCGGACTGTATCACCCTCACCTATGAGCAGGCGGGGATCCCGCTGGAAGGCTGTGTCACAGCGCACCGTGCCAGGACCATGGCGGCCTCAGGGGCAAATTTGCACTCTGTCCCAATGGTGGACATCTGCCGGGCAAGCATCTGGTCTTCAGTCCATACCTTTGCAGTTCATTACTGCCTGGAAAGGGAGTCCTGACGGGACAGTGCCTTCAGCCAGGCTGTGCTCCATAATCCTTTTGGAGTTTAGGCAACCCCTACCCTCCAACCCTTCTGTGTTCAGGCTACCAGAGTGCTGGTTTGTCAGCGGACACAGGGGTCCTACTGTGGTCTGTAGACATGGACTTTATTACTGCTGCTCACAGCTCCCCATGAGGGAGTCCGTGTTTTCGCTATGAGGTTTCGATAGCCTGTGGCTGGGGAATCCCATATGTGAGGACTGACTTCCTGCTTGTTCCAGGAGAAAGCATAGTTACTCACCTGTAACAGGTGTTCTCTGGGGACAGCAGGAATAAGTCCTCACAACCCTTCCTCCTCCCCTTGGAGTTGCTCCTTTACCATCTTTTATTTTGTCGTCTTTTAGCTATGTTATCTGACTGAGCAAGATGGCACCCTTGGGTGGGAAGGGGACCATGCATGTGTGGTAGCATCTCCCAAAGGCTTTCTTTGAAAGCTGGGGGGATGCTTCCATGAGGGCTCCGTCAGTGCCGACATCACCCATATGTGAGGACTGATTCCTGCTGTCCTCAGAGAACATCTTTTACAGGTGAGTAACTATGCTAAACTGCTTTGACTTAATGAAAATTTGATGAGCTGGCTCCTACAAAACAACTTGACCATAAACTACAACAAAACAGAAGCTGTACTCATTACCAGAAACCCCACCTTCATCCCACCACCAACCATTGAACTCAACAACATCACAATTCCCATAAAACCAGAGTTAAAATATCTCGGAGTCACCCTTGAGAGACAGCTGAACCTCCAAATCCACATCAGCAAAACTACCAGAAACGCCTACCTAAAGATGAGAATCATCAGACGCCTCAAGCCAATTCTCTCCCAAGACCACTTCCAGACTGTTTGTCAAGCCATCATCACACCTTTATTGGACTACTGCAGTCATATCTACCTAGGATTCCCAAAACAAACACTCTGACCCTTGCAGTTAGCGCAGAACACCGCTGCCCACATAATAACTGGTTCCTCAAAGCAGGATCATATAACCCCCATCATGAACCGCCTGCACTGGCTTTCAATTGACTCTCGCATCAGATATAAAACCATACTGAACATTTTCAAAATCAAAGAGGGCCTTGCAGCGAACAGTCTACTATCCATCATCAGCTTCGACACAAACAGGCCAAGGAGGAAAGGCACCTCCGACACCATCGTAACTCCCAAGGACTTCACCAAAACAAAGCAAACCATGTCAAAGAGAGCAACATCCCTCACAGCGCCAGCCATATGGAACTCCCTCCCTGCCAGCCTACAATCAACTGTCGAGCTGAAGGACTTCAGAAAGTTACTCAAGACCACACTTTACATAGAGCATTACGGCAACATCACATAAACTGTCCATAGACCTAACCCACACTCTGCTCCTTACACTGCCTTCCCCTGCCCTACAAAGTACCCCTCCCTTTCTCCCACCTACCCCTCCCCACAACTGTTTATAGTACATTGTAAATAGAGCATGCTGTATATATTGCATCTATTAATTAATCTTCACAAACACTTCTGTCGAATCACTGCATCCCAACACCCCCCCCATCACAAATTTGAATTATTTGATGGGAAAACCGCCTTGATTTTAGGATAAGGCGGGATACAAATCCATTTAAATAAAATAAATAAATCAATCATTATTAACAGGAAAAGGCTGGATGAGTTCTCCCTTCTGCAGGGCACTTGACAGTGATGTCCTTTATTGCCTCTGCTGTTTGTAGTATTTCTCTGGGACCATGTAGGAAGTCAGTCCTCACATATGGGTGACACCACCAATGGGGAGCCCACACGGGAACACTTCCCATCTTCCAAAGGAAGCTTTTGGAAGGTACTCCACGCATGCGTGCTGGTCTTAATGCCCGAAGGAGTTATCTTACTTCAGTCTTCTTTTTTCCATGGATACCTTCTGATGTCCATCTGAATCCCAGAGATAAGTTGATTTTTTTACCGTTGTTTTTTTGCCATTCCAGTACCTTCTTGTCTTGATTTGCATTGTCATTCCCACCTTCAACAATCCCGAGGAACGTTGGTGCCTCAGTGCCGCATTCTTTTTGGGTTTTCTTTTTCCTTGCATGGGTTTTCTCTCGCGCCCCGCTGGTTGATGAGGACATTGGAGTCCTTTGACTTGGCGGGAGCCATCTTTGCAACCATATCAAACTCAATCAGTGGTTTTAAGAAGTGCACTCAGTGTGGTTGGACCATCTCGATCACCGATCGCCACAGTTCATGCCTTCACTGTCTCAGGGCTGACAATGAGCCTTTGACTTGCTCTCTCTGCTTGCAATGACATGCAAGGGGCTTAAAAACCAGGAGAAGCAGTGGGAATCGTGATTCGGTTCCAGGGCCTCAACACCGTCCTTGGCATCGACCTTGGCTTCGATACCCTTGAAGGCCCCATCTGAGATCTCTGCTCCAACATGGGACAGGCAGCCTCCGAGCTTGAAAATCGTGTGGCATCGGACCATCAGCTCTCCTTTAACGAGGAGCGCCTCTGGAAGGAATGGACTCTGAGTCGGCGTTGGAGCCCTAGACACGACTCTCACGAAGGTTTGGCCCAGGGCTCCCAAGGCTGTAACCATCGTGGAGTCCCCACCAAAGGGCTGGCACCGGCCTCATCACTGCCAGCGTTGGTGCTCACACTGGCAGCTGCAGAGCCTTCCTCCTAGCGGAGAGGATACTGACTCTTGAGTGCAGCCTGTCTGCCTTCATGATGCAAAACCTCTCCCCTCCCTTCCCCCAAGGACAAAGATAGCTCCGGATCCTCATCCATGGTAGAGGCATCTCCTGCCGAGGTGCAGCTGATTCTCCAAACCCTTGTGGTTTCTTCAAGTTCCTGAGAATGCTCCCCATCCTAGTGGGTGCAGCCAGTCTTCTCTGGTGCCTCCTGTTCTGAGCATCGAGAACCAAGGATGCCATCCTGTCATCGACAGAATCCTCTATCCTGTTGATATTTTGAGATCCACAGTGACTCGCTCCAACTGGGAGACTAAGGACCCGCAGATGGCGAGGCACAGGGATGTGCTTCAGTTCCTCACCACCTCCTGAGCATCAAAGGTCCCCCCCCCCCCCCCTCCGAAGACCTCTCTTTTTTGGAGTTTGTGAGCGACATGGGAAAGCCCTTGCCTTTCACCCTTGAGGAGAAGCCTCGATCTGAGGAGCTTGAAATCCTCCAGTATCACACCCCGCCAAAGGAGGACATCATGGTTCTTGTCCACCCATTCTGGATCAGCTCCTTATGAGGATGTGGGAGACCCCACTTACGGTGCCTACAGGTAAGCAAGCAGCTCGATTCCATGTATCGGGTCCGCAAGAGCCCGGGCTTTGAGAAAACACAACTGCCTCACAAATCTATGTTTGTGGAGTTGGCCACCAAGATGCATTCATCGGTGCCCCCAAGTCGGGAGGCCCGCACCATGTATCGCTTTGACAAGAAGTGTTACCAGGGCTCGATGCTTGTGCCCTGTACCCAAGCATACCATAACAACATAAGATATGCTGTACTGGGTCAGACGAAGGTCCATCAAAACCCAGCTACACTAACGGCTTTTAGTACATCCTCCGGTAACAAGTTCCAGAGTTTGATTACACGTTGAGTGAAAAAATATTTTCTCCTATTAGTCTTAAATAGGTTACCCTGTAGCTTCATTGCATGTCCCCCTAGTCTTTCTATATTCTGATGACGTAAACAATCGATCTACGTTTACCCGTTCCACTCCATTCATTAATTTATAGACCTCTAACATATGTCCCCTCAGCCGTCTTTTTTCAAGGTTGAAGAGCCGTAACCTTTTTAGCCTCACTTCATAGGGGTATTCTTTCATCCCCTTTACCGTTTTGGTGGCTCTTCTCTGTGCCTTTTCTAATAACAATATATCCTTTTTAAGATATGGCAACCAGAATTTCACACAATATTCCAGGTGCGGTCGCACCATGAAACGATACAGAGGCATTATAATATCCTTTGTTTTATTTTCTATTCCTTTCTTTATGATACCTAGCATTCTACGAGTATTTGCTCTCTTGGCTGCCACTGCACACTGGGCGGAGGGTTTTAACATGTTATCCACAATGACGCCTACATCTTTTTCCTGGGTGGTGGTTCCTAATGTGAATCTTGCATCGTGTAACCATAGTTTGGATTGTTCCTTCCTAGGTGCATAACTTTGCACTTCTCATCAAATTTCATCTGCCATTTCAATGCCCAGCTTCCAATTTATTAAGATCCTCTTGCAATTTTCCACAATCCTTATGGGTTTTAATAACTTGACTAGTTTTGTGTCATCAGCAAATTTGATAATCTCACTCGTTATTCCCATTTCCAGGTCATTTATGAATCTGTTAAAAAGCAGCGGACCCAGCACAGATCCCTGAGGTACTCCACTATTCACCTTTCTCCATTGAGAAAATTTCCATTTAGCCCTACCCTCTACTTTCTATTTTTTTTTAAACATTGTTTATTGAATCACGAGTGCAACACATTACAACAACAACATCCCAACTTAAATACTCCATCAGGCATGGTTAACTCTGATCCACCACCTGATCACAATGCATTGGACACTCGTGGTATATCCCCCCATATCCCCCTCCCCCCCTAAACCCCCCCTTCCCACCATCCCCTCCCCCCCCCCCATAGCCTCATCTTTCCCCTAAGCAGAGGGGGGGGGTCTTTAGCGTCCACCTTCCACCCCATCTACCAGACTCCCCACCTACCCCAGGTCCCACTTCAGCTCGTTTGCAAGACTTACGTGAATGAGGTCCCAGTGTCTGAATGTATGGTTCCCAGACCAAAAGAAAAATTGGCCACTTTTTGACGTTTCCTCTAGCACCTGTCCTTTCCAGTAGCATCAATTGGTGGAAACTGTTACGCCATTCCCAAAAGGTAGGAGGGGACTGCTCCCTCCATCTGTGTAAGATTGGTCCCTTCCCCACCAGACAGGCCTTCCGTATCAGCAGACGTTCCCATTTCCCCTTTGGGTGGAGTGGTTCAAGTTGATCCAAAGCGACTAAAGCCCCCGTCCAACCAATCGGCTGCTGTATCAATCTGCTCATATAGTTACTAATCCGCATCCAGTAAGCCCGAACTTGCTGGCATCCCCACCACATATGACCCAAGTCTGCTAAAGGAGCAGAACACTTCGGACATCCGCCTTCCAGCGTAAGGTGACTCCGTAATGCCCTCCTCGGGGAGAAGTGGGCTCGGATAACACATTTAAACTGCACTTCTCGCCATCTAGCCCCTTCTACTAAACTGGCAAGTCGCCTCAGGGCGCCCTGAACAGACCCTGGAGCCACCACCAAGCCCAATTCTCGTGCCCACGAGGCCTCTTCTGACGAATACTCTGGAGGAGCCCTATATCCATCCATCGCTTCAAATCGGAAATCTTTGGTGGAGATCCCTCCCCCAGCGCAAAAAACTCCAGGATCGTCGCCAATCTCTCTACCGCCAGATATCCCTGTGACAGGGAGGTCACATAGTGAGAGAGCTGAGCATACGCAAAACTCTGGCGGCTGTTCACCACATATTCCCTACTAATAGCCTCAAAGGCTTTGCATCGCCCTTCCACGTCCACCATGTGTGCAAGTTGTCAGACGGCTGCCTGGGTGAGAATGTTCACAGTCTTGGCAAGTGCATATGTCAATATGATTGGCAAGGGATTGTGGGCAATGCAGTCCATTCACACCCGACACAGCTGCTCACAATAATTTAGTTGTGCTCAAGTGTAAAGCCAATAAGATATTTATTTATGGGGTTATTTCTCCCAACACAGATATGCTTGGTAGCACATAAATCAGGTTACTTGCTTTCAGTGTTAAACTTGAAAAAACAAAATCAGGAAAACAACATTTTAACTTATCAGGCAATCAAAGCAAAAGAAATAAGACCTGGTTGGTAACAAACTGGTCTTTTCTGAAGGCTTTAGCTAATATTCTCTTAGCAATGTATCAAACAACAAACAAGATCCACAAAGAAAGAAAAAAACTGTTCTTTTCAGGTTAACTTCTTATATCTTCCCACATAGATTCAGAAGTGATTCTCTCAGAGCTCACAAGCAATTAGGTAAGGCTCAATTGCTAGCAGTTATCCAGCTGAAACACCTTAACTGGCTTGCTTTCTATTGCGTGGCTAAAAATCTTACTCAGGAGCTTTTCTGAGTAGATTAAAGAACAAGTTTGTATTTCTTTGTGATGGTTGCTGTACTTTGTAACAGAAAATCACCAAAGGAGTTTAGACAGAGAGCAGTCCATGTAAACAGATTCTTCATCTGTTATCACCCCCTCTTCTTCAACAAGCATGGGTTCAATATCATGGATTGGCACAGATGAATCTCCCAATGGAGCACTTTCAGGAGAATACTTGTTTCCCTGCTGTCTTTCAAGGTTATAGCTAGGGCATAGATCAGTGTTCATACCTGAGCTTCTATTACTGTTACAGTTCCTCTCTATATAGCCTGGCCAGTATGTAGTCCAGTTCTTATGTCCAGCCTTCCAATCCAGATCCCTGGACACTGGATCTCTCTTCACATACCTTCTGGCACGGGTCTTAGGGTCCCTTCCACGTGCAGCCGTCTCCCTCACAGGTACCGTCTGGAGATTCCTAGCTCTGCAGCACCATTCCTCTGGCTTTCCCCAGTCCAATGGTGTTTGCTGGCCCTTGGAATGCCTCCCAGTATACGTACTGCTCCAGACTCCTCTAGACCTCCCAAAGGCTTTTCTCTTCCTTCTTCCAAAGGGTTTCTTGCCCTCTCTGTCCGTCCGGTTTGGCTTCTGCTTCTGATGTTGATGATCTGTAGAATAAACTCTACCTTTATTCTGCTTAGATGAGTGCTCCTCCCTAACACAGCGCAGCTGTGCTGAATCAGGCCCTGCCCTTTGAGATGAGTGCTTAGGGATTACCTCATAGCCCTCCTGATTGAACACACGTTTCCCCCCTTCAGCTCCTCTAATGGCTGCTGGAAACCTGGTGCATTCTGGGACTGGTAGTCTTTTATGGGAAAATTCTGTTTTCTTATTTCTACCAGAACTGACAGGTTGCTTGTTCAGAGTCACTTCACCTTTTCTATAGCTCCTTCCTAAGCTATGATAAGCTTCCTTATCACAAAGTTTACTAATCCCAAGTTCCTGCCATTTCCGAAACACCACTGTGTCCGATCCTTGGGGGGGAATCGAACATTACCCTGCAATGGTAACCAGCTTGACACCCCGGGGGATCTGCGCCAGAAATGATTTAACTGCCTCCACACACATCTCACTGGAGTCAGCAGCACACTCCCAGTCAAGTGTGACGGGAGTGCAGATCCCTCTGAGTGCACCACTGCCAACAATGTATGAGGGGCTTCAAATGCCTCCTCTAACGATCTGGGGATATAATACTCCATATCCCCCAACCAGTCCCCAAGGTGCCTAGCTTGACAAGCCAAGGCATATGACCACAGATCCGGGATCCCTATCCCCCCTCTACTCCAACCCCCTTGCAAACGATACAGCGGGATACGGGCTCTGGCTCCTTTCCACAAATACCGTCGAATCTCGCGCTCTAAGTGGGCAAGGTCCTTTCTCAATAACCAGACCGGGAGAATTTGCAACCAACAGAGCACCCGGGGTAAAACTACCATCCCCAGCGCCGCTGCTCTACCTAATAGAGACAGGGGCAGAGGATCCCACGCCCGCAACTGCGTACAGAGTCCGCGAAATACCCGCTCAAAGTTCCGCTTATACAACTCCTTGGGATCCCGGGGCAGCAAGATACCCAGATATATAAAGAAATTATCCTCCCATTTCAGTGGGAAGGTGGTCCCCCACCTATGTCGAAGAAGTCCCGACACATCCAGTGCCTCTGATTTATCTATATTGATACGTAGTCCGGCAAAACGTCCAAAGCAGGCAAACTCCTCCAATAAGCAAGGCAAAGACTGTTGTGGAGATAACAAGTGCACCAACATATCGTCCGCAAAGCTGCCATCTTGAATCCTCCCGCCCCAATCCGCACCCCCCGGATATCTCCGGACGCCTCTGTCCGTCGAACCAGCAGGTCCAAAGTCAATACAAACAACAGAGGTGAGAGGGGGCAGCCCTGCCGCATGCCACGCTCTAAAGAAAACTTCTCTGACAACACTCCATTGCACATCACCCCCGCCGTAGGGTTCGAATACAGAACCTCGACCATTTTACAAAAGGAGAGCCCAAGCCCATACCGCGGTAACAGTCCTTTCATATGCTGTCAGTTCACCTGGTCAAAAGCTTTCTCCGCGTCAAAACTGATCAGCAACGACTGCAACCCTCTATCGCGTACCCACTCCAGCGACGCCACAATTTTCCGTAGGTTCCGGACCGCATAGCGCCCCTTCACAAAGCCCACTTGGGACTCATGCACCAGATCCCCCATCACTGACGCCAGTCGGTCCGCTAAGATCTTAGACATCACTTTCATATCAAAGTTTAACAGTGAAATTGTTATATAGGAGGCCGCTTGGGTATGATCCTTCCCTGGCTTAGGTATTAACACAATATGCGCAAGGTTGTCCGCTCATGTAAACTCACCCTTTTCCGCTCGTCGGTGGAACAACGCCACCAAGGATGGAGTCACCAAGGGTTCCAGCACCTCATACCATGCCACTCCAAACCCGTCCGGACCCGGCACCTTAGAACACCTGGCTCTCTGAATGACATTTTGCACCTCCTGTGCTTTAATTGGCTCTTGAAGCTGGGCCAGCCATTCAGCCCCCAACTGAGGGAGCTGTATGTCCCTCAGATAGTCCTCCATCTGGGTCCGGGATCCCTCGACTTCTGTATACAGTTGTTGATAAAAGGATCAGAACATCTGCACAATCTGGGGGTTCTCCTTATGCAGTTTACCTTCTGCATTCCGCAGGGCTGCCACTGATCTACTGCCCCTGCTGCCTTGCGGGCACCGGGCCAGGAGTCTCCCCGGTTTATCCCCAAAGCGATATAGCTGGTAGCAGTAGTACATAGCAGATTTTTTAGCTCGCCTATGTAGTAGCTCATTCAGGGCCACTTGCGCTTCCCAGAGCCTCTTTCTGTTCACCGCAGTAGGGCAATTCGCCCATCTCCTGCGCTCCTGGACTGTACGTCTCTCCATCCGAACAATCTGCTCCGATAATAACCTCCTCTTCCATGCCGCATAGCCTATAATGTCACCTCTTAGAACCACTTTGCCCGTCTCCCAAAACAACTCCGGGTCCTCCTGATGTCGCTCATTGTGTACCACAAACTCCTGCCACCTCTATTTAATAAAGACATGAAAATCGGTATCCCGGTAGAGATCAAATGGAAACTTCCACACCCCAGTCCTTGCACCCCCGTCATACCATTCCAACTCTTCTCAAATCATCGCATGATACGAAATTTCCAGAGGTCCAATTTGTGCATCAGTCGTTCCAACGAAGAGCCCCTGTGAAAGCAATATGTAATCAATACGTGCACTAGTGCCGTGTGCCCTAGACTGATGGGTATAATCCTTGTCAGACGGATATAGCAGGCGCCAAGGGTCCACGACACCCAACCGTTTCTGAAGGCCCCGAAATACTCTTGCCGTTTGGGCCCATGCCTGATCTCCTCCTCCCCGCGATGTGTCAAGATCAACATCCAACACTCCATTGAAGTCCCCTCCTAAAATCAAAGGGACCTCCAGCAGCTGCTCCACCCGAGAGGCCAACCGCACATACATCTCCCGTCCAAAGAGTTAGGGCTATACAAATTACCCAACACGATTGGCTTCCCTTCTAACAGACCATGCAACAAGATAAACCTGCCCTCTGGGTCAGTGTGTGCGTGTATCAGTGTAAATATCACTCGCTTATGGATCAAAATGACCACTCCACCTTTCCTCCCCTTGGCTGGGGCCCCCCACCCCTGTTCCACCCAATTTCTGTGCAGTTTAAGATGTTCCTCTGCCGTCCGGTGGGTTTCCTGCAGCATAGCAATATCACATTTCTGCCTCGCTAACGCTTGCAGCACTTTATATCTCTTTATTGGGCTACCCACTCCACAGATATTCCAAGATACAATCTTCATGGTGGTTTATCCCCGTTTTTTCTCATATCTTAACATTCTCAGTCTTTTACCCAAGGGGGCCCCCCTACTGTCCCCCCTATCCCCCTCCGCTCGGCTCCTCCATCCCCTGAGGCTACAAACCCCCCTCCCCTCTATTCTTCCCTTAATCCTCGCACTACCCCTCCCCCCTCTAGCCCCTCCTGGCCCCCCCCCCAACCCCCTGTCCTTGTTCTCCACCACTCCAATCCCTCCTCTCCTACCTGGTCATGATCGATGTGAACAGATCCCCCCCCTCCCTGCCACCGCTTGGCCCTCCCCACACCCCCCTCTCTATGCTTATCCCCTCACTGCCCTACCTCCTCCCTCCATACCATCCCCCTCACTCGCCCCCTCCCTCTCATCCGCCCAATATCTTGGCCAAATCCCACATAACCTCCCACCTCTTAGAGAGAAAGGGGAACAGATACTCTAACCCTTAGTGGTGCATATGTTCTATGAAACTCCTGTTCATATGACTCTATGTAGCAAGTTTTGTAAATAGTTTTCTCCTGTTATCCAAGTTTTTTGCCCTGTTATCTGTAAACTCATACGTGTTAATTGTACTGAGCATTTTTGTTCCATGTAAACCGCGCTGATGCTGAATAGTGCGGTATATAAGAGAATGTAAATAAATAAATAAATAATATACAACAATACAAACAAACCCCACACCGAAAACAGTAAATAGGCTAATATACAAGAAATTGGGGATGTGCAGACACATTTATCTTCCCCTTCAGGCATCTGACCTCCCCGCCCCCCAGGGGTGTAGCCCTTTCCATCCGCACTCCTTTAAGATAGTGTTCCCTGGCGGGGTCATAACGCCAGTCCTGGCTTCGGACATCCATTCATAGCCTTGGCACAAAGTCCAAGAGTGTCTCCTCCGTAAGTGGGTTAGTCTCTCACTTCTACACCAGTACCTCCACCTCTAGAACATCACTCACGACGCCCCGATCTGCTCCTCGGTCTTCAGGCTCTCCACATATTTGGTCGCCTCCCCTACCGATTCAAATACCCAGTGCATGCCATTCCGGGTAACATGCAATTTGGCCAGGTACTGCACTGTAAACCAGATGTTGGCCTCTATTAGTGCTTGACAAATGGGTGCATATGCTCTCCGGCGTTGGCTCAGGGCCACAGAGTAGTCCTGTGCCACTCTTATTTTCATATTGTCCTGCTCAATGGTACTTTGTTTGCGCGCCGCTCTCAGGACGATTTCCTTTTGCGGGAACTACAGGAATTTAGCTAGGACCACCCTGGGCCTGCGGTCTTTCGCATTCTTCGGTCTCACTCTATGGGCCCTCTCGATCATAATCTTGCCAGTCTCTCCCTCTCCCTCCAGCAATGAGGCAGACAGGGTTTCCACAAACTGCTTCAAGTCTCTATCCAGAACAGAGTCCGATATGCCCAAAAAAACGCAAGTTGTTCCTTCTGGAGTGATTTTCAAGGTCCTCTAATTTTGCCACCTGTGCCTTTAACGCGGCCTGCACACCCCAGCTCCCGGGCTAGATTTTCCACTGCTTCTTCAGTTTGCCCAATGCGTGTCTCCGCCTCCTGCACGTGAGTGCCTAGGGAACCCAGGGAACTCTGCAAAACATCCATTTTAATGTGCAGCGCTTCAAACTGCATTGATAGTGCCTCTGCTACCGCCGTAGATATCTCCTCGATGGATGCCGGTGAAGCCGCGAAAGGGCACGCAGGGGGCGAGTCCACCATCTTCTGTTGCCCCGTGGTCCGGTCCTTCTCCCTTCTGCCCAATTTCGCCACCGCTGCCATTCTCCCTTCTCCGGATCACTTCTTTCCCTTCTGCCAACACTCGGATGGTATTTTTGGTGCCTTGCAACAATTAGAAACGGCTCAATTTCGCCGGCATGGAGGGAGGAGATCTGGAGCTCAGGTGATCAGCGTCCACGCAAGCTCACCACATCACGTGACCCCTCCTACTTTCTATTTTTTAACCAGTTCCTGATCCACAATAATACATTGCCTCCTATCAACTGACCTTTTAGTTTTGCCAAAAGTCTCTGATGAGGAACCTTGTCAAAGGCTTTCTGAAAGTCCAGATACACTATATCAACCAACTCACTTTTGTTCACCTGTTTATTACACCTTCAAAAAAAACATAACAGATTAGTAAGGCAAGATCTTTCTTGTCTAAAGCCATGTTGCCTGCCTCACATTAAACCATAAAAAAGTGAGTTAGAACAATTCACTCATTTCAATCGCAACACTGCTATCAGGTCTCAGACTTATACCGCACTCTTATTTAGACTTGCGTCCAGTGATATGGTGCTTTACTTTGCATCAACGACCTCAGTGTTTTAATCAACTGCTGTGACATACAAGCTATATATCCGGTGGACAAAACTTAACTTAAAGTTCACCACCAATACTTGACACAGCTGGTAAAATGGATCCCATTTTGGCAGTTACAGTATAAGTGAACGCGTTCAGCAAAAGACCTAGTAGTTTGTGTTTTCACATTAAACCATGACTATCTACATGTTCAGTAATTTTCTTCTTTATGATGGTTTCTACCATTTTTCCCGTTATTGACATCAGGGTCACTGGTCTGTAGTTTCCCGGATCACCCCTGGAACCCTTTTTAAAAATTGGCATTACATTGGCTATCCTCCAATCTTCAGATGATTTTAATGGTAGCTCATAGATTACTAATAGCAGGTCTGCAATCTCATATTTATTTATTTATTTATGTATTTATATTCTCTTATATACCGTGCTATTCTGCATCAGTGCGGTTTACATTGAACAAACTGAAATTACATTGAACAGGACATTATAACTTGGAGATAACTATTTTACAGGGAACATGGGCTATGGAGGGTTAAGTGGCTTGCCCAAGACCACAAGGAGCACCTGTGGGACTAGAAACCCCAGTCCTTCCGGCCCAAGGTTGCTGTCCTCTAGTGGGATTTGAACCACCTACCTTCCAGCCTGAAGTACCTTGCCCCAACCACTAGGCCACTCCTCCACTCCACATATTTCAGTTCTTTCAACACCCTTGGATGCGTACCATCCGGTCCATGTGATTTGCTACTATTCAATTTATCAAATAGTTGTAATACATCTTCCTGATGTATCAATATTTCTTTCATTTCTTCCGCAGTATCACTTTTAAATACCACTTCAGTCATGGGTAACATCCCTACATCTTCCTCCATAAAGACCCAAACAAAGAATTTATTAAGTCTCTCCGCTATGGCCTTATCCCCTCTTAGTGCCCCTTTTACCCCTGTATCATCTAATGGTCCAACTGACTCTCACAGAGGTTTCTTTTTCCTATGAATGTACTTGAAAATGTCTTTATTATGCGTTTTTGCTTCCACAACAAGCTGCTTCTCAAATTCTTTCTTTGCCTGCTTTATCAATGCCTTGCATCTAACTTGTCAGTGCTTGTGGTGTTTCCAGTTTTTGTCAGTTGGCTCTCTTTTCCATTTCCTCAAAGATGCTTTTTTGGCAACAACAGCCTCTCTGACCTCACCTTTAAACCATGCTGGCAGTTTTTTGGACTTGCACTTTTCTTAAAGCGTGGAATTCAACTGGTCTGTGCTTCCAAGATAGTATTTTTAAACAACACCCAAGCTTGATGTAAGTCTTTAACCTTTGCAACTTCTTTTAGTTTTTTCTTAACTATTTTCCTCATTTTATCATAGTCTCCCTTTCAAAAGTTAAAAGGTCTCTGGCTTGGGAACCCAGAGACCAGGGTTTAATTCCCATTACCACTCCTTGTAGCCTTGGGCAAGTCACTTAACCCTCCATTGCCTCAGAAAAAAATCTAAGTTATCAATATCCCTGTTTAATGTACATTACCGAGTTTAAGTTAAAATGTAAACTGCCTTGATTGAAATGATAAAGCGGTATATAAACCCTGTTAAATAAAAAGGTAGTACTGTGGTTACCTTACCATCCCTCCTCCATTAATTAAATCAAACGCAATCATGCTATGATCACTGTTGCCAAGTGGCCCCAACACCCTTATAGCTTGTACCAGATCTGGTGTTTCACTAAGGACTAGGTCCAAAATGGCTTCCCCTCTGGTCAGTTCATGAACCAGCTGATCCAAGAAGCAGTCATTTATTTTATCTAGAAACGTATCTCCCTATCATGTCCTGCCGTGATACTGACCCATCCATTATTGTGATGAAGCAGCTATTTGTGGTCTTTCTCTGAGCAATTATAACACAAACGTTCAAATATGAAAAATGCTCAATTCAATCAACATAGAACTGGATTATTCAGTCTCTGTGCTCCCAGAAGCTGGAACGCTCTTCCACCCGACATCCGAGCAATCCCGGAACTAACTAAATTCAGGAGAGCATTGAAACACTATCTCTTCCTCAAATGCTACCCTGAGGAACGCTCACCAACTCCACCGCTCACAATGTAGCCCCGACCACATGCAACCACTCTCATGTATTGTATATAAGTATGGATATCATTCTGTTATCATTACAAATGTAAATAGTTAATATTGTTATCCAAGTTAAGCTACCTGTTATATGTACTACGGTGTTAACCCCCGCCGTAAATACCTCATGTTCCATGTGAACCGCACTGATGTCGAAGAGCGCGGTATATAAACAAATTAAATAAATAAATTTTTACTATTGTCGAAGGTCTCAGACTTTTTCGGCACTTATTTTATTTTTATTTATTACAATTTCTTATATACCGCACTATTGTCAGCGCGGTTTACATACAACAAAATGACCATAACAAACTGTTTGGCTTCACATAGAACAGGAGAAAACAACTTGGATAACATGTTTATGCCACTTATTTTCAGACTTATAATACGTCCTACATCAGTGCCTAATAGCATCAATGACCTCCAACAGCCTATCAACCCAACTTCTATTATAGATTTCTATAGCCAAGACTGAGAGCATGTGGAACTGATATTTAATTTTGCATTGCCCGACTACTGATACTGTTATGTAAACTTCATAACCATTCTAATGTTTCAATACTCAGTAAAAATCGAGCGCTTAACTTCTGCTTAAATTTCTTCTTTCCACTCGCATCCCGCTCTCTGTACCTGAGAGAAGTAGCCAACCTTTTGGAAGCCAGGGTGGTAGAACTGGTTCTGTTTTCTCAGACAGGAAGAGGGTTCTACTTGCGATACTTCCTGATCCCCAAAAATACAGCCGGCTTCTGACCCATTCTGGATCTTCACAGTCTAAATTGGTTCCTTGTAAGAGAGAAGTTCAAAATGGTATCCCTTGGAACATTGCTGCCCTGCCTCCAGCAGGGAGATTGGCTGTGCTCCTTGGATCTAAAAGATGCCTATACCCCACATCCTCATTCACCCCCTGCACCAATAACACCTCTGCTTCATCATCGGCAACAGGCACTACCAATACTGGGTACTTCCCTTGGACTAGCGTCCACTCTCGGAGTTTTCACAAAGTGCCTACTGGTTGTGGCCGCTTTTCTCCATGTGCAGGGGATTTTTGTCTTCCCATACCTGGACGACTGGTAGATAAGGGGCAGATCTCCGGATGAAGTTCGCTGGGCTGCACAGCATACCATCCAGGTATTGGAACAACTGTTTTTCATCATCAGCTACCCAAAGTCACACCCGCTCAGTACCTTGAGTTCGATACTTCAGTGGCCAGAGTATATCTGCCGAAAGAACGGGCCCACTGACTCATCTGTCTGGCGCACAAGGTTCAGTGCTGCTTGATGGTGATTGCTCCACAGATGCTTCGCCTACTGTGCCACATGGCCTCCATGGTCCAGGTAACTCTGTTCGCCCACCTAAATATGCGGCATGTGCAGTGGACCCTCTGCACTCAGTGGCATCAGGCCACCTTTCTGAGAAAGAAATCTATTTGCATTGGCATGATATACAGACCTCCCTCACAAGAGGAAGAAGTGAACAGAGAGTTAATTGAAGACATATGCAGTATTGCTAGGAAGGGGGGAAGTGGTACTCATAGAGGATTTCAATATGGCAGATGTTTATTGGCACATTCCTGCTGCTATATCATCTAGAAGTAAGGAGATCCTGGATTCTCTACAGGGAGAACTATTCAGGCAATTGGTAACCAACTCCACACATGAAGGGGCCATATTGGACTTGGTGCTTACCAATGGTGAAAGTGTTTCTGATGTTATAGTGGGAGATCATTTTGCATCCAGTGATCACCAGATGGTATGGTTCAGTATTAGGACTAGGGCTATTAGAATCCATTCAAAAGCAAGGGTCTTAGACTTTAGGAAAACTAACTTTGCCAAGATGTGCCAATACCTCAGGGAGTCGTTAGCGGGATGGGAACAGCTGGGGGATGTAGAAAAACAGTGGGCAAAACTGAAAGGGGATATTTTAAGGGCAACCAAGTTTTTTGTTAAAATGGTAAATAAAGGTAAAAGGAAAATGAGACCGCTATGGCTTTCGAAAGAAGTAGCTGAAAAGGTGAAGAAAAAGAGGGAGGCCTTCATGAAATACAAGAGATCACAGAGAGAGCAAGACAGGCAAATATATTTGGAAAAACTTAGAGAAGCTAGCAAAGTAGTCAGGAAAGCAAAGAGTCAAAAAGAGGAGGAAATAACCAATGCAATAAAATGGGGGGCTGACATTTTTCAGATATGTTAGAAGAGGAAGGGAAAAAATGGTATTGTCAGACTCCAGGGTGAAGGGGAGGAATATGGTAACATAGTAAATGACGGCAGATAAAGACCAACATGGTCCATCTAGTCTGCCCAGCAAGATGGCAAGAGTAGGTGCACCTGTTGCTCTGTGCAGGCCACCCCTCGCCATTTCATTGTTTAGGGGTAAACCCACCACTCCATGTAGGACACCCCTATTTGTTGAGACATGTCAGACAGCTGCCTGGGTGAGAATCTTCACATTCTTGGCAAGTGCATATATCTATATGATTTGCAAGGTATTGTGGACAATGTAGTTCATTCACACCAGACACAGCTGCTGACAATAATTTAGTTGTGCTCTTGGGTAAAGCCAATAAGATATTTATTTATGGGGTTATTTCTCCCAACACAGATATGCTTGGTAGCACATAAAATCAGGTAACTTGCTTTCAGTGTTAACTTGGAAAAACAAAGTCAAAATCAGGAAAACAACAAATGAAAAGCCACAAAGCAAGAAACAAACTGTTCTTTTCAGATTAACTTCTGATTACTTCCCACACAGGTTCAGAAGTGATTCTCTCCTAGCTCACAAGCAATTAGGTGAGGCTCGATTGCTAGCAGTTACCAGCTGAAACCCTTTAGCTGGCTTGCTTTCTACTGTGTGGGTCAAATCCTGCTTCAGGAGCTTTTCTGAGTAGATTAAAGAACAAATTTGTATTTCTTTGTGATGGTTGCTGTACTTTATAACAGAAAGTTACCAACGGAGTTTAGATAGAGAGCAGTCCATATAAACAGGATCCTCATCTGCTATTATTCCCCCTTGTTCAACAAGCATGGGTTCAATATCATGGATTGGCACAGATGAATCTCTCAATGGAGCATTTTCAGGAGAATACTTGTTTCCCTGCTGTCTTTCAAGGTTATAGCTAGGGCATAGATCAGTGTTCATACCTGAGCTTCCATTGCTGCTAGAGTTCCTCTCTATATAGCCTGGCCAGTATGTAGTCCAGTTCTTATGTCCAGCCTTCCAATCCAGATCCCTGGACACTGGATCTCTCTTCACATACCTTCTGGCACAGGTCTTAGGGTCCCTTCCACGTGCAGCCATCTCCCTCACAGGTAGCCTCTGGTGATTCCTAGCTCTGCAGCACCATTCCTCTGGCTTTCCCCAGTCCAATGGTGTATGCTGGCCCTTGGAATACCTCCCAGTATACGTACTGCTTTGGACTCTCCTAGACCTCTCAAAGGCTTTTCTCTTCCTTCTTTTAAAGGGCTTCTTGCTCTCTCTGTCCGTCCGGTTTGGCTTCTGCTTCTGATAATCCTTCAGATGAAACTGAGGATAATTCTCTGGATATCCAAGGTGATCATGAAGATGGTCATCTGTAGAATAAACTCTACTCTTATTCTGCTTAGATGAGTGCTCCTCCCTAACACAGCGCAGCTGTGCTGAATCAGGCCCTGCCCTTTGAGATGAGTGCTTAGGGATTACCTCATAGCCCTCCTGATTGAACACACGTTTCCCCACTTCAGCTCCTCTAATGGCTGTTGGAAACCTGGTGCATTCTGGGACTGGTAGTCTTTTATGGGAAAATTCTGTTTTCTTATTTCTACCAGAACTGACAGGTTGCTTGTTCAGAGACACTTCACCTTTTCTATAGCTCCTTCCTGAGCTATGATAAGCTTCCTTATCACAGACATTATATGGTTCAGAAGTTAGATGGTACCGTTTATCTTGTTTTTATCCTATTGCTGTAAAGGGATCCACTGTGTTTGTCCCATGCCTTTTTGAATTCCGTCACCGTGATTGCCCCCACCACTTCCATCATGAGGGCATTCCAAGCATCCACCACCCTTTCAGTGAAAAAATATTTCCTGACATTGCCTTTCAATTTACCACCTTGCAGCTTCATGTTATGCCCTCTAGTTTTACAGCTTCCCCGTCTTTGGAAGAGGTTTGTTTGTTCATCATTTCTCCAGGAACAAGCAGGAAGTCAGTCCTCACATATGGGTGTCATCAGCGCCGATGAAGCCCCAGCGGAGCATTTCCCCAGCTTTCTATGAAAGCCTTTGGGAATGCAGGCATGCATGCGCGGTTCCCTTCCCGCCTAAAGGTGCCATATTACCTCAGTCTCTCTTTTTCCGAGAAGCCCACCGGATGTGTGTACTGTCATCCCGGATAAAAGTTGCTTTTTTTTCAGCGATCCTCGCTGTTTTTTCTCCCGGTTTGACGCCGGTTCCCCTCCCGCCGGGTTCGGTACACCGGTATCGAGTCCGATTCTTCTTTTTCGGTTTTTGCCCTTCGTGGCTGGCGTTCACGCCCTTTTTTGCTTTTTCCCTGGAAGGCCGGTCCTTTGACCTCGCGGGGACTCTTTTTTCCCCGATGGCTTCCAGCGGTTTCAAGAAGTGTGATCGGTGTAAGAAATTAATGTCTCTCACCGACACACATGACTGCTGCCTTCGGTGCCTCGGTCCTGATCACAACCCTAAGTCGTGTGGACCATGTGAGAAGATGTCTTCCAAGGCACTCCGAAGTCGCCAGCAGCAGAAAGAAAGGCTTTTCTCGGACTCAGCCTCCGGCCGGGCCCGGACCTCGTCTGAGGCGTTGACATCTCGGGATTCGGATCCCGAGCGTCGTAGGAGCTCCTCGAACAGGGGGTCCCCCGACCAGGAACGCAAGAGGAAGAGGCAGCTCGCGAGAGCGTCGGAGGAGGAGGTCCCTGGCTCCTCGAGGGCCAGGTCTAAGACCCCCGACTGTCGCCCCGTGCCTGTGGAACAAGAGAAGCCTGCCAATGTTCCTCGTGTTGAGCCGGAGTCCGCTGGACACGTAAGCCCCGTAGTCCTCGAGGACTCTCCTCCCCGAGAGCTGACGTCTGGCCCGGCGCCGCCGGGGCCCGAGTCGGTGGCTGCTGCGTCTCCCGAGCTGAGTCTCAGGATGACAGCCTTGGAGAGCAGATTGTCTGCCTTCATGGAGCAGCAGCGGGCACTGATGGCCAGGCCTGTCCGGCCCATCTGCTCTGACCACCGGGACATCGACTTCGAAGTCGACCCCGGAGACCGAGTCGATACTCGAGTCCATCATGGCTCGAAGTCGACCTCGGTTGCGGTCTCCCTTGACTTCCCGCTCGGGACCGAGGGCGTCGACACCGGTGCCTACGGCGTCGGGGCGGGTGCTCCAGGGCCCCGCGGGGTCGGACCCTGACTCCTCGTCGGACGAGTCTGCCTGGGAGACGGAGGATGAGGAGTCCCCCGATACGTTCCAGACTTGGTGCGTCCCGTCGGACTCACCGCAGTCTGAGCCCCGGAGTAGATCCCCTCCGGAGGATACTCGGTTCTCGGAGTTCGTCCGGGATATGGCCACTGCCTTGGCTATTCCGGCAGACCCTGAGAAAGAGCCTCGAGCTGAAGAGCTCGAGGCCCTGCAGTATGACTCTCCTCCGAAGGAGGCCTTTACTGTCCCGGTTCCTCCGATGCTGGAACGGCTCCTCTTCAGGATGTGGGAGGCACCGGCCTCGGCGCCGGTTTTAAGCAAGCGAGTCGACGTGATCTATCGACTCAGGAAGAGCCCTGGCTTTCAGAAGGCACAGCTACCACACCATTCCATGGTTGTGGAATCGGCCATGCATCGTCTGAAGAGTCAGAAGATGCAATCCACGGTGCCCCCCGGCAGGGAGGCCCTGAACCTCGATGGCGTCGGTAGAAAGTGCTTCCAGGGCTCGATGCTTGCTTGCCGTGTCCAGTCTTACCAGCTGTACATGGGTATGTACTTGCGGGACATGGCCAAGGAGTTGGCCGGGTTCACTGCTGGTCTCTCCGGGGAACCCTTGCAGAGATTCAAGTCCTTGTCCTCGGGGATTCGGGACTGCTCGAAGTTCATGTCCCGCGCCGCCTACGATGGCTTCGAGGCTTCGGCTCGAGTTGCGGCAGCCGGCATCGCGGCTCAACGCCAGGCATGGCTGCAGTCATCGGATCTCGAGCCATGGGTTCAGGACAAGTTGGCAGTCTACTGAAGGGGGGTGCCTTTTCAGATTCCTGGGTACACGGTGGTACTGACCACAGACGCCTCCCTGCAGGGCTGGGGAGCTCATTGTCTAGGCAAGTGCACCCAGGGCCTGTGGTCTCCTTGGGAAGCTGCACAGCAGATCAATCTCCTCGAACTCAGAGCTATTCGATTAGCACTCAAAGCTTTCTCTCCTACCCTGGCTCATCAATCTGTCCTGGTTCAGACAGACAACCAAGTAGCCATGTTTTATGTGAACAAACAGGGCGGGACTGGGTCCAGAATCCTTTGTTGGGAGGCTCAGGACCTTTGTTCATTTGCCCTCAAGCACAATATGCTCCTCAAGGCTGTGTACCTTCCAGGCCAGGACAACTACCTGGCCGACAGATTAAGCAGAATTCTGCAGCCCCATGAGTGGCAGCTGCATCTTTCAGTAGTTCAGAAGATCTTCCTAAAATGGGGTCTCCCTTTGGTAGATCTCTTTGCCAGCCCAATGAACAAGCAACTGCCAAAGTTCTGCTCCAGGCAACCGCATCCCCTGAGAATAGCAGCAGATGCTTTTCTGATTCCATGGTCTCAGGGCCTCCTGTATGCATTTCCTCCCACGCCCTTGGTGGCCCGAACTCTCTTCAGAATTCTTCAGGACAAGGCCTCGGTCCTGCTGTTGGCTCCCAGGTGGCCGAGACAGCCTTGGTTTCCTCTTCTGCTTCAACTGGCGGTGGATCCCCCACTGCCTCTGGGGTTGCAGCCCAACCTTCTCTCACAGGAGCAGGGTTCCCTTCTGCACCCCAATCTCAAAGCTCTCAATTTGATGGCTTGGAGGCTGCAAGGGTAGTTTTGGCTCCCTGGGGCCTACCTCAGGAAGTTGAGGAGGTTGTCCTAGCCTCTAGGAAACAGTCCACTAGGAAAACCTATGCTCTCAAATGGAAAAGGTTTTCTGTGTGGTGTCAGCTACGTACAGAGGATCCTTTCTCCTGTACTGTGCCAGTAGTGCTTCAGTACTTACTGCACTTATCAAATCAGGGACTTAAGTCCAATTCTGTTCTGGTCCACCTCTCAGCTCTAGCAGCTCACCACTCACTGGTGGAGAGACATTCTCTGTCAGGTCACCCCTTGGTGTTCCGCTTTCTCAGGGGCTTGCTTTTGCTCAAGCCTCCAATCCGTCCTCCTGCCCCTGAGCGGGAGTTGAATGTGGTCTTGCAGCAGCTGACTCGCCCACCTTTTGAGCCGATGGCTACTTGTCCCCTACGCTTCCTATCCTGGAAGACACTTCCTGATAGCCCTTACCTCGGCTAGGCGAGTGAGTGAGCTTCAGGCCCTGTTCTGTGATAGGCCTTATACCAGGATTTATAGGAACAGGGTAGTCCTCAGGACTCATCCAAAGTTCCTCCCAAAGGTTGTCTCCTCTTTCCACCTCAATCAGGAGGTGGTTCTTCCAACATTCTTCCCTAGGCCTCATGCAAGCCAGGCTGAAGCAGCCCTGCATACCCTGGACTGTAGGAGGGCCTTATCCTTCTACCTTGACCGTACGCAGGGGCATAGGAGGGCTACTCAGCTCTTCGTATCCTTTGACCCTAATAAGTTGGGGTTGGCTGTGTCCAAGCGTACCTTGTCCATCTGGGTGGCTGACTGTATCACCTGGGCTTACAAGGCGGCTGTCCTTCCCTTGCAGGGTCGGGTCACGGCCCATCGTGTCAGGGCAATGGCTGCCTCAGTGGCTCATCTCCACTCTGTGCCCTTGGTAGACATCTGCAGGGCTGCAACTTGGTCTTCAAACCAGACTTTTGCGGCCCATTACTGTCTGGAGAGGGAGTTCCGTAGGGACATTGCTTTTGGCCAAGTAGTACTCCGGAATCTCTTTGAGGTTTAGGCAACTCCTGCCCTCTGTTGGGCTACTGGTGGAGGTTGTGTCCTTGAAAAGCCTTTCTTTGCTGCTGAGACTAGAGGGAGTTCTCTTGTTCAGCCTGGGTTCCTCGGTAGCCCAGAGCTAGGGAGTCACCCATATGTGAGGACTGACTTCCTGCTTGGTCCTGGAGAAAGAGTAGTTACTCACTTGTAACAGGTGTTCTTCCGGAGCAGCAGGAATCAGTCCTCACAACCCTCCCTCCTCCCCTGGGAGTTGCAGTTGTACATAGTTTATTTTTCATTTTTGTGTGCTGTTCTTAGCTATGTCGTTTGACTGAGGTAAGATGGCACCTTTAGGCGGGAAGGGAACCGCGCATGCGTGCCTGCATTCCCAAAGGCTTTCATAGAAAGCTGGGGAAATGCTCCGCTGGGGCTTCATCGGCGCCAATGACACCCATATGTGAGGACTGATTCCTGCTGCTCCTGGAGAACACCTGTTGCAGGTGAGTAACTACTCTTTCTCTTTAAGTATTTAAAGGTCTGAATCATATTTCCCCTGTCCCTCCTCTCCTCCAAAGTGTACATATTTAGGTCTTCAAGTCTCTTCTCATAAGGCTTCTGACGCAGGCTCCAAATCATTTTGGTCGCTTTCCTCTGAATAGTTTCCAGTCTTTTTACATCTTTTTCAAGATGTGGTCTCCAAAACTGAAGATAGTATTCCAAGTGAGGCCTCACCAGTGACTTATACAGTGGCATAAGTACCTTTTCTTTTCTGCTGGTAATCCCTCTTTGTATGTAGCCTAACATTCTCCTGGCTTTTGCCACCGCCTTGTCACACTGTTTTGCCACCTTGAGATCATCAGAGATAATCACACCAAGGTCTTTCTCCTGAACCGTGCATACCATCCTCTCGCCCCCTATCGCGTACATTTCCCTTGGATTTCTGCTACCCAAGTGCATGACACTGCACTTTTTCGCATTAAATCGTAGTGCCAAGCATTAGACCAGTCTTCCAGCTTTTGTAGATCTTTCCTCATGTTAACCACTCCTTCGGGGGAGTCCACTCTTGCAAATTTTTGTGTCGTCTGCAAAAAGACAGACGTTTCCATTCAGCCGTTCAGCAATATCACTTACAAATACATTGAACAGTGCCGGGCCTAGGACCGAACCCTGGGGCACCTCGCTAATCACCTTCCTCTCATCCGAGTGAGCTCCATGTACAATCACCTTCTGTCGTCTGTCAGTCAACCAATTTCTAATCCAGTTTACCATCTTGGGACTCATCCCCAAGCTACTGAGTTTGTTGACAAGGCTCCTATGAGGAACAGTATCAAAGACTTTGCTGAAATCCAGGTAGATGACATCCATAAAAATGAATAAATAAAATAAATAAACTTTTGTAACTAGAAATAGTTGGGCTCTAGGGTCCACCTATAAGTAACTAATAGGTGAGCTATAAATTTTAATGTAACTTATTATGGGTCTTGCTAAGGTAATTTTTGGAAATTGAGCTAATTTGTTTGCTAAGATAAAGGTTGCAAAAACATGCATTTTGAATATTTCTATAATTGATCTTTCGTATTGAAAACATTGAGTATGTTATGTAAATCCACGAAACAAACTGCTATATTAGTGGCTTTTGAGTTCTGTTTTTAAGAGCAGAATATGAAAAATGTACAAGGATGTGAAGCCTTATTTAAGGCACTATAAATGACTCAGTCAACTGTTAGGGTAAAAATTGATCATGTTGCAATATTCACTTGTCTTTCAGAAACACTGACTTTTATGGTTTTGAAATGAAGTTTAAGCAACCAATAAAATTAACTGTGCTAATGTGCAATGTTTAAAATTTTGTTTCCTTTCTTTTCGTAAGACTAAACCCAGAAAAGCTTGAAAAAGACCTTGATAAATACTCAGAAAGTGCCAAGAAAAGAAAAGGAGCAAGGATCGCTCTTAAAGAGTTTGCAAAATACATAAACGTCCCGGTTTGTGAGACTTTGGAACATTTGTTTGCATTGTTTAATAAGGTAAGAATTCTGTCAAAAGGCCAGTGCAATAATCCCACGATAATGTGCTTTAATAGCTATTCTATAAAATTGATTGCTGACTCCAAATTAAGGACACTAAAGATAATAGATAATTGAGCTCATGCAAGAAAAAATATTGCCTAAATTTATTGTCCAGATATTTGTCTGCATTTTAATAGTTTAACTGGAGTATTCTAAGTATTTTACAAAGTATTTTCTACTTTTTATAGCTGTACATAATTATTTTTCAAAGAAATTACGTTATTGCTGTTTAATTTTAATCCAGGTAGCATTTTAAGTTATACTTTTTGGGTTTGATTCGCCCAAATGAATTTTGGTGTAGTTTGAGGTTTAGTTGTCAGACACTGCAATGAGGCAGAAATTGGAATATGAGTTTAAATTAAGGAACTGTCAGGGTTTTGGGAAGCTGACAGAAACATAGAAACATCATAGCAGATAAAGAACATACAGCCTCTCTAGTCTGCTCTTCCATACCAGCTACTAAGCTTTACAGTCCCTGTTTTTCATTTAGAGAACTTCTGTGATTGTCCCCTGCTTCCTTTAATTCAGATACAGTCCTTGTCTCTATTACCTCCAATGGGAGAATATTCTGTGTATCCTATGACTCTTTCCATAAAGAAATATTTCCGCAAATTACTCCTATCTATCTCCTTTCATCTTCATCCTGTGCCATTGTAAGAGAGGGGTACAAGCTTAATTTCTTTAACATTCCCCCTCCTACAGTGGTAAGACAGTTCAATTCTCAAATTTCTCTCAGCACTCAGTTGAGTCAAGAGGTCAGTTTACTTCTTGCCCAGGGGACAATAGAAGACGTACCCATTTCCCAACAGGGTACAGGGTTTTACTCCCCTTATTTCCTTATTCCAAAGAAAACAGGGGGACACAGACCCATTTTAGACCTCAGAGAACTGAACAAATTCCTTTTCAAAGAGAAATTCAAGATGATTTCTCTGGGAACTCTGCTGCCATACCTTCAGAGTCAGGATTGGCTTTGTTCTCTAGATCTCAAGGATGCTTACACTCATGTCCTCATCCATCCAACTCACCGAAGGTTCCTTCGCTTCCTGTTTCGCTCACCTTGGAATCATTACTAGAGTATCTCCTGCATTTATCTAATGCAGGACTTAAGACTAACTCAGTAAGAGTCCATTTAAGTGCTATTTCAGCTTCTTTAAAGCCTTTAAATGGACAACCTATTTCCTCTCATCCTCTCATAGCGAGATTTATGAGGGGCCTTCTTCTAACTAAGCCTCCCATTAGGCCACCTCCAGTGGCGTGGGACCTGAATCTGGTTTTGGGCATCTCATGAAGCCGCCTTTTGAACCTTTAGCTACTACCTCCTTGAAATTCCTTTCCTGGAAAGTTATTTTTCTCATTGCAATCACATCAGCACGTCGCATAAGTGAATTGCAAGCATTAGTTGCTGATCCTCCTTACACGAGGTTCCATCATGATAAGGTAGTCCTTAGGACTCATCTACACTTTATGCCAAAGGTGGTCTCACCTTTTCATTTAAACCAGGCGGTTTACCTGCCTGTTTTTTTTCCAAGGCCTCGTGCTTCAAATGCAGACAGGAATCTTCATACTTTGGACTGTAAAAGAGTGCTTGCCTTTTACTTGCAAAGGACACAGCAACACAGAAAGTCCTCCCAATTCTTTGTTGCTTTCGATCCTTCTCATTTGGGACTTCCATTCTCCAAGAGAACATTGTCCAACTGGATCGCACAGTGTATTTCTTTTGCCTATCAGAGTAAGAACCTTTCTCTGGAAGGCCATGTCACATCTCACAGTGTGAGAGCCATGGCAGCCTCAATGGCTCATCTACACTCTGTGTCTATTGACGACATCTGTCGAGCAGCTACTTGGGCCTCGGTTCATACCTTCACAGCCCATTACTGCTTAGACAAGGACTCCGACCGGGATGCCTTGTTTGGTCAGGCTGTTCTACGACACCTGTTCCATACTTAATCAACTCCTACCCACCATTCCCGGTAGGATGCCAGAGATCCATGGGGGGAAGTGGAGCCCTTTCTCAGGGGCACACAGCTTCTGGGATCTCCCCTTGGAATCTGTAGCTAGGGAGTCCCCATATGTGAAGACTACATTCCTGCTTGTTCCTGGAGATAGCATAGTTACTCACCTGTAACAGCTGATTTCTGGGAACAGCAGGAATTTAGTCTTCACAACCCACCTACCTCCCCTAGGAGTTGTATCTCTCTTTTCTTTTCTTCCCTCTCTCTCTCTCTCTCTCTCTCTCTCTTTGTCTCAGCTTTAAAACTCAACTGGAGAGAGGCAGTTGGGAAAGGCGGGAAGGCAGCATGCAGGTGCTGTGGGATGCTCCCAAAAGCTTTCTAATTGGACGCTGGGGAGCGTTCCCGTGCAGGCTCCGTCGGTACCGACGATACCCATATGTGAAGATTAAATTCCTGCTGTTCCCGGAGATCACCTGTTAGAGGTGAGTAATTATGCTTTCTCTTGTTAGTCTTAAATAAGTTTCTCCAGGACCAAGCAGGAAGTCAGTCCTCACATATGGGTGATGTCAGCGTCGATGGAGCCCTTGTGCGGAGCAATTCCCCAGCTTTCAAAGAAAGCCTTTGGGAATGCAGCGCACATGCGCGGTCCCCTTCCCGCCCAAGGGTGCCATCTTGCTCAGTCTTCTTTTTTCCGCGGAGCCCGACGGACGTGTGTCCTTGTCACCTGGTTAAAAGTAGATTTTCCTTTGAAGATTCGTCGTTTTTTGCCGGTTTGGAGCCCAGATCTTTTTTTCGTTTTTTGTCCTTCGAGACTAGCGTTCGTGCTCTTTTTCTTTTTCACTGGCAGCCCAGTCGTTTGACCTTGTAGGGGCCCTTTTTCCCCCGATGGCTGCCAGCGGGTTCAAGAAGTGTGATCGGTGCAAGAAACTGATGTCTCTCACCGACACACACGACTGCTGCCTCCGCTGCCTCGGGCCCGATCATGACCCGATGATCTGTGGCCCGTGTGGCAAAATGTCCTGGAAGGCGTTGAGGAGCCATCAGCATCAGTGAGAAAGGATCTTCTCTCTTCGTCAGAGGCCTCGACGTCTCGGGAGTCCAACCACGAGCATCGTCGGGGCTCCCCTGAGTGGGGGGTCTCCCCTCACGGGAAAACAAAAGGGAGAAGAAATCCGTGAGGGCGGCGTCGGTGTACGCTCTTGGTCCCTCGAGGGCCATGTTGCATAGCCCTGACCGCCATCCCGGGTCATCGGAGCCGGAGAGGCCTGCAAAATTGCCTTGTGTGGAGCCGGAGTCCCCGAGTCATGTGAGTGCTGTAGTCCTCGTGGACTCTCCTCCGGGGGAGCCAACGTCAGTCAGGGGCTGCTGAGTCTCCTGAGCTTGGACTCTGGTTTGACAGCCTTGGAGAGCAGTTTGGCTGCCTTCATGGAACAGCAGCGGGTGCTGATCGCCGGTCTGACTGGTGCATCTGCCCCGACCACCGGGACCTCAACGTCCAAGTAGACCCCGGAGACCGAGCCGATTCTTGAGTCCATGTGGTCTTGAGTCGATCCTTGGCCAAGGTCTTCCTCGGCCTCCTGTGCGGGGCCGAGGTCGTTGACGCCGGTACCCTCGGCGTTGGGGCGGATGGCATCGGTGCCTGCCTGGCCGGAGCAGCTCGATTCCTCCTTGGAGGGGTCGGGGTGGGAGACGGAGGACGAGGAGTCCCCAGACACTTTTTGGACCCGGTGCGTCCCATCAGACTCACCGGAGTCCAAGCCTCGGAGAAGGTCCCCTCCGGAGGATACCTGGTTCTTGGACTTCGTGAGGGATATGGCTAAGGCCTTGGCCTTCCTCGCGGATCCAGAGGAGGAGCCTCGAGCCGAAGAGCTTGAGGCCCTCCAGTATGACTCTCCCCCGAGGGAGGCCTTTACTCCCCCGAGGGATGGCCTGTACCGGTTCCTCCGATGCTGGAATGGCTGCTCTTCCGCATGTGGGAGGCACTGGCCTTGGCGCTGGTTTCTCAGCAAATGGGTCGATTCCATTTATCGAGTCCGTAAGAGCCCTGGGTTCCAGAAGACACAGCTACCACACCACTCCATGGTTGTGGAATCAGCCATGCATCATCTGAAGAGTCAGAAGATGCACTCCTCTGTGCCCCCCGGCCGGAAGGCCCGGAACCTGGATGCCTTCGGTAGAAAGTGCTTCCAGGGCTCTATGCTGGCGTGCCGTGTCCAGACTTAACAGCTGTACATGGGCATGTACCTCCAAGACCTGGCAAAGGAGATTGCCGGGTTCTCTGCTGGCCTCTCCGAGGAACCTTTGCAGAGGTTCAAGGCTTTGTCATCAGGGATTCTAGAGTGCTCGAAGTTTATATCTCAAGCAGTCAATGATGGCTTCGAGGCTTCGGCCCGAGTAGCAGCGGCCGGCATCGGTGCACGCCGTCAGGCCTGGCTACAGTCATCGGACCTCGAGCCATGTATCCAGGACAAGTTGGTCGATGTCCCTTGCCGGGGTGAGAACCTCTTTGGCAAACCCATGGCTGATAAGGCTTAAGAAATCGAGACTGAGACTCTCACCAGGACATGGCTGTCCAGAAAGACTTCTGCCCCTTCTCAGAAGAAGAAGGGCTCAGGGAAAAAGCCCTTTTACCCGAGGAAGGCCTCTGCCTACAAATCCTACCCTCAATTCCAGGCCTCTACAGCTCCCCAACAGGGTGAGCAGGCAGCTTTCTTTGTAAAAAAAATTTCGCTGGGGGGGGGGGTGGTAATGGCTGGGGGGGGGGGTTAGGACTGGTGATGGGCTGGGGGGGGGGGTTAGGAGGTGTAATGGCTGTGGGCTGTTTGGGGGTTAGGACTGGTGATGGGCTGGGGGGGGCTAGGACAGGAAATGGACTGATGGGGGGTTAGGAGTGGTGATGGGCTGTGGGGGTTAGGAGTGGTAATGGGCTGGGGGGGTTAGGAGTGGTAATGGCTGTGGGCTGTTGGGGGGTTAGGACTGGTGATGGGCTGGGGGGGTTAGGAGTGGTAATGGCTGTGGGCTGTTGGGGGGGGGCTAGGACTGGTACTGGGCTATGGGGGGCTAGGACAGGAAATGGGCTGATGGGGGGGTTAGGAGTGGTGATGGGCTGGGGGAGGTTAGGAGTGGTGATGGGCTATGGGGGGCTATGGGCTATGGGGGAGCTAAGTCTATATGGGCTGATGGGATAGCTAAGTCTATATGGGCTGATGGGATTAGGACTGGAAGTGGGTTGATGGGGGCTTAGGACTGGTAATGGGCTATGGGGGGCTAGGACAGGAAATGGGCTGATGGGGAGGGGTTAGGACTTGAGGTGGGCTGTTGGGTGGGGTTAGGACTGGTAATGGACTATGGGGGGCTAGGACAGGAAATGGGCTGATGGGGAGGGGTTAGGACTTGAGGTGGGCTGTTGGGTGGGGTTAGGACTGGTAATGGGCTATGGGGGGCTAGGACAGGAAATGGGCTGATGGGGAGGGTTAGGACTTGAGGTGGGCTTTTGGGTGGGGTTAGGACTGGAAATGGGCTGATGGGGGGTTAACACTGGAGGTGGTCTGATGGGGTTAGGACTGGTAATGGGCTATGGGGGGGTTTGGACTGATAATGGGCTATGGGGGGGCTGGGACAAGAAATGGGCTGATGGGGAGGGGTTAGGACTTGAGGTGGGCTGATGGGGTTAGGACTGGTATTGGGCTGTGGGCTGATGGGGGGGTTAGGACTGGCAATGGGCTATGGGGGGGTTAAGACTGGTAATGGGCTGTTGGCTGATGGGGCTGTCTGGTAATGGGCTATGGGGGGTTAGGACTGATCATGGACTATGGGGGGGCTAGGACAGGAAATGGGCTGATGGGGAGGGTTAGGACTTGAGGTGGGCTGATGGGGTTAGGACTGGTAATGGACTGTGGGCTGATGGGGGGGTTAGGACTGGCAATGGGCTATGGGGGGCTGACTGCAAATGGGTTGATGGGGGTTAGGACTGGAAGTGGGCTGATGGGGGGGTTAGGACTGGAAGTGGGCTGATGGGGGTTAGGACTGGTAGTGGGTTATAGGGGGGCTGAAACTGAACATGGGGTGATGGGGGGTTAGGACTGGAAGTGGGTTGATGAGGGGGGCTAGGACTGGTATTGGGTTGGGGGGTTTCTAGGACTGGAAATGGGTTGGGGGGCTGCTAGGACTGGAAATGGGCTGATGCAGGGACTAGAAGGGAATGGATGCTGGGTAAGGCTGGAACTAGAAGGGAGCTGGTGTTGGGGGAGGATTAGAATGGGATGGGGCTGGGAGAGTAAAATGGAGAGGGGAAAAATATTTTGTGTGGGAGGGATAAAAAATCTACAATTGGCCGGGTATTGGGAGAATAAGTGGGGATTGAGGATGGAGGGGTAAATTTTGAGTAGATGAAATAGGAATGAGGAAAGAGCAAAAGGAGAAAGATTAGTATGTTAAAGCAGATGTAGAGAGAGAATGGAAAAAAAAAACAAGAAGACAGAAGAAAGGACAAATGGACAGCAGATGGAGAGTTAGCAGAAGACACGAAGAAACCAGAAGAAAGTGGCTGGAACAATTGCAACTGAAAAAAAATGCACAAAAGGTAGAAAAATATCTCTTTATTTTGAATTTATTAACTGGAATATGTCAGCTCTGGGAAATGTGCATCATTAATTTTTGCGCTTTTTTAAGTACAAGAGGAAATTAATTTATAGTTTTATTTCTACAGTGTTGTTGTATATTCCAAGTTTGGCTTTTGGGGTTCCCAGTTTAATTATTGTCTTCCTGTTTCTAAATTGTGATTCCTTGTTTGGTGATGGTCTGTTCTGCATGTGTAACTGAGCTGAGGTATTCTGTTTATATAATTCCTATTTGACATTGCCACTTGTTCTTTCCCCAGTAGGTCATGTATTGTTGTTCTCTGAAATGTATTGGTTTAATATTTGCAGTGTTGCCTTTTGATAGTTAGGGTATGGTGCTTTGTGAGTCCTGGTAGTGCTGTTAGGATACGGCGGGTTTGCTATGGGTTCTAAATGGGCAGCGTTTGTAGTAGTTCCTAATGTGCCTGGCGGTTGGTACTGGATTATAGTAATGTAGAAACCTTTTAGTCTTTCTTTATCCATATACTCATTAAGAGGCATGTTTACTAAAAGTTAGTGTATGGTAACATTATGCAAATATTTATGCAAATGAGGCACCTTATGCAAATGAGGCTTTAATTGACGTGCTGGCACTTTGAGGAAATTCTTTGGTTTTGTGCGGCAGTTTGGGCACTCGGGCTCAAAAAGGTTAGCCATCACTGCTCTAGGCTTTCCCTGTGGCTGCAAAGATCCCTGCACTATCCCAAAGGGATTCTTTCCTCAGGTTTTACCTAGCTAATCATCACAATATATATAAATACACACACCTTCCTGTTCAAGTTGCTTTATGTCACATCTCTCTCTTAGAGAGATGTTTGAAGTTTTCCTCCTAGAAAGGTTGCCTTAGTACATTTGTTCAGGCCAAAAGTCAACCTGATGTCATCAGGAAAGTTTTTTAAAGCTGGTACATAATTTCCTTTTAAATTCATAAATCCTAATGTGCAAAAAAAAAAAGATATTGAATCACAGACAAATTCTATAAATTTCAATATAAAGCTTTCAGCCATTGTTGAATATATTGCCATTCATTAACTGTGGAATACAAAATTTTAAAAACAAACAACAACCAAAAGCTAAGGACCTAATATTCAAAGAGATTTATGCAGTTTGCTAGACTTGAAAACCACATAAACCCCGCTGAACCCAATATTCAGTGGCACTAACCAGCTAGTGCTGCTGAAAATCCACACGATCTGGATAGTGCTGGGGCAGTCCATGAGTGAGGCTGGGGTGGTTCTGGCATCAGTCTCGTTATCAATAATTTTCAGCCAGCTAACTGGATAGGTAACAACATAAGAACATAAGATATGCCATACTGGGTCAGACCAAGGTCCATCAAGCCCAGCATTCTGTTTCCAACAGTGGCCAATCTAGGTCATACGTACCTAGCAGTTTCCCCAAGGGACACAGGTTCCACAATGCTTGTACTGGTTCAAGCATTGATATCCTGGGTCCTTCTTAATAATGGTTTATGGACCTTTCCTCCAGGAACTTGTCCAAACCTTTTTTAAACCCAGCTACACTAACAGCCTTTACTACATCCTCCGGTAACAAATTCCAGAGTTTGATTACACGTTGAGTGAAAAAATATTTTCTTTTATTAGTCTTAAACAGTTTACCCTGTAGCTTCATTGCATGTCCCCTAGTCTTTCCATATTCTGATAAGGTAAACAATCGATCTACGTTTACCCGTTCCACTCCGTTCATTAATTTATAGACTTCTATCATATCTCCCCTCAGCCGTCTCTTCTCCAGGCTAAAGAGCCCCAACCTTTTTAGCCTTTCTTCATAGGAGTAGCCTTCCATCCCCTTTACCATTTTGGTGGCTCTTCTCTGAACCTTTTCTAAAATCGCTATATCCTTTTTAAGATACGGCGACCAAAATTGCACACAATATTCAAGGTGCGGTCTCACCATGGAACGATATAGAGGCATTATAATATCTTTTGTTTTATTTTCCATTCCTTTCCTTATCATACCTAGCATTCTATTTGCTCTCTTGGCCGCCGCTGCACACTGGGCCGAGGGTTTTAACAAGGTATCCACAATGACGCCTAAATCTTTTTCCTGGGTGGTGGTTCCTAATGTGGAACCTTGCATCGTGTAACCATAGTTTGGGTTGTTCTTCCCTAGGTGCATAACCTTGCACTTCTCCACATTAAATTTCATCTGCCATTTTGATGCCCAGTCTTCCAACTTATCAAGATCCTCTTGCAATCTTCCACAGTCCTCCCGGGTTTCAACAACTCTAAATAGTTTTGTGTCATCTGCAAATTTGATAACCTCACTTGTTATTCCACTTTCCAGGTCATTTATGAATATGTCAAAAAGCAGCGGACCCAGCACAGATCCCTGGGGTACACCACTATTCACCTTTCTCCATTGGGAAAATTGGCCATTTAGCCCTACCCTCTGCTTTCTATCTTTTAACCAGTTCCTGATCCACAGTAGTACACTGCCTCCTATCCCATGACTCTTTAGTTTTGCCAAAAGTCTCTCATGAGGTCAATGGCTGTCCTAACTTTATGCAGTTTTGCTATCTGGTTAGCTGATGAATAATACTGCAGGTGAACAGTTGCTAGGGGTTCAAACGGAAGTATGAGAAGCTGAGTCAAGACCATGTTCAGATCCCACGCCACTGGAGGTGGTCGAATGGGTGGCTTAGAGAGGAGGAGGCTTCCCTTGAAATGCACCACAAGAGGGTGCACTGCGATGGATTGACCATCAATTGGCTTGTGAAAAGCTGCAATGGCACTGAGGTGAACTTGAACCAAATTGGTCTTTAGTCCTGAAGAAAATAACTGCAATAGATACTGCAGAAGTGCAGACACTGGTGCATCAAAGGGATTGAGATTATCTTGTGACCACTATGATCCAAATCTGCGCCATTTGAATGAGTAAGCCCATCTGTTGGAGGGTTTCCTGGAAGGCAGAAGAATGTTCTTTACTTCCTGAGGAAGGTGGAGATGCTGGAGCATCACCCCTTCAGCAGCCATGCAGTCAGACAGAGAGATTGCAGATTGGGATGTAAGACTGTTCTGTCGTTCTGGGATAGAAGACCCGGAGAGCAGCCCAGGCAGAATGGTTGCATCTGTTGCAGGCAAAGCAGAAGGGAAAACCAGGGTTGATGGGGCCGGGAAGGGGCTTTGAGAATCATAGTGCCTCTGTTGAGCTGGAGTTTGAAGAGGGTCTTCGGTATGAGGGGTGTGGGGGGAAATGCATAAAGCAGTCCCTGACCCAAATGTAGGTGCAAAGCATCATTTGCTTGGCTTAGTTGGATGGAATTCTGGAACAGAACTGCGGAAGTTTGCTGTTCCGTGGAGTGGCAAAGAGGTCGATGACTGGTATTCCCCAGGTTTTGAAGATCTGTGCCACTGTATGAGGATTTAGACTCCACTCGTGTGGTTGGAGGATTCAACTGAGCCTGTCTGCAATGTGATTCTGATTGCCGGCAATATACGCTGCATGAAAGTATATGTGGTGAGAGATGGTTAAGTTCCACAGGCAATAGGCCTCTTTGCAGAGGGGAAGTGAGCCTATCCTGCCTTGCTTGTTCACATAGAGCATTGCCACCTGGCTACCTATCCTGACAAGCACATGCTGTTCATGAATGGTATTGAAAAACATGCAGGGAATTCATGATTGCCCAAAGTTTCAACAAGTTGATCTGTAAGGATGACTCCTGAGTTGTCCACAGGCCTTAAGTGGACACTGACTCCAGGTGGGCTCCCCAACCCAGTTTGGCGCATCCATGATTAGGGTGTGTTGAGGTTGAGGCATCCGAAAAGGTAGCCTTCCCAGCAGGTTTGCTGAAGTGCACCACCATAAGAGGGATTGGGCTAGTGGGTGGATGATCTCAATGATATCCCATAGGTGTCCTGTAGATTGTGTCCATTGGGATGCTAGGGTCCATTACGCTAAGTGCATATGTAGTCTTGCATATGGCACCACCTGCACTGTGGATACTATGTGGCCCAAGAGACGAAAGAAGTTTCAAGCTGTCAAGCTTGTCTGTTGACGTATGTGGATGACTAGGATTACTAGTCAGTCCATACGGTCTAGTGGTAGAAAGGCACTAGATAGCTGAGTGTCTAGCTCAGCTCCTATGAATACCTATCTTTGAGTTGGGGTTAGATGGGACTTTGGGAAGTTTACTACAAATCCCAGGTGTTGCAGCGTTGCGAGGGTGGTTTGGAGTGAAGTGCAGAGTTCTCCTGGAGAGTATGCCTTAATCAACCAGTCGTCTAAGTAAGGGAAGACAAAGGGGCTTGTTTACAAAGCCGCGTTAGTGGTTTCCGATCGTTATCAGAGCCACGGCTCCATTGATTTCAAAGGGGCCGCAGCTCGAATAATGATCAATGGGGCCGTGGGTCCGATAACGATTGTAAACCGCTACCGCGGCTTTGTAAAAAAGCCCCAAAGATTCCCTTGCCTTGCAGGTAGGCTGCTACCACTGACATGCATTTTGTGAACACCCTGGGAGCAGATGCCAGGCCGAAGGGGAGGACTCTGTACTGGTAGTGGGTCCCCTGAAAGGCAAAGCAAAGATATTTCCTGTGTTCTGGATATATCAGGATATGTGTATATGCATCTTTGAGATCTAGGGAACATAGCCCATCTTGTTCCTGAAAATAGAGTAGGAGAGTTACGAGGGAAATCATTTTGAACTTTTCCTTGACCAGGAATTTGTTGAGATTTCGGAGGTAAAGGATAGGCCTGTATCCTCCTGACTTCGTCGGTATGAGAAAGTAAGAAGCGTAAAAGCCCTCATAAAGTTCTTGTTGTAGAACCTCTGCTATGGACCCTTGAGTGGGTAGTTTGGAGATTTCCTCTTTGAGTAGGGCCCTGGGGATAGGTTGGAGAGGATATTCGCTTCTGAAGTGAGGCGGAGGAGGTTGTTTGAGGTTTAATTGGTACCACTCATGAGTGATGTTTAGGGGCCACTGTTCTGAGGTGATCATTTGCCAATGGTTGGCAAAGAAACAAAGCTGACCTACTATTTTTGTTGGATTGGGCCTTTGCAAGAGCAAGATGACCATGTCCCCCAGGACGGAGTCAAAAGCTGGGTGTCGCTTATGGCTCACTTGCTTGCTGTTGTTGAGCTTCTTAGCAGATTTAGGCACCTGTTGCTTGCCCTGAGGCTGGTAAGATGGTTGTGAATAAGAAAAGAAGAACCTCTTCTTTTTAGGATAGAAAGACTTCTTTGTTGCTGGTTTCTTTTTTAAGAGGTCAGCAGTCTTTCTGGAGAGCCTCTGCAGAATGGGATCATCAGTTTCAAGCTCTCCAGCTTTTTCACTCCAGTTTTTATTAAAGAGATTTTCCCCAGTGCAGGGGATGTTTCCCAATTTATCTTGGACCCATTACTCTTGGTCTGAGGCCTATAACCATACTAGTCTTCAAACACCGCTGGCAATAGCTGATGCCCTGCTGGTGGATTCGAATGCATTGGAGACTGCCCTGTTCACAAACTTGGAGACATTTTGGCTGTTTTTGAGGACTATCTCAAAAGCTGGTCTCTTTTCCTCTGGGATGAAGGGAAGGAAGGCTTCCCAATTCTTATTGATTTCCTTAAGGAACATTCCCATATATAAGGTGTAGGAATTAAACCTACTTGCCAGCATGGAGGCTTGAAAAGAATGTCAAGCAAAAGAATCAAGATTTTCAGTCTTAGCCCCCCCCCCCCATAGCCCATTACCAGTCCTAACCTCCATCAGCCCACTTCCAGTCCTAACCCCCCCATCAGCCCACCTCCAGTCCTAACCCCCCCCATCAGCCCACTTCCAGTCCTAACCCCCCCATCAGCTCATTTCCAGTCTTAGCCCCCCATAGCCCATTACAAGTTCTAACCCCCCCATCAGCCCACTTCCAGTCCTAACTCCCCCCCCATCAGCCCATTTCCAGTCTTAGGCCCCACCCCCATAGCCCATTACCAGTCCTAACCTCCCCATCAGCCCATTTCCAGTCTTAGCTCCCCCATAGCCCATTAAAAGTCCTAACCCCCCCATCAGCCCACTTCCAGTCCTAACCCCCCTTCAGCCCATTACCAGTCCTAACCCCCTCCCCCTCATCAGCCCAGGTAGATTAAAAAACAAACAACCGGGCTGCTGCTGCCGCTGCCGCTGTGGCCGGGGCTGGATAATGTGTCCCGGGGCCCCCCCCCCCCTGCCTGTCAGAGCCCTCCATCCCTGCAGCATCAGCTCCCTCAGCGTGGGATTTTCAGAGCCACAAAGGGAGAGTTTCCCTTTCTCTCGGCTCTGTTAAGCCCACTGGGGCTGATGGGAAACAGGAAATGCCTGTTTCCCATCAGCCCTGGCATGATTAACAGAGCCGCAAGAAAGAAACTCTCCCTTTGCGGCTCTGAAAGCCGATGCTGAGGGAGCTGATGCTGAAGGGAGGGCTCTGCTGGGCTGGGGGGCCCCCGCGGGACGCTTGATTCTGCCTCTGCCATGGCAGCAGCGGCAGCAGTAGCCAGGTTTTTTTTTTTTAAATCTACCTGGACTGATGCAGAATGTTGTTTGCGTGGGGCCCCCTGAAATGCAGGACCCTGTGCAAACAACATTCTTGCTCAATGGACAGGCCGGCCCTGCAAGCATGGGGGTATGCATTAACTGTTGTTTGATGTCACAGAGGCAGACTTGGTGGGTCTTCTATCTTAGAAACAATCATTCATCACTTGTGCAGCTCAGTTTCACATACATCTCTCAGCTGGTCTGCATCAGTGCTCAGCCAACCACCCCTCACCTGCTGCCACTGTCTACACTGCAGTGGGCGCATTCCTGATAATACCCCAGAATATTGTCAATGTGCTCACAGGTCTCATCTGTGTGACCATTTTATTCAGGGTTACTCAATCAATGGGCCAATCTGCATGACAGGGGAAATGGTCTTTATTTATTTATTTTATTTATTTGGTTTTATATACCACGCTATTTTAAATCAGCGCTGTTTACAGCATAACAACTCAGTACATAGAACAGGTTTACATTGAACAAGTAACAGGGATTAACAATTAGAACAATACAACAGCAGTCTTCAATAGCAAAGGTGATCATATGTTAAAGACTACAATAACAGTAAACTATCTTGAACGTTACCAGTAAGAAGGTGGTGCAGCTTGGGACAAATGAGGTGTATAGAACTGGATTATTTAGAACAGTCCTCTGTGCTCCTATGGATCATCTCCCCAGCAAACAGGAGGGATGTGAGAAATGAAGTTGCATGGCAGATGAATGCAGACTGTGTAAAGTGTGGGCTCCTGGCAGGATGTTAGGGAAGGATGGGGGGATAAATGGAGGAATAGTGGAAGGAGACTAAGAGGTACAGCCAGGGCCGGCCCGTCCATTGAGCAAGAATGTCTTTTGCACAGGGCCCCGCGTTTCAGGGGGCCCCGCGCAAAGAACATTCTGCTTTTTTTTTTATTACATTTAAAAACAAAAACCTGGCTCTAGCTGCTGCCGCTGCCGCGTCCGTCGCAGCAGCGGCAGAATGGCGTGTCCCGCGGGGCCCCTTCTCCTCTTCGAGCCCTCTGCAAGGGCTTTCAGATTCGCGAAGGGAGAGTTGTGCTCCCTCGCGTCTCTGTAAAGCCCGCAGGGGCTAATGGGAAATTTCCCTTCAGCCCCTTTAGACGCGAGGGGCTGATGGGAAATTTCCCATTAGCCCCTGCGGGCTTTACAGAGACGCGAGGGAGCACTCTCCCTTCGTGAATCTGAAAGCCCTTGCAGAGGGCTCGACGTGGAGAGGGGGCCCCGCGGGACACGCCATTCTGCCGCTGCTGCGACGGACGCGGCAGCAGCTAGAGCCAGGTTTTTGTTTTTAAATTTGCCGGAAGGGAAGGGAAGGGAAGGGAAGGGGGGGGGGCTGATGGAGGCTGTCTGGAAATGGGGTGATGGGGGGTTAGGACTGGAAATGTGCAAGGGGGGGGGGGTTAGGACTGCAAATGTGCAAGGGGGGGGGTTAGGACTGGAAATGTGCAAGGGGGGGGGTAAGAAGGGAAATGGGCTGGGACTGATGGAGGCTGACTTGAAATGGGCTGGGGGGGGGGTTAGGACTGGAAATGGGCTGGAGGGGGGGTTAGGACTGGAAATGGGCTGGGGCTGTTGGAGGCTGAATGGAAATGGGCTGGGGAGGGGTTACGACTGGAAAGGGGCTGGGGGGGGTTTAAGACTGCTAATGGGCTGGGGCTGATGGAGGCTGACTGGAAATGGGCTGGGGGGGTTAAGACTGGTAATGGGCTGGGGGTTGATGTAGGCTGACTGGAAATGGGGTGATGGGGGGTTAGGACTGGAAATGGGCTGGGGGGGTTAAGACTGGTAATGGGCTGTGGGCTGATGGGGGCTGTCTGGAAATAGGGTGATGGGGGTTAGGATTGCTAATGGGCTATGGTGGGGGGGTTAGGAGTGCTGATGGGCTATGGGGCGCTAGGACAGGAAAAGGGCTGATGGGGAGGGGTTAGGACTTGAGGTGGGCTGATGTGGTTAGGACTAGTAATGGGCTGTGGGCTGATGGGGGGGGTTAGGACTGGCAATGGGCTATGGGGGGCTGACTGGAAATGGGCTGATGGGGTTAAGACTGGAAGTGGGCTGATGGGGGGTTAGGACTGGTAATGGGTTATAGGGGGGGGCTTAAACTGAAAATGGGTTGATGGGGGGCTAGGACTGGTAATGGGTTGGGGGATTGCTATGACTGGAAATGGACTGAGTGGACGGGGAGGCTTGAACTGCAAATAGCTGATGGGGAGGGAGCTTGGAATGGAAATGTGCTGTGAGGGAAGGGAGCTAGAACTGAAAATGGGCTGATGGAGCAGCTAGGATAGGACTGGAAATGGGCTGTTGGGGGGAGCTAAGATTGGAAATGGGCTGTGGTGGGGGCTTGAATTGAAATGGACTCATGGAGGGGCTAGAACTGGAAGTAGGCTCATGGGGGGGCTTGGACTGGAATTGGGCTGAGTGGAGGGGAGCTAGGATTTGACATGGGCTGATGGTGGGGCTAGGAAATGACTAGAAATGGGCTGATGGGGGGCTAGGATTGGAAATGAGCTGATGAAGGGACTCAGACTGAAAATGGATGGGGGAGCTAGGACTGGAAATGGGCTGATGCAGGGACTAGAAGGGAATGGATGCTGGGTGAGACTGGAACTAGAAGGGAGCTGATGTTGGGGGAGGATTAGAATGGGATGGGGCTGGGAGAGTAAAATGGAGAGGGGAAAAATATTTTGTGTGGGAGGGATGAAAAATCTACAATTGGCCGGGTATTGGGAGAGTAAGTGGGGATTGAGGATGGAGGGGTAAAATTTGTGTGGATGAAATAAGAATGAGGAAAGAGCAAAAGGATAAAGATTAGTATGTTAAAGCAGATGTAGAGAGAGAGGATGGAAAGAAAACTAGAAGAGAGAAGAAAGGACAAATGGACAGCAGACGATGGAGAGTTAGCAGAAAACATGAAGAAACCAGAAGAAAGTGGCTGGAGCAATTGCAACTGAAAAAAAATGCACAAAAGGTAGAAATATATCTCTTTATTTTGAATTTATTAACTGGAATATGAAAGTTCTGGGAAATGTGCATCATTAACGTCTGCGCTTTGTTTGGTACAAGAGGAAATTGATTTATAGTTTTATTTCTACAGTGTTGTTGTACATTCCAAGTTTGGCTTTTGGGGTTCCCAGTTTAAATTATTGCCTTCCTGTTTCTAAATTGCGATTCCTTGTTTGGTGATGGTCTATGTTCTGCATGTGTAACTGAGCTGAGGTATTCTGTTTATGTAATTCCTATTTGACATTGCCACTTGTTCTCTTTCCCCAGTATTCTCTGAATGTACTGGTTTAATATTTGCAGTGTTTCCTTTTGATAGGTAGGGACTGGTGCTTTGTGAGTCCTGGTAATGCTGTCAGGATACAGCGGGTTTGCTATGGGTTCTAAATGGGCAGCGTTTGTAGTAGTTCCTAATGTGCCTGGCGGTTGGCACTGGATTATAGTAATGTAGAAATCTTTTAGTCTTTCTTTATCCATACACTCATTAAGAGACATGTTTACTAAAAGTTAGTGTATGGTAACATTATGCAAATATTTATGCAAATAAGGCCACTTATGCAAATGAGGCCCCGCACCGAGTCTCCGCACATGGCCCCGCACCCCCCTTGGGCCGCCCCTGGGTACAGCTGACAGTTATACACATTGAGGTGGCTTAGCTGCAGGCAGGAGGAATATCATTGCAGAGAAGGGAAGCAGTTGCAGAATGATAGCAAGGTGAGGATTTCAGTGAGCCCGCTCAGGAGTAGCAATGTGGGATACGTGGCCATATCTGTGCAAGGCTCAGAGAGGGTGCTGTGTTCCATTCCCATCAGGAGAGACCTCATACATATCAGGAGGAGCAGAACTGCTTGCTTTATCCACCTGTCTTAGTGACTGGGAGAACAGCATAGCAGCACATACAGAGGTGATGTGACACCCAGACCTTCACAGAGTGAGGTGTGCATGATACCTCCCTTTGTGCCACAGTGTTGTTCTTGGGATGAGAGACTGCAACCTAACCTGCATCTCTCACACACAACCTAACTATGGTGACATGACTGTACAAATGATACCCCCACATTCCAGTGACATTATGATGTCCCCAAATTCCCCAAACAGTACACTGTGGAGCAAGGTTTGTGAACCCCAGTCCTGGAGTCCCGCAATGCAGCCTGGTTTTCTGGATGTCCCTTATGAATATCTATATGATATATTTGCCGAGAATGGGAGGTAATGGATGAATAGATATCTCATGAGTATTCACTATGCACATCCTGAAAACCTAGCTAGATTGTGGTACGCCAGGACTGGAGTTCACCACCCCTGGTGTAGATAGTACTAGGAATGAGGACATCGCAACTCATAACCATGACCTCTGGAGCAAACCCTGTAACTGAATGAGAGCTGCCATGTAATACCGCTGCCAGGCCCATTTCACTTCTCTCCTGAGGCCTGTTGCTCTATAGCCCATGTTTCAATATCCATTCTCTGTGGCCTGACACTGTTTTGCTCTACAAGCTGTGCACATGCCTTCTGTTCACCCAGCACTTCAGTGAATGTACTCAGTGAATCTGACCATCTCCACAAATGTTGTCGTAGTCACCCACCATGGGCACATTCCATTTTCTGATGGCTTCTCTCTTGTCTTAAATGACATCTGCTTCAGTGATGTCCTAGACAGCAACTATTTGTACAGACAAAGTATGGGACTTTCAGAAAGCCTTTGACACTTTCAGAAAGCCTTTGACAAGGTCTCTCATCAGAGATTTTTGGCAAAACTAAAGAGTCATGGGATAGGAGGCAATGTACTATTGTGGATCAGGAACTGGTTAAAAGATAGAAAGCAGAGGGTAGGGCTAAATGGCCAATTTTCCCAATGGAGAAAGGTGAATAGTGGTGTACCCCAGGGATCTGTGCTGGGTCCGCTGCTTTTTGACATATTCATAAATGACCTGGAAAGGGGAATAACGAGTGAGGTTATCAAATTTGCAGATGACACAAAACTATTTAAAGTTGTTAAAACCCAAGAGGATTGTGGAAAATTTCAAGAGGATCTTGATAAATTGGAAGACTGGGCATCAAAATGGCAGATGAAATTTAATGTGGACAAGTGCAAAGTTATGCATCTAGGGAAGAACAACCCAAACTATGGTTACACGATGCATGGTTCCACATTAGGAACCACCACCCAGGAAAAAGATTTAGGCGTCATTGTGGATAACATGTTAAAACCCTCAGCCCAGTGTGCAGCGGTAGCCAAGAGAGCAAATAGAATGCTAGGTATGATAAGGAAAGGAATGGAAAATAAAACAAAAGATATTATAATGCCTCTATATCATTCCATGGTGAGACTGCGCCTTGAATATTGTGTGCAATTCTGGTTGCCGTATCTTAAAAAGGATATAGCGTTATTAGAAAAGGTTCAGAGGAGAGCCACCAAAATGGTAAAGGGGATGGAAGGATACTCCTATGAAGAAAGGCTAAAAAGGTTAGGGCTCTTTAACCTAGAAAAGAGACAGTTAAGGGGAGATATGATAGAAATCTATAAATTAATGAACGGAGTGGAACGGGTAAGTGTAGATTGATTGTTTATGTTATCAGGTTATAGAAAGACTAGGGGACATGCAATGAAGCTACAGGGTAAACTATTTAAGACTAATAAAAGAAAATATTTTTTCACTCAACGTGTAATCAAACTCTGGAATTTGTTACCGGAGGATGTAGTAAAGGCTGTTAGTGTAGCTGGGTTTAAAAAAGGTTTGGACAAGTTCCTGGAGGAAAGGTCCATAAACCATTATTAAGAAGGGACCCAGGATATCAATGCTTGACCCAGTACAAGCATTGTGGAACCTGTGTCTTTTGGGGAAACTGCTAGGTATGTATGACCTAGACTGGCCACTGTTGGTAACAGGATACTGGGCTTGATGGACCTTGGTCTGACCCAGTATGGCATATCTTATCTTCTTATATTCTTATGTTCTGCCTATTCCTCACAATGATCATTCACACCATGATGTCTGTGACATGGGGGTTGGGGGCATAGGTGAAGGACATGAACAACATATTTGCTCTATCTTATCTTGCTTGCACACATCTCCCCACAAAATGATCACACAGCAAGCACGATCTGCAATTGCACATGTCATGAGAAGGTATCCACTGAGTCCTATTCTGTGTGATTTCCATGCTGTCTCTGTTTGAGATGGAGAATGGCCTGGAGAAACATGACCCCTGCATCTTCTTTGGGCCACTTCTGTTCCCCAGAATTAAAGGTTTGCATAGGTCCGCCGATATCTGCTTATGTCTTGCAGCTATGTATGTCCCATGGGCTGTGTGTTCATATTTTGAAACAACTGTATGCTGGTAGCTGCCTGTCTGCACCTGACCACATACGGAAATTGATTGCACCTATGTGCTCACTGCCTTTGCAGGGGACCCCTTAGATGACTGGCCGGTGAGTGTGATGAGTTGGCAGAAACACATCATGTGGGTAATTTAGGTGATTATGTGTGTTGACAGACCCAGAAAGGGAGGATGGCAGGCAGTCCACTGTGATCTTGTTAATGTGTATAAAGCCATCATTGTTCCATATGCTAGTAGTAATTCATGGCATTCATGCAATATTTGTTACCAGTTATCATATGTTCACAAGAGTTCAATCAGCTACTGGCTGCAGCAGCAGCAGCAGACTGGTATGAATCATTCCTACATGTGGGCCATTATAGGCAGAGACCTGTACCTCTCCTTTTGACAGGCAATGCAATGCTAAACACATGCAGCTATGTGCCTGCATGCATGTCATCCCAACACCAGTTCATGCCTATGGCCGGCCTGAGAAGACTGTTGATATGCATAGACATCAGTGACACATATATGCTCTGCCAGGAAGGAGGCTATGCAGGTACTGTGAGGCCTTGCATGCACTAATGTATTTGAAACATATTCAAATTGCATTTGTGACATGACATCTGCCTTCTCAGACTACATAAACTTTGCTGGTAGCATACTCTGTACTGACTGTTCACTCTCAACTAAAGAATACTTCCATCAGTTATGTGTTAGTTGCAACCACTTTCCGTCACCTCAACACACTTTGCAGTGTTGCACTTTGATGTGATGTAATGTGTTTTGTGGTGAGTAAATGTTTTTTGCTCACAACATGTTTTATTGACATACATAACATCTGACATCAGTGATGCGAGGGGGTACCCAAAAAAACCAGGAATTATTTTTTAAAAGCTATTTATTTCAAATTCTTTACAAAACAACCTTATCCCCTTCAAAATACTCTCCATTACAACTGATACATTTGTCCCACCGGTGCTTCCACTGTTCGAAACATTTTTTGTAGTCATCTTTAGAAACGGCTGACAGCTCCTCCCTCGTTTTTTTCTTGACTTCTTCAATGTTGTCAAATCGGTGTCCTTTCATGCCCCTTTTCATGCGTGGAAATAAGAAAAAGTTGCACGGAGCCAGGTCAGGCGAGTAAGGTGCGTGGGGCAGCGGAACCATGCCATTTTTAGCCAAAAACTGTCTAACAGAGATGGCTGTGTGTGTGTAGGTGCGTTGTCGTGGTGGAAGAACCAGTCTCCTGTCTGCCACAAATCGGGTCTTTTTTGACGAACACTGTTGCGCAATCTTCTTAAAACTTCCAAATAAAAGGTTTGATTGATGGTCTGACCTGGGGGAACAAACTCTGAATGAACTACCCCCTTGGCATCAAAAAAGCAAATCAGCATTGTTTTGATGTTTGATTTGACTTGACGACATTTTTTTGGACGGGGTGACGATGACGTCTTCCATTGGCTTGACTGTTGCTTTGTTTCTGGGTCGTAACCATAGCACCATGACTCATCACCTGTAATGACCTTTGAAAGAAAATCTGGATCAGTTTCAAGCTGTTGTTTCAAAACACGACATGTTTCAACTCGATGTTCCTTTTGATTGTCAGTCAGAACCCGAGGAACAAACTTGGCAGCAACCCTTTTCATTCCCAAATCTTCCGTTAAAATTCGCTGAACCGAGCTCCAAGATAACCCACTAATCTCTGACAGTTGATCAATTGTCTGTCGATGGTCTGTGAGCACAAGCTCTCTAATTTTTTCAATATTTTCATCGATTCGGGCAGTTGATGGACGCCCAGAACGAGGTTTGTCATCAATCGACATGTCGCCATTTTTAAACCGAGCAAACCACTGGTACACTTGACTTTTTCCCATAGCGTCATCTTGATAAGCTGTTTTCAACATTAAAACAGTTTCAGCAGCATTTTTACCGAGTAGAAAACAAAATTTCACAGCTGCACGTTGTTCACTTAAACTTGTCATCATAAAAAAAGAAACAAGAACAAAACAGCGCTAGCAAAAACAATCACTGCAGATGAACAGAACAAGCCAGGTCGACAACACAGGCGGCACTGAACTGACAATGAGTTGCACTATACACGCCTAGCGGCAGAAGTGCGTACTACACAAGCTCCGCCCACGGCAATGTTATTCCTGGTTTTTTTGGGTACCTCCTCGTACAGCTGCATACTGCATGAGGACAGCATGGCAGCCCGATCCAGGAGGCCATGCTTCAAAAATGGGGACCTGCACCTATTGACCAGCCTCATCAGTGCAAGCAGAAGAAGCTCTTCCCCACATCCAGTGCGCACCATGACAAGGGGCAGCTGCACCGCTCATGGCAGCATGTGGGACAGCATTTCAATGAAAGCAGTCACTACTCAAGGACAGTAAGTACATGTGCACTGAAACCCTTTACACATATATCTACATTATGTCCATCACATAGCTGATGTACCACCATTTTCAAACATGCTTGTGTTTATAGCCTAGCTCACAAGGACTGGGGTACCTTCATGCAGGGCCGGGCCAGGCTAGGGGTTTCTTCAACCTAAGACAGGGTCTGCAGCTATGCTGCCATCTACATGTTCAGGCCCCCAAACCCCAGTATGCATTGCCACACCCCCAAACTGCCACTCATTCCATCAACAGGATCAGGGGAGGGTGCACCACTCAGCTCTGCTGCATACCATGTGCTTCAGCACACATGGCCTGCCACATGTGACCCCCAAACCTGTCAGAGGGGGTCTGATGCAGCAGGCCATTGGTAGTGAATCACAGGGACTGCCACACACAGATATCTGCAGGCCCTTGAGAGCCTCCAATCCCATATAGTAGACAGCCAAGGTCTGCCTCAATGTCCCCTGTATCACATTGGCTAAATGCACACTGCAGGTGGATGTACTGTGTGGGTTTGTCCCAGGGTGCCGTTGGGATTCATAGAGTTATCTTTCTTGGGACTTTTATAGAGAATTCACAACAATGTCCAGGAAGGAAACAACATTAATTAGGTAGGACTGAATACCCTCACTTCAAAGAGTTACAAACATACCAGGGACTATGAGGCAGAGCAGAGGCCAGGGAGTGGTCAGATGATGGGGTAAATCACAGATGGTTTTACAGAAATGGCTCATAGGGATGGATCTTGAGGGTCTGGAGGGAAAGTTCCATACAGAGAACTGTGAGGTGAGAGTTCCAGAGAGGGGTACCCAAGAAGAAGATGGCAGCAGGGGGTCTTGACTCAAGGCATGCACATGAGGCTGGCAGAGGGTGCAGATGACTGATGTGACTGGAGCAGTGACTACTGGGGGGTCGTGAAACAAATAACAATCAGACAGATATTGTGGGGTATGCATGTTAATAGACCTCTAAAACAGAGTGAGGAACTTGCAATGGATAGAACATTTGATGGGAGGCATTAGAGATCATTGAGCTGTGGGGAAACATGGTCAGTGCAGGTGGCGGGAGACATGATCCAAGTAGCAGTATGTCCACTCCATTCTATACTGCAAAGGTACTGTTGGGGGAAACAAGAGAAACCAACATGACAGTTATACACATGTGAGATAACTGACTGAGGGTGAAGGGTGGGCAGTGAGGCGATGTTTGGGAAAGGACAGATTGCACATAGTTTCAACATATTATTATATGTGCTGCCATTCTCAGAACCATCAGCAGAGAACTCATACCAAATGTCACATATGTAGGCTTCAGCCAACTATCCTGACATGTATGTACATACAGTGGCAAGGACTACTAACACTGGAGGTCCCAATGATACATCTCTTCACATAGGTGATGAATATAAGCATGGTTTCCAGCGGCCAGAAGATGTGGGTAAGGTAGCATATGCAAGCCAGTATTCCAGCCACTGCATATTGTGCAAACTATTTGTGTGTTTTTCCTTGTGCTGCAGCAAGCCAACTACACATCTCTTGCAGTCACACAATGTGCACCATGGATCACCCACCATGTCAGATGGGAAGTCAGGAACCATATGACATATTACATACTAATGATAATGATGATAGACCCTTCAAAACAGGAGGCTAGTATTTCTGCACATTCTCATAGCTGCACCAGGATGTTGATAATGGGCAACTATGAGATTGTGAGGTGTGGTACATTTATCTCACAAGGTTGACACATTGAAAACATTCTCAATATAGAAACATAGAAACATGATGGCAGAAAAAGACCACATGGCCTATCTAGTCTGCCCTTCCATATCAACCACTACAACAGTCCCCTTTTTTCCGTTAGAGATCCTCTGTGTTTGTCCCATGCCTTTTTGAATTCAGACACTGTCCTCATCTCTACCACCACCACTGGGAGACTATTCCACAGATCTGGACATGAAATGCCATATAAGCAACATTGTCAAAGCTGTATATTTCAAAATCCGTTCACTCAGACATCTGCGCTCCCTACTGGAGCCAGATGACTTCCGGACCATATACCAAGCACTGATCCTACCGCATTTTGACTTTGCCAATTCCATCTTACAAGGTCTCCCGCAATCCACACTAAACCCGTTACAACTGGCCATGAATGCTGCAGCAAGGGTACTCCATGGAGCCTCCAGAAGTGACCATGTGACTCCTATTTTAAAACAGCTTCATTGGCTACCAATACACGGAAGGATTATCTTCAAAACATTACTCCTCTCATTCAAGGCTATCAGGCGCCTATCCTCCACGGCACTTACTGAGCTCATCCAGACAGTGCCCCCCAACAGAGCCAGGAGATCAACAGCCCTAAATCTACTAATAACCCCGAAGACCTTGACTAAATGCAATAGCACAACGGCAAATAGGGCTTTCAGTCTTTACGTCCCCAAATGCTGGAATGCGCTCCCACCAGACATTCGAGCTATTGTAGACCTGACCCAATTCAGGAGAGCAATCAAATTTCACCTCTTCCTCCAATACTACGCTGCCAGCGATGAATCTAGATAGCACCGCCTAAGAAATACCGCCTTCCTGCAGCTCATGCTCACAATGTCTTAAGTATTCATGGTACTACATATAGCTCAACGGTCTCATTATTTATTGTATTGTCCAACCCTGTTATAGGAATTATTATTTCATGTATATAGTTCAACCCTGTTATTCCAAGTTTGTACCCCTGTTCGATGTAAAACCAAACAGACTTTGTGTTTTGGTCACTTTGTTATACTGTAAACCGCGCTGATGCCGAATAGTGCGGTATATAAGCAACTGTAATAAATAAATAAATAAATAAATCTACCACTCTTTCTATAAAAAAAAATATTTCCGCATATTACTCCTGAGTCTATCCCCTTTCACCCTCATCCTATGTCACCTCATAGCAGAGCTTGCTTTCAAGCAAAAGAGGCTCTCATGTGCATTTATGCCATGGAGGTATTTAAACGTCTCAATCATATGACCTCTATCCCGCCTTTTCTCTAAAGTATACATATTAAGATCCTTAAGTCTGTCCTCATTTGCTTTATAATGAAGACCACTAAACATTTTGGTAGCCACCCTCTGTACCGGTTACAACCTGTTTATATCATTTTGAAGGTGCAGTCTTCAGAATTGTACACAATACTCCAAATAAGATCGCACCAAAGACTTATACAGAGGCACTATCACCTCCTTTCTTCTGCTGGTCATTCCTCTCCCTATGCACCCAAGCATCCTTCAAGCTTTCACCACTGCCTTTTCTACTTTAAGATCATCAGACACAATCACGCCTAAGTCCTGCTCTTCTTTAGTGGACAAAAGTACTTCACCCCCTGTACTATATTGCTCCCTTGGACTGCTGCAGCCCAAATGCAGGACCTTGCATTTTTTAACATTAAATCTCAGCTGCCAAATTCTAGACCATTCTTCAAGCTTAGCTAGATCCCTCCTCATGTTATCTACACCTTCCTGGGTGTCTACTATATTGCAAATTGTGGTATCATCTGCAAAGAGGGAAACCTTACATGACAGCCCTTCCACAAAAGATGTTAAAAAGAATCGGTCCAAGGACAGATCCCTGGGGCAAACCACTGGTAACCTCCTTCTCCTCAGAGTGAACTTCATTTATCTGTACCATTTGCCTCCTCCCACTCAACCAATTTCTAACACAAGCAGTAACTTTAGGGTCCATCCCTTGGGTGCTCAGTTTGTTTATAAGTTGCTTGTGTGGAACGGTTTCAAAGTCTTTACTGAAATCTAAATACACCACATCTAGGGCTCACCCTCGGTCCATCTTCCTGGTCACCCAGTCAAAGAAATCAATCAGATCTGTCTGACAAGATCTGCCTCTGGTGAATCCATGCTGCTTCGGATCTGGTAATCTGTTGGACTCCAGAAATCTCATTATTTTCTCTTTCAGCAGCTCTTCCAATAATTTACTTACCACCGAGATTAAACTAACCGGCCTGTAATTTTCAACCACATCCTTACTTCCGCTTTTGTGTAAAGGGACCACATGTGCCTCTCTCCAGTCCTCTGGCACCACTCCCGACCAATGAGGCATTGAAAAGGTCAGTCAGTGGAGCTGCTAGAACGTCCCCAAGTTCCCTCAGTATTCTCCGGTGTATCCCTTATAGTCCCATCACTTTGTCTACTTTTAGTTTAGCTAGCTTCTCACAAACACAGTCTTCTGAAAATTGTTCAAGATGTCCCTCGTTTCTGTTCCTGTTTGTGGGTGTTTTCTGAGGTCCTGCTCCTGGTTCTTCATCTGTGAACATGGAACAGAAATATCTGTTAAGCAATTCTTCTTTATCCTCATCAGCTTCTACAGTACATATTCCTCCCCTTCACCCTTGAGTCTGACAATACTACTTTTGCCCTTCTTCTTCTCACTAAAATATCTGAAAAATGTTGTATCCCCCATTTTATTGCATTGGCTATTTCCTCCTCTTTTTGAATATTTGCTTTCCTGACTACTTTGCTAGTTTCTCTAAGTTTTTCCAAATATAGCTACCTGTCTTCCTCTCTCTGTGATATCTTGTATTTCATGAAAGTCTCCCTCTTTTTCTTCACCTTTTCAGCTACTTCTTTCGAAAACCATAGCAGTCTCCTTTTCCTTTTACCTTTATTTACCATTTTAACAAAAATGTTAGTTAGCTTTAAAATATCCCCTTTCAGTATTGTCCACTGTTTTTCTACATCCCCCAGCTGTTCCCATTCCGTTAACGATTCCCTGAGCTATTGTCCCATCTTGGCAAAGTTAGTTTTCCTAGGGCCCAATATTGAGGTGGGCTGACTATACATGGTGGCGGTGCATAGCCTGCCTGCTAACCCCCCCTAACCCGACTATTCAGCTCTGTGCCGGCGGAAGTAAATATCCGGTTTAGCCCAGATGCCCCGGCAGCTGCAGGTTTTTTCTCGCCTATTCTTTAAGATGCAGAGGGCTACACGGGTAGCAACGTAAATCGCTGCTACCCATGTAGCCCCTTCCTCCGCCCCTGCTCCACCCTGGAACATCCATAACATGCCCCTATGCCCTGTGGATAGCATTTGGGTGCGTAAGGGACTTAACTGGGATATTCGAAGGGCACTACCCATGTAGGTGCCCTTTGAATATCCTGGATAAGGCTCTTACATGAGTAACTAAGGAAGTTACTTGTGTAAGGGCCTTCGAATATCAGGCCCCTAAAGTCTAAGATTCTCGTTTCTGAATGGAGTTTAGCAGCCCTAGTCCTAATACTGAACCACAATATTTGATGATCCCTGGAAGTGAAATGATCCCCCACTATAACATCAGAAACACTTTCCCCATTGGTATGTAGCAAGTTTAGTATGGCCCCTTCCTGTGTGGGTTCTGTTACCAATTGCCTGAATAGTTCTCCTTGTAGAGAATTCAGGATCTCCTTACTTCTAGATGATACTGCAGCAGGGATGTGCCAATCAACATCTGGCATATTGAAATCCCCTATCAGTAGTACTTCCCCTTTCCTGGTAATGCTGCGTATATCTTCAATTAACTCTCCGTCCACCTCTTCTCCCGGTAAGGGAGGTCTGTATATCATGCCAATGCAAATAGATTTCTCTTTCCCTCTTTCTAGTTTAACCCACAGTGCCTCCTCTCTCCTTTTTAAGCCTTGTAGTTCCATAGTTTTAATATTATTTTTTACATATAGTGCCACTCCTCCTCCTCCCCTTCTTCCTACCCTTTCCTTTCTGAATAAAGTATAGCCTGTCATGATTGTCTGAGCCATGTCTCTGTTACTGCCACTAAATCCAAGACATCTCAATGCTACGACTGATACTACTACTGATGAATGTTTGTATAGCGCAACCAGATGTACACAGCACAGCAGACACGTGTAAAAGACAGTCCATGCTCAACAGAGTTTACCATCTAGTCAGGACAGACAACACAGTAGCTGTAGACACAGCATACTTCTAGGGGTAATGGGAAGGAAACACAAAGGAGATTGGGCAAATCATGTTTCAGGAGCAGAAGAATGGAGATGATTTCGAAACCTGGGTCTGATCGGGGCCAGAGAAAAGGCATGACCTACAGACTCGGGTAGTGTGCTCCAGGCATAAGGAGCAGCAAGGTGAAAGAAGCAAAATGAGGAGTCAGCAAGAGCAGAGAGGGCACAGATAGATCCGATTTATGAGGAGAGCAGAATTCCCAAGGAAGAGTGTAGGGAGAGACAATTGTGTTGGGTTATTAATGTCACATTTTCACATATGTGCACATCATGTCATATGCTTCAGTCGAGAATTGAGTTCACAACAGACACATGGGAATATTTATATGGGAAAAGACAGGGCAACACATTTCAGACGGCCTGATGTCCCAATCATATATATCACAGGTGATACCCTTAGGACTCAAACTAAGGCCCCAACTGCTGGCCCTCTCAATGGCTTTACCAGTGACATACACACACATTTACATACATCATTGTGGGATTCTACCACACACCGCTGTTGTCACACAATGCCCCTGAGATATGTATGTTGAGTAACACCACTGAGGGAAGTTCTATGCTAATCACAGTTAGGGAATAAAGCTTGAACCGAACAGTGAGGATGGGCAGTATGTGTTGTATCAGGAAAGACCAACTTTCACATCCAGACACGGTACACAGACATGTATGGTGCATTAGCTAAATGGACAGACATGTTACACAGTATTAACAGTGCTTATGCTTGGGCATCCGAGCACATAGATTCTCTTTTGACTGAGCTACATCTATCACATCTAGTCATAAGGCCAATATGTGCAATTTCTGATGAGTCATACATGTAGTACATGTCAGTTGTAGTACATGTCAGTTGCATGTTTACCATGTGACGATTCCTTGAGTGGCTTGGTGTAACGGTACAGGTTATATTCTTTTAGTGGGGGGTAAGGGTTACAGGGGCCACTAGACCACCAGGTGATTTTAGTTTACTTTATTTTACTTTACGATGGGGGTACAAGAGCCACTAGACCATCAAGTATTTACTTTCTGTCAGGGCACTGGCCCCTGACAGTATTTTGATGGCATCGGGGCCTTTCCAGATGCCGCGATCATCCCTGATGCCATCAAAATACTGTTGGGGGGGAACGGGGCTGCTAGACCACCAGGAATTTTCTTTTGTCGGGCATCGGCCCCTGACAGTGTTTTGATGGCATCGGGGGCTTTTCCTGATGCCTGATCATCTGAGGAGAAGATGATCTAGGCATCAGGGAAAGGACCCGGTGCCATCAAATTACTGTCGGAGGCACGCATTAGAGGTTTAAGTCACCTCAGACCCTGCAATTTTGGCGCTATGGCTGATTGTGAAATCCTCTATGCCATGATTTGCATACCAGACCATTATGTGCAGCTGATTAAAATACATTTAAATACACATGGCGTTAATTGGGTGCTAGTTTTTCTATCGGTGTTTACATCTGCATTTAAAAGGTTACGTTATGTTTTCTGCATTTAAAAGGTTTGTAAGGTGTGCTTAAATGTAGCATTGTGGGTTTGTAAAGGCCGTGCTAGCTTTCTTCATCAGCCTGTGTGTGTGTGATGCCGCTTATGCTTACCTGTATGTTTTATGTTCACAGAGGCCGGGCCTTCGACAGCAACTGCGGGGACCATCGCAGCTCAAAAGGCCACCCTGGAACTGGAAGAAGAGCCAATGGTCACAGGAGGGGAGGCAGAGGAGGAAAAGGATAACCCCCCTGAGAAGGGAGCGGACATGCCAACACAGGAAGATGCTGGACCAAAGTACGCCAGGGGATCCTGGAGGAGACTCAGGACAGGGCCATGGAGGAGGAGGCCCATAGCCAGATGACAGCAGCAAACACCGGAGAGGCCAATTTGCAGGACCCATGATGTAGCAACCAGCCCTATCCTGCCTCCACCCTCAGTTGAAGGACCCCTGGCTGCAGAGGAACCCGGGAAGAAGAGTCAGCTGCTCCACAGTATACTGGGGTCTGACAGGCTGCAATTTGTGCCAGCAGCCACTGCCTCAGCCATGTCATTGTCAGAGGCTTTCACCCAAACCCCATTTATGTGGAGTGTTTGGCTGGGGGATCCTGACAGTGTCGTGGCTCTGGCGATGGCAACCGATGTTCAGGCACAACATGACCTGATGATGTCTGTGGAGCAGCTGACCACCTATGTGGCAAGGGTGGATGATCATCTGAAGAGGCTGAAGCGTGGCAGTTGGGCTTCTCCAGACCATCAGCCATCCCCAAATGTGAGGCCAGACCCCCAGGAGTGAGGCCTGTGGGGCAATATCTCTTAGAGTTCCTCTGTATCTAGGGATCCTATGCCATGTGAGGTGCAATCCAAAACTATTGAGACTTGTGTTCTAGGCTGTAGGTGTTTGCACTGAATTAGTGTTCATCAACAACTGCTGGACAAGATGTGATGCATGTGCTGGTGCATTATCATGATGGAGCTACCATTCACCATTCCTATGCCACTCTGACGTCTTACAAGAAAAAAGTCATCTCTGCAACATGTCCAAAGTATTGATGGTTGTGCCTTTTTGGCATACAATTGTGGTCAACTTTATTGGCACTCTTACATTTTCAGTAGGTTGTGTACAATATCTTGAGATAGAATTGGAAATAGTCTAACCGAATGCCATCATAATGTTTTAGGAGTATGTTCCAAGGTACACAACACAAGAAAGATGTCTGTGCAATTGAAATGTCATACTTTCTGAGTACAACACACGTGATGACATGGACAGCAGGCCTGGCTTTATGAAATAAAGGTGGTATATAAATAGTTCCTTCCTTGCCTCCACGTTTTTTACTGGGTCTGTTGGTTGGTACGTGGACTGTGCTCATCTGTTGGACATGGACAGCATTACTGCCACCCTTCACTGATAATTGGTGGAACAATCCTTGGCAGTGATGACAGCTTGCAAACTTTTATGGTAGCCATGTTTAAGTTTCTTACATCTGTCTGCTGATATTGTCTCCTACTCTTCAACTGAGATTTCTTTAGGCTCATTTATGTTTCTGTTATTGCTTTTACCAATGCCAGATATCAGCTCTTTCCAAAGGTTCTCAACTGAATTGAGATCAGGACTCATTGCTGGCCATTTTCGCAGAGTCCATTTGGTCCTCTGAAACTATAATTTTGTACTTTGGTATGTATGTCCTGGGTCATTGTGCTGTTATGGGACCCATGAGCTTCAACCTAGACCTAGCACATTCCACTCAGCAATACCTTGGTAGTCTTATGACCTCATGATTCCTTGCAAACATTTCTGACCTTGAGTTCATGAGGTGGCAAAAGGGATACATGACATTATGGCACGTCCACTATATTTAACTGTGGTCAGGGTTTTTTTTCCTTAGAACCTACATTTCTTCACTTTTAGATGTCTCAGTGGTCTGCATCAGCAAAGATGTCATGTTTGGTTTCCTCTGTCCATACAACACTTTCACAGAAGGATTGTGGTTTCTCAATGTGGCTTTGGTTAAAGATCTGGCGTGTCTTTTTAGGTCTGTGTTTGAGCAGTGGGGTCCTGCTCAGCCTTGGGCAATGAGGTCCTTCTTTGTTTAGTGCATGACATATGGTGCAGGTTGAAACCACCACTCCAGGTTGATGCAGGTCCACCTTAGGCTCTTTGAATGTTGTACAGGGTGTTTTGGCCGCAGTCCGCACTCAGACTTCAAAGACTTCTAGGAATAATTTACCTCTTCCTACCACATCCTGGGAGGTTCTTGAAAGTTCCATAAGCAGAGACTTTCACAATAACATGGCATACTATTGACACAGGAATTCTGAGGTTCTTGGAGATTGCCTGGTACAGCTTTGAAGTTTAATGTTAGGTTGATAATGACTTTTCTGATGGTCTCAGCCAGCTCTCTTGTCTTCATCAGTGAATGAATGTGGCCATTTTACACATTAGAGCAATCATTTATTGGTTGATTCCAGTCATGTGAGTACTGACAGTTGATCACGTGTGACTCTCATGTTATTGCAATGGGATTATGGTTCTTTCTATTACAACTGAAATGAAAAGTTTAGCAGAGTGTCAATAATCATGTCCTGACAATGTCACATTTTTTCAAATCTTTCCGACTAATGTTTCATTTAATTGGCATTGTTTTACTGGATTCTTTTATGTGTCACATATCTATGCAAATACCATTCCATGCCATTTCACTGGACACTTTTTGAGGAGGTATGAGTCATTTAGGGGTTGAACTGAGAGACTGTCAATATTGTTGACCACAACTGTACTCATGCCGAACAAGACGCTGCTAATCCACAAAAACTGTGATCATGACGTTCACATAGCTCCTCCCCTGGCATCCATTATCAAGTTTGGGAGAGTCTAGAGTCTGGCTTTGTGACAATTGACTCTTAATTTCTGAGTCATAACCATACATCCATGAAGAATTGATCACTGATAACACAGGTACACTAAAAATTTTTTTTTTTAAACTGCCTCTAATGTTTCGATTGATTTTTACGTTTTTTGGTGCGCTGAATCCAAATCTGGTAACCAATTTGCTCCATCACGTACAGACTTTTTGCTACATTGGGTTAGCAGTTTGAGGTGAACGTTTCAGATTGAGTGCGATCGAGATAAAAGTTTCTTGGATGAATTCTTTATACTAATTGTTTAGTAGTTATTCAAATAAGAATAAAGAAAATTGTAACAAGGCAGCACATAAGAATAGAGTAATGTCAACAAAACACACTGTGATGGTAGCAAAATTGTCTGCACTTAAAACAGCCACATACATGTGCACAAACATTGAGCATATAAGAGCGAGGTTAGACACAAAGCAAAGCAAAGAAATGTGCAAAAAATGTTGTACAGGTATGTATGTAAGAATAGAAAACGCAAACCGCACCATTGCAATACATGAAGACAAACACCCGATGGTGTGAAAATAAAATTCTAATAAATGAGATCCGACACTGTGGTAATAACTAGCAAATTTTTATTTCAAAGTTTAGTAAAAACACGATATTTATCAACACAGTTTAGATTTTAAAGTCATTCTTGGGTCAATCAATCTCCTGGTGGGCCCGTTTCTTCTTCCCCCGAATGCTTCTCTTGGTGCGCTGCTTGGTGTATTTTTCATCTGGGGTTTCCCACAGCAGCAACCAGCAGAAATCAGCCATCACAGTGGTGTTCCATCTTCCTTGGTACCTTCTCTCTGCGTCCTTGATGTCCTGGTGAAACCTTTCACTTTGTTCTTCACTGTACGCCCCCAAGTTTTCGGGAAAGTAGTTCACATGGGAGTGCAAGAAATGGACTTTCAGGCTCATGTTACAGCCTTGTTCTTTGAAGGCATTGAGCATCCTGGCAACAATATCCTTATAGTTCTCATCCCGCCTGTTCCCCAAGAATTTGAGAACAACATCCTTGAAGGAATCCCAGGCTTCTTTTCCTTCTCAGACATCGTTTCAGCGAATGCTCCATCTGAAATGAGTTTCCTTATATCAGGGCCAACAAACACTCCTTCTTTTAGCTTTGCTTCAGAAAGTCGGGGGAACTTTGAGCAAAGGTACCGAAAGCACTCACCATCTTTTGGGAGGGACTTGATGAATTGCTTAATGAGACCCAACTTAATGTGGAGAGGTGGTAATAGAATTTTATCACAAGGTACCAAGCTCTCATGAAGAACATTTTTCTCACCGGGTCTCAAATACTCCCGAATTGGCCAGTCTTTTTTCCCCCAGTATAGGTCGCGGGCCCGGCTATCCCACAAGCAAAGGAAGCAGGGATATTTGGTGAAACCGGATTGCTGCCCTAATAGCATGGATAGAAATTTAAAGTCTCCACAAATCATCCACTTATGCTCATCATAACAAATCTTCTGAAGAATCAGGGCCAAATTCTCGTATTTTTCTTGGAGAATAACAGAGTGAGCAATAGGAACTGAAGCGAATGTGTTGCCATTATGAAGAAGAACACCTTTTATGCTGTCTTTTGACGAATCAATGAACAGCCGCCATTCAGCAGGATCATACTTGAGTTTAAACTTTTCCATCACTCCGTATATATCGTTGCAAAATACCAAATCTTCCTCTTTGCTGAAATACTTCAAAAATTGTGTCTCGTGGTTGGCGGTACCAATAAAAAGTTGTTCCTGGTGACAATAGATTTTTCTGTTTAAGCCGAGAACCTAGCAGTTGGGCAACATCTTTTGGGAGTCCTAAATCCCGGACTAAATCATTCAATTCAGCTTGAGAGAAAAGTTCAGGTTTTGGATCTGGTTCAGTTTCAAACTCGGAAGTACTGGACTCATCGGGAAAAGCCATCTGATGAGTCTCATCATGATCAGAACCGTCCACACAAATATGATCCAAAGATTTTGGTGGTTCAGGCACAGGTACTTCGTTGCTATGAGGCATAGGCCTAATTGCTGAGGGAAGGTTGGGGTAACTTATTACGTTCTTATTTTTTAAGTTGTATCCCTTCACAATGCAAGAGCAAAAATAGCAGTCACTGCTGTGGTCTCTTTGTTCACGCCACATCATAGGTATTCCGAAATGAAATTCTTGTTTTTTACCTTTCATCCATAAGCGTAGATCTTCCTCACATGTCTTGCACACTTTGTGAGGAGCCCACGGTTTGTCTTGATCGCCTAACTTCAAACCGAAATAGGCGAAATATACTTTTTTAATAAATGCAGAAATGTTCCTCTGCCGCTTTTTCACGGTATATTCCCCACAAATAAAACAAAAACTGTCCGGAGAGTTGACGCAACCTCTGGCTCTGTGAGCCATCACAAATACACAGCACTGCAAACTACAACTGTAGTGAACCACTTCGGAATAAAGCTGGATTACGACTGAGCAAACAAAAGGTAATAATGAACTTGCAAGAAACTGAAATTTGACAGGAACGTTCATGTCGCAACCACCGTGTTTGAGCGAGGCGAACGAGGCGAGGCGAACAGGAAAGAACATGCGCCAGCGCGAGTACTGGATTTAGCCCCCCGCTTCCCAATTGTCCTGTTAATGTATAAAATGAATACAAAACACTCTAAAATATCATGAGGGAGTGTTTCTAGTTAGTTAACCATTACAACCTCTATTTTGGGCCAAGAAAATAAACTGCAGTCGGCTAAAAAGAAATTATGTGAACATTCCTTATATGGGTAAGAAATCTAATTTTGCAAGAAAACGTGACGTGATGGAACATTTTGGCTATTTTTCCTGGATTCAGCACCCCAAAATCTATAGGAATCAGTTGCAAAACTGGAGGCAGTTTTTTGGTAGTGTACCTGTGTAATCATTTGGATGGACACAGCGTCATTTTATGCACATTCCAACAACTCCCTGGCTGCTGGCAGGCTATCTTTATTTTGTTCTGGGTCCAGGACTTTCTGCAGAGACTCTTCAGATACACATCTAATCCACAATGTGACAATATGACTGTACTTTGCACAGCAGAAAATGCTTTCCATATCCTCAGCAAGTGCATAATGCAACACACAGTGTTTCAACTTTGTCTTCATTCCTGCTCATGTGTGGCCTTCTAGACCATTTGTCAGTGTGCAGACTTTGGCAAACATCGTAAACACATTTGGACCAGTCATGGAGTGGGATACAACTCCAACATTCATCCCCCTACACTGGATGTAATTTGCCATACATTCTTTTTCAGGCATCTCCACAACTCACAGAGTTGAACTCAAATTGGCAGTTCACCTTTTCCCAGTCATCATCTATGCCACAGACTGCTTTGACAGAATACCCAACATCATAGAATTACTGCAATGTACTGTTGTGATGCAGGCACGCTACATTCAGCAAATGCACAGCACATAACCAGGCACACCCTGCCTGGGTCCCAGTGACTTTCCTATCACTGCCTACCCTTTCCCTAATGCCAATTGGCTAAGTCTCCCCCTACCCTCCCCCTTGCCACTCCTACCCCTTCCCCTGTAGCCCCCTGTCTGTAGAATGTATTAACTAATGTTATGTCAGTCAAGCTCCATGGCCTGTTACCATCTCATGCATGTACTTGTTAGTACTATGCTCATATATATAGTCCTTAAGTAACTTGTTAAAACTAAGGTCTCTGTGATAATTACATTCTATGTACCCCATGCTAAGTTACTATTCCATGTAAAACACTTTGATGTGTTGAAAGACAGTATATAAAATCAGTTAAGTAAAATAAACAAATAAATAACTGTATCGGTGCATGCCTAATATCATTACAATGCAACAAATGGTGTTCTACAGCAACACAACACATGCTGATAGTTTTAGATGACACTTCGTATGGCCTGTCCCTCCCTTGATTACTCACCTACATGTTCCCAATCATGTGTTTGTGTTTAATTTGCCAGAGTGGCTGTGCATAGTGTAGAAATAAATATTTTTCTATGTTGTTATATTCTTGACTAAGAGGGACTTGATTGCAAGCAAGATAATATTGTGTGGCTTTTAACTATAATGTCTCTGACTGAAAACTCTTGAAGAGGTTTTGATTTTTCATTTGTAACAGCTAATTCTTTTTTTTTCTATACTGCAAAGGAGGAATTGTTTGTGGTATTGGGCAAAGGTCTGTCAGTTAGAGTTCATTGTGTTTTGTTCCAACTTGCTAGCTCTTTGAAGCCACTGACCTCATCAGGTGTTAGGTCCTTCCCTACAAACCCCAGCTCCCACCCACTCCATGTGAGCATTCTTGCTTTTTAGGGCAATTTCCCAGTTAGATACACACAGGGACTTAGAAAAGCCCTATTAGAGCATACATGAAAGAGGACAGCTGAGGAACAGGTAGGGACATTTGTAGGTCTCTATTTTACTTCAACAGGTACCAAAGCTCCTCCAAATGAACAATGGCTGGGAAAAATTATATTGCCAAAGCTGCTGGCCCCATTACAGCTTTTGCCTCTGTCCAGAAATCCCAATGCCAGTTGAAGCTCCAGTTCCATGTGCAGGATGCCTGCATGCTGAAGCTCTCAGAAAACAAGTGGAGGAGCTCAGAGAAGAGGTAGTGAGGCTGAGGAGTATTTAAGACAGTGAGAAGTACAATGATGAGATGCTTCATGAAAAATCCAAGCTCTCCAGCAGAGGTAAAGATAGGAGCCTACAAAATGGCGAAAGTTGGACATGAGTCACCAGAACCTTCAGAATGACCAATCCAACTCCTCCAGCCCTTGAACTGGAGAACCAATATGTAGCTCCAGAAGTGGAAGAAGTGAAATTATCCCAGCAAAGGGAGGAACCACAGCTTGAGAACTCAGAAGTTGCAAAGTCTTACCACAAGTAAGCAAAGGATAGTGGTGGTTGGTGACTCTCTTCTGAGAGGTACTGAGGCATCCATCTGCAGACAAGACTTGATGTCTAGAGAGGTCTGCTGTCTGCCAGATGCCAAAATTCGAGATGTTACAGAGAGTTTGCCGAAACTCATCAAGTCTACAGACTATTACCAGATTTTGCTCATCCATGTCGGCACAAATGAAACTGCCAAGTATTCCTCTGATCATATCAAAAGTGACTTCATGGCTCTGGAACAGAGGGTGAAGCAGACAAGTGTGCAGGTGTTGTCCTCTTCAATTCTCACTGTTGAGGATAAAGGCCAAGACAGAGAAGCTGGCATCCTGGAGATAAATGCATGGCTGCATAGATGGTATCATCAAGAGTGTTTTGGATTCCTGGAACATGGGATGATGATCCAAGGGCTGCAGAGCAGAGATGGGGTCCATCTGTCCAAGAAGAATCAATGTGTCCTCAGTAGCAGACTGACTAACCTACTGAAGAGGGCTTTAAACTATATTCATTGGGGATGGGTGATGAAAGCTCCCAGGTAAGTGAAAGCCCCCAGGTAAGTGAAACATTAAATACCTCTATAGCAATGGGTAAAAGGGGCAACATCTGGAAAGCAGTGTTTATAAATGCCCGCAGCATGGAAAAAAGAGATCCCAGATGTTGAGGCTTTAATGGAAGAGGCTGACTTAGAATTAGTGGCAGTTATGGAGAGATGGCTCATGGACAACCACGTCTGTGATTTAATTTTGCTAGGCTATACTTTATTCAGGAAGGATAGAGTAGGAAGAAGGGGAGGAGGAGTGGCAATATATGTAAAAAAAAATATTAAAGCTTGTAGTGATGAAAGCTCCCAGGAAGACATGGAAGTGGAAGAAAATCCTAGTTTCCCCTTTGAAATGAATGACAGTTCACTTGTGCATAAGACTTGCAAGCCAAATCAGAAAAAAAACCAGCTCCCTGCTAAGGTCAGGCCACGCCCTAGCTCAGAGGTGGAGACAAGCTTGCCTGATGATTGGTCACACAGGTGCAGAGAACAGGGAGTGCCTAGCAGCCAATGGTTCTTAAAACCACGAGCAGAGCAGAACAAGGAGGGAAGGAGGAAGGCAAAGGACAACAGAGAGAGCAAGGCTGAGCATAGCTGGAGGAGAAAGAAAGAAGAAAACTCCCTGGAAAGCAGCTACCTAAGAGGGACTGGAGAAGGACATAAGGAGGCTGAATTTCAGAGCCTGGAGAATCCCAGGAAGAAAGAAATCAGCGCTTGTCTGAGAAACCATCCCCAAGGTAAAGCCAGCAGTTTCAGAGCTGAGAAATCAACAGAGAAACAGTTTGCTATTGCTAAGGTTCAGGAAGCAGAGCCCTCACCGTCTACTGCTAAGAGGTGGGTGGAAGGTTTTACGTATGGGAAAAGTCATAGCCTTGATAAAAGCAGAACAGCTGAGTCTTCAAAGCTAGAAGCACTGAGAGAGTTGTTTGCTGAGGGAAAAGTTCACTCCCCTAATACAACTGTTCCTTTACAAGCTGAATTGCTGTGGAATCAGTTCCAGGAATTTCTAAAGGAGAGAAAGTCTGGGAGAGTTTGTGACTTTGCTAGAGATACTATATATCCTGTTGCCATAGAAGGAATGCAAATAGATTCCCGTTTGCCAAGCTCTGAGTGTGAACCTGTACCGATGGATTGCTCATTGTGTTAAATAGAAGAGTCTGCATTATTGAACTGAGCTGAGAGACTGTGAAACAATATAGAGAATAAGTGCAATACCTGCTTAGAATTAAGGAAAGCTAATACTGTGTTTTACTAAGCTTAATTGCTTTCTGAAGCTAAGAAGCAGTGCTTAGAAGAAGTTTGCTTTGAGAAAAGAAAATCACGGCTGTTGCAAGTTTATCTGTATTTCTGTTGAATGACCACACGAGGCAGTCCTCGGTGTAAGTTTGTGGGAATAAGAACAGCTGAACAGTGAAAAGAGGTTTTTGTTACTTCATTCTCTGTTACCTGATGTATCCTTTATGTTGGAGAAGCATCCTTTTTGCCTTGTTTGTTTATTGAGCTTAAATGCCCTGGAAATCCCCACAAAATAAATTTTCTTGCTGCCTTGAACCACCGACTCACAACTACAATTTGTCCTTAAAGAATAAACTAACTACAAGTCCCAGAATACCTCTGGAGACAACAAGGGAAGCTTTATTCAAAAGTTGACAACATAAGGCTGTTTCCTGCTTGTAAGCTCTTGGGCCCAAGCGGAAGCATCGCAAGTGGCGTAGTATTAAGGATTTCACGCATGCGCAAAAGGAACATCATCAGGATGCCTGCTGGAAAAGTACCTTCGCTGTGGAGCTAAGCTGAGGAGCGTCGAGGAAGTGAAACAGCAGTGCAAAGAAGACTACAAGACCTTCATTGGTGTTAAGCGTGAAGCTTCACCTAAGCCAGGTAACGGGTACCTAGCCGGGGCTGGTTAGGGTACCAGGGCAAGGGTGCAAGCCTAGCTATTAAAAAAAAAAAAAGTGAAGAAACTTTTTTTTTTTGGGTATCGCACTTTGGTCTGTGTGTTTTCTTCCTACAGGATTCCAAGATGACTCTCGAGGCTCAGGACGTGTTAAAATGGATGGCACTTCAATTTGAGTGACAAACAGACTTGTCATTATAGGCGCAGGAGAGAAGTGCTGCACAGATGCAAGCTCAACAGAAACCACTTCATGAGATGTTGGAAGCATGGCTGGCGGAGCAGAAAAAGCAGACCGGACCAGCAGCAACACCTCCCGGTTCCAGTACACCAGCTTCTTCGGTTGTGCTTGGTTTGCAAGCTGGTGGGACTTTCAATTTTGGACAGCTCACAGATAGGGACGACATTGATGATTTCCTTGAAGGCTTTGAACGGGTGGCTCACCTCAGTGGCTGGCCTAAAGAGCATTGGGCCGTGCACCTCACGGCATCCCTTACTGGGGAGGCTTTAGCCGCATACCGTGCCATGCCACCTGCACTCATCAATAACTATGACGAGCTTAAAAAGGCGGTTAGAGAGAGACTGGGGCTAACACCTCTAGTTTATCATTGCCTACTAAGGACTGTAAGATTAAAACCAGGCGAGACTCCTAAGACCCTATGTCAAAGAGTCCGTACCCTAGTGAACAAATGGCTGACTCCTGAAGGAAAATCAGTGGAGTCAATTCTAGATAGCCTTGTGTTGGAGCAATACATGGCTGTTGTACCCCGAGAAATTCACACCTTCCTTATACTCCAAAACTGCAAAACCCCACAAGAGGTCATAATGCTTTCTGAGCGTTTCATGGAGGCAGAGTTAAGTGCACATGAAGGTGGCAGTGCTTCCAGGGTTGCAGTATGCGGTGTATCAGAAAGGAAGATGGGGTTGAATAAAGAATCTCTGAAAATGTATATGCCAATGTTGAAAGGCCATGTTACCAAAAAGAAATGTTTCAAGTGTGGTAAAGAGGGCCATTTCCAATGAAAATGTTATGTGAAGACAGCGCTAATAGCGGAGAACCCCCGGAAAGTCAGAGAAGGATTTTTACTCTCAGTGGAAGTACAGGGAATTGTAACCACCGCACTCTTAGACTCAGGTGCCGAACAGAGCATGCTGTCTAAGGCGCTCTGGCGACAAATTGAGGCCAGGAGTAAGGACGCAGCAATTCAGCCTGTAAGTAATGCAAAAATCAGATGTATCCATGGAGGCATCTCCCTATATCCTGTCTATAAGTTTCAAGTGAAAGGCTTAGGCGTAAGCAGAGAGATCCCCATAGCTGTGGTACCCAGGCTACCCCATAATCTAGTACTGGGGAGAGACTGGCCACAATTTCATAGGGGCCTGGAACAGGGCCTGCTTTCAAAAGAAGCTATGGTCTCCACGAGGGCCCAGTTGAAGGCCCTAGAATATGACGAGGAATCCCTAGAAGAACCTGTAGTAGATCTTCCCTCACATGAGGACTTGATAGCTTCCCCAGTAGATAAGAGCAAAAAGGGAAAAGGAGAGAAGGATAGGGAGAGGCGGTCTCGCTCCCGGCATAGGGCCGAAGCCCAGGCCGGACAAGGCTTGCCATGGGTACCGGCGGAACTAGTTGACAAATTCCCCACGTTTCCCAAGGAGCAACAGGCCGATCCCGCTCTGACCCAGGCATTTAAGTATGCCCAGAGCAGAAGGGACATCCTACCTAGATTCCTTTTAGACACAGGGATACTCTACAGGGAAAGCCGGGATCCCCATACAGGAACTGAACGTATGCAATTAGTAGTGCCCGCAACATTTAAAACTTTAGTTCTAAGGCTGGCACATGACCACCCAGTTGGGGGTCATAAGGGTATACAAGGTACCCTAGACCAAATTTTGGCCCGTTTTTATTGGCCAGGGTTTTTCAAAGAAACGGCCAAATTCTGTGAAGCCTGTCCGGCATGCCAACGTGTTTCTGCGGCTCATCCAAGGGAGGTGCCTATGGTACCCTCACCGTTGATTTCGGAGCCCGTCCATAGAATAGCTATGGACATTGTAGGACCGCTAACAAAGACACCCCGTGGGTTCCAATATATACTTGTAGTAGTAGACCACGCAACAAGATTTCCCTGGGCTATACCCTTCCGTACCATATCAGCGAAAGCAGTGGCGGGAGAGCTGATAAAGTTGTTCTGCGAAATAGGATTCCCACGTGAAGTGCTCACAGATAGAGGGAGCAACTTTATGTCGCGATATCTAGCCCAGGTGTGGGACGCATTCGGGATTCGGCATATTAAGACCTCCGCTTACCATCCCCAAATGAATGGACTGGTAGAGAGGCAAAATCAAACTCTAAAGAGAATGCTACGACATAGTTTAGAAGGCAATATGGCTAATTGGGACATAGTGCTCCCATTTGTCCTTTATGCCTGCAGGGAGAAAAAACAAGCATCCCTAGGGACAGCGCCGTATGAATTAATGTATGGCCGATCCCCTCGCAGCATTCTAGATATTTTACGGGAACAGTGGGTAGAACCCGATGTAAAAGAAGTGGGAGTGCCCGAATTTTTAAGAGACCTGAAGGGCAGGTTACACCGTGCCTCCCAGGTCGCGGAAGGGAATTTAAAGACTAGCCAAACAAAGCAGAAAACCTACTACAATCGGGGCACGAGGCAGCGCCAGTTGGCAGTGGGGGAGAAGGTCATTGTGATGGTGGCCGGTCCCACTACAAAATTCGAGAGCCAGTGGAAGGGGCCTTATAAGGTAGTGAAGCCCATAGGGACAGTGTCCTATCTGGTCGAGACTAGAAGAGGCCACCGGCAAGTTTATCACATAAATGTTTTAAAGCCCTGGCATGACAGAGTAGCTTTGGCCCATCTATCCATGATAGACCCTGGAGCGGAGAGCTTAGAAAGGACACACAAAACCACAGGGGCCTTGAGTTGTATCACGAGCTGTGCTAATGACATTATGCCAGCCCGTGATATCTTAAGGGGGGGATGTGTAGTGATGAAAGCTCCCAGGAAGACATGGAAGTGGAAGAAAATCATAGTTTCCCCTTTGAAATGAATGACAGTTCACTTGTGCATAAGACTTGCAAGCCAGATCAGAAAAAAACCCATCTCCCTGCTAAGGTCAGGCCACGCCCTAGCTCAGAGGTGGAGACAAGCTTGCCTGATGATTGGTCACACAGGTGCAGAGAACAGGAAGTGCCTAGCAGCCAACGGTTCTTAAAACCACGAGCAGAGCAGAACAAGGAGGGAAGGAGGAAGGCAAAGGACAACAGAGAGAGCAAGGCTGAGCATAGCTGGAGGAGAAAGAAAGAAGAAAACTCCCAGGAAAGCAGCTACCTAAGAGGGACTGGAGAAGGACATAAGGAGGCTGAATTTCAGAGCCTGGAGGATCCCAGGAAGAAAGAAATCAGTGCTTGTCTGAGGAACCATCCCCAAGGTAAAGCCAGCAGTTTCAGAGCTGAGAAATCAACAGAGAAACAGTTTGCTATTGCTAAGGTCCAGGAAGCAGAGCCCTCACCGTCTACTGCTAAGAGGTGGGTGGAAGGTTTTACGTATGGGAAAAGTCACAGCCTTGATAAAAGCAGAACAGCTGAGTCTTCAAAGCTAGAAGCACTGAGAGAGTTGTTTGCCAAGGGAAAAGTTCACTCCCCTAATACAACTGTTCCTTTACAAGCAGAATTGCTGTGGAATCAGTTCCAGGAATTTCTAAAGGAGAGAAAGTCTGGGAGAGTTTGTGACTTTGATAGAGATACTATATATCCTGTTGCCATAGAAGGAATGCAAATAGATTCCTGTTTGCCAAGCTCTGAGTGTGAACCTGTACCGATGGATTGCTCATTGTGTTTAAAAGAAGAGTCTGCATTATTGAACTGAGCTGAGAGGCTGTGAAACAATATAGAGAATAAGTGCAATACCTGCTTAGAATTAAGGAAAGCTAATACTGTGTTTTACTAAGCTTAATTGCCTTCTGAAGCTAAGAAGCAGTGCTTAGAAGAAGTTTGCTTTGAGAAAAGAAAATCACGGCTGTTGCAAGTTTATCTGTATTTCTGTTGAATGACCACACGAGGCAGTCCTCGGTGTAAGCTTGTGGGAATAAGAGCAGCAGAACAGTGAAAAGAGGTTTTTGTTACATCATTCTCTATTACCTGATTTATCCTTTATGTTGGAGAAGCATCCTTTTTGCCTTGTTTGTGTATTGAGCTTAAATGCCCTGGAAATCCCCACAAAATAAATTTTCTTGCTGCCATGAACCACCGACTCACAACTACAATTTGTCCTTAAAGAATAAACTAACTACAAGTCCCAGAATACCTCTAGAGACAACAAGGGATGCTCTATTCAAAAGTGGACAACATAAGGCTGTTTCCTGCTTGTAAGCTCTTGGGCCCAAGCGGAAGCATCGCAAGCTATAGAATTACAGGGCTTAAAAGTGAGAGATGAGGTGCTGTGGATTAAACTAGAAATAGGGAAAGAGAAATCCATTTGCTTTGGCATGATATACAGATCCCTCACACAGGGAGAAGAAGTGGACAGAGATTTAATAGAAGACATATGCAGCATTTTCAGGAAAGGAGAAGTGCTACTGATAGGTGATTTCAATATGCCAGATGTTGACTGGCACATCCCTGCTGCAGTGTCATCAAGAAGTAAGGAGATCCTGGATTCTCTATAGCAAGAACTATTCAGGAATCTGGTAACAGAATCCACACGTGAAAGGGCCATACTGGACTTGGTGCTTACCAATGGGGAAAGTGTTTCTGATCTTATAGTGGGAGATCATCTCACATCCAGTGATCACCAGATGGTGTGGTATAGTATTAGGACTAGGGCTGATGAAATCCATTCAAGAGCGAGGGGCTTAGACTTTAGGAAAACTAATTTTGCCGAGATGGACCAATACCTCAAGGAATCATTAGCAGGATGAGAACAGCTGGGGGATGTAGGCAAACAGTGGGCGAAACTGAAAGGGGATATTTTTAGGGCAACCAAACTTTTTGCTAGAAAGGTAAATAAAGTTAAAAGGAAAAGGAGGCCGCCATGGTTCTCAAAAGAAGTAGCTGAAAAGTAGAAGAAAAAGGAGGAGGCCTTTATGAACTACAAGAGATCACAGAGAGAGGAAGACAGCCATCTATATTTGGAAAAACTTAGAGAAGCTAGCAAAATAGTCAGAAAAGCAAAGATACAAAAAGAAGAAGAAATAGCCAATGCAATAAAATGAGGGAGACATTTTTCAGATGTGTTAGTGAGAGGAGGAAGGGCAAAAGTGGTATTGTCAGACTCAAGGGTGAAGGGGAGGAATATGTAGAAGCTGATGAGGATAAAGTGGAATTGCTTAACAAGTATTTCTGTTCTGTGTTCACAGATGGAGGGCCAGGATAAGGACCTCAGAAAACACCCACAAATAGGAACAGAAGTGACGGGGATCTTGAACGATTTCACAGGTCTGCAAAAAAACATTTTCGAGAGCTGTTTTGGTTATTCCACGTAATATTTATGTTTTTTGGTGTGCTGAATCCGAAAATGACCTCCATTTTGTCATAGGACATCACGTTTCCTGACAATGTAGGTAACTATGTTAAATAAGGCAATACCTCGAAATAAATGGAAATAGACTTATAAAATTAAAGTTTTATTACAATATTTTCATGAAAATCCTTTTTTGAACTGAAATGAGCTCACCTACACACACTAAACTCAATTATTCTTCCTTGTGAGGCTCCTCTTGGTGCATTTACACTTGTGAGTAGCATCTGGAATGTCTCTCTGAAGCATCCAACAGTAGTCTGCCATTATTGTAATGCTCAATTTTCCCTGGTATCTCCTTTCCATCTCTTTAATGTCTTGGTGGAATCATTCATCTTGTTCTTCACTCACAGCTCCCAAATATTCAGGAAAGTAGTCAAGGTGGGACTGGAGGAAATGCACTTTCAAACTCATCAGGCAACCTAAAGCTTGAAATGCTTTCAGCATTCGTCCGACAATCTTTTTCTAGTGAGGATCTTTGTTATTGCCTAAAAATTTCTGTACGACTTCTTTAAATGCAATCCACCCTTCTTTTTGAGGATCCGTCATGGTATTGACAAACTCTTGATCAACTATAAGCCTTCTAATGTCTGGTCCGACGAACACATCTTCCTTCAATTTTGCTTTCGACAGGCCTGGAAACTTGGTGACCAAGTATTTGAGGCATTCTCCATCTCTTGGAAGTGATTTTACGAATTGCTTCATCAATTCCAATTTTATGAGGAGAGGTGGTAGAAGAACTTTATGGGAAGGTACCAAAGTTTCTCGGAGGACATTTTTTTCACTGAATGTTAGCACCCTCGGCTGCCAACTCTTCTTGGTCCAGTGATTTTGTCGGTCTCGACTGTCCCATAGACACAGAAAACAAGGATATTTGGTATACCCAGCTTGTTGCCCGAGCAGCATGCACAAGACCTTCAAGTCCCCACACACTTGCCAAACATGGTCTTCATATTTAAGCTTACGAAGAACCAATTCCAAGTTCTCGTAGGTTTCCTTCAAGTGTACGGAATGACCTACAGGTATGGAAGCGTAAAAACCGTTGTGGAGTAAAACTGCTTTGAGACTTCTATTTGAAGAATCTATAAAAAGACGCCATTGCTCTGAATCATATTGGATTTTAAATTGACCCATCAGACCTTCGACATCGATGCAATAAACCAACTTGTCTTCCTGGGTGAAGTAAGGAACAAACTCCTTTTCATGATGTCTGGACCATGAAGATGACACTCCTGGCAACAATAAATTCCTGCTTTTCAGCCTTGATCCGAGTAACTGAGCAGCATCTTTGGGAAGATTCAAGTCTCTTACCAAATCATTCATCTCCTCCTGAGAAAACAATTTTGGTCTTGTATCATCTTCAAAGTCAGAACTTGATTCGTCATCTGGTTCAGGTATGACTTCACCTTCATCGGAGCTAGGTATATCTTCCAAGGTAGCAGGGGGCTTGGGTACTGGTATATCTGTGCCATGGGGGATGGGACGAATTGCCGAGTGAAGATTGGGTTATGAAATGGAATGCTTCCATTTGGAATTAAACCCTTTCACATCGCATGAACAAAAGTAACAGTCATCACTATGGTTCTTTTGCTCTCACCATACCATAGGAATCCCATAACGGAAAGATTTTTTCTTACCCTTGAACCAGTTTCAGAGGTCCTCAACTCACCGTTTGCACACTTTATGAGGCTCCCAGACTTTATCTTGATCTCCAATTTTTAGTCCAAAGTATGCAAAGTATACTTTTTTCACAAAGTCTGTAATATTCTGCTGTTGCTTCAACACTGTATATTCACCACAGATGAAACAGAAACTGTCTGGCGAATTAATACACTTTCGCGGATTCATAACATAACGTTTGAAGAATGACGAGCTAACACGAATTGCGATGAAAAAGTGTGAACAGCCTAGAACCAAGAACCTGATGATGATTCGTGCACAAGTGTGGCATGCAGGAGAGAGCAGCTCTGTGTCTGTACACGAGATGTCACAGTGCTGGCCACGCCCTCCTGCACTGACCGGAGCTGCTGCTATCTGCCCTGTGTCTCCCTCCCACTGGATTCTTGAGGAAAGATTAACCCCTTCTACCATTAGAAGCACGGACTTAAAACTTGCTTAGCTTATGTATATATTGCTGACCATCAGATTTACAGTGCTATATTTTTTTTTACATAACTCGGACAACCCCTTTAAGGTTTTTTTGGCATTTTATATCTTAAATGCACTTATGTGAATTAATTAATAATAATTTGAATTAATTAATAGTAATTTGTAAAAAATTGATAAATTTGAAGACAATTTTGCATGTTGTGGCAAATCATGACGTCTAGGAGTTTTTTCAATATTTTATTTGTTTTCAGCACACCAAAATACATGGAAATTAGATGAAAATAATCAAACAGCTTTTAGTTGCAGACCTGTGTTTTCAGAAGATTGTGTTCATGAAGAACTAGCTAAACTAAAAGTAGACAAAGTGATGGGACCGGATGGGATACATCCAAGAATACTGAAGGAACTTGGGGACGTTCTAGCAGCTCCACTGACTGACCTTTTCAATGCCTCTTTGGAGTCAGGATTGGTGCCAGAGGACTGGAGAGAGGCATATGTGTTCCCTTTACACAAAAGCAGAAGTAAGGATGTGGTTGAAAACTACAGGCTGGTTAGTCTAACCTCTGTCATGAGGAAATTATTGTAAACACTGCTGAAAGAGAAAATAATGAGGTTTCTGGAGTCCAATGGATTACAGGATCGGTGACAGCATGGATTCACCAGAGGCAAGTCTTGTCAGATAAATCTGATTGATTTCTTTGACTGACTGATCAGCGTGCTGGACCAAGGTAAAGCCCTAGATGTGGTGTAATTGGATTGCAGCAAAGCTTTTGACACCGTTCCACACAGGAAACTTATAAACAAACTGAGCACCCTAGGGATGGACCCTAAAGTTACTTATTGGTTGAGTGGGAGCTCACTCTGAGGAGAAGGAGGTTACCAGTGATGTGCCCCAGGGATCTGTCCTTGGTCCGATTCTTTTTAAGATCTTTGTTAGTGATATTGCTGAAGACCTGTTAGGTAAGGTTTGCCTCTTTGCAGATGATACCAAAATCTGCTGTAGAGTAGATACCCAGGAAAGAGTAGATAACATGAGGAGAGATCTAAACTTGAAGAATGGTTGAGAATTTGGCAGCTGAGATTTAATGCTAAAAAATGCAAGGTCATACATTTGGTCTGCAATAATTCAAGGGAGCAGTACAATGCAGGGGGTGAAGTACTTCTGTCCACAAAATAAGAACGGGACCTGATCATGATGGTGTCTGACAATCTTAAAGTAGCTAAGCAGATAGAAAAGGTGACGGTGAAAGCTAGAAGGATGCTTGGGTACATAGGGAGAGGAATGGCCACCTTAAGAAAGGAGATAAAGTGCCTCTGTAAAAGTCTTTGGTGCGACTTATAAACAAGTTGGAGTCAGTGCAGAGGGTTGCTACTAAAATGGTTAGTGGTCTTCATTATGAAGCATATGAAGATAGACTTAAGGATCTTTATATAAGGAAAGATACAATAGATGAGATATGATAGAGACGTTTAAATAACTCTGGCATAAATGCATAGGAGGAGAGCCTCTTTTGATTGAAAGCAAGCTCTGCTTTGAGGGGTCATAGGATGAGGGTGAAAGGGGATAGACTCAGGAGTAATATGCAGAAATATTTATTTACGGAAAGAGTGGTAGATGCGTGGACTAGTGGAGGTGGTAGAGGTGAGGACAGTATCTGAATTCAAAGAAGCATGGGACAAACACAGAGTATCTCAAAAGGAAAAAGGGGACTATTGTAGTAGTTGATATGGAAGGGCAGACTAGATAGGCCATGTGATCTTTTTCTGCCATCTTCTTTCTATGTTTCTATGACTCACATGTATGCTTCATTGGGTTCATATCTGTTCGCTGCTTCACACATTGCAAGTGGTATCTGGTGATGTGATATGCACTAATTTGACACACACATAATGGTGTCTATTTATGTACATTTTAACCCTTTGAAAGCTTACTTTAAATTTTTAATCCACATTCTGCAGCCAGGTTAATTTTTGCATATTTCAGGAAAATTGTACCCGTCTTATTCAATATGTTCTAACAGTGATTTTCTTTCTACTATGGTCATGTATTATATACCATCTGATAGGAATATTTAGTCAGAATTTTGGATCCCGAGAGTTTTGGGACCGGCCTGGATAGGGGTTTTAATAGGTGAATGCATACTGGCAGCTACAGCATACTGGGACATGCATCAACAGAACATGACATGATCCAGTCCTTGCTAGTGACATATATGAAACTGTTCCCAAACGAGTACTTGCAAACATGACTCCCGCCTAACAAACTTGGCACACATGTAGATTCACATGCTCTTGATACCTTGGCTGTCCACTCACCCCAACTCAGCAGTATGTCCATGACAAATGTTTTCCTGGACCCAATATGGTATACCTTTACTGAATGTTGAAAGATTGGCACGGCATCTGCTGTAGACATATCTTCACAATCCTATGCAGCAGCCCAACACCATGCATGCATTCACCTGGCCATCTCTTGCAAAGTCAGAAAGGATATTGTCCCTTAGGCATGCCATATCATTTATTGCAATGCCTCCTCTGATTCACAAGATGTAATATGCTGCATCTGACATGTGATACATATGACATGGCATTTAATGAGACTGCATGACACTGCATCACATACCCTCCTACTCAGTCATGGCACTGTCATCCCAAGGTGTTGAAACTGAACACTGACAGCAAATGATAGGTAGCAGACATATATCTGACCACCTAGGTTTGTCAAATGTACAATTAGTGCACATAAACTTCATATCACATAAGGTGCACACACAACTACACATTGCTCCTGTCAGGATGTATGATCAGTTAGATGCCTTCAGCCCAGCAATGCACAGTGTTACATGGTTCCTCTATGAAGTGTATATTTCAGACAACCAACAGTGACACTCATGTTTCTTCACAGATGATGGAGCAACATAGCAGGTTAATTGTGGTCAGATATGATAATCTCACTGACTGCCATTCCTTGCTGAAAACAGATCCAGGCTCCCGACAACAATGTAGCTCTGATCGTTGTATGCATGTAATTCATAGATTACATGTTGATTTGCTTCTTGTTTCTGCCACAGGCTGCATCACACCAGGGACACATGTTGGTGCCCACAGACCAAACTCTTAGACCTCCATTGCATTTAAGGAGACCATAGACTATCTGTCACATTCTGGGTATCAGTAGACAGGGGCTTCTGCATCTGCAGGATTCCTTATTGACATCAGGACACACATATGCTTAGGGTCTTGCCTTCATAGTTTGTTTGGAAAGCACATCGTGTCTGCAAGCATGGGCATCACAATCATGCCATGCAAACTGTATGACTTTATGACAACTCATGCAGCACATTACAATTTGGCATGCTCCTGCAGGCTGTTTATCCAAAACATCTGAATTTGACACGTCAGTGATAGTGCATGACTGGCCAAGGACTTTGCATCCTTCACATATATGCAATACATACTACCACATCCCACTCCTGTGATGATGATCTGCAAACATGTCCACACATCCTTTCTTTACTTCATATGCAACAGTGTGACAGACAGGTCATTTCACAGACAGGAGTGGACAACAGTGGAGTCAATTCATGTGAGTGAGTCTGAGACACCGTGATGTATCACAGAACAGCTGCTGGACTAACACCCCCAATGTGGCCAGACCCTATTTGGTCACAAAGCATTTGGCGCTTGCATGCTATATGTACATATTAGTCACTATCATCTCCTGTCATCATAGTCTACTTAATTTGTCAGGCAGTGTATGCATGTATGTCCCACTGACTGTCTGCTCATTAGAGTACCTAATTCAAATATGTGGGGAAGTTGCTGCAGGGCAATATGACTCATAGGGTTTCCAAGATTTGTGGCACACAATGAATCAAATGACAGCAACATTATGGAGCTCATGTGACCTACAAAGAGCTAGGACAGGGAGGCAGAGGCACAGGGGCACAGCCCATGCTGGTCAGACCATTAGACAGAACAGTCTTACATTTGAGGATCCCTAACCATCATGCATTCTATGCATACTGTGGTCAGCAATTTGGCAGTGTCCTTTGCATTACAATAAATTCGTATCACTCTATCAGTGGCCTTCAACATCCACTGTATATCTAAATTTGTACAATCCTTTCCCCTTCTTCCCTTCTTTGGTCATTACACATCACATCTGTATAAGACAGCATTTTCTACTGTGGGCCACACATATGTATAACACATGCACAAATGTGATATTGGCATCAGGAATGTGCTAATGAAATTTGCCATCCTTGGCAGGCCTTCCGTACAGGCCTGTGCACATCATCTCACCTCAGAGAAGGGGCATAATAGCACTTGTTCAATGGAACAGATGCACACTGAATGCCTTGTGGGGGTCCAGGGCTTCCATGTTCCAGCACACAGCACCATGACCTGTGATCCACACAGACTTCCTCCCAAGCCAAAGTATTGTCAATCACCATCAGCGTCATTCACGCCAATTGCTTCAAAATGCTACATGCATTTCCCCTCAGGGCTGGCCTCTCTCAACCCCTAGCACTCATACACAACTTCCAGCACCCTCTGATGGTATATTTTTTTGGAGGGCCAACAGCAGAAGGCCATTATGGCACTAGTATGCAACAGCATTGATCCAGTCAAAATGTGGGAAATGCTGGAGCTTTAAGAACTTTTTACTTGGAGGTATGATTAACCATACAGTCCTACCTAGACATGTGGTTTTACTAATGTGTGGTACCACCAAAAACAGCACTCTGCCACGTAGGCAACCAAGGAACACAGTCAGGAAACGTGGCAGATGATTAAGCCTTTATTATTCCATGGATCAAGCGCTTGATCCATGGAATAATAAAGGCTTAATCATCTGCCACGTTTCCTGACTGTGTTCCTTTACTAATGTGTGGGCCAGCCCTGCTTGGCATTGTTGAGTCTTGAACTCCCAACCTTGAGTGTATGAGGAAGTTGCATTGCAACTGTGGAGCTGGTACATCGTTGTTACACTATGACATTTGATGAAGGTATGGAATCACCCTGTTGAGCCAGGGCAGCAGTCTTCATTTCATGAGCACAGCCTATGTTGACTCATCAAGGGTTGTAGCATTCTGTTGTCTTAGTTTGGATTGTTGATAGCTTGACAGAACACATGGGCCCTGATTGTAAATGTGCTCTGTGTAGAGACTAGTGAGTGGCTGCTTGCAACCCTCGGCAGATGATACGCATGTCATTGTTCACATTCATGATTTCCTATGCATTTGGCTGATCCTCTCAGACATCCCATAAAAGCATTTGACTCATCCCGTACTGATGACATTTGGCATGTTGCCATACCACAGGGGTTTAGACATGCAGCTCAGCTTCTCTCCCCCCAAATTCTACCCCAGGTAGACCACAGCACACCACAGCAGGCCAAGCTCCTACATTTGATGGAGGTGTGCCAAATTTGTAGCTGTTAATGTTTGTAATGTTAGTAGACACATCAGTACTATGGGTGCTCCTGCTCACCCAGATATTTTCTGGGCAGGATTTGGGTGTTGAGCACTTTCTGGCTATCACATTGGATGAGGGTGAAGGGGGATAGACTGAGAGGTAACATGCAGACCTATTTCTTTACAGAAAGAGTGGTACATGAGTGCAGGACCGTACCTAGCCCTGTGCGAGTGGTGCGGCCACACAGGGCGCAAAGGCTTGAGGGGCACATTTTGGCTGTCTGCCGTTGCCTGCCGCCACCACTTTTTCTTCTCTCAGCGGCGGCAGGCAACAGCAGACAGCCGAAATGCACCCCTTAAGCCTTCTCACGGGAGGGACCAGACCTGCTTAGCGTGCCGGAGACTTGCACATCGGGTGCGTGCCTCTTCTCTCCCGCCCCCATAAAGTGGCTAGATGGAGGTGCCGGGGGGGGGCACGCCCAATGTGCAAGTTGCACAGGGCGCATTTCACGATTGGTACGGCCCTGCATGAGTGGAACAGTCCCCCAGTGGGGGGTGGTAGAGACAAGGACAGTATCTGGATTCCAAGAAGCATGGAAGAAGCCCAAAGAATCTGTAATGGAAAGAAGGCAACTATTGTAGTTGATTTCAAAGGGCAGACTAGATAGGCAATGTGGTGATTTTCTGCCATCATGTTTGTATGTTTCTATTGTTTCCATTGATAAATACACATAGTGCAGTTGGCTTACAAAGGAGGCTCTATTACAGCATACTGCATCTGTGACTTACCCATCAGCATATATCCTTCATTGGCACATAGGTACTGCATCACCTTGATATGAAACTCATCTTTTCCTTGTGTCATTGTAATTCATGGACCAAAGAAAGGGGCTCCATGTGAGAGGGATGACATCATAATGATCATAAATGATTCTTCCTTGACATTTATAAGGCATATTGTTTACGCGTGATGCTTATACTCACACACATATACATATTTTATTATGACAGAGAAAACAACAGTTCCCTGAATCTTGAGGCATGTTTTAGGACTAATGTACATTGCCACATAACATACATAAACCCCTGTCATGTTGCTACATACATAATTGCTCACATCCATCCACATATGACCATCTGCTTCAGTGATGTCTACCTCTGTCAGATGCTACACTATGCTCAACCCAGTTAGCTTCTTACCATAACTACACATCACTCACATCTATCATGTGTTTACTGTGCACAGCAGCACTCCTGCACTGATAGGCACATCAGGGCCTTGGATCCTCCTTGTAGGCACATTTACAAATCATCCGAGACCACACACTGACATCAGGTAACATTCATAGAGTACCCATCACTTTGACAGCTACAACATTATCCTCCCACATACTGTGTAATACATAAGAACCATTTGGGTCACTGAGGTCCATCTCATCTTTCCTTTCCTTCCATGTAGCCAGAGCCGGTCCTACAGTTGGTTCAGAGTGTTAGTGCCCTAGGTGAACATTAAGTTTTACACTCCCTTTCACTGTCAGGCTCCATTATTTAGCTTGGATTACGCTGCTTTGTCTGCCTTCTGGAAGTAGCAGCCAGAGATGACCGCCTAGTTAGCCTACTGGTTGTGCCGGCCCTGCATGCAACCCCTGATATGTCACTTTCAGACATGCTCCCTTATCCTGCGTTAAGATGACCACCTTTTACGGGCAATAAGGTGCACGATTGATACCTTAACGTCCGGTGTTCTCTTAGCGCCTGATAAGTGGTGCCTTTTTCCCTTAATGATGGTACGCCTACTCTCTGCCCCATCCTTTATCACTCACAAACATCCTTAATGCTGCCATTTATGCTCATTATCCGGTGTTCTCTTATTGGTTCTTAGTAAACATACCCCTAAGTTTGTAACTGAAGCAATAGAAGGTTAAGAGGCCAATTCTGATCAGGGCACGTCCAGGCAGTCTGGACATCCAAAAAATGGATGGCCTGAAAGTGTACCCGATTCTGCACCTGCGGGAACTAGACATTCCTGCAGGTGCAGAATTGGGCACTAAGATGAGCTCGAAGTGCCCTGATTCTGCCATAGGAGATGTCCAAACACCTGTCTGCCCAGCCCTCCCTATGCTCCTGTTGGAGTTCTGGTGCCATGGTGTCCTGTCACCATGGTACTGGGATGCCCAGTAGGAGCACAGTCAGCCTGACACTGGTCCTGCTCTTCTTTCCCTATGGCCCAGCCCTCAGCAGGGGCAGCCAGAGCAGGATCGGGTGATGGGGCCTTACCTTTGGCTGCTCTGGGTCTTTTAGGAGGTCTGGTGCCCCAATCTTTGCTGTGCATGGGACTTATTGCACCTTCAAGTTGGAATAAGCCCCACATCCATCTTGCAAGTGCCAGACATACAGGGCTGTGACCTGAATAGGCCCTGTATGTCTGGGTTGTGTGGCCTGCCCCTGCTCTGCCCACTCTCTGCCCTTTCCTGGAACTTCCTGTGCAAAGGTCCTGTGTGGGGGGGGGGAGCTCCTGGGTCAGAATACAGTGCTGATGAATAGCGGGGGTTGTACGTCCAAACTGGAAGTACATCACTGCTATTCGCCTTTTGGAATGACCCCCATAGTGACCCGCCCAAGGAGTATCAGTGGGACTTGAACCCTTGTCTGTTTGGTTGCTGACTGTTTCCCTAGCCACTAGGCTTCTTCTCCCCTTCCTAATCTCTGCTTCTCCCTTCCCCTACTCATGGTAGCCAGCGTTTAAAAAAGAAACACTGATTACAGTGAATGAATATTAACCCAAATGGAATTTTCACTATTTTTTCTCCAATGTCAAATTTGTTCCTTTTCTGTTAAATTTTGGAGGGCTATTTTGCTCCCAGACAGACAAAAAGATGGAAGAATTAACAGACAGAAATTCTCACTCCTTATATATAAATTTTTTCAGCATCAGTCAGGTTGCAAAGAATAAAAATAGTTTAATTAAGTACACCTGAGGGAATTCTGCACCAAAAAATTCTGCACATTTATTTTTTTTAAAAATAACACAATATTTTTGGTAATTATCATCCTGAATTTCAGTACAATCCAGTATTTTCATTTAAATTATAGTACTTAATCCTCCATTGCCTCAGAAGACAGGCCTGGCAATCTACTTCCAATCACACTGCCAAGAAAACCCAGGAGGTCCTGGGTCGCCAGGAGTCAGCATTGACTCGAAGGCACACATTGCATTGCATTTTTACAGAAAACAAAAAGCCTTCAAAATTTGCTGACTTAGTGATTTCCTTCTGGCAGCAAGTATCAAATTGTACAGTGGAAAACCTCTTTGCATCTGCAGAGTTGGAGACAGCATTTGTACAATTGAAGGCCTGTTTGGCGATATTTGGAATTCTGTCTTTCACTGAAAGCCAAAACACTTGGAGGTCTAAAACAGCTTGGTTTTGAATTCCTTGAGGCAAAATATTTTCCCTATACAGTTTTATTTCATTTTCAGGTACCTCAGAAAAACCTGGTATTGCATGAAAGTACTCATGATGCTCTGGCAGGATATAAACACATTGAGGCAAAAATAACCTGCAAGCTTTCAGAAAATTTAGGACTGGTTGTCCAAATGACAAATACTTCTCAAGCTTTTCAGAGGTTTCCTGGAATGATTCTTTAAAGAGACCTAAGTAGATAAGTTTTTCAGCAGGACTTAAGTTTTCAGCCTCCTTAAATTAAAAAAAACTCAAAGGTGCTTTCTGGCGAAAACTCTAGATGTGAACTGACATATATCTGCAGTTCTTCCAGAAGGTCAAATGCTTTAACAGAACAAGACTTTCTACTCTTAAAGCCCAAATTTTAGGAGAGAACTTGTTTGCATTTTTTAGTGAGAAAAGCTATCTTCATCCTTAATAAAGGAAACTTAATTGGGTCATTCGGTATTTTCTGAATAGTGTGGACAGAAGCTGGGGAGCTGCTATTAGATTCTTCATTGAAGAACTCTTGTAGAATTGCACGTTCTTACAGTGATATTGAACTGCATGGAGCTAGCTGTCCCAACGTGTTCCAGCAAGATTTAGAGACATAGATGCTTTGGCTTTTGTGCATGTCTTTCATAGTTTTTGGTTCAGGAAACAGGTATAATGCCCCAGCTCCTGCCCTCCAGGTGAATAAGGAGCTGGGCAGGTAACCTGGTTGAGCCTGCCATCCATTCGCTTGGAGGGGGGGAGGGACAGGGGTACTGGCAGAAAGATAAGGAAGAGGGGTTTGGAGGCAGGGAAACGGCACGCAGACTCAACAAGGTCTGCAATTTGGTGGGCTGAGGTGGTGGCGGCAGGTGGCAGGAGTTGACCTGGTGTGGTCACCCAACCTATCCTCCCTGAGGGGCTGGCTAGGGCGGCTCCTGGAAGGTCAAAAGTGGAAGGGGGGAACGGGGGGTCTTGGGGGTGTAGCTTGGGAGTGCCTTCTTGTCGGAGCTTGGGGTGTGGAATACATTTAGAGGTGGCCAACCTCCCCCTGGGGTTAATTCCTTCCCCCCTCCCACCTCTCAAAAGGGTGGGAAAGAAGCAAGGATGGGAGCAGTGGGGGGCTTCCTGCAGCATGGGCGTCACTGCCATGTTTGGTCCCAGTTACATTGTCTCCCATAGGTGGAAGCATGCCTCAACATGGCATTACCACAGGCTGGTGAGTGGTGTGGGGGCGTCAGTGGGAGAGGAGAGTATGGAAATATGGATAAGTCTGGCCTGACCCTGTGGTGGAGATTAAATGATATCACCCCAGAGCCATACCTGTGCAGACTATTAACCCCCTCTTTCCCCACAGCTGGCTCCAGGGGAGCCCAGGACACCACTGGCCTATCTCACCCACCACCCAGGAGCAGCAGAGCAGCACCATCAGAACAGTCCAGCACCAGTACCACCAGCAGTGATGGGGATAAAGAAGAGTCATCCGGCAACACTGCATCTGAGGACACCTCATTAGAGGAGGAGGGCAGCAAGGGTGGATGGGGAGTCAGAGGAGGAGGGATGGGAGGCCAGGGGCAGGGTGGGGAGATAGAGGAGTCAGAGGAGGAGGGATTGGAGGGCCAGAGGCAGGGTGGGGAGGTAGAAGAGTCAAAGGAAGAGGGATTGGAGAGCCAGGGGCATGGTGGGGAGGTAGAGGAGTCAGGGGAGGAGGGATCAGAGGGATCGGTGGGCCAAGGGCAGGGTGGGGAGGTAGACGAGTCAGAGGAGGAGGGATGGGAGAGCCAAGGGCATGGGGGGAGGTAGAGGAGTCAGAGGAGGAGGGATAAGAGGGGGGTAGCAGGGTGGGGATATGCAGGAGCAACTCACCAAGCACCACAGGTACAGTGGAGTGGCACAGGGCACCACCGGCAGGCAACCAGTGGGAGGCCCAGAGATGGAGCTGCACTCCCTGGCTGTATCCTGCAGCCCACAGCCATGCCCACTCACAGCCCTACCAAGGGGCCATGTGCCTGCCACATGGCTCAGCACAGGCCAGGTGTGACAGGCAGTGGGGCCCATGGTATACCTCCCACAGCTGGGGGCCCCCACAGCCACCCCAGCACCCATGGGTGCACTCTGGCCATGCTACTCCAGGCCCCTCTGTACCACCACATCCTCATCCATCCAGTGACTGGGCTCTAACCCCCAGGTGGCAGAGGTGTGTCTCCTCAGGGATGAGGTGCGGACCGCAGCACAGACCATCGCCATGCACCTGGATGCCCTCACTGCTGCAATGACAGGTGGTCAGCAGTTTGTATAGCTGTGCATTGTCTGCCACTGTTGGTACTGTTGTAAATATGTTTGCACATGTTTATAATAAAATGTTTCTATTTTGCAAATACTCTTTTATTTATTTATTTACTTCTCTTATATACCGCGCTATTAAAATCAGTGTGGTTTACAATTTAACAAAAAAAACATACTGCAATCCATTTTCTGGGGGCAGGGCATTTTACCTGCATGGGTAGTATGGGGGACTGGGGGAAGGGGTCTATGGGCATGGGGTGTGGGCATGCTCATTCTGCAAGGATATGGCAGAGGAGCACAACCCATGCAGAACGTTGTGAGCAGAGAACTGCATGAGTAGCATCTTTGGGCATGACTTTCTGCGTGGGTAGTGCCCTCTGCCATACCTATGCAAAACAGCTGCGGCAGCATGGGTGTGGCCCAGCGGCACTGCACATGCAGGGTGCCCCCTCCCTGTGAAGGCACACCATCGGAGCAGCACACACCATGGTTGTCATGCCCATTTACTGTGTTATGCGACCTACCTGGGTATCACAGTCTGGACAGTCCTGCATGCCTATGTTGCCTTTGCTCAGTACTGTGCGTCTATGGCATCCTACGACAGCGAGTTGTCACACAGATTTTCAAAACATTGGCACCCAGGGGCCTACATGGGTATTAGATATGCCTTTGGATGGGGCATGGCCCCACTCCGTGTTCTACCCATATATGTATAAGAGGACCTACATGGGTAGTCGAACACCGCCTTAGCATGTTCTTGCTTCACAATGGCTGACAAGTCACCGACAGCAGCAAAGCATACAAGGAAGGCAAACTTCATGCCATCTGAGACAGCTATGGCCCTGGGGCTTATCCTGCAGCAGCACACTGCCCTCTTCACAGCTGAGGATGCCAGAACCCAGCAGGCAGCATGGCAAGACATTGTCAGCAGGGTCAATGAGGTACACCACCACAGCTGGGACATGGAAGGCATCAAAAAGAAGTGGTGCATGGTGTGGCAGGCAACAAAGAAGAAGAGGGCCAGCAACAGTAGACTGCTACCTGCACAGCAGCATAGCCTCACCCGACTTGAGGAGCAGGTACTGTAGTATGTGGAGGAGGTCATCATCTCTGGAGCTGAGAGCTTTGACAGCTCCACCACAGGCACACAGGGGGTGAGTAAGGGTGCCCCATAGCCCGGGTTGGACCGTGACAGCCATATATTTGTCCCTACCATGCCTCTGTTCACCCAATGCATGCCTGTCTGTATGTCAGACCTTGGGTGCTGCGTGGGATGGGTATAGTATGGACCATGCACTACCTGCTGGTTCTGTAGTGGACTAGGTGCCACCCCATAGGATGGCATGCCATGTCACTAACTTCTGCCACCTTTGCTCTTCCACAGACCTGCCAGAAACCCTGTCCTCCCAGCTTGGGACCGATGCATCGGTGGGGGGGGGGGAGCCTCAACACCCACCACAGAGGATGCCAGTGCCAAGCCAGGGTGCAGCACAGCCATCACTGCCAGTGTGCCTGCCAGTGTAGCGGAGTGGCCCAATACGACAGCCAGTGCAGAGGAGCTGTCGGATTTGCCACCCAGGCGTCCAACAGGTAGGCAGTACTCACGTTAGTAGCACAAACACAGTCCAAGACGTGAGGAATGTGGAAGACAAATTTATTGACTCACAGACCTAGGCAACCCGACACAGGCCGTGTTTCGTAACCTTCGTCAGGGGTTGTAAGGCAAAATTACTATAAACATAGAAACATAAATAACATATTAAAAGGTAACAGAACAAGCAAACTCATCTAATAAACACATAAAGAACATATTAAAAAACATAATAAAACCATAATCAAAATTTATCATAAAGTTAAATAAAACAAATCATATGATAAATATAATGAGTAATAATAAAATAAAATATAATGTAGAAGTGTTGGAACGCTATAGATCTAATGATCTAACAAATATCAAAAGTAAAATACATATGACGACAACATCATATAAGTGTGACAGACAAAAAACAATAACATAAGGCTAAAAGAATAAACCTCTATATATACTGATAGTATAGTATTACCATACTAAATTATAGATATGTATACATATACACAGAACAAAACCATATAAACAATATTTAATTAAAATAATAATAAAATATAATACCAAGAAGTATCTATTAATAAAATGAAATTTATACGAAGATAATTGAGAAAGCAGCAGGAGCGAACAGATATAATATCCAAAGGGGGAGGTCAGTATTTTTATAAAAAAATTATAAATCATCAGTAGTTTCTAAAATTAAAAAGTAAAACTTGTACCAAATACCAAGAGAATATAACTAAAGATAAAAAAATAATAATAAAAATTCATTAGTTAAACAAATTAAATTAATTTCTATATAAAATTATTCTAAAAATTATGTACATTTAAATAAAAATGTACATAATTAAATACCAAATTATATATATACACATGCATTATGATCTAAATCAACCAAATGTATATATATATATATATAATATATAGTTAGAAAACAATACATAGTTAAAAAATAAAAAATAAAAAATAAATAATAAATAAATATTATAGTTTATAAATAGGGTAAAAATAGAAATTTAGAGAATAAATTAATTTTAATGAAGTTTGGAAATCTCATATCAAACTTATCACAAAATAAACTATCGCCATATAACTCTATATTCTATACAGGTTATTTGATGCTAAAATCATTTGAATCTTAGGAATAACAAATATTGATGATTTATAAATCTTTCTACAAAACCATTTCTTAAATTAAAAAGAGGATAAAAAACGCACCATGTCAGCTGCTTGGTTTTAGCCACACAAACTCTTCCATATATATATATGCGCCTATTACCACTAATAGAAAGGGTTTAGAAAAATATTTTGATGTGCATATAACATAGCCTTCGTATCCACCTATTGCTAGATAAAACTAACGGCCATAAAATCGAGTCTATAGTAGATCCGGCATTTATATCCATGCATACACATGCTTAAACGGCCATAGAGAAGAAATGTGAAAGGGAGAGGAACGGAGTAATAAACTCACTTGTCTTGTCTTCAAAAACGCCAGCGTGTGTGCTTCTGTCAGCCTCCCAAGCGGGAAACTGTAGTTTCTAAGTAAGGGGCAAATGAATCCGTTTTAAAAAAGAACTACTACAATTGTACCCCCTTTTTTCTAAAAAACGTTAGACCTGTAAATTATAAATTTTAAAGAACTCCGTTCTAAGACTCATCGCACTTATTCTATGGATTTAGTGTGACTGACAACAGAGGGATCGAAAAGCAGTTCTCATCTGCATAACGGCCTTTTAGCTATGAGAAAACGCCAGCGTGTGCGCTTCTGTCAGCCTCCCAGAGGGAACTGTAGTTTCTAAGTTAGAGGCAAATAAATCTGTTTTAAAATGAACTCCTACAAATGCACCCCTTTTTTTTATTATAAAAAAAAACGTTAGACCTGTAAATTTTAAATTTTTTAAAAAACTCCGTTCTGAGACTCATCGCGCTTATTCTATGAATTTATTGTGACTGACACTAGAGGGATCGAAAAGCAGTTCTTGTCTGCATAACGGCCTTATAGCCATGAGAAAACCATTTGAAGCACATTCTTTAAAAACACAATAGTACTTCTCTTTTGCCACCCAGGGCAGTTGGGCAGACCAGTGTGACTGCCAGTGCCAGGGAGTCAGACACAGATGACACCCCACTTGCCGAGCTACTGTTTGCCATCCTGGAGAAGCCATTGAATTCAGGAGGCAATGACCAGGATCAGGAGCTACTGCAGGAGGGTGCGTGCCTAATGGCAGGCACAGAGGGCATACTGTCTGAGCTGCAGGGTATTCAGCAGGACCTGCAGGCTGCAGAACAGGCCAGGGAGGCAGAACACAAGAGATTGCATGTAGAGTGCCACATGGAGGAGCACCTGTGGCTGACGAGAGAGATGGCAGCTTACCAGGAATCTATCGCTGGCTCCCTGCGCAGTTTGGTGGGCCTCATGCAGGCACAGGTGGTGGGTGCTGGGGCTGCCAGTGCAACAACACATCCACCTGCTAGCCCTGAGCTATGTCCTTCAGCTCACCCTGCTGGAGAAGGTGGTGACACTGTCAGCACGTCCTCCGATATCGATCCACTGCATCGCAGTGCACATGTTAGCAAGTGCCCATGGTCAGCAGGGAGCCCTGGGGCAGGGAAATCATATGGGTGGAAATAAAGAACACTTTGCACGCATTGCTTGGTAATGGTCACTTTATTGGTGATTGTGCGTGTCCTATCCTGGTGCTGGTGCAGGGCAGTCGCCTCAGAAACTGTCACGTATCACCTGCACATGGTGGACCAGTGCCCTGGTCTGCTGCTGGCTCCCAGACTCTGCACCATCACCATCTGCTGCTTCTGCGGCCTCCTACTCCTCCAAAACTGCTGGCTTTGGGTCCTGTACTTCATGTATCTGTGTCAGGGTTTGGAGTATGTAGCATGATGTGAATATCTGGCATACCCACTCCAGGCTGTAGAGGAGTTGCCCACACTCCTGTTGAGGTACCGGAAGTGGCTCTTCAGCACCCCAATTGCGTGCGCCACACCCAGCAGGGTCTGCTGATGGATGCTATTGTATCATTCCTCCTGCCGGCTCATGGGGTGGCACACTGGGGCCAGCAGCCATGTTCTCAGGGGGTATCCATGGTCACCTGTGGGATCAATATAAGCTGTGAGCATCAGCATGGGAACGTGCATTGGGTATAGTCTATGGGCTGCTATTAACAGCGTGTAGTGGTGCTCATGTATTGTAATGCATACAGTACACATCTATCACCACCTGTTCACAGTACCCATAGCATCATACTATAGCAGGCCTGTCCTGGGTTTCACACATGTGTTCATTCACCTAACAGCCATGCATCTCTGAGCTGACCCCTGGCTGCTGCATGTCCCAAGCTGGACTGGACGAGGACAAATGCATCGTGGCAGGACCCTGGGTAGCAGGCGCACACATCAATGATGTCCATGTTGGCATCCACAATACCTGCATGTTCATCGATGTGTACCTATGCCTATTCTGGTATGCCCTCTGCTCCAGCCGTGGTGCCCATAGTGCAATGTGGGTGCAGTCTATACATACAAGCACCGATGATAAACCAGTAAAACTGTAGAATGCCTGTATGGTCTCCTGCTGTATCTGCTGTGTTGGGGGAAGGCTATGAGGTGGCACATCCTCTGCAGCAGGGCTTTGGTGAATATTCCTATGCAGTGGCTGTAAGTGGACTGCGTGAGTCCAACAATCATCCCTATCACATGCTGGAAGCTGCCAGTTGCAAGGAATCCCAGGGCAGTGGTTACCATCATGGCCACTGGCAGTGCGTGACTTCTGGATGTGGAGGGCTCCAGGTCCACGCTGAGTATGCTGCACAGCTCAGTTATCGTTGCCCCATCCAGTCTGTATCTCTGGTAGACCTCCTCCTCCATCAGTTTCAGGTAGTTCACCCTGGGCCTGTGTACACGTGGGGCATGATACCTGCATCTCGAGTGCTGGGCTACTGCCTGCTGCTGGGTATGCACTGCCTGTAGCATCCTCCTCCATGATCGGGCTCTTCTCCACCTCTGGATCACCATGTGCATGGCCCACATGATGTCTCTGCTTGTCCAGCATTGCTTTACGTCTGCACAGTTTTGGTACAGGCCTATACACGCTCCCCTTGCTCAACTGTGCACTGTTCCACCACTACACAGTTTTGCCACTCACTATCAGCGGTTATATGTTCTGGAAACCATCACTTAAGGCTATGCGGTTGGTGACATCCAATGTCAGTGCACAAGGGTTTCTGAAATCCACTTAATGTGGGTTACACAGTACCCCCCTCCCCATTCTGCCCCTGGGCTTTGGCACCTGGCACTGTGCGGGTAGCTGGACCTCAAGAATTCAAGCTGCCTTGTTGAATATCTGGTTTACACAGTTATGGCAGTTTTACTCGGGTAAGGCCAGCTTTTATACGTGTAGCACGTGCCTAGGACTTCGAAAATCAGGCCCGGTATGCTTTCCTCTGGCCATACCTATGTTTATATGAAAAAAGGAAGCTTGGCCACCTCATGTACCTGGGATAGGAAGGGAGTTATGTGTTCCCACTTCCCTGCTCTTGCAACTAGCTCATGTTAGGTGGCTAACCACCAGATGTTTTTAGAAGGGAAATACCCCTCCCCCTGTTAACGGGAAACTTATGCCCTCACCAGAACATCAGAAGCAATGTGAGCTCTAGGATTGCAGAGCCCAAACATTCTGCCATTTGAGAAGGGTACCACATACTGCACTATGACACATCAGCATAGTATGCTCTGATGTTGGCCCCACACATATCAGGCCGTTTACATTGGTCATGCAATGTTTCTCTTATCAATCACATCATAGTGAATGGTACCACATATAGCATGCCCATCTATATGGCCCTTAATGGTATCCTATGGTCACATACAACCATAACTTCCAGCAACCCTCTCATAAGACAATAGATATCTGGAGATGACATAAGGACTGATATAACATTATCTCATGACAGTATCTATAAGAGCTGTGGCTTGTTCATAATTTAGGGATGCATGATGCTTAATGATTCACAGGCAGTAGATTAGGCTGGTCAGTAAGTGAACCCTATATTCATATGCCTCAATGGGTATCCACCAGGTTCTTGCTAAGGCACAGTGTGGCACTTTTCTCATGGGTCATCTGCCTGGTCTTGTTGGCATACTCAATGTCATGCTGTCCACAATGCCCAAGCTGTATGCTGAACCACTTGGTGGCCTCAGAGTCCACTGATCTGGGCGTTTTTTGGGCTACATGTCCTGATGCAGCGCATCAGCATCCTGCCTGGTTTTCTTGTAGAGAATGGTTCAGGCAGCACAGGTGGAATTGCCATGGGCACAGGAACTGTGATGCCCTGGATACTGTCATGCAGATTGCCAATCTATGTTGAAATCACTTTCATGTGGTGATTTCATGTGCATTGCATGCACTGCGCATTGGTCGTGCAACTACATAATTGCATGATGGGGCAGCCAAACCAGACAACTGCATGTGTACAGCATGCCAATTCTTGCACCCTTTTTGGGTTGTCATTACAAGTGCCTGCCCCATGACGCATATGCTATCTGAGCACATGTTGCCTGCATCATCCTGCTGGGGGTTCAATGTTTCCCATGATCCATACATTCACATGCATAGTCATCATTGAGATGCTTTGAGGGTTTGAAGATTTGGATACATATGAGGGGTTTCATATGTAAAAGCAGCAGTGTGTTGGGGGCAAGCTGGTTCATTTCTTCTAGCAATGTGATTTCTGACTTCTAACTTACTTGAGGGTTTGTTGCAAGGGATTTTATTCACAGAGGATATTACAGGGGGGTGAAGGGCATGGCTCCAGGGGACCTACATCTGCATGTGCTGAGGCCCCTCCCTCTGCTTTCCGGTTGCTGTCTCATATGCTTTGCTGAAAATATTATCATGATGGCTGGAAACATAGATATGGGCCTGCAGTTGTTTTATTGCCTGCATTTGTGGGGATGGCCTAGGGAACTGGGATTGGTACATTTTGTGCCCATACCATACACCGGGGGATGCATCGTCACTGCAAGTGTCCTTAATGCCTGGTTGGGGGCTGGTGTTATTTATTTATTTTTAGCTTTTATATACCACACTATTTAGTATCAGAGCGGTTTACAGGAAACATGAACAGTCAAGCAACTTTACATAGAACAGGCATAGCACCCATGCTAGTGGCATCATTTGCATTGGGAAGCACCGCTAATGTGTGTATGCTAGCTTTGCAGTACTGACCATGCCCACTTTCTGCTCCATCCCCACCCACATTCCACCTCTTCTGGCACTAATTTTTATTGTGAGTGCCTTTTTATTTATTTATTTATTTATTTAGCTGTATTTATAGCCCGCTTTTCACCGGGTCAAAGCGGTCAATTGGGGGATACATTTAACACGAGGGGATATGAGACACATACGCTAATACTTACAGGGAACATGGGCAATGGAAGGTTAAGTGGCTTGCCCAAGACCACAAGGAGTGCCTACAGGACTAGAAATCCCAGTCCCTCTGGCCTGAGATTGCTGTCCCCAGGTGGGACTTGAACCCCCGGCCCTCCGGCCTGAAGTACCTTGTCCTAACCACTAGACCACTCCTCCCTTTTTGATGTGTTCTCACAGTTACTGCGACCCTGTGCTAAGAGATTAGCACACTCTATACCCCGTCAGGTCTGACCTGCCCATTGTGTGGGAATGTTGCCCGCACATGGCCCTGCATCTCAGGGGGCCGCACACCTGGCTGGCTACAGAGGGAGCCGGGAAGGCACAAAGCCCTGGCTTACCTCTGAACAGCTGCAGGAGAAAAGAGTGGCATTTGCCTTCTAAGAACATAAGAAATGTCATACTGGGTCAGACTAAGGTCCATCAAGCCCAATATCCTGTTTCCAACAGTGGCCAATCCAGGTCACAAGTGCCTGGCAGGTACCCAAAGTCCACAGCTTCCACAATGCTCATACTGGGTAAGCAGTGGATTTCCTGGGTCCTTTTTAATAATGGTTTATGGACCTTTCCTCCAGGAATTTGTCCAAACCTTTTTTAAACACAGCTACACTAACAGCTTTTACTACATCCTCCAGTAACAAATTCCAGAGTTTGATTATGCGTTGAATGAAAAATATTTTCTTTTATTAGTCAAATGGGTTACATTGTAGCTTCATTGCGTGTCCTCTACTGTTTCTACTTTTTGATGGTGTAAACAACCGATCTACGTTAGCCCATTCCACTCAATTCATTAATTTATAGACTTCTATCGTTTCTGCCCTCAGCCTTCTCTTTTTCAAATTGAAGAGCCCTAACCTTTTAAACCTTTCCTCATAGGGATATCCTTTCATCCCCTATACTATTTTTGTGGCTCTTCTCTGTACCTTTTCTAATTCTGCTATATCCTTTTTAAGATACGGCAACCAGAATTGCACACAATATTCAAAGTGTGGTCGAACCATGGAACGATACAGAGGCATTATTATATCCTTTGTTTTATTCTCCATTCCTTTCCTTATGACTTCTAGCATTCTATTAGCTTTCTTGGCCGCTGCTGCACACTTGGCAGAGGGTTTCAACGTATAATCCATGATGATGCCTAAATCTTTTTCCTGAGTGGTAGTTTCTGAGGTGGTACCTTGCATCGTGTAACCAAAGTTTGGGTTATTCTTTCCTAGGTACATAACTTTGCACTTGTCCACATTAGATTTCATTTGCCATTTGGACGGCCAGTCTTCCAATTTATCAAGGTCCTCTTGCAATTTTTCACAATCCTCTTAGGTTTTAACAACTTTGATTAATTTTGTGTCATCTGCAAATTTGATTACCTCACTAATTATTCCCATTTCCAGGTCATTTATGAATTTTTAAAAAAGCAGCAGGCCCAGCAAAGATTCCTGGGGTATTCTACTATTTACTTTTTTCCATTGATAAAATTGGCCATTTAGCCCTATTCTCTGCCTTTTATCTTTTAACGAGTTTCTGAGCCACAATACTACACTACCACCAATCCCATGACTTTTTAATTTTGCCAAGAGTCTTTCATGAGGGACCTTGTCAAAGGCTTTCTGAAAATCCAGATATACTATATCAATCGGCTCACCTTTGTCTACCTGTTTATTCACAACGGTGCATTGAGTGCTGGGAGGCTAAATGAGGACACATCCAACATGCTCCTGTTTGACCTCCTGGCACGGCAGGCTCCTGTTTATCACAGCCATGGGAGAGAAGACCAATGCTGTGGCTATTCAGAGGTGAGGCAGGGCTTCAGGCCTCCCTGGCTGCCTCGGAAGTCAATCAGGCGTGGATCCTCTTTTGGTGTGTAGCGGGGGAGGGGATTGGGCACTAGAATGGAACTGGGGGCTAGGGGGCTAGGGGCTAGAATGGGAACGGGGGGCCTGGACTGGAAATGGACTGATGTTGGAGGATGGGGGACTGGGACTGAAAGGGAGCCGATGCTGTGAGTGACTGGAAGCAAACTGATACTGGGGGGGGGGGGGGGCGTTAGGACTGGAAATGAGCTGATGCTGGGGGACTGGAAGGAAGCTGATACTGAGAGGGATTAGTGGAGGACTGATACTGGGGGCTAGGACTGGAAATGGCCTGGGGATGGGGTTGAGGGACTGGGAATGGATGGAAACTGATGTTGGGAGGGACTGGAGGAGGACTGATACTAGGGGGTTAGGACTGGAAATGGGCTAATGCTGGCAGTTGGGGGACTGGGACTGGAAGAGAGTGGATGCTGGGAGAGACTGGAGGAGGACATAGTGGCGGGCTAGGACTGGAAATGGGATGATGTTGGGGGATGGATGAATGGTACTGGAAGGGGGTGGATGCTGGGAGGGGCTGGTACTAGAAGGGAATTGATGCTGGGGGAAGACCATAAGGGGATGGGGTTGGAACTGGTGGGAGAAAAAATGAAGCTGGGGGAGAGTGGATGGAGAGAGGAACAGATATTTTGTGTGGGAGGGAAGAAAAATCTATGATTGGCAGAGTATTGAAAGAGTAAGTGGGGACTGAGAATGGAGAGTTGAAATTTGAGTGGATGAAAAAGGAATAAAGAAATGAATGGAGGAAAGAGCAAAAGAGGAAAGGTCAGTATGCTAGAGGCAGATGTAGAGAGAAAAAAGGACATATGGACAGCAGGCAATGGAGAGTTAGCAAAAGACATGAAGAAAGCAGAAGAAAGTGACTGTGGCAATTGCAACTGAAAAATACAATTCCCAAACAACAAAAGGTAGAAAAAAACTATTTTATTTTGAGTTTATTAACTGGAATATGTCAGCTCTGGGAAATGGGCAATGCTAAACATTTTGCGTTTTGTTTATTACAAGAGGAAATTAATTTATAGGTTTTTTTCTACAATGTTGTTTTACATTCCAAGTTTGGCTTTTGGGATTCTGAGTTGAATTATTGTCTTCATATTTCTAAATTGTGAACCCTTGTTCTATGTTCAGTGATGGGCTATGTTTTGCATGTGTAACCGAGCTGCAGTATTCTGTTCATGTAGTTTCTATGTGAAAGTCCCACTTGTTCTCTTTCCCCAGTAGGAGATGTATTTGTATTCTTTGAGATGTATTGGTTTAATGTTTGCAGTGTTGTCTTTTGACAAGTAGGGTTTGGTGCTTTGTGAGTCCTGGTAGTGCTGTTATGATATGGCAGGTTTGCTATGGATTCTAAATGAGCAGGATATTTAGTACTTTTTAATGTGCCTGGCAGTTGACACTGGAGTATAGTAATGTATATATCCACTGCCCAATCAAATGGTATTGAGACACTCATTAAGAGGAATGTCTACTAAAAGTTAATGCACATTTACAAATGTTAATGTGCGCTAAGTCCCGCATCACACATTTATTTCTATTGATGCAGTGGCACTTAATGCACATTAATATTTAGTAAACATACCTCTAAGTCATTGCCAGGGCAAAAAGAAGCTTTTGAAGGGCTTCTTTGAAAGCTGACAAAAATGTTAGATGGGCAACATATACATTTTAAAGTAAAATAAATTAAATTTATGCGAATGAGGTCCAGTGGCTATGCAAATGAGGCCCTGCAATGAGTCTCCACACATGGCCCCGCATCACCCTTGGGCAGTCCCTGTACCCCGTGCCACCTGGTAACAAGCTTTAGTAATATTAGCCCTCTCTTTGGGCTGATCTCTCCGTTGGTTTGCAGCTTGTCGTCCTGTGAGGGCTTTTGTGCATCAGTGATGCTAAGCCAGGGGTTTTCAACCCAGTCCTCGGGGAACCCTAGGCAAGTCAGGTTTTTGGGATTCCGAGAATGAATATGCATGAGAAAGATTTGCATGTTCTGCCTTCATTGTATGCAAATCTATCTTATGCATATTCATTGTGGGAATTCTGAAAACCTGACTGGCCTAGGGTTTCCCGAGGACTGGGTTGAAAACCTATGTGCTAAGCTATCAGTAAATTAGCTACTGGCAGGGTCTCCCAAGGAAGAGGTTTCAGCTGAGATGCCAGACTAAGACAAACTACCCATAAGGGCAGCAGCAGAATGGGATGATGTTGTAAGCATAGGATCATACTTCAGTGACAAATGCAACAACACTGGAATTAACTGTGAGGAAAAAAGGCTTGGCAAATCTATTTCTGCATCTAGCCATGAAAACCCAATGGATAGTCAAAAAACAAATTGCACTATAATGCTGAAAGATGAGAACCCCAGGTTTGAAGGCACTCAAATAGCTACTGGGGATGAGCTGAAGACTTCTCAAAGTTAAGTCAGTATTTATGATGTGGTTGGATCTGCTGATATAGCTGCGCATGAAAAGAAAGTCAGAAGTTGCAAAGATGTCTTACATATTAGGACATGAAATGCACGAAGCATGAACCAAGGGAAGTTGGAGGTAGTAATGAATGAAATGGAACATGTACAACTCAATCTGTTGGGTGTTCATGAACTGAAATGGACTGGCTTTTGGCACTTTGCATCTGATGATCATATGGTCTACTATGCTGGAAATGAAAGACAAAAGTTACAGAACGGTAATAATAATGGGTGATTTCAATTACCCCGGTATTGACTGGGTCAGTGTCATGGCAGGACATGCTAGGGAGATAAAGTTTCTAGATTAAATAAATGACTTCTTCTTGGAGCAGCTGGTTCATGAACCGACCAGAGGGGAAGCCATTTTGGACTTAGTTCTTAGTGGATCTGGTGTAAGAGATAAGGGTGTTGGGGCCACTTGGAAATAGTGATCATAGCATGATCGTGTTTGATTTAATTAATGGAGGAGGGATGGTAAGGAAATCCACTGTACTACCTTTTAACTTTCAAGAAAGGGAGACTATGATAAAATGAGGAAAATAGTTAAGAAAAAGACTAAAAGGAGCTGTTGCAAAGGTTAAAGACTTACATCAAGCTTGGGTATTGTTTAAAAATACTATCTCGGAAGCCCAGACCAGCTGTATTCCACGCTTTAAGAAAAGTGGAAGGAAGTCCAAAAAACTGCCAGCATAGTTTAAAGGTGAGGTCAGAGAGGCTGTTGTTGCCAAAAAAGTATCTTTCAGGAAGTGGAATAAAGAGCCAAAATGATGAAAACTGGAAACAACACTAGTACTGGTAAGTTAAATGCTAGGCATTGATAAGGCAGGCAAAGAGAACATTTCAGAAGAAACTTGCTGTGTAAGAAAAAAACGCACAATAAAGACTTTTTCAAGTATATTCGTAGCAAAAAACCTGTGAGAGAGTCAGTTGGACCATTAGATGATAGAGGGGTAAAAGGGGCAGTAAGAGGGGACAAGGCTATAGTGGAGAGACTAAATGAATTCTTGTCTTTGGTCTTTACTGAGGAAGATGTAAGGATATTGCCCATGACTGAAGTGGTATTTAAAGGTGATACTGCAGAAGAATTGAAAGATGTATTACAACTATTTGATAAACCGAAAAGTAGCAAATCACCTGAACCGGACGGTATACATCCAAGGGTGTTTAAAGAACTGAAACATGAGATTGCAGACCTGCTGTTAGTAATCTGTGAACTATCATTAAAATCATCTGTAATACCTGAAGATTGGAGGATCGCCAATGTAACGCCAATTTTTAAAAAGGGTTCCAGGGGTGACCCAGGAAACTACAGACAAGTGAGCCTGATGTCAGTACCTGGAAAAACGGTAGAAACCATCATAAAGAACAAAATTACTCAGCATGTAGATAGTCATGGCTTAATGGGAGACAGCCAACATGGCTTTAGACAAGGAAGATCTTGTCTTACTAATCTGTTGTTTTTTTGAAGGTGTGAATAAACAGGTAGACAAAGATGAGTCAATTAATATGGTGCATCTGGACTTTCAGAAAGCCTTTGACAGAGACTTTTTTGGCAAAACTAAAAAGTCATGGGATAGGAGGTGATGTACTATTGTGGATCAGGAACTGGTTACAAGATAGAAAGCAGAGGGTAGGGCCAATTTTCCCAATGGAAAAAGGTGGAGTATCCCAGGGATCTGTGCTGGGTCAGCTGCTTTTTGACATATTCAAAAATGACCTGGAAAAGGGAATTACGAGTGAGGTTATCAAATTTGCAGATGGCACAAAACTATTTAAAGTTGTTAAACCCATGAGGATTGTGGAAAATTGCAAGAGTATCTTGATAAATTGAAAGACTGGGCATCCAAATGGCAGATGAAATTTAATATGGACAAGTGCAAAGTTATGCACCTAGGAAAGAACTACACTAACTATGGTTACACGATGCATGTTTCCACATTGGGAGCCACCACCCAGGAAAAAGATTCAGGCATCATCGTGGATAACATGTTTAAACCCTCCGCCCAGTGTGCAGCGGCGGCCAAGAGAGCAAATAGAATGCTAGGTTTTATAAGGAAAGGAATGAAAAATAAAACAAAGGATGTTATAATGCCTCTGTATCGCTCCATGGTGCGACCGCACCTTGAATATTGTGTGCAATTCTGGTCACCGTATCTTAAAAAGGATATAGCATTATTAGTAAAGGTACAGAGAAGAGCCATCAAAATGGTAAAGGGGATGGAAGGATACTCCTATGAAGAGAGGCTAAAAAGGTTGGGGCTCTTCAACCTGCAAAAGAGACAACTGAAGGGAGATATGATAGAGGTCTATAAATTAATGAATGGAGTGGAACAGGTAAACGTAGATCGATTGTTTATGTCATCAGAATATAAAAAGACAAGGGGACATGCAATGAAGCTACAGGGTAAACTATTTAAGACTAATAAGAGAAATATTTTTTTCAATCAAAGTGTAATCAAACTTTGGAATTTGTTATTGGAGGATGTAGTAAAAGTTGTTAGTGTAGCTGGGTTTAAAAAAATGTTTGGATAAGTTCCTGGAGGAAAGGTCCATAAACCATTATTAAAAGGGACCCAGGATATCATTGCTTGACCCAATACAAGCTTTGAGGAACCTGTATCTTTTGGTGAAACTGCTAGGTACTTATGACCTAGATTGGCCACTGTTGGAAACAGGATACTGGGCTTCATGGACCTTGGTCTGACCCAGTATGGCATATCTTATGTTCTTATGTTCTAAAGAAGAAATGGTGTTGAATTTATAATTGAGAAACTTGCAAGAACTGTAATGAAATACAGTGCAGTCAGTGAACACTTAATTTCTATTTGTCTACGAGGAAAGTCCATCAAAACAACTATAATTTGGGTATATGCCCCAACAATTGCTGCAGAAGAGGAAGATGTTGATGGGTTCTATGAACAAGTACAAGCTGAAATTGACAGAACATGCAAACAGGATATCCTGATAGTCATGAGTGACTAGAACGCAAATGTTGGCTACAAAGAAGAAGGCAAAGTTATTGGAAAATATGGATTTGGCAATGAAGCTGGAGAAAGACTGATAGAATTCTACAAGACAAATGATCTATTCATCTCAAACACCTTCTTCCAGCAACACAAGTGCCAACTATACATGTGGACTTCACCCAATGGATTGTACAGAAATCAAATTGCCTACATCTGAGAAGATAATGACGGAAAAGCTTGATAACATCTACAAAGGCAAAATCTGGAGCTGACTGTGGTACAGATCACCAAATACTAGTATGCAAACTCAAGCTAAAGTTGAAAAAGAGCAAGCCACTCATGAACACTCATGAATGTAGCAAAATATGACCCTGAGAATATACAACTGGAATTTAAAGACTGAAAAATTGATTTGCTGCTTTAGATACTAATGACAGAGTTCCAGAAGAGTTATGGGATCACATCAAGAAGGTTGTGTTGGAAGAAAGTCTCTACATAAGATGAAAAAGCAAAAACGCCAAAATGGATGACTGAAGAAAATCTGAAAATTGTCCAGAAATGCAGAGAAGCTAAAGTCAGAGGAGAACGAGAGGCAATTGCAGAACTCAACAGAGATTTCAAACGTGCAGCAAGACAAGACAAGGAGAAGTACTACAATAACATATGCAAGGAAATAGAATCAGAAGCTATTAGAGGAAGAACAAGATGGCTTTTCAAAAGCTATGAGAGTTAAAGAAAAAATTCCAGCCTCGAATTGGAATGCTACAAGATGCTCAAGGATCCATGTTGAATGATGCTGAGAAGATCAAGAAAAGGTGGAAAGAATATACAGAGTCATTATACCATAAAGATCAAGTGGCATTCCCATTGAAGCATTACAGCAATCGGATAAAGCTGTTACTATACTTACAAGGCTCTGCCAGGAAATTTGGAAGACAAATTCATGGCCAACCGACTGGAAAAGATCTGTGTTTATACCAATACTGAAGAAATGCGACCCGACTGACCGTGAAAATGATCTCACAATCGCTCTGATCCCACATGCCTGCAAGATTCTACTCAAGATGATTAAGCAGAGACTACAACCATAACTGGAACAAGAAGTGCCTGAAGTGTAAGCAGGATTCAGGAAAGGGAGAGGAACGAGAGACATTATCGTGGATGTGAGATGGATCCTTGAAAGACAAAAGAATACTAAAAGGAATCCATATGTGTTTTATTGACTACAGCAAGGCTTTTGACTGTGTAAACCATGAGAAACTCTGGGCCACATTAAGAAGCATGGGTATAGCAGAACACCCATCGTTCTCATGCACAACTTTTACATTGATCAAGAAGCAATAGTTTGAATGGAACTAGGAGAAACAGAATGGTTTAAAATCAGCAAAGGTGTACAACAAGGCTGCATACTTTTCCCCTACCTCTTTAATTTATATGCAGAACAAATCATCAGAGAAGTAGGACTGTATGAAGACAACTGAGGTGCAAGATTGGTGGAAGATGTATCAACAGCCTTCGCTATGCTGATGATACCACATTACTGGCTGAAAGTGAAGATGATTTGAAACATTTGCTTCTCAAGATCAAGGAATATAGTCTTAAAATTGGGCTGCACCTTAATGTTAAGAAGAACAAAGATCCTGAGAACTGGCAAAATCAATAAGTTTGCATTGATGGAGAAGAAATTGAAATAGTTGACAGCTTTAACTTACTTGGATCATCAATCAATAAAGAAAAGTCTAGCAGTCAAGAAATCCGATGACATATTGCTCTTGGTAGAATGGCTATGAAGGACCTAGATAAGATCCTCAAGAGCAGAGGTGTCTTTCTCCTTACAAAGATTTGACTTGTCCAGGCCATGGTATTTTCAATAACATCATATGGATGCAAAAGTTGGACAGTGAAAAAGATAGACAGGAAGAAAAATGATGCCTTTGAATTATGGTGATGGCGACAAATACTGTGTATACCATGGACTGCCCGAAGAACAAACCAGTCAGTACTAGAGGAGATCAAACCTAAGCTTTCCTTAGAAGCTCAGATGACAAGACTTCAACTTTCATAATTTGGACATATCATGCGAAGAGAGAGATCATTGGAGAAAGACATTATTCTTGGCAAGGTAGAAGTTCATCATAAAAGAGGAAGGCCTGCAATGAGATGGATTGATACAATAACAGCAGCTATGGATACTACTCTATCAACAATGAACCACTTGGCTGAAGACCGAACAAAGTTTAGGTCAGTTATCCAGAGGGTCGGCAGGATTCAACGATACTAGCAACAACAACATGGGCTGATATTTGGTGGTGGCAGCAACTGGAATAAGTTAAATGATGGCATCAGTGCTTAAGTATTGGATATCGTCAACACTGCTATGCATTTAGTCAAATGTTTAGTTTAGGCCTGCTATTTCTGCAGGTCTAAATTTAACATAAAGAATGGAATTTTATAAAGGGCACCTAGATTCTAACAGGAGCTAGTGTACATTAAAGATGCCTATTCCTCCTCCTTTCTGAAACGTGGCACAAGGATGGTGAGGACCCATTCCTGGTCCGTTGCCTCCCTCCTAACTATTCTGCCATCTCCACTCCTCACAAGGGGCGTACTGGTGGTGGTGTAGCCACCCTCTATCGTGCTTCCCTTCCATTTGTTCAGGTACTTTCCCCTGCATTACACTATCCCGATGCCCTCCTCCTGTGTCTACAACTCTCCCCACCGATTTATTTCCTCGCTGTCTATTCCCCACCATCCCTACAACTTCACATTTGGTAATCTTGGGGGATTTCAATGTTCACTTTGAAGCCCCCTCTTCTTCTAGATACCAATCTTTCACTACCCTTCTTCAGGATCTGTCTCTTCTTCAGCATGTAGCTATACCTACCCATGTAGCAGGCCACACCCTTGATCTGGTAGTCACCCACGTAAGTTCCCCCATTTTCGCCCCAGTGTCTATGCTCTAAGACTTTACCATGGACTGACCATTACTGCCAACTCTTCTCCTTACCACTCTTATCGCCTGGTAGTCCTTCCTCCCTCTGCTCCTCCATTAACACTTCTCAAGCCCCTTTTCGTTACTCTCGCCGCATCACTCCTCTCACCCTCTAGCTTTTCCCAACCACTGATGATCTCCTCCCCACAGACTTTTCTTCCCTCTCCCCAAACTCACAAGTTGTGCTCTGGAACACAAGACATTCTTCTGCTCTTGAACTCTTAGCTCCCCTGCAGTCTAAATCAAGGTGCACTTGCCCCCCCCCCCCCCCCCAGCCTTGGTATCACCCTGGTCTTCGCCTCCTGCGTTCCCAGCTTAGACAGGCTGAGCATCTCTGGAAAAAATGTCCCTCTTCCCCCACACTGCACCTCTTCAAAGAACACCACACACATTACCGCACTCAAATTCATCAGGCGAACAGATGTATTTTTCTACTACCATATCCTTAGCTCACAATCACACTTTCCAACTCTACTCCTTTCTCAGGTCTTTTACTACTCTCCATCTCAACCCCACACTTCATCCTCTCCTCCTGCCCCAATTCCTCCCAACTGGCTTCCTTTTTCGCCAACAAGGTCACTGATCTCCGTTCTTCATTAGCCCCATGCCCACCTCCACTATCCTCTCCTCCCCACCCTCTCCCCCCTCCCACTGCGCTCTCTCATGTCTGGGCATCTTTCCATCCATTCACTACTACAGAACTCGTCAAATCCATCTCCTCCTCACATAAGACAACCTGCTTCCTCGATCCTATTCCCTCCTCCTGGTTCTTGGAACCTTCCCTTGCCCCCCTCCCTTCCGTTCTTACCATGTTGAATGCTAGTCTCTCTACAGGTTTATTTCCCACCCCTTGGAAACATGCTATGGTCTTCTCCATTCTTAAAAACCCATCCCTTGATCCCCTTAACCCAGCACACTACCATCCAGTTTCTAATCTCCCTTTTCTTTCTAAGATTATCGAAAAAGTCACTTTCGCCCAACTATCACACTCAGTTCCTTCACCCCTGTCAGTCCAGCTTCCACTCTGGCCACAGTGTTGACACTGTTCTACTTGCTTTCCTAAATGAGCTCCACACTTCACACAATTGGGGTGATATCTCTCTGGCTGTCTCTCTGGATCTTTCCATGACTTTCGATCTTGTTGACCACTATGTCCTACTCTCTTGCCTGCATGATGCAGGTCTTTGGGGTATGGTATTTCGGTGGTTTCACTCCTTCCTCTTCTCCCGCTCCTGTGCAGTAACCTCCAATTCCTCTTCCTCTAGGCCTTTTCCCCTCCACTATGGTGTTCCTCAAGGCTCGGTCCTGGCACCCCTTCTGTTCAATATTTTTCTTGCACCACTAGTTCTTCACACTAATGACATCCTCCTTCTGCACCACACTAACCCATTGCAGCCTGACCTCACTCCCCTTAGCACCTGTCTCTCCTCAGTTGCTGACTGTCTGGCAACAAATTATCTCCATCTTAACCTCACCAAGACATATGCAATCTAGCTCACCCATGGAAGCACCTGTCCAGCTATTGCACCATTACTCACAGGTCCCCCATTCCTTTGGTGTCCACTCTCCATTATCTAGGGGTTCTCTTCAACTTAGCTCTCTCCTTCAAAGACTATATCTCCCACCTGGTGAAAAAAATCCTTCTATCACCTCTGCCAAATCAGAGCCATCCACCATTTTCTCACTCCCCAGGCACTAACCACACTCCTATTATCCTTAGTCATGTCCCGTCTAGATTTCTGCAACTCTGTTCTTACTGACATTCCTCATAACCAATTGCACAGACCACAGCTCATTCAAAACACAGCAGTCCGTATCATCACTCATTCCTCCCACCGCAAGCACATCACCCCTCTTCTCCTTCAGCTCCACTGGCTCCCTCTGGAATATCGAATACATTACAAGATTCTCACCATTGTCCATCAGGCTATCTATACCCAGACCCCACAATATTTGGCAGATCTTCTCCAGTTCCAAACCCTCACCCATCAATTACGCTCAGCCCACATAAACCATCTTCACCTCCCCTCTCCAGCCCGTGCTCATCTACAGTCCACATGTCACTCAGCTTTCTTCTTCTTCGGACCTGCCCTGTGGAACTCCCTTCTTACCCCCCTCAGATTAGAAAAGAATTACAGCAAATTTAAATCACTCCTCAAAACACACCTATTCTCCTCTGCCTTTGACGTTCCACCTCCTACTGTGTGACTTTGTTTCTGAGGTTGTCTCTTCTCCCTGTCCTGTCTGCCTGACTGACTGACTGTCTATGCTTTCCTGTCCTATATTGTAGTTCCTTTCCTTTTCCGGCCTCTGGCCTTGCTGTACCTCTGATTTTTGACTATTGTACACTGCCCTGTTGTTATGAAGGGCGGTCTATCAAATTGAATAAATATAAACATAAAATCAATTCCACAAGGATTTTACTTTATAGAATAGCAGTGTAAGTTGCTGTGGGTATGCATACATATCATCACAGTCACTTCCACCAGCTCTAGAGCAGGGGTAAATGACTGTTCATAACGTATGTGTATTGGGCCCTGTTCTACACCGTATACCCATAAGTATGCACGCCGCATATGATCCGGTCAAACTCCACCCCTGCACCCACAGTAAACGTGCATGCTACCCATCCATGGTGCATACTTTCAGAATGGTACCCAACTACAATCCATGCATCAATTACTAAAATACCATGATTTTGGAGCATAAACTCTCATGGAATGCTCGCCACGCTTTGCAGAATTACCCTCATAACTTCTTTGTATAGTGGCTGAATATTGCCATTTTCCAGATAAGTTTGCAGCTTACTTTCACTCCACCCCCTCTCTGTCCCTTGTTAATACAGACACTATCAGGCTGTTTAGAAAGACTTTCAGTCCTGTACTAGCCATACAATTGCTGAAAATTCGTGAACAGATTTAGGCCTTCACCAGCCACCAGTAAATGATTAACTTTGCTTGAATATTGACCCCATGTTTGTGAGCACAACACTTGACAGAACAATGGTGACTGTTTACTAAGTTGCATAATAGCAATAACACGTTATATTCAAATTAACATGCTTTAATTGGCAATATGGCGCACTATTTGGTCTGTTGCTTACTTCATATCCACCTTCCCACTCCATCAGATCTGCACAGGCCTCTGCTTACCAGTCCTTCTTGCTGCACTGATTTGAAACTACCTGTCAGACCGCTTTTGTTTCACCAGCGCCATCTCTTTGGCATTCTATGCTGAATTACCTATACCAAGAACATTCTTTTAGTAAGCAGCCCTATAGTCCGCGCTGTCATGACCATATACTAGCAGTTCTGCAGACTACCACCGCGTACCGAAATCTCCACTGACTGCATAAGCACACTTTAGTAAAAGGACCCCTAAGTTCAAAGAAATGCTCAAAATCTGGATGTTCAAAGCTACTTAATTATTTTTAATTAGTTTTTATCATATCTATTTCTTTTATGTTTTCTTCCCTAAGTAATTGTATTTTCTTAGGAGCATGTCTAGTAAGCCCTACACTGGTAATGTGGGTATGGACCATGTTAGCAGTGCGGGCTTCATGCTTTCTGCACGGGGGCAGGTACAGTCATCCCTCTGCAGTTATCATGGGTTGACATGGGAGCATCTAAGGCCACCTATTGAGGTGGTAGTAGTTGCACCCAAACTACCTGTACTGAGCGCAGGCAGCACTGGCTTCAAATGCCTGCACTAGTAGTGCTGCAGCAGGAATACCCCTTCCTACCCAGTCACTGCCCAGACACATTTTATAAGGGTAGAATGGGGGTTTCTAGCATGGGGCCCTGCGTTACTTTTTAGCACGTTGCCGATACCGTGTGCTATCCAGGTAATGTACTTTAGTAAACATACTTCTTAGATTATAATTTCTTTCATGATTTTGTAACTGCTTTTAGCTAATATTAGATGCTCTTGATGCACTCCTTTCTCTTCTTCCATTTTATTATATTCTCTCCTTCCCATTATTTCATTTTTCTCCTTTTTGTCTTAATGATTTATACATTTTTTACGAGTAAGCCGCTCTGGTGATCTCTGTTGGAAGGGCAGTCTAGACAGTATGTCAAATATATAAATAAATGAAAGAATTGTTGTGCAATGCACATTAACCCTTTCCACTTCGATACATTTTATCTGTCACTCATGCTAGGTCGGAATAAATTTTAACAACAAACTGACCAAATAAGAACCAATATGACATACACATTCTACAGTAACCAGTCATGTTGTATTTTGGTTAAGACATACAAAACATAAACTAGCATGTTAGTCATATATCCCACAGGATGATCGGAATGGGAAAATTTAAAGGTCCCACGGGGTGGGACAGCTGAGTGGAAAGGGTTAAATAATAATGAGTTGTGAAAGATGTAAATTGTCACTCTGGACGGGGTGCTCTGTGTCACAGCTGTCACTATCTCACACAGTATCTCCTGTCTGTTCATACTGTGATGAGGTGAGTGCAGCCCAGCCAGGGAAAACTGGAAAAAAGAAGGATTTTTTTCATTGCGGGGGATGGGAGCACAAAATCCTAGGCTCCATACTAGAAGCACTGAAAGAAACCTAGAGGGCAGAGCTAAGCGTAAGCCAATCACAGACCACAGGACAACCCTGCAGAGGAGTAGGAGGTCCAAATGGGAGGAGCTAGGAAGGGAGTTGCCCAGCTCAACAGTTAACAGAGGAAGAACAAACAAAAAAGAGAGGCACAGTTTGAGTTTGAGGCAGGAGGAGGAAGGAGCTGTGAGCAGAAGGTCCAGGAGGAGTGCAGGAGAAAGCACCAGTGGCAGCTGCAGTTCAAGGCCTAGCCCAGGTTCAAGTCCAATTCCCAGGAGGCACAGACAGGAGAGATCTGGGGCCAAGCTGTGGAAAACCCTTGCAGCCAAGGAGAGCAGCAAATGGAGGAACCATTACAAAGGCAGCCAAGAAAGGTACGCAGGGAATGAGCAGTGCCACCAGAATAGTTCTTGCTCTGACTCAGAGGAGACTTTCAGACACCTGAAGCCTCAGCACAGCAAGAAGTATCTCAGGAGGGAGGTTAAGCAGGAGAGACACACAGGAGACCGGCTTGGAGGAGCCAAGGTCAGGCAGTGTGAGAGACTGTTTAACATTGCAAAGACTCTTAAGGAAAAGTTACCAGAGCACTTTCAAAGAGCACCTAGCTGTAGCTCACTGGAGAGCATGGAAGTAGGCCCTGAAGGAAGTGTTGTTGAGTCAGAAACCTATGAGATGGAATGTGAGCTGTGCACTAAAATACAATAGTAATGTGTGTTAGAAAACAGTGAAATACAAAAGGAAGCTGTTGCAAGTTAAAGCAGTTTTCAAGAGTTGAAAGAGAAGAGTAACCCTGAAGACAAGAGGTTAGGAATCTCTCTCTTAGGAAGCAAAAACTGAAAAACTTCAGTGAAGGCCAAAACAGCTAGAACTGTTTGTATGGGGCGTGGCAACAGCGAGGTTGGAAGCTGTGAAGAGTTTTACAAATGCTTTTGTGTTTTGAAATGGCAAGCAATTGCAGTGAAGCATAGAAACTGCTGTGAGTTTTGTTTGGACATTTTTGATTTGGAGAAATTATCCTGTATTTCTTTTGTCTGGAAAAAGTGCTTAAAGAATTTTTATGTTCATCACTTGCCAACTTTGGAAACCGAATAAAAATTTCCTGTGCGCTTTAAATAACCACTTGGCTTTCCTTATTGACACAACTACAACCCTCTAAGGGATAAAGATGGCCAGCCGTCCCTACTAGGCAACCACCTGGTAGGGGCGCGAGCGTCACAGGTGGCGTAGTTCTTGGATGCAGTGTTCCAGTGGTCAAGAAGAGCAGCTTTTGAGCCATACATCTGGACGGAGAACTCCAGGAAAGGCGGTGACCGATCGAGGCAACGGAGGGAAAAACCGGAGCGGATTCGGATCGGGAGCGCTGTGACTGGTGGAAGTGCTGAGACCTGCATCAGAATCAGGTAACCCGTAAACTGGAAGGGGTAGGCCTGGATTCTGGTGTAAGGGGGCCACCAGCTGCTCACTTAGGGAAGTGAGAGAGAAAAAAAAAAAAGTGCTGCACTTTGTGTGTGTCTTGTCTGTTTTGTTGCAGAGACTACAATCCAGGATGGAACTAGCGGACGTATTGGCGTGGGTAGCGGACCAATTCGCGAAGCAGAGGGAAATGGCAGCGTTGAGCCAGGAGCAGGCGACCTCCATGTTGCGAGCCCAACAGCAACCCATGCTGGAAATGATGGCCAAATGGATCCGGACTCAGGAAGAAGCAACCAAGCAAGCACAGGCTGTTCCAAAGACTCAACCTGTTGGTACAGGGGGGGAAGGATTAGCCTTCGGACCTTTTGCATGTGGTCGCTTAAGCAAGGATGATAACCTTGACGACCATATAGAAGCGTTTGAGAGAATAGCTGGTCTAGCTCAGTGGCCTAAAGAACAGCTAGCTGTAAGGTTTGCCACTACTCTAAGCGGTGAGGCATTAGCTGCCTACAGGGAAATGCCAGTTGATTCTATTCATGATTATGAGCAAGTTAAAGAAGCCATAAGAGAACGGATGGGTTTAAGTTCCTCCACTTATAGGAGACTTCTAAGAGCATCTGTCTTAAAAGAAGGTGAAACACCACAAGCTCTGTATTATAGAGTTAAGAGCTTAGTCTTTAAGTGGCTATTGCCAGAAAAGAAAGATATAGAGTCTATTATTGATGCAATAATATTAGAACAATTTATTGAAGCTGTTCCTATAGACATGCAAAGCTTTTTGATAAAACAAAACTGTAAGAACACCCGAGAAGCCATAGTCTTGGCAGACTGCTTTCTGGAGGCCCAGAAACTGAGCCTAAAGAAAGGGGGCATTTTTCAAGGTACAGGTGTGCAGGAAAAGAATGCAGCCTTGAGTAAATATAGGACAGAGAGAGATAAGCCCATGGAAAAATTCAACCTGCAAAGAAAGTGTTTTTCTTGTGGTGAGCCTGGTCACCTCAAGAAAAATTGTAAGACAAAGAAAGCCTTTGTGATAACACACCCCAAGGAGATAGGTGAAGGATTCCTCCTATCCGTAGAGGTAGAGGGAATAAAGACCGAAGCACTGTTAGATTCAGGGGCAAGTCAGTCCATGATCTCCAGAAAATTATGGAAAGTGATAGAAGCCCAGAAGCAGTGTGCCCAAGAGTCCTCAAGGGGGCAGGTTAAAATTAAGTGTGTGCATGGGGCTGCCTCTACCTACCCACTTCAAGCCGTTAAGATAAAAGGCTTAGGCAAGGGAAGGGAGGTAGCAGTAGCAGTAATACCAAGACTCCCTCATGAGATTATACTGGGCCGAGATTGGTCCCCGTTCAGGAAGGGAGTGGAGAAAAAGCTGCAAGAAAAGGCAGGCCTGGTTACCACGCGTGCAGGCTCTAGACCCTCAGAGGAAGGGGTAGATTCCCAGGAAGAACCCATACCAGGGACCTCTTTTCATGATGATCTGATAACCCCGGCTAAGGATACCATCAGGAAAGGAAAGGCTGAGAGGAAGCTAGGGAGGAGCCTCAGAACTCAGAATAGGAGACAGTTAAGTGTCCGGTCAGGAGATGCCCTGGGTTTCTGAGGAAGTAATAGCGAAGTTTCCCTCCTTTCCGGATGAGCAAAAAGCAGATCCTGCTTTGGGGCGAGCATGTGAATTCGCCCAGAAGGGATCGGAGGCCCTACCAAGATTTTTATGGGATAACAATTTGTTGTACAGGGAGGGTATAAATCCTCGGACAGGTGAGCTACGGAGGCAGTTGGTGATACCTGCTTCTTTTAAAAATATCATTTTAAGGTTGGCCCATGATCACCCCGTGGGGGGGCATAAAGGTGTACAGAGCACCCTGGATCAGGTCCTTGATAGGTTTTACTGGCCAGGCGTATATGCGGAAACGGCGAGGTTCTGTGCTTCTTGCCCAGCTTGCCAAAGGGTTTTCAGTAACCGTCCACCAGAGGTGCCTTTAATTCCCCTACCGGTTATAAAGGAGCCGGTGCATAGGTTGGGGGTGGACATAGTGGGGCCCTTACTAAAAATTCCTAGAGGTCACCAATATATTCTGGTCATAATGGACCATGCCACTCGCTTTCCGTGGGCCATCCCTTTGAGAAATACCTCAGCACGAGTGATAGCTCTAGAGCTCATTCGTTTATTTTGTGAGATAGGGTTTCCTCGGGAGGTCTTATCAGACCAAGGAACAAATTTTATGTCCCGACATCTAGCTCAGGTATGGGATGCGTTCGGTATTCGGCATATCCGTACCGCAGCTTACCGTCCCCAAACCAATGGGTTAGTGGAGAGGTTTAACCAAACTTTAAAGAACCTCTTAAGAAGGAGCTTGGAGGGCAGGTTTAGTGAATGGGATACGATGTTGCCTTTTGTGCTCTACGCATGCAGGGAGAGGAGACAGTCCTCTACTGGCACATCACCCTATGAATTGATGTATGGGAGGACGCCGCGGGGAATATTAGATGTATTAAGGGAACAATGGGTAGCACCGGTAGAGGAGGTACAGGAGGTTCCCAGGATTTTAACAGACCTGAAGTATCGCCTACAGCGGATAGCTACAGTAGCGGAGGAAAATTTGAAAAGGAGTCAAACGAGACAGAAGACCTATCACGATCGGCGGGCAAAGCCCCGACTTTTAAAGGTCGGAGATAGAGTCATGGTTATGATAGCCGCAGCGAATTCTCGCTTTGAGAAATCGTGGAAGGGCCCTTATAAAATAATAAAACAACTTGGGCCAGTGACTTTTATGTTGTGGATACTGGACGGGGGAAGTCCCAAGTGTATCACGCTAATCTGTTGCGACAGTGGCAAGAACGTATAGGAAGTACTCAACTAGCCCCACAGATAAATGAAGATTCTCAGCCCATAGTTTGTATTTCGTGCTATTTGCGGGATAAAGCGACTGCCCGAAATAGTCTAAGGGGGGGGGGGGGGATATGTGATGAGGTGAGTGCAGCCCAGCCAGGGAAAACTGGAAAAAAGAAGGATTTTTTTTCATTGCGGGGGATGGGAGCACAAAATCCTAGGCTCCATACTACTTCTACTACTTCTACTTCTGAAAGAAACCTAGAGGACAGAGCTAAGCGTAAGCCAATCACAGACCACAGGACAACCCTGCAGAGGAGTAGGAGGTCCAAATGGGAGGAGCTAGGAAGGGAGTTGCCCAGCTCAACAGTTAACAGAGGAAGAACAAACAAAAAAGAGAGGCACAGTTTGAGTTTGAGGAGGCAGGAGGAGGAGGAAGGAGCTGTGAGCAGAAGGTCCAGGAGGAGTGCAGGAGAAAGCACCAGTGGCAGCTGCAGTTCAAGGCCTAGCCCAGGTTCAAGTCCAATTCCCAGGAGGCACAGACAGGAGAGATCTGGGGCCAAGCTGTGGAAAACCCTTGCAGCCAAGGAGAGCAGCAAATGGAGGAACCATTACAAAGGCAGCCAAGAAAGGTACGCAGGGAATGAGCAGTGCCACCAGAATAGTTCTTGCTCTGACTCAGAGGAGACTTTCAAACACCTGAAGCCTCAGCACAGCAAGAAGTATCTCAGGAGGGAGGTTAAGCAGGAGAGACACACAGGAGACCGGCTTGGAGGAGCCAAGGCCAGGCAGTGTGAGAGACTGTTTAACATTGCAAAGACTCTTAAGGAAAAGTTACCAGAGCACTTTCAAAGAGCACCTAGCTGTAGCTCACTGGAGAGCATGGAAGTAGGCCTGAAGGAAGTGTTGTTGAGTCAGAAACCTATGAGATGGAATGTGAGCTGTGCACTAAAATACAATAGTAATGTGTGTTAGAAAACAGTGAAATACAAAAGGAAACTGTTGCAAGTTAAAGCAGTTTTCAAGAGTTGAAAGAGAAGAGTAACCCTGAAGACAAGAGGTTAGGAATCTCTCTCTTAGGAAGCAAAAACTGAAAAACTTCAGTGAAGGCCCAAACAGCTAGAACTGTTTGTATGGGGCGTGGCAACAGCGAGGTTGGAAGCTGTGAAGAGTTTTACAAATGCTTTTGTGTTTTGAAATGGCAAGCAATTGCAGTGAAGCATAGAAACTGCTGTGAGTTTTGTTTGGACATTTTTGATTTGGAGAAATTATCCTGTATTTCTTTTGTCTGGAAAAAGTGCTTAAAGAATTTTTATGTTGCCAACTTTGGAAACCGAATAAAAATTTCCTGTGCGCTTTAAATAACCACTTGGCTTTCCTTATTGACACAACTACAACCCTCTAAGGGATACAGATGGCCAGCCGTCCCTACTAGGCAACCGCCTGGTAGGGGCGCGAGCGTCACAATACTTTTATACCTTGTCAGAATGACTTGAGAGTTTTTGACCGAAAAATCCACTTTATTAGTCCACATAAAGTGCAAACAAGAACAGTTCACTGGCTTAGTTCCTGTCACTACGCTTTAAACAGTAGTTATCAGGAAACTCCTCTATGGCCTAATCTTTGCATTTCTGAGCAAAGTAATGCTCCTTGAGTAATGTAACACAGGTACACTAAAAAAATTTGTTTTTAAACTGCCTCTAATATTTCGATTGATTTTTACGTTTTTTGGTGCGCTGAATCCAAATCTGGTAACCAATTTGCTCCATCACGTACAGATTTTTTGCTACATTGGGTTAGCAGTTTGAGGTGAACGTTTCAGATTGAGTGCGATCGAGATAAAAGTTTCTTGGATGAATTCTTTACACTAATTGTTTAGTAATTATTCAAATAAGAATAAAGAAAATTGTAACAAGGCAGCACATAAGAATAGTGTAATGTCAACAAAACACACTGTGATGGTAGCAAAATTGTCTGCACTTAAAACAGCCACATACATGTGCACAAACACTGAGCATATAAGAGCGAGGTTAGACACAAAGCAAAGCAAAGAAATGTGCAAAAAATGTTGTACAGGTATGTATGTAAGAATAGAAAACGCAAACCGCACCATTGCAATACATGAAGACAAACACCCGATGGTGTGAAAATAAAATTCTAATAAATGAGATCCGACACTGTGGTAATAACTAGCAAATTTTTATTTCAAAGTTTAGTAAAAACACGATATTTGTCAACACAGTTTAGATTTTAAAGTCATTCTTGGGTCAATCAATCTCCTGGTGGGCCCGTTTCTTCTTCCCCCGAATGCTTCTCTTGGTGCGCTGCTTGGCGTATTTTTCATCTGGGGTTTCCCGCAGCAGCAACCAGTAGAAATCAGCCATCATAGTGGTGTTCCATCTTCCTTGGTACCTTCTCTCTGCGTCCTTGATGTCCTGGTGAAACCTTTCACCTTGTTCTTCACTGTACGCCCCCAAGTTTTCGGGAAAGTAGTTCACATGGGAGTGCAAGAAATGGACTTTCAGGCTCATGTTACAGCCTTGTTCTTTGAAGGCATTGAGCATCCTGGCAACAATATCCTTATAGTTCTCATCCCGCCTGTTCCCCAAGAATTTGAGAACAACATCCTTGAAGGAATCCCAGGCTTCTTTTTCCTTCTCAGACATCGTTTCAGCGAATGCTCCATCTGGGCCAACAAACACTCCTTCCTTTAGCTTTGCTTCAGAAAGTCAGGGGAACTTTGAGCAAAGGTACCGAAAGCACTCACCATCTTTTGGAAGGGACTTGATGAATTGCTTAATGAGACCCAACTTAATGTGGAGAGGTGGTAATAGAATTTTATCACGAGGTACCAAGCTCTCATGAAGAACATTTTTCTCACCGGGTCTCAAATACTCCCGAATTGGCCAGTCTTTTTTCCCCCAGTGTAGGTCGCGGGCCCGGCTATCCCACAAGCAAAGGAAGCAAGGATATTTGGTGAAACCGGATTGCTGCCCTAATAGCATGGATAGAATTTTAAAGTCTCCACAAATCATCCACTTATGCTCATCATAACGAATCTTCTGAAGAATCAGGGCCAAATTCTCGTATTTTTCTTGGAGAATAACAGAGTGAGCAATAGGAACTGAAGCGAATGTGTTGCCATTATGAAGAAGAACACCTTTTATGCTGTCTTTTGACGAATCAATGAACAGCCGCCATTCAGCAGGATCATACTTGAGTTTAAACTTTTCCATCACTCCGTATATATCGTTGCAAAATACCAAATCTTCCTCTTTGCTGAAATACTTCAAAAATTGTGTCTCGCGGTTGCGGTACCAATAAAAAGTTGTTCCTGGTGACAATAGATTTTTCTGTTTAAGCCGAGAACCTAGCAGTTGGGCAGCATCTTTTGGGAGTCCTAAATCCCGGACTAAATCATTCAATTCAGCTTGAGAGAAAAGTTCAGGTTTCGGATCTGGTTCAGTTTCAAACTCGGAAGTACTGGTCTCATCGGGAAAAGCCATCTGATGAGTCTCATCATGATCAGAACCGTCCACACAAATATGATCCAAAGATTTTGGTGGTTCAGGCACAGGTACTTCGTTGCTATGAGGCATAGGCCTAATTGCTGAGGGAAGGTTGGGGTAACTTATTACGTTCTTATTTTTTAAGTTGTATCCCTTCACAATGCAAGAGCAAAAATAGCAGTCACTGCTGTGGTCTCTTTGTTCACGCCACATCATAGGTATTCCGAAACGAAATGCTTGTTTTTTACCTTTCATCCATAAGCGTAGATCTTCCTCACATGTCTTGCACACTTTGTGAGGAGCCCACGGTTTGTCTTGATCGCCTAACTTCAAACCGAAATAGGCGAAATATACTTTTTTAATAAATGCAGAAATGTTCCTCTGCCGCTTTTTCACGGTATATTCCCCACAAATAAAACAAAAACTGTCCGGAGAGTTGACGCAACCTCTGGCTCTGTGAGCCATCACAAATACACAGCACTGCAAACTACAACTGTAGTGAACCACTTCGGAATAAAGCTGGATTACGACTGAGCAAACAAAAGGTAATAATGAACTTGCAAGAAACTGAAATTTGACAGGAACGTTCATGTCGCAACCACCGTGGTTGAGCGAGCGAACGAGGCGAGGCGAACAGGAAAGAACATGCGCCAGCGCGAGTACTGGATTTAGCCCCCCGCCTCCCAATTGTCCTGTTAATGTATAAAATGAATACAAAACACTCTAAAATATCATGAGGGAGTGTTTCTAGTTAGTTAACCATTACAACCTCTATTTTGGGCCAAGAAAATAAACTGCAGTCGGCTAAAAAGAAATTATGTGAACATTCCTTATATGGGTAAGAAATCTAATTTTGCAAGAAAACGTGACGTGATGGAACATTTTGGCTATTTTTCCTGGATTCAGCACCCCAAAATCTATAGGAATCAGTTGCAAAACTGGAGGCAGTTTTTTGGTAGTGTACCTGTGTAATTCATTCTTAACCAGTCAAGTAATACCGTCTGGCTGGATTCAGCAGCTTATTAACAATCAGCCACTTTCATGTCTCACAGTTTACTGTAGCAAACAGCCTTACTTACATAGAAACATGACATCAGAAAAATACTATAGGCCTACCTAGTCTGCTCTTCCATACCAACTACTATAGTCCCTTTAGTAGTTGGTATGGAGGGGCTGACTAGATAGACTAATGCTCTCTCTCAAAGCCACTAGGATTTCAATCAGATCACAGTTCAGCAATATAAGAAGTTGTAATCTAGGACACATACATGGTAAAGCAGTCTTTAGCTCATAAGTGGTAAACTCGCTTCCTCCTTAGTTGCTTCAGCTGTTGTGCAGAATGTGTTACTTAGTAGTACTGACTTCTGTCTCTGTCATAGCAAACAAGCAACCCATCACAAAGTATTTTTCCCAAGCATCCTTTGCGAAATCAGCTCTGAGCATGCTTCTTTGCTTGTACCTCATACTCTGGTTGCTCTTCTTTTTGTGACTCAGAAATAATGAGGGTGCCCCACCATGGCAATCCTAATCCTTAGCAGCACCAAGATAATTGTCAAGGTTTCTCTCTCTCGCACACAAGGAAAGCAGGACACAAATCATTGTGGAAGGACACTTTTATTCAGCCAAACATGAGGTCAACCCGAAATGTGCTTCGGCTGGGAGTCTTCTTCAGGGGAATAAGACCTCTATTGTCACAGTGTATCTCTGAGCACAGGGCTGTTCAAGAAGATTGCTCTTCCTAACGACTTGTCTGGTGATCTTCTTGAACAGCCCTGTGCTCAGAGACACACACTGCGACAATATTCCCCTGAAGAAGACCCCCGGCCGAAACATGTGTCGGGTTGACCTCATGTTTGGCTGAATAAAAGTCCTTCCTTGGTGATTTGTGTCCTGCTTTCCTTGCATGCTTGCTGATGCTTCAGGAGGGAGTGTTCTCTCTGTTTCTTCAGGTTTCTCTCTCTGACAGCGTCTGCTGCAACACTGACCATTTGAGTAGCTACAATTCAGAATTATCTTACATTAGCAGTCTTTCCACTGATGAAGCAAAGCAAACTTTCAAGCTATAGTCTGTTATTCTCCCCCTTTCTCTCACAGTTGGGACTCCTATGAGAGTGAGGCAGGCAGCCCCTCCCTTCAACTCCAAGCTTCCTGTCTCCTCCAGGCACACTTCTTGTAAGAGTTCTTAAGGCTCTTACCTTCATGACATGAGTTTAGAACAATGCTTTCTGGTTCTTCTAACTAACCAGGATTAAAAGCTTGGTTTATTTCCAGCTCCATCTCTTCTTCATTGTCCTGTTGTATTTGTAAGTCCTGTGCTCCCAGGTCTTCAGCAAACACGGGTCTTGCCTCTGAGCAGGCTGCTCCTGCTTCTCTGTGCTCAGCTGATCTTCCCCCTCTATATGTGTAGGGAATGTATAAAGGGAAAACCTCCCAATGCTCCTCCCTCAAAGCTCCTGCTCTCCTTCACAGCTGCTCCCTTTTTTGGTTCTACAGTGAATCTGAGCTTCACAGCAAGCTTTTAAGTGGCAGGGGATGGTTTTGAGTTTCTGGAAATTATAGTCCCACCCGGGACCCTGCCCCTGTCCTAAAATGTATGCAAATCAACTCATTACTTTGTAAAATGAATAACAGCATTGTTAAGCTTTGCAGGCTACATTATTTATTGAAAGTTAACACGAGGTGTTACTTTCCCCTGGGAGAATTGACCTGCTAACGCATGAGCCAGTGGTGCCAGGGATGCTATCCAAGAAAACTGGTAGCTAAAAAATATTGTTCCCAGCCCCATTATCATTTTACTCATCCAATGTAACTGCTAACCGCATTGTAGATATCTGCTCTCTCCTCTAAATGTGAATAGTCACTGAATGTTAGTAAATGCAACTAGTTACACTGTACATAGTTAATTACTGTTTTATATACATAGTTAATCCTGTTATGATATAATTGTTTAAGTTATGTTACTTGTAAACCGCTTTGATTGACTGATAAGGCGGAATAGAAAGCTTTTAAATAAATAAATAAAATAAAAAATATCCCTTAGAAATATAGTGGCGAGAAGGTGCAACATCAGTGACTCACTGTGCAGGAGGATCTGGGCCAGCTGAGAGTGATCTTGCCAGCAACACGATCAATCAGTAGTGACATAGCTCCTCCCTCTCTTTGACATCATAGACATTTAAACTGGGTGGATCCACAGGACACGGATGCAGGTGTGTGCCTGAAGGGGTTTGACCTAAGGGCAGGTAATGTTCCTTGGGAGCCCCTTAGGCACAACTAGGAGTGACAGAGGAGTGTGAGTGTTTGAAATGGCTGAAAGAAAAGATAAGACCAAGATTGTTGTAGCAGAAAAGCCTGTTAAGGGCCCTATGGATAATTATGGTGTTTCTATTAGCAACTGTAGTAAGGCAGACACTGGGAAAATGAACAGAGACACCTTATTGTCCTGGAGGCTATGCACAATCAGTGTACATGTTCATGGTAGCCTGCATATGGGATCCGTCATATAGAACAGCATCAAAACAGGAGCAAGGTGAAGATAAAAAATAAACCCCATCATATGAATTGTGAGATATTTATAGAGTTCATTGTCCTTTTTGTTGTTCCACCCTACATAGCTGTGTTTCATCATGCACCTTCATCAGGGGTGTAAACTTCAAATAAAAATATACATATTGAATCAACATATAAAAGATTAAAAACACATTCAAATATAAATGCATGACATAAATCATAAAAATACATCAGTATACATATATACAACATGTTGATAAAAGACCATAAAAAGCAACTAAGTAGTATAACATAACAGCAGTAGTTTAAAGATATAAATAAATAGCTAGTCAGAAACTAAAAATTAATTTATTTATCAATGAACTTGCAAAGAGGACTCAAAGACATAAAAAGCCATGCTGCCTTATAGTAATAGAAGATATGTATGTATCTCCAATGGAGACCAATCCCTTATGCAGAGAGTAAGTAAACTTAAAATTGGTGGAAAGGTTTATTGGGTATCCACAAGTGCCTGGTTGTGGATCCACTCTACATAGAATGGTCAACAATTCTCAGGAAAACTGAAACACCATATAACAAATACATAAAATAAAAGACACGAATAAGACTAAAAATACAAAAAAAGAAAGTCATAATAAAATAAAACCAAAAATAGTCACAATCTATATTAAAGAAATAACCAACAGAGGACCCAAATGACAATAGTGATTCAACATATGAAAATACAATTAATGGAAAAACTGGTTTCACATACTTTGTGAAAGATTATAGGGCAAAAATGTTTACAGGGCAATGATTAATGTAATCTCTAGACACTTGTAGGCTAATTCAATTTTGGCTATCTCAATTATTCAGGATCCAAGTGTACACTTCTTTGGCCATGTATTGAACCAATGATCTGTTGTTTCTAAATTCAATTACATTAGGTATTTAAAAATCACTACTGGGGGAGATATATCGGGTATGCATACCATCCATTTATTTATTTTATTTATTTTATTTATTTATTTTACATTTCTTATATACCGCACTATTTGCGATCAGCGCGGTTTACATAAAACAAGCAGTATCCGACAATAAGGCATCATCATCAATAAAAATCTGTTACTTAAGCCCTTAACTCCATGCATAAATGTAAGTCAGTTATTAGTGATGCAATGTAGGAAACAAAAGTAGCTCTAATTTACTTAGTAGCATAGTATATGACGGCAGATGAAGACCAGTATGGTCCATCTAGTCTGCCCAGCAAGGCAGCAAGAGTAGGTGCACTTGCTGTTCCGTGCAGGTCACCTCTCCCCATGCCTTTGCTTAGGGGTGTACCCACCGCTTCGTGTAGGTCATCCCTCTTTGTCCTGTTGCTATAAAGGGATCCACTATGTCTGACCCATGCCATTTTGAATTCTGTCACTGTATTTTCCCCCACCACTTCCATCAGGAGGGCAATCCAAGCATCCACCAGCCTTTCAGTGAAGAAGTGTTTCCTGACATTGCCTTTCAGTTACCCCCTTGCAGCTTCATGTTATGCCCTCTAGTTTTACATTTAACTCCTGATTTTGTTCCCTGCAAAAATAGTTCCCATTTACAAATGCCAAGATGTAAAAAAGGAATATCACTTTTATAGGAGCAGAATATATATGCAAAGCTGACATCTTAGCATGTAGTTCAATTCATCATATCAGCCTTATGTAACCGGGTAGCCGGACCCGGCGCCCCCTCTCTCCTTACGCCCACCCTTATTCTACCCCCAACCCCCCTCACACCCCTTCAGCTTCAAATTACCACAGACAGCAATTCTTGGTGACAACTGGTCGCAGCTTTATTTCAAACAACTCATTAACATTAAACAGAAATACTGATCCAACCAACACCCCACGGATTGATGCACCGCCAGCCATACAACTAGCAAAGCGGCCACGCCTCCACTCCAGCCGTGGTCCCCACCAACGGCCAAGTTCTGCCACCCCTATCCGACTTCACCATGTTGCTAGCAAAAGTCTTCCAGGGGTTGTCCGGGTCGAGGGCACCCCACCCCCCCCCCCCCCAAGTCGCCTAAGGCTCCGGACCCCGGACCTCCGGGATCCCGCCTGCACGAACCCCCCCCCACCCCCTGCTGCGACACCCCGACTAAATTCCCCCCCACCCTGCCAAATTGGGTGGGCAGGTGGGCTGCCGGTTGGGCGCCCGATCGCATGTGCTCCGGGCACGCCACAAGCTCCGGAGCACATGCCTCATCCTCGGTCCTGATTGGTTCCGCTCGTTACGCCTCGAGTGGAGCCAAACATTTTGAAAGATGTGCGCAGCGTACTAACGCTGATGCGCGTCGCAGTCCTCTTCCTGCACGAGCAGGGTCCCGCGCCGGGCCGCGCACCCGGTTACGGACGGGCGCCGGGACCCTGCCCGCGCCCTGTTACTAACCGGGTAGCCGGACCCGGCACCCCTCTCTCCTTACCCCCACCCTTATTCTACCCCCAACCCCCCTCACACCCCTTCAGCTTCAAATTACCACAGACAGCAATTCTTGGTGACAACTGGTCGCAGCTTTATTTCAAACAACTCATTAATATTAAACAGAAATATTGATCCAACCAACCCCCCGCGGATTGATGCACTGCCAGCCATACAACTAGCAAAGTGGCCACGCCTCCGCTCCAGCCGTGGTCCCCACCAACGGCCAAGTTCTGCCACCCCTATCCGACTTCGCCATGTTACTAGCAAAAGTCTTCCAGGGGTTGTCCGGGTCGAGGGCACCCCGCCCCCGCCCCAAGTCGCCTAAGGCTCCGGACCCCGGATCTCCGGGATCCCGCCACCGGCACAGGAGACAACATCTACCTGTGCCGCCCCCCCCCCCCCATAGCCCCAAGCTGCGACCAGTGTGGCCTCTCTTGCACAACCTTCTCCAGTGCCTCCTGCCAATCGTTCAGGAGCAAATCCATTCCCACTGGAGATAAGTGCACCCCGTCGTCCCTGTTCAATCCAGAGCAGGCCACCTCCACCCAGGGATGCTGAACATGTAACCCACCTTGCTCGCAAACCCATCTTCCAATCTGCCTATTGATCTTGGTCAGACCACGAGACCAGCGCCGCTGACCCCAGCACGCCGGCCTCGGGATGATGTCCGACCATATTAACAACACCCCCGCAAACATACGAAATAATACAGCAAAGTCTTTCTTGGCGGCCCTGATCAGCTGCTTACAAGACCAAGCCGCCATATCATTACCCCCCAAGTGCACCAACAAAATCGCCGGCTGGCCCCTGATGCGCTCATGATGACAAAGCAAAGGCAGCAGCTGCGTCCACCGCAGTCCCCGCTCACCCAGCCATGACACTGCCACCACCGCAGGATCCAAACTCAAGTTCACTCCACAAGGTCGCTGCGCTGCCCGCTGGCCAGCCCAATGGACGAAGGAGTGCCCCAACATCCAACAGCCCCGCACACTCATAACCCCATCTGAAACAGAAAAGAACAACATTAGCGACCCCCGGCCCCCCCAGCTGACTATTCATAATCGCACATAGCCCTCAAACGCCTTTGAGCGCCACCTGCCAATGCTCTGTATCCGCTCTCCCGACAAGCCCGCCGCCGCCGCACTGGTCGCCGCCCCGATCCGAAAAGAGTGCGACGAAAAAAGACGAGGGTCTTCCCCAATCCGCTGCAAAACAAAGCGCAAGACTGCTGTGACTTGAAAACGCGTAAGCGGGGCGGCGTCCCCATGCACAAACAGACCACTTACGCACTCCGGGTGAATGGCCAAGTACTCTCGCATGGCGGAGACAGGGCATGTAAGCCCGCCCGTCGCCCTAAGGACCACCCATAACCCTTTACCCTTCTGGTCCGTTTTGGACTTTGCTAACAAAACCCGCATTCGCTCATTATCAATCCATACATGCCGCCGACGCAAACTATTCCCACTATCCACTCTTCCCGAAGCCGCCGCCAACTCGCTGACCCTGAAGGCCCCGAAAAAGACCAAACAGAACACCGCCCGGAAGAGCACATATCCGTAGGGTGCCCTCGCCACCCGCACCAACTCCTGGCACACCCTCTCCAGTAACTCGTGCGTTATCGGCTGTCGGCGATCCTGCGGAGCCGGCTGAGACCGCTCCCAACCTTGGAGTAATCGCCGAGCTAGTAAGCCTCTGCCTCTGAAGTCCCACCCAACCGCCCTGGTGAACAATCTAAACCCCGCCAGATGACTTCGCACCGCCGACCGCGTGACCCCGTGCTCCTTCGCCCACACTATGTACCACCCGAGCCCCATGTCAGGCACTCCCCCACCCTGCCAGTCCATCTCACGCAAAAAATTCTGCACTCGTGCACAACCCCGCTGATAAGCTTCCCAGGTGTTAGCAGCCACTGAGCTCTTCAAGAGGTGCCTCATCGCTGCAGGCCAGAGCTCCACAAGCTCAAGGGGACCCCGAGCCCCACCTCGTCCGCCTCCTGCGCCAACTTCCGAAAATGCTCCATCTGTAAACGGGAAAGAGCATCAGCAATTTCATTAACCTGCCCTGGAATAGCCGCGCTTTCAAATCAATATTCAAACGCATACAGGCCAATACCACTCGTCGCATAAGCGAAGCCACACGACTACAGCGAGGTGAATAACGATTGACAACATTGACCACCGCCTCTTTATCACACCACCACAGAACCCTGCGGTTAACCAGCCTGTCCGGCCACAACTCTAACACAACCAATATCGGAAAGAGCTCCAAGAAAGCAATGTTACTCAACAATCCTTCGGCAGCCCACGCCTGCGGCCATCTGTCAGCACACCAAGCCCCGGCGAAATAGATTCCCAAACCAACTCCCCCTGCGGCGTCAGTGTACAGCTGCAAGTCGCTACTGGAGATCTCCGCCTCGCGCAGCATGGACGTCCCGTTGAAGTCCCGCAAGAAGGCATCCCAGACCTGCAGATCATCCCGCATAACCTGAGACACACAAATGCGATGATGCGGCTTTTTCACTCTGGACGTCGCTGCTGCTAAGCGCCTACTGAACACCCGTCCCATAGGAATGACTTTACAGGCAAAATTAAGGGACCCTAACAGTGCCTGTAGCTCTTTTAATGTCACTTTCGGCGAGGCCAAGACATTGGCCACTAAGACCCTGAGCTTCACCACCTTCTCTTGCAGCAACCGCGCCACCATGTTCAGCGAATCCAGTTCGACACCTAGAAAAGTAAGCTGCGTGGTCGGGCCCACCGTCTTACCCTCAGCCAGTGGAACCCCCAACTCCCTTGCCACCCCAACGAAACCCTCCAACAGGTTTCTACAGTTCTCCGACTCAGCCCCACCGATGAAGAGGAAATCATCTAGATAGTGCACAACCTCCGAGTCACCCACCCTCTGCACCACCATCTAATGTAGGAAGCTACTAAACATCTCAAAGTAGGCGCAAGATATCGCACAACCCATCGGCAGACACTTGTCATAGTAAAAGGCACCCTCAAAATGGAAACCCAGCAACCGAAATGCCGACGGATGGACCGGCAACAAGTGAAATGCCGATTCTATATCAACCTTTGCCATCAGCGCCCCGCAACCGGCTTATCAAAAGAGGCATACCGGACCGTACAGAACTCACGCGGGATAGAATCATTAACGGAAGTTCCGGACGGCGAAGACAAGTTGTGGATCAGTCTAAATTTACCCGGTTCCTTCTTGGGGATAACACCTAAAGGGGAAATAACGAAATTCGGAAACGGCAGGTTGCTGAACGGCCCCGCTATTCTCCCCATGTGCAATTCAGCAGCCAACTTCTCACGCGCTACCGCCGCCCAGCGCCGAATACTCGGAGAATTCCTTACCGCTCCGGCAACCACCTCGCCTCGAAGTGGAATAACAAAACCAAACTTAAATCCTAATTGCAAAGCTAAAATATCTTTCTTCTTCGGATACCGGAGAAGCCAGCTACAAAGCACCTGTACCCGAATTGGTGAGGGGGCTAATTCCTTAAGAGCACCCTCACTTGGCTCTCGGAACTGAAGGAGGCACGGCCCCTTTTTTAACGCATTTTCCCCCTGAATGAGGACCCCCGCGGACCGAGCATGCGTGCCGGAACTTAGAGTCCGGAAAGGGACAAGTGGCCCTATTATACCTCCAACACAGGTCAGCCCCCGCCCCGGGGGCCGACTTCGTCAGCCCTGCGGGGGGCACTCCACAAAAGGAACGACTCGCCCCACTGAAACCCCTTGCCCCATCTTAACACCAGCTGCCCCCCCCCCCGACCCAGCCTTGACCGACATCTGTGTCAACCACAGATTAATGTCTTGTGACCCCCAGGTTAAGAGCTTATTTTCTTCCATTTTATCTCAAAATTTTTCATCATAATTAAGCCACGACCATCCTTCGTGCGCTTGTGACGCTCCCAGAATAGAGTCAGCGTACGACAGCAAGCTGCCATACTGCTCGGGAAAATGATGACCCCAAACACTCGCCAGTCTCAAGAACGACCGGACCCAATTAACTACGTTGCGCGATACTGAACGAACCCACCCAGCCTTCTCATCTTCCTTCTGTTTCTTTTTGCTATCCCCGGAGCGCTTCCGACCTTCGAGCAAGCGAAAAATGTCAATATACTTTTGTTTTACGATCTTTCGTCGCAACTTTTTCGGGATGCCTTCCCATAATTTGGCCACGGCCACTAAAGAAGCCGAACCTACCCCCACCCACCCAGAAGCCCCTCCGTCCCCTGACGCTGCCCTCCTACTCGCCTCGTCCGAATAAGAATCAGAACCATCCGACGACGAAGAAGACGAAGAGTCAGAGCTATGCCGCCGCCGACAGGCATGCTTCCTCTTCTGATGCGCCTTCCCAGATCGCTCTACTCGCGACCCACCCACCCCCACTCACACCTACCACCCGCCCTGGTGACTCACCCGCCAAGCCTCCAACAGCTGCTCCGTCGGAAACCACTGGCAGCCCGTCACGAGGGTCCTCCACCCGCTGCTGCGCACATGCATCCTGCGCCCGCTCAACCACACTCGTCGGCGATCCTGTCACACCGCTTCCGGACTCCATACTCTTCACTCGTGCTGAATCCCCCGCAGGCGGCACACCTCGCGGTGAAGCAAGAAATGGTACCTGTGGAAATAGAAAGGGGGGACACAGTGGGGAGAAAACCGAAGACCACGACGGCTGCCAAGCCCCCACCCAATCCGTCCCCGATGAACCCTGCCCACCAGCCAGCCACCTATCCCAATTGGTTTGCTGCCCATGAGGACCCAAACCACCCGGCGACAGCGTATACCCACGATGGGAAGCCCTGCCGCTGCTCTCATCGCACAAAGCACTGGCCATTAGGCTGCTCCAATCCCAAGGACCACAGGCACCTACTCCCCCCCCCCCCGAGGTTCCCCACATTATCACCCCCCTCCCCAGAGATGCCAGCAGCCTCATCATCCCTTAGCCCCATCCCCCCAGTAGCAGGCTCAGGAGACATCCCTACAGACCCACCCATTCGCCCCGGAGTCCGCGCCCCCTGGGACTGAGTTGAGCACCCATGTCTAGACCCCCTCCCAACCTCAGGAGATAGAGCAGAACCTGACGTGCTCCGAGCAGCACCTGCAGCTCGCCCTGACCCCATACCTCGCTGCCTCGATCGCCCCCCTCTGGCAGCCCCCCTCTTCCGTTGTGCTCTAGCCCTCCCCACTAAAACTACCCTACCAGTCCCCCGACCCCCCCCCCCCACAGATCTCTTAGCCCCCATCCCGGAGAGCCCCGCAGCCCTTCCAAGAAAAAGAAACTTTGAAGCCAACAGTGGGGAGAAACCCCTTTTGTCTGCCTTTCTTTTTTTTTTTTTTTTTTTTAAATGATCAGCCCCAACCGGCGATCCTTCCCCCCCCCCCCCCCCGCTTGCTCCCTTATTTTTTTTTTTTAAATATGCACCGGCACCACCTACTCGCCTGCAAAAGCGCACTGCCGAGCACCGCCGACTCCGCAGCCCCGACCAGGCTCGCACTGCTTTCCGGGAGACCTCTAAACTGCCCCAAGGCCTGACCGCCAGACACCACGATGCCGCCGATGCCTCCTGCCGGTTGGGTGCCCGATCGCATGTGCTCCGGGCACGCCACGAGCTCCGGAGCACATGCCTCATCCTCTGTCCTGATTGGCTCCGCTCGTTACGCCTCGAGCGGAGCCAATCATTTTGAAAGATGCGTGCAGCGTACTAACGCTGACGTAACACCCCTGTAAGATACTGTATCCCAAATATGGCATCACACACCTGGGTTGGATACCAAACATTGTGGCATCCTTTTACATAAGAACTAATACATAAGAACCTCAAATGGAGAATAAATAAGTCAATCATCAAAAAGTAAATCATATAATGTAATGTTCATATTTCTTCCATGGTGGTGTTGTTTTTGTTGTTGAGAGCCACCGAGTTGGTGTCGGCTCATGGAGACCCTCTGGTTAGTTGACCTAAACTGTGTTCGGTCTTCAGTTGATAAAGTGGCACCCGAAGCTGCTGTTATTGTATCAATATGTCTCATTGATGGCCTTCCTCTTTTACATTGACCTTCAATCTTGCCAAACATGATGTCTTTCTCTAAAGATCTTTCTCTTCGCATGATGTGTCCAAAGTATGAAAGTCGTCGTCTTTTCATCTGAGCTTCTAAAAAAAGCTTAGGTTTGATCTCCTCTAGTACTGACTGGTTTGTTCTTCAAGCAATCCACAGTATACACAGTATTCGTCACCAGAATCATAATTCAAAGGCATTGATTTTCTTCCTGTCTATCTTTTTCACTGTCCAACTTTTGCATCCATATGATGTTATTGAAAATACCATGGCTTGGATAAGTCAAATATATGTATAGAGAGAAACAACTCTGCTCTTGAGAATCTGGTCTAGGTCCTTCATAGCCATTCTGCCAAAAGCAATATGTCATTGGATTCCTTGATTGCTAGTCCTTTCTTTATTGATTATTGATCCAAGTAGGTTAAAGTTGTCAACTATTTCACTGTGCATATAGGTTCTGAATATTAGTAGATAGTGGACTTATACATTTACTGGCTGCTGCTAAACACACAAATTCTTTTGAAAATACCCCCCCCCCCCATTAGTAATATCCATAAAAATATTGTATCAATACTGTATGAGAAGACAGTAAAAGAAAAAAATAAAGAGTCCAATCGCACATAAAATACCTAGGAGTTATTCTTGATCAATCACTTTCATTTAAACAACAGATCACAAGAACTGCAAGGACCATATTTTTCAAAGCAAGGATGATACAGCGCCTCAGACCACTCCTAGAGCCAAAGGATTTCAGATCGGTAATGCAGGCAATGACACTCCCCCATCCGGGTTATTGTAATGCAATATACCAAGGTCTTCCAATCACCACTCTCAACCCGCTGCAAACAGCCCTCAACACAACGGCCAGAATCATCCAAAGAGTGACAAAGCACAAGCATCATCCCGATCCTGAGAGACCTCCACATCATCCTACTAGAAGCACGGATCAAGTACAAAACTCTGGTATTGGTCCATAAAGCCCTTCACCAACAGCACGCTTCACACCTCAAAACCCTTCTAACCTGCCTATTCTCCAGAAGACCTACATGGTAGACCAGTGTGCTCACAGTGCCACACAAGGGAACAAAATTCAATCAACAAACCTGCAACCGCACATTCGACTTGTATGCCCCTTCACTATGGAACTCCCTCCCACCCAGAATCCGGAGCAAACTCTCCTCATTTCGAAAACAACTTAAAACCCATCTTTTCGGGAAACACCCAGGATCTAAATAGAACACAAGAAACCCTGATGCATTTCAGAAATGTAAATATGTTTTTTTTTCCATTTATTAAGTTTATAATTATCAATCAAGACATAATCTCGAATAGAAAAGAGATACAGTGGCACAAATTACCAAAATATACAAACAAGAAAAGAGGAAAAAGATATAACCACAGTCTTGTAGTCCACATAATAAAAGAGGGGAGATGAAGAAACAAAAACCTAAGGCTGGAAATCCCAGGCAAATATCAAGAATAAAAAAGTATGTGGAAAACTAAGATAGTCAAGATTATCCTAATACAAAGAGAGGCTATCCTTGGCCATCTAACCTTACTCTTTATGTAATAATTTCACATTAATAAAAGCAGCAAGATCAGTAGGTTGAGAAAAAACATATCTTAACAGAGTTATAAAATACCAAACATTTACAGGGAAATCTTAAATGAAAAGTACCCCGATTTGCAAAACACTAGATTTGTGAAGGAGAAATGATTTCCTTCTCTTTTGTGTCTCTTTTGCAATATCTGGAAACATAGATATAGTAAAACCACAAAAGGTTTCCCTCTGTTTCTTGAAGAACATCTTGAGAAGCCAATCTTTATCTGAAGACAAAGCACAGGAGACCAACAATGTAGCAGGAATATAATTCTCGCCAACCACAGAACTGTCCAGAAGCTCTGAAACATTCAAAACTTCTAAAATAGAATCTTCCCTTGACGTCACTGGCACCTTTTTCCCCATAGGGAGATAATATGCCTTAGTTAAAGGTGGAATTACGTCTGGAGGAACTTTCAGAACTTCATTTAGATAACGCTTAAACATGTCCAAAGCAGGAACAGCTTTCATCTTAAGAAAATTTGAAAGCCGAAGATTCGTAGCCCGTGCGGCATTGTCCAACACCTCCAGCTTATATCGAAGAGCCAAATTATCTTTAACTAATTCAGCATTCACATCAGATATTCTTTCCAAGTGACTTCCATAATCCTCCATCTGTAATTTAACAGAATCCAAATACTTAACATTAGCATGAATATGAGCAGAGTTCTCCAGAACTTTAGAAGAAAGAGCGAGGGCTTGCTTAGTCACTGCTTCAGAAAGAGATATGATAGCTTCCCATATGAGTTCCAAAGTAAACACCTGAGGGTGAGAAGGGCGCATCAAAATCAGTGTAGGAATTGCAGTGAAGGTAGAAAGAGATAAGGTTTCCTCAAACACAGTCTTGCTAGTCGAGAGAGGCACAGCCTGCAGCAAACTGCCCAAGTCCTCTCTGAACACCGCGGGGGTCACCTGTGCCGAGTCACCGCTTCCATCCCCTCGGAAAACATCAACCTTTTTACCCATCAGTGTAACAGGCAATGCTTGACTCAGCAGGGCAAGGCACAGGGAAGCTGGACATTGCAGCGGCACTCTTTGAGCAGGAGACAAGGAAGTATCAAGGTCCGAAAGCAGAGGCATTCCTTCCTCCGAAGCAGCCGCCAAGCCGGCACGAATCTCCTGTTTCTTCTCTTGAGAGACTTCAACAAAACAATCCATAGGACTGCAAATAGGAGGCAAGGGCTCTGAGGGAAAAATCCTCGCTTTCCCCTTTTGTTTAGGCACCCGATAAGCAGCAAAACGCGGCAGCCATCTTAGCAGGGCTATCAATGTAAATATGTTTAATCTCCCCCGGTGACACCTTTTCCGGTGATGGTCCGCCCCCCCCCCCCAATCTGTTATAATGCATCCCCCTACTTGTTTGTTGTAAACTGCTTTGACCCGGTGAAAAGTGGTCTGTAAGCACAGCTAAATAAAAAATATATGTATGTATTTATTTAAGAATTATTTTATACCACTTTTCAGGTTATCAAAGCAGTTTACATTGAACAAAATAATAATTACATAGAACGTAAACATTTGGAACAGGTGTATAATGTTACATCAACTATTTACTGCATTTGGAACAGGTATATATTGTTACATCAACTAAAGTATTTACTCAACACAATGTTATCTAATTAAGCTCTATGGAGTAGGGGAGATAAGTGACACTTAAGTACAATGATACTATCCTATAGAAGTTTTTTGAGGTGTTTAGTGAACAGAAACATTTACATGAGGGTTAAGTAATGGGTCCAAACGATTCATGGAATAAGTGAGATTTCAGCTTTTTCCGGAAGTCGATTATATCACATATTGTTCTGTTATTGTTTGGGAGAGAGTTCCATAAAGAAGGACCATAGATTGAGAATGATCTCTGACACAGGGCTTGAATGCTGTTTTCTTTTTAGCTTTGGTATTTTGAGCAAGTTTTGGTTTTGTGATCTGTTGTCGGGGATCTTCTATATGAGGGAATGTAGACAGTCAGGTGCCATGTTATGGATGTTTTTATAGGTATTCTTAAATGATTTGAATTTTATATGTGCTTGTATAGGTAGCCAGTGTAGGCTTTTTAGGACTGGAGAAATGTAGAGTGGAGGAGTGGCCTAATGGTTGGGGCAAGGTACTTCAGGCCAGAAGGTCAGGGGTTCAAATCCCACTAGAGGACAACAACCTTAGGCCAGAAGGACTGGGGTTTCTAGTCCCACAGGTGCTCCTTGTGGCCTTGGGCAAACCACTTAATCCTCCATAGCCCATGTTCCCTGTAAAATAGTTATCTCCAAGTTGTAATGCCCTGTTCAATGTAATTTCAGTTTGCTCAATGTAAACCACACTGATGCAGTATATAAGAGAATATAAATAAATAAAATGTCCTTGAGATCAGTCTGGCTGCAGTGTTCTGGGCTATATATAGAGGAAAGAGTGCATTTTTTTGGTAGACCATAAAGTATTGAGTTACAATAGTCTAATTGGGGAGTGATGATTGCTTCGTAAACTGTGCAAAAAAGGTTTGCTTCTAGAAGCAGACAGAGGTTGAATAGAATCTTAATCTTATGATATACAGCGACAGAGGTTTTCTTGATGTGTGATAGAAAATTGTATTTATGATCAGAAGTCACATCAAGGTATTTCACTTCTGTTTTTACTGGGAGGTAGAGCCACTACCACCCTCAATTAATGATCAAAGATTTACCTGTCACAATTAGCCCAAACAAGAGGGCCTCCTCTTCTATAAAAATCAAGCAGAGTTCAAACCAAATGACCATTCTGCAAAGAAAGATAGGAACAATTGCTGGAGACGCTTTAGTCAAAGAATATAAAATGGGAACCACTGAAGACAGCATTGCAAATTTTCCACTCTTTAACTAGCTTGAAGAGAAACTTACCTACATCCAGTCTTGACTGCTACTGTCTGCTAGTAATTTACTAAATTTATTACAGTGATTTATTTACTTTGGGTCCAATATTCAATAGGTATTTACATGGTTTACAGTTCAGAAAACCATGTAAATGCCTTAATAGGGGATATTCTATGGCGCCCGGATGCTATCCGGTTAGCATCGAGGTATGTTGGGTCATTCCGGGGCTGAGCGGAGGTGGAGACTGACACTAACTACGTAGTGGCGATATTGCACTGCTACCCAGTTAGCGATCTGCAGGCTAAAACTAGGCCAGTTTTTGGCTTTCCTACTTTTAGTCGTGAATGCTAACCGGGTATTGGTGCAATATCACTGCTATCTGGTTATGCTCTGCGGTGGCTTTCACAGTGTGCCAAACCCAGATATTCAATGCCGTTACCACGGCACTGAATATCCAGGGCTATTGGTAAGTGGGCAGGCTATGCGCCATAGCGGTGCATAGCCTGCCTAGTTGAGTATCGGGCTCTATGTTTCTGAGTTTCAATATATTTGGCTGTGCTTATGGTATTAGGGGTATTTTTACTAAACCATGGTAGAGTATCACCAGTTCAGGCCCAAATCTTTCTGTGGGTGTGTTGCCAGACCTTCACTAATGAATGGTGGCATGTACAGCATGTCCTCATACAGTTAGCCCGTGCCCAGCACCACCCCTGTGCTAAGCCATTTGCTGCGATTACCGCAGGTGCAGTTACTGCCACCCACTGAGGTAGTGTTATGCAATAGCATTGATGGTGAGCTTGCGCTAATGACACCCAAGCTAACTTCAATTGCACAGTCACCACTCGCAATTCGCCCCTAGCGCACCTAGTCTCTGCCTCAACCTGCACTAAGCGCTTAATATAGAATTTTAACACAGAAACATTTTTAGCTCAAGCTAATGGTTACCACAGTGAGTTTGGCGCTCAGTCAATCCCCTGCTAACTATTAGAACAGTTCAGTAAACATGCCCCTTGATATTCTTTGAAGTCAATTTTCAAAAGCACATGCTGGCGAGAGGAATATGCAGCAGCTCTCTATGGATATAAATATTATGTTTGACCACCTGGGCACTATACAGATAGTGCTGGGGGCATTCTAAGGGTGGAGTTGGGGTACAGAACATGGTTAGCCATATAGCTGCGATTTTTAGACTTCCATGTGGATAGCTTATAGCAGTTAAAGCAAAAATGTCTATATGTCTAGTTCGTCATATAGCATCTCTGAATATCACCACTATACAGACAATGCCGACCCTGATAGCAAAATCTGGATTTTTAGTGCTGGTTACTATCCAGATACCAGCATTAAATATCCAGATTTAATTTAGCCATGGTGGGGGCATTTTATTTTATTTATTTATTTATTTATTTAACAAGTTTTTTATACCGCCTTTTCCTTCAATCAAAGCGGTCACAAGAAATACAAGGTATAAACAAGGGAAACAAACAGTATAGACATGACAACATATGGTAATGTAGGAAAAATAACAAGGGTTAACAAAATAGTGGATTATTTATAAAACATATACAATAGATGATATCTTAGTCATTTGTTGATCCATAGTGCTCAATAAAAAGTAAAGTTTTTAATTGCTTACGAAAGTCACTTAAAACATCAATTGCACGTAAATCAGGGGGGAGAGAGTTCCAAATCAAAGGGGCAGCCAAAGAAATTGCTCGTTGTGATGTACATTTGCGTGATTTAGCGAAGTTTCTTGGGGTATTGAGGGTGTTTGAGGTGGATAATCTTCTAGGTCTGTTGCTGGTATCACGGGATAAGAGGGCATGGAGGCTGGTTGCAGAACTGTTGTGCTTCATTTTGAAGATGTTTATGATTAATTTATACTTTATGCGAAGGGTTATAGGGAGCCAGTGGAGATCTTTAAGGATGGGGGTAATGTGGTCATGATTAGTGGAACCGTTAATTATTCTGGCTGCTGTATTCTGTGCCATTTGAAGAGGTTTGAGAGCATGTTTTGACAGCCCATTGTAGATAGGGTTGCAAAAATCCAGAATGGGGGTAATAAGTGCCTGGCAGACTGTACGAAAGTGTTCATTAGAGATAAGAGGCTTGAGGCGTCTAATTATTTTCATTCGGTAATAAGCGCTTTTAACAGTTTTCTTTATGTGAGATCGCAGGTCTAGCTTCTTATCGAGGGTTACCCCGAGGTATCTTACTTCATCCTTAATTGGAATCTCAGTACTGTTGCATGTGATGTATGGTGGGGGATTAAAGTTGGTGTTTCTAGTGACAATAAGTGCTTCAGTCTTCTTCAAGTTTATTTGTTTTTATTCACTGACTGTATCTGTATTCATAATGGACTGTTAATGTAATTAAAAGTTCTAATAAAGATTTACCATTATATATACCTATGTTTTATCTGCTAATTCATATTATTTTACTTGGTTTTTATTATTTATTCACCTGTTTTTAATACCTTAGACCATTACTGCCTGGTGATTCAGCCAGGAACTCTAGCTGGGATGTGGACAGCCACTGAAAAAGGGTTCCTCGGAGAAAAAATAAAACAGAGTGCAAATCTACAGAGCTGTTTGAAGGCCATTTTTATTCAGTATTAGCCTTAGTGCTAAAGGCAAATTTAATACACGGCATTCACTCTTGTAAATGTCCAGGATATGTTCCAATGAATTCCAATGAAATAAGACAACAAGGCTTGCAGGAGCAAGGCAACACAAAACCTGGAGCAGGAACATGGTACGAAAGCAGGAATAGCGTGGAAGCCAGAACAAGACAAGAAGCAAGAGACATGACAGGATCCAAGGAAGGAACAGGAGCATGGAGAAGAATATGATCACAAAGTAGATGCAATGACCCAGCACTGAACCAGTCTAGATCTCTGGGCTTGCCCTAGCAGAACCGATCAGGACAAGACAAACCAAGACAGATTAGTCACAGGAACATTCACGCACACTGAAAAAGAGAGACCAAAGCAAAACACACACCCACAAGAACATACCTAAAATAAGAGATGCGCATGCCTAGTATGTCACAGGTCTACCCCTGTGCTGTGCCTCACAGATATATGGTTTAACTGTGGTTGGTCAGGAGGCTGACTTTTATCTCCCTGTCCCCTTTTGTTTTGCTTGTCTACTTCTCTCTCTCTTTTATTCTAGCATCAACCTATACTAACCCATATATCACCTCTATTTACAAGCGCTAAAGTACAGGTGGGCGGTGTTATATATAGTAGGCTGCTATGGCAGAGTTTCCAAGTTACCCAATTCCAAGAGTGAGATTTTAAGCCACTCCTGGATTTCTGACAATCTCCTTCTGATGTATTATTGGACCTACAGCACTAATTCCAATGGGTACAATCAGTGACAGCCAATACCAAAATGCATTGCAATGCAAATGAAAACCCAGAACTGGCAAAACATCACCCTCCTGGAACTGGTTAACTTGACAACTCTGCTATGACCCTGGCCAGAAGACTTTCCAATAGAACTAGTTAAAGTGCCTTGGGAACCAGTGAGGATGAGAAGCAGGAAGTGAAGCATGCTTTTTTGGCTCCTTTCCCCTGATTCTAAAAGCCAAAGTCATGTCATTAGATTTTTGTAAAGAACTTAGAAAATAGGTACTTACCTAGGAGCCAACCACTTCTGATTTTTCCATCCTCAAGGTGTTCAGCCAGTGCAGATTAGGTGAGAAAGTACAAACGATTGCAGAACTCAGGATACTTGGCTATGAAATTGGAAATGATACATCTGGCATTGCACATAACCTTCAGGAATGTAGAAAGGAACATACATTGAAACTTACAAGGAACAGGAGATAAACTTGGATTTCAACAGGGATAAATTGGCCAAATTACTACATGGGTGTAATCAATTTACCTAGTACTGAGGGATACTATTTCCTAGAAGCCTCACATGGTTTGCTTTTTGGACTCTTCCATAAGAAAATGAGATAGATTCATTGATATTCCTGGGAAGAACTAGAATAAACTGGATTATACAATGGAAAAGGATTGACTATGGAATTATTGTGATCATACCACAGTTGTTTAAAACTGGCTACAGTTAAAGGTAGTAGTGACTTTGATGTGCAATTGGCTTTGTTGTTTATCACTTTCCAATACACTTTGAATTCCCCAAAAGATAAAATTGCTTATTAAAATGACATCTTGTGAAAATGTGTTCATCAGATATGTCAAAGAATTCTTGCCCTGTAAAGTTTTTCAGCTCAGTACCTCCTTTTCCTTTGCTGCCTGCTCTATGACACCAAAATAGCAAAAGTAGAAAAAGTCTGTCTTTAAGGCCTTCACCAAATAGATTAAAGTGGTTATTTTACAAGCTATATTCTCAATGTATACATATAAAAGACATCCAAATGCAAATAACAATTTTAGAAAGGAATAAATTTACACATAGATGTCCTTACTACGTATAAGTTGCAAGGGGGCATGTTGGAGATGGCTAGGGCATGGTGTGTCAAAAATCTACATGTGTATTCCCTATTTCATATGGTAAAAACATTCCTGCTAAACAGCTTTAATCTGCATGGGTGATAGTGCAATGTGATCGCACTTTGAATCATAAGGGATGGGCAAGTCCCAAGTGATAGACAGGTCTAGACCTGTCTGTCTTTTAGGACCTTCCTGTCTCTCGCAATTCAAAGTGCTATATGCTGCACTATCCCCGCCAGCAGGAATGCTGTTGGGGGACTACCATGCAACTTGAAGCTGTTTACAGGAATGTTGATAGGGAACATACGTGTGTAAGCAAAAATGTCCACGTTGGGATTTACACCTGCTCCCTGTCATGTTTAGTTGTTTAAAATGTGCTCATTTTGGCTAACCCTTCACAAGAGCTTATCCTCCTGAATCCCCCAATGTTTATTTCCCCCTCCACAGTGAAATTAGAAAAAGATAGTGGCATCTTTTGTTAACTGGTAACATTTGCAAAATGGGTTGCATTCACATGTAAGTCACAAAGTACCAGCTTCCATGTTTAAGTGTCATCATTTTTTTTTTTTTAGTGCCATCAAGTCAGTGTTGACTCCTAGTGACCCAGCTACCTCTGGGTTTTCTCAGCAATGTATCACTGGAAGTAGATTGCCAGCCTTTACTTCTGAGGCAATGGAGGGTAAGGTGACTTGCCTGAGGTCACATGGAGTGGGAATTGAACCCTTGATTTTCCAGGTACTAGGCAGTTGCTCTAACCACTAGGCTACTCCTCCATGTCATCACTTACACGTACATTTAGTTGTGGTTCCCCTGTTGCTTTTTTTCACATATAGGCTTGTGAATTGGTAATACATGGACACATATCCACATGCACTCCTTCACGTCCTTTGAGGTATTTTAGAAACAGCTCCATGTTTAGCTGAGCCTTTCTAAAATACTTCTGTAGTTGTAGACATTCTGACCTTGATGTCTCAGTTCCAATCTACACATCCTTTCTAAATTCACATGCAGAAACTATACAGGTAAAAGTTACCTCAATAAAGTTATGTGCCGAATTTGAAAAATCCATTCTTTAAACTGCTTAAACAGCAGGGCTGAGGATAGGCAGATAACTATCACAGCACATCTTAATAGTCTTGACAATTTGACTACTTTGGATAGATTCTAGGAACATCTCCAAAGCACCCTAATATCCTGATAACTCGTGATCACTGAAAATTCAGTTTATCGAAAAGATATTTGAGGAAGTCTCTGGACTGATGTGCCTGGCTAGGAAAAGCATCACCAGCTTTCAAATTATGTTATTTTGCCAAGAATAATGCAGCTTGCAGTGATCAGCGCAAACTCTGTTATTCTATTTGACTAATAATGAGGTGTTTTCCATGCTTTGCATCTCATTATTATTCAATGTGTGGTGGGGTAAATATATGTGCATTACAGTAAAATAATACATTTTTGCCCTTTAATGCACATGAAGGGAAAAATACTGTGCAATAAAAAAATCAAGAACTAAGGGACTCTTTTACTAAGTGCCGCTAATCAGTTAATGAGCATGAACTAGTGTGTGGCAATTGGCCATGGTGAATGCCAACACATGGGCATGCCAGCTACTGACTGCCAAACTGCATGTTAGCTGGCGCTTATGCTAATGTGGAGAATGGGTGGGTTAGAAGCGGAGTGTGGGCATGGAGAGCACATTAGCATACAAGTGCAGTCACCATGGCAATTAGCACGGGTACACCTAACAACATCTCTATGGGGGCAGGTGAACTCATGGTAAGTGCACTGCATGTTAAGGTGCTCAGTCACATATTAGCAGCTGGGAACATGCTGGTCATGTCCCTGACAGCTAACACGGAGACTTTGCACTTAATGTGCATTTGTAACACACATTAAGTGCAAAATCTTAGCTGGCTTTAGTAAAAGGGCCCCTAAATCTAAGAGCATTTCCTGGAAGCAGAACCTTTTATAGACCCTATTCTGTCAAATCTCAAATCATCTATTTGATATCTGATGGCTCTCATGTCAGATTTGCAACCAAGATTTGAAGATCTATTTGGACTTTGACCCATCTCAGACATTATAAAAAAATCTGAAAACTTTCTAGTAAACTGATTTTTAAAAAATATCATATTCCCTGTAGCACTTGGAAGACATGCTTAGTGTATTTCACCTAGAATATTATAGATAAAAAGAATTAAAAATCACCAGAAATAAGCAAATTAACTTGCCACCGGTATAAGGAATAAATATACTGTATTAATGTCAAAAAGAGGTTTATTCCTGATATGCTATTATACCTTTGTAATTGCATTTTCTAAATTGCTTTTTTTTTCCAAAGAAGTAAAAGTATGCACCTATTTTTTATTTCTTTCTTTCTCAGTGTTACCTAGTGCTATCATGTTGATCTTACTGTCTAACAATTGGTTCAAGCTCATTAGAGCCAATATTGAATTTGTAATTGCAATGCAAGGGCACACCTCATAAATTATTCTATCTTTAGACAAAATCCTAACCATAATCTGAGCATTGATATTGTTTATGATGTGTTTAATTTATTTAATCATCATTAATGACAACTGATTTAAGCCCATTGTTTGACAAATGGCTGCATTGTTTATTAGCTTAGAATTTGTGCATTAATCCGGATTTCTTTTTTGCTCTGCTCCTTTCTTCTTTGTAATTTAGAATGATTCAAAATGAAGAATGCTTTGCTTACAGTCATTTGTACAAAAACCAACCCTTCATCTTCCAGCACTCCAAGAAATGAATTCTAGCAGAATGTAGCTAACTCCCTCCATCTAGAGACAGAAAACAGAACTTAACAACACAGCTGCATTGTACATATACATTTTGTCATATTATTCAGTATAATTTCCCAGTAAACATATGCTCATCATAGCATGTTTATTTAAAATATGTTTAGATTTAATAGATAATATTTTCTTTAAAAACAGTGGCAAAACTCTTTACTGAGGCTATTTGGGGGAGGGGAGGGGAAGGGTTAGTTATCAGCATGCAGTAAGGGATTTTTGTCAAATAACATTAATTAAATTGCAAAATTGTGTGTTCTTTTTAATGCATGAGATTTTATCACAACACAAACTGCTTAAAAATGAGATGAAAAACATGCAAATACATTCAGCATTTTATTATTGAGAAAATCAAATAACACAGCTTGTGTTTAACTTTGTAAGCTGTACTATTTTTCCTCCTCATGAGCATCAGACAACTTTGTGGCCCTATTTCCTGGGTAGCTATCTAAAGAGCATTAAACAATGATCAACGCTACCACTATTCCTCTCTGGCGTATCCCCCCAATCCAGACCCAGGGCCAGCCCAAGGGTTTTGGCCACCCCAGGCCGGAGCCCGGACTATGCCATCCCCCTTCTTCATGCACCAGACCACCCCCTGCACCCAGCCGCGCTGCAGCTCCCCGCTGCCACTGCCACCAATTCAGTCTTCAGGGGACCTGTGGCAGTGGCGACAGCAGTTTAAAAGCAGCAGCTCTGTGCTGCCGCTTTGGTGCCCACTAAAAAAATTAACCCAGGGAATCAAATCATCTCATTCAAAAAATACTCATCCCCATCCATACCCCTAATGAAAACTTATTATTAGGAACACGTTTTTGTCAGACAAATTGCCTTGAGAGAATCAACCCTCCTGTAGCAATGCATCCATTTTATTTGTTGTAATGAGCTAAAACCTAACTCACGTTCACCACACCGGTGAAAGACTCAAGGGGACTCACACTCTGTGATCACCTCAAAATTGCAATTAGTTCCAGCCACTTTAATGGCATCAAGATTCACCGACACCTGCAACAGGTTGCATCAAACTGCTATTACTCGCGTTTTTTCCTTTTGATAGTCCCGCGGTGTCTGTAGTCTCTCTCCCAATTCCACTTCACACTTCTGCCATCACTTTTCACATTTCTCGTAAATGCATCAAAATTCAACAGCACAAACCACTAGCAACAGTTGCATAGCACTATGTTTCAGATCATCAAATTCTCTTCATCCTTCATCAGGCTCCCTTCTGGCTCCCTTATTAATTCCACTCTCCCTTAATGTGGACTTGTATGTATTCTATGTGGAGTTTATAGGATGGCCGCGAGCGGTTGGCTGTTTTATTAATTTGTTTCTTATTTGGTTTAGTATTCTTTCATACTGCCTGATTGCTTATTGTATGGCATAAGATTGAAATTCAATAAAAAAAAATAAATATGTATTAAACTGCCACATTAATGATAAAAAATAAACTACATCATGATAGGTTGAATATAAAAGGAAAATAAGACCAAAGAATAAAAATCTATAAAAACTGTGAATGTGAACCACTGCGTGTCCAATAAATAACTAATAAAAGAGATAAAACGATAAGTGTAAACTACCACATATGTAATAAATACCCGATAAAAAGGAACCAATAAAACAAACCTCTATAACAGGGGGGAGGGAGGAAAGGAATGGGGGAGGGGAAGAAGGGAGGGGAAGGTGGGAGAGAGGGAGGAGGGGGAAAAGAAAGGAAGGGAAATTGGGGACTGACAAAGTCACATGATGCTTATAGCATCAATCAGAGAATGCACATAAAAAAGCCATGTAAAAATAAGAATATTTAAAAGCACAGCACCAGTAATACCCCACATTATAAAACTGAAAACAAATAAAAACAAATAAAAATGGCATGCTCAGAAATAAGGGACATAAAAGGAATAAAAACATATCTAAAATGCAATACAAGGGGTAGCCATGCTGCCTCTTCCCCTTCCCCTTCCCCTCTCCCCCTCTCTCCCCCTCCTCCTTTTCACCCTTCTTCCCCCCCCCTCTCCCCTATCCCCCCTCCCCCTGTATTTCATTCTCCTCTGATTTGCAAACAAGCTCCCTGGATGCTCTTTAATCAACAATTTTATTTATGTTAATACAATCCCAATTTGGATGTACTTTTATATGCATGTTCTTCACCCTGTTAATCTGTTGGGGCTATGCATTAATATTTCTTGTAATTTTGACATATCTTTTATTTTTGACTATTGCCAATATTTGCCCATTGCTACCCCTTGTATTACATTTTTAGATATGTTGTTATGCCTTTTATGTCCCTTATTTCTGAGTGTGCCATTTTTATTTGTTCTTATTTGCTTTCAGTTTCATAATGTGGGATCTTACTGGCACTGTGGTTTTAAACATTCTTTTTACGTGGTTTTTTAATGTGCATTCTCTGATTGCTGTTATAAGCATCATGTAACTTTGCCAAAGCCCAATTTCCCTTCCATCCCCTTTACCCCTCCTCCTCCTTTCCCCCTCCTTCCCTCCCTCTCCCCCTCCTTCCTTCCCCCCTCCATTTCTTCCCCTCCCACATTATAGAGGTTTGTTTTATCCAGTTGGTTCCTTTTTATCAGGTATTTATTACATATTTATTACAGATATGGAGGTTTACAATTAGGGCCCGATTCCGATTCTGACATAAATCTCCTTTGTACGTCCGGGCTGACTCAGACGTATAAAGGACATCGCGATTCTGATCCCACAGGGCATGTCTAACCCTGTGGGATCAGAATCACAAACAAGCCTGTACATGCAGGCCAGGACTACGATTCAGTCCCGACCTGCACGTACAGGCACTGCCCGGCTAACTTAGCCAGAGCTTTTAAATGGAGCTGCGGTGCCATGGCATCATGTTGTCATGGCACTGCGGCTCCATTTAAAACCACGATGCCGGCCCCCTGCTCAAAATGTTAATTCCCCGCAGCACAACCCCCGATCTGGCCTATGATAGGCCAGGGTCAGGCTGCAGGGAATTAACACTGCCCCACCAAGCCTCTTCCGCACCTGGAGCAGCAAAATTGAAACGTCCAGGGAAATTATTCCACCCTGGGGGTGGAATAACATCCCTAGCCATTTTGCCAGCCCTGACGTACAGGGCCGACATTAGAATCAGCCCTGTATGTCCAGGGCCGGTGAACGCCCACTGCCTGCCCACTCTCTGCCCCCAGGCCACCCCTTCCCCGCCCCTATATAACTTCCCCACACAACCGGTGGGTAAGTTATACAGGGGCAGGTGCCGGTACTAATAACGGGGATGGACGTCCCATTGGGACGACCATCCCCACTATTTGGGCCTCAGAATGACGCCCTTATTGATTTTATCTCTTTTATTAGTTATTTATTGCACATGAAGCAGTTCACATTCACAGTTTTTATTGATCTTTATCCTTTGGTCTTATTTTCCTTTTATAGAGTTTTATTCTACCTGTTATGATGTAGTTTATTTTTTATAATTTATGTATTTAATGTAGTGGTTTTAGATACATTTCTGATTTTATATGTTACACAGGAAATCCTTGAGTAATCGAACATAAGGGCATATCAAGTTTCAGCAGCTGTTTGTATATATGACTCTGGATCGAGTTTGTCAGGCTTAATTTTTTTGATTTGTACGTATTAAGAAATGATTCTTAATGTGTTTTGATACTCTTTATAGTCAGTCCAGGCTCTAAAAGATTGTTTTCTATAATCAGTTTCTCTTTGCAATTTTGACCTTTGACTCTACTGTGGCACAAACTCTGTCTTTTTAACACAGGCAGACCCGTGATTCTGGCTCTCATCATTTGGCATTTCTCACATTGGAAACTGGTACTAGGCAAGCATGCCCCTGATTTTTACTCTTATTTTTGGATGTGTCAATATTGTATATTAAGATTTAGTGTTTTCATATCTTGCTTAGGATTCACAAAAATGGTTTTCTAACCCTTTGGCTATGAAGTTATAATACAGCAGCACAGTGAGTTTTCAAGATTTGATGGTTTTCCCTTCTCTCTGTCTGCACTGGGGGTTTTTATAATGAGTCACCTCATGCTTATTGGCTCATTTAAAACCATTATTGGTATTTGTCAGCACACTGATAATTATGGCTATGGCTCATATCAACACTTTTTCCTCCTCATTCCTCCTTTTTTAATCAGCTTTCCTTTTCTGCTTTTATATATATTTATGTTTATTTTGAAGTTTTAGCCTTTTTATATTGTAGTTTTATGCTTTATATTTTTATGCTTGTCATTTTTATTTGATTATATTTATGTTTTTTATTTAAGGACAGAATCCCCTGAAGAAGGCAGTTTCACCAAAACACATTGGGGTCTCTCTTAATAAAGTTGCTTAACTCAACCACTGTTTGGCACACCTGTTTCTGCTGGTATCCCATTCATTGTGGATATCCTGAAAATCCGACTGGCTAAGAATCAGGTTTGGGAACCCCTGCTTTAGATGATCAGAGGCAACATTTTGAACCTTCGCATTTGATGGGGCAGAAATGTCTGAGGATTGTTCTTGCCCATGCACTGGACACCAGAAAATCCCCCAGTAAGTAATGGAAGAGGTCTTGTGGCGGAGCGTGATTTGTGCTGAGAAGGATCTTGTGCGAGGGTGTTTTTTTGTGTGTGGGGCTTGTGGTTCTTGTGCCAGAGGAATCTGCTGGGGTTTGTCTTGCGGGCATGGGGGGTGGAGGGAGAGGGGTTAAATTATTTTATGTGCTCGCCCCTTTAAAATAATGCCCAGTTATTGTTAAGTGCCATCAAGTCAATGCCAGTTTCTAGAAACCCTGTGGATAGCTGTCCATGTTGTGACTGTTCCCTGGATTTTCTTGGCAAGATGTAGCTTGCCGGGCCTTTCTTCCACACAGTGAGTCCATTGCACCTGGCATTCTAAGGCGATCTCCCATCCAACTACTAACCAGGCTCAACTCTACTTAGCTTTTGAGATCAGGCACACAGGGTAGTGTGGCCATAGTAATGATAAGTATAACCTGACAATTATTTTTACGGGAATCCTGCAGCTCGCAATACTGAATGCAAGGTGTGTTATTCATTTACTGTGAGAATCATTACTTTGTTGTACTGAGTTACCGTAGGTAAGCTATTACTTTGCTAAATTAAGCTTTAGTAAAATGTGATATTTTAACACAGCTTAGTACCTACCCTTCTAATGTTTATTTTTGATGCATGCCCTATGTCTTTTTTATCTTATTCTAAACCTCCAGTTTTGCGTTTGCATTAATACATACTAATAATTTTCACACTAGTGTGGAACATGCTATATAACTTTCACTGAGGACAATTTTCAAAACGATGTGAGTACTTGTAAGGTTAGTGGATAATTTAACCCACAGGTTTTCAAAATGTTGTCATGAAGTGCCACATAGAGCCTTCTCAAATCTAAGAGAGGGCCAGATGGGTTTTATGGACAGGAGGTAAAGGAAGAGGAAAGGGAAAGAGGCCACAGATACTGTTCAGTGATTTCAAATGTCAGGGAAGGATAGAACCAAATGGCATTATTCCCAGAAGTAAAGCAAATAACCATGCCCCATAATCCCCTGCCCCATATTTCACCAGCATTTGTCCCCGGAGGATGGGAGGTGGGTGGATAGCAAGTTGGGAGTTGTGTATGTGGTGGACTCTCACTCACACCCAAATAGTTTATCCTACTACTTCTACTTATCTTTTATATAAGGCATACTCAGCGCTGTACAGAGAGAGTAAGAGCTTACAGTCTAGTCATGACAGACAACACAACTGTCAAGGCAAACACAACTGGGGACTAGGATATATCTAGGGGAATGGTAAGAAACCACATAGGCACCTAAGAGAATCAGGATCCAAAAGCACTTTCAAAGATGTGAGTTTTTAAGCATGAATTTGAACAGGACCACAGATGAAGCCTGATGTGCTGACTCAGGTAGTTTCTTCTAGGCATAAGTAGCAGCAAGGTAGCAAGATCAAAGTCTGGGGTTGGCAGTGGAAGAAAAGGGCACAGATATAAGCGATCTGCCAGAAGAGCGGAGTTCCCAAATAGAGGTGTAGGGAAAGATAAGAGAGGAAAATAGTGAGGAATAGACAAATGAAGGCACTTATAGGTCAGTATAGAATGTTGAACAGGATGTGGAACCAGATAGGGATCCAATGAAGTGAGCTGAGAAGAGGAGGTGACGTGAGCAGGGCCAGCCCGTCCATTGAGCAGGAAAGTTATTTTGCACAGGGCCCCGTGTTTCAGGGGGCCCCGCGCAAAATAATATTCTCATCAGCCCAAGTAGATTAAAAAAACAAACAAACTGGCTGCTGCTGCCACTGCCGCTGTGGCAGCGGCAGAATCAAGTGTCCCACGGGGCCCTTCCCTGCCGGGCAGGGGGGGGGGCCCCCGCGGGGCACTTGATTCTGCTGCTGCCATGGTGGCAGCAGCACCAGAAGCCGGTTTGTTTGTTTTTTAAACCTACCTGGGCTGATGGGGGGAGGGGGTTAGGACTGGTAATGGGCTACGGGGGGTTAGGACTGGTAATGGGCTATGGGAGGACTAAGACTGGAAGTGGGCTGATGGGGGGGTTAGGACTAGTAATGGGCTAGGACTGGAAATGGGCTGCTGGGGGATTAGGACTGGTAATGGGCTATGGTGGGGCTAAGACTGAAAATGGGGTGATGGGGAGTTAGGACTGTAAGTGGGCTGATGGGGGGCTTAGGACTGGAAGTGGGCTATTGGGGGCTGAGGACTGGTAAGTGGCTATGCGGGAAGGAAGCGTAATGGGCTGGGGGAGGTTGCTAGGACTGGAAATGGGCTGAGTGGAAGGGGGCTTGAACTGCAAATAGTTGATGGGGAGGGGGGCTTGGAATGGAAATGGGCTGTGAGGGGAGGGAGCTAGGACTGGAAATGGGTTGAGTGGGGGGGAGCTAGGACAGGAAATGGGCTGATGGAGGGGCTAGGATTGGAATGGGAATGGATGGGGGAGCTAGGACTGGAAATGGGCTGATGGTGGGGCTAGGCAGGGCCGTACCGAGACTGAAATGCACCCTGTGCGACTTGCACATCGGGCGCGCGCCCCACCCTCCCGCACCTCCATTTAGACACTTTATGGGGGTGTGGGAGGGGGGACACGCACCCGATCTGCAAGTTGCCAGCACGCTAAGCAGGTCTGGTCCCTCCCGGAAAGACCAGACCTGCTTAGTGTGCCAGCGCAAAGACCTAAGGAGCGCATTTCGTCTCTCTGCTGCTGCCTGCCGCTGAAAAAGAGGTGGCGGCAGGCAACAGCAGAGAGCCGAAATGCGCCCTTTAAGTATTTGTGCCCTGTGTGGCCGCACCACTCGCACAGGGCTCGGTATGGTCCTGGGGCTAGGATAGGATTGGAAATGGGCTGATGGGGGGCTAGGACTGGAAATGGGCTGATGCGGGGACTAGAAGGGAGTGGATGCTGGGTGGGGCTGGAACTAGAAGGGAGCTGATGTTGGGGGAGAATTAGAATGGGATGGAGCTGGGAGAGTGAAATGGAGAGGGGAGGCATTGAAAGACCAGAAAGACATGAAGGCAGGAATGTAGCAGTATTGCAAACGGCAGAAGCCTGGAATTTGGGAGATAAGCACTATATAAACCAGGGGAAATAAATGGTTTCCCAGGGAAAGATGGGAGCAGAAGAGGAATGAGTGTACAGCAAACAGATGCCACATTGAAAGAGGAAGTACTACAGGACAGGGTTGTGGATGGGTGTGTGCCAGAGTTATAGGCATGGGGAGAGTAGGTGAAGGGAGCACAGCAGGAGTCTACTTAGACATGCATTCCATGAGCACTCTAGGAAATGATGTAGGACAGCCGTCACTGAGGCTGAATAGATTGCAGCAATGTAGGACAAAGATAGGCACCATGGCAGAGGTCCAATATGGGGTTGCACAGCACATTGCATTAGTCTACCTGCCCCCTAGCACCATGTGAAGGAGTCCACAGCCTTGATGGCATGGATCACACAATGCAGCCGGTGCAGAGGGGGCACATGAAGAAGGGTTTGACCATTACAGGGGCAAGACAGAACTCAAAGATAGCAATATGATATCTGTTTCCCCCAGCAGTAGTGGCAGCAACTGAAATAGCACCAGCACTGGCACCAGCACCAGCACCAGCTGTGAAACCCACAGTAAACAGTACTGGAAGCTGCAATAGACTCAGCAATGTAATAACAACTACAGCAGGACACTATGGCCAAACAGGCTGACAGCAGGGAGCCACTTACCCCAGCTGCCAGAAGCTCATCCAGCCATGGTAGCAGGCTAGTCATAGACCCTTTACCAGTCCAAACCTATAGCAGCAGGCACTGTTCCCACAGCCTTGTTCAAGGGATATCTGAAATGAAATGGAGGAAGACAAATGCAGCAATAGTAAGTGACACTTCCTTATAAGCATTTGTTAATGTTGAACACATCACCTGCAAGAGCCCCACATACACAGTATGGGCCCGATATTCAGCGGCAATGTCTATGTGCTTCTAGAGCACACAGCTGTAGCTGCTGAACCTAACCTCGGATATTCAGTGCTGGGGCCATATCTGGCCACTGGCATTGAATATCAGGGTTTGCCACACAGCACTACATGGCATAAAAGCTAACCGGGCAATGGCTCAATATCACCACTGTCTGGTTAGCTCCCATGAGTAAAGATATGCCAGCTTCAGTATTGCTGCTGCCTGGTTAGAGACGGATTTCATCCCAGAATGCCCATGACATGCTCTGATACTACACGGTTAGCATTGAGGTATGTAGTGGCATTACTCGGGGATACAGGTCTACAAACTGTGTAAATGCCTTTGAATATCCATCCCTATATGTTTATGTTTATTTGTATTTGCTATACTGCCTTTCATTTCTATCTGTGCCCTTCTCTTCCATTGTCAACTCCAGACTTCACTCCTTTCACCTTGCTGCTCCTTATGCCTGCAACAAACTACCTTTGTCTGTACATCAGGCGCCTTCTCTGACACTTTTCAAATCCAGGCAGAAAACACACTTCTTTGCTGCTGCTTTCAGATCTTGACTCACCTGATCTCCTTCTTGTTTCCTTACCATTCACCCTAGAAGTGTCCTATGTCTACAGCTGCTAGATTGTAATCTCTGATGAGCAGGCACCAACTTTTACATGTGTCTGTGCAGCGCTGCGTACATCTTGTAGCGCTATACAAATGTTCAGTATTAGTAGTAGTAGCAGCATTGGTAACATCAGAGCAATGGGGAGACACAACCAACATTATTGACATGTACAGACATGTAGGCCCCACATCGCAAAAGTGACATTCCTGGGTGTAGACACACCCAGAATGGCTTTGGGATGCAAGCAGAGTCCTTTCCAATCCCTCTTCAGCCAGATAAAGCAAGAACTAAACAGAAAGATGTGAGGGTGTCCATGTGAATAGTTCTGGAATTGGGTCTGCAGACATCTATCCCCTGTGCACAGCTACAAGAAGAGCTCATTTTAGATGCTGGGACACTTAAAACTGAGAATGTTCTGGACACATCCATATACTGTAGATGCCCATTAAAGTCAACAGCAAGCCCCATTTTAGAACTCCTTCACAGTGTGATGGTCGTTACTGAAGAACCACGGCCCATAAGGCTAAAGTATCATCTAGAAAGGATAACCTTAGCCTGGGGGAGGTGGAGATGATGCTGTGGGAGGTAATTACAAAAGAACAGGTGCTCTTTGGTCCCACGGGTACCTGGGTCAGTGCCTACTAGAAACAGAAGATCTGGTATGGTATCTGTAAGAGAGGGAATGCCATCTACCACAGGAACTGGGACAATGAAGATATGTAGAGAAAGTGACAGGATATGAGGAAGAAAGTCAAGAAAAAGATGGTAGCACTGGGACTAGATGGCTAGCCTCTATCCCTCACCAAGCTTGAACAGCAGGTCTTAGAAACTGTCGACAAGGACATTTTGAGGGGAGTCAGTGATCTAGACAGCTCCAGGACATCACAGTCTCAGGGTGAGTGCAGCACACTGTAACATACAGTCTGCTCTTTCTGTTAGCACTGCATTCAAGGGAATTGCATACACCAGCTGTCGCTCCCATCCCCATTCACCAGCATTAGACCATTTGCTATAGAGCGCAGACAATGTTTGCTATGGTCCCTCTCATTCTCCCCATATTTTCTATGATGCCATGGATCTCAGTGGTGGCAGCTCGAATGGGCCTACAAACATGGCATGGCGGTCTTGCCTTGCTGATCTGCCTTTGACTAGTATGAACAGGGGCTCTGGTCACACTTTCATCTCCCCCGCCACCTCCCACAAAGGCCTATTCTCTCAAACTGCACCAGTTCCTCTCCTACATGACCCTCATAGTCCATAGCGATCATGTTCCCTGTAGATGGCAACACTGTGCCCCACCACCATTACTTTGGCATACTGCATGCCTACTGGACAGAATGAGTGTAACATAAGGATTTACTATTGTGTATATGTGTATCTCTCAATCCATAATTGCAGGTGCAGAGGATGCTAGTGATGCTGTGGGTGGCAACAGGGATGAGGGTGCTGAGCATGGCAGCCAAGTGATCCCAGAACACAGTACAGCCAGGTCATTCAGCAACAGTGTATGTCCTCAATGCTAAACCCTCAGAGAACCCTTCCATGAGGCAGACAACAGGAAATGCAGCAATGACAAGCACCTGGAAAAGGGGGGGGGAGGAGGAGGAGGAAAACCTTAGAAAGGATGCCATGCTGTTGCCACCCCCTTCTCCCTACCGGAATATGGATCTACCTGCAGAGGCATGAATAGGCTTTGTTTTGTCAGTCAAACATCTGGTTGGTGTGGAGAAGGAGGTACAGTCACGTCCCCTACATTTTCCATGTTGTCAATGATATTATACATTACCAAGTTTAAGTTACAATGTAAACCACTTTGACTGAATTGATAAAGCGGTATAAAAATGTTTTAAACTGTTTAAAAATATGCCATAAATAAGTAAATATTGGCAGGGAATAAGGACTTATGTTTTCATTTTGACACTCCGATGAACCTCCTATACACAAACATGCATGAAGTAGATGTCCCTGCCCCATGCTTTCCTAGCGGAGACATCAATGTAAATGCTTGTGTGGGCGTCCATGTTGGGAGCAATTATGTTTCTTAAGCGAGGCCTCAACATAGACATCCCTGGCATTTCTCTGCACGTTTTGCCCTGGACATCTCTGCACTTGGATGCCCTTTCTAAAATGTCACTTTACGAGTTTAGCATGCATGTACACAGTTTATTTCATGCATGTTAAAATACCACTTAACATGTGATACAAACATATATAAAATGGCTGAAGCATTCGCACAATTATCTTGCATGAAAAGCTGAAAATGCATTAACTAAATAGCATGACCAAACTGCTTACCAAAAAGAAGATAATTGTGCTTGTGTGTTGTGTGCCATCAAGTCAATGCTGACTCCTGACTACTCAGCCTCTGGATGGATAATTAGCATATTTAGTTTACTTTTTCACTTGGCTCCTCCTGCTTGCTACCAAAGATACAGGTTGCTACTGTATAAGCTTTGAGGGAAGAAATGAAAGAGCTGCTAGACTCAAAGAAAAGGGGTTAAAAAGACCAAGATCATAGTACAGCAGAAAACTGGCATGACTGGATGTTCAGAACTATGTGCTTTTTGTGTCAGTAAGTCTTCAGAATGATGTGAGAGAACATGGTCGATAAGATTTGATTGCAGGAAGGGAGTGACACTTATAAGAAATCTGATCTCTTTCACTCTGGACACTGGCATCTGACTATTCCTTTCCTTTGAGTAACCTTTAGCCTAGGCAATGCAATAGCTGGATCATACAGATGTGGAGGGCCAAAAAAACTTGGTTAATCTTCATTGGAAATAAAGTTTTAGTAATTTTCATGTGATTTTTTTCCACATATCCATCTTAATTGAGTGCCTTCTATGAATGCTACAGCTTTCTGCACATGAAAGTCAATTGTGTTCATGTTAATTCATAGACTTATGCATGTTAATTCATAGACTTATGCATGCACGCTTATGCTTGCACAAGTAATTTGCACATGCTTTTAATTTTTAGGAGCCCAAATGAGCACAAGGTGCACATCCCTATTGAACCAAACCTCCTGCTAGGGCCTCTAACTAATAGAACTCTGCATTCACAAAACAATTGCCAAGCTCAAACCTTTCAACCTATAATGAACTGTGGTCACACTAGCAATGTCAAAGACCTTTGTCCTCTGGTAACCTATTGCTTGAACATTCATTTGCTTATGTAAATAATGACAGATTGATTTTTAAGAACTCAAGTATGTGGAAAGCTCATGACATGTGGAAAGATGATTTTATAGCCGGGGTAAAAGAGTTTTTTCAATAAAACACAGGTCTGAATTGAGAGAATGTGGAAAAAATGTAAACAAGAATAAATGCTGAAAACAAACTTGTATAAAAACCAATTTATTAACAGAAGAAATTTATAAAAAACATTTCACATTTCCAATAAAATACTTAAAATAATCAAAAATTCCTAATCATAAAAATGTGCATCGAAACTGAAAATGTTCAAGCAATCATTTATGTAAAAGGACAGTAGAAATTTCTACAAAATAAATGTCTTCCATTATACAGTTTCAATATTAGCCCTGACACAATCCATGTTTAAAAACATGCCATATCAAACAGCAAATAGGAATTCTGGGGGCAAGATGGTGGCTGGTAGTGGCTGTGCGTAGTGAGCTCTGTGCAACCGGAACCTAGCTCTTCCTACCCCTACGATGCCGAACCAGAAGGGCAAGAACCCGACTCACCCACCGGGGTTGAGTCCAGGAAAAAGGCCCAGCTTACCCTGGATCAGCTTGTGGTTTGCCCGATTAAGGAGACTCCCACTGTTTTGGACAACTCTGGTAGTTTTCCTCTGGAGCGGAGCACAGAAAGAGCATTTTTAAGCCCTGAAGAGAGAGTCTTCCCCCGACAATCCAGAAGTGCTCCCAAGGGGAGGCAAGTTCTCCTGCCTGGGAGTTTAGACTCTGTACTGGAATTGGGAGATGCGATGAGCTCCACTTCGCATGTTCTTCCCCCCCGGTGTTACTGGCAAGAAGGAGCAGAAGGGAGGTAAACTGGTCAACCATCTACCTGGGGGGAGTTTTGGTCAGTTGGCAGTGGGGGCAGATCTCCAGTAATCTTGTTGGTGCTTTGGGACTCCATTAAAACCCTGGATGAGGAGGATTCCAAGATGGCTGAATGCTGCATCTAAGGATGACCACGAGAATTTCATGGGGAAGCGTAAAGCTAAAGCAGCTAAGCAGTTCTAGCTAGCTGCAAGCCTACTGCTGAATTACCTGTGGGGCCATTGGATGCCTTTCTTCAACCATTAAATCACTGCAGCTAACAACTTCGGGAGTGGTGCTAAGCCGCTGCACACTGGGCAGAGGGTTTCAACATATTATCCACGATAATACCTAAATCCTTTTCCTAGGTGGTGGTTCCTAATGTGGAACCTTGCATCATGTAACCATAGTTAGGGTTGTTCTTCCCTAAGTGCATAACTTCGCACTTGTCCACATTAAATTTCATCTGCCATTTGGACGTCCAGTCATCCAATTTATTAAGAGCCTCTTGCAATTTTTCACAATCCTCTTGTGTTTTAACAACTTTGAATAATTTTGGCTGATATAGGAGCTTGGCGGGCTGACTGATACTAGCAATGGATAATATTGGGGCTGGAGGGTTGGCTGATACTGGGTCTGGGGACTGGCACTGGAAATGGACTGATATTGTGACTGGAGAACTAGAAATGGGCTGATATAAGGGCTGGGGGGGCTGACTGATACTGGCATTGGGCTGTCCTGGTGCTGGGGAGCAGGCTGATACAGAGGCTGGGGTCTGGTACTGCAAATGGGCTGATATTGGGTCTAAGAGACTAGAAATGGACTGATAAAGGGGCTTGCAGGCTGAATGGTACCAGAAATGGGTTGATACTGAGAATAGGAGCTGGGGAACTAGAAATGGACTGATACAGGGGCTGCGGGGGGGGGGGGGGCTGACTGATACTGGTAATGAGTTGATACTGAGAATGGTGTCTGGAACTGAAAATGGGCTGATATTGGAGCTGGGAGGCTGGTACTGGAAATTGATTGAAATTGGGGCTGGGGGGACTGGAAATGGACTGATATTGGGCTGAGAGCTGGTACTGCAAATGAACTGATATTGGGGCTGGGGGAATGGAAATGGGCTGATACTGGGGCTGGGGGGGGGCTGACTGATACTGGTAATGAGTTGATACTGAGAATGGTGTCTGGAACTGAAAATGTGCTGATATTGGAGCTGGGGGGCTGGTACTGGAAATGGATTGATATTGGGGCTCGGGGGACTGGAAATGGACTGATATTGGGCTGAGAGCTGGTACTGCAAATGAACTGATATTGGGGCAGGGGGAAATGGAAATGGGCTGATACTGGGGCTGGGGGCCTGGTCCTAGAAATGGGCTTATATTGAGGCTGGGGGGACTGGAAAAGAGCTGATACAGGGTCTGGCGGCTGGTACTGGAAAGAGATTATACTGGGGCTGGTACTAGAAATGGACTGATATGGGGGCTGGGGAGAAATGGGCTGATTCTAGGTCTGGGGACATGGGACTGGAAAGGGCTGAGACTGAAAGGGAGCTAATTCCATGGCTGTGATCCTGGGATTGAAATGGGGCTGATGTTGCCAAATGTTAGGGTTGGAGTAGGAAAAAGAGGAAGATGCTGGGGGAGTGAGAAGGGAGAGGAGGACAGATATTGTTTGGAGTGGGGAAGAAGCAAAGTCAACCAAGGGAAGGCTGAGAAGGAGGGGTATAAGAACACATGTTGGGATAAGAAGGAAGAAAGACAAGGTTAATGAATATTGGAGAAGGAAGTGGTTAGGACATGGTACCTCAGGCCGGAGGGCCAGGGGCTCAATTCTCACCTGGGGACAGCAATCTCATGTTGAAGGGACTGGGGTTTCTAGTTCTATTGGCACTCCTTGTGGCCTTGGGCAAGCACTTAACCCTCCATTACCTCAGGTACACATAGATTGTGATCCCTTAGGGTTATGAGGGAATGCATCCAGTGCCTGTTTGTAGTAATTACATAATGTAAACTGCTTTGATTGAAGGATAAGACAGTATAGAAAACTGGTTAAATAAATAAAATAAATAAATGAGTGCTGGTGAAGAGGAGTAGGAGGGACATAGGATGTGGGAAAGCAGGGACTCTGACAGGTGGAGATGCCATGATTGGGTGAGAAAATAGAAGAAAAATTCTAAGATAGGCTGGGTATATAAATGATTCATAGTAGTGGTAGTAGTAGTAGTAGTAGTAGTAGTAGCATTGAGATTTTAAGTGGTGACTTGAGGCTTAAGTAGGATTGTGAGTGGGAACTTGGAGTTGCTTGGGGGGAATAGTGAGGACTAAGAAATTGACTATAGATTCAGAGGACAGTGAGGTCATGGTGATTGGGTGAGGGTATGAGTAGGGCTGTGAGACCAAGTGCAGAAAGATGGTGAGGGGAGGTTTGAAGGATCAGGAGTGTTTGGGGAGGGTTTGGAGAAGTTGAAAAGGATATAATGCTATGGAGTGGATGAGAACCACAGGAAGGGATAGGTCTTCCTTGAAGCAGATGGATAAGGGTAGAAATGGAAGAAGTGAAAGAGGAAATGGAAGCCTGTATAGGTGTAAAACATAAGAAAGGGCCTGGAAGTGGAATGTTAGGGAATGAGCTGTGGTTGGTAAAAGGATGAGAAGCAAATGTAGTGATATTGGGGGGTTGGGGAAGCAATGTGCACCTTCAAGTCAATGCTGACTCCTGGCAACCCAGCAGCTCCTGGGTTTTCTTGGCAGTGTAACGAGAATTAGATAGCCAGACCTTTCTTCCGAGGCAATAGAGGGTTAAGTGACTTGCCCAAGGCCACAAGGAGTGCTGATGAGAAGCAGAAGGTGGTAAATGACACTGGGGAGGAGATGAGTACAGAGGGAGGAAATGGCGGACTAGAAAGTGGGTGAAAGACAGGAGGGTGGTAAGGATGCTGGCAAAGGAATTAGATGTGGAATGAAAGGACTAAGGAAGTACAATTAGGAAATGGAAAGCTGGTAAGTAGGTGATAGGTGAAAAGAGGAAGACTGAAGATAGTAGGAAGCAAAAAGAGGAGTGAAATGAAACTATAGTTAGGTAAAAGGCAAATAAGAGAACTAGAAGGATCAATGCCAGAGAGAGATGTTGCAAAGGAAAGGACAAAGAAAACAGGGAATATGAAGAAACAGAAAATGGAAATGGAATCTTGCAAAAGGACTTAGAAGAAAACCAACAAGAGGAAGTAGAAAAGAGAGACTGGGAACAACTCAATTGGAAAAATAAGATGATGAGACAAGGAAGGTACAAAAGAGTGTCAGCGTGGTGTCTGATTTTGGAGTTTTCCATTTCAACTTTTGCCTTTGTAGTTTCTTAATGTTTAGTTGGTGATGGTCTGTGTTTTCCTTGTACAGTCGAGATAAGGGATTCTGTTAACGTGTAGGTTCTCTCTAGGAATCTGTAGTAGTTTAGCTTTTTCCTTTTTCCAAATGGGGGGTTACTGGTGTTCTAGAATATTTGCAGTACTGATTTTCCATAGTAGAGTTGGTGCAATTTGAGTTCTTGATGCTGGTGTTAAATAACCATTTGCAGAGGTTTTTTTATGATGTACAATGTCACGTTGTGGAGGGAATTAGTAGTGTCACTGATGTTAGACTACAATTTGAATATATTTTTTTTTGTATATTGAGATGTACAGTGAAACACTCTACTTCTGCTTTACATCTGTTGTTGGGAGAGTTTTACTGGTGAGTCTGGGAGTGTTCCATATGAATGAATAATTATGTCCTATCAGACTAATATTCAGAGTCAACTAGGTATTCACTGGCAAATACAAATTAGCCTGTGTTCTTTTCAAAAACATATACAGATAATATCAGGCTTTTAAATTGAAGAATGGCCAGATATTATCTGTATACCTGTGGGACATGTTAGGGGAGGAGCAAAGGTAGGCCAAAAAATTATACAGATTGGGGGTTATGCCAACCCTGAATAGCGGGGACTGGACGTCCAACATGAACGTCCATCCCCAGCTATTACCCTAGACCCAATTCTGAGTACAGAGCTCCCCGCACATACTGCCAAGATGCACAGGGAGCTCTGTATGAGGATTAGAGGGGGTGGGCTGAAGGAGGAGCAAAGGCGGGGCGGAGGCATGACCCCCAACCCGGACTTACAGGGCCTATTCCAGTGAAGGTTCTGTACATCCAGGGTTGCTGGGTTGGATGGGGGACTTATTCCACCACAGAGGTGGGATAAGTCCCCTACAAGGTCAGTGACCAGCACTGGCAGACTCCCCCCCAAGGACAGTGGCTGCAGGAGAGATGCCCCACCACCCTATTCGGGCCATAGCAAGCCGCTCTGGTTCTCAGGTGGTGGGGAATGCCAGGTATGTTGCCGGCGGCGCATCAGGGCCTCTGCAGGGTGTCCATGGCAATGGGATGTCACGGCACTGGGAGCCATGCAGGTGGTTCAGGGCAGGTTGCACAGGGAGGGGGCTAGATGCACAGAGGCCCAGAATTGGGGCATGGCCTGCCTATCCAGGCTGGCTGCACCTGATTCTGATCCCATGAGGACATCTAGCCCCTGTGGAATCAGAATCCGGTGCAAATCTGGCCCATCCAGGTTCTGGATTTCTGGATGGGCTGGACGGGCCCCGAATGGAATTGACCTCATAGTGGCAATATTAAGGCACTCTTCAGGTAAGTTACATGTCTAGTTTAGGTCTGCACAGCATCACTCTGTATATTCAGCACAGCTACAGTATCTATATCAGCGATGGCGAACCTATGGCACGCGTGCCAGCTGTGGCACGCGAAGGCCTTGCAGCTGGCACGCGGGAAGGTCCGCTAGGACAGGTGTCTGCCTCCCTTCGTCTGCAGCCGCGGCTCCCTGCCTGTTAGGGAACCGCGGCTGTGCTTGTAAAATCGTTGCGGAGCCCTTCCTGTCTTGACGGGCTCCGTGCAGCATTGTCCCGCCTCTAAAGGAAGTTGTACTTACAACTTCCTTTAGAGGCGGGACAATGCTGCACGGAGCCCGTCAAGACAGGAAGGGCTCCGCAACGATTTTACAAGCACAGCCGCGGTTCCCTAACAGGCAGGGAGCCGCGGCTGCAGACGAAGGGAGGCCGACATGGGGCGAGGGGGGGGGCTAACCATCGACAATGGGGAGAGGGGGGGGCTACCATCGACATGGGGAGAGGGGGGGGGTCGACATGGGGAGAGGGGGGGGCTACCATCGACATGGGGAGTGGGGGGGCTACCAACGACAGGGGGGGGGGAGGGGGGCTTACATGGAGGGAGGGAGCTGATATGGATGGATTGATGGTGGGGGGCTTTCATGGAGGGAGGGAGCTGACATGGAATGATGGAAGGACGGGGGCTTACATGGAGGGAGGGAGCTGATATGGATGGATGGAAGGAGGGGGGCTTACATGGAGGGAGAGAGCTGATATGGATGGATGGAAGGAGGGAGCTGATATGGATGGATGGAAGGAGGGGGGCTTACATGGAAGGAGGGATAGATGGAGGGAGGGGGCTGACATGGACAGAGGGGGGACTGACATGGAGGGAGGCTGACATGGACAGTGGGGCTGACAGGGAGGGAGGGAGGGAGCTGACATGGACAGATGGAAGGACGGGGCTGACATGGAGGGAGGGGGGCTGGCATGCACAAAGGGGAGAGACAGGGACATACTGGACAGACGGGATAAATGCTGGAGAGAGGCGAGAGACATTGCGGCTTAGGATTATAATGGGCTGATGGGGGAGCTAGCACTGGTAATGGGCAGATGGGAGGGGACTAGGACTGGTAATGGGTTGAAGGCTAGGACTGGGAATGGACTGATCAAGGGGGGGGGGGTTGGGACTGGTAATGGGCTGATAGGGGGGTATGACTGATAATGGACTGATGGGGGGCTAGCATTGGAAATGAGCTGATCGGTGAGGTTAGGACTGGAAATGGGCTGATGGGGGGATAGGACTGGTGATGGGGGGGGGTAGGACTGGTGGTATTGGGCTGATTAGGGGAGGCTAGCACTGGTAATGGGGTTGAGGGGGGATTAGCACTGGAAGTGAGCTGATTGGGGGGCTTTGACTGAGAATGGGCTGATTGTGGGGAGGGGAGGATAGAGCTGCTGGCCCTGGAAGAAAACTGGGGGCTAAGGCTACAAATGGGCTGATGCGAGGGGATGGGAGAATGGAACTGGAAGGGAGTGGATCTGAGAGGGGCTGCCATGGTATTTGTACTAGAAGGGACTGGTCAGTGGGAAAGGAGGGGGACTGGAAGGGAATGGACACCAGTGGCAATCATGGGAATGCAAGTTGACATTGGAAGGTACTGGGAGTGAGGACTGGAAAGGGGCTGATACTGGGGAGGGTTACTGGGACTGGAAATAGGCTGATGGAAAGAAGTGAAGAAAACGAAAGAAGAGATAAGAAATGGCAGATGGACCATAGACCACAGAAACAGAGCTAAGAGAAGACAGGAAAGCAGAAGCCTCAGATCGGGACCAGCATGATCAGAGAATAAATTGGTCAGACAACAAAGGTAGAAAAAATAATTTTATTTCATATTAGTGATTTGACTACAAAATCATCATAATTTTGAAATCAAATATTGTTACTTGTTGTGATTAATTAACCGTATTTTCCGGCATATTTTTTTGGTGTGCGCTGGAAGAGGGGTAGTCTTATACGGCGAGTATAGGCCAAACACCTATATTTTAACAGGAAAAGTAGGGGGTCGTCTTATACGCCCAGTCGTCTTATACGCCGGAAAATACGGTAAGTAAATTTAACGTTTTCTATGAAAAGTAGTTCTGAGGGGGGTCAAAAAAATATTAAAAGAAAAGTGACAATAATATAATAATATATTTATAATGTGGATTACATTTGGGCCCTCATATTTACCTCAGGCTATGATTGTGATTGTGATTATGATGGTACACTGTAAGAAACAATATATGCAGTGTTAGATTTGTTTTTAATGTCGCAATGGTTTTGCGGCTCCCAGTTTTTTTTTTCCCTTCGGAAACGGGTCCAAGTGGCTCTTTATGTCTTAAAGGTTGCAGACCCCTGTGCTAGGAGAAAGGCCCCAGCCCGGCCCCGCGCTTCCCCTTCCGGTCGGAGCTTCTGCGCGCCTCTCGCCGAGAAGCTGCACGCTAGGGCTCATGCGCCGTCCTCTCGCGAGATTATAGGACCCGCGCGGGAGCTGGGTTCCAAAGAAGAGCAAAACCTACCACTTTCATGATGAATGGGAAATGGACTACTTCTTCATCATGGTGAAAGACAAGTGTTGTGTAATTTGTAACGCCCCAGTATCCTTGCCCAAAATGGGTGATCTGGAACATCATTATAAGGCTCTAAAATATTGTTGTTAAGGTTTAATTGACGTGCTGGCACTTTGAGGAAATTCTTTGGTTTTGTGCGGCAGTTTGGGCACTCGGGCTCAAAAAGGTTAGCCATCACTGATCTATATGGATAGTGACACAGAATACACAGATTAAGTTAAATGGGAGGATGACATTTAATAAGCCAGTGGGCTGAAAATGTACCCCTGTTTTGCAAGATTGGACCCAAGTGGGGGCAGGGGAGAGGGCACAAAACCAAAAGTTGGCTCAAGGTGCTACAACCCCTTGAGCAGGCCCTGCTGATAATTCCAGTTCTTTAAGATACGTACTAAACTTCTTAAATTTGCCACCCCCTGGCACTATCAGTCAATGTACAGTTAAAATCTGTATCTAAATTCAAATAAGCATGGGACAAACACAGAGGATCTCTAAAGGAAAAAAGGGGACTGTTACAGTGGTCAATATGGAAGGGCAGACTAGATAGGCCATGTGATCTTTTTCTGACATCATGTTTCTGTGTTTCTGTTTCTAAAATCAACCTCCAAATATTTGCAACCTTGTGCTTCCAACTTCAGTAATCATAAAAAGTATAAAGGAAAAAAGGGGAGTTCTTCATTGGATATATAAGGTTATCCATATCTGATATAAAGACCCAGTAACCAGAACAAATCTCCCGACTACATCTGTGATAGCTCTTTCAACAGATGACTTAGGACTCTCTTCCATTTGATTGGATTATTCAAGTCATGAACTCCAAGATGTCAACCTAACAGACACTGAAAGCATACCATGATAACATTAAGGGTCTGAATTAATATAGAGAATTGGCTACAGTTTTCATACCTTCATCCATATATCCCTTCCATCTCTCCCATCCCCTCCCCCACCTTCCCCAATATAACCAAGAACACCTAAGAATTCTAAGTAAACCCCCAACACAATTTGCAAACATCCCCCCTCCCGTCCTTAGAAGAAGGGAACAGGTGCACCGCTGGTAACCTTCCCCACCCCACCCCACCACACAAACATACACGGGAAGCAATATAAACTTTCAACTAATCTTTTCCCATAACTAAAATAAAATCTTCTCAAACATGCATAACTTTCATTCATCCAACAGTGTTCTTGTGATCCTAGTCTCTTTGTTCACACCTCTACCTATTATTCATCACCAAAAATTTGCACTTCATTGGCCACATCAAACAATATTCACAGCCGCAAACACCCACAGTTTTAGTAAACACCCATATTGTTGGAAGCTTAAATTAATGAACATAAAACATAAGAACATAAGAAATGCCATACTGGGTCAGACCAAGGTCCATCAAGCCCAGGATCCTGTTTCCAACAGTGGCCAGTACTTTGCAGGTTCCCAAATAGGTACACACGTTCCACAATGCTTGTCCTGGGGTAAGCAGTGGACTTCCCGGGTCCTATTTAATAATGGTTTATGGACCTTTCCTCCAGGAACTTGTCAAACCTTTTTTAAACCCATTTACACTATCAGCTTTTACTACATCCTCCGGTAACGAATTCCAGAGTTTGATTACAGTTGAGTGAAAAAATATTTTCTTTTAATAGACTTAAATAGGCTACATTGTAGCTTCATTGTGTGTTCCCTAGTCTTTCTACTTTTTGATGGCATAGACAACTGAGCCACATTTACCTATTCCACTCCACTTATTCATTTAAAGACCTCTATCATATCTCCCCTTCGCCATCTCTTTTCCAAGTTTAAGAATCTTCCCTCATAGGGGAATCCTTCCCTTTCCATCTCCTTTACCATTTTGGTTGCTCTTACTACTACTATTGCTACTACTACTACTACTGATCATTTGTATAGCACTACAAGGCATATGCAGCACTGTAGAGACACATTAAGAGATCGTCTCTGCTCATCGGAGCTTACAATCTGGTTAAGACAGGCAGCACAACAACTGAGGACAAGGATACATCTAATGGAATGGTAAGAAAATGCAAAGGAGACTAGGCAGATCAGGATCCAAAAGCAGACTAGAAGAAGTGAGTTTTCAGCCTGGATTTGAAAAGGGCCAGAGATGAAGCCTGCCGTATAGACACAGGCTCTTCTCTGTACCTTTTCTAATTTTGTTATATCTTTTTTATTTATTTCCATCATTTCACTCCTTTTCCCATTTCCTGAAAGATATTTTTTGGTTACAACAGCCTCTCTGACCTCACCTTTAAAGCATGCTGGCAGATTTTTGGCCTTCCTTCCACTTTTTTTAAAGCGTGGAATACTTCTAGCCTGAGCTTCCAAGATAGTATTTTTAAACAACGCCCAGGCTTGATGTAAATCTTTAACCTTTGCAACAACTCCTTTTAGTTTTTTCTTAACTATTTTCCTCATTTTATCATAGTCTCCCTTTTGAAATTTAAAAGGTAGTACTTTGGATTTCCTTACCTTCCTACCTCCATTTATTAAATCAAAAGTGATCATGCTATGATCGCTATTGCCAAGTGGCCCCAAAACTGTTATCTCTTACACCAGATCCTGTGTTCCACTAAGGACCAGGTCCAAAATGGCTTCCCCTCTGGTTGGTTCATGAACCAGCATCTCCAAGAAGCAGTCATTTATTTCATCTTTATCTCCCATGCATGTCCTGCTTTGACACTGACCCAGTCGATACTGGGGTAATTGAAATCACCCATTATTACTGTGTTCAAACTTTTATTAACATCCCAGATTTCTTTTAGCATTTTGTTGTCATCTGTTCATTCTGGCCAGGCAGTCGGTAGTTTACCCCCACTACAATCATCTTCCCGTTTTGACATGGGATTTTTATACATAGAGATTTTATAGTATATTTTGTTTCCTGCAAAACTTTAATTCTATATGACTCAATGCCCTCTCTAACATAGAGCGCTACCCCCTTCACCAATTTGATCTACCCTATCATTCCGATATAGTTGGCACCCAGGTATCAGAGTGTCCCACTGGTTGTTCTCCTTCTACCAGGTCTCTGAGATGCCTGTCATATCTAACCTTTCATTTAATGCTATGCATTCTAACTCTCCCATCTTATTTTTTAGACTTCTAGCATTTGCATGCAGGCATTTTAGAAGCTGTATTTTATTCATATTGATCTGGTTGTCAGTTGATAGGGGTAATTTGGAATTGTTCAGTTCTCTCTGCTCTATATTAAGGACATCTGGTTATTTTGATCTTTATTGGAACCTCCCTGTTGAGATGTCCTAACTTCTCTCTTTTGCTAGTATCCTTCAAGGATACATCCTTCTGAACAGGGGCGGTCTATAATGAAGCGAAGTGAGGCGGCTGCCTCAGGTGGCAATGTCTTGAGGGCGGAAAAAAATGCCCCCAAAACAGCCGCCTCACTTCGCCTTCAAAAGTAAAAAAAAAAAATCCCAAAAATCGAAGTGCACAAGTTGCTGCCGAGTCTGCTTCTCGGCAGCGGCAAACACCCTGCCTCTTAGAGAACCGCGGCTGTGCTGTGACTGCAGTTCTAAAGATAAACAAAACCGGTGCGGAGCCTTCTTGCCTCCATGAAAGACCCCGTGCAGCTTTGTCCCATCCCAAAAGGAAGTTACATGGGCGGGATAAAGCTGCACAGGGTCTTTCATGGAAGCGAGAAGGCTTCACACTGGTTTAGTTTAGCCGCGGTTCTCTAAGAGGCAGGGAGCCGTGGCTGCCTGGAAAAGGAGGGTGAGTGCCGCTGCCGGCCTTCAAAAACAACAACAGCAACAAAAAAAAACCGAGGAGAGGAGCCACTGCAGCAGCAGTAGCAGGAAGTGCCCCGCGGCCATCCTGGCAGAGCCCTCCTGTTTCCCTCAGCGCGGCCTTAGAGAACCGTGAAATAGATGGGAAACTCTCCCTTCACGGCTCTGTAAGCCGCGCTGAGAGAGACAGGAGGGCTCTGCCGGGGCGGCCCTGGGGCACTTTCTGCTGCTGTGGCTTCAGCAGCCAGGTTCTTTTTTTTTTTTTATTTCCCGGGGGGGGGGGGGTAGGATTTGTAATGGGCTGGGGGGGTTAGGATAGGTAATGGGCTATGGGGGGTTCTAGGACTGGAAATGGGCTGATGGGGGGAGTTAGGACTTGTAATGGGCTATGGGGGGGGCTAGAACTGGAGGTGGGCTGATGGGGGTAGGACTGGAGGTGGGCTGATGGGGGGTAGGATTGGATGTAGGCTCATGGGGGGGTAGGACTGGAGGTGGGCTGATGGGGGGTGTTTAGGACTGGTAATGGGCTATGGGGGGGCTAGGACTGGAAGTGGACTGATGGGGAGAGATAGGACTGGAAATGGGCTAATAGGGGAGGGGAGGAGCATGTGGCTGGCCCTGGAAGAAAACTAGGGGCTAGGGCTACAAATGGGCTGATGCGGGAGGATGGTAGAATGGGACTGGAAGGGAGCAGATAATGGGAGGGTCTGCCAGGAGAAGGAGGGAGCATGAAGGGAGCTGACATGGGGGAAGGAGGGGGCTGGAAAGGAGCTGACACCTGGGATGTACTGAATGGGGACTGGAAGGGAGCTGACACTTGGGGATGGGAGTGGTAGGTGGTTGGGTAATGGGGAGAAGGTTGGAAGGGAGCTGACATGCAAATGGCACTGGAAAGGGGATGGACAGAGGGTAAGGTGACTGGAAGGGAGCTGACCTGGAGGGTGGCACTGAGAGTGGACGTGAGCTAATATCTGGGATGGTATTTGGACTAGAAGGGGCTGGACAGTGGGAAAGGAGGGGGACTGGAAGGGAATGGACACCAGTTGCAGTCGTGGGAATGCAAGGCAGTTGACATTGGAAGTTACTGGGAGGGAAGGACTGGAAAGGGGGCTGATACTAGGGAGGGTTACTGGAATTGGAAATGGGCTGATGGAAGGAAGTGAAGAAAACAAAAGAAGAGATAAGAAATGGCAGATGGACTATAGACCACAGAAAGAGAGCTAAGAGAAGACAGGAAAGCAGACGCCTCAGATCGGGACCAGCATGATCAGAGAATAAAATGGTCAGACAACAACGGTAGAAAAAATAAATGTATTTAATTTTAGTGATTGGACTTTGTGCTATTTTTATATTTTACACAGTATTGGGGAGCTGCATCTCTTATTTATCTGATGTTGCACTGCATGTGGACTCTGGCTTCTTGGGGTTTCAATTTAAAATTAGTCTACATATTATTATTTTTACTTTAGATTGTGGTTACTTATTCTGTACTTGGTGAGGGTCGATGTTGCGAGTGTGTGACTGAGTTCAGGTGTTCTGTTAACATGGAGTTTGTACATAAAGATCTATACTGTACTGTCACTTGGCTTTAATACTTATTTAAAACAATTTCACAGGTCTCTTGCCTCCCAACTGGAAGGCCTCGTTGTATAGGTCTCTAGAAACAATTTCTTTCTTTCTACTCAAAGAATATTTATCCTATTCTTCTATCTATGCTAAGCTATACTCTGATTTGGTTTACATTAAAAGCTCTCTGGTGGTATTAAGCTCTGACTGAGTTTAAATTTAAATTAAAGCCCTCTGGTGGTACTAAGCCCTGACTGACTTAACAAATACACTGGATTCTAAAATACACAGGTTTATCAGCTTTGACCCAAAGAATTCCTCTCAAAGACTGTACAATTGCTCCAGCATTCGTATACTTGCACACACCTTTCATAGATTCTGTTTCACAACCAATCAGTCTTGTACCACCAGTCCCTAATGTCTGCCCATCTACATCTGGTCAGTATACTTCATCTAATTTCAAGGGGAACTGAAGTGTCCATCTCTGGTGGCAAATTTTCCAGCAACCCCAGAAGGGATATCTACCCTCTGTCATCTTGGGATGCTTCGGGGTACTCTGCTTCCAATCAGGATCTCTAAGAGTTTTCCCAGGAAGATTAGTGGAACCAGTGAATACAGTCTCCACCCAGTCCAGATACTCCAAGTTCTGAAATTCGATGATCTTCACCTTGATATTATCAGATGACAGCAATTTGAAAGTTCCATTTATATTTAATACCTTTTCCTGCAAATTCAATGCCAGAGGTCAAAAAGATTTATTCTTCTGCAAAGTAAACTGGAATAAATCTGAGTAAATTTTAGCTTTAGGGTCCAAAAACTTTATAGGTCTCTTTTATTGGACACTGGCTAGTAATTGTTACTTATGTTCAAAATTATCAAAACAGATGATGATTGGACAGGCACTATTATCTTTTTTCTTATTTCTGAATTTTTTTAAACATTACATCAAGCAATAATTCCATACTTTATTTTATTTTTATTTATTTATTTATATTTCTTATATACCGCGCTATTATAATCAGTGCGGTTTACACTTGAAACAAAACATACTACAATGTAACAGGTCACATTGATTTTACATTGAACAGGGGTAGTAAACATAGAAGAACCGGGGGAACTATATACAGATTATAGACATTCTTATGAGGACATAAGGATCTTTAAACAGAGGCCTAAGCTCCTGGGTCAGGGAGAGAAGGTAGGGGACAGCTGATTAACCATTCTCTATGGGAGGCTGATCTATGGGGCAGGCTAGGTAGGAAGGTAAGGTGATGGCTGTGTGCTTTCTGGAACTGTTATCAGGGTAATGTTGTAGGAACAGGTGGTGTTTGAGAGCTTTTCTGAATAACGGTAGATTGGAGATAACTCGGATTTCCGCTGGGAGGGCATTCCAGGCCATAGGTGCGAAAATGGAGAAGGCTCTACTGGCTGTTGTCTTTGTACATTTTATCACTAACTTAGGGACTTCAAGGGTATTCATCAATGTAGATCTCCTGATTCTGTTGACTAGTGTGCTGTGGAGAAGTTTACTGATGGGCGTGGGTGGCTGGTTCTTGAGGGCTTTGAATGTCAGGACTAGAGTCTTGTAGTGGATTCTGGTCTGCAGCGGTAGCCAGTGTAGGTTCTTCAGGACTGGCGTTATATGGTCTGACCTTGATAGTCCTATCAGTACCCTCACAGCTGAGTTCATGGCAAGTCGGAGCAGGCTTAGAGTCGACTGTGGAAGTCCATGTAGGATGATGTTAGTGAAGTCGAGATGTGGGATAACTAAAGCTTGGAAGATTGATCGGTAGTCAGGGAAGTCCAGTAGTGGGCGGAGATGACGTAGTGTTCGGATCTTGTGATAAATTGCTTTTGTGGTGTTTTTGACATGTGCTGACATGTCTAGCCGCTGGTCAAGAGTAATGCCTAGATAGCAAATTGAAAGAAATGGGAAGGTGCACATTATAGCAATATTATTATACAGAGAAATAAACAAATGAAATAATACAAAACAGCACCTCACACTATAAGCCCAAAAAAAAGGAAGGAAGAGGATCAAGTAAGGAGGCTATGATTACATTAATAACATCAATAAAGAAACATTTTCTAAAAAGAAAAAAAAGGTGACCATGCGACGCAAATAACTATTATGTCCGTTATGAATTGATCTAAGTAGGCTCCACCGTTACTGAGACTGTTCCAGGTGTAGCTCTTCCATCCAAAAACATATGTAATTTCTTAGGTTCATAAAAGATAAATCGAGATGAAACCGACTTAATAACACATTTATATGGAAATCTTAATACAAAGGAAAAGCCTAATAGGACAACCTCAGGACGCATAGCCAAAAATAATTTCCTTTTTCCCTGAGTTATAAAAGAAACATCAGGGAAAACCCAAACTTTCTGACCAAATAAAGTTTTATTAGCATTCCTAAAGAACATTTTTAGGATCCAAGACTTATCTGGCTCCAAAACAAACATCACCAAAAGAGTAGCTCTCCATGCTTTTTCCTCAGTAGAGAATTCTAATACCTGAGACAGATTCAGGATATACAGACTATCTCCCTGGTCTCCTACCTCATTAGGCATAACATTACTAGAACTGGAACATTTCTTCATAGGCAAATAACACAGGTCTGCAAAACATTCTTTTTCGAGAGCTGTTTTGGTTATTCCACATAATCTTTATGTTTTTTGGTGCGCTGAATCTGAAAATGACCTCCATTTTGTCATAGGACATCACGTTTCCTGACAATTTAGGTAACTATGTTAAATAAGGCAATACCTCAAAATAAATGGAAATAGACTTATAAAATTAAAGTTTTATTACAATATTTTCATGAAAATCCTTTTTTGAACTGAAATGAGCTCACCTACACACACTAAACTCAATTCTTCTTCCTTGTGAGGCTCCTCTTGGTGCATTTACGCTTGTGAGTAGCATCTGGAATGTCTCTCTGAAGCATCCAACAGTAGTCTGCCATCATTGTAATGCTCCATTTTCCCTGGTATCTCCTTTCTATCTCTTTAATGTCTTGGTGGAATCATTCACCTTGTTCCTCACTCACAGCTCCCAAATTTTTAGGAAAGTAGTCAAGGTGGGACTGGAGGAAATGCACTTTCAAACTCATCAGGCAACCTAAAGCTTGAAATGCTTTCAGCATTCGTCCGACGATCTTTTTGTAGTGAGGATCTTTGTTGTTGCCTAAAAATTTCTGTATGACTTCTTTAAGTGCAATCCACCCTTCTTTTTGAGGATCTGTCATGGTATTGACAAATTCTTGATCAACTATAAGCCTTATAATGTCTGGTCTGACGAACACACCTTCCTTCAATTTTGCCTCCGACAGGCCTGGAAACTTGGTGACCAAGTATTTGAAGCATTCTCCATCTCTTGGAAGTGATTTTACGAATTGCTTCATCAATCCCAATTTTATGTGGAGAGGTGGTAGAAGAACTTTATGGAAAGGTACCAAAGTTTCTCGGAGGACATTTTTTTCACTGACTGTTAGCACCCTCGGCTGCCAACTCTTCTTGGTCCAGTGATTTTGTCGGTCTCGACTATCCCATTGACACAGAAAACAAGGATATTTGGTATACCCAGCTTGTTGCCCGAGCAGCATGCACAAGACCTTCAAGTCCCCACACACTTGCCAAACATGGTCTTCATATTTAAGTTTACGAAGAACCAATTCTAAGTTCTCGTAGGTTTCCTTCAAGGGTATGGAATGACCTACAGGTATGGAAGCGTAAAAACCATTGTGGAGTAAAACTGCTTTGAGACTTCTTTTTGAAGAATCTATAAAAAGATGCCATTGCTCTGAATCATATTGGATTTTAAATTGACCCATCAGACCTTCGACATCGATGCAATAAACCATCTTGTCTTCCTGGGTGAAGTAAGGAACAAACTCCTTTTCACGATGTCTGAACCATGAAGATGACACTCCTGGCAACAATAAATTCCTGCTTTTCAGCCTTGATCCGAGTAACTCAGCAGCATCTTTGGAAAGATTCAAGTCTCTTACCAAATTATTCATCTCCTCCTGAGAAAACAATTTTGGTCTTGTATCATCTTCAAAGTCAGAACTTGATTCGTCATCTGGTTCAGGTATGACTTCACCTTCATCGGAGCTAGGTATCTCTTCCAAGGTAGCAGGGGGATTGGGTACTGGTATATCTGTGCCATGGGGGATGGGACGAATTGCTGAGTGAGGATTGGGTTATGAAATGGAATGCTTCCATTTGGAATTAAAAACCCTTTCACATCGCATGAACAAAAGTAACAGTCGTCACTATGGTTCTTTTGCTCTCGCCATACCATAGGAATCCCATAACGGAAAGATTTTTTCTTACCCTTGAACCAGTTTCGGAGGTCCTCAACACACCGTTTGCACACTTTATGAGGCGCCCAGACTTTATCTTGATCTCCAATTTTTAGTCCAAAGTATGCAAAGTATACTTTTTTCACAAAGTCTGTAATATTCTGCTGTTGCTTCAACACTGTATATTCACCACAGATGAAACAGAAACTGTCTGGCGAATTAATACACTTTCACAGAGCCATAACATAACGGTTGAAGAATGACGAGCTAACACGAATTGCGATGAAAAAGTGTGAACAGCCTAGAACCAAGAACCTGATGATGATTCGTGCACAAGTGTGGCATGCAGGAGAGAGCAGCTCTGTGTCTGTACACGAGACGTCACAGTGCTTGCCACGCCCCCCTGCACTGACCGGAGCTGTTGCTATCTGCCCTGTGTCTCCCTCCCACTGGATTCTTCAGGAAAGATTAACCCCTTCTACCATTAGAAGCACGGACTTAAAACTTGCTTAGCTTATGTATATATTGCTGACCATCAGATTTACAGTGCTATATTTTTTTTTACATAACTCGGACAACCCCTTTAAGGTTTTTTTGGCATCTTATATCTTAAATGCACTTATGTGACTTAATAGTAATTTTAATTAATTAATAGTAATTTGAAAAAATTTGATAAATTTGAAGACAATTTTGCATGTTGTGGCAAATCATGACGTCTGGGAGTTTTTTCAATATTTTATTTGTTTTCAGCACACCAAAATACATGGAAATTAGATGAAAATAATCAAACAGCTTTTTAGTCGCAGACCTGTGTAATAAACTTTAGAGGTAGGGGGAAGAGCATTTTCTGGAACTCCCAAAACTTCACGCAAATATTTTTTAAAAAGCTCAACTGGGGGAACCACAGAAGAAACAGGAAAATTAACAAATCGTAAATTAAAATTCTTGGAAAAGTTCTCCAACTTTTCCAACTTAGCATGAATTACAGTGCTATCCTTTACAAAGATAGAGCACTGTGCACAAACAGTAGACATTTGAAAAGACAACGTTTCTAAAGTTTGTTCAGAGTCTTTACTGACTTGCTCCTGTCGAACCAACCTTGCCTGAAAGTCCTGAGATGTCCGCTCCACTATGTTCATGCGTTTAGAGACAGAGCTTTCCAATGAAACAATCGCAGACCAGATGGAGTCCAAAGTTACTACCACAGGTTTCACCAAGGTGCTGCAGATGACCGGGATATCAGCTCTCTCCATAGCTCCCAAGACAGTCAAAACTGACTCGTTAGCCACCAGAGGAACCAGAGTTCTTCCACTCACAACCGAAGCAAGCTGGGTACTCTCCCCACTTCCTCCAGATGCACTCAGCATGCCTGTACTCGGCACTTCCCCCGAAGACAGCACATCAGAAACTACCTCGTCTGGGTGTATCTGCAGCTGAGACGCCGATCCAACGGAAAGTAGCAAAGGTTCACCAGGCGGGACACGTTGCTCGGGGCTCAGACTAACGTCTGAAGTCCAAAAGACAACCTTCTGATCAGCTCCAACACTATCCCCGGCAATATTCTGCAAGGCGCTGACAGCAACAAATTTGGTAATAGGCGGCTGGTTAGGCGGAAGGTCAGCTTCGGGATACTTGACCTTTCCCTTCCTTTTCCCCATCACAAACAGGAAAAAACAGCAATCAGGTACAAGTTTGTAAAGAAACAGCGACCAAATTACCAGCTGACTATCTGAGCGCATCTTTGCATGGCCACCATCTTAGGCACTATTATCTTTTGAAATGGAATCTCTAAAAGCTCTCTGGGCTCTTTCTTTTGGATCTTGCTGCCGTTCTTCTCCTGTATACAAAAATTATAAAGGCTCTGCACCAGCTGAAATAAATCCTCCTTCAGGCCTCATTTAGAGCATCCCAATATCTGTATACCATTTTGTCTTACTCAATGTCTCCAGTTTGCATATATTATTTTGAAAAATGGCCACAGAGTCTATCAGTTCGCCTCATTTTGAGTGATACAGGTATTTAAAGATTTTAGTTCAGCTTTTAACTCAGACACTGAACTTGAGTTATCCAAACAAATGAGCTTAATCTCATTCACTAATTCCATGAAATCAGAATCCCGCTCGGCCTCGGAGTCTGGAGAGGCCATTTTAGAAGTGCCTTAAACTTGGAATTCCCTGTAACTTCCTTTCTAGGGATTGTAGACTTGCTAACATTCTGCTGAATTTAGCTAAGGCCTCAGCATAACTTGCTTTTGCAGCCATAAAAAAGTACCTTCTAAATACTGATCCACCCTGAGGCAGAGTGTTTTATTGCAATTGGCCCTGCACAAAACTGGGAGGTCTGTGCTATCCCGGTTCTCTATTTATATCTCCCATCACTCTTTTGCTGCTATCTCACTCTTAGTTGGTATACCCCAGGGATCTGTTTTGGGTCCACTTCTTTTCTCTCTCTATACCCAGTCCCTTGGTGCACTCATCTCCTCCCATGGCTTTCAGTGCTATTTTTATGCTGATGACTCTTCAATATATTTCTTTAAACCTGATATCTCTCAGGCAATCCAGGCTTGGATTTCTGCCTGCCTATCTGACATTGCTGCCTAGATGGCTCATTGCCATTTGAAATTGAACATGGCCAAAACCAAGCTTCTTATTTTTCCCCTAAACCCATCTTCCCCTTCCTCCTTTTTCAATCTCTTTGGATAACACTCTTCTACTCCCTGTTTCCTCAGCCTGCAACCTTGGGATCTTCTTTGACTCCTCCCTTTCCTTCTCCACACACATCCAACTGATAGCTAAAACCTGCCATTTTGTCTCTATAATATCAGTAAAGTTCACCCTTTCCTTTATGAACACACTACTAAGACACTTATCCACTCTTTAGACACCTCTTGTCTGGATTATTGCAACTTCCTCCTTGCTGGTCTCCCTCTGAATTATCTCTCTCCCCTTCAATCTGTTCAAAACACAACTGCATGACCAGGAAAATCTGCTGCCTGAGGCAAGGGATGAGATGGTGCCCTCCCTGGAGCGGGGAAGGGGGTTCCTCAAAACTCCAGTCAGGGACTGAACCAAACCAAAAAGATGATTAGATAATGTGGAGGAAATGCAAGATGTTTGCACACCAAGAAGCTAAAAGAAAGAGCGAGAACCACAGCATAGTTTATAACACCAAATTTTAACTCATTTTTATTTTGTTGTCAGAAACTGCACAGTGGTTATTGCTTTTTCTTTTTGAACATATATTTTGCATTCACAGAACCCCCTCCTGCAATAATGAATGCAGAGCAGAACTAGGACATTCACCCACAGAACTCAATATCTGGAAAAAAAAAAGATTCTGGTCATCTCACTAACAACAAGAGCCACCAAAATGGTAAAGGGGATGGAAGGATACTCCTATGAAGAAAGGCTAAAAAGGTTAGGGCTCTTTAACCTGGAAAAGAGACGGATGAGGGGAGATATGATAGAAGTCTATAAATTAATGAACGGAGTGGAACGAGTAAACGTAGATTGATTGTTTACGTTATCACAATATAGAAAGACTAGGGGACATGCAATGAAGCTACAGGGTAAACTATTTAAGACTAATAAAAGAAAATATTTTTTCACTCAACGTGTAATCAAACTCTGGAATTTGTTACCAGAGGATGTAGTAAAGGCTGTTAGTGTAGCTGGGTTTAAAAAAGGTTTGGACAAGTTCCTGGAGGAAAGGTCCATAAACTGTTATTAAGAAGTGACCGAAGATATCAATGCTTGACCCAGTACAAGCATTGTGGAACTTGTGTCTCTTGGGGAAACTGCTAGGTACATATGACCTAGATTGGCCACTGTTGGAAACAGAATACTGGGCTTGATGGACCTTGGTCTGACCCAGTATGGCATATCTTATGATCTTATGTTCTTATGTAACAATAAAAATGTTCCAGTACCAGGCATACTGTGAACTAAAACAAAACCTTACAACAAAGTCACTGAGGATCTATAGCGCAAATCTACCATACCAGCACCATCTTCCAAAACTCACATAAGGAGCCTACCCAAAAAAAGGCATCACTGTAAATACTGAAGCAGGCCCTAGAACATCAAAACACCTATTTGAAAAGCTGGACAACTCAGATTACTACAGTATAGATCCCTACGGAAAAACTCCAACAGAACACCTGGCCTTGGCAAACACTCAGAACACTGACCCACACCAAAGTACAGAATAAGTGGCCATAACCTAAAAATAAACATATGTAGATACAAATTAAACTGCACCCCAAGTAGCTAGATTCTGCATACAGTGCAACAACAGAGAAATAAAAAGAGTTGCATTTCCCTGTACTCTATAAAATATAAAGATACCACCAAGTCCGATCACTAAATTGAAAATAATATTCTCTTCTATCTTTGATGTCTGACCATTTTATTCTCTGATCGCGCTGGTCCCAATCTGAGGTTTCTGCTTTCCTCCATCTCCCAGTGCACCCCCACTTACTCCTCCCCCCCCCCAGGGGCAGCCTGAGGGTGATGCAGGGCCATGTGCAGAGACTCGTTGTGGCATCATTTGCATAAATTTAGTATACTTTATTTTAAAATGTATATGCTACCCATCTAAAATCATAAGTGGCTTCCAAATATACACATGCAATTTAGTAAAACAGATGTTACTACAAAACAGACATAATAACAAACATTAAATCTAATTAATGAAAAGCCACTTGCATAGCCCCCTCTCCCCCAAATCAAACCATTGTAAGTATTTGCACATTAGATTTATTTTGCTGTGACCAGATTATTGATGAGGAAGAAAGATATAAAATGAGAAAAACTAATCCTGGTAGTCATGAATTCAAAGGCTGGATTGGATTGTGATAGAGATGAAAAAGTCCAGAGCTCAGCAGTGGTGAAGCTATCAGGCTACGAAACAAAATTAAACTGAGATGGTCCTTTAAAATTTGAAATTTCTTTGAATTTGAACTGACAAAATATTTTAAATTTCAATCCGGTAGCATAAAGAACGCAAAACTGCAAATCTCAAAGACAATCCATATGACAGTACTCCCCCCTCCCCCCCAACCAACAGCCTACAGTTGACTACACCAATAACACAGAGCACAGGACCCACTGCACAAATCTACTATTCCATAACAGCACTAACTTCCAAAACTCACACAACTTGGAGCGTACCCAGAAAAGGGCAGCACCATAAATATTGCAGTGGGCCCTAGAACATCCATATTCCTATTCAGAAAACTAAATAAATCAGATTACTACAGATCCTTACATAGAAACCCCATGCTAACAGAACTCATAGCCATAGTCACACATACAGAACAGAGATAGATCTTCACCAAGAAGGGAATATATTAATACAAACAAAAAACAGACATATGCAGACAAAAAATGTTTTTTTACCTATTACTCTTAGGTTTACAGGATTTCTTTCCCAAAATTATACTTTACACTAGAGTGAGGTGAGAGAAAGAACTCTCACATGCAGGCATCTGCATTGTAGGCAGAAACTAACATAATGGCTCAGAGCAAATAGTGGGAGTGCAACTAAAGCCACCTCAGTGGGTGGCCTAAGTTGCACCAGCAGTCTTTTGCCATGTTGAAATTTGGTAACTTCAGGGGGATGTAATTGCCTCCTTGCAGTTAGCCTACGGCCCTGTGTAATCAAACCCTGAAATTCATTACCAGAGGATGTAGTAAAAGCTGGTAGTGTAGCTGGGTTGAAAAAAGTTTTGGACAAGTTACTGGAGGAAAGGTCCATAAACCTTTATTAAAGAGGACCTTGGAAATCCACTGCTTGCCCTGTGATAAGCTTTGTGGAACTTGGCACCCCTACACAGCACTTCCCACCCTCTGAAAAACAAGAGGGACCTTGTGACCCCAACACAGCACCTCCTACTCTAACATAAATACCAAGAAGAGCTTGGAAACCCCAACATAACTCTGGAAACTGCGCACTGGACCAGCATGGCATTAATGTAAATACATATTCCACAAAAGACAAAGGAAATGCAAGATGCTCACACACCAAGGAACTAAAAGAAAAAGTGAGAACTACAACGCAGTTGTTAATTCCAAATTATAAAATTATAACTCATTTTATTTTGTTTTAAACTGTGTTACGGTTCTCGTTTTTTCTTTTTTAATATATATTCTGCATTCACAGAAATGTCTCCCTCAAAAATGGGAACAGAGCAGAAGTAGGACATAAACCCACAGAACTCAATATATTAAAAAAATATATCTGATTCTGGTCATCTAACTAACAATAAGATAAACATTCTCCAGTACCAGGCATATTGTGAACTAATATAAAACCCTACAAAAGTCACCAAAAATTGGCCAGGCCAAATCTACCATACCATATCAGAATAAACTTCCAAATAGGGTTGCTAACCAGCCAGTATTCAGCCAGCCTAGCTGTTTTTTATATGGCCAGGCTGGCTGCCGGCAGAGATCTAAAACTGACCGTTGAAAAGCCTATTTTAGCTCTGGCTGCCCCTAGTCCCGCGACCAGAGTAAAAACCAGCTTTTCATCAATCTCTCCTCCTTGCACTCTCCACAGCCTCACCCTCTCCTGCGTTCCAGCTGTGGTTCCTGCCTCTTACAGAGCTGCAGCTGCAATAGCAATAATAATTTAAAATAAAAATGAAACTGGTGCAGAGCCTTCTGGACCTATGGAACTCCTGCTGCTGCATCCTGCTCCCTCTAGTGTAACTTCCTTTTGAGGGCAGGATGCAGCAGCAGAAGAAGGAAGCTGACATGGGGGAAGATGTGGCTGGAAGGGAGTTGACACGGGGGGAAGGAGGGAGCTGGAAGGGAGCTGATTCCAGGGATGGTAATGGAGTGGGACTGGAAGGGAGCTGATGAGGTGGAGGGTGTGGGATGGAAGGAAGCTGACATGGAAGGAACAATTGTCTGGAAGGGAGCTTAAATAGGGGAAAGAAGTGGCTGGAAGGGAGCTGATACAGGGGGAAGGAGGGGGATAGGAGTTGACAGAGGGGAAGCTTGGGGGCTGGAAGGGAGCTGACAGAGGGGGAAGGAGGGGGCTGGAAGGGAACTGACATGAAGAAGAGGTGGCTGGCAGTGAGCTGACACAGGGGAAGGTGGGGGGGGGGGGATAGGAGCTGACAGAGGGAGGGAAGGAAGAAGTTGGAAGGGAGATGATACCTGGGGATGGTACTGGAGGGGGACTGGAAGGGAGCTGACACTAGAGGAGAGTGGAGGGGGATTGAAGGAAGCTGAAACCTGAGTATAGTACTGGAAGGGAACTGACACTTGGGGGTAGGACTGGAGGGAGCTGACACTTGGGGATGGGACTGTTAGGTGGCTGGGCAGTCAGCAGTGTTGCTATTTTTGAGACAGTTCCTGGCAGAGTTCCTCCCCAGGATCATGCAGTACATTAGCTTTCTGAGCTCTGTACAGCAGTGGCAACAGACCATACTGCAATTCTACACATGTGGTTCTCCAGCCCCCAAAAGCACAGAAAACCACCTACAGGAATAGAAAGACCTACCACTCCATGAATATGCAGATGGTCTGCAATGCAGAAGAGGAAATAACTGATGTGTTTCCTCATGCCCCAAGGTCATGCCATAATGCCTACATCCTTTTACAATCAGGCACTGACGAGTGATTCAGCAGTGGAAAAATCACAGGTGGCTAGCTCCTTGGTAAGTGCATACCTCCTCTATGTCCCTCCATGCACCGCTAAACCTAATGAAACAGCAGCCAGGGATTTGTGACCAACATTCAGTATATTGCCAGTGAATCAGGATCTCTAGATTCAAATAGTAGTGTGGGGGTGGGTGCCCACAGGCTGATATGCCATGAAGCAAGGTGTAAATTCCACCCCAACACTAATAAGGAAGCAAATAAGACATCATCAGCCACTGGAAGTGCACTGTTTGAATAAGATGGCCAGCAGTACATTGTTAGCTGGCTAGGAAGGGAGAGCACTCCACAGGAAGCATGCTACAGAGAGAGATACAGCCCAGAACAGTGCTCAGCCCTGGGGGGTCACAGGGGTTTTTTAAGGCCAGGTGACCATGGAGGAAGGAAAAAGAGGAGGAGGGTGTTGTGGAATGGTAAAGCCAGATATCATGGAGGGTAGGACGACAGCTGCAGAATCCTAGGGTGGTGGGCACACTGGAATCACATGGCAGTCACTAAGTGTCCAACATCTGGCTAAACGTCATTGAGAGAGGAATGGAGACATAGGAATGGATGTGAGTTATAGCAGTGACAAGGACAAGAGAGTTTGTGATATGGCCTACTCAATAAGGATCTTCTCTTCCCCATCCATCTTGACTTGCAGGAAACAGAGGATACTCATAAAGGAGCCTGCTCATGACTCTCATTTTTCACCCCACAGTGAGGCATAGGGACACTACAACTGGGCTCACTGGACCATGTGGTTCATCATCAAGTGAACTTTTGGCCATCTGAAAACCTGAATCCTGTGCCTGGAATGGTCAGGGTGAAAACTACTATTCAGACCCCAGAAAGTCTGCAAGATTTTCATGGTATGTTGCATACTGTACAGCCTAACCAAGAGGAGGCACATGTCCCTGCATCCTGAGAACCTACTGGAGGATGCCAACAAGGAGGAGGGCACCAACATCACTCCAGAGGAGCAGGAACAGCCATACAGAATCTATACAGAGACTCACTGATGTTTCAACTGCTGCAGGCACTTACTACCTTCCTCCTTTTTCTCTCTCTTCATCTAAAGGATGTCTCACAAGATCCCAATGTGCTCCCTCTCCATTTCCGGGTACTCTGCACTCTGATGTAGCAGTCGTAATACACAACTTAACAACTGCTGCCTTCTCTGCCTCATCTGTCAGCTCTGCCCTGGTGAAACAAGTGACACCTTCTCATCAGGTGAGACAGTGGCAACTGTGGGTGTTGGTGATAGGGCTGTGGGATGCTCCTGGATGTCACCTAACATCTTTTCTCTGGTCATCTCTTCTTGGTCCTGCATCACTGCAGCATCTGCTGTCCTGTTCTCAGCATTTCCAACTACAAACTATATTGCAATGATAGAGCATATCAAATTAGTGGTGGGGTTGTTCTCTATATTAGAGAGAGCATTGAGTTACAAAGGATTAAAGTTTAGCAGGAAACAAAATTCACTGTAGAATCTCTATGGATTGAAATTCCATGTAAGAAGTGGAAGGCGATGGCAGTGGGGGTGTACTATTGATCGCCTGGTGAGAGTGAACAAACGGATGATGAAATGCTCAAAGAAATCAGGGAAGCTAACAAAAGTTACAGTAAGTAATAATAATGGTGATTTCAATTACCCCGGTATCAACTGGATCAGTGTCATGGCAGGACATGCTAGGGAGATAAAGTTTCTAGATAAAATAAATGACTGCTTCTTAGAGCAGGTGGTTCATGAACCAATTAGAGGGGAAGCCATTTTGGACCTAGTCTTTACTGGAACACCAGGTCTGGTGCAAGAGATAAGGGTGTTGGGGCCACTTGGCAATAGTAATCATACCATGATCACTTTTGATTTAATAAATAGAGGAAGGACTGTAAGGAAATCCACAGTACTACCTTTTAACTTTCAAACGGGAGACTATGATAAAATGAAGAAAACAGTTAAGAAAAAACTAAAAGGAGCAGTTGCGAAGGTTAAAGATTTACATCAAGCTTGGGTGTTATATAAAAATACTATCTTGGAAGCCCAGACCAGCTGTATTCCATGCTTTAAGAAAAGTGGAAGGAAGTCCAAAAACTGTCAGGATGGTTTAAAGGTGAGGTCAGAGAGGCTGTTGTTGCAAAAAAATATTCTTTCAGGAAATGGAAAAAGGAACCAAATGACGAAACTGGAAAAAACACAAGCACTGGCAAGTTAGATGCAAGGCATTGATAAGACAGGCAAACAGAGAATTTGAGAAGAAGCTTGCTGAGGAAGCAAAAACACATAATAAAGACTTTTTCAAGTACATTTATAGCAAAAAAAAACTGTGAGAGAGTCAGTTGGACCATTAGAGGGGAAAAAGGGCACTAAGAGGGGACAAGGACATAGCGGAGAGACTGAATGAATGCTTTGCTTCGGTCTTTACTGAGGAAGATGTAGGGATGTTACCCATGACTGAAATGGTATTTAAAGGTGATGCCACAGAACTGAAAGAAATATTGATACACCAGGAAGATGTGTTACAACTATTTGATAAACTGAAGAGTAGCAATTCACCTGGACCAGATGGTATACATCCAAGGGTGTTGAAAGAACTGAAATATAAGATTGCAGTCCTACTATTAGTAATCTGAGAGACTTGGCAAAATTAAAAAGTCATGGATAGGGATAGGAGGCAGTGTACTGTTGTGGATCAGAAACTGGTTAAAAGATAGAAAGCAGAGGGTAGGGCTAAACTATTTAGGGAGGAGTGGCCTAGTGGTTGGGGCAAGGTACCACAGACCGGAAGGTCAGTGGTTCAAATCCCACTAGAGGACAGCAACCTTGGGCCGGAAGGACTGGGGTTTCTAGTTCCACAGGTGCTCCTTGTGGTCTTGGGCAAGCCACTTAATCCTCCATTGCCCATGTTCTCTGTACGTATTAGTGTATGTGTCTCATATCCCCTTGTGTTAAAATGTATACCCCAATTGTGTTGTGACCACTTTGATTGAAGGATAAGGTGGTATACAAAACTGTCTAAATAAATAAATAAAATTTAAGACTAATAAAAGAAAATATTTTTTCACTCAACGTGTAATCAAACTCTGGAATTTGTTACCGGAGGATGTAGTAAAGCTGTTAGTGTAGCTGGGTTTAAAAAGGGTTTGGACAAGTTCCTGGAGGAAAGGTCCATAAGCCATTATTAAGAAGGGACCCAGGATATCAATGCTTGAACCAATACAAGCATTGTGGAACCTGTGTCCCTTGGGGAAACTGCTAGGTACATATGACCTAGATTGGCCACTGTTGGAAACAGAATACTGGGCTTGATGGACCTTGGTCTGACCCAGTATGGCATATCTTATGTTCTTATGTTCTAAATGGCCAATTTTCCCAATGGAGAAAGTTGAATAGTGGAGTACCCCAGGGATCTGTGCTGGGTCCGCTGCATTTTAATATATTCATAAATGACCTGTAAATGGGAACAACAAGTGAGGTAATCAAATTTGCAGATAACACAAAATTATTCAAAGTTGTTAAAACCCATGTGGATTGTGAAAACTTGCAAGAGGACCTTGATAAATTGGAAGACTGGGCATCCAAATGGCAGATGACATTTAATGTGGATAAGTGCAAAATTATGCACCTAGGAAAGAACAACCCAAACTATGGTTACATGTTGCAAGGTTCCACATTAGAAACCACCACCAAGGAAAAAGATTTAGACGTCATCATGGATAACATGTTGAAACCCTCTGCTCAGTGTGCAGCAGCAGCCAAGAGAGCAAATAGAATGCTAGGTATCATAAGGAAAGGAATGGAGAATAAAACAAAGGATATTATAATGCCTCTGTATCGTTCGATGGTGCAACCACACCTTAAATATTGTGTGCAATTCTGGTCGCCGTATCTTAATAAGGATATAGCGTTATTAGAAAAGGTACAGAGAAGAGCCACCAAAATGCTAAAGGGGATGGAAGGATACCCCTATGAAGAGAGGCTAAAAAGGTTAGGGCTCTTCAACCTGGAAAAGAGATGGCTGAGGAGAGATATGATAGAGGTCTAAAAATTAATGAATGGAGTGGAACAGGTAAACATAGATCGATTGTTTACATCATCAAAATATAGAAAGACTGGGGGACATGAAATGAAGCTACAGGGTAACCTATTTAAGACTAATACGAGAAAATATTTTTTCACTCAATGTGTAATCAAACTCTGGAATTTGTTACCGGAGGATGTTGGTGTAGCTGGGTTTAAAAAAGGTTTGGACAAGTTCCTGGAGGAAAGATCCATAAACCATTATTAAAGGGGACCCTGGATATCCACTGCTTGCCACAGTACAAGCATTGTGGAACCTGTGTCTTTTGGGGAAACTGCTAGGTACTTGTGGCCTAGACTGGCTACTGCTGGAAACAGAATACTGTGCTTGATGGATGTTGGTCTGACCCAGTATGATCTATCTTATGTTCTTAAGTTTCTTGGTAAACAAAGCAGCAGGTTCGTATGACAGGAAACAGAATCTTTATTATAAAAAACAAATCCCAATGTGTTTTGTCCCAGGGGTGCCATCTGCTTTTGGGATGCTGTGACAATTACATATAGACCTCTGTGTTTGCTATCTGGCTGTCGTTTGTGAAGCTCCAGGTTTGCATGTGTAAACAATGAACAGTTGTAGCCCCTTGATTGACAAGGGGAGGGGGTGCACAGGCTATATGGGCCACATAGCCATTTCGTCTGGTGTAGCAGTGATCCTGTGTGCATGTTGCCATCATGGTTCTCACAGATGGCCATATGGTATTATGGGCCATGCAGCAGGTGGAAGACCCCTCTGGCTCCTGTGGAGAAAATGTTTGGGGGTTTTTTCATGGTATCCCAAGCAATGTGTTTTTGTGGAAAATAGGCTAATGGCACCATTGCAATGCTTCTAAAGGTACTCATGTAGCCAGGACCTTGGAGCTGGCTGTACTCATACCTGCAACCCTTGCTATGTAGAGCTGTTGTTTCTCAAGCATGTCATTGTGGCAGCTTGTTGGCTGACTTGGCACAGATGGCCCCTAGGTGGTGGTTTTGCTTGGGCTTCAAGCTAAAAGGACACATGGCAAACAGCTGAAATACAGTAGTTGTCCCAGTCAGTAGCCTTCATTTATTAAACACCTATTTAGAACATCAAATGGCATTCACATTTGTAGCTGTCCTATCTAGCTCTCTCCCTCAGGGTGGGTAGCATCAGGCAGAGATACAGGCTGCAAGGTCCAACACAGCCTGTGTCGGAACATAGATCGCTGCCTTGAGGCCTTCCAGATGGCCCAGCATGAGGTCCTCCACCCCAGCGACTGCCACAAAGCCCTACTGTACCTCATGCCTGAGGGCCTACTGGTGCATCAGGACATCAGGCTCTCCAAGACCCAGGGATGCACATGGTGAGGCATATGGGGACTGGCCACACGATGCCACTGCTGTGCCACAGCCTCAGGCAGCTGTGTAACAGCAGTGCTGCATGTGGCAGTACTCCTGCACCCCCAACTCTCTTACCATTATTTCCTCCTTCCCTGCCACCCTCTGTGTCCTCACCCTCCCTTCTCCCAGTCACTTACCCCCTCTCCATCCACCCTCCTTCTCATGTGGCCAACAGTTCCTCCATGACATCTGCTAGGGTCAACAGTCCACTCTTTCTGAGTAAGGGCCCCAACATATTGGAGGCAGAACAGTGGTATGCTGATGGTGACCACTATCACCACCTTCTTATCCTCATCTTCCTGTGAAATATCAATTGCAGTCATCCGCTGCCACTATTAGCAATGCTGCTGGCTGCCACTTTGAAGGTGGGGGTTTCTGCAACATGAGTGTTTCCACCAGCTCCTGCTCCTCCTGCTCCAGTTCCTCCTCTCCCTATTCCTCAGGCCCTTCACCAGCCTGACCTAGGGCAATGTCCTGCCCTCCCAACACAGCCACCTGCCACAACATCAGCAGCAGGAAGGGAAATGGAGGGCGCACATTACAGCCTTTTATTACTATGCTATCTTCCCACCCTGTCACCAGTGCTGTCAGTGCTGTCTGTGTCCCTGGCACCTACCCTGTGTCTCTGTCATGACATGCCATGGACAACTATTCTCCATCAGCTTGGGGGGCTGCACTCATGCATTTTGTCCTTAGCGTTATATAAATGATTAATAGGAGTAGTATTACCTTGGGATTCTGCCACAGCTTTGCCAGTATCCATGGCCTCCACATCTCCCCTGATTTTGTAGTACCTGAGGATGACAAAGGTGCTGTTAATGCTTCTCTGCCCTTTTCCCTCGGCATCTGCCCCTCATTTACACTGGCACCACAACCATCTTTTCACAACTGAGATTGTTCCACATGATATTCTGTTCTGGCACACACCTCTAGTCCTTCCTTTGGGTCCAATTCCCACTCTGCCCTTACCATTCTGGCAGCCCATATGCCTGATGGACATGCTAGATCCCTCCATTGTCTAGGCCCTGCCTGTCACTGTGCACCTTGTACATGCATTGCTGTCCCACCTACTTTCTGTTTTGTGTGGGCATGCTATGGTTGACCTGTGTGGCCCTTGTTAACCTATTTACTCACGTCCTATGACCTCCCAAGTCATGACCAGTGTATCCACTGTGGCCTGTTCTATAGTTTGGGGGTACAGTGTTCCCATTCCTGGCAGACAGCCTGCTCCGCCTCTTGCCCCCATGTCTGCATGTCCCCATTTGGTTATTCTCTCCTGCGCTCACTAAGTCCTTTGTAAAATGCCCCTCCACAAGCCTCGGCTGATTTTTCACCTTCTGGCGCATACAGTGTAAGTTGTCTATGTCAAGATATACTTGTACGCTGCCTTGGATGAATCTCTTCATAAAGGATGTTAATAAATCCCAATAAATAAATATATAAACTATGGTGTCCTTTTACTAAAATGTGATAAGTTTATGCACTTCCTCTGTGGTAGGTGCAAAAATAAACACATGACTAAAGCAAAGTCTGTGCAATACCTGTTAGGAACATGCTCAGTATCTTTCCCGAAGTGACTGCACAGGGCAAACACTTACCGCACAGTAAATGCATCAGCAGATAGCACAGTAAAGTATCAGCAGATAGCACAGTAAATGCATCAGCTCTATCTGCTGAAGCATTTGCTGCTAGGGATCTGCATTCATTTGAAAGGACAAGGAAAATGTCAACATTTCCAATATAATTTATGTTGGTTTTAACCTAAAACAAATGGAAAAATTCCAAAATGAGTACAGGCAAGTGTGTGTGTTCTGTGAGCCACCTTGAAAATCCAACCCCATCCTTCTCCATTTTGGATCACTTTAATATAGCTGAAGTTTAAGAGAGGATCAACTAGCATTTTTAAAAAAAAATGTTGAAACAGTCATCTGAGATATCCTCTTTCTGTGATTTTGTGGTTTAAGAGCATGATAAGCCTGGGGATTCCAAGATGATAGAGGGCCTGAGCGAAGTGTGTTTTCAGTGAGAATCAGATTACTTACCTCACTTCTGCTGTAGTCCAAGCATTGGCGAGTAAGTTTGAGTTGTCAGGGCAGATTCATCAGTGTCCCTAACGCTGAATGAGTATGTATCTCAAATGACAGAGATTGAATGCCATGTCTTTAATAATGAGGATGTGATCCTAGGAACATAGGCCTATGTTAAAAAAAACGAAACCTGAACAATATAAGACTAAACTCAATCTGGAAAATCAAGTGCAGAGAAGGTGGCAGCTTCTGGGGGGGCAGCAAAGAGCAGAGCATTCAAAGCTAAATAATAGAATCTGACAGCTGTCGGGGGGGGGGGAGGGGGGAGGCATGTAAGGCTGAAGGTGTGCCTAGGGTGCCAATGCCTTGAACCAACTCTGGAGCCAGCCCTGAGTAAATTGAATGCAAAGATTAGGGTTACCAGATTTTTGGAGAGCCAATCTAGGACACCTGGGCAGGGCTGAGCTTGGCTGGGAGGGGGAGGGGCAGGGGCCCTCCTTCCTCAGACATCTTTTTCCCCATATATTTTGAAGCAACCAGTTTAGATAGCATTCAGTAATGTCAAAAGTTTAAAAAAAGACAATAGCAGTCCTTCTAGAGTTATAATAGTAACTTGCCATCTCGTATTATATGGGAAGTCCTGTATTTTAAGAATTTGTCACTGGAATCGTATGTCCCCTTTTTTAAAACACGTGTCCCACTCCTACACTCCTCTACATTTGTACCAGCAGACTTCTCCACAGCTGAAATTTTCAAAGGGAAATTCTATTTATATGAGACTATTTCCATCAGAGACACAGAAACATATACACATGCATGCACCCTGTTGTACTTCAGTAAACACACACATGCACATGCATTCATCCACCCCCCCCCCCCCTCCAGATCAGGTACACACATGCACACTAGCACTTTTCAGACAGACAGATTCTGTCTCTGACTGTCTACTGGTGCTGTGCTGCTTCTGCCCTCCTCCACTTCAATGCCCACGGTCCGTGCTTTGCTACCAGCTCTTTTTCTCAGCCTGCAAAGCCTCCTCACACTTTACCTTATTCCTCTTACATTTCTACCCTTTCTCAGCAATCCCACCCACCTCTACCAAGAAATCCTTAGTCTATTGACTTTCTCCCAGACCCTGTACAGAAAATCAGACCATTCTTTCTGTGGCTAGTGTAGCGTTTCCATTTGCTGGAACCTACCACTTACTCTGCACAGTGAGGGGGGGAGCACTGGCGAGCTGTAGAGCTAAACTCTAAAAATGTCCAGACAATGTAGACATCATTCTGACTAAGGCAGCTACTTTACAAAGTTGTAGTATCCTAAAATAATTTAGATGGTTGGCAATCCTAAACTCCTGATTGGCACTGCCTACTGCGAAAAATTTTGGGTTAAAATGAAAATTGTAATTATAAACATATTTTTATTTTCCTTAACTTTCAACCCCCCAGCTTGACTGAGTGTCCCATAGTTGAACTTAGAAAAGATGGTCAGGTTAGTTATAAGCACACGTACATACATAGATGCTTAAATTTTATTTTATACATATAGATAAATATTGTATGTATTTCTAAAATTCCTCCTCTTTCTTTCAAAAAAAAGTTAATTTTACATTTTCTCCTAGCAGGATGCAGTAGACTGCATTGGAGGGGTGTGCAGGAGAAGCAATGTCCTTTGCCTATGTCCTTGCTAAAATCAGGGACAGGAGGTGGTTATAATGCAAGGAGTCAGGGACACTATTTCAAGATCAGGGACAATCCCCAAAAATTGGGGACATCTGTTAGTCTTAGCAAAGATTTACCCTTGTCCCCAGTTATTGTGTTGTCTGTCTTGATTAGATTGTAAGCTGTACAGCACTGTATATGCCTTGTAGCTCTATGCAAATGATAAGTAGTAGCAGAAACTGTGTTTTGTGTTGCTCTACTCATCAAAGTTAAAAATATGGCCGAATTGTGTTTCACATGTGTTTTAATCGTCCACAGTGGCAGCTGAATGGCTGGAGCATCTTCATCACGGAGACAGTGATAAGACATACTGACTGTCACACACAAATCCCTTTAGCCTGGGACTTGTTAGCTGTTTGGAACAGTGGTGAATCTTTACTGGTGATTTCTTTCAATGCAGACTATACGCTGTGAGATAACAAACACAGTGTTGCTGAGGAAATCTTTATTGCTTTGCCCTAGACCTGCTGTCTAAAAAAATATGGCTTGGGAGAAAGGTAGTGAGGCAACAGGCCTTTAGAAACAGCAACTGATTCAGCTTGAATACTAAAATCGACAAGGGATTTTCTCCCTCCCTTGTTGATAGTGAGAAGGGTATTGTGCGCTGGCATTTCATGCTGCAACCCCTCTGTGACTATAAAGCGCTGCTAAAGGGGCTGTGATTCGGGGGGGGGGGGGGGGGAGGGGCGTGTTGGCTGTGGCTTAGAATGCAAAGTTTTAGAGGGACTGACACATTTTGGCTTTTTTAAAGTCCGTTCTCTTATGGGACCAAGAGAACTTTTCTTCTTGTTGCTTTTAACTAATGATTGAAACTAGTGATCTGCTTTCACAGGAGGCTGCACTCCTGCAGATAACAAATAGTGTTGCTGTGAAAACATTTATAGCTTTGCCCCAGGCCTGCTCTTTGTGAATAAAAAGCTTGTGAAAAAAGGTGATGATGCAGCAGGTCTTTAGAAACTACAACTCATTCAGCAGAACACAGGAATCCACAGGGAGTCCCCCTCCTCCCCACCCCTGGGATGGGACAAGAATATAGTTAGCTGTCTGTAGTGCTGGCATTTCAAGTTGCATCCCTTCTGAGGATATAAAGCTTCAGAGAAGGGGTGTGTGAGCTGACTGCCTAGATTTAAGGTGGCTTACATGGGAGAGTTTTGAAGGGGTTGTGATATTTTGTCCTTTAAAGATTAATCTCTGATGAGTTTGGGGAAATCTTTTTTTTTGTCACCATTATTTGTTGATCGAGAAGTTATGTGTTTATGATGGAGTCATTTTCTTCATCACATTAATTGTAATGTTCACTTTGTATTACAATTATATTCATTGGGTTACAGATTTAGGAGAGGACTGCATTGAGGAGGGAGACGGAGGGCACTGGAAAGTTGGGATGTACATAAAACACATGGTCTTACTCATAGATAATCAAGGATTGTGTTAGGGTAAGGGGGGAGGGAAAGAAGACTGGAGAGGGGGTCATCCGGGCAACTATGTGTGAACTAGAGGAGAAGATTATCATATGGAAGAGTGTGATGCTGTTATGGGGGTATAGTTCTGAGGGGAAAAGGAGGAGTTGTGAGTGGAAGCTGGGCACCGGGAACCCCATTCTCAGTATGATTGTTTGCTGTATGGCTGCTGGATGGAATTAAAATAGCATCTTGTAATGTGCCAGGTGTTGGGGAATCTGTAAAAAGGTGCACAATTCTGAGAGAATTGAGATGTCGGGGGATAATATTATTTGTTTACATATGGTGGCATAAGTTACAGTGAGGGGCCTCCAAGCAAAATTTTGCTGAGAGTCCCCCATTGTTGAGGCTTGGCATGCCCCCCCCCCTATCATGCAGGCCCCCCCCATCACGCGGCCCCCTATGCAGCGGTGGCAAACTTACTTCATTGTTTTTGCTGTGCTGTTCCACTCTGTAAATTTGCTGCAGGCCGGTGGCTTTTCCCTGTCAGGCCAAAGTCTCACGGTGTGACTGTTATCGTGAGACTTCAGCCAAATGAAGAACAGCCGCCAGGCCCGTGACAGGCTTACAGGAGTGGAGCAGTGTGGCAAACATGATAAAATAAGTTTGCCATGCTGCTGCCACTGCCTCTGTTTGGGTCCCCTTTCTGTCCAAGCTCCTTCCCCGCATTGTGGGGGCTGCTTGAGTGGAATTTACGCCACTGTTTACATGGTTAAATGATGTAGAAAACAGGAAATGATGAAGCTGGGTGTGGGATGTTTATTTCACATCTTCGGGAAAGATAAATGTGTTTGTGTGGCTATTTTAGTAGGAAAAACAGTAACTTGTACATTCCATCGGGTGGTGACAGATCTCAATGAACATTATGTACTTCTTGTTCTGTACTGACAAGGTCAGGATTTGATATTAGTTAATGCCTATGTTTCACACACTTTCTTTTACAAGAGCGTGACACTTTTTTACAAGAGATTAACTGGAAATACATGGATCTAAGTGCCCAGCCATTTATGATAGTGGGGAATTTTAATATCGCTATGGATCCTGAGTCTGGGCATTTGGGGAAGAGCCACAGAAGGAATTGTAGTCTGTCTTTTATGAGAACCAATTTAGATTTGATGGATTCCCGGAGAGTTCTGCACCCCATGGAAAAAATCTATACTTATTTGGCAAGGGTTTATGAAATAACCTCTAGATTAGATTAGATTTTTGTTTCACAAGGATTATTCTTCAGGGTACTGAGGGCAGACATTGGTCCTCTTATGGTGTCCAATCATGCTTTGATTTGAGTGAACATAGAAGACAAGGAAGGTTTTCAGGTAGTAGGAGATGGATGTTTCCCAGATCATTCTATCATGGTCCTCAGTTCTCATCTTTTCTGTTGTGTAAATGGGAAGAACATTGTAGGTACAATGAGAGGCATACAAATGAACTCCTCCTTCTTTGAGAGGCTACTAAGGCAGTCTTAAATGGTAAAACTCTTGCCTGCGTAGCACAGTGGAAGAAAGTGATGGGGTTAACTATATTGAGGCTGGAACTAAAATTGGAACTAAAAATTGTGTGAATATGTCAATATGAAAGTTCCCCAACCAAGGTTAAAAATATAAATTTCTTGCCACTTAGGTGGCCTTAAACACTCAGTTTCATGAGCATACAAGAAGGATTTAACCTTTTACAAGTATAGGTTATTTTGATTTGTTGAATACTATTCTTGTCTCTGCTCTAACAAAAATGTGGAGGATGAGAGAATTACCAATTTTTGGATACAGTGGTACTCCCTAGGTAGTGGGGAAGACCAAGTTGTTGAATGTCCCAGTATCGATGGAAACATTTGAGAAGATGATTTATAACATCAGATTGCATAAGATCCCATGATTAGTTAGTCTACCAGGTGAATTTTATAAAATAGAAATACAATTGTGTGGTTCACTCAAGAGTCACTACTCTTATGTGATAGATCAAGAGTGTTTTCCTCAGGAGGTGGGGGACAACACTCATCCCTTAGTTACTGTTATACCTAAACCGGAGAAGGATGTGCTCTTAATGACATCCTATAGGCCTTTTCCCTTTTCAATGTAGATTTACAAATTCTTGCCAAAGTTTAGTAGAGCATTTATGCCAAGACTAGTTCAAGAGAAAATAATGGATTTGTGAGGGAGAGATATGCAGCCATGAATATCTATAGAATATGATTAGCAATTGGATCAGTGTATTAGGTATAACATGGAAGTGTTGATGATTAGTTATGATGCTGAAAAAGCATGTTATCATCTATTTCAAACTCTTGATTGCTTTGGAGTAGGGGGTTACTTTCGGGGGGAGGGGCATCACAGCTTTCAATGAAGATCCACAGGTGGCAGTTATAGCGAATGGAATGGTCTCTATTGATTTTAGGCTGGACAGAGGAACGAAGCAGGGCTGCCCACTTTCACCCTTGCTTTTCCTTCTTTTCTTAGAACCCTTTTTACAGAGTTTGAGAGCTAACATCTGAGTTCGGCAAATAAGTATAGGTGCCAAAGAGATGAAATGTTTGACTTTTGTTGGCAATAGTTTTTTTATGCTAACGCAGCCTGAGGATTCCTTAACAGCCATGTTACTTGAATTTTCTAATTTTAGGAATTTACTAATTATTCTAAATCTGAATCTATACCTCCTGACATAGATCTGGATGCAGTCTGGGTTTCTTCTAAAGTGTGTGTGTGGGGGGGGGGGGGGGGGAGATGAGCTATTTTGGCATAAGGCTCCCAGCAAGACTGGAAGACCTATATAAGGCTAGCATTACACCATTAATAACAGAAATGGTGAGGTTATTGCAAAGTTAACCATTATTTCCAGTATCTCTGACATGATGAATTTTTCCATATAGGATAGTCATAGTCCCCCAAATGGCTCTATGTACGAGTAAGCATTCCCTGTGTGCTTCTCTAAGCAGGTTAAGAGACACTTGAGGATTCTCTTGAGTAAGTTCTTATGGGGTGGTAGGAAAAGTCACCTAAGCCTGTCACTTCTTATGGCCTCCTGGAATAAAGAAGGATTGGCTTTAACTGACATCAATTTATACAACAAATAATGTAATTTGCAAATCTGTGAGACTGGCTGGGAGATACCACAATATATTCTCTGTTAGTTTGCGAAAAGGAATTTGTTGAGTTCTTGGAAGCTGCTTATTCATACTATGACCTCTCACTACTCCTCTCCCCCAAACTTAATAATAGTTCCTTAATTAAGGGCCCGATATTCAAAGGGCATTTACATGGTATCTCCAGGAACAAGCAGGAATTAGTCTTCACATATGGGTACGTCGGTACCGACGGAGCCTGCGTGGGAACGCTCCCCAGCGTCCAATCAGAAAGCTTTTGGGAGCATCCCACAGCGCCTGCGTGCTGCCTTTCCAACTGTCTCTACTCAGTTCTACTTTTTCCGCGGAGCCAGCAAGTCGTGTTCCTGTCACGCAGAAGAATTTCCTTATTTTTTCTTTATTTCTTTTCTGTCGCGTCTGCCTTCTTCGACGCTTTACCGGTACCGCCGGTCGTTGTTCTTTTCTTTTTACAAAAAAACCCCAAAACCCTTTTTTTCCATTTATTTCTTCAGGTGCACTTCAGTTTTGGGCCTTAGGCCCAAAACCTTTTTCCTTAAATATGGAAAAGCCTGCCTCAGGATTTAAGAAGTGCACGAAATGTGGCAGTACTATCTCTGTCACCGACACCCATGACTGGTGTCTAAAATGTTTAGGCCCTGACCATTCCATTACAGATTGTGTGTCCTGTTCTATGATGTCTAAGCGAGGTCGACAGAACCGAGCTGGCAAGCTCAGTACCCTGTTTCCCTCTGATGTGGCTTCGATAGCATCGACGTCTTCCAGGTCTTCTTCTTCCTCACATGGATCTCAGGTAACTAAACATAAATCCAGCCGGTCCTCGAAGGGCAAATCTCCTTCTAAGCATCGAGATGCCTCTGGCCTTGCCCTCAAGGATCCTGCACCGGCAAAATTACCCCGGCGGGAGGCTTCGGCCTCTAAAGCATCATCATCGGGGTTCCAGGATGATCTCGATGGCGTGACATCGACAGATCTCCTGGTGCCATGCTCTGGGGTACCGGTGGCTTCCGCCGGTACCGACTTCCAGGCATTGGCGGCATCGATGAATCAGAGGATTCTGTCCATCGAACGCAGTCTGGCGGCTTTCCTTGTGGCATCGTCGCCCGTGGTAGCGCAACAGACGACTCAGCCGGTACCGGCTCCGGCATTGCCATCGGCACCGATCCCGGTACCGGTGGCGTCGACATCGGCATCGGTGTCCGCTATGCTGGTACTCTGCCCTCTGCAGCCCTCCGGTACCGATACCCCGGCACCGGTGATTCTCGATACCGATCCCAATCGGTACGGGTATCAGGCTTTGCAAGAGCATCCCAACAGACGATACTTCGATTCCTCTGAGGATTCTGAAGAGTCTGTCGATGCAGTGATGCTTCTTCCACAGGAGGAGTCCTCTCCTAAACGAAGGATGTCTCCTCCAGAGGACTTGTCTTTTCAAGACTTTATCAGAGAGGTGGCTCGGGGCCTCTCTATTACAGTGGCCCCAGAGTCAGAGCCTAGAGCTAAGGAGTTAGATATTTTACAATATCCTAAAACTCCTAAGGAGGCAGCTACCTTACCTATTCATGAGATTCTGTATGATCTCATGTTAAGGAAGTGGGAAGCACCTCTAACCACCTCTCCTCATCCACAGTACTACCCTTTAACTTTCGAAAGGGAGACTATGATAAAATGAGGAAAACAGTTAAGAAAAAACTAAAAGGAGCAGTTGCAAAGGTTAAAGACGTACATCAAGCTTGGGTGTTGTTGAAAAATACTATCTTGGAAGCCCAGACCAGCTGTATTCCACGCTTTAAGAAAAGTGGAAGGAAGTCCAAAAAACTGCCAGCATGGTTTAAAGGTGAGGTCAGAGAGGCTGTTGTTGCCAAAAAAGCATCTTTCAGGAAATGGAAAAAAGAGCCAAACGATGAAACCTGGAAACAGCACAAGCACTGGCAAGTCAAATGCAAGGCATTGATAAGGCAGGCAAAGAGAGAATTTGAGAAGAAGCTTGCTGCGGAAGCAAAAGCGCGAAATAAAGACCTTTTCAAGTACATTCGTAGCAAAAAACCTGTGAGAGAGTCAGTTGGTCCATTAGATGATAAAGGGGTTAAAGGAGCACTAAGAGGCGACAAGGCGATAGCGGAGAGACTGAATGAATTCTTTGCTTCGGTCTTTACTGAGAAAGATGTAGGGATGTTACCCATGACTGAAGTGGTATTTAAAGGTGTGGAAGAATTGAAGGAAATATCGATACATCGGGAAGATGTCTTACAACTATTAGATAAACTGAAGAGTAGCAAATCACCTGGGCCAGATGGTATACATCCAAGGGTGTTGAAAGAACTGAAATTTGAGATTGCAGACCTGCTATCAGTAATCTGTGAACTATCATTAAAATCATCTCTAATACCTGAGGATTGGAGGATCGCCAATGTAACACCAATTTTTAAAAAGGGTTCGAGGGGTGATCCGGGAAACTACAGACCAGTGAGCCTGACATCAGTACCGGGAAAAATGGTAGAAACCATCATAAAGAATAAAATTACTCAGCATGTAGATAGTCATGACCTAATGGGAGACAGCCAACATGGCTTTAGACAAGGAAGATCTTGTCTTACTAATCTGTTATGTTTTTTTGAAGGAGTGAATAAACAGGTGGACAAAGGTGAGTCGGTTGATATTGTGTATCTGGACTTTCAGAAAGCCTTTGACAAAGTCCCTCATCAGAGACTTTTGGCAAAACTAAAGAGTCATGGGATAGGAGGCAGTGTACTACTGTGGATCAGGAACTGGTTAAAAGATAGAAAGCAGAGGGTAGGGCTAAATGGCCAATTTTCCCAATGGAGAAAGGTGAATAGTGGTGTACCCCAGGGATCTGTGCTGGGTCCGCTGCTTTTTGACATATTCATAAATGACCTGGAAAGTGGAATAACAAGTGAGGTTATCAAATTTGCAGATGACACAAAACTATTTAAAGTTGTTAAAACCCAGGAGGATTGTGGAAAATTGCAAGAGGATCTTGATAAATTGGAAGACTGGGCATCAAAATGGCAGATGAAATTTAATGTGGAGAAGTGCAAGGTTATGCACCTAGGGAAGAACAACCCAAACTATGGTTACAAGATGCAAGGTTCCACATTAGGAACCACCACCCAGGAAAAAGATTTAGGCGTCATTGTGGATACCTTGTTAAAACCCTCGGCCCAGTGTGCAGCGGCTGCCAAGAGAGCAAATAGAATGCTAGGTATGATAAGGAAAGGAATGGAAAATAAAACAAAAGATATTATAATGCCTCTATATCGTTCCATGGTGAGACCGCACCTTGAATATTGTGTGCAATTCTGGTCGCCGTATCTCAAAAAGGATATAGCGATTTTAGAAAAGGTTCAGAGAAGAGCCACCAAAATGGTAAAGGGGATGGAAGGCTACTCCTATGAAGAAAGGCTAAAAAGGTTGGGGCTCTTTAGCCTGGAGAAGAGACGGCTGAGGGGAGATATGATAGAAGTCTATAAATTAATGAACGGAGTGGAACGGGTAAACGTAGATCGATTGTTTACCTTATCAGAATATGGAAAGACTAGGGGACATGCAATGAAGCTACAGGGTAAACTATTTAAGACTAATAAAAGAAAATATTTTTTCACTCAACGTGTAATCAAACTCTGGAATTTGTTACCGGAGGATGTAGTAAAGGCTGTTAGTGTAGCTGGGTTTAAAAAAGGTTTGGACAAGTTCCTGGAGGAAAGGTCCATAAACCATTATTAAGAAGGGACCCAGGATATCAATGCTTGAACCAGTACAAGCATTGTGGAACCTGTGTCCCTTGGGGAAACTGCTAGGTACGTATGACCTAGATTGGCCACTGTTGGAAACAGAATGCTTGGCTTGATGGACCTTGGTCTGACCCAGTATGGCATATCTTATGTTCTTATGTTCTTATGTTCGCAGGTTGGACACCATGTGTCGTGTCCCTCCTTGTCCTGGTTTCCATAAAGCTCAGCTTCCTCACCACTCTATTGTGGTTGAGTCTTCAATGAGAAAGATTAGAAGTGCCAAGAGACATGCCTCTAATCCTCCAGGACGTGAATATAGAACCCTGGATGCTTTTGGTAGAAGAGTCTTCCAATCTTACATGCTTGCTGCAAGAATTAATTCTTATAGTCTCTACATGGGAATGTTCTTAAAATAAGTTACTGACCATTTGCAGACTTTAAGTCCTTTTATGTCTGACAGTAAAAGGCAAGAATTTTTCACTGGGCTCAAACATGCCCAGGATATCTCCAAATTCTCCAACCGTGCAGCTTTCGACTCCTTTGAATACATAAGCAGAGCCTCAGCTATAGCTATAGGTGCACGTAGGATTGTTTGGCTTCAAGCATCTGATTTGGAGGCCTGGGTCCAAGATGAATTGGGAAATATCCCTTGTACAGGGGAGAATCTGTTTGGTAAGGATTGGCAAGCAAAAGCCAATCAAATGGATGCTGAAAATTCTGCTTTGGATAGACTATCCAAATCTACTGCTGCTCCTGCTAAGAAAAGGTTGTTCAAGAAAACACCTTTTTCTAAAAAGGGAAGATCCTATCCTGCTTATAGTCAGAGAGCATCTTCTGCAGCTCAGTTCCCTTCCAAACGTCAGCAATCCTCCAAACAGACCAAGGCAAAGGCTGCGAGGCCTGCTCCAGCCCAGCAACCTCAGCCCCCTCAGGGCCTTTGACTTTCGGCTAGAGAACTTAGCCTTCCTGGCTCTAGAAGGACCAGAGCCCTCCACCATTCCAGGAAGATTATGCCACTTTGCTCCCAGATGGGGGCAAATCACAGCAGAACATTGGACACTCTCCATCATAAGAGAGGGGTACAAACTTCATTTTTCCAGCTTGCCCCCTCTCACAAGAGTGCACCAGTTCAATTCTCCAACCTCCCTCCTCAGCCTGTTAGAGCAGGAGGTTGCCACCCTTTTAGCCCAGGGGGCAATAGAGGAAGTGCCTTCTCAACAACAGGGCACAGGGTTCTACTCCCCCTATTTTCTTATTCCAAAGAAAACAGGGGGCTTCAGACCTATTTTAGATCTCAGAGAGTTGAACAAGTTCCAAGTCAAGGAAAAATTCAAGATGGTTTCTCTAGGAACTCTGCTGCCATACCTTCAGAGTCAGGATTGGCTTTGTTCTCTAGATCTCAAGGATGCATACACTCATGTTCTCATCCATCCAACTCACAGAAGGTTCCTTCGGTTCCTTTTCCAGGAGAAGCACTATCAATACAGAGTGCTCCCCTTGGCCTGGCCTCTGCACCAAGGGTGTTCACGAAATGCATGGCAGTGGTTGCTGCTTTTCTGCGCACCCTGGGAATATTTGTCTTCCCTTATCTGGACGACTGGCTCATTCGAGCGCCCACTCAATCAGAGGCCAAGACTGCTCTAACCTGCACAATGCGTATCCTTCAATATTTAGGGCTGGTAATAAACATCCCAAAATCCAATTTGATCCCTACTCAGTCCCTGGAATTTATAGGGGCGTTGCTGGATACCACAAGGGCAAGGGCCTATCTTCCTCAGGCCCGTTGCCTTCGCTTGATGCAGTTAGCTTCTCAAGCAGAGTCAAAACCCCTACTAACTGCTCGAGAAATGTTACAGTTGCTAGGCCACATGGCATCCACCGTTCATGTGGTACCATAAGCTCGCCTTCACATGAGAGCAGCTCAGTGGACTTTATCCACCCAATGGACCCAGGCATTAGGCTGCCTGTCAGACAAAATAGCAAACACAAGTCGCCTCATTTTGTCCCTCCAGTAGTGGAAGTCCCCTCAAAACCTGTTGCTGGGGTCTCCCTTTCAACAGCCTCTACCCCAGGCAACTCTTACAACAGATGCTTCTCCAATGGGCTGGGGAGCTCATCTTCAGGACCTCTCCACCCAGGGCATCTGGTCCCCACAGGAGACTTGTCTACATATCAGTCTCTTGGAACTCAGAGCAATCTTTCTTGCTCTGCGAGTTTTCCATACCCTGCTCAGCCACAAGACAGTCCTTATCCACACAGACAATCAGGTAGCCATGTTCTATATAAACAAGCAGGGAGGAACTGGCTCTCTGTCGCTTTGCAACGAAGCTCTGCGACTGTGGGCCCTCGCCAGAGAGCATCACGTTCATCTTCTGGCAGTCTATCTTCCAGGTGTTCAAAACTCTTGGGCAGACAGACTCAGTCGAGTTCTGCTTCCACACGAGTGGTCCCTACATATGGACCAGGTATCCATGATCTTTCAAATTTGGGGAACCCCGGACATAGACCTCTTTGCAAGTCCGTGGAATGCCAAACTTCCCCGGTTCTGTTCCAGAACTCCGGCTCAGGGGGCTCAGGCAAAGGATGCTTTCCTCCTTCATTGGGGTCAAGACTTCCTGTATGCCTTTCCACCCATTCCTCTAATTCCCAAAACCCTGTTCAAGCTTCAGAGAGACAGAGGCCACATGATTCTCATAGCTCCACATTGGCCACGGCAAGTGTGGTACCCTCTGCTTCTACATCTCTCTCAAGCTCCCTCCCTAGAGTTAGGGTCTGCTCCAGACCTCCTCTCTCAGGAGGATGGAAAGTTGTGGCATCCCAATCCCCAGTCTCTGCATCTCAGGGCTTGGTTGCTGAAGGCCTAGATCTCCAAGATCTTCATCTTTCTCAACAAGTGAAAGATGTTCTTTATGCTTCCAGAAAACCTTCCACTAGACGTTCTTAAGCCTTCAAGTGGAAAAGGTTTACCATCTGGTGTTCTGAAAAGGGTCTTAACCTCCATGCCATACCTCTGGAATCGTTGCTGGAGTATCTCCTTCATCTGTCTAATGCAGGCCTTAAGATAAATTCAGTAAGAGTCCATCTGAGTGCAATTGCAGCTTCCCTCAAGCCTATAAATGGTGTGACTCCGTTTCTTTAGTGCCCTCCAGCAAGAGCAGGTAGGGTTTAAGTGGGTTGTTTTCTTCCTGAACAGCTACTCTACAAGTTCCTAAAGCAAAGCCTCTTGGGATATGTAGTTTCTTTCACAGTTCAAGGAAGAGTAGTGTGACTTCAAAAAGTGGTTAAAGCAACAAGGATTTATTTCCCCTCCCGGGGCAGATTTTCAACAAGGAAATAAAGGTAACACACCAGATACCTCTGGCAAAAGGACAAAGTAAAGTTTCCAACATAAACAGCTTTCTTCAGCACAAAACACTTGCTTCTCAGCAATCAGAATGAAACAGCTCTGTTTTCCCAGCTCTGTACTTTTTATCTCAATACCTCTGTACTTCTCTGCAAGGCATACATTCAGCGCAGGGATAATACTTCATCAGATATTGTAAACGTACAGTCCATCATATCTTCAGAGACACTTTCAAAACCTGGCTCTATTTCCATTAAGTCCTCCTGAGAGGTAGGAAATGTTTGTATCGTGGTTTCTTGGGCTCCGCCCTTCCTCCCTGCTTTAAGCTTGGTATTATACTCTTGAATCATGTACTGCTTAAAACAGTCCTTTTCATTACAGTCATTATAATCAATGCCCCAACCTTCTGGGTAAGTAGAATCACCTTGATTATAAAAGTCCCAGCCTTTGGGCTTACCTCTGTGCTTGGCTGCAAAGGGTTTTCTCTGGGCTTTGGACCCGGTAGTGGAATCTCCACCTAGTGTGTGCAATAAATGTTGAAACTGCCTTCCTGGCTTTCTCTCCTCTTGGTAATCCCCAGGATACTGCAGACAGCCTGGCTTGCTTCTGCCGTATCCTTTTCTTGAATAAAGCTTTGTAAAAGGTTCTCCTTTTACCTTTGGACTTGGCTCTGGCCCTGGGCTTGTAACCTGGACTCTTCCCTGGTCCTCCTCCTGGGTTGTTAGCTGGCTTCTCACCGGAACCCTCGGCTGGCCTTGTAAGTAACCTTCCAGCTGAACCTGTGCTGGAACTTTCTCTGGAACTTCTACTGGACACTCCCTTCCAGCTTCTAACGGTTCTCTCCTTCCAGCTTCTAAAGGATCTCTCCTTCCAGCTTCTAATGAACACTTCCTTCCAGCTTCACATGAACCCGTTCTTTTTCCCCCTGAGGCCTCTTTTTGTATCTGCCCTTTAGGGTAGTGCCTGACTCCTCCCCCTAGCAGGTGCTCTGAATTAGCTCTTGAGTCCTGAGCTAACCGGTAGCAAGGGCGTGTTTCTTTCTCCTGTGCTCGGTTTCCCTGGTAACTACCAGCCATGTGCTTTTGTTTATACTCCAGCACTGCCTCAGATTCCTCCTCTTTGGCTCTTTCTACAGGGCTGTAGGAATCCACCATGTCACAATGGACAACCTGTTTCCTCTCATCCCCTTGTGGCGAGGTTCATGAGAGGCCTCCTTTTAACAAATCCTCCCATTAGACCACCTCTGGTGGCATGGGACTTACATTTGGTTCTTGGTCAGCTTATGAAGCCGCCTTTTGAACCTTTAGCTACTACCTCCTTGAAATACCTTTCTTGGAAGGTTATCTTTCTCATTGCAATCACATCAGCACGCCGCATTAGTGAATTGCAAGCACTAGTAGCTAATCCACCTTATACAAGGTTCCATCATGACAAGGTGGTCCTTAGACTAATCCACACTTTATGCCTAAGGTGGTCTCGCCTTTTCACCTCAACCAAGAGGTCTACCTACCTGTCTTTTTTCCAGGACCTCATGCATCAAGTGCAGAGAGGAATTTTCATACCCTGGACTGTAAAAGAGCTTTAGCTTTTTACTTACAGAGAACACAGCAACATAGAAAGTCTTCCGAACTCTTTGTTGCTTTTGATCCTTCTCATTTGGGACAACCAGTCTCCAAGAGAACACTTTCCAACTGGATTGCCCAATGTATTTCTTTCACCTATCAGAGCAAGAACATTTCTCTGGAGGGCCATGTTACAGCTCACAATGTGAGAGCCATGGCAGCCTCAATGGCTCATCTGAACTCTGTGTCTATCGATGACATTTGTCGAGCAGCCACTTGGGCCTCGGTTCATACCTTCACAGCCCATTACTGCTTAGACAAGGACTCCCGCCGGGATGCCTTGTTTGGTCAGGCTGTTCTCAAACACCTGTTCCATACTTAATCAACTCCTACCCACCAACCCTCATGGGATGCCAGAGATCCAGGTGGGGAAGTGCAACCCTGTCCCAGGGACACACAACTTATGGGCTCTCTCCCTGGCATCAAAAGCTAGGGAGTCCCCATATGTGAAGACTCATTCCTGCTTGTTCCTGGAGATAGCACATTTACTTACCTGTAACAGGTGATCTCTGGGAACAGCAGGAATAAGTCTTTCCAACCCACCCACCTCCCCTAGGAGTTGTCACTCTCTCTCTATCTCTCTTCCTTTCCCTCTCTCTCCCTCTTTGTCTCAGCTGTAAAACTCAACTGAGGAGAGGCAGTTGGAAAGGCGGGAAGGCAGCAAGCAGGCGCTGTGGGATGCTCCCAAAAGCTTTCTGATTGGACACTTGGGAGCGTTCCCGTGCAGGCTCCATCGGTACCGACGTACCCATATGCGAAGACTTATTCCTGTTGTTCCCAGAGATCACCTGTTACAGGTAAGTAGCTGTGCTTTACAGCCTAGTAAACTGTGTAAATGCCTTAGATGGGTATATTCAATGGCACATACATGGGTAATGCCATTGAATATCTCCGTCTATTTCCCCTATGCACCCCGATGCTCTCCGGCTAGCACTGGGGCATGTCGGGACGTTCCAGGGTGGAGCAGAGGCAGAAGTGCGAGATAACTGGGCAGCAGTGATATTGCATGCTGCCCTGGTACTCTGCACCCAAAAGATAGGCGTGAAAAAAACCTACCTATCTTTACAGCGCAGGCGCTAACTGGACAGCATGCAATATCAATGCTGCCCAGTTAGCTTCGGTGGCTTCTGGGTTGTGTGGTGATACCAGGATATTCAATGCCAGGGCCACATATGACCCCAGCATTGAATATCCAGGTTTAGGAGTTGGCGGGCAGGGCTATGTGCCAACATGGCGCATAGCCTGCCCTAAAGAATATCAAGCCCTAAGTTTCTTTCTCAAACCCAGTGATTATTGATTAAATGTAAGGGGGAGACTCTGTGATTGCCTTTCAGGGAAAATAGAGATTTTCATGTGGGTACAATATGTTGAACCTTTCAAGATTGGGTTCAATAGGAGATATAGAAAATGGGACAGTTTTGGGTGAGGAGTGCAAGATTTTGTCCTTTCTTACTGCAGCACAAACCTTTCACTTAACTAAAATAAGTTTTCACCTACAAGCCAGACATTATATGTGAGCCCTTTGGACAAAGGCTTTACATGGGGATATTAAGGAAAGCCTGGAAGAATGCTTGTTGTTTGGCTGTAAAAGGGTATGTAAAATCTTCTGGCCAACGTTAACAGCTGATTATTTCCGCTAACCTCATAGCTGCCTGGACTTCCCACAGACATTTTCCAGATAGTGCCATTGGCCATTGAATACTGGGATCACCATGGTTTAGCCGGTTAGCTGGTCCTGCTATCTAACTAAACCCTTTTGAATATCCCTCCCACCCCACCACCACTCAATTCTATTCCATACTTTGAGGCAGGACTCTCCATCAGTATTTTTTACATGGTATATGGAGGCTTGGGGTAGAGACCTAGGGATGCAGTTTATATTGGAGAGATTTCTGAAGGGTTTAAAAGTGATACCAGCACTCAAGATGAATGTTGGCTTGTAAGAACAGCAATACAAATTTTTATTGAGCACTTACATACTCCCTAAAATGTTAATGAGATTTTGATTCACAGTGATGGCACATGTGTAAAATGTCAGGATGAGGCTTCTCAGGGTTGCTTATTCTGGAGGTGTGTAGCAATTCAGAAGTATTGGGGGAGATGGTGAACTGTTACCTGGCTAGTGTGTTGAAGGTTGATGTGGAAATCAGAAGGGGCCCAAAGGTGATGTGGGGCCATGTGTGAAGACTCATTATGGGGCCTCATTTGCATAGCCACTGGACCTCATTTGCATAAATTTAATTTATTTTATTTTAAAATGTGTATGTTGCCCATCTAAAATTTTAGGTGGCTTTCAAAGGAGCCCTTCATAAGCCTCTTTTTTTGTGTGTTAAGTGCCACTGCACCAATAGAAATAAATGTGTGTTGCTGCTCTTCACAAGGATTGCACACCTAGAGTAAATTACTTTCCCCTATTACCATTACCGTCCCCTGTTGATAAAACTCCTCCAACTTCAGTAATCCATCAAAGTACCTTTTACAACTTTATGTCTTTTACAGAATTTCACTTAGGAAAGCTAATCTTTAAAGACCACAGTGTCTTTGGCTGATGACATTCTCTCGCAGTTGATTAAAGAATGTTGGTCTGATTCTACTCCTATATTTTTACACTTAAAACCAGCCTTTCACTGGGCCATGTTCCAAAAGCGTGGAAACCTTCTGTTATCAGACCACTTTTAAAACAACCTTAGACACACAACAGCCAAGTAGCTATAGACCAATATGCAATATTCCTTTCTGTATCAAACTATTATCATAAAACTGATTATGCAGTTTTTAGAGACCAATAATACCTTCCATCCATGACTCCCAGAATTTTGAATCAGTCATAGTACTGAAAGAGCATTACTGGCCATAAAGAATGAAATTGCATTGTATCGAGATAATCTTTGTGACATTGTATTACTTCAATTAGATCTAAATAAACAATTGACGTTATAGAGCACTCTCTTTTGTTCGATCATCCGGTACATGTAGATTTTTCTGGAAACATACTCAAGTGGTTTCAATCGTACTTTTCTAGGATGATATTTCATGTTAGTGTCCATGATTCAGCTACCTCCAGCCTACCACCCTCCTATCGAGTATAGCAGGGCTCGGCTTTGGCCCCCACTTTTTTAAATATTTTCTTGTCCCTTCTGGCAACTATAATTTAGGACCTAGGGATCAGCATGTATATCTACACTGATGATATCCAACTTCTCATCCCTAGTGACCTTTAGGATGCACAATTTATCTCAGATTTGCAAATTGTTGTTGTTGTTGTTAAGTGCCGTCAAGTCGAAGTCGACTCATGGCAACCCTCTGGATAGCTATTCTAAATTGTGTTCCATCTTGAGTCAGGCAGCTCATTGTTGACAGACTGGTACCCATAACTGCTGTTATTGTATCAATCCATCTCATTGCTGGCTTTCCTCTTTTGCGCTGACCTTCTATCTTGCCAAGCATGATGTCTTTCTCTAATGATCTCTCTCTTCGCATGATGTATCCAAAGTATGAAAGTTGAAGTCTTGTCATCTGAGTTTCTAAAGAAAGCCTAGGTTTGATCTCTTCTAGTATGGACTGGTTTGTTCTTCGGGCAGTCCATGGTATACACAGTATTCGCCGCCAGCATCATAATTCAAAGGTATCAATTTTCTTCCTGTCTATCTTTTTCACTGTCCAGTTTCACATCCATATGCTGTTATTGAAAATACCATGGCTTGAACAAGTCGAATCTTTGTATGGAGAGAGACATCTCTGCTCTTGAGAATCTTATCTAGGTCATTCATAGCCATTCTGCCAAGAGAAATGCGTCTTCTGATTTCTTGACTGCTTGTTGCTTCTTTATTGATAGTTGATCCAAGCAGGTTAAAGTCGTTCACGATTTCAATTTCTTCTCCTTCAACGATGAACCTGTTGATTATGCCAGTTGTCATGATCTTTGTCTTCTTTACATTAAGGTGCAGGCCCATTTTGAGACTTTGTTCTTTGATTGTGAGAAGCAAATGTTTCAGATCATCTTCACTTTCAGCCAGTAATGTGGTATCATCAGCATAGCGAAGGTTGTTGATGAGTCTTCCACCAATCTTCACACCTCTGTTGTCTTCATACAATCCTGCTTCTCTGATGATTTGTTCTGCATATAAATTAAACAGGTAGGGGGAAAGTATGCAGCCTTGTCTTATACCTTTGCTTATTTTAAACCATTCTGTTTCTCCTTGTTCTGTTCGAACTGCTGCTTCTTGATCAATGTACAGATTGTGCAAGAGTACGATCAGGTGTTCTGGTATACCCATGCTTCTTAAGGTGGCCCAGAGTTTCTCATGGTTTACACAGCCAAATGCCTTGCTATAGTTGATAAAGCACAAATAGATATCCTTTTGGCATTCTTTAGTCTTTTCAAGGATCCATCTCACATCTGCAATTATGTCTCTCGTTCCTTGCCCTTTCCTGAACCATGCTTGCACTTCAGGTAGTTCTTGTTCCAGGTATGGTTGTAGTCTCTTTTGAATAATCTTCAGTAGAATCTTGCTGGCATGTGGGATCAGAGCGATTGTGCGATAATTTCCACAGTCAAGTTGGATCACCTTTCTCTAGTATTGGTATAAACACAGATCTTTTCCAGTCAGTTGGTCATGATGTTGTCTTCCATATTTCTTGGCAGAGCCTTGTAAGTACGGTAACAGCTGCATCAGATTGCTGTAATACTTCTATGGGAATGCTATCAATGCCTGGTGCTTTGTTCTTTGATAAGGCTTTCAATGATGCTTTAACTTCTTCTTTCTTCACCTCTTGATCATATAAAAACTCTGTATATTCCTTCCACCTTTTCTTGATCTTCTCAGCATCATTCAACATAGAACCTTGAGCATCTTGTAACATTCCAATTTGAGGCTAGAACTTTTTCTGTAACTCTCGTAGCTTTAGGAAAGACAATCTTGTTCTTCCTCTAATAGTTTCTTCTCCTATTTCCTTGCATGCATCATTGTAGTACTTTTCCTTGTCCTGTCTTGCTGCATGTTGGAAATCTCTGTTGAGTTCTGCTATTGTCTTTCTTTCTCCTCTGGATTTAGCGTCTCTGCATTTCTGGGCAATTTTCAGAGTTTCTTCCGTCATCCATTTTGGCCGTTTTTGCTTTTTCACCTTTTGTAGAGACTTCTTTCTTTCTTCCAACACAACCTTCTTGATGTCATTCCATAACTCTTCTGGAGCTCTGTCATTTGTATCTAAAGCAGCAAATCAATTTTGCAGGTAGTCTTTAAATTCCAGTGGCATATTCTCAAGGTCATATTTTGCTGCATTCATGAGTGGTTTGCTCTTTTTCAACTTTAGCTTGAGTTTGCATACTAGTAGTTGATGATCTGTACCACAGTCAGCTCTAGTTTTTGTCTTTGTTGATGTTATAGAACTTTTCCATCGTTGACTTACACAGATGTAGTCAATTTGATTTTTATACAATCCATTGGGTGAAGTCCATGTGTACAGTCGCCACTTGTGTTGATGGAAGAAGGTGTTTGAGATGAATAGATCATTGGTCTTGCAGAATTCTATGTCTTTCTCCAGCTTCATTTCTGTTGCCAAGTCCATATTTCCAACTACTTTGCCTTCTTCTTTGTTGCCATCTTTTGCGTTCCAGTCACCCATGACTATCAGGATATCCTGTCTGCATGTTCTGTCAATTTCAGCTTGTACGTGTTCATAGAACTCTTCAATTTCATTCTCTTCTGCAGCTGTTGTTGGGCATATACTTGAATTATAGTTGTGTTGATAGGCATTCCTCATAGACGAATAGAGATTAAGCGTTCACTGACTGCATTGTATTTCATTACAGTTCTTGCAAGTTTCTTCTTTGTTATAAATGCAACACCATTTCTTCTTTGTCTTTCATTTCCAGCATAGTAGACCATATGATCATCTGATGCAAAGTGCCTGATGCCAGTCCATTTCAGTTCTCTGACACCCAACAGATCATTTCCATTTCATTCTTGACCACCTCCAACTTCCCTTGGTTCCTGCTTCGTACGTTCCATGTTCCAATGCGTAAGACATCTTTACAGCTTCTGACTCTCATTTCATGTGCAGATACATCAGCAGTCAGATGTCCCGAGGGCTTTGATCCAACCACATCATAAATGCTGGCTTTACTCTGAGAAGTCTTCATCTCTTCCCCAGTAGCTAGTTGAGTGCCTTCCGACCTGGGGGTCTCATCTTCCAGCACTATAGCACAATTTGTTTTTTTGTAGCTATCCATTGGGTTTTCATGGCAAGATACAGAAGTAGATTGCTGGGCCTTTCTTCTGTGCAGTTTAAATTTGGTGTTGTTGCAGTTGTCACAGAAATGTGATTCTCCGCCGTCAACACTATCCCATACTGCTGCTGCCCAGATGGGTGGTTTGTCTTGGTCTGGCACCTCAGCTGAGACCTGTCCATCTTGGGAGACCCTGCCAGAAGTTAAACTAACGATAGTTTAGCTCTCAGCATCACTGCCCTCACAGTTTAGCTCTCAGCACACAAGCCCTCACAGCATGACAAGCTGCAAACCAAGTGAGGGATTTGCAAATTAAACTAGATAAAATAGCCAAGTGGATCAAAGCTGATATACTGACTTGAATCCAAGAAAAACTGAGGAACTATGGATCTCCTCAACAGAGAAACCTGTCCCTTTATACCATAACTTAGGAATATTCACATTGTCAAAAAGGATGAACTAAAATCTTTGGGGGTGATCTGGGACAGTAACCTATCTTTTATACACTAAATTTCTCACAAGTTTCAACTGTTGTATACCGCAGTTAGAAAAATAAGGTCACTGAAACCTTTCTTGGATTGAAGGGCTCTAAAGACTCTTGTTCATGCCTTAGTAATTGATTGTATCAATTGCATTAATTATTTTTTTCAGGAGCTCACCAATACCATTTGCAAAAGTACAAATAATTCAAAATGTCAAGGTTCAGCTTACAAGAAGTATGAACATTCAACACCACTTTTTGTAGAACGACACTGACTTCCAGTCAGGGGCAGCAAAAGGGTGATGTGGGGCCATGCGCAGAGATTCATTGTGGGGCCTCATTTGAATAACCACTGGACCTAATTTGCATAAATTTAATTTATGAGGTGTGAAAAAAAAGAAACAAAACTGTCCCATAAATGTTTTATTACAAAATCTATAAGAAATTATGCATTGTCCCCTTCAAAGTAATCCCTCCCAGAGTTAATGTACTTCTGCATTTGTTTCTGCCACGTACAGAAGCACTCGGTAAAGTCCTCCTCCTTGAGGTCCCTCAGCAACCTCATCACAGTGGCCTCGATCTCATCTACAGAGGCAAAATGAATTCCTTTGAGCACAGTCTTCAGCCTGCGGAAGAGCCAGAAGTCGCACGGTGTGAGATCTGGGGAATAAGGAGGGTGGTTTAGAGCTGTTATCTGTTTGTTGGCCAAGAACTGCCTCACACTGAACACAGTGTGTGCAGGTGTGTTGCCATGGTGAAGCAGCCATTACTTGTCTCTCCACAGAGCCCGCCTGCTTTGCCGAACCCGGTCATGGAGGCGATTGTGGGCCTGCTGATAGAAGTTCTGGTTGACTGTCTGACCCTCAGGCACAAACTCATGATGAATCTCTCCCTTCTGGTCGAAGAATGCAATCAACATGACCTTGATCCTTGATTTGGACATGCACGTCTTCTTGGCTCTGGGTGACAGTTGAGTATTCCACTGGAGTCTCTGTCTCTTGCTTTCAGGGTCATACTGGAAGACTCAAGTCTCGTCTCCTGTGATGACTCGGCCAACAAACTCTGGATCTTCTCCGATCTTCTCTAGCAAGTCTCAACAAACAGTGCTCCTTCTGGTCGTCAGATAAAAGCTTGGGCACCATCTTGGTGCACACCTTACGCATCCCCAGCTCCTGCACCAAGATGGTTCGCACTAACTCCCTGTTCAGGCTGAGCTCCTCAGCTATCATCTGCATCATCAATTTGCAATCACTCCACACCAGTTGGTTCACTCCGTCAATGTTCTCAGCCATTTTTGTCGTGGAAGACCATCCTGACTTGGGGTCATCCTCCACCTCCTCGCGACCAGTCTTGAAGCGTTTGTGCCACTCGAAGACTCGTGGCCTTAACATTGCATCTTCTACATAAGCCTTTTGGAGAAGTTGGAGATACTCAGTTGGGCCCTTCTCCAACTTAACCAGAAATTTCAAGTTGATTCTTTGCTCCATATTTCTGCCACCTCCAGTTGCGTGACAAAGCGATGGAGCAGTGTGCTACAAAAAAACCTGAAAAAGGAAAAACAGAGTGAGAGAGATGAAAAATATTATAGCAGAACAGTGACGAGATTGTTGCACAACACAGTGACATAAGCGGTTAGCCAATTGGCATTGAGTCATGGGCGTGGCTGCCACAGTCTTGTTTCTTTTTTGTCACAACTCATATTTTATTTTAAAATGTATACGTTGTCCATCTAAAATTTTACAGCTCAAATATAAAAAAATCACTCTATTTATGCTATATCCATCTAAATCTTTAGGCAGCTTTCAAAGGAGCCCTTCAAAAGCCTCTTTTTTCTTCTGGCAATGACTTAAGCACATATTTTGCCAAGAAAACCCAGGGACTGCTGGGTTAACTAGAATCAGCACTTAAAAAAAATACTCCAATGTCAACTGCCAGGCACATTAGGTAGTACTATACACCCTGCTCATTTAGCATCCATAGCAAACCCACCCTATCAGAACTGCACTACCAGGACTCACAAAGCACCAAACCCTACCTATCAAAAGGCAACACTGCAAATTAAACCAATACATCTCCTACTGCGGAAAGAGAACAAGTGGGGCTGTCACATGGAATCTACATGAACAGATTACTTCAGCTCAGTTGCACATACAAAACACAGACCATCACCTAGCGTTGAACAAGGGATTACAATTTAGAAATATGAAAACAATAATTAAATGGGGAACCCTAAAAGCCAAACTTGGAATATACAACACTGGAGAAATAAATCTATAAATTAATTTCCTCTTGTACTAAACAAAACGAAAAACCTTAGCAATGCACATTTCCCAGAGCTGACATATTCCTGTTAATAAATTCAAAATAAAATAGTTTTTTTCTACCTTTTGTTGTTTGGGCATTTTGTTTTTCAGTTGCAATTGCCCCAGTCACTTTCTTCTGCTTTCTTCATGTCTTCTGCTAACTCTCCATTGTCTGCTGTCCATTTGTCCTTTTTTCTGTCTTCTAGTTTTTCCATTCTCTCTACATCTCCCTCTAACATACTAATCTTTAGCCATTTGCTCTTTCTTCCATTTATTTCTTTTTCATCACCTCAAATTTCATCCCTCCATCTTCAATCCCCACTTATTCTCCTAATTCTCAGCCAATCATAGATTTTTCTTCCCTCCCACATAAAATATCTGATCCCCTCTCCATCCTCACACTCCCAGTTTCTTTTTTTCTCCTACCAGTCCCAGCCACACTTCCTTCTGGTCTTCCCCCAGCATCGGCTCCTTTCTAGTTCCAGCCCCTCCCAGCATCTACTCCCTTCCAGTTCCATTCAACCATTCCCCGTATCAGTCCATTTCCAGTCCTAGCTCCCCAGTATCAGTCCTCCTCCAGTCCCTCCCAGCATCAGCTCCCTTCCAGTCACCCAGTATCGGTCCCTTTCCAGTCCTAACCCCTAGTATCAGTTCCCTTTCGGTCCCAGTCGCCCATCTCCAGGCCATTTCCAGCCCTAACCTCCCAGTATCAGTTCTCTTCCAGCCTCTCCCAGCATCCCCTCCCTTCCAGTCCCAGTCCTCCATCTCCCAACATCAGCCCACTTCCAGTCCTGGCTCCACCCCCTCATTCCTTTTCTAGCCTCTAGTCCCCTCCCCCCCCCCCATTCCATTCTAGCCCCTCATTCCCATTGTAGTCCCCCCCCCCCCCAGCCACACATCAAAAGGGACCCTATGCCTGACTGGCTTCAAAGGGAGCCAGGGAGGCTGAAAGCCCCAGCTGACCTCTGAATAACCAGGGGAGCAAAGAGCAGCATTTGCCTTCTCTCCTGCAGCTGCAATAATAAGGATCCTGCCAGCACGCTGAGTTCTGGGAGGTCAAACGAGGGCACATCCAGAGCAGTAGCTAAGTCATACATTAACTGCTTAACACACTTTAGTGAAAAAACCCTCTCATTTCCAGTAATATGCAAATTCTTTTAAACAGATTTACACCAGCTCTGAAGAATGTGAAAATGTATGTGTGTCCCTGTGCGTGTATATCTCTATTTTATAAAATAATGCAAATAGATTGCAACTGGCCCAGCTCCTCCCAAACTATACTCACAGGAACACCTATATGCAGATCATGTATATTAATACACAATCTTAAAACAGTTATTTTCCTTATGTAAAAAATGATTTTTCATCAGAAAATGTTTTACAGAGTTGCCCCCCCCCCCAACTTAAAAAAAAAAATTAGGGTTCACTAAATATGATTAGTTTAATTCCAGATTATTACTAGCAGAGTTTTTTAAAAATTCAGGGCCCTACATTCAAGGACCTGATAAATTGATAAACCTTTTTGTTAGAAAGGTAAATAAAGATAAAAGGAAAAGGAGGATGCTATTGTTCTTAAAAGAAGTAGCTGAAAAGGTGAAGAAAAAAGGGAAGACCTTTATGAACTACAAGAGATCACAGAGAGGAAGACAGGCATCTATATTTGGAAAAACTTAGAGAAGCTAGCAAAGTAGTCAGGAAAGCAAAAATGCAAAAAAAAAAAAAAGAAGAAATAGACAATGCAAAAAAATGGGGGAATAAGACATTTTTCAGATATGTTAGTGAGAGGAGGAAAGGCAAAAGTGGTATTGTCAGACTTAAGGATGAAGGGGAGGAATATGTAGAAGCTGATGAGGATAAAGTAGAATTGCTTAACAAGGGGGGGGCGGAGCCTGATGTCCAGCGGGTAAGACGCTTCGCGCTGAAGCTCCCGAGAGGCCTACTCAGAATCCTGACTTAATACCTATACAAACTTAATATTTTGCTCCGAACTTACCGGGGTACCTCGGGGGGGATGGCGGCCCATAAACCAGCGCGCTTGGACTTCGGGTCTCCTTCTTCTTCACACGGAAAACGCTCCAAAACAGAGGTGTCTTCCCCACAGAAGATGGTTCCACTTCGTGAAAACCCCGAAATGCACCTGGAGATTTTAGAGGAAATACGCGGCGTGAAGGAACTGGTGCAGTCCAACGGAGAAGCGCTTCGAGCCCTGCGAGAAGACTTCGGAGTGCTCCAGGACCGACTTGAAAGTCTTTCACTACGGCAGGACAACATGGCGGGGGTCCTCGACTTGGGCAACCTGGACAAGGCTGAGCGCCAGATACAGAATCTTCAAAAAGAGTTAGAAGATAGCAATAATCGAGCCCGTCGCAACAATGTGAGGCTCATTGGAATACCGGAGGGGGCGGAAGCAGGAGATATAAGAGAATTCCTGCTCAAAACTCTTCCCTCCTTGCTGAAGATCACTTTTCATAGAGATCTGGAAATCGATCGAGCACATCGTGTTCCTACCCACATGGCGCTCAACCGAACGACCCCCGGCCTATTATCTTTCGATTACTACGATATCAACAAGTGGAACAAATTTTAAATGCTGCCCGGGCGAATCATCATCTGGAATTTGAAGGTCATAAAGTCTCCTTCTTCCCTGATTTGGCAAAGCCCACAGTTGACCGTCGGAAGAGACTCCTTGCTTTTCGCCCTCGACTTCAACAGCTACAGGCTCGCTTTGGCCTGTTGTATCCAGCGAAGCTCCGAGTGACTCTCCACAACCAAACTAGGACATTCGAAGATCCTGATCTACTATCAACATTTTTAGACTCCAAAGAAGCAGAGCAGATGCGCTAAATCCAACATCTTGGACTTATTATCTGCCGGCTCTGTCCGCCATTTTGAAGGGCCCGACGCGGTGGTCATAGCCAAGCACAGAGTCTACCTGGACTTTCTTTCTTTCTTTATATGACTTTTTTGGTCTCCTATCCCTCCATGATGTGTGCCTCGGTCGGATTCGGAGCACGCACAATTATACAGGTTATATGTTTTCAATTTTGGCCTTCTCTGGGGCTTCTCCCCGCAGACACATGGTCGCCAGTAATTTCTGGGGTTCTGCTTCTTCTCTACCGCACCGCGGTTTTTCTTTTTTAATATGGGGCGCTTCACTGTATTGCATTAGCTTATTTTCTTTCATGTCATGTGTACAGCCAGATACAGTTAATATGAGGGACATTGTGAAATTATGTGCACTATCATGCTCAGAATTTTTAACCTTTCTGAATGGCCTTATGTAAGATCTTATCACTTAATGTAAAAGGCATCAATAGTCCAATCAAAAGAAAGAAAATCTTTAGCTATCTTAGCCATGAGCATGCTGATTTAGTGTTTCTCCAGGAAACGCATCTAAACTCTGCTGAAACACTGAAACTCAATGCTAAGCCTTACATGGTGGCTGCCTATTCCCCCGCCGTTTCCAAACGATGTGGGGTAGCCATTCTGGTTAAGAAGTCTTTGCAAGCTACTGTAATGGATACTAGCTCTGATAAGGAGGGTAGATGGGCCCGTGTACATCTTAAGGTTGGAGATAGTGAATTCACGTGTATTTGTATTTATGCCCCGAATGTGGACAACCCTGCTTACTATGCAAGTATTGCGCAGTTGGCACAGGCCTCTGCCAATACTCCATTAATACTTGGTGGCGATTTCAACCAAGTGCTAGACCCTTTGATAGATAGACAACCGCCTAGAACGAGTAGTCCACCCAAGAGTCTTGCTACCCTTACAGCTCTGATGCAAGATCTTGCGTTAGTAGATATATGGAGGTTGCTTCACCCCTCCGACTTAGAGTTTACCTTTTTTTCTGCCCCCCATCACTCACAATCTAGAATAGATTTCTTTCTCATTTCCAAAGCACTGATTTCTCAAGTGGACACGGCTAGGACTCATCCTCTCCATATTTCAGACCATGCTGCCATATCTTTATCATTACATGTCACTACGCGAGACGATTCTCCCCGAGCTTGGTTTTTTGATAGATCCCTACTAGATCAAAAAGATTTTCAGGTTGATATAAAGGCCGCTATCCAAGATTATTTTCATTTTAACTCACCCCATGACACAGCGAGCTGGGCCTGGTGGGAGGGTTTTAAGGCATCTATCCGTGCAACTATAACCAGCTATCAAATTCGACAGGGGAAACAAAGAAAGCAACACTTACTGATTCTAGAGCAACAGATACAAGCTGGGGAGCGTCTCCTCACGTCCCGTACTGACCCATGTATTTTACTCCGTTTACAACGCCTGCGTTTTCAATACAATCAGCTTTTGTATACTGCTGCTGCTAAAAATATTGAATCACAACAAGGGATATATTACCGGGAAAATAACCATGCTGGTAAATTGTTAGCAAATGCCCTGAAAGGTCAAAAAGAAGCCAAGCGTGTTACCGCTCTCCGTAATCCATCGGGGGGGGGGGGCTTGGTCACTAAAGATACAGAAATCTTAGAACTCTTTCGTGATTTTTATACTCGGCTTTATCAATCTGAATGTGATTTTGAGCCAGATGTATTTGAACGATTACTTTCAGGGGTACAAAGACCGACCCTATCTGACGAAGATAGAGAGGCCATGGACAAACCATTCACTTTAGCAGAAATTCATTCTGCTATCAAGAGATGTGCCACAGGTCGAGCTGCAGGCCCAGACGGTCTCCCTGCTGAATTCTACAAAACCTTTCACGCTGACTTAGCTCCAGTTTTGAAACTCTATTTTTCTGCTCTGGCCGAGGAGGGATCTCCTTCTGGGTCCTTTTCAATAGCAAATGTAGTAGTTTTTGAGAAAGAGGGGAGAGACCCACAACTAACAGCTAATTATCGTCCAATTTCCCTCCTAAACGCGGACTATAAAATATTTGCTACCATTCTCTCCACCCGGCTCTCTGATAGGATGTCTACCTTAATACACCCAGATCAATGCGGTTTCATTCCCGGTAGATCAACTGCTGACAATGCTCGGACTCTATGTCATGTACTGACTACCGCAGTTAATCTTGATCGCCCATTTGTTGGCCTCTCACTTGATGCTGAGAAGGCCTTTGATCGCTTAGAATGGCCCTTCCTGTTTGCAACCCTCCGCTGGTACGGATTCGGAGAAGGTTTTCTCCGTTGTCTCCGCACCATGTATGCACAGCCTACAGCCAGTATCTGTGCTAATGCTTTAAAGTCTCAGCCATTTCCCCTTCAACGCGGTACTCGCCAGGGATGCCCACTGTCTCCACTTCTTTTCGATCTTGCACTTGAACCCTTAGCTTTACTAATCCGGCAATCGGAGGAGATTCATGGAGTCCCCTTCTCTCATAGGGAAATCAAAATTTCAGCATATGCTGATGACCTTATGCTCTTTGTCTCTCTAGACTCAGTGCCGGCTGTCCTTGAGCAAATTGGTAAATATTCACAACTTTCGGGTTATAAGATAAATTGGACCAAGTCGGTAGCCTTTCCACTAAATCCTCTGCTTCATCAGGCAGATATGCAACCCTTTCCCTTTTTATGGCAACCTCGCATGGTCAAATAACTTGGGGTTCACTACTGCTCTCCTTTGGAAGACACTATATCCTTTAATGCCAAAGACTTAACCTCTAAGGTCCGGGCGCTTACTCACCGTTGGACTCCTTTAACACTTACCTGGTGGGGTCGCCTAGAAACCATAAAAATGATGATTGTTCCTAAAGTGAATTATATTTTAGAAATGTTGCCCTGTCTCCTACCTCGACGTACATATAAAGATATAGAGGGCCTTCTGACTAGATACTTATGGCAAAACAAGACACCTAGGATAGCGAAACATAAGCTGCAAGCAGATAAGGAAAATGGGGGTGTCAGATTCCCTGATTTCCTGAAATACCATCAATCTTTTCTTCTCAAACAAGGCGCTCGTTGGCTGGAAGATCTAGCACCGAGTAGACCTGTGTGGCTAGACATAGAGGAGGACCTTTGCAAACCGATTCCTCTTACTTATCTCCCTGGTATGACTCTCCCATCAGACTCCCACTATCCACCAATGCTTTTAGTCACTTTAGGTGCCTTTAATACTCTTATGCAATCTCTAGACTCCCGACTCTGTCCGCTAGACAGGCTCCCGCTTTGGTACAATACTCGATTTCAAATACAAAATAAACCGATGGCGTGGAGCCCCTGGTACACTAGGGGCATTTGGATCCCTAACCAGTTGTTCCATGATGGTCGCTGGAAAACTTTTAGCGAATTGCGAATTGAATTTGGTCTCCCAGCGAAACACTACTTTCAGTTGGTGCAACTTCAGCATTGTCTTCGGAGTGCTAAGGTGCTCCCGCCATCGGAATCCCCTACCCAAGGATTGTCGGAGACTATCCGATCTATCGGGAGTTCACCGGGTATAGCATCTAACTTTTACAAAACCTTATGTAATGCCATAAATAGAGGTACCCCTATAGCACAGAAAGCATGGGAGCGAGAATTGCATGTAACTTTGACCCCGGAGCAATGGAGCCTCGTCTGGAGTAGAGTGACACGGGTTTCCCGATCCGCCTCACTCACTCAGACACTCTTCTTTCTAGCCCACTGGTGTTTCTATACTCCTGACAGATTAGCCAAATGGAACACCACTCAGGGCAATAGCTGTTGGACATGCCATGCGGCCATTGGTTCACTACCTCATGTTATGTATGAATGTCCCGCACTACAGTATTACTGGCGTCGGGTCTGGGGTCGTATCCAATCTATTTTGCACTTCCAAGAGCCCCTTTCTTGGAGGATAGTGGGACTCCGCTCAGCTGCGGGGATCCCCTCTCTTCCAAAAACGGCTTACTTCCTTTTAGACTTTATGCTGGGCATTGCTATTTCCCTAATTACGAAATACTGGAAAAATAGCTCCCATCTGAGCCCCAATGAATGGTGGAATCATGTTTGTCTCTACAGTAAATATGAACAAATACCTCGTAAGCTTACTTCTTCCATTCAGACTCCTCATCATCTGTCTAAATGGAAGATGCTCAATGACTATGTAAACACTGCTAAATGTTCTCATCTGACTGTTTAAATTTGTATAAATTTCTGTCCCATGATCATTCTGTATCGCAGATACTATTTCTGTTCGTTTTGATGTACAATCACTGTTGTTTAGAAGCGCTCACCTGTTGATATTGTCGGCTTAGAGAAGAAGCATGGGGGTGGGGGGTAATAGGGTTTGCTTTTCCTTATTGTATACTTGTTTTGTCTCTTTTAGTGTGTTGTTTCTTTTGTTTGTTGCAAAATGAAAATAAAAGTTTAAAAAAAAAAAAGAATTGCTTAACAAGTATTTCTGTTCTATTTTCATAGATGAAGGGCCAGGAGCAGAACCTCAGAAAACACCCAGAAATAGGAACAGAATTGACTGGGATCTCGAATGATTTTCAGAAGACTGTATTTGTGAGGAACACGCTAAACAAAAAGTAGACAAAGTGATGGGTCCAGATGGGATACATCCAAAAATAATGAAGGAACTTTGGTACATTCTAGCAGCTCCACTGACTGACCTTTGCAATGGCTCTTTGGAGTCACAAATGGTGCCAGAGCACTGGAGAGAGGCACATGTGGTCCCTTTACACAAAAGCGGAAGTAAAGATGTGGTTGAAAACTACAGGCCAGTTAGTCTAACCTCTGTGGTGTGCAAATTATTGGAAACACTGCTGAAAGAGAAGTAGTGAGGTTTCTGGAGTCCAATGGATTACAGGATTGGCTGCGTGGATTCACCAGAGGCAGGTATTGTCAGACAAATCTGATTGATTTCTTTGACTGGGCGACCAGGGAGTTGGATCAAGGGAGAGCCCTAGATGTGGTGTACTTGAATTTCAGTAAAGCCTTTGACCACTGTTCTGCACAGGAGACTTAAAACAAACTGAGCACCCTAGGGATGAACCCTAAAGTTACTGATTGTGTTAGAAATTGGTTGAGTGGAACACGACAAATAGTACACATAAATGGAACTCACTCTGAGGAGAAGGAGGTTACCAGTGGTGTGCCACAGGGATCTGTCCTTTGTCTGATTCTTTTTAACATCTTTGTTGGTGATATTGCAGATGGAATGTTGGGTAAATCTGCAATGGAGTAGACACCCAGGAAGGAGTAGATGTGCTATGTTGAAGTGAAACGCAAATAAATAGCAGTAAACTATGAGGGCTGAAAAACACATATAAGTAAATATTCAGATAGCAGCATCTGCTAACCAGTTAAGTGCCACTGAATATTCTCACAGATTGCCTCAGCACTATCTGGATAGTGTTGTGGCAGTTAATGGGCTGAGCAGTGACTAGTCTGGAGTATCGATTTTTGACACCGCCAACTAAATGCTCTATCTGCATAACTTAGGACAGGAAAAAGATTGTTCTAAGTTATCCAGATAGCAATTGGGATAGTGGCACTGGATAGCACCTCTCTTCGGCTAGTGCCAGTACTGACAGCCTGTCTGGTTATTCAGCCCCAGCCGCTATCCAGATACTGGCACTTAATGTCTAGATTTTTTTAGCCAAGGCAACTGTTGTGTTAAAAAGAAACACCACCTGTGGTGGCTGACTATTGACCTGATATTTGACAAAATAATGTTTTACTATACATTTCCAATGAAATTAATGGCAGAAAAAAGACTCTGTCCGTAGAACACCAGGTCATAATCAAAGAGATTGCTTCTTTTATATTGTGTAGCTTTCACTATTTCAAGAAATATCCCAATCTTAAGATTCAGAAGTAACTTATCTGAGTTTTAAAGAAACTATAGTAAAAGATCTGGATCTGATTGCAAAACCAAAATAACATCAAAGTGGCTGAAATTATAGAATGTGAGCCAGATTTGTCCAGGTAACCTGTCCTATGACAGGCATCAAAACCCACATTTACATTTTTCAAGCATGTGCTTAATTACAGTATTTTATAACTTGCGTACATAGACTTGCACTCCATCTATGCCCCACAAAAACTTTGCCACTGTGCATATGCACACTGATAGTACGTGTGACTGGACTTATGTGCATGCTTGCAGAATAGCTGCCTCCTAAAGTACATGCATAAGCACCCATTCACGCATGTAAGTCCTTGAAAATAGGTGACGTACCCTCATACAGTAAATGGCATGTATATTCTTATAAAATCAGCCCCACATTGGTGGTATCATTTCCTCAGAGTCTTCCCTTCCCAAAGTCAAGAAGGGCCTGCTCAAATCCTCCTCTTCTTGAATCATCTTCCTTGAGGGCATGCTTCTTTTGTTTGTGTGTATATGCTACTGAGTCAATGTGTAATATCTCTGTGGCCCAGCCCCTGGATTTTCTTGGCAAGGTGCAGCCAGAAGCAGATTTCCAGATCTTTCTTCCATGCAGTAAGTTTAGTGCACCTGGTATTCCAAGATGGTCTCCCATCCAAGTACTAGCTAGGCACAAACCTGCTTGGCTTCTGAGATCAGCCAAAATGAGGTTTATTCAGGGCAACAAAGCATAATGGCATTATAACCCTTTTCCTTCTTGCCCTCCCCTCTCACTCTATCCTCTCCTTTCTTCAGTCTTTTGTTTGTGTTCCTGTCCCTCATTTATTTTTTATTGTAAACTGCTCTGGAGGCAATTTGGCCATTGCTGGTATAGCAAATGCTACCAATATAATAAATAAAATGAAGCACTTCCATAATTTGTCCCTCCAAAATTCGCCATCCACCCCTGTTACAGATCCAAAAGAAGAGGCGGAGGTGTACTCATTCTAACAAAACAAGAACTACAATACCAGATAACATCAACCAGCAGTACCATAAACCTAGACTCCATCACCATTGTGAACAAGCACAGTACCATCACTCTGATCTACAGGGCCCCATCTCCTGCCCCAGAGGATCTATCCACCAATATCGACTCTGCTGGAAACCCCCAAAACCCACGCGCCCAGAACTGGGTGATGGGAGACTTCAACCTCCCTTCGCTTCAGGACAACCTCGCTGAAGCCTTCACAGAAGCACTTACTGAGTTAGGATATATCCAAATAGTAAACTCCCCCACACATGTAAAAGGTAACAAACTTGACCTAATATTCGCTCCTAAAGAAATAATCAACGTCACTCTCAAGAAAGACCTCACCGTCAGCCCTGTACCATGGTCCGACCACAGTCTGATATTATTTCAGATGCCACCACAACAATCGGAAAATATTAAACATGCCACAAACAAACCCACTGTTTCATCTGCAAAGCGGTTCCAACAATTCAACAGGGAGGACACCTTGATTAAAATTCAACCACTCCAAAACCCCCCACAACAATGCCTGGACGACATGATTTCTTTATGGAATTCCTGCCTTAATGCAGAGACCAAAGCAGCCACCACTAAGAAAGTGGCAAGAAAAAGGAAAAATGCACCGTGGTTCTCTCCTGAACTCCGAACATCACTACTCAAGCTAAGGAGGCTTGAAAGATCGTGGCGCCGATCCCGATCAACTGAGAAACTAGCAATGTACAACGAACACCTAAAAAGACACCGAGCAGACGTAACAGCTAGAATGAAACAATTCCATGCAGAGTTACTACAACGCTCATTAAACAAATTCACGAGCTCTTCAGCCTCGTCAAAACCTTATCAAAGGAGCCCTCCTCCACACAAGCAAACCTTCCTGACCCCCAGGAATATGTCAACTTCCTTCACACCAAGGCTAACCAGTCCAACACAATGACCACACACAACTCTCCTCTAACAACCCCACCACGTACAGCAACAACTACCACCAAACACTTTGTCACTGAGTTCCCTTTACCTTTTGCAAGATACTTACAGGATATTATATCCTCCATAAACACCACCACAGCACCGAATGACCCATGTCCATCATCTTGGATAAAATCCCTGTGAAATGAACTCAGCCCTTTCCTCTCAAAACTCATTAGTATCTCTTTCTCAACAGGGACATTCCCAAAATGCCTAAAACAGACAGCGATAAGACCATTACTAAAGAATAGCAAATTAGACCCAACACAGATGGATTCCTACAGGCCCATATCAAGTATCCCGCTTCTGGAAAAAATCATTGAGAAGGTGGTTCAACAGCAACTCAACCATCATATTGAAACAAATGCCCCTCTCGACCCTTGCCAACATGGATTTTGAGAATCGCATGGTGTCGAAACCCTCCTGACCACACTATTCAACACACTTACCATTGGATTGGACAACATTAAACAAGGGTTCGCTCTGATCTTCCTTGACATCGCAGCGGCCTTTGACACTGTATGTCACGAAATACTCCTCTCCCGACTCAGTGAGAAGGGCATTCAGGGAAATGCTCTAACTTGGTGTGCTTCATACTTGACAGATCACTGGCAACATGTACGCACCAGTTCCTCCACCTCCGCACCTTTCCTCCAAGAAAAAGGAGTGCCACAAGGATCATCACTGTCTGCCTTACTATTCAACATTTACATGCAGCCCATATGCAATCTCGTCAAATCCTTCAACATTAACTGCCTTGTCTACGCCGACGATGTTCTCCTATTCATGCCTTTCCTACTAGACAATCCTGACCTCACGCCCCTCTCTGCCTGTTTCGATGCGGTTACAGACTGGTTACATACACAGAAGCTAAGAATAAACTTTAAAAAGACAGAGGTCCTTTTCATCTCTAGAAATTCCTCATTCACTCCACCCAGCACCCTGAAGGTCAGGGACGCGGAACTCATATGCAAACCATCAATCCGGTATCTTGGAGTCATCCTTGATCAAAAACTCAACATGAAAGCCCAGATAAGCAATATGGCAAAAGCAGTATATAACAAAATCATAACTCTTCGCCACCTGAGACAGCTACTTGAACCTGAAGATTTTTGGACAGTATACCAAGCCCTAGTCACTCCGCACTTTGATTATGCGAACTCCATATTACCTGGCCTTACAAAAGCCACAATAAACCCACTTCAACTTGCCATGAATGCTGCCGCCAGAATCCTTCATGGTGCATCAAGGAGGGAACATATTACACCAATACTAAAGAACCTGCACTGGCTTTCAATCAAAAGCAGGATCACGTTCAAGGTGATGTCCTTGACATTCAAAGCCGTAAACAACTGCTCCTCTGCATCAGTCAGCAACCTCATTCAGATGACACCATCCAACAGAGCAAGAAGATCAGCTGCTATAAATACTTTGACCCTACCAATTCAGCTCACAAAATGCTCACAAGCAGCCAGGTCCAGAGCGTTTTCGCTTTACGCACCTACCTGCTGGAATGCACTACCACCAGCTATTAGGGCTATGAATGACTTCTTACAATTTAGGAAGGCACTCAAGCATCACCTCTTCCTACAATACTTCACTGATCAGGAGCACTATCCACAGCAAACCACTCCCTATGCCTTATATAGGCAACCCACGAATAACAACCACACAAGTTCGAAACCTAACCTTCCAAATTCAGATCCCCCAGACCTGGATCCCCCTGACAAATAATGTCTCTTCACACTACTGTCAGTTAATACACTATCGAGACAACAGCTACACGCCATTGATACTCGTGAGCATATGTTGTACTACCTGTATATATCTGTATATAGTTACCCTGTCCTTTTCTAACTGTATCTAGTTACACTTCTTAACTACATTTAAGTTACATTGTTATAGCTGTACTTTTGATAACTGTTATACTGTAAGTCCAGTGCAGATATTCTGCACTGAACAGTTTTGTTCAATGTAAACCGCGCTGATACTGAAGAGCGCGGTATATAAGAAAAATAAATAAATAAATAAATAAGATACTCTCAAAACATCTCACATGAAGACTTTGTGGCAACTTTAGGGAAGTTAATAAGATGTAAATTCACCCTTTTGCACTATTTTACAAAGTTCCCATTTTATATTTCAACATGTTCTCCTTTATTAAAGCTGACCCCAATTTTTGATTTTTAACAATATTCATTCAGCTCCACTCACTGACCTTTTCAATGCCTCGTTGTTGTCGGGAGTGGTGCCAAAAGACTGGAGAGAGGCACATATGGTCCCTTTACACAAAAACGGAAGTAAGGATGTGGTTGAAAACTACAGGCCCGTTAGTTTAACTTCGGTGGTGAATAAATTATTGGAAATGCTGCTGAAAAAGAAAATAGTTAGGTTTCTGGAGTCCAGCAGATTACAGGATCTGAGGCAGCATGGATTCACCAGAGGCAGGTCTTGTCAGACAAATCTGATTGATTTCTTTGACTGGGTAACCAGGGAGTTGGACCAAGCGAGAGCCCTAAATGTGGTGTATTTAGATACCAGTAATGCCTTTGAAACCGATCCTCAGAGGCGACTTATAAACACTGAGCACCCTATGAATGGATCCTAAAGTTACTGCTTGGGTTAGAAACTGGTTGAGTGGAAGGCAACCGAGGGTACAGGTAAGTGGAGCTCACTCTGAGGAGGAGGTTACCAGTGTTGTGCTACAGGGATCTATCCTTGGTCCGATTCTTTTTAACATCTTTATTAGTGATATAGAGTAAGGGCTGTCAGGTAAGGTTTGCCTCTTTGTGGATGATACCAAAATCTGCAATAGAGTAGGCATCTAGGAAGGTGTAGATAACATGAAGAGGGATCTAGCTAAGCTTGAAGAATGGTCTAGAATTTGGCAGCTGAGATTTAATGTTAAAAATACAAGGGCATGCATTTGGGCTGCAGCAATCCAAGGGAGCAATATAGTATAGGGGGTGAAGTACTTTTGTCCACTAAAGAAGAGCGTGATTGTGTCTGATTATCTTAAAGTAGCTAACCAGGTAGAAATGGTGACGGCAAAAGCTAGAAGGCTGTTTGGGTGCATAGGGAGAGAAATGGCCGGCAGAAGAAAGGAGGTGATAGTGCTTCTGTATATGTCTTAGGTGCAACTTCATTTGGAGTATTGTGTGCAGTTCTGGAGACCACACCTTCAAAAGGATATAAACAGACTGGAGTCTGTGCAGAGGGTGGCTACTAAAATGGTTAATGGTCTTCATTATAAAGCATATGAGGACAGACTTAAGGATCTTAATATGTACACCTTAGAGGAAAGGTGGGTTAGAGGAGATATGATAGAGATGTTTAAATACCTCCGTGGCATAAATACACAGGAGGAGAGCCTCTTTCGATTAAAAGCAAGCTTTAATTTCTTGTAAATTCTGAATTACATGGGTTTTTTGTCCTGAAAGAACTTTATGCAAATTTGAAATAGCTAAACAATTTTTAAAAATTAGCAATGCGTGACAAAACAGAATCTGTAAATGTTGGCAAACCTGGTGCTCCCCATTTCTTTAAGAAGGTATGCTGTAGCCAAAGACAATTTCAAATATTTCCCAGCTTCATTCTTAGCTGTCTCTAAGGGCCACTTGATGCTCCCTTATCTCCTCATAACTCTTCCCTCTGTGACTCTAAAGTTGCAGTGACCTCATTAACAGGCATGCATGGGGCTGAGAACACACCAGGAGCTCTGTCCCCAATTGGGGTGGTGAGACCCACTGTGTTTAGGGCTAACAGAGATCTCAGCCCCTGAAGTGACAGTTGGAAAGCATGCAATAGATCCAGGCAGATTATCTTACAGTTATGTATAATGTTTCCTGTTGTGGGAATATATGAGGAAAGAACAGTAGGTGGCACAGTTGTATAAGTAAGAGTAAAAGTTACCTTATGGAAGGAACTATACATTCCAGAAGGCTATGAGAAGGAAGCATACTCAGATGAGGATCTGGTTCCTGTTTCCCTCTCAGCAGTTGTTGTTTAGTCCTGTTGGAATATCCATGTGTCTGTAGCTATCTTAGTATGGTGTTCTGACTGTATATCTCCTGTCAATTCTCAATATATGTATCCTGTGCATACAATTACTCATTAAACAATTATTCCCTTCTAACTTCATTGGGAGAACTATTGCCTTGAAGCAGCCAATGAAACGGTAAGACTTTGCACACAGAGTCACCACAATTGCATCCACACATGACACAGATGTTTCGATCCAGACACCCAGAAGGTGGATGGGCACTTCAAAGAATCTAGCGGGATCTGAATTCCCAGTGTCCTTGAAATGTGAATGCTGCATTAAAGCTAAGACCACAAGGATGAAGTTTCCAAAGGTAACTCAGAATAGAGCTTTGAGACCACTGGGCTTATACACAGTGACATGTGTGGTCCCATGAAAACAACCACACCAGGAGGCAACAGATATATTCTGGCTATCATGGACTACTATTCAAGGTGCTACTATTCAAGGGATTCTCATCGGGTACAGTGAAATTACCAAGGGATATAGAATCCTGGACCCAAAGATGGAGAAGGTGACGATCAGCAACAGTGTGACATTTGCTGAAGAAATGAGAGAGGACATGATCACGAACTAAACTCTCTGCACACCCAAAATCATGATCCCAATGTAACCTGAACTGTAAATTAGTCACAGATAAAATTCTGTTTGTATATAATTTGTATATAGTTCCCCCTGTTGTCTCCAAGTTACTGACCCTGTTATAATGTAAGCAAAGGATTGTTCCAATGCAAAAATTTGTTAACTGTAAACCGCGCTGGTACCAAAAGTGCGGTATATAAGAACTGTAAATAAATAAATAAAATAAATAAATGATGTCCTCACCGGAACAGAGAATAGCAGAAAGAGGTGAGAAGAAACTGACTACCCAGACACCAGAACAGATGGTTAAAGTCAGCTTGGGACCAAGCACTCTGGGTGGGCAAAGTCAAGCAAGCACAGATTCACATGATGAAGCTCAGACAAGCCCAGAACCTCAGCCAAGGCAATCAACAAGAGACAACAAAGGCAAGCCACCTGTATACCTATCATACAACGGGAGCACAGTGAGTGCATGTGAACCAGCATCATGGGAGGACATATCTTGAATTCCAGAAAGGGAAGCCAAGAAATGGATGAAAGCAGCAGAAGAGGAAATTAAGTACCTGCATGAAAACCAGACATGGACACTCAACGATCTGCTGGATGAGAGAAAAAACATAGATTACAAATAGATCTTTAATGTCCAGTACAACACAGATGGGAGAGTAGAATGGTATAAGGCAAGGCTCATTGTGAAGGATACTCCCAGATGTATAGAGAGGACCACGATGGGATATTTGCTTCAGTGATCAAAAATGCAATCTTCAGAACATTGCTTTCTGTAGTAGCCACACAGAAAATGCACGAAAAACATTTTGATGTCAAAGCAGCTTTCTTCCATGGTGAGCTGATGAAGGGCATCTGTGTCATGTGTGGATCTGCATGTAGCAGTTGCTGGGATTTGAGGTTGCACAGAGATCAGACCTTGTATGCAAACTATATAAGAGTATACAGTATATGGTCTGTAGCAGGCCGCCAGAGCCTGAAACACCAAGATGAATGAATTGGTCGCAACGGAGGGTTTTGTACACAAAGAGGCTAACAGACAGATGGATGAACCTCATTGATTGAACTTCTGCAGTATAAACCACCAAACTCTCACCAGTAACTTCAGTACACCTGTTTCTGGAGTCAGTGAGTGTATTGGCACCAGACATCTGTCAAATTCCTGGCATACCACAAGCTTCTAAAAGGTACCAGGCCAAGGAGGGAGCCTGGACTCTGAAGGGAAAACCAAGGGCTTCCCCTTATGAATAACTGAAAGGGTAGTTTTATTAGTTGGTTCAAATTGCATAGAAGGTCCTTGAGATTTTTGCTTCTAACATTATTTTCTTTCTTTCTTTCTTTATTTAACAACCTTTTTTATAACCATTTATAACCAACGTAAAAGTGCATGGGAGCATGATGGAAGGGTGGATGCAATATGTATAAATGACAATTTGACTTGAACTCTCTACTTACTTATTTTACTCCCCTGTTGCCACCTCAAATACTTCTGTCTAGGGATTCCACTGATCAAAGACATCCTAAGTTGATGATCTTGCTACAGTTAGGGCCCTGCTCACAAATTAGGATTGATTCATGCTTCCCCGTACTTCTAAGCCCCTAGAATAAAGTATCCAGCTATGGGGACCATGCAGTCAGTATATCAGGTTTACCTGGAATCTCCCCTTCCTCCCAACAAACTAGAAGCTGCAGCTACCAATGGAGGGGAACTCTTATAAAAGACAACATCTACCCAGGATCCACTTTGGACACTTTCTAATACGGCCTGATCAAGTCATATAGATTCATTGTTTCCCTATATTGACTGATCACCATATACTATGTATAAATTATAACCAAGCTTATACAATCATAATAATGCTCCAATGGAATGATCAAGATTTTCCTCACACCCTTAACCCCCACAGACATATGCCTTTAAAATTCAGCTCAGGCATATGATCTCATTATGGCGTATTCATTAAGGTCACTCTAGCTGATCATCACTATGTGTGCAGAAAAAACACCTGAGGCCACAAACTCAAGTTCTCTGCTTAGCATTGATCATAATCAAACCATATTTGGGCACTACTATGCCTTCACAAATTATTTATAACAAGACTGCCAGCATATTAGCCTGGACTTAGTGCAAGCTGGGTTCAAATCAGAATCAAGCATGGAGCCAGTTTTGGTTACTCTTGTGAATCATATTTATCATTGACTGAAAAACAATGATACTGTTCTTCTGTTTTTGGATTCATTCAGTGTTTTTGACTTGATTGATAGGGATATCTTACTGGAGACATATGCATGTTTGGGTCAAGGGGTCTTAATTTTGCAGTGGTTTATATCTTTTCTTAGCAAGAGACATTTCAGCGTGTTAATGTATGGGTTCTTATCCTCGATTCATCGGGTTGGATGAGGGAGCTCTGAGGGTTTGTCACTCTCACCCTTATTTACACTTATACATTCTTTGGACATGTTAATCTGCTATTTATGTTTTAAATATTTTTTGCATAGATGACATTCAGGGACTGGTGAATTTGGACGCTATGCTATTAGACATCCACATTTTGAGCTGCTATTCTGGGGATATCAATGCAGATGTCTCTTTAGACATCCATATCTGGCATGTCCAAATTTCTGAAATCATGATTAAACTTGCAGGTGCCTGATTTTTTTCAGAGTTCTGGCTTTGACATCCTAGATTGCACTTAGACATCCCATTATAAGATGTGCCTTAAAATGCCTTTATAAAAGTACCCTCTTAATGGATGAATATTACAAAACAGGAAACATTAAAAGAATTTGCTGACTGGCTCAACATACAAGATCCTTGTCTTCAATTCACCATCTCAAGTTCAATTTCGCATTTGCCTTTTTAAAATTTTATTTATTTACTTAAACTTTTTATATATTGGCCCTTCCAGTGATCAGGGGTGGTTTACAATGAACAGAACTTGTTTACAAAGAACATAGAACATATCAAACTATATTAGAAACATAGAAGCATAGACATATGACGACAGAAAAAGACCACATGGCCTATCTAGTCTGTCCTTCCATATCAACAACTACAACATTCCCCTTTTTTCCTTTAGAGATCCTCTGTGTTTGTCCCATGACTTTTTTAATTCAGTTACTGTCCTCATCTCTACAACCTCCACCGGGAGACTATTCCACGGATCCGCCACTCTTTCCGTAAAGAAATATTTCCGCATATCACTCCTGAATCTAACCACCTTCACCCTCATCCCATGTCCCCTCTTAGAAGAACTTGCTTTCAATTGAAAGAGGCTCTCTCCCTGAACATTTATGCCACAGAGGTATTTAAACGTCTCAATCATATCACCTCTATCCCACCTTTCCTCTAAGGTGTACATATTAAGATCCCTAAATCTGTCCTCATATGCTTTATAATGAAGACCACTAACCATTTTAGTAGCCACCTTCTGCACCGACTCCATCCTGTTCGCATCCTTTTGAAGGTGCGGTCTCCAGAATTGCACACTATACTCCTAATGAGGTCGCACCAAAGACTTATAAAGAGGCACTATCACCTCCTTTCTTCTGCTGGCCATTTCTCTCCCTATGCACCCAATCAGCCTTCTAGCTTTTGCCGTCACCTTTTCTACCTGTTTAGCTACTTTAAGATCATCAGACACAATCACACCTAGGTCCCGCTCTTTTTTAGTGGACAAAAGTACTTCACCCCCTATACTATATTGCTCCCTTGGATTGCTGCAGCCCAAATGCATGACCTTGCATTTTTTAACATAAACATATTAAATGGAGTTTCATAAAGAGAAAGGTTTAGAAGGAGAGGGTGGGGGGAGAAGAGTAACTATGTAATTAAGCTATATCAAGTGAGAAAGAGGTTCAGGAGGGTATGTATTCATTATATTTGTATTTCTCTAGTATATAACGGATCATGGTGTTCGAGGGGGAGTAATAGAGTTGTTGAGGTTAAAGTGTTGAATGAAGAGGAATGTTTTAAGCTCTTTTCTAAAAGTCTGTAGATCTTTTATTAGTCTTAGGTTGTCTGACAGAGCATTCCAGAGAGAAGGGGCTACCAACAAGAACGCTCTTGAACTTGTAGTTTTGATTGTGCTACAAAAATGGTCTGGAATTGAGAGAGTATTCTGGGTGCAAGTTCTTCTGGATCTAATGGGGTCACTAGGGGTAATAAGAGAGGAAAGGCATGAGGGGGCAATCTTATTGTATAGTTTTAAAGTTATCAGTAGATATTTGTACTTGATACATGCTTCTATGGGTAGCCAGTGGAGTGTCTGGAGTAGTGGCGTGATGTGGTCATATCAGTGAGCGTTGAGAATTATACGGGTAGTAAGGTTCTGTGCCATCTGAAGTTGATGTGTGTTTTTTTGGGTAGGCCATAAAGTATGCTGTTACAATAATCGAGGTGAGGCATAATGAGGACCTATAGGACTGAGCGGAAGTCACTATTATCTAGAAGGTGTCTTAGTGGTTGAATTGTTTTTAGTTTAAAGTAAATTGTCTTGGTTACAGCTTTTATATATGAGGACATGGATAGTGACTGGTCGAAAATGATATCTAAGTATTTGACTTCCTGTTTAACTTCTATGGCAACTTTATTTATGCAAATTTTAGTGGGTGTTGAAAATCTCTGGTCCCAGGTTATGTATAGAATTTCTGTTTTATTGAAATTTATACGTAGGTTGTCTGCAGAGAGCCAAATGGTAATGTCCTTGAGACACTCTTGAATTTGTGGGCGAAGGAGGTTGGAGATATATATTGGGTGATAGAACATTATATCATTGGCACATAGATGATAATGTACTTTATGTTTCCTGAGGAAGTTGCAAATGGGTTGCATATAAAGTTTAAAAAGGAGGACAGAGAGGGAGGAGCTTTGAGGAACACCCTGGGTCTGGTTGAAGGAGGAGGTTGCTGAACCAATCAGGACCTGTTGTGTGCGATCTGTGAGATAAGATTTAAACCAATGTAATACAGTACCTTGTAGGCCAATTTGTTAAAGTCTGGAAATGAGAGATTTGTGGCAGACACTGTCAAAGGCGGCAGCTATATTGAGAAACACAAGCATAAATACTTGTTTGCAGTTGTTAATGCCACAGATGAGTGTGTTCAAGAGAAACAGCATAAGGGTTTCGACACTGTGGTGTTGTCTAAAACCATGTTGTTGGGTTCCAAGGGGGCATTTAAGTCAACAAAGTCTTGTAATTGGATCTGCACTGCTTTTTCAATAATTTTTGTCAGCAGAGGAAGGCTAGACATGGGGCAATAAGAATTTGGGAGAGATTTGTCAGTTACATTGGGTTTGAGGATGGGGCGAATGATTGCTTGTTTCAGCGTTGCTGGCATATGGCCTATCTCCAGGGATCTATTAACTATGTTAAGTATGATTGGGGAGAAATCATTTTTTGTGGAATTAATCCATCTAACAGGACATGAATCGGCAGGGGATGTGGTGATGTTAAGGTTTGCTATTATATTTTTAAGTTGTTTGATGGTGATGGGATAGAATGAGGACCATGTAGCTTGGTTTAGGTGACTGACATTATTTGACTCATGGTGGTTGGGACTACATGAGGGCTCGCAAGTGGATATGGGTATAAGTTTGCTCATATAATAGTCAGCTAGGCTTTGGGGATCAATTTGGGTAAGGTCCAAATCAGGGTTAGGGGTTTTAGTGAGTGATATGACAATCGTGAAGAACTCTCTAGGTCTGTTAAGTGCTCTTGACAAGAGTTTAGAGTGATAATCCTTTTTCCTATTGTTTACTGCTTCCTTATAGGATTTGAGCATAGACATATAGGCCTGGGTGTCAGTGTGGGATCTTGTTGCTCTCCATTTGTGTTCCAATTTTCTCACAACTTGCTTATACTTCCAGAGATGAGAGGTGTACCAATTTTTGGAGTTTTTAGGTTTGAGGTTTTGGGTTGTTGGGTTGTGTGCTGCCTTCGCAGTGATGGTGATCCAATTATTAACAACAACATCAAGATCAGTATCGGAGGAATATAAATGTGGTATGGTGTCATTTAAAGATTTATCTTCTTTATATGATTTGAACTTTTTTTTAAAATTATGTAGTATTGTTAGTTCCACTAGTTGTAAGTATTACTAGGATAGAAAAATTGATTAGGTAGTGATCTGTCCAGGGTAAAAGGAGAAAATTAGGAGTTGAGAGGAGGGTGTCATGTAAGATGTGGGAGGGGAGGAAGATTAAGTCAAGAATGTTACCTTTACAATGAGAAAATGGAGCTCACTCTGAGGAGAAGGATGTTACCAGTGGTGTGCCCCAGGGATCTATCCTTGGTCCGTTTCTTTTTAACATCTTTGTTAGTGATATAGCGGAAGGGTTGTCGGGTAAGGTTTGCCTCTTTACGGATGATACCTAAATCTGCAATAGAGTAGAGACTCGGGGAGGTATAGATAACATGAGGAGGGATCTAGCTAAGCTTGAAAAATGGTCTAGAATTTGGCAGCTGGGATTTAATGTTAAAAAATGTAAGGTGATGCATTTGGGCTGCAGCAATCCAAGGGAGCAATATAGTATGGGGGTGAAGTACTTTTGTCCACTAAAGAAGAGTGGGACCTAGGCATGGTTGTGTCTGATGATCTTAAAGTAGCTAAACAGGTAGAAAAGGTGATGACAAAAGCTAGAAGGATGCTTGGGTGCATATGGAGAGGAATGGCTAGCAGAAAAAAGGAGGTGGTAATCCCTCTGTATAAGTCTTTGGTGCGACCTCATTTGGAGTATAGTGTGCAATTCTGGAGACCGCACCTTCAAAAGGATGTGAACAGGATGGAGTCGGTGCAGAGGGTGGCTACTAAAATGATTAGTGGTCTTCATTATAAAGCATATGAGGACAGACTTAATGATCTTAATTTGTACACCTTAGAGGAAAGGCGGGATAGAGGTGATATGATTGAGATGTTTAAATACCTCCATGGCATAAATGTTCAGGGAGAGAGCCTCTTTCAATTGAAAGCAAGTTATGCTACGAGGGGACATGGGATAAGGGTGAAGGGAGATAGATTCAGGAGTGATATGCGGAAATATTTCTTTACGGAAAGAGTAGTGGATCTGTGGAATAGTCTCCCAGTGGAGGTGGTAGAGATGAGGACAGTAACTGAATTCAAAAAAGTATGGGACAAACATAGAGGATCTCTAAATGTAAAAAGGGGACTGTTGTAGTTGTTGATATGGAAGGACAGACTAGATAGGCCATGTGGTCTTTTTCTATCATCATATTTCTATGTTTCTATGAGTAGAAGATTGAACAATTTGATGAAATCCGAGATCAAGCATAGCGTTTATAAAGTGAGAGGCATGAGATTGATTCAATGATGGGAGATTAAAGTTAGCAAGAATTATTTAGGGCTTATGCGGCGCAGCTTCCAGGATTATTGTGAGGCTGTCAGGATTGGTCGATGGTGGTCTGTAAGAAAGACTTATTTTAATATTCGTTTTTTCAGTAATTAGAATATCAATATTATCTAAACTCTCATTATGGTGGCAGGTGAATTTGAGGTCTTTTGGGGCTAGAATAAGGACGCCTCCACCCCTCTTTCCAAACCTAGGGCTTTGCAAGATATTATAGTTGGATTCAGCCAGTTGGTTGAGTGAGATGCAGTCTGTGGAAGTAAGCCATGTTTCAGTTAAGCACAATACATGTGGCTTACTGTCTTGGAGTAGGTCTATAATAGCAGGTATTTTGTTTCTAATTGATCTAGTGTTAAGGAAGGCTACTTTTAATGTGTGTTTAGTATTGATGGGAGAGTGATTTGTGTGGGCATGTGTGGGAGAGAGGTATATTAGTCTACGAGTGTAGTGTGTGTGGAGTATCAATGGGAATTTGTTGTGAGTAAAGGGATAGATATTTCTAGGATGATATGGAATTATTGGAATGTGGTGGGTATGGAATTGGGATTGGAGAGCAATGGATAATGGAGCAAAGAGTACAAGAAGGATCAGCATGAAAGTAAGCTTCATGGTTGTGCTTAGAAGCAGTCTAAGTTCTAAGTTCACAATACAGAGTATCTATACTTTTTACTGAGTATAACTGCAAGGTACAGAGGAAGATTTGGTAAGCAATGTATCAATAAGCTACTTTTCAGAATTATTGCATGTGGGATAGTTAGATCAATGTATCAGGATAGAAGATGATAATTTGAGTAGCCTAATGGTGGGCTAAGTGGCAAATCAGATAACAATGGCTTAAAAGCAGGGAGATACTGATGGCTTTAAAGTGGGAGGGGAGAGATAAGACACGTTAGCTGTCGAGGATGAGACCAGTATGTTCCTGACAGCTAATGTGCATCTAATACCATAACATAAACGCACATCTAGTAACATGGGTGCACCTGATGGCACTCATAGAGGTGCTATTATTATGGTTTATGGTTTAGGCATTTGATATACCGCCCTTTACTTACGCATCAGAGCGGTTTACATGTATACTAACAGGTACTTTTTATTCCCTTGTCCCCACAGGGCTCACAATCTAAGTGTACCTGAGGCAATGGAGGGTTAAGTGGCTTGCCCAAGGCCACAAGGAGCAGCCATGGGACTAGAGACCCCAGTCCCTCCGGCCTGAGGTAACCTGTCCCAACCACTGAGCCACTCCTCCCTCCATGTTTACTGCACTCATGCACTAATGTATTCTCCATGCCCATGTTCTGCTTCTAACCCGTCCACTATCCACAGTAGCACGTGACTGCCATTTAGTGGTCAGTAGTTGTCATGTCCATCCGTTAGAGTTCACCATGGCCAGTTACCGCTCACTAAAGAACACATTAACTGGTTAGTGGCATTTAGTAAAAAGACCCCTTTGATGTCTATGGGGAATGTTTATTAATTTGTGTTAGAGTTTTGCAGGTATTGATCTTGGCACATGCTTTTCTCCTCTTGGCATGTGAACAGCATGGTCCCAGCAGATACTGCACTGATTTGGACCCTAATGTGTGCCAGAAGCAATCACATTTAATATGAATACACTTAACGCCACCCATTAAGTTGGCATTAAGTGCATCCACACTAATTGCAACATTGATGGCAAATAAATGCTGGCAAATCCTATGCTAACTGTGCTGTGCAGACATGCCTGCATTCTGCCTCTACCCTACCTATTTCCTTCCCCATCACATGCTAAGCAGATAGTATGGAATTAACCTCACACTTTCTGTTTAGGGCGTGCACTAACAGCACAGCCCATTAGCATGCGTTCAAATGCACTTAACAACACAGTTTAATAAACATGCTCCCTATATGTGTTTATTAAAAAGGCCAAAAATAGGTGCCAACTTACACTCTCGAACTAGGCAACTTTTTATAAAATTACTCTGTAAACTAATAAATTATCTGTCCAAGTGGTGACATAAATAGCAGGTCTAAGTAAGCAAATACGTATCTGTATAAAATTCTACACACATTTTTAGAGCAGCAATTGCAAATATAAAGCTGCTAAATATATGCATAAGTTTAAACAAATTTCTTATTCATTTAAAGTTAGATAGCAGACCATGCTTTAGTGTGATGAAAACAGAAGGCAAAGTCTCCTATCACAATCAAAGTAGAAATAAATGTTTGAAAAATATGATAAGAGCTTGCACAAGTCTAAACAAACAATTTATGATCAAAAATTAAATATTTCCAATATCCTAATGGGCAGATTTCATTGCTAGTAAAGTAGAGCAAGTTCTCATTAAAGGAAAAAGCTACATAAAGGTCTCATTTTCCAATAACACAATTTCATGGATTTATTTTATTTATTCATTTATTTTTGATGAAAGAACCCATTTTGCAAGAAGATTTAGCTCAAGTCTGTAGGGAGTAACCCTTGACATAAAGTCATATTGTGTTGGAGTTTAGTCCTAAATTCATACATCAATTATTTACTGTCAACACAGATTGTATAAGTGTAGAAAATTACTAGGAATAATATTTTCTCTTGGGCAGAAAGGATGTGACACAACAGATACCACTCACCTAATGTGCTACCCTACTATCCACAGACGGAATTATATATGCATTAGAAAGCAGTGTGTCTGCACACACAAAAAGAGGAGGAAAAGACACAGAGAGAGAAGAGAGACATACACATTATTTTAAACCTTTATAACACCTATAAATATTTCATAACAAATAAATAATGAATGTTAGGCTTCTTTGGAAGACAGATGTAGCTCCATGGTTCAGAGCATTTCAAAGCTCCAAAACCCCAAGTGTGCCCCTCTGTTAAAACCCCATTTCATTTTAATTATCTACTTATTGCATTGTGGGTAGAGGAGCATACCAGGTGAGTCAAATGTGTACGTATATTCCACATTTTCTTTTTGTTTTTTCTGTTTGAGAAAGAAAAACTAGCATTGTTTCAGTTGTCTTGTACTTAAAGCCTTCTGCATTTATTATATAATTTCTGATTTAAACTGTTATAACACATATCCCCTTCAAAATTTCATTAAATTATAGAAAGGTTTTTACTATTATAAACTCTGAGTTGGAGGATAATGTTAAGTGACATCACATAACTTTATCCTTAAAATCAATAGTTCTATCCATCTAAATAACTCTGCTGCATATAGGGGCGTGTTTACTAAAGCATCACAAGTAGCGCAGGGCAAATATGTGGTTAGCACACATTTTTGCAGCGGTGGATGGTAGCGGCCATGGTAGTTGCAAGGGTGTGGCCACAGTAGGCTACTATTGCTGCACTAGTTGTGTCACTAGCTCGGTAGCAGGGATTGCACGGCCAGAGCACATGCACAATATTAAGGATTCTGCTAAGCATGCCTTGCAAGGAAAAGCCACAAATGTGTTATTAGGATTGCAGTGGGCTAAGAAATGTGGCAGTGGGCTAAGAAATGTGCCCCAACCACAACTACAGGAAAGTAGCAACTTGTGAATTGCTTGAATTGCTAACCGAGCATTCTTTAATTGACTAAGCACTGCTATTCCTGTGAAGTTCAACAGTTTTGCTTTAAACCTGAGTTTTCTTTCTTACCTGAATTAAGGACATTTACTTTGAGTTGTAACCCAACAATTGGAACCACTGTGTAAAGGGAATAAAAGCCTTCTTTTTCCCACCACTCTGCTTTAATGGTTTCTTTAAAGATTGGAGCTAAAAACTACAAGGACCAAGTGCCTTTTGGCCCTTAAAAGACTCTCCTATCTTAATATTAAAATTTTTATGTCCCACCTGCCCTGGCGTCCACTGGCCACCAGGGAGGCGTGCCGACAATAGACACATATAAAATAATATGTGATTACAAGAGCAAAAGAGAACGTAGCAGGAGAGAACTCTAGATATGCAATTTAAAAAGGAAAAACGTTTTTTGTCTGAGAAGCGGAAAGCACAGGTTGAGACACAGAGTGCTCTTGAATAAGGTAGCCTCCTTTATATGGACTTTATGTCTTATTTTCTTGATATAATATAGTGTTTATTTTTCTTAACACTCAGCCAAGTTTCTTAATGTGGGCTATATCAGAGATGTTTTTTCTTTATTTGCTCTTCTGCATTTGATGTATAAATGTTGTCTGTGATTGACCTGCTGGCAATGTGTAAATGCATTATTGTGAAAATAATAAAAAAATAAAAAAAATAAAAAGGAAAAAATGGCAAAAATAAGGCAGACACGCTACTATCTAGGATGTCTACTCTCTCAAAAATACATGTGTATAAAAATGTGCGAGGCTGGGGGGAGGAGCCAACGCGAAACCGGCATGGTAGTGTAAAACCTCTTCTCCTGGGCCCTAGAGCTGTAATCCTGAGTGCCACCCGAGTATACTATCTCCCCGGTTGGTGAAATCGCAAGGGCTGAGTGGGAGGATGTTGGGGGGCAAGCAAACGTGATTGGAATTTGCTTCCATGGCTGTGGCGGCGGGGTCTAAAAGATCTAAGACTGACCCGCTGTCGCCGCATAAACCAGCGCCCCAGCAAGAGTCATCAGACGATCTCCACCAGCTCCTGCAAGAAGTAAAGGCTATAAGAAGCCGAGTGGATTCGAACAGAGAGACATTATCTGAACTACAAGCCGACTTTAAAGACCTGAGCACGCAACTTCAGTCCCTCTCAATTAGAGTGGACAAGGTGGAAGCAATGGTGGCTGGACACGAGGAACAGATCAAGCGTGTTGCTTCAGTCGCTCGTAAGCTGGTCTGGCTCGAGAGGAGTGTAGAAGATATGGGCAATAGGGCTCGACGCAATAACATCCGTATTGTCGGACTTGGCGAAGGCGTGGAAGGTGGTGATCCTATCAGATTTATGGAAGACTTCCTGCCTAAGGTATTAAAAATTATCTTTGCCTGCCCGTTGGAAATCGAGCGGGCGCACTGGATCCCGGCTTTTCCGACTGGCCCTAACACTCATAGCCAGCATCCCCGCCCTTTCATAATGTGCCTGCTGAGGCATCAGCAGGTTTTGCAGATTTTTGCAGCGGCTAAGGCATGTCAGCCGCTTCAATATGAGGGGTGCAAAATCGCCTTCTATGCGGACTTTTGCAAACGCACTGTGGAGAAACGGAGACAGTTCCTGGAGTTGCGGCCCAGGTTACGCAACCTACCAGCAAGATTCGGCCTGTTCAGCCCAGCGAGATTCAAAGTGACTCTGAACAACACTACTAAGTCTTTTGAAGATCCAGGGGCGCTGCGTCAATTTATCGAGGACCAAGAAGAGCTCCTGATGCAGCAAAGCTGATGTTGCTTTGGGATTGGCGTCTCAGATCTGTGGTATGCGGCCTGGTAGCACGTGGCTGCACATGCGATAGTATACTGACTCTAGTGTTGGACATGACTGTCTTCTGGGGACTTTATGCTTTTCAGTTAACTTGTTGGGAGGCTGGGAGTAACTTTTATTATTTCTAAAGTGGCTGCCCTGTGTTGTAAAAGTGTTTCTGCTGTCTCACCCTTTTTTGAATTTTCTTTCTTATGGGAGGGGTTTTTGAATCTCTGGGAATTTTCGGGAAGTAGGAGGCAGGGCTGTGCTCACTGTTGACCGCATGCATGAAGATGACATATGGGTGGGATGGTTAATGGGTTGAAGATTTTGTCTTTAAATGTGAAGGGGCTTAGGTCACCGGTCAAAAGGAAGAAAATTCTTGTGTATTGTAAGCGGCAGCATGCCCACATTATCCTACTTTAAGAAACTCACCTCTCTGTATTAGAGGCAGGTAAATTGGAGGACAAGCACTTTAAGCTAGTGGGATTTTCCCCTGCCGTGCATAAGAAAAACGGGGTCGTCACATTGATGAAAGCCGCCTTAGGGTTTCAGACAGTTGGCTCAAGTCACCATCATCAGCTCTCACCAGTCGGGGGATCGAGCCTCCAGCGGCGGGAGGAGCAGCGGCACCATCTTTGCCCAATCGGGGCGCTCCCCAGGATCTTTAAAAGTTCGCGCCATCGGGCGCGTGTTCCCTGTGCACCCGCAACCATCATCAGCTCTCCCCAGTCGGGGGATCGAGCCTCCAGCGGCGGGAGGAGCAGCGGCACCATCTTTGCCCAATCGGGGCACTCCACAGGATCTTTAAAAGTTCGCGCCATCGGGCGCGTGTTCCCTGTGCACCCGCAACCATCATCAGCTCTCCCCAGTCGGAGGATCGAGCCTCCAGCGGTGGGAGGAGCAGCGGCACCATCTTTGCCCAATCGGGGCGCTCCCCAGGATCTTTAAAAGTTCGCGCCATCGGGCGCGTGTTCCCTGTGCACCCGCCACCATCATTAGCTCTCCCCAGTCGGGGGATCGAGCCTCCAGCGGCGGGAGGAGCAGCGGCACCATCTTTGCCCAATCGGGGCGCTCCCCAGGATCTTTAAAAGTTCGCGCCATCGGGCGCTTTTTCCCTGTGCACCTGCCACCATCATCAGCTCTCCCCAGTCGGGGGATCGAGCCTCCAGTGGCGGAAGGAGCAGCAGCACCATCTTTGCCCAATCGGGGCGCTCCCCAGGATCTTTAAAAGTTTGCGCCATCGGGCGTGTGTTCCCTGTGCACCTGCCACCATCATCAGCTCTCCCCAGTCGGGGGATCGAGCCTCCAGCGGCGGGAGGAGCAGTGGCACCATCTTTGCCCAATCGGGGCGCTCCCCAGGATCTTTAAAAGTTTGCGCCATCGGGCGCGTGTTCCCTGTGCACCCGCCACCATCATCAGCTCTCCCCAGACAGGGGATCGAGCCTCCAGCGGTGGGAGGAGCAGCGGCACCATCTTTGCCCAATCGGGGCGCTCCCCAGGATCTTTAAAAGTTCGCGCCATCGGACGCATGTTCCCTGTGCACCCGCCACCATCATCAGCGCTCCCCAGTCGGGGGATCGAGCCTCCAGCGGCGGGAGGAACAGCGGCACCATCTTTGCCCAATCGGGGCGCTCCCCAGGATCTTTAAAAGTTCGCGCCATCGGGCACGCCCGCGTCTGGCCGGCCCGCGCCTGAGGGCCTTGCCAGAGGGCCTTTTGGCGTGGCCCTTAGGCGTGGACCAAGAGGAAGGACACCCTAAAACTGCTGCCAACCACCCAGATACAGAAGACGTCCACCAACACAAGCTCACCCAGCCACATATAACAACGGAAGTTTGTAAATTTGAACCCCGCACTGCATAAGTAGATCAATCCAACATAGGGGACTGATTACATACTGGAAAGGTACTAAACAGCATAGCCTATATGATCCATTATTATGTTGCTCGTTCAAGGTACCATATAACCTGTTAGAGTATTATCTCTCCATTGCATCATCTCATTTTTATGTTCTTGTCATGGTATCAGTGTATTTAATGTGTCAGAATATTTAATCTGTACCCTTGAGTACCCGCACTATTACAAATCTCCCTACTGTACCATCTCAGTTTTGTATTTTCTCATTATAACTCCTCTTTACTGTAGTGTCTCATTACTGCACCACTCCATTACTGCATTATTGCTTTATTACTGCACCACTCCATTACTGCTTTATTGCTTTATTACTTTATCTCTTTAGTGCAAAATCCCTTTAGCGCACAATTCCTCACTGAATTGTCATCAAAATGGCCCTTCAGTTCAATGCCCTTGTTAGCTTTTACCTCCTTACACACTGGCTTGGAACCTCCCACGCCCTTTATCCATCCCACAGTAATATTCCCATCTTGAATAGCCATGAAAAAAGATGGTCTGGACCCACACACTCCAACCCAGGAAGTGACGCCTACACACGCCGCTCCCACTTGATTCACATAGCGCTCAAGCTATCCAAAACACCCAACCAGGATAAACCTCTGAACTGCCAACCCCTAAAGTGTGCCATCATAAATGTGCGTTCTATACGCAAAAAATGGCCTGTGGTTCTAGACATAATCTCCCTTTATGACCTGGATCTACTTATGATCACGGAAACCTGGCTATCATCTGAGGACAACGTTCTCCTCAACCAACTCCTACCCCCCAACTTCTCTATACACACAAGACATAGAGAAAACAAAAAAGGAGGAGGAGTGCTCATACTCACCAAATCAGACCTGAACTTCCACATAACCGACTCCTCTAGCACAAACAACCTAGACATTCTCTCCATCGCAAACCAGCAATGCTCCATCAACCTGTTGTACAGAACACCGTCTGCTTCTCCAGATGACCTCCCTACCATTATTGACCTAGCGGCCAACACCCTCAATCCCAATAGACCAAATTGGATAATGGGTGATTTCTATCTCCCATCATTACACCAAAACCACGCTACTACTGCCTTCCTTGATGCCATTGAGGACCTGGGATTCAAGCAAATCATCAACAAACCCGCACATATAAAGGGGAATATTCTTGATATGGTGTTTGCTCCCCAGTCGGTCATTGAACAAAACCACGACCTAGCAATATCAGTCGTTGATGTACCCTGGTCGGACCACAAATTGATTAATCTCCAGATACCCATCAGCAATAAGCAACTGCATAGCAGCCAAAATATGAACAGCACATCACGAACGTCCATAAGAAGCTTTTGCCCATTTAACAGGGAACACATCCTGTCTGAGACCCATTCACTCCTCAACAAAACCACGCCTGACCTTGAAGAACTAATCTCCTCCTGGAACTTCAACCTTAATGCCATCTCTCAATGCCTGAACTCCAATAACACAGCAAGGATAAAAAGAAGCTCTGCCCCCTGGTTCTCTCCTGAGCTGCGATCTTCTCTTACTCAGCTACGCAGACTTGAGCACCGATGGCGCCGATCGCTCTCTACTGAAGATCAGTCCGCTTACCGACTCCACCTATCAATGCACCGAAAAGCAATCACAATTAAAATGAAACAATATCACACCGACACTCTAAAGAGATCACTGAACAAGCCACGTGATCTTTTCAACTTGGTCAAATCTCTTTCGAAGGAACCATCTCCCGAACAACACAGTGAGATTCACCCACAAAAACTCGCGGACTACTTGCAATCCAAGATCGTACAGACTGACAAAGTTTCAGCAGACTTGTATCAAGAACCAACCGGCCTAACCCCTCTAAATAAATTTTCCACTCCATCCACTAAATGTATTGAGGATACAATAGCATCTCTCAATACCTCCACAGCACAGACTGACCCTTGCCCAGCTTTTTGGATTAAGGAGCTACGGAGTGAGTTCAGCCCTTTCATCGCGAATCTGATGAACCTCTCCTTCACAACGGGTTCCTTCCCCACAGCACTCAAACAGACTTCCATTAGGCCGCTATTGAAGAACCCCAAACTAGATCCCCAACGGGTCGATTCTTATAGGCCACTAGCTAGTATTCCCCTCCTAGCTAAGATAATTGAGAAAGAGGTACAAAGGCAAATTCAAGATCATATAGATTCTGCAGCTCCTCTAGATCACTGCCAACATGGGTTCAGAGAATATCATGGAGTCGAGACCCTCCTCACTAGCCTTTTCAACAATATCATCACAGGCATTGACAACGTCCGACAAAGTTTTGTGCTCATCTTCTTAGACATCGCCGCGGCGTTCGACTCGGTGAGTCACGAACTCCTCGGTCGATTGAAAGAGAAGGGCGTCTGCAACTCTGCGCTTGAATGGTGCAAGTCTTATCTGGATGGAAGATGGCAATATGTGAAATCCAGAACAGAGGAATCAAAACGCTTCCATCAAAAACAAGGTGTGCCTCAAGGATCCTCGTTGTCTTCTCTCCTATTCAATATATACATGCAACCCATCTGCAATATCATTAGGTCATTTAACATGAACTGTTTGATATATGCTGATGACATACTCTTATACATGCCATTCTCTACAGTTCAATTGGACCTGACACCACTGATAGATTGTTTCAATGCAGTCTCAGAATGGCTCCAATCTCAAAACCTCCGCATTCAACACAAGAAAACGGAGGTGCTTTTCATCGCCAGAGACCCCAACTTTATTCCTCCATCCCATGTAAGGGTCAAGGAAGCTGACTTACAAACTAAAGAAACAATAAAATATCTTGGAGTCACCTTGGACCAACGTCTAGATATGAAACATCACATAAGCAATTTAGTCAAAGCTGTATATTTCAAAATCCGTTCGCTCAGGCATCTGCACTCTCTATTGGACCCAGACGATTTCCAGACTATATATCAAGCACTAATCCTACCACACTTTGACTTTGCAAATGCCATCTTACAAGGTCTCCCTCAATCTACACTGAGCCCATTACAGCTGGCCATGAACGCTGCAGCAAGGGTCCTCTATGGAGCCTCCAGAATTGACCACGTGACTCCTATTCTCAAGCAGCTGCACTGGCTCCCTATCCATGGAAGGATCATCTTTAAAACCCTACTACTCTCATTCAAGGCAATCAATGGTATTTCATCTTCCTCACCCACAGAACTTATCCACACAGTGCCCCCCAACAGATCCAGAAGAGCAAAAGCTGTAAACCTACTAATAACCCCAAAGGCATTGACAAAATGCAACATGACAACGGCAAACAGAGCTTTCAGTTTCTACGTCCCCAAATGCTGGAATGCACTACCATCCGACATTCGGGCCATTGTAGACCTAACTCAGTTCAGGAAGGCACTCAAATACCACCTTTTCCTCCAATACTATTCAGTCAGCAACGAAATCTAGGTATCCCCACCTAAGAAATAACCACATATTTTCCTTATGTTAGTGTTACTCCAATCTTGTTCTGTGTAATTATTTCATGTATATAGTTCACCCCTGTTATCCAAGTTTGTACTCCTGTTCTATGTAAAACCAAACAGCTTGTTGTTATGGACATTGTGTTATAATGTAAACCGCGCTGATACCGAATAGTGCGGTATATAAGAAATTGTAATAAATAATAAATAAATAATAAATGATGAGGCTGGGAGGTGGTCCAAATCTTTAGTAAGGGTGGGGAAGGAACTTTTGTCTATTATCAATGTTTATGGGCCTAATATAGACGACTCCACTTTCTTTTGCAATCTGAATGGTATCATTCAGGAGGACCACGGGGCTCTGATAATCTTTGGAGGTGATTTTAATTTGGTAAGAGACTCCTTGCTGGACAGGAGTCCCGGCAGGGTTGAACGCCCCTCTCGCGCGAGCATCGCACTCTCCGCTCTTTTAGATTCATGCGGGCTGGTTGACATATGGTGATTGCTCCATCCAAACGAGAAGGATTTTTCTTTTTTCTCCCCTGTACATAGTTCTTCATCTCGCATAGATTTTTTTCTGCTCTCTAAGTCCTTGGTCTCTGGCTGTCGTGACGCATCGATTTTAGGCAGGTCGGTCTCGGATCACGCAGCTATAATGGTGTATGTTGTTCTGGAGGATGTAGTGAGGCCTGGTCAGGTGTGGTCTTTTAACCGATCGTGGCTGGCAGAGCCTGCTGTTCAGGAGGAGGTGCGGGCTGACATCGCCTCCTTCTTTAGCTGGAATAGATCGGGCGACACTGCCAGTTGGGCCTGGTGGGAGACCTTCAAGGCCTCAATGCGTGCCGTGATTACTAGTTTTGCAATTAAGGAGGCAAAATGGCGGAAGGCTCAACTATTTACATTGGATACGCAAATTCGAGCTGGAGAAAGGCTGTGGATCTCCCAGCCGAGCCCGGGAATCCTGCTGCGGTTGCAAAGGTTAAGATTCCAATATAATGAAATCCTGAGCTCTAAGGTAGAGCAGATTATGTTAAAGCAGTCTACAAGGTTTCATGTGGAGAGGAATAAAGCTGGAAGGCTTCTTGCGCATACCGTGTGGGGGAAGCAAAGTAAACCTAGAATATCTTCTATTTTAACTAGTAGCCAAGGCTGTTTGACAAAAGATGAGCAGATAGCGGGATAATTCTCTAAATTCTACAGCTCGTTATATGCTTCTGAGTCGAGGGCAGATGATAGTGAGTTTACTAGGTTCGTCAGAAGCCTGGAACGCCCTGTTCTGGAGGAGCGTCAAGCTCTAGACATCGGCAAATCATTCTCGCACGATGAACTCCTCTCGGCAATCAAGGCTATGCCTTCAGGGAAGGCGGCCGGGCCTGACGGTCTCCCTGCTGAATTTTACAAAGTTTTCAGCAAAGAGGTGGCTCCGTTTTTGCTGGAGTACTTTGGAGAACTCGAAAAAGAGTATAGCCACACTGGTAGGTTTGCAGAGGCCACAATAGTGGTGTTGGAAAAACCAGGCAGAGATCCCAGGTATGTTGCGAACTACCGGCCCATCTCACTCCTGAATGCCGACTATAAGGTGTACGCAAGTATTCTAGCGCGCAGACTTGCGTCGGTCATAGGCGATTTGGTTCACCCCGATCAATGTGGGTTTGTACCCGGGAGGTCTACTACAGATAATGCTCGCCTTTTGTGAGGGCGTCGTCGGAATCTAACCCGTATGTCGCTCTCTCATTAGACACGGAGAAGGCGTATGATAGGTTGGAATGGCTGTTTCTGTTTTTCATTCTGCAATGGTTTGGCCTAGGCGAAGGGTTTATAAATAAGGTCAGGGTGTTATACTCTCGTCCGACCGCTAGTATATGTGTCAACGGCATCCTCTCGCGCCCTTTTTCTCTTCATAGAGGAACTAGGCAGGGATGTCCCCTCTCCCCCTTGCTTTTTAATTTGGCTGTGGAGCCTTTGTCTATCGCAGTGCGGCATCAGCCGGATCTTAAGGGGGTCCACATTGAGACTCTGCAAGTAAAGGTGTCCGCGTATGCAGACGATGTGCTCCTTTTCACGCAGCCCGCAGAAGTCCCGACTATTTTGGCCCTGTTTGAGGAGTACTCCAGCGTCTCCGGGTATAAGATAAATTGGACTAAATCTGTGGCATTCCCCCTTAACTGCCTCACCAACTCTGTGGAGATGGCAGCTTTTCCCTTTAAGTGGGAGGCTGGCAATATTATGTATCTCAGAGCATGGTATAATGCCTCGACGGATGTTATGATTCGGAAGAATCTTGAAGAGCTCCTCCTCCTGATCCGGCAGAAATCTTTAGCTTGGTCCCCCCTTCATCTCTCCTGGTGGGGCCGACTAGAGGTCATAAAAATGTCTCTCACTCCAAAGATTAACTATATGCTCGGTATGCTTCCCTTCACTATCCCATTGATATGGTATAAAAAGCTAGAGAATAGTCTTATCACTTTCCTATGGTGTGGCAAACAACCTCGCATTGCCACAAAAAAGTTAAAAGCCGCTAGGGATAAAGGGGGAGTGCATTTCCCTGATTTCTTCTGGTATCACCAGGCCCTTCTGCTTAAGCAAGGTTCCTTGTGGTTAGCATCGGATGACTTTGGACAGAGACCCACTTGGTTAGAAGTAGAGGCTCGGATGGCCACCCCCTGCCCTCTGGCGTATATGTTGGGCTCATCACATCCTGAATGGTCTCTCGTGGGGAGGGTTATTAGAGCCACCCAGGATGCTTTTTCATCTCTGGCAAGGTTGGTGGCCAGGGAAGACCCACCCTCGGGACAGACTCCGTTGTGGTGAAATCCACGGTTCAGGATTCGCGGGCGTATGTTCGCCTGGAAGAAGTGGCAAGAGCGGGGAATCTGGTCGCTTGGACAGCTAGTAGACGCTAATGATTGGAAAGATTTTGAGGCATTGCAGGGGGAGTTCTCCCTACCTAGTTCTTGCTTTTATAAATGGGTCCAGCTTTACTGCATCAAATACACCTCTAAAGATTTCAGAGCTAGCCAAGGGGGGAACTTTGCTCAATGGGCTCCGGGCTACCATTGGCCAGCAGGGGGTCACCTCTAAGATTTATGCACTGTGGAGGGAGCGTACTTCCACTGTCCCTGTTGGTTTGGCCCGGGTCTGGGAGTTTGACGTCTCTCAGTCAATTCCAATTCCAGTGTGGAAAATCCTTTGGGGTCCAGTATCCAAAGTTTCCAGATCGGCTGCGATTACCCAGTCGTTGTACTTTTTCATGCACCGGGCTCTCATTACCCCATCAAAGCTGGCTAAATGTGACCCCGATTCTTCCGGCATGTGTTGGTCTTGCTCGAGGTAAAAAGGTACTTTTTTGCATATGTTTTTTTATTGTCCCCTGGTTCAGAGGTTTTGGAGGCAGGTGTGGGCTAGGATGAAATTGATCTTGCATTTCTCCGCAGAGTTAGAGAGGAGTAGGATCTTTCTGCGGTCTTTGGGCGTATTTTCTGGGGGGGACTATGACAAACATTTTCTATTCAATTTTATGATGGCCATCGCTATTAAGATGATTCTTTGGAAGTGGAAAAATTTTCAGAGCCTGAGCTTGGACGGTTGGTGGAATCTAGTTTGTCATTATTCTAAATTGGAAAAAATCTATAGCAAACTCCACCATCCGGACAAGGAGGAGCTGAACATCCGCAGGTGGTCCCTCTTGGATCAATTTGTAGCCCGAGCTCATGTTGTGTAAGGACGCTCGCCCGGCGGCCCAGCGCCTGTATTGGCCAGCCCGCCTAGTGCGTTGCCGATCGGGGGGTTGGGGTGGGAACCCCTTGCTTCCTCTCCTTCTTTCTTTTACTTTAACCTGACTTTTGTTCATTCCCGGAGAGCCAGGGTGGGTGGTGGGCTGGGGGGGTGGGTGGGAGGTGGGTTATGCTTTGTTGTTTTGTATGGGTTTGTTTTTGTATGCTGCATTGTGGTTGGTTCTGTTGTATGATTTGTAAAAGGTTAAATAAAGAATTTTTTAAAAAAATGTGCGAGGCTGCGGGCCAGGTCCCGCGGCCGCCAGTAACCTGGGCCCGGGCCCGGCCTTGGCCTCCGGCGCATGACAGGGGTGTGGGGGGGAAGGGGGAGGGAGTGCATAGCGGCAGTGATGAGATTGCTCCACGGTGGTGGTGGAGCGATCCTATTGGCTGTGACATTGGTGGGCGGGGGCTGGTATGCCAAGGAGCCGCGTGGCCAGGCCTTTCGGCCTGGCTCCTCAGCAGGGTCGGCAGCGTTCCCGCCTACCCTCCCATGGTGGTTGTAGTTGGGGGTTTCTTGCAGCTGGGTGGGGTGGCGGGGTAGAGAACCCGCGCTCGCCGAGGCGGCGGGGCTTTAACTGATTTAGGAGCAGTGGGGGAAGCGAAGGGCTCCCCGGGGTGGGCGAGACAACCCAGTTGGGGGTCTCGGCCCGGTTTAGGGGTGTAGGGGCCGGTATTTGCTACTAGCATGGAGAGGCAGGCGGCGGGGTTCGGGGGAGGAGAATGCTCCGCTTTGCTACTAAGATGGCGGGTGGGGGCATTGTCCGGTGCCGGGGTGGGGCTATGTTGGGGATGTTGAATATGTTGGCCCATGTTGGGCCGGTTATGGTTATTATTACATGTGTTAAATAAAGCTGCTACCAGAGTTGTACCATGATATAGTCTCCAGGGTGTTTTGTGGGTGAAAATGGGGGAACGTAGGTGTCAGGTGGGAAGGTTGGCTAAAGGAGGCGAGGAGGGCCTCCGGGTTACCAGGGTTACTTGTAAGAGACCAGTTCAACCTATAAACAACTATGTTATCCCTTAGTAGTAAAAATATATACATAAGAAACCAATGCACAATCTCATACTGTAAAAAAGAAACCTTGATATAAATTAGTTACCTCTCATTTCCATTAGAAACTATCTTTAAAGCAAAGGAAATGCCAGATCGGAAGAGGATTAGATGTATGACACTATTTTATTCCTTAAATATCACACTGACACTGTAGGCTCATACAAATTACTAACGATCTATTTAAAATCTGACCCGTCTACAAATTTGTTGCTACAAGACATCATCAAATGTGCAGACATCCCAACTTCTCAAAGTGAACTAAATACAGGAAGGCATAATCGGCATGAGGGAGTATATCACTGTTGCGTGCATTGTGCAATATAACCTATTAAATCGGATAATGATTAGACGTGCTCATACCAAATTACAAAGTCTTAAAAATACACAGTGAATCAAGCAAAAAAGATATTATAATTCATTCCTCACTTGATAAGACGGCACCTTCGTACAATTCACATAGCATCTGAAACACTTCAGAGAAACCGCCGACTCATGCGCAGTTAAAAACAAAGGAGAAGAGAGCGGGAAGGCAAAGGGGCAGACCAGGGCCGGATTTACGTATACGCCATGTACGCCATGGCGTAGGGCCCACAGCCGGCAGGGGCCCACAAAAAAAGAACCAGGTTTTTTTTTTTTCAACTCAATTAAAAAAAAAACCTGGTGGCTGCCGCCGCGGGGCCCCCTCTGCTGCCGCGGGGGCCCCGTCTACAAGCTGGTCCGGTCCGGTCGGGTCCGGTCGGGTCGGGTCGGGTCTCTCTCCCTCCCTCCCTCCCTCCCTCCCTCGCTGCAGGCTGCGAGAGACGCGAAGATAGAGCGTCTCCTCGCGTCTGTGTTAAGCCCGCAGGGGCTGATGGGATTTCCCATCAGTCCCTGCGGGCTTAACACAGACGCGAGGAGACGCTCTCCCTTCGCGTCTCCTGCAGCCTGCAGCGAGGGAGGGAGGGAGAGAGACCCGGCCCGACCGGACCGGACCCGACCAGCTTGTAGACGGGGCCCTCGCGGCAGCAGAGGGGGCCCCGCGGCGGCAGCCACCAGGTTTTTTTTTTAAATTAAATTTTACTTTAGGCCGGGGGGGGGTAGGAGTCCTACCCCCCCCCCCCCGGCCTAAAGTAAAATTTAATTTAAAAAAAAACCTGGTGGCTGCCGCCGCGGGGCCCCCTCTGCTGCCGCGGGGGCCCCGTCTCCAAGCTGGTCGGGTCGGGTCGGGTCCGGTCGGGTCTCTCTCCCTCCCTCCCTCGCTGCAGGCTGAGAGAGACGCGAATATAGAGCGTCTCCTCGCTTCTGTGTTAATTAACACAGACGCGAGGAGACGCTCTCCCTTCGCATCTCCTGCAGCCTGCAGCGAGGGAGGGAGAGAGACCCGACCGGACCCGACCCGACCGGACCGGACCGGACCCGACCAGCTTGTAGACGGGGCCCCCGCGGCAGCAGAGGGGGCCCCGCGGCGGCAGCCACCAGGTTTTTTTTTTTTATTAAATTTTACTTTAGGCCGGGGGGGTTAGGACTGGTAATGGGCTATGGGGGGGGGGGGGAGGACGGGTAATGGGCGGTGGGGGGGGGTTGGTAGGTCTGGTACTGGGCGAGGGGGGGGTAGGACTGGTAATGGGCTATGGGGGGGGTAGGACTGGGAATGGGCGAGGGGGGGGGGTAGGTCTGGACATGGACTGGGGGGGTAGGGCTGGTAATGGGCTATTGGGGGGCTGGGGCTGGAAATGGGCTGGGCTGGGCTGGGCTGGGGGGGGTTAAGGCTAGAGGTGGGCTGATGGGGTTAGGACTGGTAATGGACTGTGGGCTGTTGGGGGGGGCTTAGAACTGGCAATGGGCTTTGGGGGGGTTAAGACTGGTAATGGGCTATGGGCTGATGGGGGCTGTCTGGTAATGGGCTATGGGGGGGGCTAGGACTGGAAATGGGCTGGGGGGTTAAAAGTGGAGGTGGGCTGATGGGGTTAGGACTGGTAATGGGCTGTTGGGGGGGGTTAGAACTGGTAATGGGCTTTGGGGGGTTAAGACTGGTAATGGGCTGTGGGCTGATGGGGGTTGTCTGGTAATGGGCTATGGGGGGCTAGGACTGGAAATGGGCTGGGGGGTTAAAACTGGAGGTGGGATGATGGGGTTAGGACTGGTAATGGGCTGTGGGCTGATGGGGGGGTAGGACTGGCAATGGGCTATGGGGGGCTGACTGGAAATGGGTTGATGGGGTTAGGACTGGAAGTGGGCTGATGGGGGGTTAGGACTGGTAATGGGTTATAGGGGGGGCTTAAACTGAAAATGGGGTGATGGGGGGTTAAGGACTGAAAATGGGGTGATGGGGGTTAAGGACTGTAAGTGGGGTGATGGGGGGGCTAGGACTGGTATTGGGTTGGGGGGTTGCTAGGACTGGAAATGGGCTGATGGATGGCTAGGACTGGAAATGGGCTGATGCAGGGACTAGAAGGGAATGGATGCTGGGTGAGGCTGGAACTAGAAGGGAGCTGATGTTGGGGGAGGATTAGAATGGGATGGGGCTGGAAGAGTAAAATGGAGAAGGGAAAAATATTTTGTGTGGGAGGGATAAAAAATCTACAATTGGCCGGGTATTGGGAGAGTAAGTGGGGATTGAGGATGGAGGGGTAAAATTTGAGTGGATGAAATAGGAATGAGGAAAGAGCAAAAGGAGAAAGATTAGTATGTTAAAGCAGATGTAGAGAGAGAATGGAAAAAAATCTAGAAGAGAGAAGAAAGGACAAATGGACAGCAGACGATGGAGAGTTAGCAGAAGACACGAAGAAACCAGAAGAAAGTGGCTGGAGCAATTGCAGCTGAAAAAAATGCACAAAAGGTAGAAAAATATCTCTTTATTTTGAATTTATTAATTGGAATATGTCAGCTCTGGTAAATGTGCATCATTAACATCTGCGCTTTGTTTAGTACAAGAGCAAATTAATGTATAGTTTTATTTCTACAGTGTTGTACATTCCAAGTTTGGCTTTTGGGATTCCCAGTTTAATTATTGTCTTCCTATTTCTAAATTGTGATTACTTGTTTGGTGATGGTCTATGTTCTGCATGTGTAACTGAGCTGAGGTGTTCTGTTTATATAATTCCTATTTGACATTGCCACTTGTTCTCTTTCCCCAGTAGGTCATGTATTGTTGTTCTCTGAAATGTATTGGTTTAATATTTGCAGTGTTGCCTTTTGATTGGTAGAGTATGGTGCTTTGTGAGTCCTGGTAGTGCTGTTAGGATACGGCGGGTTTACTATGGGCAGTGTTTGTAGTAGTTTCCTAATGTGTCTGGCAGTTGGCACTGGATTATAGTAATGTAGAAATCTTTTAGTCTTTCTTTATCCATACACTCATTAAGAGGCACGTTTACTAAAAGTTAGTATATGGTAACATTATGCAAATATTTATGCAAATGAGGCCCCTTATGCAAATGAGGTCCGCACCCCCCTTGGGCCGCCCCTGCTGGGGGCCCACAATTTTTGTTGGCGTAGGGCCTCACTCAAGGTAAATCCGGCCCTGGGGCAGACCAAGGGGTGGGGCCAAAACTTGGAGGATTGAAGGAGCGACCAAAACCTACTGCAGGGATCAGTCTATGAACCATTAAATAACACAAGCTCATAGTCTACAGGAAAAATCATAATTGCAAGGCAAATGTGAGCAAAAAACCCCAATTAAAAACCGCATGTAATTATAAATTATAATATAAAGTATTTAAATGCCAAAAAATGATCACACCATTTTTGAAGTAATAAGCAATACAGTAGCCTGAAAATGGGGGCATACCCACCGTCTAAACAAGGGGATGAAGACTAAAAATCACACCTAAAAACAAACTAATTACAACCACCATCTAAAAGTGGCGGATACCTAAATAGATATATACAACCCAAAAGTAAAACCATACGAATGAACTACATAAAACATGGAATGCGGACAGCGAAAGCCATACTACAATACTTAGGAATATCATGCACTAAACTCATGTGTGGTTACGATTGCTAACTAAAGATGGCAGATGACCAATTAAATATATAACAAGAAAACATGTTACAAAAAATAGGACTATCACTCGCTACACCATCATAAACCACAAATATGAATGGGTGCCTACCCAATAATAAAAAATTGAAAATTGTATATATAAAAAATTAAAAATAAATAAATAAAGAGATAATAAATTAAAAAAGAGATAAAATAAATTAAGAAAGAAATTTAAAAAGGAATTAAAAAACAAACTACTAAAAGAATATGTGTGGATAATATATAGTTGTTATGTTACAAATGAATTAATGATGGAGGGGTAAAAGGTACACTGAGAAAGGACAAGGCCATAGTGGAGAAACTGAATTAATTTTTTTATTCAGTGCAGTATTTACTGAAGAAGATGTAGGAAACTTCCCCATGCCAGAAATGATATTTAAAGGTGATGTATCAGAGGAATTGAAACAAATCTCGATAAATTGGGAAGATGTAATACAGTTAATTGATAAACTAAAGAACAGCAAATTACCTAGACCAGATGGCATTCATCCCAATGTGCTTAAAGAACTGAAATATGAGATTGCAGAACTACTATTAGTAATCTGTGACCTATCATTAAAATCATCTGTAGTACCCGAAGATTGGAGAGTGGCCAATGTAACACCAATTTTTAAAAAGAGTTCCAGGGATAATCTGGGAAACTACAGACCGGTGAGCCTGTTGTCCATACCAGGAAAAACAGTAGAAAGCATATAAAAAACACAATTACAAAACGTAGATAGTCGTGGTTTAATGTCAGAAAGCCAACATGGATTTAGCCAAGGAAAATTTTATCTTACTAATCTGTTATATTTTTTTGAAGGTATGATGGGGTCTATAGAATGTTACCTGCCCCTCTCCAAAGAGAGTATCAACAGTCCCCTTTAAGAGAGTCTGCATCCCAGAGTTCAGGGCTGGGAAGTTGTTACAGGGAGAGGATAAGAACCCAGCAGGCTGCAGGAGGGAGAGATGCCTGTGGAACCAGAAATTCTAAAGCAAGCCATGCAAAGGAGTTCTGAGGAAGCAACTTTAACTGGGGCTGGAGGAAGGGCTGGGAGAACCAGCTTGTGGAAGTTTAACATTCTGGGAGAGTAGTAAAGCTGATTTATTTTTTTCTGCTGTCTGTCCTGGATTTTGCTTTGTGGAGGTTTAACAAGCTTGGACAGAATAAAAAGCTGATTTTGTTTTCCCTGAACTGCTGTCTGGCCTTTGTTTTAAAGAAAACCCCTTCCCATCATGTGCCACACCACATGCCACACTACCACAGAAGGTGTCAATAAACAGATAAATAAAGGCGAGCCAGTTGATATAGTATAACTCGATTTTTAGTATGCATTTGACAAAGTTCATCATGGGAAACTCTTGGAGAAATTAAAAAAGTCATGGATTAGGAGGCAATGTACTACTGTGAATCAGGAACTAGTTAAAAGATAGAAAACAGAGAAGGGCTATATGGCCAATTTGCTCAATGCAGAATGGTGAGTAGTGGGGTACCCCAGGGATCTGTGCTGGTCCCGCTGCTTTTAAACATATTTATAAATGACCTGGAAATGGGAATAACAAGTGAAGTGATCAAATTTGCAGGTGACTCAAAATTATTTAAAGTTGTTAAAACAGAAGTGAATTGTAAACAATTGCAAGAGGACCTTGATAAATTGGGAGACTGAGTATCCAAATGGCATAAGAAATTTAAGTGGACAAGTGCAAAGTTATGCACTTAGGGAAGAACAACACAAACTACGGTTACATGATGTAAGGTTCCATGTAGGGAAGGTATAACTCCAGCATTGAATATTCAAGGTTAAGGGTCAGCGCAGACAGCTATGCACCACAGCGGCGCATAGCCATCATAATTCAATATCGGATCTTTAATGTCCATTTCTAATGTCATTTGATCAATCTCAATAAATCTTTGTTTTCAAACACTTCCAAAAATACAAATTTGTCACTTATCACCACTCTGCAGTGATCATCCAATGACGCGAACAAACGCCTCTACTTTGAAAACACCTCCAACCCCAGCTAGTGGTTTCACCACTCCTTCATGGCTTCCTCAGGGAGATTGTTGCGCATCATGTCTCAGAACTAATGGTGTCAGGCCAGATTCTGGTCGTCATATCTTAAAAAGGATATAGCAGAATTAGAAAAAATAGAGACAAATGACAAAAATGATAAAGGAGATTGAAGGATACACTTATGAAGCTTAAAAAGTTAGAACTTTTCAATTTAGAAAAGAGACAGCTGAGGGGAGATATGATAGAGGTTTATAAAATAATGAATGGAGTGGAACAGTAAATGTAGATTGGTTGTCTTCTCCATGAAAAAGTAGATAGATTAAGGAACACGGAATGAAGCTACAATGTAGCATATTTAAGACTAATTGGAGAAAATATTTTTTCACTCAAAATGTTATCAAACTCTGGAATTTGTTATTGGAGGACATATTAAAAGCTGTTAGTGTAATTGGATTTAGAAGAGTTTTGGACAAGTTCCCGGGGGAAAGTCATTAAACCATTATTAAAGAAGACCAGGGAAATCTATTGCTTACCTATGGGACAAGCATCATGGAATCTGCATACCTTTTGGGAACCTGACAGGTACCTGTGATCTGGATTGGCCACTGTTGGAAACAGGATACTGGTCTTGACGGACCCTTGGTCTGACCCAGTATGGCATTTCTTATGTTCTTATGAACCTCAACAAAGCAAGTGCTAGAAATGTTCAGTAGCTGCACAGAGCAAGTAGGCCTCAACTCTATCCTCTGTTAGGATGAGGGGCCATCTGCCTACTGGAATATGGCCCATGGCAGCGGCATGGCCCCCGAGGTGAAGCTGCAACATCATGTTGTCAGTATGTGAAACCCCTATTTTGCATGCCCCACCCCTGCTGTATTCTGCTGCTTCCAACTCTGGCTGAAGCCCAGAGCACATTTCCTATCCCCCGATACATCCACAGCACACAACACCAACAGCCCTCTAAAATCTATCTACTGCATATGCAGATGTGAACAGCAGTCCATCAGGACAGCTGTTGGTATGTCTGTGGATGCTTTCACATTGTCCCAGTAGGGTCACTCCTGTGCTTCAGGCTCTGGTTTTGGGGATGTCAGGCTGATATGTTGCACTGCCATAGCAGTTGCACCATGTAGACCCTCCTCCCTGGTGGCCTACACAGGTGCCTAGATATTCTGCTATCATTGCATGTTTGTCTTTTTTTCTTCAATTGTAGTTGTCCTATTTGTGCCCTTCCTATTTCCTAACACTAGATTACAAACCACACATTCACAATATTCTAGCAAAGTGGGTACAACTATCATCTGGTCAGAGGCATCTGTTAGTTGCACCCATGCTAGTGGCGTATTTGTGTCACTATTGTGTGACTAGTGTGGCCACCCCAGCCACATGCCATGTCCCCGCCCACTCTGTCTACTCTCTGCCTTAAGCCTGCCTATTCACATGCTGGTTGGGTAGCGCAGCATTTTTAGTGCAGTCGCCTTTGGGCCATGCACTTCTTGCTGCCATTGTGACCAAACCGCATGTTATCTGCGCCCTAAGCCTCCCTCTACTAGCTACCACGCTTTAGTAAACATGCCCCATAGCTATTAACATAACATCAGCACTGAATGCTGGCACATATGTGTTTAAAGTTAGACCTGTGATTTAGAAGACCTAATTTTCACTGTATAACCTATCCATTTAGTGACTGTATATATAAATTCCAGGTTCTGCATTCACTCCTCCTCAAAGCTGGTTGTGCTAGAGCTCATTTATAGAAGGAATGAGTCTTCGGAGGAGCGTTTTGTGGAGAATTCAACCATTTTATTCCATATCAGGGCTAGAGGCATCAGGTCACTGGGCCACCAGGAAGTTGAGGTCCGATGGGAACTCCAAATTGGGCTAGTGAGCCCTTTAATTTAATGGAATTTGACACATGAAGAGCACTTTGGTGGTAGGAATTCTTCATGCATTGCTACACCCCAGAATGCAAAAGGTTCTAGCTCTAGTAATGTGTGAAAAATGCCATGCAAACTTTAGTTAAGGATGTAAATGAGGCAAGAGCTCAGCTGTAACTCTTCGCTAACTTTCAAGGAAACATGTGGAGCCCAATTCAGCAAGGGATATGTCCAGGCCATCGGAATGGCCTCGAGCAGGATGGGCCCATTAGGACCCGATTCTGCACCACGGGAGCAAGGCAGCCCCGCTGGTGCAGGATCAGGACCATGTAGACAGCCCGGCATGCCCCTGCATCACAGCAGGGATGTCCTCCCCACTGCTCAATCTGCCTGCTGCCTTGGCCCCCCATTTCTCCACCACCCGATGCCAATAGGGGTAGCAAAGACTCGGAACAGGCGAATGGGGACTCCCCCTGCTCTCCACTGGGATGCTGACCATTTGATCTGGAGGGGCGACCAGCAAGATTCTATTCAAAACCATTCAGCAGAGACTACAACCATACCTGGAACGAGAACTGCCTGAAGTGCAAGCAGGGTTCAGGAAAGGGCGAGGAACAAAAGACATTATCGCAAATGTGAGATGGATCCTTGAAAAGACAAAAGAATGCCAAAAAGGATATCCATATGTGTTTTATTGACTACAGCAAGCCTTTTGACTGTGTAAACCATGAGAAACTCTGGGCCACATTAAGAAGCATGGGTATACCAGAGCACCTGATCGTTCTCTTGCACAACCTTTACTTTGATCACGAAGCAACAGTTCGAACCGAACTAAGAGAAAGAGAATGGTTTAAAATTAGCAAAGGTGTACAACAAGGCTTCATACTTTCCCCCTACCTCTTTAATTTATATGCAGAACAAATCATCAGAGAAGTAGGAATGTATGAAGACAATCGAGGTGTGAAAATTGGTGGAAAACTCATCAACAACCTTCGCTATGCTGATGATAGCACATTACTAGCTGAAAGTGAAGATGATTTGAAACATTTGCTTCTCAAGATCAAGGAATATAGTCTTAAAATGAGTCTGCACCTTAACGTTAAGAAGACAAAGATCCTGACAACTGGCAAAATCAATAAGGTCATCATTGATGGAGAAGAAATTGAAATAGTTGACAGCTTTAACTTACTTGGATCAACAATCAATAAAGAATGAACCAGAAGTCAAGAAATCTGAAGATGTATTGCTTTTGGTAGAATATTTATTTATTTATTATTTATTATTTATTTATTTTATTTATTTAACATTTCTTCTATACCGCGCTATTATAATCAGTATCAGAATGGCTACGAAGGACCTAGACAAGATTATCAAAAGCAGAGATGTCTCTCTCAATGCACAGATTTGACTCATCCAGGACATGGTATTTTTTATAACATCATATGGATGTGAAAGTTGAACAGTGAAAAAGATAAACAGGAAGAAAATTGATGCCTTTGAATTATGGTGCTGGCGAAGAATACTGTGTATATCATGGACTGCCCGAAGAACAAACTAGTCAGTACTAGAGGAGATCAAACCTAAGCTTTCCTTAGAAGCTCAGATGACAAGACTTCGACTTTCATATTTTGGACACATAATACAAAGAATGAGATCATTGGAGAAAGACATAATGCTTGGCAATGTAGAAGGTCACCATAAAAGAGGAAGGCTGACAAAGAGATGTATTGATACAATAGCAGCAGCTATGGATACCATCCTATCAACCATGAGCCACTTGGCTGAAGACCGAACAAAGTTTAGGTCAGCTATCCAGAGGGTCACAAGAAGTCGACACCAACTCAACAGCACTTAAAAACAACAACAATCTCCCGGCAATCCCTAGACATACAGGGCCATCACCAAAATTGGCCATGTATGTCCGTGGGTCAGCCCACCCATGCTCCACCTACTCTCTGCCCCTGTGCTACCCATGTCCCCCCAGCATGCATAGCGGCTCTGTACATGCTATGGTGCCGGAAGGTAGAATCGGCTGAGGGTGGATAGTGGGGTTGGACATCCCATCGCCTTACAGAATCGGGGTCATACTAACCTTTGCTGGTTAGTAAATGAGCCCCTGGTCAGACTTCGGTCAAAATTACAAATTATTCAGGAGTTAAGCATGGTTCAAAAGAGGTGAAAATGCTAAGTACTACTGCATGTACGTATTATCGTTCTAAAATATAGAATACATGATTACTTTGAAGGACCACCCAGAACATGGCTAAAGCACATCCCCTTGAGATATTTGCATGCTGCCATCTATCTACTGTATATATAGATCTATATATATATATATATATATATATATATATATATATATATATAGTAGCAGTGAGAGTATGTGAGTACCCCAGTGCCATGTATGCCTAATAGCACAAAATACTAGTAGTAAGAACCATAGGAGAAGTTCTTGATGCCATCCCAAAAGAATGAACAATTGATTTAATCATGTGCTTTTCAAAGTCCTTCTCATCACCTACAAGTGACCTAAGCTAAAAAGACTTTTCTTAAGGGAGAAAATTTTGAAAACTCCTCAATTTTACAAAGCTTTTACAGAAATTTTACAAAATCATCTCTATGTATAAATAGCAACATTTGCATGCATACCTATTCAAATAGTGTGAATGTCAACACTATATACAGATTTCAAGGTGGTGTGTTTTGGGCATGGAGGGCCAAAAATCTAGATGTATATTCTCCATTTTATAAAAATGTCCATATTAGCTTTTACACCTGCCCTTTGCACACCAAGTGCCAAGTTGAAGGAGCTGATGCAAAGGAAAACAACCCCCCCCCCCCAGCATCCCTGGCAGCATCACTACCCAACCTAACCCTCCTGAACCCCCTAGACACCAATCTGGACATTCCAAAACCCACTCACCTGCACCATCTTAACTATACCCCAGAAATGCCTAAATACAGATTACATAACATTTGATGCTAACATTCCATTTGCCAATGTAGCATGTTATAACCCTAGGATATATTATAAGACCCCCTTTTCAATCTACAGTATAAAGCACATTTTACATATCTAAAGAGGATAAGTTTACCATAGGGCAGGTCAAAGCACACCAAAAGCCCAGGTGCTTACTTGTCTTTATAAAATACAGCATAAGTGGCAAAGAACATACCTTGAATCAAGATGTGATTGCTTACATCAGCCCTAGAGTTTGTGTAAATGACCGCATCTGTTTTTGCAGGTACAGTACATGCATAAATCATTATATTCTATAATCCAGGGCTCGAGAAAGCCCAGGCACCAGGTCACCATGGCAAACAGAAATTTATACCTGGCGCCTGGGATTTGCTTTCTCCCCTCCCCCTCCCCAATCATAGGCAGAAAACCCCTTTTATTCTGTCCACGCTGATCTGATCTACTGCAGACAGAACAGGAGGGATCTTTGCCACAACAGGGTCTTAGATGCAGTAGGCGGGGCACGGCCTGAGGGAAACAAGAGAACAGACCCCCAACAAATGCAGCACCAGAGCCCTGAACGCCGATACTATCCATAACCATAAAGACCAGCCAGCCAGAAGCAAGACCGAAAGACCCGGTACCAGCAATTTCACAATCAACAACTCAGCTCACGATAAGGTTTGATAACTCATAGTAAAACAAGGTGTCCGGACATAAGACTCGATTATCATACAGCCTCTTATTAGCATGTATTAGCATGTATAGCCACTTTGCCTTTACAAAGTCTAACCACTCAGCATGTAACAATATTTCTGCTTAATGCCAGGTAGCGTGCATAGTAAAAGTGCATGCTATCTCCATACACCCTTGTCTCAGCCTTAGAGCAGACTTCCTCTAATTGACCCCGCCAGCAACTTGTTACCATTACCTCCACTAACCTTGCTGCTCCTTGTTGCCATATAGCAACAATATTGCTAACTTACGTCAGCCATTACTGTCAGCTATACAATTACTACTATTGCTATACACTGTTACTATTGTTGCCAATATTTCTCAGTGCCAACACTCCCTACCACTATCTCAACCCAATATTGCTATCTGTACATTGTTATTATTGCTGCTAATATTCTCCTTGCCAGTGCTGCCAGTATTACTGACAGTATTCTCCTTGCCAGTACTGCCAATATTGCCACCACTCAGCTAATACTGTTATTTGTACATTGCTACTATTGTTGCCAGTATTCTCCGTCAGCATTCTCTGCCATTTTTGCTGCCAGTGCTCCTCCCTCTCCCTTGATACACAATGATTTCCTTAAAGATGCACACATTCATAACTCTCGCCATCACCTATCTCCTCCTTGCTCTACCTGGATACTCAAACGCCTTCAACAGCGGCCAAAACTCTATACCAATATTAAGGAACAACTGGAAGAGATGGTCAAACAAGGCCCAAACACACCCAACAAACCCCATCCATACACCCCACCCACATCTACTCCACATCGCCCTCCAACTTACTAAAAATCCTCAGCCCAAGCAACAGCACCAACGACCACTGAGATGCGCCCTCATCAACATCAGATCCATCCACACAAAATGGCCATTGATCACCGATCTTATAACATCGCATGACCTTGACATCCTGATGATCACAGAAACCTGGCTATCTGACTGCGACAACGTCATCCTCAACCAGATGCTACCCTCCGAATTCTCAATCTACACGTGCCACAGGACCAACCAAAGAGGAGGTGGAGTACTCACCATCGCAAAAAGCCATCTACAATTTCAGATGTCCAACAATATCAGCACAACCCACCTAAACACGTTAACTATATCAAACAACGAACACACAATCAATGTAGTCTACAGAGCTCCTACAACGTCATCTGATGATCTGTCAACATTAGTCGACCTGGCCTGCAACACAGAAAAACCACGAACATCGAGTTGGATATTAGGAGACTTCAACCTCCCCTCCCTACATGACACGCAAATCGCAGCATTTCTGGAGGCGCTTGATGACCTTGGATACAACCAGATAGTCAGAGAACCTACTCATGTTAAGGGAAATACACTTGACCTGATCTTTGTCCCACAAACATCCATGGAAGCAGACCCCAATTATGCACTATCCGTAACACCAGTACCCTGGTCTGACCACAGCTTGATCATATTCCAAATACCCAACTCCCTTAATTCTCTTAACTCTAACATCACCCCCTCCAAACCAACAGCTAGGAGGTTCCGCTCCTTTGATAAAGAAGATGTACTTAAGAATATCTTCCCAATGCTACACACCTCTAAACATGAACTGGATGACCTAATCAACACCTGGGATAACACCCTCAGATCCAGCTCTCAACTACCGAACATGACAAAAAGGTCCAATTATCGAACCCATGTAGCTTGGTATTCTAACGAACTAAGAGCATCTCTCCTCTATCTTCGCAGACTCGAGAAGCGATGGCGACGATCCCGTTCTACTGAAGCCTATACAGCTTACTACTCGCACCTAAGAAAGCATCGCCAAGAAATAGCGGATAGAAGGAAACAATTCCATACAAATCTCCTGAAACAATCGGTAAACAAACACCATGATCTCTTCAATATTGTAAAAACACTGGCAAGGGAACCAACCCCTCAACATACACAAACAATACACCCTCAAGACTACGCTAACTACCTAAAATCAAAAATGATGCAAACAGTCAAGAACCTCTGCACCACTGGATCAACTAGCATATCCAAGCTGCCACAATCATCCACACTGACCAAGTTCGACACTATATCATCCAAGGATATTGAGAACACTATTGCCTCAATCAACGCTACCACTGCTCCAAATGATCCATGCCCAGCAGCCTGGATAAGAGAGCTCAGATGTGAAGTAAGCTTCTTCCTAAACAAAATCCTAGAACAATCATTTGCATCTGGAATTTTTCCTCAGAGCCTAAAACAAACCTACATTAGGCCATTACTGAAGAACAATAAACTGGACCCACTAAGAGTAGAATCGTACAGACCAATATCCAGCATCCCATTGTTAGCCAAAATAATTGAAAAGGTGGTCCAACGCCAAATACAGCAACACATAGACACTGAAGCTCCGCTTGATCTGGCCCAACATGGCTTTAGGGAATCTCATGGAGTAGAGACCCTCTTCATCACTCTCTTCAATACATTAATCACTGGAATAGATAATATCTGGCAAGGCTTCATCCTTATATTCATGGACATCTCGGCTGCATTCGACTCAGTAAATCATCAAATACTTATTGATCACCTTAAGGAAAAAGGAATACATGACTCCGCACTGAACTGGTGTAAATCATACCTGTCTAACCGATGGCAACAGGTAAGGATTGGCGAAACAACATCAGAACCATTTCTGCAAGAGCAGGGTGTACCGCAAGGCTCCTCACTTTCAGCATTAATGTTCAACATATACATGCAACCTATCTGTGACCTCATCCGTTCTTTTAACGTTACCTGCTTAGCCTATGCAGACGACATTCTCCTATACATGCCATTCTCCATCAACCATCCTGATTTTACACCACTGGTGAAATGCTTCGAGGCAGTAGAGGATTGGCTCCTCACACAGAACTTACGAATCAACCATAGTAAGACCGATGTTATGTTTATCACGAAGAACCAAAACTTCACACCCCCTGCTGTAATACATTAAAGGTAAAGGACAAGGAATTGACAGTAAAACCTACTATACGATACCTAGGCATCACCCTTGACCAGCGTCTCAATATGAAAACTCACATAAAAAATACAACAAAACTAATATATCACAAGATACGTACACTACGCCACTTACGACCTCTACTGGAACCCACAGATTTCAGAACCATCTACCAAGCCCTGGTGATGCCACACCTCGATTTCACAAATGCAATTCTATACGGTCTCCCACAATCAACTTTAAATCCTCTCCAATTGGCAATGATTACTGCCGCCAGAGTACTCGAAGGAATATCAAAGGCAGACCACATAATTCCAATCCTAAAAAGGCTCCACTGGCTACCGATCAATGCCAGAATCCAACATAAGATCATAATCACCACTTTAAAAGCCTTAAACAATCAAGCACCCTCAACCATCACTGACCTATTACACACCCAGACCCCCAATAGAACCAGAAGATCAGCAGCAATAAATACCTTAACTGTCCCGAAAGAAACAGTCAGATGCACTAAGGAAACATCCATAAGAGCCTTTAGCATTCATGCCCCAGTAGCATGGAATGCCCTCCCACCAGAACATAAGAACATAAGATATGCCATACTGGGTCAGACCAAGGTCCATCAAGCCCAGTATTCTGTTTCCAACAGTGGCCAATCTAGGTCATACGTACCTAGCAGTTTCCCCAAGGGACACAGGTTCCACAATGCTTGTATTGGTTCAAGCATTGATATCCTGGGTCCCTTCTTAATAATGGTTTATGGACCTTTCCTCCAGGAACTTGTCCAAACCTTTTTTAAACCCAGCTACACTAACAGCCTTTACTACATCCTCCGGTAACAAATTCCAGAGTTTGATTACACGTTGAGTGAAAAAATATTTTCTTTTATTAGTCTTAAATAGTTTACCCTGTAGCTTCATTGCATGTCCCCTAGTCTTTCTATATTCTGATAAGGTAAACAATCGATCTACGTTTACCCGTTCCACTCCGTTCATTAATTTATAGACTTCTATCATATCTCCCCTCAGCCGTCTCTTTTCCAGGTTAAAGAGCCCCAACCTTTTTAGCCTTTCTTCATAGGAGTAGCCTTCCATCCCCTTTACCATTTTGGTGGCTCTTCTCTGAACCTTTTCTAAAATCGCTATATCCTTTTTAAGATACGGCGACCAGAATTGCACACAATATTCAAGGTGCGGTCTCACCATGGAACGATATAGAGGCATTATAATATCTTTTGTTTTATTTTCCATTCCTTTCCTTATCATACCTAGCATTCTATTTGCTCTCTTGGCCGCCGCTGCACACTGGGCCGAGGGTTTTAACATGGTATCCAAAAGGACGCCTAAATCTTTTTCTTGGGTGGTGGTTCCTAATGTGGAACCTTGCATCGTGTAACCATAGTTTGGGTTGTTCTTCCCTAGGTGCATAACCTTGCACTTCTCCACATTAAATTTCATCTGCCATTTTGATGCCCAGTCTTCCAATTTATCAAGATCCTCTTGCAATTTTCCACAATCCTCCTGGGTTTTAACAACTTTAAATAGTTTTGTGTCATCAGCAAATTTGATAACCTCACTCGTTATTCCACTTTCCAGGTCATTTATGAATATGTCAAAAAGCAGCGGACCCAGCACAGATCCCTGGGGTACACCACTATTCACCTTTCTCCATTGGGAAAATTGGCCATTTAGCCCTACCCTCTGCTTTCTATCTTTTAACCAGTTCCTGATCCACAGTAGTACACTGCCTCCTATCCCATGACTCTTTAGTTTTGCCAAAAGTCTCTCATGAGGGACCTTGTCAAAGGCTTTCTGAAAGTCCAGATACACAATATCAACCGACTCACCTTTGTCCACCTGTTTATTCACTCCTTCAAAAAAACATAACAGATTAGTAAGACAAGATCTTCCTTGTCTAAAGCCATGTTGGCTGTCTCCCATTAGGTCATGACTATCTATATGCTGAGTAATTTTATTCTTTATGATGGTTTCTACCATTTTTCCCGGTACTGATGTCAGGCTCACCGGTCTGTAGTTTCCCGGATCACCCCTCAAACCCTTTTTAAAAATTGGTGTTACATTGGCGATCCTCCAATCCTCAGGTATTAGAGATGATTTTAATGATAGTTCACAGATTACTGATAGCAGGTCTGCAATCTCAAATTTCAGTTCTTTCAACACCCTTGGATGTATACCATCCAGCCCAGGTGATTTGCTACTCTTCAGTTTATCTAATAGTTGTAAGACATCTTCCCGATGTATCGATATTTCCTTCAATTCTTCCACACCTTTAAATACCACTTCAGTCGTGGGTAACATCCCTACATCTTCCTCAGTAAAGACCGAAGCAAAGAATTCATTCAGTCTCTCCGCTATCGCCTTGTCGCCTCTTAGTGCTCCTTTAACCCCTTTATCATCTAATGGACCAACTGACTCTCTCACGGGTTTTTTGCTACGAATGTACTTGAAAAGGTCTTTATTTCGCGTTTTTGCTTCCGCAGCAAGCTTCTTCTCAAATTCTCTCTTTGCCTGCCTTATCAATGCCTTGCATTTGACTTGCCAGTGCTTGTGCTGTTTCCAGGTTTCATCATTTGGCTCTTTTTTCCATTTCTTGAAAGATGCTTTTTTGGCAACAACAGCCTCTCTGACCTCAGCTTTAAACCATGCTGGCAATTTTTTAGACTTCCTTCCACTTTTCTTAAAGCGTGGAATACAGCTGGTCTGGGCTTCCAAGATAGTATTTTTCAACAACACCCAAGCTTGATGTACGTCTTTAACCTTTGCAACTGCTCCTTTTAGTTTTTTCTTAACTGTTTTCCTTATTCTATCATAGTCTCCCTTTCGAAAGTTAAAGGGTAGTACTGTGGATTTCCTTACTATCCCTCCTCCACTAATTAAATCAAAGGCGATCATGCTATGATCACTATTGCCAAGTGGCCCCAACACCCTTATCTCTTGCACTACATCTGGTGTTCCACTAAGGACTAGGTCTAATATTGCTTCCCCTCTGGTCGGTTCATGAACCAGCTGCTCCAAGAAGCAGTCATTTATTTCATCTAGGAACTTTATCTCCCTAGCATGTCCTGTTGTGACACTGACCCAGTCGATGCCGGGGTAATTGAAATCACCCATTATTATTACTGCACTGTAATTTTTGCTAGCTTCCTTGATTTCTTTGAGCATTTCATCATCCATTTGTTCATTCTGGCCAGGCGGACGATAGTACACCCCCACTGCCATCGCCTTCCCCTTTTTACATGGAATTTCAATCCATAGAGATTCTACAGCAAATTTTGTTTCTTGCAAATCTTTAATCCTTTCTGATTCAATGCCCTCTCTAACATAGAGCGCAACCCCTCCACCAATTTGATCAGCTCTATCATTTCGATATAGTTTGTACCCAGGTATCACAGTGTCCCACTGGTTGTCCTCCTTCCACCATGTCTCTGATATTCCAATCATATCTAACCTCTCATTTAGTGCTATATATTCTAACTCTCCCATCTTGTTTTGTAGACTTCTAGCATTTGCATACAAGCATTTTAGAGACTGTATTTTATTCATATTAATTTGGCTATTGGTAGACATGGGTAATTTGGGATCTTTAAGTTCTGTCTGCTCCATACTCGAGGGCATTTGGGCTACTTTACTCTTTTTTGGAACCTCTCTGCTTTTTGTAGTATCCTTCAAGGATACATTCTTCCGAACCATGCGCTCTTGGGCGACTGTCGGCTTTCCCCTATTATCTAGTTTAAAAGCTGCTCTATCTCCTTTTTAAAGGTTAATGCCAGCAGCCTGGTTCCATCCCGGTTAAGGTGAAGCCCATCCCTTCGGAAAAGCCCCTCCTTTCCCCAGAATGTTCCCCAGTTCCTAACAAATCCGAACCCCTCACCAGCCTAACACAATTCAGGAGAAAACTCAAGCACTACCTATTCTCAAGTTACTTTCCAGTATAAATTTTCCTAAGAGAAATAGTCACACCATGCACTGATCCAGAGAATTTCTACTGTGAATAGCTGTAAATAGTTTGCCCTGTTTCCTCCAAGTTCTTAAACCCGTTACTTGTAAAATGCACTACAGTTACCCTGTATGTATATGCTCTGTTCCATGTAAACCGCGCTGATGGTAATAGTGCGGTATATAAGAAATGTTAAATAAATAAAATAAATAAATAAATAAACAGCTTGCATATCGGATCCCTGCAGGCTGTCTGATGCGTCTAAGCCCCAATTGTGGCAAACATCGCTCCTCTTCTGCCCGCAAGAGATCAGATCCCCATGGGCAGACCAGAGGGGAAGCCCAGGGCATCAGAGAACTGCGAGGATCAGAGCTTTCATTAAAAAAAGACTGGGAGAGAAGAAGAGCAAATTTAAAAGGGTGGTACCTTTGAGTTCCCTGTAAACCGCCTTAATTCCATTAATAAAGCGGTATATAAAACATAAAAATAAATAAATATAACCTATCAATCCGGAGACAGATCACACTGAAGTTCTCAGTGCTCATCATGCAGGTACAAGGCATGATGATGTTTCCCAACATCAGGTCCCTCTTCCTCATAGCCTGTATGTTGGAAAGGCATCCTTAGCTGTGCCAGATATGCCTTCTAGGAGATACTCGAGAAGGCAAATTTATGGTTTCAAGTGGAGAAGGTTTGCTGTGTAGTGTGGTAGTAAAGCTCCAGATCCTTTTTCCTGTCCCATACAAAATAGCTTGAACACTTTTCACATTTTTTTGAGTCAAGCTTGAAAACAAACTTGATAAAGGTTCATCTTAGCGCATAGCAAAAACTAGATAAAGATAGGACAGCCGTCCAGATAGTGCTTCTGAATATCAGGATCACTGTGGTTTTGCTGGTTACAGGTCCTGCTAACCTGTTAAACCCTTTTGAATATCCCCCCCCTCCCGCTCCACCCCACTCCACCCATAGCTGTCTATTTGTATATCTTATACCGAATATGAGAAAAGGTTTTTGCATTGAAGAATAATATGCATATTGATCCCTGCATTAAGATTGGCAGTAATCAAAGCTCTTATTTCCAGACATAAAATGCTTTTTAACTCACAGAAATGGCTTTCATAATTTATTTATTTAACAGTTTTTTTTTAAATGCTTTATCATTTCAGTCAAAGTGGTTTCCATTGTAACTTCAATTGGTAAGGTACATTAAACAATGACATTGATAACTTGGATTTTTCTGAGACAATGGAGGATTAAGTGACTTGCCCAAGGCCACAAGACCTGCTAGTGGGAATGGAACCCTGCTCTCCAAGCCAGTGCTCTAACCATTAGGCTACTCCTCCACTCTCTGTAAGTGGTAGATTTCATAAGAATAAATAGTAATTGACAGCTGGAGTTACCAACATGCTCTCCTGTATTAGCGCACTGAGAGAGAGAGCTATTATGGTGTACTGCCGTTAACGAGTGTTATTTTACCATTAATGCATATTACTAGTACCAATGAATAAAATGGGGCCTGAGGTAAAATAGTGCATGTTGCAGTGAGTGAAATAACACAAACCTTATTAACTGTAGCCCTAAAGCTGTTAACGAGCATTATTAGTAACTATGTCCCATTGCATAAAATGAGATCCATGGTAAAATAATGGGCATTAAAGACATTAGTGCATAATACAGTAACACTCATTAGTTAAAACTTGTCAAAGGATATGAATATTTGCAGTTCTGTAAATACAAATAATGATGTAAGAAAAGTAAACAATAAATACTGTATTTCCATGCTAAATTGAAACAATTTGAACTGTATTTAAAACTGCAAATCTAGTACCATGTGGATTAGCAATGCCATTTGCTTAAATGACAATAATAGGAGTCATTAAATAAAAGTCATCTTGAAATATTTTACTGTAGTATAATAAATAACACTACCCGTTTAAATGTGGTATCGTTTCATGTTTTAACATAATCATTATCTTTTCCCCACTGGCAAATTATATTTCATGTTTTAGCTTGTTCCTTGACTTTTTAAACTTAAACATGGCAGTTTTTGCAGTGGTTTTCTATCTACATGGCTAGAGGTAGTTTGTTATGTTATTGCTAGAAAGACAAGAAAGAGGAAAGGAAAAAAAGAGAGGTAATAATAGAAATGTTTAAAATTGGAGCACAAAAGAAACAATATAACAGAGAAAGGAAACTAATATTGTGACTGTAGTTATTTGTATGAAAAGACTGCAGCGTTCATTCTGCCTCTATTGAAGATTACTGGCACTACTCCATTTTTAATTAATTTTTAATAATGTATAATAATCGGAGTGGCACTAGTCTGTGTGCAGAATTAGAATTCCTCAGATAGAAAAAAATATATTTGTGCAGAGTTTTATGAGCAAAGTTGACCTGAGGCTTCCTAAGGCTGATTGAGAAATTGCATTGAAAGTAAACACTTAACCCTTTCCCTTGTTGTTTGACTCATAGCAAAATCTTAAAGCTTTTATGGTGTGGTATACCAAGAAAACAATAATAGAAAAAACACTAAACCATTACAAGAATAGGTGTCTCATCTTTTTCATAATTAGACTTGTAGGATTTGCTTTGGTTCTTCAGTCTATCTATCTTGGTGCCTGAGCGGGGGCTCTGACTCTGATCACATTCCACTGTAGAACATACATAAGTGACAAAGCAAAAATATGCAGGAATACAAATATATAATTGCAGGGTTAGAGAAAGGCAATAGGACAGGGAGGCCAACAAGAACAGGACAGCCACAGATGGAGAGGTAGAAGGGAAAGAGAGCGGCTGTAGGCCCTAGGGAGGAGAAGAATGAGCGCTGAGTCTGAACCATGGAGAGAGGGGGATAGAGTGTTGTCATCAAATTAAGAAAATAGAGGCCCAGTATCCTCCCCTTAATTTCCAATAGCTTGCTACTACTGATATTTCAAATATAAATGAAACATTATATTTTAATATTATAGCAAGGCCCCAAGACAGGTACAAGTGAAGTACTCTTTAAAATGCATTGTGCCCCCTGCCCCCTACCTTTTAGTATTCCCCTCCTCCCTCTACCAAGATTTTTCCCACAGTGAAACATTTTTTTTTTTTGCAAGAACTCACAGGAAAGAGGGGAGTCTGGTTTGAATAAAAAGGAGATAGAGCAGTGCCACTGCTATTACCCATCTGCCTGATTGACAGAAGGAAGTTTCTCACCTATTTTGCAAGACACAAGGCACAAACCGAGGCAAAGTGAACATTTTCTGAGAGATTCTGGTGTGCAGCAGAGCAGTGACCCTGGCTCAGAGATCTGAGCAATTTGCAGATAGTGGTCTGTGACAATCTTCTCGAGACTAGGACCCAGCAGCGAAGCACGAGGCCATCATAGAGGCTGTTACCGAGCTGCAGTAAAATGCAATATCTTACTAGAGCAAAATTTACAATGTGAGTCACTAACCTGGGATATCTCAGTACTGAGGTTTAATGACTCGTACAATAAATTTTATTTTGTGTTGCTCCAACTGGGAACATTGTGTATTCCTGGCCATAACAACACTAATGTAGTGGCACCAAGTTGAACTGCTATCTCTTAAAGGACTGGTGCTGTAAAACAGATCCCCCATTATTATTCTCCAATAATCTCTACTCCCTGAAACCCATCACTTAATACTCCCCACTCTCAACCTCCACACCCCTAGTACCTACTAGGAGTCTACTGGGTACGTAGTGGTGCAGGAACAATCTCTGGTCAGTCATGCTACATCAACAACCATCTTCAAAATGGCCACTTTAGTCATCTAGCAGCTGCCTTGCAATTATACTGCTATTAGGTCAAGCTGCCAAATAAGGAAGTGTTCCAGCTTGAACCCTTAGCAGTACTGCCATGAGACTCCTGCTAGGGGTATGAGATGGCCATTTTGATGATGGAAGCTTCCAGGGCAGGTGTGACTGGTGATCGCTTCTGTCCCCTTCTCGGTAGGTGCCAGGGGGATCAGGGGTAGAGTATTGAAAAGGCTTTTTCAGGGTGGGGGTAACTAAGAATGGGATACATAGGTGTTGGGAGTAATTTTCTTCAGCATCAATTCATTTAAGAAGCTCCGTGGGAGCAACAGGCCTGATGATCCCGAAGGGGAAAGATAATGCCATTTCAAAGGCGGCATCATTTTTCCATGAACAACACAGCTTGCAGTGTTAAACACTAGTTGTATTATTCATTTTGCATAATAATGACCTTACATGCCTTTTCATGCTTTGCAATTTATTACTTTATTTGTGTTGCTGTAAAAATTTGTACATTAAGGAGGTCATTTTATAAAGTTATTCCAGTACATTTGTGACCTTTTATTGGTACAAAAGTATAAATTTGGCATGAAGGTGCTTGCTTTGCTAGTAGAGGTAACTGGGGATGTAGTCTGGATGGAATTTTCACCTACATGTGTACTTTATAAAATTGATTTGCTTGCGCACTTGTATAAAGTGTGTTTAATCATTTACACTTGCTCATGAACAGGTGTAAGAAATTGTGCCTACATTCAAGGCACATTTTCTGCCACATATGTTGGTATTTTAAAGGGACAAATAGACGCCTACATGTCTTTATAATTAGTGCCTTTCTAGGCGTTTCTGTAGGTATCTATCCATACAGGCCGATGAGTAAATAATGCAACACATAGGTACAAGTATCACTGCTGCACATGCAGAGAAGCGACTGATGCATGCGTAAATAGAAAATAAATATGCGCACACAGCAACGCCAAGTGTATTCAAATAATATGCAATTGAGCTGAACATATTAAAATGAAATGCTAATAAGGTCTGTGCTGATGCAGAGAATCACGTAGAGGATTACATAACCAGGCGTAAAGTTCAGGAGCGCCATTATCTCTATACTGTGGCGGCGCGCTGCCTTGTTAGGCGGTTGCCTAGTGGGGCACGCCGGTCATCACTCTTCTTTTAGTGCTCCAACCTATTAGCTGAGGCCCTTTTAATGTAGTTGTGGCTTGCTTTGCAAGCAATACGAGTGGATGAGGGTCACAGGACAATTTGTGAAATTGATTTTTATTTTTCTTTGCGGAGTCAATTTTGACAAATGACCTTGATAAGGCTAACAAAAATAACAAACTGAAAACAGGATAATTTCTCCAGTAAACTTTCTCAGTAAAACACTTTCCAAGTAGTTTTCTCCACTCTTGTTAACTTTGACTTCTTCAGTTTAACAAACCAGCATAACACTGTTAACTGCACAGTTCACAAAAAGTTAAACTTCAGTAAGACAGTCTTGGACTCTGGTATTCTCAGCTGATGCAGACTAGGGTACAGATCATGTGCTGCCTCTTAGTTTAAAACCCACAGCCTTCTTAACCTGGCTTTAACAATGGTAAAACTGGCTGCTTTCAAACACGAGGTTTCTATCTTTTTGTCTGCCCTTCTCCTTGGCATTAATTGACACCAGCATTCATTATCTTCTTACCCTGTCTCATACAGCCTTCCATAAAAGCTTTAAACATTGCTTACACAAAGCCCACATTCCATTGACTCTTCTGAGGACATTGGACTATCTGGATAAAGCTCCACTTCCATCTCCTCCTGTGTGCTGTAAGGCTCAGGGCTTGAGGCACGTTCTGGAACGCTCAGCTGCACTTCCTTTAAAAGTTTAAAAAGCTTTCCCCATTTAAGATTCCTGCTCCCCTTTTTAACTGGGTCAGAACCTCTTGCCCTTCTTTCCCTTAACAACTCAACTTCAGGAAATATATGAGTTGCTTGGCTGGCAGAAACCCTCCTTTTATCAGGCTTTCTGTACTGTCTGTTTAAGGGCCCAGGACTTGAGCGGCTGTCTTCAGAATCAGACGTATAGTTCTGAATTCTTCCCCAGCTCCTTTCTTGCCCACAGCCTTGACACTTGCCTTGGGAGTTGTGGCTGGTCCCCTTTGAACCACCAGGTCTCGCAGCCTTGTAATGCTGTCTCTTCCCCTGGTCTCTCTGGACTCTCTGCCTCTCCTCGTGGCTTCTTTCCTGCAGTCTTTCCTGCCCTCTGGCCGGTTCTCTCTGCAGTCTTTCCTGTGCTCTGGGCGTCCTTCTCTGTCCTCCTTCCTGTTCCTGCTCTCATCCTCCTTCTGCCTCACTTGCTGAGTGACGCAGCTTAAATGTTCTGTAGCTTGTTTCCTTCTCTGGCCCCGCCCTCTTTCTCCCTGCAACTGCTCTGGAGGCTGGGTGTGGCTTCAGGCTAGCTCTGCTAGTGTGTGCTTTAGTTTCTCTTTCTGTCTGGGAGCTATACTTTGGTGAGCCCATCCCCCGTTTATGAAAAAAAAACTCTTTTTTTTCAGTTTTAAAGGGCTGTGCTGCCTGTGCATCACCACATATCCCCCCCCTTAAACTATTACCAGCTGGCGCCCCAACCCGCGCACAGCTGGTAATCCTAGATAGGGCATCCGCGTTGGTATGCAGCTTCCCGGCCCTATGCTGTATCCGGAAATCAAATTCCTGGAGGGCCATATACCAGCGCGTCAAATGCGCATTACTGTCCTTCATTTTGTTTAGCCACTGCAATGGGGCGTGATCAGTTACCAACAGAAACCTCCGTCCGGTTAAATAAAAACGTAATGCCATCAGAGCCCACCTTATTGCAAGGCATTTGCGCTCGATCGTTTAATATTTCCTCTCCGGAGGGGTAAGCTTACGGCTCAAAAACATCACGGGATGTTCTGTCCCCTCGTGTTTCTGTGACATCACCGCTCCAAGGCCCGTTTCCGAAGCATCGGTTTGGACGATAAAAGGTTGGTTAAAATCCACCCCGCGCAAAACCGGTGCTTCACACAACTTTTCCTTTAACACTTTAAAGGCCTGTTCCGCGATCCCAGACCACTGCAACTGTGTAGGGGCATTCTTTTTAAGCATCTTGGTAAGAGCAGCACTCTCAGTCGCGAAATGCGGGATAAAACGGCGGTAATAGCCGATTAGACCCAAAAAGCTCCGAAGTTGCTTCTTCGTCTGCGGCTTCGGGAACGTCTTAACGCTCTCTACTTTATCCAGGAGCGGCTTTACTATACCATGGCCGACTAAGTGACCCAAATATTTTACCTCAGTCGCGCCAAACATGCATTTAGCTGGGTTTAGCATGAGACCTGCTTGCCTCATCGCCTCCAAAACAGCCTTGACCCGAACCAAATGTCATCCATAGCTCGCGGTGGGATGATCAATGTCATCCATATACGCTGTCGCGTAAGACTGGTGTGGGCGGAGGACCATGTCAATTAACCGTTGACACGTCACTGCGGCCCCATGAAGACCAAAGGACATCCGGCGAAATTGGAATAGTCCAATTGGAGAACTAAACGCGGTCTTTTGGCGAGATTCCCTGGTGAGGGGAATCTGCCAATACCCTTTGGTCATGTCTAATGTGGTTAAATAAGTGGCCCGGCCTAAACGATCCAACAGTTCCTCTATTCGAGGCATAGGGTAGGTGTCAAACCTGGAGATGTCATTTACCTTACGAAAATTTTATTTTATTTATTTTATTTAGCAAACACTTGTATACCGCTACTTCCAGCGATCAGAAGCGGTTTGATTGAAGTCTTTGGGATATGTCACAAAATCAAGACAGGAAGAATGGGGCATAGATAGAAAGAAGAGGGGTAATACACAGCACACATCTCAGGGTCTAGATATAGCCCTCCATTAGGTATCATTCATATGTACAAAAGCGATTCTCCTTTAACTATTTACATTTGACAAACAGCTATTTGTTTCTTTTCAACTTGTTGGATTCACAGCTGGCCATAGTGGCAGTTGAATAGGTGAGTTTTTAATTTTTTTCTGAAATCGAGTAGGTCTTTTGTTGCTCTCATCTCATGCGGTAGGTTGTTCCATAAAGTGGGGGCAGAGAAGGAGAATGCTCTGCGGCCAGTACTGGATTTTACATGTCTGATGCTGTTTGGAACTATAAGTGTGTCTTCTCTTATGGTAATGACCCATCAGGTTTTGGCACTAAAACTATAGGGTTGTTCCAGGGGCTTTTAGACTCCTCGATTATCCCCATCTTCAACATTTCCTGGACCTGCCTTATGACCTCCGCATGCTTTGCCTCAGGGAGTCTGTAGGGACGTTGGCGGACTACTTCGCCATACGGGGTGACTATCTCGTGTGCCACCAGGTTTGTCTCCCCTGGTAAAGGAGTAAGGACATCCAAGAACCCATTTAGCAATTTGGACATTGCCTCCCGCTGAGCCCATGAGAGATCCTCTCCCATCCTGAGTACCTGCTCTGCTTTACCATCCACGAGCTGTGGGCCTAAGTCCTCCTCCTCTCTCTCCACACAACTGGCCATCAAGCCTTTCATCTCGGCCTTTCCCATAGAGCCAAAGCCACCCGAACCCCGGGCAGTAGGGGTTAACTCATCCACCTCTTCTATGGGTGGGAACTCTACCCGCTCACAAATAAATTGGGCAATACGATCCCCCACACTTACCCTTAAATCCTCCCGTCCAAAATTAAATAAGAGTACTTTTATGGATCCCCGATAATCCGGATCAACGACCCCTGCCCCCACGTCAATAAAATTTTTAAGAGCCATGCCCGAGCGAGGCGCAATTCGGCCATAGCAGCCAGGCGGTATTTCCACCTGGATGCCCATCTCAACTAGGGCCTTCCCCTGTCGTGGTACGACAATGTCCACAGCACTGCAGAGATCAACCCCTGCAGCCCGTTCTGTCGCCCGTTTAGGCACCTTAGCCTCCGGGGTGGTCCTATAGACTCTAAGTATGAACTTAGGCTTTGGGTCAAAATTTTCCCTCTGGGACTCTTTCTTCCCTCCCTGTTTACCCGTGGTTCCAAATAAAGGAGCGGGTAGAAAGCTGGCTCTTCCCCTCCTGGGAATGTTTTTTGAGGGGGTGATTGGGTTCCCCTGGAAAGATGTCCCTGGCACCGGGTCTTCCTGAGGGCTACTTTCTTTTTCTAAGGGCTTACAACCCGTGCGGGTAGTTATCATACCTTTTCTACTTTCCTTTAGCCTGGGGTCAGCAACCTTTCCTATCTGGGGTAAGGTTTTCTCCCTGGCTGCGGTATCTTCAGCAGCCCTATTTCCTCTTAGCCTGGGGTCAGCAACCTTTCCTATCTGGGGTAAGGTTTTCTCCCTGGCTAAATTACCTGCCTGTGAAAAGGTAGCTGGTTGGTTGGCTTCGCCCTGCAACTCTTCAGCTAAACCTTTCCTGAACTGTGGCCAGTCACGGCCCAGGACTACCTCATGTGGAAGCTTGGGTACTATGGCCACCTCCATCTGTTTTTTCAGGCCTACTCCCTCTATTACCACAGACTGCATGGGGTAGGTAGAAGCGGCGCCATGGACACAGCATATCCTAATATGATTCCCAGAGGTCAGTGGCGAGGGTTTGTCTTTCGCCTCTATTTGCTGCCACAGCATCTGAGAAATCATTGATTGGTCTGCCCCTGAGTCCAATAATGCCTCCGTTGGGATCCCTTCTACCTGCATCCTTAACAGGAACCCTTCTCCTGCATCTCTGTGCTGGGTTGTTATCAAGGCCTTTTTGGCTCTACAGTCCCTCTTTAAATGACCAGCTTCTCCACACGAGAAACATTTCCTCTGCATATTATATCCTTTATACACCTTTACATTTTCCTCTGCAAATCCCTCAAGCTTGGCCTTCCTTTCTAGAGACTCCAGTTTGTCCTTTTTAAAAACACCCTCTTTCTCTGGGCTTAATTTATTAGCCTCTAGAAAGCGGTCAGTCAATGCAATGGCTTCCCGAGTGTTTTTGCAATCCTGGAGGACTAGGAAGGTTTGCACGCTGCTTGGTACAGACTCCATGTATTGCTCTAGGATTATCATATCTAAAATAGATTCCACATCCTTCACTTCTGGCATAAGCCACTTGTACACCAAGCTTTTCACTCGGTGATACAATGCCTGAGGTGTCTCACCTGACCTCAGCTTACATGAGCGTAACAGCCTGCGATAGACCGCCGGATTTAAACCTAAGCGATCTTTCACAGCTTGCTTTACCTCGTCATAACTCGTAATTAAACTAGCAGGCATGGCTCTGTAGGCTGCTAAGGCTTCGCCCGTGAGAGAAGCAGCGAATCTTAGCGCCCACTGTTCTTTTGGCCACTTGGCTAAGAGAGCTATTCTCTCGAAAGCCTCGATGTAATCATCCACATCATCATCTTTCGTGAGGCGCCCACCCGAGAAAGTCCCAGTACCTGGCCAGTCCCACCCCTGGAAACCTGCCCCTGCACCTGGCACAGTCCTTGCAGCTTCTTCTTTTTTTCCTTGGGTTGCCAGCCAGCTGGACATCACCTCGATGAGCGGTGCTTGTTGAGACTGGAATAACGCCTTTGCCTGCTCCAGGCTCTGTGCGGACATCTCTCGCTGTTTGGCAATCTGGCCAGCCGCCCAGTCCAGGATGTCGCGTGACTCCATGGCTCCGCTTTCCTATGGAGAGAACAGAAGACACAAACACCAAGTGCGGAACCTCTTCTATTTCCCCCTGCCTTGGTGATTACTCCCCCACAGCCACCCTCTTACACCAGTGATGTCCAGAAATAACCCTCCAGCCTACGAGTTACCTGGTTCTGGTGCAGAGTCTCACTTTGTCAACTCCGTTGATCCGGAATCCAGCTCCACTGCCACTCCGGATTTTCCCTTCTGCTCCGCAGACCTGGGGTGCTGACACAGCTGCTCCTGGGGATTCTCTCCTCCGCCCAAGGTCAGGATCACCTCTCTGGCATGCCAACTTGACTCCAACGTGAAAAATCCAACTACTACGCCACCTGTGGCGGCGCCACAACCTGTTAGGCGGTTGCCTAGTGGGGCGCGCCGGTCATCACTCTTCTTTTAGTGCTCCAACCTATTAGCTGAGGCCCTTTTAATGTAGTTGTGGCTTGCTTTGCAAGCAATATGAGTGGATGAGGGTCACAGGACAATTTGTGAAATAAATTGATTTTTATTTTTCTTTGCGGAGTCAATTTTGACAAATGACCTTGATAAGGCTAACAAAAATAACAAACTGAAAACAGGATATTTTCTCCAGTAAACTTTCTCAGTAAAACACTTTCCAAGTAGTTTTCTCCACTCTTGTTAACTTTGACTTCTTCAGTTTAACAAACCAGCATAACACTGTTAACTGCACAGTTCACCAAAAGTTAAACTTCAGTAAGACAGTCTTGGACTCTGGTATTCTCAGCTGATGCAGACTAGGGTACAAATCATGTGCTGCCTCTTAGTTTAAAACCCACAGCCTTCTTAACCTGGCTTTAACAATGGTAAAACTGGCTGCTTTCAAACACGAGGTTTCTATCTTTTTGTCTGCCCTTCTCCTTGGCATTAATTGACACCAGCATTCATTATCTTCTTACCCTGTCTCATACAGCCTTCCATAAAAGCTTTAAACATTGCTTACACAAAGCCTACATTCCATTGACTCTTCTGAGGACATTGGACTATCTGGATAAAGCTCCACTTCCATCTCCTCTTGTGTGCTGTAAGGCTCAGGGCTTGGGGCACGTTCTGGAACGCTCAGCTGCACTTCCTTTAAAAGTTTAAAAAGCTTTCCCCATTTAAGATTCCTGCTCCCCTTTTTAACTGGGTCAGAACCTCTTGCCCTTCTTTCCCTTAACAACTCAACTTCAGGAAATATATGAGTTGCTTGGCTGGCAGAAACCCTCCTTTTATCAGGCTTTCTGTACTGTCTGTTTAAGGGCCCAGGACTTGGGCTGCTGTCTTCAGAATCAGACGTGTAGTTCTTAATTCTTCCCCAGCTCCTTTCTTGCCCACAGCCTTGACACTTGCCTTGGGAGTTGTGGCTGGTCCCCTTTGAACCACCAGGTCTCGCAGCCTTGTAATGCTGTCTCTTCCCCTGGTCTCTCTGGACTCTCTGCCTCTCCTCGTGGCTTCTTTCCTGCAGTCTTTCCTGCCCTCTGGCCGGTTCTCTCTGCAGTCTTTCCTGTGCTCTGGGCTTCCTTCTCTGCCCTCCTTCCTGTTCCTGCTCTCGTCCTCCTTCTGCCTCACTTGCTGAGTGACGCAGCTTAAATGTTCTGTAGCTTGTTTCCTTCTCTGGCCCCGCCCTCTTTCTCCCTGCAACTGCTCTGGAGGCTGGGTGTGGCTTCAGGCTAGCTCTGCTAGTGTGTGCTTTAGTTTCTCTTTCTGTCTGGGAGCTATACTTTGGTGAGCCCATCCCCCGTTTATGAAAAAAAACCTCTTGTTTTTCAGTTTTAAAGGGCTGTGCTGCCTGTGCATCACCACAATACCTCAATGCTCTATCTCTATGACTTAAAATTCCTGCACGTGTAGGGAAAGACTGCTTCAGCGAAAGTATCGGTGAACAGTTACCTTCAGCATAAAAACCTTCTGCATGAATCTTTCAGCGCATAAGGGGAAGTTTGACATTCAAGAAGAAATGCCTTTTGCTTCTTATCCTTGTGGGTTCTTTGAACTCCTTTATATCATTCTCCATTTCCTGTTATGTCTCCTTGTGATTTAATAAAAAAAATGTTTTGGGGCAAGAATAGTGTTGATTATTATGGGATGGGCACTATCAGGCTGTTACTGGCTGTGCTAATGAAGAAAGAACCTGCGCCTGCGTATGTGCACATGGCCACCTGTAGTGCATCTATTGTTTGTGCTTGCATTGGCTGACCTCCTTTTTAAACCGAAGTTTTGGGCATTTCTCATTTGCCCCTTGTGGTATATTGGAGCTGAGGTTTTGCACTATCGGCGCACTATGGAAACGCATACACAGCTAATAGCATGCAACTTCAGTACCTGCTTTCTGCAAGTGGGACATTTTCACAGTGTGAAGGCACTGAAGGGGCGAATAGGGCTTAGAGTGATGGGCAGCAAAGATCGCACAGCACCAGCACTGGCTCCAGAAAAATCCTGCTGCCATGATCGTGACCGTAGCCCTGAGAACAGAAAAATGTCATAGCTGTGAATGCAATGCTGGCCCTTTAAGGCAGTGCTGGCTCCAGAAAAATGCCACGACCATGGCAGTGGCAGTACAAAAAATGCTGAAAACATGACTGTGACCCTAACAGCAGAAAAATGCTATGGCAGTGAATGCAATTGTGGTCCTGTCAGGTAAACGGCGGCAGCAGAAAAATGCCGCAGCCTGCACATTCTGAGTCACTCACAACAGCCAGCGTTGATTATAGCATTCAGTTCCGGCGACACTGAAATGCACACCGGAAGTGAATGATTTAAGCATCACTGGCTGCTGTTGCTGGTGCTGACAAGAATTTTTTTGTCCCTGAAAAAAACAGGGGTTATTACATAGGGGAAGAGAGAAGGGATAGGGAGAAACAGCGTTGATGCTAGACTGGGGGAGGAGGGATAGAGAATCTTTTGCTGCCAGGCAGGGCCGGATTTACCTTGAGTGAGGCCCTACGCCAACAAAAATTGTGGGCCCCCAGCAGGGGCGGCCCAAGGGGGGTGCGGGGCCTCATTTGCATAAGGGGCCTCATTTGCATAAATATTTGCATAATGTTACCATATACTAACTTTTAGTAAACGTGCCTCTTAATGAGTGTATGGATAAAGAAAGACTAAAAAATTTCTACATTACTATAATCCAGTGCCAACTGCCAGACACATTAGGAACTACTACAAACACTGCCCATTTAGAACCCATAGCAAACCCACCGTATCCTAACAGCACTACCAGGACTCACAAAGCACCATACTCTACCAATCAAAAGGCAACACTGCAAATATTAAACCAATACATTTCAGAGAACAACAATACATGACCTACTGGGGAAAGAGAACAAGTGGCAATGTCAAATAGGAATTATATAAACAGAACACCTCAGCTCAGTTACACATGCAGAACATAGACCATCACCAAACAAGTAATCACAATTTAGAAACAGGAAGACAATAATTAAACTGGGAATCCCAAAAGCCAAACTTGGAATGTACAACACTGTAGAAATAAAACTTAACATTAATTTGCTCTTGTACTAAACAAAGCGCAGATGTTAATGATGCACATTTACCAGAGCTGACATATTCCAATTAATAAATTCAAAATAAAGAGATATTTTTCTACCTTTTGTGCATTTTTTTCAGCTGCAATTGCTCCAGCCACTTTCTTCTGGTTTCTTCGTGTCTTCTGCTAACTCTCCATCGTCTGCTGTCCATTTGTCCTTTCTTCTCTCCTAGTTTTTTTCCATTCTCTCTCTACATCTGCTTTAACATACTAATCTTTCTCCTTTTGCTCTTTCCTCATTCCTATTTCATCCACTCAAATTTTACCCCTCCATCCTCAATCCCCACTTACTCTCCCAATACCCGGCCAATTATAGATTTTTTATCCCTCCCACACAAAATATTTTTCCCTTCTCCATTTTACTCTTCCAGCCCCATCCCATTCTAATCCTCCCCCAACATCAGCTCCTTTCTAGTTCCAGCCTCCAGTCCTAACCCCCCATCACCCCATTTTCAGTTTAAGCCCCCCCTATAACCCATTACCAGTCCTAACCCCCCATCAGCCCACTTCCAGTCCTAACCCCATCAACACATTTCCAGTCAGCCCCCCATAGAGAAAACTGCAGCCAATCTGAGCACTTTTCAAATCATTTAGAATCCCTTCAGCAAAGGCTCCAACGATCCTGTGAGCAGTGAGTGACAATCAGCTGTGCCTACTTAGTTGGGAACTGTGTGTGAGAGAAAACTGCAGCCAATCTGAGCACTTTTCAAATCATTTAGAATCCCTTCAGCAAAGGCTCCAACGATCCTGTGAGCAGTGAGTGACAATCAGCTGTGCCTACTTAGTTGGGAACTGTGTGTGAGAGAAAACTGCAGCCAATCTGAGCACTTTTCAAATCATTTAGAATCCCTTCAGCAAAGGCTCCAACGATCCTGTGAGCAGTGAGTGACAATCAGCTGTGCCTACTTAGTTGGGAACTGTGTGTGAGAGAAAACTGCAGCCAATCTGAGCACTTTTCAAATCATTTAGAATCCCTTCAGCAAAGGCTCCAACGATCCTGTGAGCAGTGAGTGACAATCAGCTGTGCCTACTTAGTTGGGAACTGTGTGTGAGAGAAAACTGCAGCCAATCTGAGCACTTTTCAAATCATTTAGAATCCCTTCAGCAAAGGCTCCAACGATCCTGTGAGCAGTGAGTGACAATCAGCTGTGCCTACTTAGTTGGGAACTGTGTGTGAGAGAAAACTGCAGCCAATCTGAGCACTTTTCAAATCATTTAGAATCCCTTCAGCAAAGGCTCCAACGATCCTGTGAGCAGTGAGTGACAATCAGCTGTGCCTACTTAGTTGGGAACTGTGTGTGAGAGAAAACTGCAGCCAATCTGAGCACTTTTCAAATCATTTAGAATCCCTTCAGCAAAGGCTCCAACGATCCTGTGAGCAGTGAGTGACAATCAGCTGTGCCTACTTAGTTGGGAACTGTGTGTGAGAGAAAACTGCAGCCAATCTGAGCACTTTTCAAATCATTTAGAATCCCTTCAGCAAAGGCTCCAACGATCCTGTGAGCAGTGAGTGACAATCAGCTGTGCCTACTTAGTTGGGAACTGTGTGTGAGAGAAAACTGCAGCCAATCTGAGCACTTTTCAAATCATTTAGAATCCCTTCAGCAAAGGCTCCAACGATCCTGTGAGCAGTGAGTGACAATCAGCTGTGCCTACTTAGTTGGGAACTGTGTGTGAGAGAAAACTGCAGCCAATCTGAGCACTTTTCAAATCATTTAGAATCCCTTCAGCAAAGGCTCCAACGATCCTGTGAGCAGTGAGTGACAATCAGCTGTGCCTACTTAGTTGGGAACTGTGTGTGAGAGAAAACTGCAGCCAATCTGAGCACTTTTCAAATCATTTAGAATCCCTTCAGCAAAGGCTCCAACGATCCTGTGAGCAGTGAGTGACAATCAGCTGTGCCTACTTAGTTGGGAACTGTGTGTGAGAGAAAACTGCAGCCAATCTGAGCACTTTTCAAATCATTTAGAATCCCTTCAGCAAAGGCTCCAACGATCCTGTGAGCAGTGAGTGACAATCAGCTGTGCCTACTTAGTTGGGAACTGTGTGTGAGAGAAAACTGCAGCCAATCTGAGCACTTTTCAAATCATTTAAAATCCCTTCAGCAATGGCGCGCCCGTGCCTTGCGGGCCCGCGCCTGAGGGCCTCGCAAGAGGGCCCTTTGGCGTGGCCCTTAGGCGGTGGACCGTGCGAGACCCACTATCTGCTGCTATATGCTCATTCTGTTCAGCGATATGCTGTTTGTAGTTAATGTAAGGTAATGTAATGTAAGTTATGTACTGTGTTCCCTGTTTGTACTCCTAGTGTTTTGTTGTGATGTAATGATAATGCAATGTATGTTTCCCTCACCTTTGTTTAACTTTGTGCTGTATTAACCGCTTTGATTGAAGGAAAAGGCGGGATACAAAACATGTTAAATAAATAAAATAAATAAATAAATAGCCCATTGCCAGTCCTAACCCCCCCATCAGTCCACAGCCCATTACCAGTCCTAACCCCATCAGCCCACCTCCAGTCTTAACCCCCCAGCCCCTTTCCAGTCCTAGCCCCCCCATAGCCCATTACCAGACAGCCCCCATCAGCCCACAGCCCATTACCAGTCTTAACCCCCCCCAAAGCCCATTACCAGTTCTAAACCCCCCCAACAGCCCATTACCAGTCCTAACACCATCAGCCCACCTCCAGTCTTAACCCCCCAGCCCATTTCCAGTCCTAGCCCCCCCATAGCCCAACCAGACAGCCCCCATCAGCCCACAGCCCATTACCAGTCTTAACCCCCCCAAAGCCCATTACCAGTTCTAACCCCCCAACAGCCCACAGCCCATTACCAGTCCTAACCTCATCAGCCCACCTCCAGCCTTAATCCCCCAACCCATTTCCAGTCCCAGCCCCAGCCCCCCCAATAGCCCATTACCAGTCCTACCCCCCTCCCCGTCGGCCTAAAGTAAAATTTAATTTTAAAAAAAACCCTGCTGGCTGCCGCCGCGGGGCCCCCTCTGCTGCCGCGGCAGCATGGACTGACCCGCGGGGGCCCCCTCTGCAATGTCGGTCGGTCCCTCCCTCCCTCCGTGCAGGCTGTGAGAGGCGCGAAGGCAGACTGTCTCCCTCGCGTCTCTGTTAAGCCCGCAGGGGCTGATGGGAAATTTCCCATCAGCCCCTGCGGGCTTAACAGAGACGCGAGGGAGACAGTCTCCCTTTGCGTGTCTCACAGCCTGCATGGAAGGAGGGAGGCACGGAGGGAGGGATCGAGCTTGCAGAGGGGGCCCCCACAGGTCAGTCTATGCTGCCGCGGCAGCAGAGGGGGCCCCGCGGCGGCAGCCAGCAGGTTTTTTTTTTAATTTTATTTTTAAAAAAAAAGCCTAACTTGTTCATTTTTGTGGGCCCTTGCCAGCTGTGGGCCCTACGCCATGGCGTACATGGCGTATAGGTAAATCCAGCCCTGCTGCCAGGAGGTGGGAAGATGCTGGGCTATTACAGAGGCGAGATAGAGAAGAGATGCTGGTTTATTACAGAGGATAGAGAGAGAAAGGACACGTTTGACTTTTAGAGAGGAGAGAGAAAGAGGACAGAGATGCTGTGCTATTAGAGAGGGGACAAAGAGGGTAGACAATGTTTGCTTTCTTGGCTGCTGATGCACACTTAGCACAGGGTTTCAATGTATTGTCCATCATGATGCCTAGGTGGTAATTCCTAGTGTGGAACCTTGCATCATGTAACTGCAAAGTTTTCCCTATGTGCCTATCTTTGCACTTATCCACATTAAATTTCAGCTGCCATATGGGCGCCCAGTTTCCCAATTTCTCAAGGTCCTTTTGTAATTATTCACAATCCTCTTATGATTTAACAACGTTGAACAATTTTATGTTATGCAAATTTGATCACCTCACTCATTCCCATTTCTAGGTCATTTATGAATATGTTAAAAAGCCGTGGGCCCAGATCCCTGGGATATTCCACTACTCACTTTTCTTCATTGAGAAAATTGGCCAGTTAGACCTACTCTCTGTTTTCTATCTTTTAACCAGTTCCCAATCCACACTGCTTCCTATCCCATAATTTTTTAATGTCCTCAAGAGTTTCTCATAAAGGATCTTGTCAAGGACTATCTAAAAATCCATATCCAATATATCAACCAGCTTACCTTTATCTACCTGTTTATTCACACCTTAAAAAAATATAACAGATTAGTGAGAAAAGACTTTCCTTGGCTAAATCCATGTTCACTTTTCCCTATTAAACCATGACTATCTATAAGGTTCAGTAATGTTGTTCTTTATAATGGTTACTACCATTTTTCCTGGCACTGATGTGTTGAATAAATTGTAAGCTCTGATGAGCAGAGACTGTCCTTTACATATGTCTGTACAGCGCTGTGTTCACCTTGTAGCACTATACTCTTTTTAAAAATTAGTGTTACATTGGCCACTCTCCAGTCTTCAGGTACTAAATACTATTTTAATGATAGTTTATAAATTTCTAATATTAGGTCTGCAATTTCATTTATCAGTTCTTTCAGAACTCCTGGATGTATACCATACAGTCCAGGTGAGTTGCTACTTTTTAGTTTATCAAATTGCTGTATTATATCTTCTGGGGTTTTTTAGATTTGTTTCATTAAATACCATTTCTGGCATGGATAAGTTTCCTACATCTTCTTTAGCAAAGACAGAAGCAAAGAATTTGTTCACTATCTACACTATGGCCTTGTCTTCCATTAGTTCCCCTTTTACACCTCTATCATCTAATGGTCTGACTGACTCTCTCACATGTTTGTTTGTACAAATGTACTTAAAAAAAGGTTTTATTATACATTTCTGCTTCTACTGGCATATGGTGCCACCCCTCCACCAGTTTGATCTACCTATTGTTGTTAAGTGCCGTCAAATCGGTGTTGACTCCTGGCAACCTTCTGGATAGTTGACCTAAACTTTGTTGAGTCTTCAGCCAAGTGGGTCATTGTTGATAGAGTGGTATCCATAGGTGTTGTTATTGTATTGGTCCATCTCATTGCCGGCCTTCCTCTTTTACAGTGATTTTCTACCTTGTCAAGCATTATGTCTTTCTCCAATGATCTCTCTCTATGCATGATATGTCAAAAGTATGAAAGCCGAAATCTTGTCATCTGAGTTTCTAAGAAAAGTTTAGGTTTGATCTCCTATAGTACTGATAGGTTTGTTCTTTGGGCTGTCCATGGTATACACAATATTTGTCACCAGCACCATAATTCAAAGGCATCAATTTTCTTCCTATCTTTTTCGCTGTGCAAATTTTGCATCCATATGATGTTATTGAAAATACCATGCCCCGGACAACTCAAATCTTTGTATGGAGAGAGACATTTCTGCTCTTGAGGATCTTCTCTAGTTCTTAATAGCCATTCTAGCTGGAACTCCACCAACTTAACTGAAACTCCACCATTTCAAAGGCCACGCAAGCTCTACTTACACACTTCAGAATAAGACAGAAAGACTCTAAAAAATAGTACACATCTGATTTAAGAAAATTAAAACAAAAATTTTGAAAATTAGAACATACAGTAGATGGAGGTACACAAAAGCAGAAAATGATAAAAGTCTATACTATATGTATACACATCATAAATACAAGGAAGCTACAAATAACACAATAAAAGAATATCACACCATTCTTCTCATCAAATCCCTGAATAGGCCAAGGGAACTTTTTTCTATTGTCAAATACCTAACAAAAATACCAAACTCAGAAGAAAACCAAATAACCAACAACCCGCAAACCCTAGCCAATCATTATATGGAAACGCTTAAACCCCTTCATAATGATGATATTATCTCCAAGTCAATTAACCTACCACCCAATGACACTAACCTACATACCCACGATAAATGGAATTCAAACCTCAAAAACATAATTACAAAACATCAATATGACAACTTCTCCCACCGACCCCTTTCTGGTCAGTTGGTTAAAAGCAATAAAAAATAAATTCACTCCATCTATCTTAGCAATAATCAACCAATCCTTAAGACAAGGGCACATGCCAAATAAACAAGCAATCATCTGCCCAATTTTAAAATCAAATGCAACTGACAAAGAACACCCTAACGTTTACAGACCCATCTCCAGCCTTCCATTTATGGTAAAGGTTATAAAAAAAAATAGTACAGATCCAACTTCAAGACTTTATTGAATTAAACACTCTCCTAGATGAACAATAACATGGTTTCAGACCTTTTCATAGTGTAGAGACACTTATGCTAGCTTTTATAGACAGACTCATATGTGGCATGAACAACAGACATGCATTTATCTTAATATTCCTTGATATAGCTTCAGCCTTTGACAGTATCAATCATAAAATACTCATAACTTCAGCAGATTGGATGACATGATACAGTAATTCAGTGGTTTAAACCTTACTTAACTGATCACATACAACAGGTTCAGATTGGACAAACAATTCTTCCCTCTCAGCACTACTTTTTAATCTCTATAAACAACCAAATGTAACATCTTTAAAAAACACAAGGTAAATTACCATATCTATGTAGATAATATAATGATGTATCATCCCAAAGATATATCCAACACTTCATACTAACAAATAACATCCTGTCTAGATGATGTCATTGAGTGGCTAAAAATGCACAACCTAAAAGTAAATATTAAAAAACCCGATATACTATATGTTTCTCGAAAACAAAATTTTAATCCACCATCAAAATTCCACATGCAAGGGTTTGAGCTAGACGTCAAGAAAGAAGTGAAATACCTTGGGATCACTCTAGATCCGTCTCTAAACATGGTATCTTACATAAAATTAATTACTAAAGCCATATATTTCAAGCTACATATGATTCAACACTTCAGACCCCTCTAAGAAAGCCATGACTTCAGATCAGTCTCACAAGCCCTCATTACACAACACTTTGACGATTGTAGCAGTATACTGCAAGGTCTCCCTAAGAAAACAATCCAGCTTCAGCTGGCACAAAATCTTTCCGCATGCATAATTCATAAGGCCCATCACTCGGGCCATATCACCACACTTCTCCATAAACTTCAATGGTTACCCATTGCAACAAGAATAAAATACAAATACATCATGATAGTTTTCAAGCTCCACAATAACATAGCCCCCTCATATCTATCTTCTCTCCTCATTACACCCTCAAACACAAGAACCAGAAAGAACTGTTCCCAAAACACATTCAAAATAACCCTATCATATCCACAATACCAATCACTTCACAAGTACTAGAGCATTCACCTACTTTGCCCCAATACTCTGGAATGCGCTCCCAGATATAAGAGCAATAAAAAATATCCAACTTTTCCGCAAGGAACTCAAGACATACCTTTTCATTGATCATTATGGGGACCTTACTGACAATCCTCAAACACAACCTACATAGGCATAAATATCTTACATAGTTCCCTCAATCACAAACTACATAGGCACAAACAACATACTTAGGTCACTGATCATCATTCCCACCAAAATTAATTCTAATGCCAACCCTTGGACAATGAAGTACCTGTTATACTCCCAACTGCTGCATTGTATATAGTTGATTGTAATATGTTGTCAGCTGTTTATATGTTAATGCTTACTATGTTAGTGTTTACTATGTTATAATGTAACTTTATTATTATGTTATGTTCATTGTAAACCGCCCTTGATTTCTGGAAGGGGTGGTATAGAAAAATCAATAAATAAGTATAATAAATATTAAATACAATTTTACCAAGAGCAATACGTTTCTTGACTGCTGGTCCTTTCTTTAATGATTGTTGATCCAAGCAAGTTAAACTATTTCAATTTCAACTATTTCAGTGTCAACTATTTCAATTTCTTCTCCATCAATGATGAGCTTATTGATTTTGCCAGTTGTCAGGATCTTTGTCTTCTTTACATTAAGGTGAAGACCCATTTTAAGACTATATTCCTTGATTTTGAGAAGCAAAAGTTTCAAATCATCTTCATTTTCAGCCAGTAATGTGGTTGTTGGTGAGTCTTCCACCAATCTTCACACCTTGGTTGTCTTCATACAGTCCTGTTTCTCTGATGATTTGTTCTGCATATAAATTAAAGAGGTAGGGGGAAACTATGCAGCCTTGTCACACATCTTTGCTGATTTTAAGCCATTCTGTTTCTCCTAGTTCCATTTGAACTGTTGCTTCTTGATCAATGTAAAGTTTGTGGCAAGAGAATGATCAGATGTTCTGGTATACCCATGCTTCTTAATGTGGCTCAGAGTTTCTCATGATTTACACAGTCAAAAGCCTTGCTGTAGTCAATAAATCACATAGGGATATCCTTTTTGTTTTCTTTTGTCTTTTCAAGGATCCATCTCACATCCCCGATAATGTTTCTCATTCCTCGCCCTTTCCTGAACACTGCTTGCACTTTAGGCAGATCTCATTCCAGGTATGGTTGTAGTCTCTGCTGAATGATCTTGAGTAGAATCTTGCTGGCATGTGGGATGAGAGCAACTGTGCAATAATTTCCACAGTCAGTCATGTCACCTTTCTTCAGTATTGATATAAGCACAGATCTTTTCCAGTCAGTTGGCCATGAATTTGTCTTCCAGGTTTCCTGGCAGAGTCTTGTAAGTATGGTAACAACTTCATCCGATTGCTGTAATACTTCAATGGACATGCCATCAATGCCCGGTGCTTTGTTCTTTGAAAAGACAGCCTGAAAAATTGATTTGCTGCTTTAGATGCATGCTTTAGATACAAATGACAGAGCTCCTATAGAGTTATGGGATGGCATCAAGAAGGTTGGGTTGGAAGAAAGTGAGAAGTCTCTATATCAGATGAAAAAGTAAAAATGTCCAAAATGGTAAAATTGTATTTAATATTTAAGAAACTTTGAAAATTGTCCAGAAATGCAGAAAAGCTAAATTCAGAGAAGAAAAAGAGGCCATTGCAGAACTCAACAGAGATTTCCAACATGCAATAAGACAAGACAAGGAAAAGTACTACAATAATACATGCAAGGAATTAGAATCAGAAGCTATTAGAAGAAGAACAAGATCAGATTTTCTAAAGCTATGAGAGTAAAAGAAAGCATTCCAGCCTCAAACTGGAATGCTACAAGATGCTCAAGGATTCATGTTGAATGATGCTGAGAAGATCAAGAAAAGGTGTAAAGACTATACAAAGTCATTATACCATACAAATCAAGTGGATCAACAGCTGTTTCAACCTTTATCTTATGATCGATCTACCTATTATTGTGATATAATGTTTACCAAAATATCAAAGGGTCCCATTTTCTATCCTCCTTCCACCAGTCTCTGGGATGCCAATTATATCTAATCTAATGCTATATATTCTGGCTCTCCTATCTTATTTTTTAGACTTCTAGCATTTGCATACAGGCATTTCAAAATTAGTTTTTTGTTCATATTAACAGTCTGATTCTCATATGATATGTGAACTTTGGAGTCTTTTGACATTGCTTTTTCTCTAAAGCCAAGTTACTTTTATCTTTACTTTAAACTCTCCCATGAGGTCCTAACTTTCCTGTTTCGCTAGATACATCAACCCAAACCATGTACAACTGTCGGCTTTCTGCCATTATCTATTTTTAAAGCTGTTCTATCTCCTCTTTAGAGGTTAATGCCAGCAGCCTAGCTCCACCCTGGTTAAGGTGGAGCCCATAGTTTCAGAAAAGCACCCTTCCTCTCCAGAATGTTGCCCAGTTCCTAGCAAAACTAAAGCCCTCTTCCATTCTCTTTCATCTCATCCCTGCATTGAGACTCTGGAGCTCAGCCTGCCTCCTCTTGGATCTTGTGCATGGAACAGGTATCATTTCTGAGAACACTACTCTGGAAGTTCTGGATTTTAACTTTTCACCTAAAAGCCTGAATTTGGCTTCCAAAACCTGCCTCCCACACTTTCCTGTCATTGGTACAAACAGCAGGCTCCTTCTCAGCAAAGTTTAGATCCTTATCTGGATGGCATGTGAGGCCAGGTAACTTACCCACCTAGCTAGCTACATGCCTAATGATGGAATCACCAATTATAACAGCCATCCTAATTCTTCCCTCATGGCCTTGGAGACACAACCATTTTGCAAGAAGATATTACATCACCTGAAGAGCAGGTCTTAGCTAGAGCAGTGCCGCATCAAGGTAATACTCTCCTTTCAGAATACATCTCTTCTCCATGGCAGCAGAGAGGCTGCCAGACTGGAGATGGACTTCTCTACTATTTCCCTGAAGTTTTCTTCTTTATACCTCATTGTCTGCCTCAGTTCCTCTGGGTCTGCTTCTCTAACCTCCAGAGATTTGGACTTATTCCCTGAGAGCAAGGATCTCTTTGCACCTAGTGCACACATAAGAATTCTCACAAGGTGGGAGATAGTCATACATGCGATACTCAGTTCAAAAGATTGGATAGCCCCCATTTTGCTGCTGGACTGCCATCTGCATCTTAGTTATAATGATTTGTTAAATTATTTAAAGTTGTTCAGCTACTTAAAGCTGCTAGGGCAAAAGGGATATTTGAAGCAATATAAATACCTAATAGGTTTGAGGGACTTAGTTTAATATTCAACTCAAGGTGAACTGCAAAGACCTAGAATTAATCTATTGCTAAATCCTGAGAACTTGTTGTTAAAGAAAACCAGTTAAACTTGAAAGTGCAAAATTTCCCTCCTTTCTTTTTAACTGATTTAAAAGCCTATAAATCAAAGTTTGCACCTGGGGTGGGTGGGAGCTGGGGTGGGATGGCGGGCAGGGCTGGCGATACCATTAGACAAACTAGGCTGAGCTCCAGTCCTCCAGGGATGCCAGTTGCCACTGCTGCTGCACTCTCTGTGGCCTGCAGTGGCAGCAATAGCTATAAAACCACAGGACAGCTTTTGCCTTAGGGCTCCGGTGCTACTCCATGGTTTCAGCCTTTTATTAGATGTTGCTTCCTCTCCCAAGCGATGCAGACTTCTGCCTATAGTATAACTGAAAGTTTGATAAACTGTACCCTGACTTAATAAATGCAGAATTTTAAACAGACACAGATTTTAACCTAAAGAATCCATTTTTTCCCGTAGATTTTGAGAAATTCCCTGCAGATGAATACTTACCAGGGCAGATTCCTTCCCATCAGAATCAGCTGCTCTCTCAAGAGTCCTTCAAGACAGAGTATCACCAAGTTCTGGTAGATCTATTAATATCTGTGCTTCTAAGACAATATCTTTTAACAATTCTCTTATGATTCACACTGACCTTGGTTTGATAGAGGGAACCTTTCAACTTGCCCCTTTGATCTGTCATTAGGTTTTAACAACTATTTACACAATATCACCATTCTCTTGCCTTCTATTGTAACTGGAAGGCCTCTTTGCAAAAAATCCTCTTTAGCAAACAATTTATCTCTGTATGTCCAAAGAATATTTACCTTACTCTCTCTTTCTAAGCTATACTCTTACTTTAGTTTAGCTGAGAGATTGTTAAAACTATACCCTTACTCCTGTAGTTGAACTGAAACTTTGCTAAACTATACCCTGACATAATAAACAGAGAATTTTAAATAAACAGGGGTGGGCGGGAGGAGATATTTAAAGGCATTTACAAGGTTTGCTGCATGAATATCCCCTGGTGGCACCACTGCATGCCCAATGTTAACCGTTCAGCATCGGTGCATGAATATCCCCTGGTGGCACCACTGCATGCCCAATGTTAACCGTTCAGCATTGGTGCATCGGAGCATACTGGGAGCATTCCAGGGTGGCACCTGTCGCTAACTGAGCAGCCGTGATATTGAGCCACTGCCCAGTCAGCGACATGCAGCAAAAGGCAGGCTAACTGGATAATGATTCAATATTACCACTTCATGGCAACTGGGAAACCTGGATATTCAATGCCAGAGCCCGGATATGGTCCCAGCTTTGAATATCTGGGTTTAAAGTTCAGCGCCAGTGGCTAGCCGCTGTAGGAGTACTAGCTGCTGGCATGGAATATCAGGCCCACTAATTTTATATATTTAACTCAAAGAATTCCCTTTTCTGCAAGATTTTGAGAATTTCCCAACAGGTAAAACTTACCAGTACAGATTCCTTCCTAATAGTAGCAGCTCCTCTCTCAATATTCAAGACTGAGTATGCCTTTGCACCCACATATTGGCTATCTCCAGTGCAACACCCATGCAAATAGCCATTGCACATGTAGGTAAAATGCCAGGTACTATCCCAGCACTGCCTTCACTATGATTGCAGGCCATCAGTGGGTGAATGGTACACACAGTGTATGTGTTTTCTCTACTAGCTACCTTCATGATGCCTGGTTTGTGCATATCCAGGGCCGGCCCGTCCATTGAGCAAGAATGTTGTTTGCACAGGGCCCCGTGTTTTAGGGGGCCCCGCGCAAACAACATTCTGCCCATCAGTCACTTTAAAAGAAAAAAGAAACTTGCTGCTGCTGCTGCCGCCGTGGCAGCGGCAGAATGAAGTGTTTCCCGTGATCAAGTGTCTCTCGCGGGGCCCTCTCCCCGGCTGCCTGGCAGAGCCCACCTCAATCACTCTCCTCGGCGTGGCTTTCAGAGCTGCGAAGGGAGAGTTTCCCTCTCCTCGCGGCTCTGTTAAGCTCGCCGGGGCTGATGGGAATTTTCCACCTGCTTCTTCTTCTGGGTCACCTGTTTGAAGATTTACTATGTCTTTTTCAGGTCTTCTACCTCATTGTTGTGGAGATGTACAGAATTTACCTGCCTGGAAATCTTACATGGGTTTCCTCAGGCCTAAAAAAAAAATGGTATGGTCCCTCATGATGAGACAATAGCCATCTCTATATTAGCAGCCATGAGATTACCCTTTCTGGACCATGGTATATTCCCAAGGAAGTGGCAGAAAACAGATGTACTATCCACCCAGCCTTTTAAACATAAATTCACTTATGGACCAGTCCTCACCCATGTTAGCACCCACTAGTGTAACTAAATATCAATTACACTAGTGAGGCCATTAGACAAAGGATATCTGGATATTTCCACTGACCAGTAATATGCTGCAGTGTAACCATGTATAACAAATCCAGATATTATGAATATCACTGCATTTATCCTTATTTGAGGGTTAGGAATTGCAAAGGGGCAATGGTGATAACACATTGAGATCATACAGGCCTCCTCTATAATATGCCTTGTCCCTAGTATGGATGTGTGCATCTGATGGTCCTAAAGATGAGGCCATTATTCAGGCAGGCTATGATTGCCTTTAATGAAAACATACGTGTCCTAATAGAGACCAAACAAAAGCAGAAACCAATAAGAATCCCTCTCTAGTGAGGAAAGGCATCATTTGGGAGAGAAGCAGTTCCTCTAAGCCCCTCTGAGAAGGTGGTTGTATACCTCTTATGTCCATATTGTATATTCTTGGGGGCCCTTGCTGGGAGGCACAGTGTACTTTTAGTTGCAGCTGGGTGCCCTGGGCAAACTCTGTGATGGCAATATCCAGTATGGACAGAGGCAGAACTGATATCCCTCCCCATTCATATTAGCCATGAAAGTGCTACATGAGAAACGTTGATGTAGACACAGAGGTAGGTGGATTAGGGTGTGTGCCCTGCCTGAGTGAAAAAGGAAAATGAGAAAGGCAATGTGTGCCCTCTGTGGCAGATGCACACAGTGTCAAGGATGGATGGTAGCATGCGGGCCCTGCCATGGTCTGTGTCCAGGGGAAATCAAGATCACTGATAGCCAAGATGTTTTATATATCATAATAGTTATTTGCCCATGTTCCCATAATGGTAACCAGTGGGCAGAGCAACAGAGGTCTGTGCATCATGACAACAGCTGTACTCAGCTGAGCCCTGTCACACAGTCCACCTGAATTATATGCCACCTGTGCTATTCCCCTTTGGCTGACATAGTCCTCCCTATTGCAAGGGTGGATTCCCAATGAGCACAGATGATATGAAAGGAGTCATATTGTCATTGTACTTATCTGTACCTCTGTTCAGGCCCCCAATATGGGAAAGGGGCTAAGTATGGGTGAGATTTGGTGGGTGGGAAGGCTCTGCGCACGCCAGAGGCCCCTGACCGCATGATATGATGATGTACATACTGGCACAGCTGTGCCATATGGTTCCCCAGATGTTCCGTGCTTGGCTCTGTATGTGTGGGTGCCATGTATGTGGCCATACCCATAGTGTGCTGTGCAGGATAGGGTTTGAATCTGAGGTGCTGATGGGACCAGGGCGTAGGAGTGAAGTGCATGACTGTCATGATATCTGCAAACCTTACTCATTTGGAGAAATTACCCAGAGGCAATGCTGCTCTGATGTGGTGCATGTGGCTGCTGAACAAACATATTGACAATATATGAAAGGGCACTAGAAGGTACAGAAGGCACGGTAACCTCTTCCATCTTTGTCCACAGATGCCATTAAGGTTATGTGGGCAAATATAATTGTTGGTTAGTATCCTTGTCATTGGCAAGTGTTCATTGTTCTGTGTTGTGTGGATTTACCAAATTTCCATTTAGTTTCATTTTGGTTGTCACAGTCATCATTTCAGAGCAATTTTGTCAATTATAGAGGTGGTGGTGGCAGCTGCCCAGACATAAAACATACAGTACCTGAAAGGGCACTGAATGTTTCAGGCAGATAGGAAAATATTTTTTTTTCCATAGCATTGTCACAGCCTGGCCTTAAACCAATGTCTCCAGGGGGACTGATTCCATTCAGCCTGCTCTGAACTGTGTCTTGTATCTCTAGTGATCTGCATTCCACTTTCCTGAGTGGCCCAAAGTGTGTCTGGTGCTCTGTGGAAAGCCTTTGTGGATGTCTTGCCTTGTGAATCTATAGACCCCGGCTCAAAAGGCTTACTTCAGAGACTTTGCATCTTCCATGTTCTTGTGCCAGAGATTCTGTGCTGCCATGTATAAGTACAATATCAGAGAAATTTATTTATTTTTATTTTATTTATTTCTATTTAGCTCACACCTTTCCAGTAGTAGTTCAAGGTGAATTACAGTAAGATATGTAGGTATTTCGAGGTTTGTACTTGAGGCAATGGAAGATAGAGCTAATTGCCCAAGGCCTGTCTGGGTCTGTGGCCTCTCTGGGTCAGAGACTACTTTCCCATCTACTGTACTATGTCATATAAAAACATTTTGCCTTTCTTATCAGATCTAATCCAGAGACAAGTTGCCCAATAAGCGATGATCACTAATAGCACAGGTAGGATCTGGCGTATGCTTGAAAAATGTCTTTGATAGTATACATAGACATGGTGGCACAGGAACATGGCAAAAGCAATGTCTTTAAAGTGATTCTCTGGAATACAAGTCCATACATTCACAGGGCAAGATATCCAGGAAGGATTTCCACAAAACCCCAGAAGTTTTGCAGGAAACAAAATACACTATAGACTCAAAATCTCAGAATCCAGAACAAAAAAACAGAGGTTCTTTTCATCTCAAGGAACCCTAAGTTTACACCACCCACATTTCTTGAAGTTCAAGATGCCAAGCTGCAAGTAAAATCCCACATCCGATACCTTGGAGTGACCTTGGATCAGAATCTAGGTATGAAGACCCACATAGCCAACACCGTAAGGACAATTTATTTTAAGATTCTCTCCCTCAGACACCTCCGCCAACTGATTGATCCGGATGATTTCCGTACGGTCTACCAGGCTCTGGTTATACCGCACTTTGACTTCGCAAACTGTATATTACAGGGGCTCCCCCAATCTACCCTTAACCCACTTCAACTAGCATTAAACAGCGCAGCAAGAATACTCTTCGGGGTTCCAAAAAGAGAACATGTAACACCTCTCCTGAAACAATTACACTGGCTCCCTATCCAAGCGAGAATTACCTTTAAGACCTTGCTTCTAGCCTTCAAAGCTCAAAAAGGGCTTGCTCCTCCTTCACTTTCGGAGTTAATCCTACCAATTCCTTCCAACAGGAGTAGAAGAACCACTGAACTAAACATGCTAAGAGTTCCAAAAGAGTCCTTAAGATACAACTCCGCAACTGTAAATCGATCCTTCAGTTTATGTGCTCCAAAGCTATGGAACACCCTCCCACCACAAATTAGAACCATCACTGACCTCTTCCAATTTAGAAAGGCCTTGAAGCATCACCTTTTCATCAAATATTTCCCAGAAAACACAATAACACAAGATCACTCAAATAGCACCAGTTCCGTTCTTAACACGCCACCTCTGCTAACCCAATAACTTTTCACACCTCTCTCTCATACTATGAAAATTATTTTAGGCTTTATTCCATTCATATGTAAATAGCCAATGTGTTGTATTCATTGTAAATAATTGCCCCGGTTATCCAAGTTTTTGTTCCTTGTTCTATGTAAAAAACAGATAACATGTACCTTATCTGATGTTTTCTTGTTCTATGTAAACCGCGCTGATTATAAATAGAGCGGTATATAAAGATGTTAAATAAATAAAATAAATAAATTCTATGGATTGAAATTCCATGTAAAAAGGGGAAGAGGAAGGTGATGGCAGTGGGGGTGTACTATCGACTGCCTGGCCAAAATGAATAAATGGATGATGAAATGCTTCAAGAAATCAGGGAAGTTAACAAAAGTTAAAGCACACAAATAATAATGGGTGATTTCAATTACCCTGGTATCGACTAGGTCAGTGTCAAGGCAAGACATGCTATGGAGATAAAGTTTCTACATGAAATAAATGACTGCTTCTTGGAGCAGCTGGTTCATGAACCGACAAGAGGAGAAGCCATTCTAGACCTGGTCCTTAGTGGAACACAAGATCTGGTGTAAGAGATATGGGTGTTGGGACGACTTGGCAATAGTGATCATAGCATGGTCATGGTTGATTTAATAAATGAAGGAAGGACGACAAGGAAATCCACAGTACTACCTTTTAACTTTCAAAAGAGAAACTATGATAAAATGAGGAAAATAGTTAAGAAAAAACTAAAAGGAGCAGTTGCAAAGGTTAAAGATTTACATCAAGCATGGGTGTTGTTTAAAAATACTATCTTGGAAGCCCAGACCAGCTGTATTCCCGCTTTAAGAAAAGTGGAAGGAAGTCCAAAAAACTGCCATCATGGTTTAAAGGTGAGGTCAGAGAGGCTGTTGTTGCCAAAAAAGCATCTTTCAGGAAATGGAAAAAAGAGCCAAATGATGAAAATTGGAAAGAACACAAGTACTGGCAAGTTAGATGCAAGTCATTTATAAGGCAAGTCATTTAAAGATGCAAGTCATTTATAAGATGCAAGTCATTTAAAGAGAGAATTTGAGAAGAAGTTTGGTGTGGAAGCAAAAACATATAATAAAGACTTTTTCAAGTACGTTTATAGCAAAAAACCTGTGACAGAATCAGTTGGACCATTAAATGATAGGGGGTAAAAGGGGCACTAAGAGGGGGCAAGGACATAGTGGAGAGACTGAATGAATATTTTGCTTCGGTGCTTACTGAGGAAGATGTAGGAATGTTACCCATGACTGAAATGGTATTTAAAGGTGATGCCACAGAAGAACGGAAAGAAATACCGATACCCCAGGAAGATGTATTAAAACTATTTGATAAATTGAAGAGTGGCAAATCACCTGGATTGGATGGTATACATCCAAGGATGTTGAAAGAACTGAAATATGAGATTTCAGACCTACTATTAGTAATCTGTGAACTATCATTAAAATCATCTGTAATACCTGAAAATTGGAGGATGGCCAATGTAACGCCATTTTTTAAAAAAAGATTCCAGGGATGATCTGGGAAACTAAAGACCGGTGAGGCTGATGTTAGTACTGGGAAAAATGGTAGAAACCATTATAAAGAACAAAATTATTCAACATGTACATAGTCGTAGCTTAATGGGAGACAGCCAACATCGTTTTAACCAAGGAAGATCTTGTCTTACTAATCTGTTATAATTTTTGAAGGTGTGAATAAACAGGAAGACAAAGGTGAGTCGGATGATATAGTGTATCTGGATTTTCAGAAAGCCTTTGACAAGGTCCCTCATGAGAGGCTCTTGGTAAAATTAAAAAGTCATGGGATAGGAGGCAGTGTACTGTTGTGGATCAGGAACTGGCTAAAAGATAGAAAGCAGAGAGTAGGGCTAAATGGCCAATTTTCCCATTGGAGAAAGGTGAATAGTTGAGTACTCCAGGTAACTGTGCTGGGTCTGCTGCTTTTTAACATATTTGTAAATGACCTGGAAATGAGAATAACCAGTGAGGTAATCAAATTTGCAGATGACAGAAAATTATTCAAAGTTGTTAAAATCCATGAGGATTGTGAAAAATTGCATGAGGACCTTGATAAAATGACTGATTAAATTTAATGTGGACAAGTGCAAAGTTATGCACCTAGGAAAGAACAACCCAGACTATGGTTACATCCAGGAAAAAGATTTAGGCATCATCGTGGATAACATGTTGAAACCCTCTGCCCAGAAGCAGCTGTGGCCAAGAAAGCACAAAGAATGTTAGGAATCATAAGGAAAGGAATGGAGAATAAAACAAAGAATATTATAATGCCTCTGTATCTTTCCATAGTGCGACCGCATCTTGAATACTGTGTGCAATTCTGGTCACCGTATCTTAAAAAGGATATAGCATACAGAGAAGAGCTACCAAAATGGTAAAGGGGATGGAAGGATACCCCTATGAAGAGAGGCTAAAAAGGTTAGGACTCTTCAACCTGGAAAAGGGACTGATGAGGGGAGATATGATAGAGATTTATAAATTAATAAATGGAGTGGAACGGGTAAACAAAGATTGATTGTTTACACCATCAAAATATAGAAAGACTAGGTGACATGCAATGAAGCTGCAGTGTTACCTATTTAAGACTAATAAGAGAACATATTTTTTTACTCAACCTGTAATCAAACTCTGGAATTCATTACTGGAGGATATAGTAAAAGCTGTTAGTGTAGCCAGGTTTAAAAAAGGTTTGGACAAGTTCCTGGAACAAAAGTCCATAAACTATTATTAAAAAGGACCTGGGAAATGCACTGCTTGTCCCAGTGCAAGCATTGTGGAACCTATGTCCTTTGGTGAAACTCTGAGGTACTTATGACCTAGATTGGCCACTGTTGGAAACAGGATACTGGTCTTGATGGACCTTAGTCTGACCCAATATGGCATAACTTATGTTATGTTCTTATGAGGGAGGAGGGGTGAGACAAATATATAGCCTATATTTTGTTCTGTTCAGACTGACAATGGGAGATGGGATGGGGATTGTTGTTGTCCTTTACCATGTTGATGTCTTCAATTGATCACCCTCCCTAATGTGTCTCTGGCCCCTGCATACTGCATACCATAACTGTTGTGGCCCCCCTGCCATGTCTAGGGCATGCTCTCAGGCCAGTGTTGTTGCTTCATTGCTGTGTCCACACCCTTGGCTGCCCTCACAACAGGATGGCTACATTGGGTTGGAGAACAGACAAGATGGATGCACTTGCATGTACAGCATCCTACACACACTGCAGTATGACAAGCACATTCCATGAGGTCTTGCAGGTGGCCAGATGTTGTCCCTATCCCATGCTCCATGTGACATACTCAGTGCTTGTGTGTGCCTACAGTTGTGTATCCTCATCCACTGGCACAAATCATCATCTCCACTACTGACTGCTGTGGCAGTGGGTCAGGCCTGCCCCTGCAGACACCAGCCCTATGAAGGTTATGGCTTTTTCCTGACAAGGGCTCTGGATGGGGGAAATGGAGTTAGAGAAGAGAACCACACTGTAGAATACTGAAGGGCCATCCACATTCCTACTGTTTGCATATATGGCATGCTGCCTTCCCCTGTCCATACCTGTGCCTCCACACCCCTGGATGTGTGAAGTGGCAAGGTACATGCACAACAAATGCCCTCATTATACCTGACCAGCAAATGAGAATACAAATTAAGACTAACATTTGTTTAATTTTCTGCTCAGATGTGAAATGTACATAAACATCTATTGCATACAAAGATGTCGGGGAGGGCTGGGATACACACCAAAGGATGTAGAGGTTTGGTAACCTATACTGGGGTAAATGCATACAGACTATGGACTGATGTATGGATCTCATTATGTCATATGACTTCCATCAGGGCCCATACCTTGGCCCTCAGTCCATCCACAGCCCCAGCCAAATGCCTGTTGTTATCCCTCAGGGCCTGCAGTTCCTAAAGTACCTCCTGGAGGTGGGTGAGGTGAAATCTCTGGTGTCATTCCATCTTTTCATCAGTATTTCTACAATATATGTCTTGTATCCCATGCCCCCTTACCCTCTCTTACTGTTAAGGTTGAAGGGCTGGCAATGGCAGCTACCCTTGACAGAAGAAACACTATCAACAGGAGAGCAATATCCTCTGCAATTTCAAAGCCCAACAGTTAACCTTGGTACACATCTGTTACCCCTGGGCATGGTTAGTCCTTAGACCCTGTCACTTGGGTTAGAGAGCAGATGTCAGGGAGGAGGGGGAGCTCTTGTGTCTCCAGGGCAGCAGTGTGGGCAGGCTATCCTTTGCATGTCCTATAGTTCTTGTAATCCTTGTTCCCGTCTCCTGAGTTGGCCAAGTTTTATCAGGCATGTAGCTGTGATATATCCCTCCTAGATTGTTTGCCTTGTGCATATTTTGCCACCTGCTCTGGAGACATACTCCAACTACTTATCATCTACCATTTTCTTGTGCCTGAAATGCCACTATGTCTAACAGTACTATCAGAAACATTACCATGCACACTCCAGATCCTGCATGTCCAATCGGTGCTCATCATAAAATGGGTACCTAGGTTGTGGAGCAGGCTTGGTAAACATTCTTATGAACCTGTTTTCAAAGATCGTATTCCACAAAGATATGATAGATGATAGGTCTGTCTGGTGCACACAAGGTGCACACAATCTGGGATAGATACTCCACAAAACTCAAGACCAACCACCATCAGGACATATTATCCCCTTTTATAAGATTCCTAACTTTCACCAATGGGTCATAGGTTCAAGGCCAGTCACAACTGTATGACTGCCAACAAATGGGGCAATCTGGGCATTTAAGTTGTTTCTGATGCCTAGGACTTCTAATAAACCGGGAGTGACCTTTATTGTATATTTGGCTCATGTTTTTCCAGTAGTAGATCAAGGCAAGTTAATTTAGGTACAGTAGGAATTTCCATGTCCCCAGAAGGATTTGAACTGTGGTCTTTCTAGTCTCAGGCTGCTGCCTAACCACTAGGCTCCTCCTCCTCTTCTTTCAGCTATGTTTTCTGTTTGGGCAACAACCACAACCTCATATCTTTTATTGGAGGTGGCCAGACATGAGACTATGTAACCACAATACTAACCACTATGAATATTCATATACCAAACAAAACCACACCAAGCAAACCTGTAAATGCAACTAGCACCTATACAAGATGATTGTGCTTTGCCTATGCTCTCCTAGTACATGGTGCTACATCCAGCATTTGTGCATTGGCCTGTGTGTGTGTCACCTGCTGCCAGCTGCATGCAACTTGGGAATCATTGTGCCCAATAGTGGCTGGTTGTGATATGTCACATCAGGTCATGAACATGATATTGCTATTACACTGCACTCGCCATACCATACCCACTGTCCAGCAGATACTGGCTACAGATTGGTTCTAAATCAAAACATCTGACACATGTGCTCTCACAGGTCAGGGAACACTCAACTAGGCCCCACTGACAATGTAGGGTGTGGACACAGACAAAGTTCCTGTCCCATTGGACAGGGGGTATGGGTTTTCTGGCCATCACACATTATTTTCACTGTAGGGGGACACTCTGTCCTTCTGGGATACCCCCTCCATAGCCTGTGTGGGCAGGCCAATGTTATCTAACATATTTGGGGTGCCATTGATGGCATGCTTCTCACGTGTAGAGCCAACCAAGTGGGGGAACATGTTGATACTGTCACATAGCAACAGCATATGCACAGGAATAACAAGGCAGAAGGATGGTACAATGTGCATGCACAGTGGACCACCCATTGCTTTGGCACCATCCACATGTGATCTGTGAAGACAGTTCTCCCTTCTGACACAGAAACCTCATGATCATTGGGTATTGGGCCACACATATTCTTACTTTTTCTGCTGCAACCTCTGTTTGCAGCCACTGTATCATGCCCGGGAACAAGCACAAGAGGCTCGGTATTTGGCTTTGATAGCCTCCATTTCATGGCAGACTCCAAATGTACTATGGGAAATAAGGCATGTGATGTGACACTAGAGCCATCATGTCTCACTATGCCCTTCTCACTCCTGGGTGCCCCCCTCTACCTGTTTCCCTCCACGCTCCTGCTTCTAGCCATGGCTAACTTTTGTTGGCAGGTTGGTCCCCATTTGGAACATACATTGGCCTTAGAGCTTCTGTACCACAACAGTCTTTATGCTGGGTGCCCATGACCAATCACAGGGCAGGCTCATAGCCTGCCACCATCTCATTTCATGTCATGTGCACAATCAATTCACCCTGGGTTGGGGCTGGCAGCAATGGTAACAGTTATGGCATGTATGTTCTGGGTCATATGGTTTACCTCATGGCACCTGCCTCATTTGACATGTTCATGCAGACATCAACTACCCCATATGCAAAGGGTTTGGCACATGACAGGGATGGGGCAGTGACTGAGCTGCCCAGAGCTTGGAGTGTACAGCCACAAAGTTGTAGGTATGGTTGCATTCCTGTGTTGTTTATTGTTTGCCCATTATGTGATCTATGGCCATGCCACCCTGAGTAAGCCTGCTTTTGTCTGACTTAAGAAGTTGAGCAGAGTCAGGCCTGGTAGTATGTAGATGGGAGACTATCTTTGCATACTAGATGTTGTAGACTTACTGCATGGATGAAAGACCTGGCAATCTACTTCTAGTCACACCTTGCCAAGCAAATCCAGGGATTACCATAACATGGACAAACTATCCACAGGGTTGTCAGGAATCAGCATTGACTATGTGAGTTTTGGCTACTGGCCTTTCTGTTTTGTTTCCCAGCAGTTTGCTATATATGATGCTCATGGCAATTGTGTTCTTTATGAGGGGTACTTAGAACATAAGAACATAAGACCATAAGATATGCCATACTGGGTCAGACCAAGGTCCATCAAGCCCAGTATCCTGTTTCCAACAGTGGCCAATCTAGGTCATACGTACCTAGCAGTTTCCCCAAAAGACACAGGTTCTGCAATGCTTGTACTAGGTCAAGCATTGATATCCTGGGTCCCTTCTTAATAATGGTTTATGGACCTTTCCTCCAGGAACTTGTCCAAACCTTTTTTAAACCCAGCTACACTAACAGCCTTTACTACATCCTCCGGTAACAAATTCCAGAGTTTGATTAGACGTTGAGTGAAAAAATATTTTCTTTTATTAGTCTTAAATAGTTTACCCTGTAGCTTCACAGAAGGCAGCTGAATTGAAGTTCCTGGGCAATGATACCTTTGGCGTGGCCCTTCGGCATGGAACAGAGGCGTAAATGAAATGGAAGAATTATCTCTAACCGACCACTGATTCTATCCATAGAACCTAATCACCCAGCTACCATTGATATAAATGCTCCCCTGGACCCACAACAACATGGGTTCCGGAAAAATCATGGGGTAGAGACACTCCTAACCTCCCTAATGAACACTCTCCTCAAAGGACTACAAACTACCAAACAAAGCTTCATACTAATATTCATTGACATATCTTTTGCATTTGACTCAATAATCCACTCCATACTACTGGACAGACTGACCGAGATAGGTATTAGCGGCACCCCTCTGACATGGTTCTCCTCATACCTCTTGGGCCACCAGTCACAGGTCAAGATAAAGAACAAAATCTCCAAACCTTTACAAATCCACCAAGGAGTACCGCAGGGCTCCTCACTGTCGGTCCTCCTTTTCAACATATATATTCAACCAGTCTGCAAAGTTATACAAAACCATAATATACAATACCACCTCTACACAGATGACTTGAAGATCTATACCTCTTTTGACACTAGAAAACCTGACTACTCCAACATCACCAATTGCATGATATCAATCTCAGAATGGCTCACACACTGCAATCTTTTAATCAACTCCAACAAATTTGAGGCCTTGACAATCACCAAAGATGCTGCTTACATCCCACCAGATAACCTTATAATTGGAAACCTTACATCCCACCAGATAACCTTATAATTGGAAACCTGACAATCCCGGTAAGGAACAAAGTAAAATGCCTGGGGGTGTTCCTAGACCAGAGGCTTAACCTTCAAGCACATATTAAGAAAACCACCTCCAAAGCATACTATAAAATGAAGATCCTTCAAAACGCATGCCCCCTACTAGACCACAACCACTTCCGCACCATATGCCAGGCCATAATCATTCCACAACTGGATTATTGCAACCTACTCCTTCAGGGATTACCCAAATGTACAATACAGATCCTACAAACAGCACAAAACACTGCGGATAGATTAATAACAGGCAGAAAAAAACATGACCATATTACCCCAACATTGCACTCCCTTAACTGGCTTCCAATCTGATCACGCATATGCTACAAATCAATCCTAATGATCTACAAGATCCTACAAGGCCAGTCTGCTGAATGCTTAAGCAAACTAATCCAAAAAAATACGGACACCAGATTGTGGAGGAGCCAGCATCAAAACACTCTCTCAATCACTTCAATCAAGACCAGCACGGAGCGGCAGGTACACCTACTCTTGCCATCTTACTGGGCAGACTAGATGGACCATACTGCTCTTTAACTGCCATCATTTACTATGTTGCTATGTTACAAACAGCAATCCAGAGAGTGTTTGAATACTTCAGCCCACAACTTTGGAACTCACTCCCTGCCTGCCTAAGAGCTCCACTGATATAGCCGACTTCCAAAAGCAATTGAAGACCCACCTATTCATAGATTCCTACGGCTTGATAACACATACACAGCACTAAAGATAATGAATGACTCATAACCACTCCACCTCAATACCACAAAATGCCTAGAACATATCGCTACTTTGTAAATAGTTCAACAAGTTGCACAGTTAACTAGTTTCATGTCTAACGTTTGCTACTATTTATTGTAAATTAGTTCTGATGAATCTGTTTATTTATTTATTTATTTATTTATTTATTTTTCTTATATACCGCGCTCTTAAATCAGTGTGGTTTACATATGAACAAATATAAACACAATGGTACAAACAGCATTGGTTTTTTACAATGAACAAGGTAAATAAACTTGGTAAAACATGGTAATTATATATAAATAACTAGGTTGAGTTCATTGTAAACCTCCTTGATAAACATGAAAGGTGGTTTATAAATAATGCCAAATAAATAAACATCAGTCATCCACCAAGAGGAGCTATTGTGCCTCACAGTGGGCTAAGCCATGCCAGCCATTCCCTCACTGTGCCATGACAGTTGAGTGCCAGAAGCCTCTGTTCCTTGTTTGGCCCCACATATGTCTGGTGTGGAGCTTAGTGCAGATCCACATCTGGATATTCTAACCCATTGCCAGCTGCTGCCGAGACATAATCCATGGCCTCCACTACTATGTTCCTGTGCCACTATGGCTGTGTTGCCATGACAATGTATACTGCCCATGACATTTGGCATACCTACCCCAGATCCTGGTTGAGAAGTCTATGATACACAGACATTGTATCCATAGTAATTCAATCCATGTCCCTGAAGAAACTGCTGGGAAAATACTGGTGATTCTACCAATAGCTACCATGGAGGCTTGGACTTACCACATGCTAATTTTTGTGCTAACATGTGGTAAGTCCAGAACCTTGCCACACTTAGTAAAAGGGACCCTTAGTATTGCTCATCATTCTCAGCTCAGATGGAAGTTTTTTCCATTCTATAGGATATGATATAGAAAGGCAACAAACTCAGGTGTCTGCAAAATAAATCTGTCTAAGAGGTAGAATTTATAGCAATGGCATGTTGTAAGATCTTAAAACTTTGGATAGTTTATACCTTTTTTAAAACTGTGCTAAAATATTCAGCAGTATCACTGCAGGTGGTCCTTTGAACCAAGGATAATACTTTGAATTTAATTTGCCGTATTCTAAGCAACCAATGCAGACTTTATAGAGAAAGAGTGCAATGCAATGTCTTCCTTTGAGCCAATGCCGACTCCTGGTGACCCAGCAGCTCTTGGATTGTCTTATGCATTAAATGTGAGACCCTGACAAAATGCAAGCAGCTTCATTCTGGTCGATTTGATGTTCAAGTATTCTCATCCAGCTTCTCAACACAAGCTCAGATTCAGCTAGTAGCCATCTTAGCAGAAGCTTAAGAGTGTGGGGTACATATTTACATCATATAAAGTCTTTGATACTTCCTTCAGAATTTCCATTTCAGCTAATGCTGTCAGGTGTCTGGCTTGGTTGCATGCTTTTAGTTTAAATGAAGATGTTCATACCAGTTGGCAGATGTTCCTTTCACTGGAGACTCCTTATTTGAAGAGAAGGTAAAAGAAATAGTGAGCATCATAAAAGATCACTACTTTATTGTACAACACCAGTCTGCTATTCCGTCAAAGGCTAGCTTACCTTTGGCCATATGAATTCATCACAATACAACTGAAATTACTATAACTGTAGAAAACACTTCCTGTCCTACTGAGAGAAGAACTCAGCAATTGTAATTTCCTGTCCTTATTAAACCTCTGACAATGAGACAGAGTGCAAATGAAGCAGGCTATACCCATTTGTCTAAAGCATTAATTTTCCTTTTTAAAGGATGCAAACTGTCTCTTCAGAAGACATAATCTGCCCTGCCTATAGGCAATTAGGTTCACTTCTTCCTTCAGTGCTGTGAGAAGAGCCCCAGGGATTCCTGGGCCTTTAGCATAGTGAAAAATGACTACCTTTGAGTTTCCTTATACAACTGACAGAATAGCCCCTGAAGTGAGCTCACCTGCCCCAGACCCACATCTGTCTTCATGGTGTGACTGAACCTTGAAAACAGTGTGCAATTATGGTCACCATATCTTGAAAAAGATGTAGCAGAATTGGAAAAGGTACAAAGAAGAGTGACCAATATGGTAAATGATGCGTGAGCTCTTAGAAAAATTAATTGTATTCATCAGATATATTTTAAAAATATGAGCCTAAGATTCAAATAATTTTGGACTCCCAAATTTAGGGGTCTGTCTACTAACCATGGTATCCTTTTGCAGTTATAATGGGGCGATATCTGCAAAAGGCCTGTGGTAACTGCAGAAGGCCGGCAATATTACAGGGAACATTTCTATCCTTACCTCTGCAGATACCATGGAGCATTTGCACTTACCATGGAGACAAGTGATGCCCGCATTGGCAGGTAGTGTGGGACATCCCATGATGCCTGCCAGTGCAGGGACTGTGTGATCTGTGGCAAGTGCAAGGGGAGGACAGAGCTAGTAATAGCTCTGTCTCCATGATTTCCACTGATCCCCTTACCAGGACATGATCAGACCCTCCTACCTTACAACATTGCCGGTGCCACAGATGTACTGACCCACAGCACTGACAATGTCAAAGTGCAGGACCACCACCCCCTTCAGCACCAATCCCTCCATGGAGAGCTCCCAATAGCCATAGGGATCAGGGCTCCGCTGACATTACAATAAAAGCCAGCTAGTCAGTCGGCCCCCTTCCCTTCCTTCCACTCCCCCACACTAGCTTGCAAAATATCAGTTAGCCAGTCAGCTACCTCCCTCTCTCCCACCATCCAACCCCCAATCTAGCTAGGTGCCATTTTGTAAAGCAGAAGAAAAGGGAAGGCAGGCCGAGGGGGAACCCAGCAGCAGCAGTGGGAGGCTCATGATAGACATGTTGAGGGAGGAGGAAGATGAGATGCTGCCCATGACCACCCTGAAGCCACTCATTCTGCAGCTGAGTTATACCAACCAACTCAACTCATGAGGAGGGATGGCCACCCTTGCATACATGACCAGACAGCAAAGCATTAGAGAGTAGAGCCCTCGAGAGTCACCAGAGCAATTGGCACCCATTATGTTGGAGGCCAAGGAGGGAGATCAGCTGGGAGGGTACGATGTAGGAGGGGGAAGAGTGGGAGTTGAGAGGGGAGGGTGGCGGAGAAGAGGGGGCTGTGGGATGTGGGAGGGGAGGGTGGTGGTGGAGTGGGAGTTTTGAGAGAAGGGAAGGGGGACCCAAGGAAGAAGGTAGGGAGACTGGAGAAAGGGGGAGAAGAGGTGGACATGAATAACAGCCCCAGTGTGAACAATGTTTGGAGTCTGATGCACATTGGGGCTCTCACACATACTGCCAATGATGTACCACCATAAGGACCCCTGGGCCCAAGCACACAGGATATAAGGAAACTGCATCTACAGGCCCTAAGGCATGAATTGCATCTGTCACCTGGACCCAGAACCTCACAGTAGGCCATCTAGAAGGCATCAGAGTGAAGCTGAGGGCTCTCACACAGGCATTGTAGGCCCAGCAGGGCCTCTGCTCTGCCCCAATGCCACCCACTCCCAGGGGAGAAGGGAACTGGGTAGGGGAAGTGAAGAGGCTGCTGTGCCGGCCATCATGGTTGCAGTTCTGAATAAAACAAGTTATGTATTTGCAACAGCATTGTCTGAATCAGTGTTTCCCCTCCCCAGCAGATGCATAACATCAGTCCCCTGTATTACATGGCCTTCCACTTACTGACAAGTCTGTAGCAAATCCTGTGTCAGGACTGAGACATATGTGCAAAGGCCACAACCACCCAGAGTACACATGATGAACTGTAGCAACACATGTACAGATTCATGGTGAAGGAAAAATAAATGTAGGACCTGCAAATGCCACCAGGACATACCTGGCCAGCAAACCATCCTGACATGGTTCCTTTGCTCTTGGCATCACGACAGCACCATCATTCCTAGCATATGTACACATGGTGCTGCATTGCTAGGTTCCCTGGGCCCCTGACAGATGTTCCTGCTACTGGGGAACAACACTCATACCCATGGCCAATTTTTGTCCTGCCAATCCATGCTTTGTTGCACCCATTCAACTGGCACATGCCCTGCACAGTCCTTCCTCGTGAGCATCATATGCAATACAAGGAACGACTGCATGCACATGTACGTGAGTATCCAGGACATGGCAGCACTGACAATATAAAAACAGCAGCCACCCATCCATACCATCTCAGAAACAATGTACAGGCCAAGGATTGGCCACAGCACTGTCTGCCATGCTCCTCAGGATACCCTGGACACACAGCAGAACACTGCAGTTATGTCCAGACCCTATCTAACCCATGCTCACAGCTGTGAGATTCATGATGTTGATTACGTAAATATTCCATGGGACATCCAAGATGTGAGGACACCCAGGCAAAAGGATCATTTTGAATGTTGGGACTCCCAATTGTGGTATGTGCAGATGCAAGGCAACAGGATGTTTAAAACTGCGGTACCATACATGCATATGGCTAAATGTGTATTGTGAGCATTCTACAGATGAAAGAATGTGGAAGTCATGGGTACCTAGGTAAAGATCTTGAGTAGGAAGGAGAATTTCTGTTCAGGTGATGTGGAGGTGCTAGTGCTCCATGTACTAGACAAACATCACATCCTGTTTGGTAATGCTGGCTTAAACTATAGCACCCACCACAAGGAGCACATGTGGCTTGGCATAAGTACCACACTTAATGTGATGTATCACTACAACTGAGACATAGAGGACTGTATAAAGAAATAGAGAGTGGTGAAACACAAGGCCGAGGCTAAGGCCACAGACCGAGGTCCCAATGGCCACGTCTAAGCATTAACAAAGATGGAGGAATGGATACTGGGCATGGTCAATGAGGAGTCACTGAGTGGTATAGACAATCTGTATACCTTGAGGATCTCACAGCAAACAGATTGGGTGACAGTCCGCTGTAATGTAAGATAGATCATTTGTCACCCTGGAAATCATGGCTGGGCAGGGATCCAGGGACAGGCAGCCTGACATTTCCTACTTACCTGCAGGCACTGGTGCTGGTTGTGAGGTGGTTCAGCAGCCCCTGGAGGAAGCCAAGGGTCATCCAGAGGGGATCAGCCAACAATGCACTGCAAGCACATTGGATGTGGGCAACCAGCTTATACTAAGGCACGAGAAGGTGGGTGACATGATGGATAGGGTAGAGGGTGAGCCTGTATGAAGAACAAGAGAATAAGGAAATGGAGGAGATGACAGTGGTGCAGATGCCTGGAAACCTGTGAGGCACACTGGATGCACCTGCTGGGCCAAAATAAGGAGTTCCATGAGCTGGAGCGGGCATGCACTGGCATCCTTAAGGCATCCTCTGAGTGCTGCAAGAGAGGACTGACAATGATAAGCACACACAGTGAAGGCTGGAAGGCATGAGCAAGTCCCTTGAGACTCTGGTGGCATATGTCGGTGTGCTGGTATCCTACCATACTCAACCGTTCCATGCCCCTGCCCATGCACAACCATGACTCCCAATTACATGACTGCAACCCTGATGGATAGCAGGCAACCAGTCCACAGACTCACAGTCATGATGGACCATCCACAAGCACTGGAACCTCCATGAGATATCCAGATTTCCATTCTGCCACAGCACAGAATGTGGCACATTCATAAGAGGAGAGTCCAAGCTCCTCAGAGTCCAGCAACGCCATTACAGATCACTCATGGGTCTGCAGCAAGGCTGTGCCAGTGACAGGGGGACAGGGCAGGAGGGACCGCACAGCATGGGGTTGCACCAAGGGAAAGGGGAAGCATTACACACAGGCATCTGCATTTCTGTGATGTATATGTGGGGATGTGCAGCTATGGTGGAGGGCCATGCAACAGGGAATGTAGGCTGGGTGGGTAATATGTGGCAGCGGTTCAGGTGCAGGATGCAGGCCAGGTGATCAGTACCCAGGGCTGGTCTTGGGCAATGTGAGACATTGTGTAATGGCAGGGAGGGTTTCGGCATGGTGCAGCAGGGCCATGTGTGGTGTAGAGCTGGGACAGGCACCATTGGGGATGGCCGGGGGGGGGGCTGTGAGGAGGGGGTGGGCAGGGGAGATGGGCAGGGGGATGCCCAGGTGGCGATAGGCAAGAGGGGATTGCCATGGGGGTTGGGCAGGGAGATAGCTGGGTAGGGATGGACAATGGGGATGACTGTGGGAGGACGGGAATGGGCCACTTTCTATATGCATACAGAAATGCTTGTGATTAAAACATATACCTTAGGAAAGGGGCTCTATATCAGTCTTTGCCTTGCTCATTCTCCCTGTGTGCATGGCTGGCCTGTAACATCTGTGCCGCTGTCATAGCCCCCTCAGTGTCATAGTCAGCTGTATTTCCCGGTGGCATGAGCTGCCTCCTCCTCTTGGCCAGATTGTGCAGCATGCAGCAGGCCATGAAGATCTGGCAGACTGGTTCTTTTTGACAAGAGGCTTTATTACTGGCACAGTGCTTCCTGGAGCTCTGAGATGGCAGCAGCTCGGACTGACACTACCGGGCTTGGGATCGGTGAGCAAGTCTTCTTAAATAATGCCTGGGTACCTTGAAAAAAATAAAAGGGGGTCTGTTTTAGCTATCAAGCGTTCCTTAACATAACAGGGAGGGTAGTCCTCCTCGTTGGTTCACAGCTACATTTTCTCTTCCTCAGTAGGCTGCCTTTCCAAACACAGCTCTCACTGCAGAGATATTTTTCGATTGCACTCTATATATCACAAGGTATTTTGTAGTCTGATGTGCCAAAGACAAAAATCCCAATTTTTTTGGCTGTGTCCCAATTTTTTAAGGTCAATATCCCGAAACTGGCTGATGAGATTTTTTCAGAAATCCAGGACTGGCTTAAAATCTCACTCCTAGAATTAAGTAACTCGGCAACTCGAGTTACTACCTGGAAGATTGCCATGAAGCTGCAGAACAAGATGGCAGGCCCGGCACAGGGCTCGATGCTATGACCCTGCATTCCAAAAAATATCTGCTTGCAGGGGCATGATGGGAGAAATGGAACTTTTTTTTTTAGTTCCTAATCTGATTTTAAACCTAGCCAAAGTATATTTTCAATTACTGTATTTATAAGTAAGCAAAACAATACAGGCATGCTTGTGATTATTTTTTTTTTAATTTTCCTTTTTGATTTATACATTTATATAGGAATTTTATTGAAATCACTGCTGAATAAAATACCAAACAAAAGGTTGTGAGCTATTAATTCTGAACAACAAAAACAAGCAACTGGAGATAACAGGGCTTGAAACCACAATCTTTTAAAGACACAGCATATATTTTACCACTAAGCTACTTACTCAACTGATTCTTTTGTTATAGTGAGTATATAGAGAATCAAGTCTGTTCATTTCATATTCTGCAATAGGTGAGTTCTTATTGGCCAATATACACATGGAGGCCAATTCCAATCGGGGTCCTCCAGACCCCCAAAATCTGGACGGGCCTGATCTGTACTTGATTCTTATCCCGTGGGAGCTATTTGTCCCTGCGGGAGCAAAATCAGGTGCAACTAGCTTGGACGGGAAGGATGTGCCCCGATTCTGGCTCACTGGATGTCCTGGATTCTGCCTGGCTAGCCCAGCCTGGGATCCTGCATGGAGCCGCGGTGCCATGGCTTCCCATTGCCATAGCACTGTGGCTCTATGCAGGAGCCCCGAATGCCTGCACCGCAATAAATTTTCTGTTCCCTGCCGCACAGCCCCTGATTGGACCTTCCGAGGCTGAGATAGGGCTATGGGGAACCCCCTGCCCTGCTCACCTGTGTCCCAGGTCCCAGCCAGCCTGGTCATTGAAGTCAGGGAGACTTATTCCACCTCAGAGGTGGAATAAGTCCACCATCTAGATCGCCGACCCTGGATGTACAGGGACAACCCTGGAATTGGCCCTGCATGTCTGGGGTCAGGGTCCCACCTACTCCCCATCCTTGCTCTCCTCCAGCCCACCCCTCCTACCCCTGTCCAGAGCTCCCCGCACATCTCTGCAATATTTGCGGGAGCTCCTTGTTTGGAATCCTAACTTGGATGTATATTCCTGCTAAACGTGAATCAGAATGACCCCCATACTGTCTTCACAAGACAGATTAGTTAAGTAGCCCAACATGCAGCACAGTAAAGATGATGACTGGGGTAGGTAGCACTTGACTTCCCAGAGGCTATTGTACTACAGCCTCGGAAGCCACCCTGCCTATGCCGAGGGGGGAGGGGAGCTGTTGCCAGATACATGATTTTTTTTTTTTGCCTCTGGCCCATTTTGTTTGCTGTTGCCTCAATCTCCCATGGCAGACAACCTGTTTTTTTTCCTTTTGCACCACACAGTATGAGTAACAACTGCACGAGCACCAGCAGCACCAAGGGCTCAAGGCAGGGCAGAGTTAATAGCAGCAGCCAGAGAGACTGTAATTGTCTGAATGAGTCAGATTCTGTTACTCTATCTTGCTGATTCTGCTGATCTGCTATGCTTTGAGCCCTCTCTGATGGTGCTGGTGCAGTTGTTACTCATTCTGTCCAGTACAAAAAAGCCAAACCTCATGGCTGAAGGAGCCTCTACTCAGGCAGGTTGCCATTGGAGAATGAGGCAATGAACAGAAAACAGAACGGGCCAAAGAGACTTCTGGGTGCCAACACTTTGTGTTGAAATAGGGGCGAAGTCAGCAGCAGAGGAATCCATGGTGATAGGGAGTTAGTGAGCCCCTGATGATCATGGCAGCCTGACCCATACCGGCACAGTGCTGCAGACATGGCAGCAGGCACCACCACAGCTGGTGGAAATTAATTTTAAGGGAAAAAGCACAGGCAGCTCGAGACAGTCTCAATTAAATGTAAAACTACATGCTAGAGGGGGTGGGGGAGTAGCCTAGTGGTTAAAGCACTGGCTTGGCAACCAAGAGATCAGGGTTCAACTCTCACCACACAACAGGGAGCTTGTTGGTGCCATACTCAGGCCCTGCTCACAATGCTGGAGGAATGGAGTTGCACACATGGCATTGACCATGTAGAGTTGCCACCTGGCCAGCACCCCCCCCCCCCAATTGATTCATCCAGGACCATCTGTGCAGTAAAGCTAGCACCCTTTTTTTTTTCTTTCTGGCAGGCCGTGCAGTCACCAGTTCTCCAGGCTGCCTCAGCACTTCTGTGAATAGAAGGCAGGGGTGAATAACAAGTGGGGGAGGTTGAAAGGGAGAGTCCAGGGTTGGGGGAGAGACAGTAGGAGAGGTGTTGGAGTGAAAAGGGAAGGAATGAATGCATGGGAAGTAAGTAAAGAGTACAATATGCATGTATAAAAGGCACACCCCCACTTCCACACCACACACATATACAGGCACCCAACCTACTACTACTATTTATCATTTGTATAGCACTACAAGGTATACACAGCACTATTCCACCTCCACACCACACACATCTCTGCACCACACACACACACATACACACACACACACACACACGCAAGTGTAGCTAATGGGTCTGTGGAGGTGGTGGAAGAGGAAGGGTGTGGCCATTGCCTTTTGTTGGCACTGTGTAGTGGCCCATTAAAAGCCTGATTTATTAAACTTTTTACCATGTAAAATGGGAAAACAGTCTTAGTAAATCAGGCCCTAAAACCTAAAAAAGTAACTGTGATATGCCTTTTGGAGGAGGAGGCGGCATGTGCTGAGACCTAGGTTTTGGCTTAGGGTGCTAACACTTTGAATCAACTCTGAGGCTGGCCCTGATTCATTCACAATATGCTTGGTATTGAGAGGGATTTTTTTCTGTTATGGTTTTATGGGGAAGGTTCTATCTCTGCTCTGCTCTGCACAGATTATTGGGGAAGGGGCGGGGTGGTTACAGTGGATGCAGAATATATGTTTGGATTTAATGCCATATGGGAGAGCATATGTGTTTTGGAGGGGCCTGAGAAGAGGACTGTAGCTGAATAGGTGCTGAAGAGTTCAACCTCTTGTACCCCCCTCCCTTGATATAGCCTGCAGATTGAAGCCTGCACCGTTGCCCTCTCTGCAGTTATTTTTATGGGTGGGGCAGGGGACGGACAAGGCAGAGCAGGGGGTGGTCATGAGCGGGGCATAACTAGCCACTGGTGAGGGTTTTTCTCTTTCATAAAGTTGGCAATCTGATGACCATGTGACTCTCTTGACACAAGCAGACAAGCCCAAGAAGTCTTTAGCACATAACTTACCAAATTCTGATAGCATAAATGCATGAGAGGAGGGGAACAAAGCATGCGAGCATGAGAACAGTCCCAAATGCATTTTTAAGTACTCAGGAAACTATGCATGGCCTAACTTGGGCATCCCATTTCCTACACAGGAACCCTTTGCAAAATTGGGATTCCTAACTCCTACTCCTATGACTACTGATCCTCAGTGCTGCACAGACACATGTAATAAACTGTCCCTGCTTGTCAGAGTTTACAATCTAGTCAAAACAGACAACACAACAACTGAGGACAAGGATACATCTAGAGGAATGGTAAGAAAACACAAACTTCCAAAATGGGTTCTTTAACCTATTGAAAATTGTCCCTTATGCATTTTTTTTCACACCATAGGCTTTCTAAAGCTTGTAACTGATCTGAATTATACATGAGGTTAAATTATAATCTTAGCTAGAAAGGTCACAATAGATAAGCTTTGGAACTCGTTGCCAAAGGATGTGGTAAAACAGCATAGCTGGGTTTTAAAAAGATCTGGAGGAAAAGTCCTTAAACTGTAATTAAGGTAGACCAAGTGAAAAACACAGCTAGCATGGAATCTCACTACTTTTGGGATCCTGCCAGGTATTTGTGATTTGCACTGAAAAAAGATACTGGGCTTGATGGACCTTTGGTCTGATCCAATATGGCAGTTTTTATCTTCTAATGCATTATAATCTTTTGTGAAGATTCACCATACAATGTTAAGTTGCATTATGAGGTCCTTATCTTTCTGTTTCGGTGTGACATCACTCCCAAAAACTGCTGTGTTCCATCCATAGGCCCAACATTCAAAGCGATTAACATGGTCAGCAGATGTGCTAACCGCATTAATCGCACTGACTGGAATATTCAACGGCACTAACGCAGTTATCCGCTAGGCGCCCTGATACTAACTGACTAGAATCGGGGAGTTGCAGGGCAGAGCAGGAACAGCACCTGGGGATAACCTGGGGTTATCCCTCAGTGGTGAAAATTAGGCACATTAAAGACTGTCCTAATTTTTGCTGCTAAAGCAAACCAGGCAGTGGCTGAACATCACCGCTGCCTGGTTAGTTTTTGCGCTATCCAGTGACCCGGATATTCAGTGAGGTTGCCAGAGATGGCCCTGCATTGAATTTCTGGGTCTAGAGTTCAGCAGTGACGGCTAGTCGCTTTAGAAGGGTTAGCTGCCACTGCTGAATATCGAGCCCTGTATTTTTACTGCCATATGTTGTAGTGTTGTGAAATCATAATTAGATAAAACATGACACAAAACAGATCTGTACCAAAACTCAGTCTTGTGAATGTCAGAGCTAAGTTAGTGTGTTTCTCAAAACATCTTTAAATAGTAGAAAGAAATCGACTTATGGAAGTTAGGCAATTTTATTTAAAGCATCGGTTTTGCTCTCCCTTCTTTCATAAGTATTATAAATGGAGTTAATGTCACATTTCAGATCGCTTTGAGAAGTATGCAATGTATTCAAATGAAAAAAAAAACATTTTAAGAAAAGATGCATCACAAAGGTGCTGAATAATAAAAAGACTGGTATTAAGCATCAGCTTTCCTGAACAGACCCTTTAAACCTCACAGCTGATATATGATAAACATGGCTAAGTATCAGCATATGAGCAGAGAGGGTAAAAAAAGCAGCTGTGAGCATTTCATTGCTGGAGCCAAGGTTTACACTTTGATGGTTCCTTTGGAGGTATGAGTGAAAAACCAAACCTCCGTTCCTTTTTTTTTTTTTTTTTTTTTCATTTTTGCCATGCAAAGATAATCAGGTTTATGTAAAGTATGTGTGCTTTTTTGACAGTCTGCAATATCTCATTAATTCAATCACATCAAAAACTATTGTTCCCAAAGTGTTTGAAATGCGGATAGGGATGGAGGCTTTTCTAATCCTGTCAATCAATGTTAACATTTTTCTTGCTGTTGCCATGGCCAGGGCCAAAGTTCATGAAAACACAGAATAAGAGCCAACAAAACAAGAATAAAGACTTATTTGAGATACTCTTTTTAAAAGACATCTACCATGCACAAAACATGGGAAGTAAATGTAAAGCAAGTTTGGACACTATGGCTCACTGAGAGGAAAGAAGGGGAAAAAAGAATTTAAAAATCAAATAAGCTTATAAAAACTTGACCCAAGAGTCTCTGGGAAAAACTCAATGAATTGCTCCCTAGCAGAACAATGTTCTTTCTTTCGTTCGTTCTTGAGGAATACAATGCCCAATATATTATAACACATGCCACTGATGTCTTTACACTGTTGTAAGCCAGCTTAGACCAAGGGAATGCAGATAGAGGGCAACAAGAGATTGTGCTGTTGTAATTCTTCCTTTACCCTGCTCTGTTACAAATAAGTACTGGGAAAATTATTCATGCATAGAGACCAACAAAGCATAGATGGGAGATTTGCAATGTCACACCGTGAGATGTGACAAACTATTTTAAAAACAACATGCATTCACTCCCATAGACAATTGCAAGCCACCTCTCTTTCTTTATGAATATAAGGACTCCAGTATCTCACAGTATCTCTCCAGTAATGTAACGCACTATACGAGAAAAAATAACATTTAGGTTTTCTGTGTGGGGCTGTTGCCTGACTTCTAGCTAATACCTTTTCAATTTATAATTAAACTTTTTTTGCTTAAATATTCAGCTACTTCAGAGTAAAATTTGGATAGAGATTTGAGAATGTGTTCTTACTAAAAGTGATTTCATCAGAATATTTGATAGCTAGGAGGTAATTTTAGAAGCTTTGCATATCATTTAATGCTCTAAATAATGATGTTTAAACATATAAATGGCAACCACATGTAAATGCTAATCTTATAACCAGTGCTATGTACATGTGGAAGCACCAGCAATACACATTTTGGGCATCCATGGAGGATGTATGTTGGAGGCATATTAAGGGGTGGGCCTGCAAGATAAACATGTAGAGCACATCTTGAAAAGCCTGTGGATGTGGAGCATTTTTGAACACTGACACTAGCACCTGCTATAAATTATGAACAAATGTCATCTTCACTTGTCTTTTTTGGTGGTGATGGCTGGAGGAGAATTGTTTGTAGTTTATTTGTCTGACTTTCTATTTATTTATTTTATTTATTTACATTCTCTTATATACCGCGCTATTCTGCATCAGTGCGGTTTACATTGAACAAACTGAAATTACATTGAACAGGGCATTATAACTTGGAGATAACTATTTTACAGGGAACATGGGCTATGGAGGGTTAAGTGGCTTGCCCAAGACCACAAGGAGCACCTGTGGGACTAGAAACCCCAGTCCTTCCGGCCCAAGGTTGCTGTCCTCTAGTGGGATTTGAACCCCCGACCTTCCGGCCTGAAGTACCTTGCCCCAACCACTAGGCCACTCCTCCACTCCACTCTCTTCAGTGTTGTTTTTCTCCATTTATTACTACCGCTACTGATCATTTGTATAATGTTACAAGGCGTACGCAGCACTGTACAGACACATGTAAAAGATGATCCCTCCTCAATAGAGCTTACAGTCTAGTCAAGACAGTCAACACAACACAACAGCTGAGGACAAAGATATATCTAGGGGAATGGTAAGGAATCACATAGGAGACTAAGAGGTGAGTTTTCAGCCTAAATTTGAAAAGGGCTAGAGATAAAGCCTGACACATAGACTCAGGTAGTTTGTTCCAGGCATAAGGAACAGCAAGGTAGAAACATAGAAATATGACGACAGAAAAAGACCACATGGCCTATCTAGGTAGAAAGAACGAAGTCTGGAGTTGGCAGTAGAAGAGAAGGGCACAGATAGAAGGGATCTGCCAGAAGAGTGGTGTTCCCGAGAAGGGGTGTAGGGAGAGATAAGAGAGGAAAGGTAGTGAGGAGCAGCAGAATGAGTGCACTTATAGGTCAGTAGGCGAAGTTTGATATGTAAATGGATAGGGAGCCAATGAAACGACTTTAGAAGAGGGGTTATATGAGCATATTGAGGCTGGAGGAAGATTAGCCGCACAGCTGAGTTTTGAACAGATTGAAAGGAAGCGAAATGATTCAGAGGGAGACCAGCAAAGAGGATGTTGCAATAGTCTAAATGGAAGGTGACTAAAGCGTGGATAAGTGTCTTAGTAGTGTGTGTAGAAAGGAAGGGAATAATTTTGCCAATGTTATAGAGAAAGAGATGACAGGTTTTAGCTATCTGTTGGATGTGAGCAGAGAAAGAGAGAGTAGAGTCGAAGATGACCCCAAGATGGCAAGCTGAGAAAACAGGAGGAGTGTAGTGTTATCCACAGAAACAGAGAAGGGAGGAAGGAGAAAAGTGAGTTTAGAGGGAAAGATAAGGAGCTCTGTTTTGGCCATGTTCAGTTTCAGATGGAGTGAGACATCCAGGCAGCAATGCCAGATAAGCAGGCAGAGATCCAGGCCTGGATTCCTGAAGAGATTTCAGGCACAGAAAGGCAGGTCTGAGAGTTGTCAGTATAAAGATGCTACTGAAAACCATGGGAAGAAATAAGGGCACCAAGGGACAGAGGGTAGAGAGAGAAAAGGAGAGGTCCCAAAACAGAGCCCTGAGGTACGCTAACTGAAAGCAGGATGTCGGTGGAGTAGGAACCACCAGAACAGACACTAAAAATGTGATGGGAGAGATAAGAAGATAGAATAGAGCCTCTAAATCCAAACAAGGACAAGGTATCGAGGAGAAGGTGGTGATCAACAGGGTCAAAGGCAGCAGAAAGGTCAAGAAGGATGAGATTTGAATAGAGGCCTTTGTGTTTGATGAGGAGCAAGTCACTGTAGACTTTGGCAAGAGCCATTTCTGTGAAATGCAGAGAACGAAAGCCAGATTTCAATGGGTCCAAAAGGTCTTGAGAGGAAAAAGGTCAAGACAGCAGCAGTGAAGCACTCATTCAAGTAGTTTTAATGCAAAAGGGAGGAGAGAAATAGGTCAATAACTGGAAGGACAGGTGGGATCTAGTGAACGCTTTTTGAGGAGAGGTGCAACCACTGCATGTTTGAAGGCCACAGGAAAAGTTGCAGTGGAAAGCGATAGGCTAAGGATATATCAGATGGAAGGGATAATGGCGGAAGAGATAGAGCTTAGTAGATGGGTGGGGATGGGATCAAAGGAGCAGGTAGTCAGTTTGGAGGAGGCAAGAAGATTTGCAGTTTCCTTTTCAGTGATTTTAGAAAAGGAAGAAAGAGTATCTCTATTCTTTACAGTTATTCATACCCTCCCCTCTGATCTTTCCCTTTCTATCATTCTCTCTATCTTCCCTCCCATTCAGTTATTCCCAACTTCTGCTTTCTGTTCCTCTGAAACTGGCTGTATTTGGCTGCATGTACTAGGCGCAGGGCTGGGGTAAGGGGGAGTGCAGTTGTTGATCACTAGAGTGCAGAGACTTCAGAATGCTGAGGTTGAGATGCAAGAACACTAGTTGATCCCTGGGGTATAGAGGCAGGGGCTGGCAGTATACAGGCATCACTGGAATGCTGTCATTGCATCCCTTCCTTCAACTCTTTGTTTTCCTCCCACAGGGTTCTTACTTCCTGAGAAAGGCTCTGCATATCATAGACCATCTGTATCAGCTCAAAGTGCTGCTCCTGTAGAGCCAGCTTATGTTTACAACAGGTTAGCAGCTTCTTGTTCTGCTCCATAATTGGTCCTCACACAGAGCCAGCTGGTCGGTGTTTCATGCATTCAAACCCTTCACAAGATGCATATGACTCTTCTGTAGCCTTAACCTCATTCATGTATGACAATGGTGATGCTATTTCCTCTGTACATTTTCTGCAGACTTTGTGCCTGTACCAAAAGGAAGATTGTTTTCACTCTCCTCCCATCAATGAACACTGAGTCCCTCAGAGCCACCCTCACAGCTGCTTTCCAGACACAGTCCAACCCTTCCTGTGATGTGATAGCTGTAGCCTGGTTCCTCTCTTCTCGAAGCTGTGACATCAGCTATAAGTATGAAAAAGGAAGAAAAACATAATATTCTCATGTACCTGGCCCTAATTAGGCATGTTTTGCATCAGGCAAAAATTCCTATTGCTGAGGATCAGTCTGTGTTTCTGTTTGTCCATATGCAAAGAAATCCATACCTACAGAGACAGAATGCAGTAGGCAACCAGTCAGATGGCAGCAGTGAAGAAAAGAAGAGACTAGTGACATTATGGCAGATGGAGATCCTGGGCCCAGGGGCGGCCCAAGGGGGGGTGCGGGGCCATGTGCGGAGACTCGGTGCGGGGCCTCATTTGCATAAGGGGCCTCATTTGCATAAATATTTGCATAATGTCACCATACACTAACTTTTAGTAAACATGCCTCTTAATGAGTGTATGGATAAAGAAAGACTAAAAGATTTCTACATTACTATAATCCAGTGCCAACCGCCAGGCACATTAGGAACTACTACAAACACTGCCCATTTAGAACCCATAGCAAACCCGCCGTATCCTGACAGCACTACCAGGACTCACAAAGCACCATACCCTACCTATCAAAAGGCAACACTGCAAATATTAAACCAATACATTTCAGAGAATAGCAATACATGACCTACTGGGGAAAGAAAACAAGTGGCAATGTCAAATAGGAATTACATAAAGAGAATACCTCAGCTCAGTTACACATGCAGAACATAGACCATCACCAAACAAGGAATCACAATTTAGAAAAAGGAAGACACTAATTAAACTGGGAACCCTAAAAGCCAAACTTGGAATGTACAACAACAATGTAGAAATAAAACTATAAATTAATTTCCTCTTGTACTAAACAAAGCGCAGACGTTAATGATGCACATTTCACAGAGCTCATATATTCCAGTTAATAAATTCAAAATAAAGAGATATCTTTGTACCTTTTGTGCATTTTTATTCAGTTGCAATTGTTCCAGCCACTTTCTTCTGGTTTCTTTGTGTCTTCTGCTAACTCTCCATCGTCTGTTGTCCATTTGCCCTTTTTTCTCTCTTCTAGTTCTTTTTCCATTCTCTCTCTACATCTGCTTTAACATACTAATCTTTCTCCTTTTGCTCTTTCCTCATTCCTATTTCATCCACTCAAATTTTACTACTCCATCCTCAATCCACACTAACTCTCCCAATACCCGGCCAATTGTAGATTTTTCTTCCCTCCCACACAAAATATTTTTCCCCTCTCCATTTCACTCTCCCAGCCCCATCCCTATCCCATTCTAATATCCCCAACATCAACTCCCTTCTAGTTCCAGCCACACCCAGTATCCACTCCCTTCTAGTCCCCGCATCCGCCCATTTCCAGTCCTGGCCCCCCATCAGCCCATTTCCAGTCCTAGCTCCCCCATTCATTTCCAGTCCTATCCGAATCCCTTGATCAGCTCATTTCCAATACCAGCCTCCCATCAGCCCATTTCTAGTCCTTTCCTAGCCCCACCATCAGCCCATGTCAAATCCTAGCTCCCCTCCACTCAGCCCATTTCCAATCCAAGCCCCCCATGAGCCTACTTCCAATTCTAGCCCCTCCATGAGTCCATTTCAATCCTAGCCCCACCACAGCCCATTTCCAATCTTAGCTCCCCCCAACACCCAATTCCCAGTCCTATCCTAGCCCCTCCATCAGCCCATTTCCTGTCCTAGCTCCCTCCCCTACCAGCCCATTTCCATTCCAAGCCCCCCTCCCCATCAGCTATTTGCAGTTCAAGCCCCCCTTCCTCTCAGCCCATTTCCATTCCAAGCCCCCGTTCCCATCAGCTATTTTCAGTTCAAGCCTTCCCTTCCATTCAGCCCATTTCCAGTCCTAGCAACCCCCCAACCCATTACCAGTCCTAGCCCCCTCATAGTCTATTACCAGTCCTAAGCCCCCATCAGCCTACTCCCAGTCCTAATCCCATCAGCCCATTTCCAGTCCTAACCCCCCATCACCCAATTTTCAGTTTAAGCCCCCCCAACCCATAACCAGTCCTAACCTCCCCATCAGCACACTCCCAGTCCTAATCCCATCAGCCCATTTCTAGTCCTAACCCGCCATCATCCAATTTTCAGTTTAAGCCCCCCCCCCATAGCCCATTACCAGTCCTAACCCCCCATCAGGCCACTTCCAGTCCTAACCCCATTAGCCCATTTCCAGTCCTACCCCCCCCCCCCTGGAAAATTTAAAATAAAAAAAAAAGCTGTCTGCCGCCGCGGCAGAATCGCGTGTCCCACGGCCCCCCCCCCCCTGCCCGGCAGAGCCTGCCCTCCCTGCATAAGCTCCCTCTCCGCAGTCACACGCACCGGCTTTCAGAGCGCGAAGGGAGAGTTTCTCCCTCGTGGCTCTGTTAAGCCCGCGGGCGCTGATGGGAAAGTTCCAATCAGCTCCTGCGGGCTTAATAGAGCCGCGAAAGGGAAACTAGTCCCTTCGCACTCTGAAAGCCGGTGCGTGTGACTGCGGAGAGGGAGCTGATGCAGGGAGGGCAGGCTCTGCTCGGGGGGGAGGGTCCGTGGGACACTCGATTGTGCCGCGGTGGCAGACAGCTTTTTTTTAAATTTTAAATTTACTTTTAGATCAGAATGTTCTTTGCGCGGGGCCCCCTGAAACGCGGGGCTCTGTGCAAAAAACATTCTCGCTCAATGGACGGGCCAGCCCTGCCTGGGCCCCATCTATCAAGAAAGAGAAGAGAATGTAGACATTGCAAAGAAAAGAAAGTGGAAGTCCCCGAGTCCTGCAGGTGGAAAAGAAAGACAGTGCTGCCCACAGAAAACCCAAGCAGAGTCCCCAGTGCTTCCAGAAAAATATAGCTGAGGTCATAGAAGGAATGAAATGGAGGGGGTGAGGTTAGGAGAAAAAGAGAGGGGAAGGATGGGGGCAGACCATAAAAGAAAGGGAAGGGCTCGGAGAAAGAGGGAAAGCATATAGGTGGAGCATAAGGGAAGGGGATAAGCTAAAGATAAGGAGGGAGAGGGGAAGGGACAGAGTATAAGGGGCAGGGTTAGAAAGAAAAGGTGAGAAGTGAAGGGTAAAGCAAAAACAATGAGGTGGATGAAAGGTGGGGCATAAGGGAAAAGATAAGGTTAGACAGGCGAGAAGGGAAGGGAAGGAAAAGAAATAGAAAGAGTGCAGGAGAGGAAAGAGTGTGTGTGTGTGGGGGAGGGGGTGGAATTGAGGAAATGAAAGATGGGGCAGGTAAGGTAGGGAGAGAGTGAAAGAAGGGAAAGCTGAAAAGAGGGAGGCAGTGAAATGCGGTGGCAAGGAAAGGAGCCAAGGAGGCCAATTCCATTCATGCACGTCCAGCCCCCTGTATGGCCGAGCAGAATCAGGCGTGCAAAGTTAGATCCAATTCTAATCCCGCAGACCCCGCAGGATCAGAATTGGGTCTAGCGCCTGGACGTGCAGGCCTGGTCCAAATTCTGTCTGGCCGTACATCCCAGTGACTACCTGGCTAACTCAGTCGATCCCGTGAAGGGAATCATGGTGCCATTGCGTCCCGTCACCATGGCACTGCAGTTCCATTCATGAGCTGCAATGCTGGCCCGCTGAACCCGGATGTCTGTTTCTCGCAGCCTGACCCACAATCTGGCCTTCTAAGGCCTGAGTTGTTCTGTGGGGAACCCTCTGCGCCCCCTCATCTGTGTCCCTGGCTCCTGCACCACAATCCCCCTTCATCCAGGGGGACTTATTCAAGGCCCTGGATGTACAGGGCCAACCTCTGAATTGGTCCTGTACATCTGGGGTCATGACCCATCCATGTCCCGCCCTTGCTCCACCTCTGGAACACCCCCTCCCCCCATTTAGGCCTGCCTGTACAAACCCACAGTATGTACAGGGAGAGTATTTACAGAATGACATCCATAGTGCATAAGTAGGTGGTAAGAGAGGAGAGGAAATAACAGGGAGGTAAGGAAGAGGGGATAGTGCAAGAGGGTGGGAAGAAAAGGAATTTATGCAAGAGGATAGTTGAAAGTACAAGGGAGAAAGAAGGCTACATGCCCATAACCACACATACATCATTCCCCCCACAAAGTCTGCCAACATACATACATACACGCAAACGTGCAACCACTGTACACAGTACCAACATATATATATATATATATGCTCAGAGCCCCACTCTAAGGGTGAGACACACCAATATATGTACACATTTGCAGTCATTCACACACATATGCACACCAATACACATGCAGAGCCCCTGACGCCCCCCACACATACACTTACATGCACAGCCCCTTACATACACTTGCACTGCCCCGACATCCAACCCTCACATCTCCCTAGATAAACATTTTTACACTTCTTGTGGAAATAAATATGCACATCATATCAGTGATTTAAACACACACACACATGCCTCACATAGACTTGTCACCACTTCTGTTTTGTTTTGCGCTTAATCCAATGAGTACTCTCATCAACTCTTTGGGATATGGATTTGCCATGAATCCTAAAGAAAATAACAACCCAGAAGCAACTTCCCATCTACTATTTATAGATGATCTGAATCTCTACAGTTCCAACAACCAACAACTAGCAGAGCAACTTTGTGTGGTGAAAAGCTTTTCTGATGAAATCAGGATGACTTTTGGCCTCGACAAGTGTGCTAAGGCAACCTTTTTAGAGGAAAATTGAGCAAAACCGAAAACATCTCCCTTGCTGAGGGCTGTGACATCAAGGACCTTGAACAGGAAGGTGTATATAGGTATCTTGGAATAGAGGAAGGAATGACACTCAAGCAGAAACTATTGAGAAAAAAGATCAGTAAAGAATATTAAGGAGATTAAAACTGTTATTGAAAAGTACATTAACATCACGGCATAAGATACAAGCCATCAAGTAGCTGACAATTCCTATACTCTCAAACAGCTTTGGGATTGTGGACTGACCTCTTAAATATCTTGAAAAACTGGATGTGTGTACAAGAAAACTCCTCCATCAGGAAGTAATTTATAAGAATCAGTGTATGCCAAGACTCTACATTCCTAAAGCTGAAGGAGGGCTAGGACTTATAGAGATTGATTACACCTACAGAGCTACTATCATAGGTCTCCAAGCCTACCTGATGGCCTCAATGGATCCAAATATGCAAAAAATGTTGAAATATGAAAGTAAACACCCAGAATCTGTCTCCGTCATTAAACTTGAACAAGTGTTCCGACAATTAGAAGGAATGCATGAGAATCCACAGGCATTCATGGGAAAAGAAGTAACAGAATTTGCAAAACAAGTGAAAAAAACTCTTCAAAGAATTAGATCAGCAAGAGAGGAAAAACAAGTGGCAAATGCACAAATACAGTGGAAAATACAGAGCTTTATTCCAAGAACCTTTTGTCGAACAAGAATAGACACATGAATGGTTAAGGAGAGGTGAACTTAAATCGAAGGATGAAAGATTGACAGTTGCAGCCCAGGACAGTGGATTATGCATGAGATGGTTTATGGCAAGCATTGAAAAAACTGCCAAAACAGATATATGTCGATTCTGTAAGAAAGAGCTGGAAATTATAGCAGTGTGTGAAGTTCTGATAGTAGAAAATGTCTATACAGAAAGGCACAACAAAGTAGCACGCCTCCTCCACTGGAAACTCTGTTAACACTACAACATTACTGTGCCTGAAAAGCACTGGGATCATGACCCTAAGAGAATAACAAAAAATGAAGGGGTTATGATCACTTGGGACATTCCCATTCCAACGGATAAGAAACTGGATGTGAGGAAACCTGACATCGTGGTAAAGGAGAAGAATACCAGAAAGGCATTGATAATAGAAGAGTTGGTACTGAGTGATTATTTTGTGAATCACGTGGAGAGGAAGAAGATCCTGAAGTACCAAGAAATACAATCAGAGATGAAGAAAATGTGGCAGATACAGGAATCTTTCTCATTGTACTGGGAGTGACAGGCTTGATAAAGAAGAATTTCCAAGCGCATCTTAACGAACTACTCATACCTGTTACATCTTATGAACTCCAGAAGGAAACTCTCTTTGACATGATGCAAGTACTACACTGAGCATTAGCAGTAAATTTGAGAGACTAAGATCATACTCCACATACCCTGGCTTAGAAGCGAGATTCACAACTGTCATGGTATCTGCAAAATTAATCCATTTGGAGAAAATGCCCTGAGTGAAGCCATCAATTGATACACACACAGCGCCCTGATATCCACTCAGACATCCCCTGTAACCCTACTGTGACAAACTTTACAATGAATAGTTCAGCTCATTCCCCCACACAGACATGCCTGTGTCTGCAAATGGCATCAATGGGAAACATGCCATTGTGATCAAGAATAGCCTGGTTCCCACCTGCTGAGGAAATGAAAAGAGTGGAGAGAGCCTGGCAGGAGGGAGCCTGGCCCTGACTGCCCAACAAACAAATAAGGTAGGTGAAGGGGTGGAGTACTAAAGGGAAGCAAGGGGTACCTGAGAACCCCTCCAGCCATTTTATTCATCATTCTAGTCACTGGCCCTTAGCCCCAATCACTCATTCTTTGCAGTAGGGCATATTTGGCTTCCTCTGCATTCATTCAGTCCATTCATCTACTCATTCAACATCCCTGACATTTATACATTCATTTACTCATTCAATCCACTCCCCTGCCACTAATTCTCCCTTTCCACTCACCAATTTACTCACTGAGCTTACCTCCTCAATAATAATCCCTGAATCAACTTATTTATTCAACACTCACCTACTACTCATAACTCAGGCTTCTATTCTTTTAAAATTGTAAATTGTTTATTTTCCAGGCAATTAGGGGTTGTTTGAGAGTAGAAAACATTAATGTTTATTGGTAATTTCTTATCACAGGAACTATTACTTGGTACCTTTTATGATGGAATCAAATGTATAATTGAATTGCTTAGAAGTCATCAATGCAGAAAAGGCACAAAGACTGAGTAGAGGATTGATTCAAGGCAAGCCAGGAGAAGGGTGAGAGAGAACAAGAGAAAGTGGTGTTTTTCCAGTGTTTATCCAATAAATACCTATTTTCCATTTTTGGCATTGGGGCTGTTTATTAGTTAAAAGCTAATGTCAGAAGCCCAACTTATATCCCCATCCATTCATTCTTTACCTCCACCACTAGCCTCATCCATCCTGTCACTGACTTACTCCAGCATCTCCATGCCCTCATCCTCCTGCCACATATAACCTGCCATACAGTCATTCACCCATTCCTCCCATCCACTTATTTACTTACTTACGCAGCCTCACTATCTACTAATAATGCCTCATCCACTCAATCACTTAGCCTCCACCTCCACTCATAGCCTCTCCATCCCCAGAGGTCATGTGGATCCATTCAGTCATTAATTCCCTTGCAAGTCTTAAGTGCTATATCTATCTATATCTATATCTAGTAACTCACAAAGAGCAACTATGCACTTCATCAGTGGAACATGCCTTTGTACAATGATTACAGCAGGCACTTTGCAATGTGGTTTTCAAAATATCAATAAAAGGGCTTGAAGACTTCTCTTCCCCTGAGGTTTTCTTTACCAAAGGGTGCCATCAGACTATCGTCATTCTGGTGTTCAGCATATAATTGTCTGTCACTCAGGTATTTCTGTCGCATTCTACCACACATTCCTGGCATGAACTAGACTCAAATCTAACGCATGCAAAGACACAGATTGAAAAATTGCGTTAACTCCAGAGCTGCAGGCTTATATATAAAGGACTGTCCAAGCATAGCAGAAGTGCAGAATATAGTAGACACGTGAAGACCAATATTAAATAGGATGGGGAGAGGGGAATTAAAATTTCTGAATTGGATCATGGAACATTCCCACTGCATTTTACTAAGGCTCCGCTAAACACAGAGGGGCCAATTGTGACTGAATATCACCATTATGCAGATATTGCTGAATATTAAGCTATATCCAGCCAGGTCCTGATGCTGAATATCTGGATTGTTTTACCCATAGCAGTGTTTAAAAAGCACATTGAGCATGATGGGCTGAATATTGACCCCATTGTTTTTATCATACAATTGTTTTTAAGAAGATTTGAATTCTTGGATTAGGCTTCCCTATTGTATAAGAAGTGAGTAAGGAAATAAAATGACTATGATAGACAGGTAGGCAATAAATAATACTTTTATTGTACTAGTTAAGTGTGCTATTTTAATTTTTAACTTTGAATTTTTAATGTTGATAAGTTCAGCATTTATTATGTAACATAGTAGCATAGTATATGACGGCAGATAAAGACCATTGTGGTCCATCTAGTTTGCCCGGTAAGGTGGCTAGAGTGGATGTAACTTCTGCTCCATGCAAGTCACCCCCACCACCTTGCTATGCCTTTGTTTAGAGTTGTTCCCGCCTCTCCATGCAGGTCGCCACCCCCTCCCCCCCCCCCCCCAAATGCCTATGTTTAGGGTTGTATAATCCCTTTCTCATTTGTGGACAAAGGGCCAAACATCTAAGTGTTTTAAATTATTCAAATGAGCTCATAATATTATGGTAGCAGATTTGTTGAAAAGACTATTTTCAGACCTGTAAGTGGATGACAAAGTACAATTGAAATCACTTGGGATCACCAGATTAAGTTTGATAAATTGGAAAATATCAACCCAAAAGGAGGGAGTGCCGGTGAGATGTACCTAAATTATATTTATATAGGGGGTAATTTTGGAAGTCCTGTTTCTACTTTGGATGTCTGAAAACAGGCGTAGAGACATCCAAAGCATAGAGATGTCTCCAGAGCCAAATTAGAAGCTGGGTCTGTGGATGTCTCCAGCGTGACCACATCCAAGTTGGAATGGAGACGTGGTGGAGGCATGGTTGGGGTGTTCCCAAGAACCAGGATGTCCGTGCTTGATCTTAGAAAGCCAAAAAACACTAACCCAATAGGAATAGATTAAAGCTATAACTCAGCAAAAAATATGTAAAAAGCATACATTCATTTTTTCTTCATGGAGGAGCACAAATTAAAGATTGGAAGGATCCCACCATTTTCCCACCTTTGAGTCAAAGTGGGAAAAAGGTGGGATTATAAATATTTTAAATTAAATTAAATTATCAGAGAGACTGCAATCTTAACGAACAGCAGTAGCCATTTCTTTTTTTTTTAAAGCTTTATTTTCAATTATTTTCAAGTATGATCAACAGGATCATACAAAACATAAGAAAGTTAAAAACACAAACCAAATCACCAATCTCTACCCAAATTATCCCTCCCCCTGTCCTCTGGTTCAACCGGCTTGACCCACACATAAGATATGTCATACTAGGCCAGACCAAGGTCCATCAAGCCCAGTATCCTGTTTCCAACAGTGGCCAATCTAGGTCACAAGTACCTAGCAGTTTCCTCAAAAGACACAGGTTCTACAATGCTCATATTGGGGCAAGCAGTGGATATTCTGGGTCCACTTTAATAATGGTTTATGGACCTTTCCTCCAGGAACTTGTCCAAACCTTTTTTAAACATGGCTACACTATCAGCTTTTACTATATTCTCTGGTAGAAAATTCTAGAGTTTGATTATATGTTGAGTGAAAAAATATTTTCTCTTATTAGTCTTAAATCAGTTACCCTGTAGCTTCACTGCACACCCCCTAGAATTTCTATATTTTGATGGCGTAAACAATCGATTTACGTTTACCTGTTCCACTCCATTCCTTAATTTATAAACCTCTATCATATCTCCCCTCAGCCATCTCTTTTCAAGGTTGAAGAGCCCTAACCTTACTAGCCTCTCTATATAGGGGTATCCTTCCATCCCCTTTACCAATTTTGTGGCTCTTCTCTGTATCTTTTCTAATAACGCTATATCCTTTTTAAGATACAGCGACCAGAATTGCACACAATATTCAAGGTGTGTTTGCACCATGGAACGGTACAGAGGCATTATAATATCCTTTGTTTTATTCTCCATTCCTTTCCTTATGATACCTAGCATTCTATTTGCTCTCTTGGCTGCTGCTGCACACTGGATAGAAGGTTAACCACAATGTTAACCACAATGACACCTACATCTTATTCCTGGTAGTGGTTCTTAATGTGGAACCTTGCATCATGTAACCATAGTCTGGGTTTTTCTTTCCTAGGTGCATAACTTTGCACTTGTCCACATTAAATTTCATGTGGCATTTGGATGCCCAATCTTCCAGTTTATCAAGATCCTCTTGCAATTTTCCACAATCCTTATGGATTTTAATAACTTTGAATAGTTTTGTGTCACCTGCAAATTTGATTACCTCACTCATTATTCCCATTTCCAGGTCATTTATGAATATGCTAAAAAGCAGCGGTCCCAGCACAGTTCCCTGTGTACTCCATTATTCAAGTTTCTCCATTGGGAAAATTGTCCATTTAGCCCTACCCTTTGCTTTCTATCTTTTAACCAGCTTCTGATCCACAATAGTATACTGCCTCCTATTCCTTGACTTTTTCATTTTGCCAAAAGTCTCACATGAGGGACCTTGTCAAAGGCTTTCTGAAAGTCCAGATATACTATATCAACCGACTCACCTTTGTCTACCTGTTTATTCACACCTTCAAAAAAACATAACAGATTAGTAAGACAAGACCTTCCTTGGCTAAAGCCATGTTGGCTTTTCCCATTAAGCCATGACTATCTATATGTTCATTAATTTTGTTCTTTAAGATGGTTTCCACCATTTTTCCCAGTACTGACATCAGGCTTACCGTTCCGTAGTTTCTCGGATCACTCCTGGAATCCTTTTTAAAAATTGGCGTTATATTAGCCATCCTCCAATCTTCAGGTGTTACAGATTATTTTAATGATAGTTCACAGATTACTAATAGTAAGTCTGCAACCTTGTATTTCAGTTCTTTCAACACCGTTGGATGTATACCATCCAGTCCAGGAGATTTGCTACTCTTCAGTTTATCAAATAGTTGTAATACATCTTCCCGATGTATCGATATTTCTTTCAATTCTTCCGCAGCATCTCCTTTAAATACCATTTCAGCCATGGCTAACATTCTTAAATTTTCCTCAGTAAAGACCAAAGCAAAGAATTCATTCAGTCTCTCCGCTATGGCCTTGTGCCCTCTTAGTACCCCTCTTACTCCTCTATCATCTAATGGTCCAACTGACTCTCTCACAGGTTTTTTGCTATGAATGTACTTGAAAAAGTCTTTATTGTGCATTTTTGCTTTCACAGCAAGCTTCTTCTCAAATTATCTCTTTGCCTGCCTTATCAATGCCTTGCACCTAACTTGCCAGTGCTTGTGTTGTTTCCAGTTTTTGTCATTTGGCTCCTTTTTCCATTTTCTGAAAACTGCTTTCTTGGCAACAACAGCCTCTCTGACCTTACCTTTAAACCATCCTGGCAGTTGTTTGAACTTTCTTCCACATTTCTTAAAGTATGGATTACAGCTGGTATGTGCATCCAATATAGTATTTTTAAACAATTACCAAGCATGATGTAAATCTTTAACTTTTGCAACTGCTCCTTTTCATTTTTTCTTAACTATTTTCCTCATTTTATCATTGAAAGTTAAAAGGTAGTACTGTAGATTTCCTTACCATCCTTCCTTCATTTAATAAATCAAACGTGATCATGCTATGATCACTATTGCCAAGTGGCCTCAACACCCTTATCTCTCACACCAGATCTTGTGTTCCAGTAAGGACTAGGCCAAAATGGCTTCCCTCTGGTCGGTTCATAAACCAGCTGCTCCAAGAAGCAGTCATTAATTTCATCTAGAAACCTTATCTCCCTTGCATGTCCTGCCATGACACTGACCCAGTCGATACTGGGGTAATTGAAATCACCCATTATCATTACTATGTTGAAACGTTTGTTAGCTTCCCTGATTTCTTTGAACATTTCATCATTCGTTTGTTCATTCTGGCCAGGCCCACTGCCATCTCTTTCCCTTTCCCCTTTTTATATGGAATTTCATTCCATATATATTCTACAGTGAATTTTATTTCGTGCATAACTTTAATCCTTTGTGACTCAATGCCCTCTCTAACATAGAGCGCAATCCCTCCACCAATTTGATCTTCTCTATCATTACAATGTAGTTTGCTCCCAGGTATCACAGTGTCCCACTGGTTGTCCTCTATCTATCATGTCTCTGAGATACCAATCATATCTAACCTCTCAGTGCAATATATTTTAATTATCCCATCTTATATTTTAGACTTCTAGCATTTGCACATAAGCATTTTAGAGGCTGTATTTTATTCATATTAATCTGGCTATCGGTAGGCAGGTGTAATTTGGAATCTTTAAGCCCTGTCTGCTCTGTACTCAAGAGCATTTGGGCTACTTTTATCTATATTGGAACCTCTCACAGGTCCTGTGAGTGACCAATCTCCACTCTCCAACCTGTACATCCGTACGATACAGGTTGGAGAGTAGAGATTGGTCACTCACAGATTTCAAGTTAAGTACTACCTACTTGATGCATTCGTATAAACTGAGTACAAGTTCTTAATTTTGTCTCGGTAAAAAAGAAAAAAAGAGTGAGTGCACTCGTTTATTAAAGATAAAAATGAGAGTTTGCTTCGAGAGAAGGAAAGTTCCTTCTCATGGCAAACGATCTGACAAAAAATAGGTAGTTTTTCTTTCTTTCTATCTTTAGGGTATATGAAGAAATGATAATTTATCTCTTCTGTTGGATTATTGATTATGCGAGATAAATCACAGTTTCTAAAAACAATTTTTTTACACATATTAACAGCATAATAAGCCGCTTCATACCTCCTATAAAGACATGAATTATTCCACCATTGATGAAAATCAGGTGCTGAAGAGGTCTTCCAATTTTTAAATATGATTTGTAATGCAATACTAAGCATGTAGTCAAATAAAAAACAATCATTCTTCTGAAGTGTTTGAATTCCTGCAAGAGATTTATAGACAATAATATAAATAGTAAGGGTCTCTGTAAGATGTAATATTCGAGATGTTGTAAACCACATTTGGCACCAATAGGGCTGTACTGCAGAACATTCAAATATCATGTGAGAAAGGGTACCAACTTGGTTCAAACAGGACCAACAAAGATTGCCCTGCTGAGAATCCCATTTAGTCAATAAAACAGGTGTAATGTATGCATGATGCGCCAAGAAAAACATTGATTGCATTAAAGATGCAGACTTAGATACACAAAGGATGGTCTCCCTAAAAGGAATTCCATTGCTGCCTAGTAAGAAGTTCTCCATCTTCTCCCTCCCAAACCTGTTCTGTACCTACACAAAGCGTAGTTACTCACCTGTAACAGGTGTTCTCCAGGAGCAGCAGGAATCAGTCCTCACTTATGGGTGACGTCGGCGCCGACGGAGCCCTCGCGGAGCAATTTTTCCCCAGCTTTCAAAGAAAGCCTTTGGGAATTGCAGCGCGCATGCGCGGTCGTCTTCCCGCCCGAGGGTGCCATCTTAGCCAGTCAGATGACATAGCTAAAAAGACAGCATAAAAATTTGCAAAAAAAGAACATAAGCAGACGATTGCAACTCCAAGGGGAGGAGGGAGGGTAGTGAGGACTGATTCCTGCTGCTCCTGGAGAACACCTGTTACAGGTGAGTAACTACGCTTTCTCCAGGACCAAGCAGGAAGTCAGTCCTCACTTATGGGACTCCCAAGCTCAAGGCTACCGGAGACCCTAAGCACAAAAATGAGCTCCCTCTAGCTCAGCAGCACAGAAGGATAGAATCTTCGCTGAATTATCACCCACCGGTAGCCCACATCCGGGATGGAGGGTAGGAGTTGCTCAGACCTCAAAGAGATTACGGAGGACTGCCTGTCCGAAAGCACTGTCCCTACGGGACTCCCTCTCGAGACAGTAATGGACCGCAAAAGTCTGGCTCGAAGACCAAGTAGCGGCCCGGCAGATGTCTGACAGCGGAACAGAGCGGAGGTAAGCCACTGACGTGGCCTTTGCCCGAACGCAATGAGCCGTGACTCGACTTTCTAAGGAGAGTCCGGCTGCCCCATAAGCCCAAGAGATACAGTCCGCAACCCAGATGGACAGAGTACGCTTGGAGACCGGGAGCCCCAATTTATTGGGGTCAAAAGACACAAAAAGCTGAGCAGCTTTACGGTGCTCCCGCGTACGGTCAAGGTAGAAGTTTAATGCCCTTCTACAGTCCAGGGTATGGAGGACCGTTTCAGCTCGGCTGGAGTGTGGTCTGGGAAAGAAGGTTGGAAGTACCACCTCCTGATTGATGTGAAAAGGGGAGACCACTTTAGGCAGAAATTTTGGGTGAGTCCGTAGGACTACCCTATTCTTGTAGAACCGAGTGTAAGGGGGATCAGACACGAGGGCCTGCAATTCACTTACGCGCCTAGCGGAAGTGAGGGCTATCAAGAACAGTGTTTTCCAAGACAGAAAACGGAGCGAACAGGTAGCCATAGGTTCAAAAGGCGGACAGGTGATCCGCTGCAAAACCACATTCAGGTCCCAGTCAGGCGCTGGCGGGCGCAGAGGTGGTTTAAGTAGAAGGAGACCTCGGAGAAACCTCGCTACGAGAGGGTCATTGGAGAGAGGTCTGCCGTCCACTGGCACATGATGTGCTGAAAGAGCACTGAGGTGAACTTTGACGGAGTTGGACTTAAGTCCAGATTAGAGAGGTGCAGCAAGTACTGCAAGATCACCGACACCGGGCAGGAGAAGGGATCCTGAGACTGTTGGGTACACCAGACTGCAAAGCGACGCCATTTAAGGGCGTAGCATTTGCGGGTAGAAGGCCGTCGCGAAGCTAAGACGACCTCCTCCACCTCCGCCGGCAGGAGAAGGGGAGCAAGGACTACCCTCTCAGCAGCCAGGCCATGAGGTTGAGAGACCTGAGGTTGGGGTGCAGAAGGGACCCCTGATCCTGAGTGAGGAGATCCGGTTGTACCCCCAGAGGGATTGGATCCTCCACCGCCAGTTGCAGCAGGAGCGGAAACCACGGCTGCCTGGGCCAGCGAGGGGCCACCAGGATCATGAAGGCTTTGTCTCGGAGAACCTTGAAAAGAGTCCGAGAGACCAGCGGGATGGGAGGGAAAGCGTACAGAAGGCTCCCCGACCACGAGAGCAGAAAGGCGTCCGCCGCCACCCGAAGGGGGTGTGGCTGACGAGAGCAGAAGCGAGGAAGCTGCCGGTTGTGAGGACTGGCAAAGAGATCCACCGTGGGGAGACCCCACTTGAGGAAGAGCTTCTGGACTACCAAGGGATCCAGACGCCACTCGTGCGGCTGGAGGACCCTGCTGAGTTTGTCTGCAAGGCAATTTTCTTGGCCCGGGAGATAAACTGCCTTGAGGAGAATGCCGTGACTGACGGCTCAAGAGCAGAGCTTCTGTGCCTCCCGGCAGAGAAGGAAGGAGCCCGTGCCCCCCTGCTTGTTCACGTAGAACATGGCAACTTGATTGTCCGTCTGGACAAGGACGGACTGTTGGGAAGTCAGGTGGGAGAAGGCCTTGAGAGCTAGGCGGATCGCCCTGAGCTCCAGGAAGTTGATCTGCTGAGCAGACTCCCACATGGTCCAGAGGCCCTGAGTACGTGCCTCTTGGCAATGCGCTCCCCAGCCCAGGAGGGATGCATCGGTGGTCAGCACCGGGTCGGCTGAGGTGACTGGAAAGGCATTCCGAATATCAGGTTCGGCTGCCGGAGCCACCACCGGAGAGACGAGAGCAGCGGCTCGGAGACGCGCACCAGGTCCGCCAGGCCGCCTGTGGCTTGTCGCCACTGCTGGCGGAGACACCATTGAGCAGACCGCATGTTTAGGCGGGCATTGGGGGTCACATGGACGGTGGAAGCCATATGGCCGAGCAGTCTCAGGAAGCGCCTGGCGGAGACCAGGGGCTGGCTGCGAAAGCGGTCGGCTAGGTCCATGAGCCGTTGCGCCCTGTCGAGCGGTAGGTACGCTCGTGCCCGAGGAGTGTGCAGCCTTGCGCCGATGAACTCGAGATCCTGTGAGGGGAGCAAAGTGGACTTTGCGAAGTTTATGACAAAGCCCAAGTGCTGCAGCAGAGTCACCGTGCGGCGCGTGGCGTTGGCGACCTCCTGAGCGGACGCTGCTCTGATGAGCCAGTCGTCGAGGTACGGAAAGACATAGAGGCCGTGAAGCCGGAGATGGGCCGCCACGACCGCGAGACATTTTGTGAAGACTCGCGGTGCGGAGGATAGGCCAAAGGGCAGTACTCTGTACTGGTAATGATTTCCTGCCACCACAAACCTTAGGTATTGGCGGTGGCTTGGGTGGATGAGGATGTGCGTGTAGGCATCCTTTAGATCCAAGGAGCATAGCCAATCTCCCTGCTGGAGGTAGGGCAGAAGGATTCCAAGGGTAAGCATTTGAACTTCTCCCGCACAAGGAACTTGTTGAGGTTGCGCAAGTCCAGGATGGGTCTGAGGCCCCCTGTTCTCTTTGGTATCAGAAAATACCTTGAATAAAAGCCTTGACCTCTCAGGTGGTGGGGCACCGGTTCCACCGCCTGTTCCTGCAGAAGACCTGCTAACTCCTGAAGGAGCAACTCCCTGTGCAGAGGGGGGCGCGAAGGTTCTCCCGGAAAATAGGAGGGAGGGACCTGATGGAAGTGGAGAAGGTAGCCTTCTCGCACGACCTGAAGTACCCAGGCATCTGCGGTGATGCTGGACCACCTGTGGCCGAAGTGAACCAGCCGGCCTCCGTGCTGGGAGGAACCAGCGGGGGGGGAGAGGCTATGCTGAGCGAGTCAAAAACCCCCACCCTGCTGAGCAGGGGCTGGTGGTGCAGGCTTGGGGGCTTGCTGCCTACGGGACCCGTTACCCCGTCCCTTGGCCTGCTGGCCCTGTTGGGGAGCTGCAGGGGCCTGATAATGGGGGTACTGTTTGTAGGCAGCCGCCTTCCTCGGGTAAAAGGACTTTTTTCCCGAGCCCTTCTTTTTCTGGGAAGGGGCGGAGGTCTTCCTAGAAAGCCTGGTCCTGGTGAGAGTCTCAGTCTCAATTTGTGCAGCCTTTTCCGCCATGGGCTTGCCAAAGAGGTTTTCGCCTCGGCAGGGGACATCGACCAACTTGTCCTGTACCCAGGGCTCAAGATCCGACGACTGAAGCCAAGCCTGTCGGCGGGCACCGATGCCGGCTGCGGCCACTCTAGCCGAGGCCTCAAAGCCATCATAGGCTGCTCGGGACATGAACTTTGAGCATTCCCGAATGCCCGTGGACAAGGCTAGGAACCTCCGCAAGGGCTCCTCGGAGAGACCAGCGGAGAATCCGGCTAGCTCTTTAGCCAGATCCCGGAGATACATGCCCATGTAGAGCTGGTAAGTCTGGACACGACATGCGAGCATAGAGCCCTGGAAGCACTTCTTGCCAAGGCCATCCAGGTTACGGGCCTCCCTTCCAGGAGGCACCGAGGCGTGCATCTTCTGGCTCTTAAGACGATGCATGGCCGATTCCACTACCATGGAATGGTGTGGCAGCTGTGCCTTCTGAAAGCCAGGGCTCTTGCGGACCCGATAGATAGAATCGACCCGCTTGCTCAGGACCGGCGAGGAGGCCGGACTCTCCCACATGCGGAAGAGTAGTCGTTCCAGCATAGGAGGAACCGGCACAGTAAAGTGCTCCCTCGCGGGAGAGTCATACTGGAGGGCGTCGAGCTCTTCGGCTCGAGGCTCCTCCTCGGGATCCGCAGGGAAGGCCAAAGCCTTGGCCATATCCCTAACGAAGTCCGAGAACCGGGCATCCTCCGGGGGGGACTGCTTCCGAGGCTCGGACCCCGGTGAGTCCGATGGGACACACCGAGTCCGGAAAGAATCAGGTGACTCTTCCTCCTCAGACTCCCAGACCGACTCCGACGAGGACTCGGTGGGGTCGGCCCGGGCAGGGTGCGGCGCCAGCCGCCCCGACGTCGAGGGAGTCGGCGTCGGCAACCTCGGTCCCGAACGGGAGGCCGAGGGTGACCTCGACCGAGGATCGACTCGAGTTCTCATTGACTCGAGGATCGGCTCGGTCTCCGGGGTCGACTTGGACGTCGACGTCCCGGCGGTCGGGGCAGCGGCGCCAGCGAGGCCAGCGAGCAGTGCCCGCTGCTGGTCCATGAAGGCAGACAGTCTGCTCTCCAAGGCCGTCAACCTGAGTCCGAGCTCAGGTGACCCAGCAGCCCCCGACTCGGGCCCCGACGGCGTCGGGCCCGACGTCGGCTGTCGCGGAGGCGAGTCCAGAAGGACTACAGGACTTACCCGGGCAGGCATCTCCGACTCCAGGCGAGGTCGCTTCGGGAGATGTTCCTTCTCCAAGGACCCGGGGCGGCTGTCGGGGCTATGCGACCCGGCCCTCGCGGAGCCAGGAGCGTCCACCGACGCCGCCCTCGCGGGTTTTTTCCTTCCGACGATGGTCCCCGGAGGGAGAACCCCGGTCGGAGGAGCTCCGGCGACGGTCCGAGCTGGAGCCCTTTGACACGGAGGCCTCCGACGAGGTCCGGGTACGGCTGGGGTCAGCGAAGATTCTCTCGCGCTGATGCCGCCGACTTCTCAACGCCTTCGAGGACAGTTTGCTGCAGGGCCCACAGATCAGTTCCTCATGATCCGGGCCCAAGCAGCGGAGGCAAAAGTCGTGTGTGTCGGTTAGTGACATATTTCGGTCACACCGACCACACCGCTTAAAGCCACTGGCAGCCATCGGGGGAAAAAGGGCCCCTGCGAGGTCAAAGGACCGGGCTGCCAGGGAAAACGAAAATGAAAGCTGACTAAGTCAGAAAAACCGAAAAAACGCTAGAGGACTCGAGACCGGCGTCGCGAGTCCGGGCGTCGAACCGAAAGAAAAAAGTATAAAATAAAGAGGAAAATCAACTTTTTCGCGGGGACAAGACGGGGACGTCTGCAGGGCTCCGCGGAAAAAAGAAGACTGGCTAAGATGGCACCCTCGGGCGGGAAGACGACCGCGCATGCGCGCTGCAATTCCCAAAGGCTTTCTTTGAAAGCTGGGGAAAATTGCTCCGCGAGGGCTCCGTCGGCGCCGACGTCACCCATAAGTGAGGACTGACTTCCTGCTTGGTCCTGGAGAAGTACAAGTTATCGCTCCTTTTAAATTTGCATAGAAAATGGAGGCCCTACCTCCCTTCTCTACCATCTTCCTTAATGTAGTTAAAGCAGTGGCCATTTCAAGGAATTTCAGTATGGCCAAGTACATGCGTATGATAGCTTTTTCTCGGTAATAGAAACATGAAGGTGCAAAGTCAAAGTTAATGCAATAGCTGATAAAAGAGGCCAAGCCCAATTCACAGCCCAAGTATCCAGTGTCTAGTGTGATGGTTGTGGATTGACTTGCATAGCCTAATGGAATAGATTGCCACTCATATATGATGGCTCCAGGGCAAGGAGGGCAGTAAGAGTTTGTCCTGGCTTAACCTCTGTGAAAGTGGTCATGGGTAAAGCCAGGGTAAGTACAGCCCAACCTCCATGGCCTACAGCCACAGGATAGGCCTTCCAACTGCTCCCCAAGCTATGATATACCACTGGCCTTGACTTTCACATGGCATTCCAGCCCTTGCCATTTCTTCTGTAGACCTACAGTATTGCAAGTATGTGCATTCATTTAAACATGAGACTGAAAAATTCAAAATTTGGTTTTCCCCCCTCCAGTTTTATCAGTCTGGCTAAAACCAGGAGCCTTGCAGAAGAACCATCATGTCTTCATGAGTACTGGTTCTAGCCAGTCTGAACTCTTGTATTACTGGTGATCTTCCTGTATCTTGATTGGCCCAAAGTTTGTCTGGTCTGGAGCTCTGTAGAAAATGCTAACTGGATGTTTTGCCTTGTAAATCTATTGACTCCTGCTGTAGAGATTTATGTAGTAACATACTATATGACAGCAGATAAAAACCAGTATGGTCCATCTAGTCTGCACAGTAAGGTGGCTAGAGTGGTTGTAACTGCTACTCCATGGAAGTCACCATTCGCCCATGCCTTTGTTTGGGGTTGTACCCGCCACTCCATGCAGTTCACACTCCCTCTATTTGTTCCAAAGATTTTTCTTTTGAATATTTTTATGCCAGAAATTCTGTAAAACCATGCTTAAATATACTATTGGAAACATTTGTTTTATTTATTTATTTCAAGAATTTATATTCTGCACAGCAGCCTAGGTAGAGTACAAAAATCATACATAATAAAAATACATAATAAATAAACTGTCATCTATAATATACATAACACAAATAAAATAAAATAAAACAAATTAATACATGAATAAATGAATAAATGAAACCATTAGCTCTCGATATAATTACCATTGAAATATGTGCTGATCAAGAGCTACTACTACTACTGATCATTTATATAGCACTACAAGGCATGCACAGCACTGTACAGACACATGTAAGAGATAGTTCCTGCTTGTCAGAGATTACAATCTAGTCAAGACAAACAACACTGCCAGACTGGAGGTTGGACTTAAGTACTCTATCCCTGTAGGTCTTGTCTATGTATCTCTCTGTCTTCTTTATGTCCTCCAAGACTGCTACTATAGCCTCCAGAGATCGGACTGGTTTCCTGAGAGCAAAAAGCTCCTTGCACCTAGTGCACACGTAAGACTCCTCACCAACTGGGAGAAAATCATACATGTGACACTCAATGCAAAAGCCCCCATCTTGCTGCTAGATTGCTGTCTGCATCTTATTTTAATGGGTGTATTTAGATATTTAAGTTATTTACTTACTAAGGTTTGCTGGGGATACTTATACTAATAAAACTATACCTAATGGGGGTTATTCTGTGCTACAAATAGGGGGAATGGATGGCCCAACGGGACGCCCATCCCCGCTATTTGTGCTGGCTCCTGCCCCCTACTAACTTCCCCACCAGTTGTGCAGGGAACTTAGATGGGGGTGGGGAATGGGCAGCCTGGTGGCGGAGTCTGGGTGGGCAGTGGGCGGTCGCTGGCCCTAGATATACAGGGCTGATTCTAATGCTAGCCCTGTACACCCAGGGCCAGCAACATGTGCGGGGAAGTTATTCTACCTCCAACGTGTAATAACTTCCCTGGATATGTCTTAATTTTAATGCCGGGGCATGGATGGGGTAGGGGGGCCAGGGGACATTCCTTGCAACCCAACCCTGGCCTTAGGAGGCCAGATTGGGGGTCGGGCTGTGGGGAATAAACCTCTTTTTAAGGCGGCCGGCATTGCAACTCTTCAATGGAGCTGCGGTGCCATGGCAACATGACGCCTTGGCGCTGCGGCTCCATTGAGAACCCTTGACTTAGTTAGCTGGGGGCAGTCCTCCACATGCAGGCTGGACTGAATCTCAGTCCTGGCCTGCACATACAGGACTGTTCGCGATTCTGATTCCACAGGGCTAGACGTGTCCCGCAGGATCAGAATCGTAATACCCTCTGTGTGTCCGGTTCAGACCGGATGTACAGAGTGAATCTACGTGCGGGACAGAATGAGGCCCAATATGTTTAATGGACTTTGCTGATACTAGGCCCTGACTGAACATTAAATTAAACTAGAAGCTCTCTGCTGGGTTTTACATTTAATCAGTACTACTACTACTACTATTCAGCACTTATAAAGCACCACGCATGCAGCATTGCACAGCCTACAAGAGGTAGCCAACATACAAGAGACAGTCCCTGCCCATCAGAGTCATGCTCATCGGAGCTTACAATCTAGTTAAAAGAAAGAACAGTACACAGCATTAGTCAGTTCTGTGCAAGGTACGGTGTGGTACAGTTTCGTCGAAAGTTTGGTCATGACCGTTGACGGGGGTTAGGGTAAGATGAGGCTGGAGTAAGGATCTAAATGCAATGGTGAAGAGGTGGGTCTTCAACCTGGATTTGAAGAGGGCCAGGGAGGATGCCTGGCGCACAGACATATGTAGGCTGTTCCAGGCGTATGGTGCAGCAATGTGAAAGGAGCACAGTCGGGAGTTCGCGGTGCAGGTGAAAGGCATTGATAGAAGTAATTTGTTAGCAGAGCGCAAATTACAAGAGGGGATGTAGGAGGAGATAAGAGGTATTGAGGGGCCATAGAGTGAATGCATTTATAGGTCAGTAGGAGAAGCTTGAATTGGATGCGGAATTGGACAGGGATCCAGTGAAGCGACTTGAGGAGTAATGTGGGCATGGCGAGGCTGGCAGAAGATCAGTCGAGCAGCGTGATTTTGTATGGATTGAAGAGGGAGGAGGTGGCTCACGGGGAGACCAGCGAGGAGGAGGTTGCAGTAATCGAGGCAAGAAGAGATCAAGGAGTGGACAAGCGTTTTGGTAGTGTGTTCAGAGAGGAAGGGTCAGATTTTGCTGATGTTGTAGAGAAAGAAGCGGCAGATCTTGGCTACAAGCTGGATATGAGCGGAGAAGGAGAGAGAGGTGTCAAAGATAACCCCTTGATTATGTTTATTGTTTATGTTTATTAAAATTTGATATACCGCTCATCCAAAAAGACCAGAGCGGTGTACAGTATAAAAACAAATAAAATTTTATTGATTGTGGGCTGAGTGAACAGGAAGGATAGTAGATCCATCCACCTGGACTGAGAGAGGGGGAAGTGGGGGGGGAGGAGTTGGGTGGAAAGACAAGGAGTTCAGTCTTGGCCATGTTCAGTTTCAGTTGGCGATGAGACATCCAGGCAGCGATGTCCGAAAGACAGGCAGAGATCTTGGACTGGGTTGCCGGAGAAATGTCAGGTGTAGAGAGGTAGATCTGGGAATCATCGGCATAGAGATTGTACTGAAAGCCATGGGATGAGATAAACATGCCAAGGCCTTGGGTATAGAGAGAGAAGAGGAGGGGGCCCAAGACAGATCCCTGGGGTACACCTATATGTAACGGGGTAGGAGAGAAGGAGGAGACACCAGAGCATACACTGAATGAGCGATGGGAGAGGAAGGAGGAGAACCAGGAAAGCACGGAGTCCCTGAAGCCAAGTGAGGAGAGGGTGGTGAGGAGAAGGTTGTGGTCAACGGTATCAAAAGCAGCAGAAAGGTCAAGAAGGATGAGGATGGAATAGAGGCCCTTAGATTTAGCCAGAAACAGGTCATTTGTGACTTTTGTGAGTGCCGTTTTAGTGGAATGTAGGGGACGGAAGCCGGATTGTAGTGGGTCCAGGAGGGCCAGGGAGGTGAGGAAGTCGAGGCAGCGACGGTGGACTGCTCATTCTAATAGCTTGGATATGAGGGGAAGGAGGGAGATGGGTCAATAATTAGAGGGGCATGTGGGATCAAGTGAGGGTTTCTTGAGGAGGGGTGTGACAACAGCATGTTTGAGGTCGATGGGGACAGTTGCCATGGAGAGTGAGAGGTTGAGGATATGAGTGATGGAGGGGACAATGGTGAGGGAGATGGAACGTAGGAGATGGGTGGGGATAGGGTCTGATGAACATGTGGTAGGTTTGGAGGAGGAAAGGAGAAGTGTAGCTTCTACTTCAGAGATCGGAGGGAAGGAGGAGAGGGTGGCAGGGGGAGTATGGGTGGGGTAGGAGAGTTGGGGAGGAGGGGAGGTAGATGAGTGGTTAGGGAATTTGAGGGTAATCTTATGGATTTTGTCGTGGAAGTAGTCGGCTAGGGTTTGGGCAGAAAGGGAGGGTGGGATCGGGGTCGGGGGGACCTTGAGGAGAGAATTGAGGGTATTAAAGAGATGGCGAGGATCAGAGGCAAGGGAGTTGATCAGATGGATGTAGTAATCTTGTCTGGCAAGTGCTAAGGCTGACTGGAAGGAGCCAAGCATGAATTTGAAATGTAGAGGGTCTTCCGGGGAGTGGGATTTTGACGAAGCTCGTTCGACAGAACAGGCGCAGATGCGTAGGTAATGGATTGTGGGTGAAAGCCAGGGTTGGGGAGTAGATTGTTTGACAGGATGTGGGGTGGGAGGGGCAGGAGTGCCAAGGGCTGAGGATAGTGTAGCATTGTATGAAGATAATGCCTTGTAGACGGACTTGGAGGATAAAATGGAGGAGAGAGATGGAGAAATGGTGGAAGAGAGAGTCATGGGATCAATATTATGAAGGTCTCTAAATAGATCGGAGGAGACAGGACAAGGTTGGGAGAGCGGAAGCTGCAGAGTAAATGTTAAGAGGTGATGGTCAGATGAGGGAAGGATTGAACTGTGGAAGTTTGAGGGAGAGGAATTGGAGAAGAGTATTAGGTCAAGACAGTGGCCGTGTAGATGTGTGGGTGCAGTGGAACAAGGTTTGAGGTTGAGCGAGGAAGTAAGAGCGAGGAATTCTGAGGCATGGGGGTCAGAGGGGTTGTCGATGTGAATGTTGAAATCAGCAAGAATAAGAGTGGGGGAGGAGGGGTCCATAAAGGCAGAAAGCCAGGAGTCAAAGTCGGTGAGGAAGGTTGATTTGGATTTGTCGGGTGGGAGATAAATAACAGCTACTCGGATGGGGAGTGGTGTGAGGAGGCGAATGGAGTGGACTTTGAAGGAGAGGGGGGAGTGTGATTGGGGTGGCAAGAGGGGTTGGACTTGGCAGGAGGGAGAGAGTAGGAGGCCAATGACACCACCGCGACCAGTAGATCGAGGTGTATGGGAGAACTAGTAACCCCCATAGCAGAGAGAGGCAATGGATGCTGTGTCATCTGGAGAGAGCCAGGTCTCGGTCAAGGCAAGGTGGTGTAGGGCATTAGAGATAAAAAGATTGTGAATAAAAGGGTTTTTTTAACGACTGAGCATGCGTTCCATAGGGTACATGAAAAAGGGAGAGTGGAGGGAGGGAGGAGAGGGATATGGATAAGGTTAGATAAATTACGTGTGGATTTCTTATCAAAGTAGCGTGGGGGTCTATTACTAGGGTAATACCAAGATTTAGAGGGAGCAGGGTGTGGATGTGTATGTCTGGGTGTGTGTGCTCTCCAAGAGGGACATGAGGTAGGGGAAATGAAGGGTAAGTTGATGGTATTGGGTAGGTTATGTGAGGGATTATTTTTGGGGGTAGGGTTGGAGTTGATATCTATGGATGAGTGATTGTGGGATGAATGAGGGAGGGCGGAAGGAGGGAGGAGTGGGATGTGGATGAGATAAGATAGGGTACGTGGGGAACTTTTTTTAGTGTGAGAAAGAAGTCGGGGGCAGGGTTGGGGTTGATATTACCTGATGAGAGAAGGAGAATGAGTATTAGAGAGCGAGGTAAAGTGGAGATGGTACGGCAGAAGTGAGGGTGGGGTTGCTTTAAAGAGAGGGGGCTGTTTGAATGTGGGGGATGGTGTGAAGAAGCTCAAGAGCAGGTGCTAGACTAGGGAGCAGAATGGAGGGAGAAGTGAGGAAGGTAGAGGGGGGCTGGTTGAATGTGGGGGATGGTGTGAAAAGGCTCAAGGGCAGATGCTAGGCTAGGGGGGCAGAGTGTAGGGAGAAGTGAGAAAGGTAGGGAGAGGGTAGGGGGAAGAGGAGGAAGGGTGTTGGTAGCAGAGGAGGCAGTTGGGGAGGATGAGGAAGAGAAGGACAATGAGATGTGGGGCCATGGTGGTGGGCAGCAAGGTCTGAGCAAGCAATGGGTAGCAAGTTCTAGACAAGCAATGGGTAGCGAGTTCTATGCAGTGAATGGGTAGCAAGTAATAGGCAAACAAGCAGGTGGTGGGTAGCAGTTCTATACGACCAATAGGTAGCAGTTCTATGCAACAATGGGTAGTAACGGTATGCAGACAATGGGTAGCAACACTCTGTAAGCAATGGATAAGCAGTGGATAACAGTTCTATGCAATAATGGGTAGCAGTTCTATGCAACAATGGGTAGTAACAGTATGCAGACAATGGGTAGCAACACTCTGTAAGCAATGGATAAGCAGTGGATAACAGTTCTATGCAAAAATGGGTAGCAGTTCTATGCAACAATGGGTAGTAACAGTATGCAGACAATGGGTAGCAACACTCTGTAAGCAAGAATTACCCCATTCATATAAGACCAGCTGGAATTCTTGCACTGCACAACTTAAATTTACTGAAAGTCACACCACATGGTGTGGACTGTAGGGGCAGTACTGTTTCTTCAGTGGTGACAGACGTAGCAGCTTACAACAAGGTAAGTGAGAACATTGGCAAGATACACCAAGCCTGTTAGTTGCCTGTGAGTGGAATAGGGCTGGTTACCTGAGAGGAAAGGGGGCATATGAGAGAAAGAGAAAGGGAGCGGTAAAGACTAAGCAGTAGATATGGATAGGTCAATCTTAAGGAAAACATCAGGAAAAAAAATGAAATGTCTAATCTAGATGCTATATTCAACAGCAGATTCAGAGGCAGATTCCACAAAAACTACATCCGGCTCGTGGACACATTTAAATCAGAAACGAGCCCGATTCCATGCCAATTCCACATCTGTGAGTATAGACATATCCACGTTTATAGAATTAGCATATAGACGTGTCCAGCGAGGCATGTCCAAGATGCTGTTCAGTCAGTCCATGCACGTAACAAGGGTGAAGCATGCACACGACTGCAGGCAGAGGCCATAGAGTGAAGCAGAGAAACCTGTCCCCGCTAATATTATGGAACACTGATAAATGCTGCAATCATTTTGGATGTCCCTGTGCTCACTGTATTATGGAAAGTTGCATGTTTCCAATCCTGCCGGCACAACCGCAGCCACAGCCCCATCCTGCACAAATCCACCACCTGTGGGTACAGCAATGGAGACAGACTGTTAGGGGACAGACATCTATGGACACCGGCTGATGCACATTACACATGGTTGTGGATGGAAGGGTGTGCCACCTGCTGTATACTGTTGGTCCAATGGTAGTTGTTGGCAATGCCACCTGCATGTGTGCTTGTGCGGTTTGGGATGCGTGGGCTGCTCCACTGTGTACTGTGTCCAACAACAGAGGCACCGTGTGGCCACCAGATGGGGTGCCTCTGCATGCCATGGTTGCCCCATGCCAAACGTGGCATTGTGAAGCTGCAGAACACATGCATCCTATCAGCAGTGCTGTATGAGGGCGTTCCATGTGTGCTGGAGCATCCTGTCCCCGACACCTGGTGATTTGCCAGAGACATGTGTCGAGCGTATGTTGTACCAGCCTATGATTGTGCCACAGGTGTCCTTGGCAGCAGTGCTGCACCTGTGGTAGACAATGTGCCATGCATACAGCAGCAGACTCACCTACAAAGGTCCAGGGGATGTCTCACAGACCCCGCTGTACAGACCATGGGCCACCTGGGGTCAGGCTAGCCCAGCACACATCAACTGCCACATCTACCATAGCACCAGGGGCAAACACAGCCCTCTGTAGTAAGGCCAGAGGCCACCTGTGGCAACAGCAGACATGTGCACATTAACAGCTCCACCTGCATTGTTGCCTGGGTGAACCACAGGCCTTCCCCTCACCCATGTTGTACCTGCATCATATGTATGATGATAGGTGGCCACAGTGTTGGCAACCCTGGTTGGGTGGACAACCCCCATCCACCTACCTCATGTGGGTGCATAGCCTGACGATTGTATCACCTGGTGAGGCGCACCCAGGCTCCCCTGGCCCTGGAAAGCAGGTGCCTGACAGCGTAGGCACTGAAGAGGCACCCCTGCCTGCAGCAGGCGTGGCTCCTCAGCAGCAGATGGCGAGACTGTGCACATCTGAAAATGCTATTCATCTTTGCAGTCCCTGAGCTCATGATACATAAAATATGTGTCAAAGGAGTGCGGTGCGTACTGACGCGCATGCGTATGCGCATATGTGACGTACGCGCATGTGTATGTGTGTCACCACACTCGTAATGTATCCGTGGGTCAGGATGTGACGTGTGTTGCCAAGAGAAACAGAGGAGGGAGAGGGGATCGAATGCATATACAGAGAAGCCAAAACACAGCTAACAGACACCAATACCAAACCACTGAGCCAAGTGGTCGCACTGACAACAGTCCTGTGGGTAAAATGTGGCATCTGTAATGATCTGCACAGACAAGACAACTACAGGAATGAAAGGTAGTTGTGTGGGATGGACACCAAAAAAAAAGGTCATAATTGAGAGAATTTGAACCCTTGACCACCAGCTCACAAATCAGTGCAGAAACCGGTAGGCTAAACCACCAAGGTGTGTTTCATAGCAATGACAGCATACAAGAACACTGCAGGGAAACACACAAAAAGGCTGCTGTCAGACAGGATAGGGCAATCACAGCACAAAGCATGATGCTACGCACATGCAGAACAGCTGTCCACAGCCCATATCACAATGTGTAAGTGGGAAGAGAGACACATATAAACACATGCACACACAGAATGATGTGTTATGTAGTGGTGACAGCATGCAAAGGAGCTGAGAACATAAAACCAAAGGGACACACGGGATGGTCTGTGGACCAGGGAAAGATAGGGAACGTGCCAGAAAAGGACCACCCGAGAAAACAAACCTATAAAATGACGTCACGCCGATCAGCTTGACAACAGGAATAGCAATCCCCCAAGCCCACAGATCGCATGGACAGTACAAAGAAAAAGCCATATGTAACTGTTAAAATGCAACAGATAGGCTGCATAGAGGGCACACTTTGCCCCACAGTGAGCAGATGGATGGGTGTGTGGAGAGGTGACGAAGATGCAGACAGGTTATGGTCAGTGTAGCTGAACACAGGCAAAAAAAATGTGGGAATCAAACGTGCAACCTCTGGTGCCCCAACACAAATCCGCAACCACTATCCCAAATACCCACAGCAAGCACAATGCAAATATGGTCCCTCAAAGGGAATGTGTGTAAGGAAACCCATAGCACACAGTGATATGGCAGAGAGCAGGCAGATATACAGCTGCCCCTGTCTAAGGATGTGAGCACAGGTGGGCCATGTACATCAGCATAATCCACAAAATAGATGTGTGTCAGTGTGGTCAAGCAGCAGGAAACACAAATGTGCATCTAACACCGTATATTCATACATGTTAAGGAGTTGACATATCTTATATACACCCTCTCATGATATCAAGGCGGTCGGTGTACAATGAACAAACTGAAATAACATTGAGCATGGCAACAACACACATGTCACACGAAAGTCATTGGCCCATCGAAAGATGATGATCAGCACAGAGAATGTCTAGTAGCTTCATGGTCTGCAGCATGCAGACGTCCCCCAGCCCCCACATGTAGCTGCACTGGCCAAATGCCATAGTCACATATGTGTGCATGTAGACAGTAGCCAGTGCATGATGGGGACATAACACACATAGGTCAGGAATGGCCCCAAACACATAACTGTCCTGCAAAATAGGAGGCACAACCCTGAGAATGCACACCAAGCAAAATGTCATCAAGTGTACACACACACATCTATATATGTGTGTTTTACAGCTGTGTGACACTGCATTATTACACCCATCAAAGCGGCAGAAATGTATCCAAATATGGTGGCAACACCAAACATGAGCAAATGGCAGCAGTCACAAGAGGCACATGTTTCCATGGGATTAAGAACGCAGAACCACACACACATGCATAGATAGCACTATGCAGAGGGCCCACTGCAATAGGTTCTGTCAATACAGTATCAACACACATATGTCACGGTACATGGACTGCATACATGAAGGAAGAAAACGGACAACCACACTGTCACTGTGCAAAGCTACTTGTGCAATGTGAGTGGTGGAACATCAGGGTATACATAGGACTGTGCAGACATGCAATGTCATGTTCATAGATCAACGTAGGGTGGCACATCTGTACAGTAGCTAAACACAATAACATGTACATCCCGTGAGATTGAAAGGTCAAACAAGGGCCACTAACACACCTATATTCCACTCCGACACATGCAGTGGTGTAACAACTGATCAAGTCACACACGCATACACCGTGTACATTGAACCATGACACAGTGATGCCACAAATGCACCGTAACACCCGTGGTGAGGGTAAACATAAATCAAAAATGTTGGCGTGCGCCAAAGTGCTGTGGTGGCAAATGGCATGTCATGGCCAACTGCAGGGTAGGTATAGGAATAAAAGACAACCCACACAATGTTCCCCCTGTGAAACACCCATAGCTGTATGCTCCTGTTGAAACAAACAGATGAGGAAATCCTGCATTGCACATTACACACATGGCCTACACACACAAACCCAGTGTCAGATGGATGTACAACATACAGAGAGTATGTGAGTTCCTGCTGCACACATAGGTACCAGTACACAGTGTCCACAGTGCAAATGGCATCTGCGGCCCTACATGGCTAGTTATGACTGTCAATGAATCCCTGGCCATGCATAGTCTGGTGTGACATCCTGTGTGTCTGCTGTCATGTCCACAACACACTGGCAGAGCATGGCAGCAATGGTGATGGTCACTTCTGGTATGTTCATAGCAGGAGTTTCACAAATATGTCCATCATGGGCAGGTGTCACACGCGCATCAGTCAAACATCACATGGTGCCATCTCTGACAGGACATTGCATGGTGTTGCTGTGTCCTCAACAGGTGGGTGACAGTCAACACAGATGAGGTGTAGTAGATGTGCTGTGTGTGTCCACTGCCCTGTGTGAGAAGAAGGATACACACCATAATGGTATGCTGCACACAACATCAGGGGGCATGTGGAAATGGTACCGCAGATGAGGGTGACATAGGGACATGCCCATGTTACACAGGTGGCTCAGACGTCCACTTCATGTCCAGCAGCAGTGGTGCACAGAGACACCACCGAAAATCTCCACGAAAGAAATAGCAATACACAAGCACCTAAAGTATGTTGTCAGTCCAAACATATCCAAGGTGTAACCTACCATGTGTGTGCAGCAAGTGTCTGTCAGGGATGTGCTGCGGCAGGCAAAGGGCACAAGACCTCAGAGTAAAGGCAGAAGATGACACAGAAATGTGTAGAATCACCAGGTCTGCATGTACAGCCATCATTGCCACATGTCAAATGTATGGTGACAGCTGTAAAACACAAATGCAGATGCACAGTGGTCTATAAGCACACAAGAGATAGGTCAGTCCACAATCAAGAACAGATGTGCAGCATGATCACATGGTCAATAGCAGCAAGGTAGCACACAACACAACACAGGTATAATGACACAGCACACTAAATGAGAATGCAAAATCGCGGCACAGTGTATCAGCACACAGACACGCCAAAACCACACACACACACAAAGTATGACTTGTTGAGCATGCCACCAGTACAATATGGCCTGTATGTACATATCATGAGATCAGTGGAGATCAATGTTTAGTCCATGCAAAGATACACCGATATTTGTTGATGCCACAATGGAAGGCTAGGGTGTACATGCCGCACACCACCACAATACCTAGGACCTGTAGACACACACAGCTCATTTGGATGTGTCCCAAATACAGTGCTCTACAACATGTACATGTCAGGAACACATGCGCATATGTGTGCCAACATGAACATATTGGGTATGGGGGTGGAGGCCAGAGAGGTGTACAACAACATATGTGCAGTGGACACGAAAACTCAGACATGTGCCGTGCAGGACATTCAGCACAGAACAGTCACCTGTATGTCCACCAAACCCAGTCTCCTGCGTGTCCGATGTACACACATTTGCCAGTGCAGCGCAGCACCAGGCATGGCCCAAAGCATATTCTGTGGAGTCATAAACAGATCTGTCACGTACACATGTCATGATGGAGCTGTGCAATACACATGGCAGCATGTACATGTAGATGCATATGTGTGAAGAACAGCACCAATAAGCAAAGACATGACCCACCTCAAAACCAAATTGCCTGAAGACAACGCACACAATGAAACCATTACCTACATCACCAAACATATGAAGGTACATCTCACTTATAGTTTTCATCGACAAACAATTATATGTAACAGTGTGTTATAACTATATCAAGCCATATTAGGCAGTACCTTATTGAGACAGCGTGAGAAGGTCAGACAGCTCATCTCACTAACTGCAGCCACTGATGACTGGAGACAGCCAGAGGTAAAGAAATGTAGGGCACCCAGGAGCTTGACCAAACCTGGTATGGCATGTGACAGGCCAGTCAGGGGTACGAGGTCAGGTCTCAGATCCTCATAGAGCTCCCTAATAGCTCCTGTGCTCAGACAGTAGAGGGAGATGACCTGGTCCTCACGGATCGCCTGGAGCTGGGTCCTGGGCCTATAGAGGCGAGGCTGCGAGGGCGGACCTCAGCTTGCCTCCTGCATTGTACTGGCACAGCCACGGCCTGCAGATCTTCCACAGCTGCAGGTCTGAGTTGCAGTGGGCCCTGACCCATGCCCTGTGCCTCAGCCCCATGGACCCCATCTCCCTCCTCCATGAAACGCAGCTCAATACCCAGCTCACCCTCTGACATGGCACATGCAGCAATGACAAAGTCTGCCATCATGTATGGCAGGCAGAGCAGGGACAGACCCCTATTAACACCCCCCCAGCCCAAAACCACCCCTGCGTGTCACTTGTCCTATTGTACACCTCACCTGGCCCACACCTCACCACACCCACTCCTCCCCTGCACCTCAGCCCACCGGAACCTCACTTCACCTACACCTCTACCACCCTGCCTGAAACCTCACCTGCCCCTCAACCACACCTCACCTGCCCCTCACCACCCCTGCACCTCACCGCCCCCACGCCTTACCACTCCTGCCCCACACCTCACCTGCCCCTCACCCACACCTCACCTGTCCCACACCTCCCCTGCTCCTCACCGCTCCCATGCCTCACCACTCCTGCCCCACACCTCACCTGCCCCTCACCCACACCTCACCTGCAGCATACCTCCCCTGCTCCTCACTGGCTCCCATGCCTCACCACTCCTGCCCCACACCTCACCTGCCCCTCACCCACACCTCACCTGCCCCACACCTCCCCTGCTCCTCACCACTCCCATACCTCACCACTCTTGCCCCACACCTCACCTGCTCCTCACCCACACCTCACCTGCCCCACACCTCCACTGCTCCTCACGCTCCCATGCTTCACCACTCCTGGCCCTCACCTCACCTGCCCCTCACCTACCCCACCTTCCCCTCACCTCCCCTGCTCCTCGCCTCATCTATGCCACACCTCTCATGCTGCATACCTCTCTAGCTCAACACCTCGCCTACTCAACAACTCTCCTGCATTACACCCACGGCGGCCCACGCAGTTGCGGAAACACTTATGCAATGGTGCATAGAGCGCATACGTGCATTGTTACACGTGTTGCACATGCGGATGGTAGTTGCGCACATGCGTGCAGCGGGCAGACCCGCCTGTCGTGTAGTGCCATGCGCCATGTGCATCGGCCCAGTGCACGGCTTTACGCCCAATGCACGGCACACTGTGCATGCATGTGCATGTTGCGCATAAGATTGCATGCTGCACCCATGTGCAATGTGCGCCTGCACACACAGTGTGGCAAGCATACCATATGCGCATGCCACACAGCACTAGGCAACTGGTGGGTCCGACCACTGCATCCACATGCACAACTACCATGCGCATGCACAACACACATAACAATGCATGTATACGCTCTACGCGTGTATATGCCCTATGCACCATTGCATAAGTGTTTCCGCAACTGTGTGGGCCGCCGTGGGTATAGTGCAGTAGAGATGTTGAGTAGGCAAGGTGTTGAGCTAGAGAGGTGTGCAGCATGAGAGGTGAGGAGCGTGAGAGGCATAGCATAGGAGAGGTGTCGAGCAGGGGAGGTGAGGGGCAGGTGAGGTGTGGTTGAGGGGCAGGTGAGGTGTGGGGCAGGAGTGGTGAGGCATGGAAGTGGTGAGGAGGAGGGGAGGTGAGGGGCAGGTGAGGTGTGGGACAGGATCGGTGAGGCGTGGGAGCGGTGAGGAGCAGGGAAGGGGGCAGGTGAGGTATCTGTAAAGGGCAGGTGGGTTGTGGGGCAGGAGCAGTGTGGAGCAGGTGTAGTGCGGAACAGGTGAGACATCTGTGACCTAGAGGGAGATGACTGTGTGGGTAGGGATAGCCAGAGAGAGGAGACAACAGGAGGGGAGGGTGGAGCCGGCCCTCACCAGCAGCCCCAGGAGGCTGCAGGGATGCGTGAGGCGGGGGTGGCAGTGGCTGGGCCATCATGTGGGTCGCAGCCCACACAGGAGCAAAATGAGATGGCAGCAGGGGGAAAGCAGAAGTGTAGGTCAGTGCCTGCTGAGGAGAGGAGGAGGGCCCACAGATTTACAACACAATAAAATGAGCTACTAATGCCAGTGTCCTGGAGCATTATGAGGTCCTCTATGGAAGGCTAAGCTCAAAGACACCAATGAACACCCGTACCATGGTGTGGGAGGGGGTACAAGAAGCTGTGGCGGAGGCAGGGGGCCCACACTGAGACCTGGACAGCCTGCATAAACATTTTAATGATATAAAGCTTGGGGTCCGTAAACAAATGACAGCCGAGAGACACCATGCTATGGGCACCGGCGGGGGTGGACCCAGCCTGACACCCCTTGAGCAGGAGCTTGCGGAATGTCTTGGCCCTGTGCACCTGTATGGGCTGCCAGCAGCGCTGGATACCGCCCATCCACAGGCAGGTAGGTCAGAAATATGCATACCAAGTACAGATATCAAACAGGCACATGCAGGGCCAGACCCAGGGTGGTGTGGGGCCATGTCCTGAGAGCAAGCATGGCCCAAGAAAGCCAGGAGGGCACACACTCATCAAAGGGTGTCTACTGGGTATGTGGGATGGGCAGGACAGGTACATGGGTGTTAGTCCATGTCCACACATATTACGGGCCATATGAATGTCATATGAACCAGATTCCAGGCAGTGTGTAGCTTGTCACATCAGTGAACATCACTCCATGGACAGGCATGTGCTGGCGGCAGTGTGACCACATTGCCATCGGTTACTGGTGGTATACACATTGCTGTATGGGAGGACGGAACATGGAGCCATACATATGTGTCCTGCCTAACCACAGTGTATCATGTTCCCATTCCCAGGTGACATGCAGGCCATGGAGGAGGTGGGGGATAAGCCGGAGGATGGAGCAGTGGCAGGGGATGTGGCAGGGGTGGCAGACGCCTATGGAGATGGCAGTTGCCACTCAGAGGACCCAGGGAGTGATGTGCCCCAGGAGACGGATGGCACACCGCACCTCAACCCACCATCGGGGACCAGCTGCACACACAGAGTGTCCGTGGAGGAGCCAGAGGGCACGTTGGCAGCACCAAGGCCAGAGAGCACAGCAAACACCAGCCTGGGTGTGGTACTGCAGGAGCTGCATGGCCATACCGCATCAGCATGCAAGGATGCTGAGGGTGGGTGTTAAGGTCCAGGTAATGGAACCCATGCCATAAGCAGCTCTCCGCTGTCTGCTGTCCGTGTATCCTGGTGCCACCACTCAGGGTTAGGCCCATGTTGTCACGACGTCTGCATTGATATACTAATCCATTTCCTAATTGCCTCACCTGCAGTCGTACCTCTGCAGCTCACATCCAACCCCACCATCCACAATCCCCATTACCGTTCTCAATGCCCGGCCAATGGCAAACAGACCCTCACTACACCAATACAGTGTAGCATGGTGTAATGTCCCTGTATATTTATACTTTAGAACAAGTACTATTTGATTTATTGTCCACACCTCTAGTTAGTATAAGCTCCCAAGATTTTTTCTAGTGTTAAAGGTGAAGCATCTCTCTGGTGTGGGTTTGTTGCCTATTTATATGTTCTTATTATGGATTCATCGCATTTTAGTTTCACAGGATATGCACAGTTGTCATAAGTTGCCAACTTATCAGTGACAATAACTAAATAAGAGACAATGCTGCATGGTTTTGCAGCTAAGGTGCATTAACAGTGAGTAGAATTTGTATTGCGACTCCATTTCTTTTCATTGTCATCCACATTGGTTTGAGACTCTATCTGCCCTGCGTCTATTTTTATATCATTTTGTATTTATTCATGTGTTTATTATTAGCTTTATATAATCATTTTTATGATTGGCATTAGTTATTTATTTATTTTATTGTTGTTTTATAAGTGTTATTTTACATAGTAATATGCAACAGCTTCTTTATTTATGATGCCTTTTTGTTTTAAGATTTTTTATTATGTTTTTAATATGTTTGCTTATTATCTCTTATTGTTTGTCAATTATTTAGTCCCCCTGAAGAAGGCGTTCGCTTAAACGCATTGGGGTTTCATTAAAGCACCTGTGTTCATCACTCACTCTTGCCTCTTGTGTCTACCTGATTGGTCTGCAAGAGCGATCTGCTCTTTTTGTGCCTACCTGTGTGTCTCTGTGCATGACAGGGGTGCCATACATGGCAATGTCACAAGGTCAGGTGGTGGCTGGGCATGGCCGCAGGCAGCTGTAGCCATACAATCACAGGGATGTGCCACTGTCCGCCATGGTCCGCTGACATGGCACACCCCATGGTGTCACGGAGCTGCCATCTGTGCACACATGCCACCGGGCATGGCACGGGTGCCACACAGTATGGCCAAGCATGGAACAGGGCAGGACAGAGCCCACTGAGCCCTGTGGTGTGTGTCATGGATGGTGGATGTCGGGCCAGTGGGTCTGTGTGCCATGTCCATGTTCATGTTCTGGTAGTCAAACACAATATAACAGCCATCGGCAGTGGCACCTGGCTGGTGTACAAACAATGAACACAAACAGGGAGCTGCACAACATACAGGACTGGCAGTCCAGGGTTCCCACCAAGAATGGGCCAGCACCCAAAAGGATCATGAGTGATGGTAAATGCAAGGGTCCATACACCTGAGCAGCGAGGTTACATACAAAAAAGACATAACAAGGTATTGTGCCATGGGAGAGGTGAACAAGGGTGCTAGGAAGGGGAAGGGGGCAGAGGGTTACCAGAGCTGGATCTTCAACGTGCAGGAGGGGATAGGTGTGTTGATGGGTAAGGGGCCCCAATGTGGAGCAGGAGAGGGGTGTCTGTAGATTAGCAGCTCTGGAGGGAAACTGGGACTACAAGAGCAGTGCACGGAGGTGTGTGTCCCTGAGTCTCTGACCCAGTATGTAGAGGGCTCTGTTCCGGGTAGCCCCCGAGTGGGACTGAAGTGGGGGGTGGGCCTGTGAACAATGTGAATGGCTCAGAGAGTAGGGGGAGTGGTGTGAAGATGGCCCTGGCCAGCCAGGTGATGTGGGGACCAGAATGAATCCGCCTGGACCATATATGTGACATACCACTTGTACGCGGCAAAATGTCAGATGACAGTGCAGGCCTATTTGCAGCTGGGAGATGTGATGGAAACATGCAGTGCACCTCCCCAGCAGCTCAGCTTGGCAAGTGGCACTAACCCAGTGTGATACTGGCAAAGAATGGCCTGGTACAATTACATTGTGCAGTTTCTGTGTTCACCCTAAGGGTGAGGTGGGGCGCCTAGCTCCTTGTCCGCACTACCCAAGTTGGTTGTGCTAGCCTTTGCTGCAGGTCCCCATCATTGGCAGTGTGTGATAACTATTCCCCTATTTATACCTGGACTACTCCTGGGCCCGTCTATATTCCCCTGCCACATTTAGCCCCTATGGTTATTTGTTACAGGTGTGTGGGGGGGGGGGGGGGGCGGTGTCTGGACACACATGCTGAATTTTGAGCAGCACTTTGACAAAACATCCTCTCTGGATCAAGGTGGTGTATATGATATTCCCTCCACAACGGACACACATTCTACATCTTTGCAATGGTAGCAGTGGGGGGACATGTTGAGGGACTGTGGGACCAGCAACCCCAGTCCTTCTGGCGTAAGGGAGCTATCCAGGGCACTTGATACAGATCTGAACATGTCACTGCAGCAGTGACAGGCAAGCAATGGACCTGGAGATGTTCAGTTGCCCATCCACAATGACCTGACATTCCACAGCAGAGGGCACAGTCAGTCTGCACCCACTGCACCCTGCAAGGTGCTCCAGCCATGCACATGCTAGCTGGAGATGGTCTGCTAGCCATTCCACAGTGCATGCAACCAGAATAACTATGCACCCAGACCTGGAATGTCAGCACAAACACCAAGCAGGGATTTCAGTGATTGAACCACAACACAGGGAACACACAAATATCACTAGAGACATACACTGTATAGCACTATGTGGGAACATGGACATGCCAATGTCACTGTTCGGTCAGAGTGAGTGGCCGACAGCATGTGATCATCTGGCCTCCCTGTCCATGCAGGAGGTGCTCCGACACTACAGCATCCCAGACAATGCCCTCCACCCTGTGCAGCTGCATCCTAGCCAATCGGCCCTGTCTGGCCCATACCCACAATACCCTGCTCCTCATTATGCACATTACCAAGCTGACGCTGGTAACAGTGGGATATTATGGGGCCCGTGAGGTGTGGGCAGACACAAAACAATGCATAGATACACACACAAACACACACACACACACTCCTATTACAGCATTACATTTAGATAGGGGTGTTTGGCAAACCTACCCACCACACTGGTCCTGATCACAATGCCAACATTGCTAAACAGAGGTAGTTGTGGTGCACAGGTGGTAACTGCATCTCCGTGATGGCCACAACACCCTGACTCTCCATGAAGCTTTAGATAATGGAGTCTTGTGTGTGGGTGTTTGTACCTCTGTTTGCCGTTGCTTTTGTGATTGCACATGGTTATGTTATATCTGCATTATAGGGTAAAGGTTCATGACACAAATGGGACCTGAACCTGTGACCCTCTGCTCTGGAACACACTGGCTGTGTGTACTGCACCACATGGTGGCTACAGAGGAACAGCAGTCCCTGGCCCTGGCTTCACCTCTCAGTTGTATCTTGTCAGACGGCTGCCTGGGTGAGAATGTTCACAGTCTTGGCAAGTGCATATGTCAATATGATTTGCAAGGGATTGTGGGCAATGCAGTTCATTCACACCAGACACAGCTGCTCACAATAATTAGTTGTGCTTTTGGGTAAAGCCAATAAGATATTTATTTATGGGGTTATTTCTCCCAACACAGATATGCTTGGTAGTACATAAATCAGGTTACTTGCTTTCAGTGTTAAGCTTGAAAAAACAAAATCAGGAAAACAACATTTTAACTTATCAGGCAATCAAAGCAAAAGAAATAAGACCTGGTTGATAACAAACTGGTCTTTTCTGTAGGCTTAGCTAATATTTTCTTAGCATGTATCAAACAACAAACCAAAAGCTACAAAGAAAGAAAAAAAACTGTTCTTTTCAGGTTAACTTCTTATATCTTCCCACATAGAATCAGAAGTGATTCTCTCCTAGCTCACAAGCAATTAGGTAAGGCTCAATTGCTAGCAGTTATCCAGCTGGAACCCCTTAGCTGGCTTGCTTTCTACTGCGTGGCTAAAAAATAACCCTACTCAGGAGCTTTTCTGAGTAGATTAAAGAACAAGTTTGTATTTCTTTGTGATGGTTGCTGTACTTTATAACAGAAAATCACCAAAGGAGTTTAGACAGAGAGCAGTCCATGTAAACAGATTCTTCATCTGCTATCACCCCCTCTTCTTCAACAAGCATGGGTTCAATGTCATGGATTGGCATAGATGAATCTCCCAATGGAGCACTTTCAGGAGAATACTTGTTTCCCTGCTGTCTTTCAAGGTTATAGCTAGGGCATAGATCAGTGTTCATACCTGAGCTTCCATTGCTGTTAGAGTTCCTCTCTATATAGCCTGGCCAGTATGAAGACCAGTTCTTATGTCCAGCCTTCCAATCCAGATCCCTGGTCACTGGATCTCTCTTCACATACCTTCTGGCACGGGTCTTAGGGTCCCTTCCACGTGCAGCCGTCTCTCTCACAGGTTCCGTCTGGAGATTCCTAGCTCTGCAGCACCATTCCTCTGGCTTTCCCCAGTCCAATGGTGTATGCTGGCCCTTGTAATGCCTCCCAGTATACGTACTGCTCTGGACTCTTCTAGACCTCTCAAAGGCTTTTCTCCTCTTTCTTCCAAAGGGTTTCTTTCCCTCTCTGTCCGTCCGGTTTGGCTTCTGCTTCTGATGATCCTCCTGATGATGAAGATGATCAAGCTCAAGCTGATTCTCAGGATAATTCTCTGTAGAATAAACTCTACCTTTATTCTGCTTAGATGAGTGTTCCTCCCTAACACAGCGCAGCTGTGCTGAATCAGGCCCTGCCCTTTGAGATGAGTGCTTAGGGATTACCTCATAGCCCTCCTGATTGAACACACGTTTCCCCACTTCAGCTCCTCTAATGGCTGTTGGAAACCTGGTGCATTCTGGGACTGGTAGTCTTTTATGGGAAAATTCTGTTTTCTTATTTCTACCAGAACTGACAGGTTGCTTGTTCAGAGTCACTTCACCTTTTCTATAGCTCCTTCCTGAGCTATGATAAGCTTCCTTATCACAATCTGCATTGTGAAGTAATGCATTAGAGCATGCTCTACAGGATCCACAGATGGGACACAAACTTGCTACCCTCTGCTCTGGAGCACACTGGCTGTGTGTACTACACCACATGGTTGCTACAGAGGCACAGCAGTCCCTGGCCCTGCCTTAACCTCTCAGTGGTATCTGCATTGTAAGTTAAAACATTGGAGCATGCTCTACAGGATCCACACATGGGACCTGAACTTGCAACCCTCTGCTCCAGAATACACTGGTATTGGGTACTGCACCACATGGTCACCACAGAGGCACACCAGTCTCTGTGGCTCCCTTGACATCTCATCAGACATACCTTTTCTGTTGCTCTGCTCATTACATACTGGAACAGAGCATGGCCTTGGTCTACTGCAGGCAGGTCCCACTGCCTCCTCCAGCACCAACACCCCCCACCCCCGCCATACTGACTTGCCTATAGGCTGTCAGTGCTGGTGGTGTGCAGTCCCAGTCCATCCAATGTGCAGGTAGGCGGTTGCCTTGTGTGCATGATCTGGGGCGTGGATGCATACATGGACATCCGCACATCCCCCCATCACCGCCGGCCAATGTTATGTCCCTTCCACATGGGGGGAGGTGATAGGGTGGGGTCAGGTTGGTGATCTGTCCACTGTTGGCTAGGATTGAACTGGTAAACATAGGTAGATTGTGTCATGACACCAGACTGTGGATGGGATAGGCATGCAATGTGGGTACAGGGTACCCAGTTCAGATTTGGGGTTGTGTACACATTCCAGCCAACGTGTGGTCACACCCTGCACTGCCTTATCAGGAGCTGTTTTGACGTTTGTTAATTTAGCAGAGTTTACAGACAGTTTTGGACTTCTCCTGGGGAGGGTCCGTGGACCCTTGTTATGGTATTCCCTAGAGGTGCACTGGTTGCCCCATTATAGGCATTATGGTTCCTGTGTTATGTTTGGGGAACCTGCTGGGTACTGTCCCCTGAATGGGACACTGTGATACACCAACTCGTGGCCATGGTTGCCTTAGGTCATTTGCTGTCTTGCTGATTTCCATTTTCTGCATTCCTATGTGCCACGTAGGCATCTGCCTGGTCCACACTGTGCCCCAGCTGCCCCATTGCATATCCCGCCAACACCCCTATGACCCATTTGCAGCATCTCCATAGTGCCCTTTCGAACCTGGGCACTGTGCTGTTTCTGCACATGTAGCACTACTATTACTGTTTATGGGCTCCCGGCCTATGCTGTATATTGCTGACTGAAATGGTTTCTCTCTCCTGCAGTTGTGCCTCTAACGCGAGGTTTTCACTCACGTTAATTTTCTGGTCTTAAGATGCCAGCATTATTGTAGCAGGGGCCTCTCCCTGCCCCCCCCCCCCCCCCGCCCATTGACCCTTCTCTCCGCCCTCTCTCCACCCTCTGTGTGGCTTAATGCTGCCGGAGATGTTTTTGCATGAAACGTAACGTTATTATGCGATAATACGATGTTATCACGTGACAGCGTTACATATCGCACAATAACGTCGCGCCTGCGACATTACCACAGTTTAGTAAACATACCCCTTAGTTAGTTAAGTGATAGTGTTGGATTTTTTTTCTTTGTCTCTTGACTTAGTTTAAAGGAGCTTAATATTGTTTTCTTTTACCAGTTTCCTATCGGGTTTTTAGTTTTTCTTTGTGTTTTTTCTTATACTGAGCACCTCCTTGATGTGGACTGGAGTTATGTTTAATTGCTATATGTTATTGTTTATGTGGAGTGGAGGAGTAGCCTAGTGGTTAGAACACTGGCTTGGTAACCAAGCAACCAGGGTTCAATTCCCACTAGCACTCCTTGTGGTTTTGGGCAAGTTACTTAACCCTCCACTGCCTTGGAAGAAAGGCCTGGTAATCTACTTCCAGTGACACTGCCAAGAAAGCCCAGGAGCTTCTGGGTCACCAGGAGTCAGGACTGACTCAAAGGCACACATTGCATTTTTGTTATTGTTTATGTATAGTATATTGCATTGTCTTTTTTTCTTTTTCTTGATAGGTTATTAAAATATTTTTATAAATAAAATTTTTAAAAAAATAGGTTAAAAACTGAAGGACAGGCAGTCCCTGGTGCCAAGAGCAGGAAATTCAGTCCCATAGGAGTATTATGAGGGTAAACACATCTCCTCTGCCCAAAGTCCTTTGAAGAGTATAAATAGAGACTGCAGCACCTACCCCAGGCTATCATAATTCTTGGGAAAAGTATGTCTGGAAGATTAAATGGTCATAGAAAGAAATAAAGGAAGGAAGGTGATAACAGTATTTCCACAAGTATGCAGAAAGAGACAATCTGTTCCCAGGGTATGCTGATGAGCTCCTCTGGTAATCTGCCCAAGCTACAGAGATAGATATGTCTTTACAAAGATAGTAGAAAGAGTTACAACTTCAGGTGCAAGTGTGAAAGAGCTGGTGTCCAGTGTCATCTTCATCAAGAAGCAAAGGAAGGCTGACATGGTGCAGAGTGGGGGTGACATGAAAGAAGCAGCAGGTGACAACTCCTAGGGGTATGTTTACTAAACCGTCTTAATGTTACTGTGTTAGTTGCAGTCTTACTGTGACGAATGCCATATAAGGTAGTGGGTGTTCCGGTCTTAAGGTAGCATTTCGGGTTATCGCGCGATAAAGTCCATTATCATGCGATAGAAGGAGCTGTGGCACGTTAACACGTGTTAGCCTTAATTAGGCATGCTGACCTACACTCATAGCAACAGAAATGTAGCACAATGGTTAATACACTGACTGCTGATACAGTGGTCATGAGTTCAATCCCTCAGTGGGCTCAGTTAAAAGACTGTCTGAGGCAATCCCTTTTCCTGCTTGTAACAGTCAGACACATCCCAACAATTTGCACTGCCAGTCAAAAAAGCCTCACCCCAGTGCCGCAGCTTAATGTACCTTTTAGGGCGCACCATAAGGCACATCATAAAGCACCACGTCATCCAAGGCAGGTCATAATGTGCCCCAGAAGGTGGCAGCAAAGGTTGGCACCCTAAAAGGCAGCATATAAGGCGCCCCATAAGCTGGCCAAACCTAAGGTGCTGTGAAAGATGCCCCAGGGATGCCAAGGTGACACAGGAGATGGTGCCCAGGGGCACAAAGGTGCCCCAAAGTCACAAGCATGAAATGTATGGCTTTCAAACACAGATGTAACTATAACACTGCACAGAGCACCAAGGAAAGGCAATGAACAAGTGATGGAAGGAAGTAGATGATGGAGCTCATGGACCAGCCAAATCTGCATGCAGCCCATGTGGCAGCAGGTAAAGTGGACAAACATATCGGGGACAGCTGTACCGATGTACAGGGTGATGGTAATGTACAGTGCAACGATGACAGTGTGTGGCAGAGGATGGGGCTACGTGTCCACCAGAGGAGGTAGAGGTGGCAGGATAAGAGCAATGACAGGAGGACAGAGGAGAGAAGTGCCATGCAGAGCAGACACAGGAGAGGCAAGCATGAAAAGCCGCAATGCAGAAAAGTGTGCCAGTGCAGGACATTGGGTAGCAGCTTGCACATTAGGGCAGGACGCCACACAGCTGGCACACACACATAGATGGGCAGAAGGATGGATGGCAACAGTGATGAGGGTATAATGTGGCGGCAGCACAGATCTGCACAGATATGACTGTTACACAAATGAAACGTAGTTGTGTAGGACAGCCATAAAAATAGGGAAACAGAGAGGAATTGAATCCATGACCTCTGCTATTGAAGTCATTGCATTAACCATTCTGCTACATCACTATGGGAGTTATACCAATGGCTAGCTACAGAAAGAGTATACTGTCCAACAAAAAGCACAATTTCACGTGCCAAATAACTGACCCAGTCCAAGACGTGGAGGCAAGGAAGGAACTATTTATTGATTGATTGATTGATCACTCTCGTTTATACCAATGGCTAGCTACAGAAAGAGTGCACATCACCATAAAATTGTCTGCTGTGGCTTCCAGGATAGGATAGAACCAACAGTACCCATAATGCAATTCACATGCAGAACAGCAGTCTACATCTGCTCACCAGATGGGGTATGCACATCTACAGCACGTCTGCTTGGTAGGGGGGAATGATCGTGTGTGTTACTGGCACAGAGTAGACACAGGCCATGCCAATGTGCGTGTTCTGTGCTCACCCTGAGGGTGAGGTGGAGTAGCCAGCACCAGGTCCGCAGTACCCGGGTTGGTTGAGGTGGGCTGTGTTGCAGGTCTCCATCAGTGCCAGTGTGTGACAGGTATTTGTTGTCAGACACCTTTAGGAGGTCTTTGTGTCCATTTGTAATTGCCAGTCATGTCTGGCCCTTGTGGACCATGATGCACACAGCATAGTGCATATCCACTGTGCTTGCTATAGTCACCTGTTTAGGGAGCAGGGGTTTGTCAGGGCTCACATGGCAACAATGTACTTAGCAAACCGCCCTCTCTAGGTCAGGGTGGGGGACATGATCTGCCCCCAACAGACCCACACTCTCACATTTTGCAAGGGGGGCAGTGGAGGTACTTCAGCAACCCCAGTCCTGGTGGTAAACAGACAGCTGCTGAGGATCTGCAGTTGGGACAGGGCCACTGGCAGATAGGTAGTAGGCCCAGTCAGCTCAGCTGCCCCTCCCTACAATCTGACATTCACCAGCAGAGGGCAGCCAGTGTGCACCTGCTGCATCCTGCCAGATGGTACAGGCAAACAGATGCTAACTGCAGACAGTCTGCTAGCTAGTACATAGTGCATGTTTCTGGAGGAACTGTGTGCACCCAAAACTTGGATGTCAGCACACACAACATGCAGGTATGTCAGTGATTGGGCCCCAGAAAAGAGAACCCATAAATATCACTTGAAAGAAATACTGTATAGCACTATGGGGGAACCTAGCCATGCCGTGGTCACTGCTCAGTCAGGGTGAGAGCAACTTCCCAGCATGACATGCTGTGGCCACCCTGTCCATGCAGGTGGTGGTCGGGCACTACAATGTCCCAGCCATTGTCCCATACCCTGTGCAAATGCATCCTGCCCATGCCATCCTGTCTGGGCCATACCCACAGTACCTTGCTCCTCATTATGCACATTGGCAGGCTAACACTGGAAACAGTGCAAGTAATGTGGACTCAGTAAGGTGTAGGCAGCCACAACACACTGGATAGACAGACACACACTCCCACACCTATGCCAGCATTGTGCAAATATAGAGGTTTGTGGCAGCCCTGATCGCCACACCAGTCCTGGGCACAGTGTGGGCATTGCTATGGTACTCAATACTGTTAGGGTCATTCCCCAGGGTGGTAAACACTGTCAGAATCAATAACTGAAACACACTCCACAGATATCAGAAAGGTTGCTATGATGCATCTGTATCAACAAATTGTGTTTAACTTAGGATTTGTAGCTGACATTAATCATAGCAACCTTTTGATATATGTGGAACGTGTTCCCAAGTTTAGGACGGCATTGCTAAGGTATGCAAGTGCTAGTATTGGGAGATGCTGCTGCGCACAGAGCCCAACAGCCTGACTCTCCATGAGGCTTGGATAGTGGAGCCTGTGGGTGTGGGTGTTTATGCCCCTGTTGGCCGATGCTCTAGGGCAGAGGTTCCCAACTCCGGTCCTGGGTGGGCCAAACACTGTTCAGGTTTTCATGCTGTCCCTAATGAATATGCATGAGAAAGATTTGCATACAATGGGGGTGGCGCATACTAATGCAGCACAGGCATATTTATTAGGGACAGCATGAAACCTGAATGGTGTTTGGCCCTCCAGGACTACAGTTGGGAAACTGCTCTAGGGATTGCACATGTTTATGGTGTCTGTGCTCTGTAGGGTAAACTATAGACATTTCAGGCATGTTTATTTTATCTGCAATAAAGGTTCCATCTTTATTACCATGGTTTAGTACTGGATAAAATATGGGGAAAGGGTTGGCAGGAGCCACAGCTGGGACTTGACCTTCTGCTCCTGAACACACTGGCTGTGTGTACGGCACCACACTGTTGCCACAGGGACAGTTCATTCCCTGGGGATACCATGACTGTTCGTTAGACAGACCCTGTCTGTTGCATTGCACGGCACCCACCTAAACGGGGCTAGGCCATGGTCTGCTGTGGGCAGATGCCACTGCCCCCTCCACCACCAGCACCCCTCCGCCACCATGCTGCCATGCCATTATGCCAGTGGTGCTGGTGGTGCTCAGCCCCAGGCCATCCAGTATGCCGGTAGGCAGCTGCCTATGGTGTGGATTCTTGGTTAGGGGTGCCTACATGGACATGCACACTTCCCCCCCCCCCCCACACCGCCTGCCAATGTTATGTGCCCTTGGGGGTACCTGCTGGGTAATCTCCCCTGTGACACTGTGGGACACACACTCGTGCCCATGTTGGACCCTCGTCAGTTGCTGTCTTGCTGCTTTACAGTTTCAGCATTCCTATGTGCCACCTAGGCATCTGCGTAGCCTGCACTGTGCCCCAGCTGGACCACAGCATGTGCCGCCTGCAGCCCCCTGTATCCCATTTACAGCATCAGTACAGTTGCCCTTTCCTACGTGCCCACTCTGCTGTTGCTTCACATGTGCACGCCATAACAAACCTGCCCAATCTAAATGACAGAAACCCTGATCAGCGCTATTTCAATGTGGGATCATTCACTTTGTAGGGGGACAGAGCATAGACCCTTCCAAACATGATATCTTAATTTATACGCTTTGTCAGTAGTGTTGCTTTATGTTTATCATTAATATCACTATTGGCCAGCTTTGTTATTGGGATTTTAGATGCGGTTCTGGTCCTTTTATATGTTTATTTGCCTTTTTGGTCCCTGCACATGTATCACAACTATCACTTTCTGGGTTTCCCTGCCTTTGCTGCACATTGCTGACTGAAATGGTTTCTCTCTCCTGCAAATGTGCCTCTAGCGCGAGGTTTTCACTGGCGATAATTTTCAGACCCTGATTACACGGCATTAGTGTGCATGGAGCCTCTCCCCACCCACTCTCCGCCCATTGACCCCTTCTCTCCGTCCTCTGGGAAGCCTTACTCCACCTTTCAGGTCCGGATTTCACAGTGTTAGTGTGCCTTAACGCTGCCGCTGCGTTATCGCGCGATAAGTCGCGTTATCGCATGATAATGTTACATTATCACACAGTAACATCACTTATCGTGCGATAATACCACCACTGTGTTGTTAAGACGGTTTAGTAAACATACCCACTAGAGTCCCTCATAGACTTTAATGGGAATGAATGGGAAAATGAATGTAACTCCGCCAAACTAAACAACAAGGTATAATCTGATGAAAAAAAAATAAGGCTGAAAACTTACATACCTAGCTTTTTACCATGCTAATCATTCAAGGACTTAATTGCTGACTTGCTGTTTAGTCAGATTTTAAGAATCATTGTATGATAACTAAAATTGAATGTCATCAGCATAGAATTAAAACCCGGTTGATAAAATATCATCCCTAGGCTATACAAAAGGATATTAATTAGAAGTGAAGAAAGAGGGGAGCCTTGAGCTAAGTCACCAAGGAGCTTCTTGGAGGTAGAACAGTCATTTCTCATCTTAACTTTGAAAATAAGATCAGCAAAAAAAGAAATCCAAGATAATGCTGCACTATGGACATTCATTTCTAAAAGACGGTGAATCAGAATGGAAGGGTCCACCACATAAAAAGCAAATAAATCTGATAATACCAAAATGCTATATCTGAACTGATCTAGTCATAATTTCAGATCATCACAGTTTTAGCAGTGAATCCCTTACCAAATGCTGATAACAACAAATTGTTTATTATGGATCTGTCTTCCAGAATAGTTTTAAGTTAGGAAATAATCTTTATAATCATACACAAGTTTGAAATTGATTAGTAATTTAAATACTTTGATCCATCAAAGAGTGTTTTTTTTTAATACGTATGACATATAAAGTTATTTTTAGGAAAGGTAGATAGTAACCTTACAAAAAAAACTGATTTATCAATTGAACCAAAAGACCTATGACATATTCTGGGAGCTCTTTTATAACCAATGGACAACTGCCCTTCTTGGATGTTTTATGAAAGTTAAAATAGAATCCTTACTGACTTAAATTGAGTCAGAGCAGAGTATAAACCATCTGCCTGTTCTGATTTAGGAATTTCTTCAGTTACTTTCTAATATATTCTGTCTTTTTATCAAATCTCTCTGCCAGAGCTTCAACAACTGCTATCACAGAAGTCTGAATGCAAGAAGACCTTTCAGCAAGTCTGAACAAAAGATATAAACTATTGGATTGATATTTCAAAAACACTTATCCAAATAGCAGTACTAGATATCCAGATAAGTGCCACTGGGCTTCTATCTGTGGATTTTCAGTGGCACTTTACAAAACGACTCATGGAAAATCCTTCCAGACCACCTAGGCACTATACATGTGGAGGCCAATTCAGTTGTAGACATCCTGCCTCTGTATGGCAGGTCAAAATCAGAGCATACAGCAATAGATCCTGATTTTGATGCCACGGGGGCAGGCCGGGTCCCGATTCTGATCAGTCGCACATCCTGCACCTACCTGGCTAACTTAGCCAGGCTCCTGCCACTGCCCCCTCCACCACCAGTACCCCTCCGCCACCATGCTGACATGTCCTTATATTGGAGACAGCATAAAACCTGAATGATTTGTGGCCCTCCAGGACTGCATTTGGGGGACTCTGCTCTAGGTAATGTGCATGTTTATGGTGTCTGTACTCTGTAGGGTAAAATATAGGCGTTTGACGCATGTTTATGTTCTCTGCAATAAAGGTTCATCTTTACTACCATGGTTTAGTAGTGGGTAAAATATGGGGACTAGGTTGGCAGGAGCCACAGCTAGGACTTGAACCTGTAACCTTCTGCTCCTGAACACACTGTCTGTGTGTACTGCACCACACTGTGGCCACAGAGACAGTGCAGTCCTTGGAGATACCATGGCTGTTTGTCAGACAGAGCCTGTCTGTTGCAGTGCACGGCACCCACCTGAACAGGGCTAGGCCACGGTCTGCTCTTGGCAGCTGCCACTGCCCCCTCCACCACCAGTATCCCTCTGCCACCATGCTGACATGCCCTTCTGCTGGTGGTGCTGGTGGAGCGCAGTCTCAGGTCATCCAGTGTGCGGGTAGGCGGCTGCCTATGGTGCGGGTTCTGGGGTAGGGGTGCCTGCATAGCTGTCCATGCTTCCCCCCAGCACCGCATGCCAATGTTCCGTGCCCTTGGGGGTACCTGCTGGGTACTATCCCCTGTGACACTGTGGGGAGAACACTCATGCCCATGTTGGGCCCTCAGCAGTTGCTGTCTGGCTGCTCTACTGTTTCAGCATTCCTATGGGCCAGCTAGGCATCACCCTAGTCCGCACTGTGGCCCAGCTGCACCACAGCATGTGCCGCCTGCAGCCCATGTCCCCTTTTCCAGCATCTGTCCAGTTGCCTGTTCCGACATGCCCGCCCTGCTGTTGTGGAACATGTGCATGCCATAGGAAACCTGGCCAATGGAGTCAGAAACCCTGCTCAGCGCAATTTCACTGTGGGCTCATTCACCTTGTATGGGGACGGAGCATAGACCCTTCCAAAATTCATATCTTTTTTTTTTTGGAGCTTTCTTGAGAGTGTTTTTTGATGTTTCCCATTGATATCACTATTTCCCAGCTTGGTTATGGGTTTTTTTACATTTTGTTGGGGTCCTTTTCAATGTTTATTTGCCCTTTTGTTATGTGCACATGTGTCACACTTCTCACTTATTGTAGGTTTCCCTGGTTTTGCTGTACATTGCTGACGGAAATGGTTTCTTTTCCCTTTAAATCGGCTCTAACGCCAGGGTTTCACTGGCGTTAGTTTTGAGCCTCGGATTTCACAGTGTTAGTGTGCGGGGAGCCTCTCCCCTCCCACTCTCCGCCCATTGACCCTCTCTCTCCGCCCCTGGGGAGCCTTCCTCCGCCCTCTGGGAGCCTTTCCCCGCCTTCAGCGCTCGTTTGCGCCGCTGCTAAGGTACCTCTGCGCGTGATAAAGCGCCATTATTGCGCGATAAGGTACCTTATCGCGCGATAATGTCGCAGAGTGCACATTAAGACAGTTTAGTAAACATGCCCCCATGTGTCTTGCCATAAAGGACACATACTTTAATACTCAAAATTCTTCACACAAAATGTAAGGCTCACAAAGTCATCTTCGCGTATTCATTGTCTAAATAGCTGCATGGAATGTCTCTAAGAAAACCATATATTGTGCCATAACAGAACAATATTTCAAATACCAAGGATTCCTCACACAAAGAATGGGGCGCACAAGGCCATTTTCACATTTTATTGTATAACTAGCTGCATAGACAAACCCACGATCACGTTACATATCAATGTATGAATCTTATCGGAAAACAACTATAAGACCTTATTGTGTTAGAATATAATATATTTAAAGTTAAAAAATACCCCCGGGACATGTGCTTGTAAAATCAGCAATCAAAAAAATGTGATATAAACATCGACAATTTCAACCTAAAGACGGCATCTATCAACCTTGATGTACATGTCCAAATATACCGGGAAAGACACAGGCAATTAAAACCTACTTTAAAAAGGTTAATATAAATTAAAACTGTACAATAGAAACAAAAGATTTTTAAGAAGAAGCCTTAAGGGATCTGTCCACTGTGCAGAGGATGCTGTCAGACTAGAAAATTGCTCAATCGTAAAAACGCCCGCACATGCGCCTTGTAAATAAACCTCCCTAACCGCGGGAAATAGTGTTGTAGCTATGCTATTGGAGGATTGACAATGATGACTAGCCAAAGGGAAATAAATAAATAATTGAAGGTGCCCTGACATTTGTGAAAATGGGGGGTTGCACATATAAGCCAGGCTAAAAAACCACTCTTACTGCTTCAAGGATACTTAAAAAATTCTTATGAAATACATGTATAAACCTGAAAACGTTTTAGTAAACATGAGTGATTCTTTAAATTACCTTCTGAATGCACTGGAAGAGTACTATTTTTGCCGATTTAGAAGCCACCATCTATAAAAAAGTTATGATCCTTATTTACAATAGAGAACATAAAAGGAAATGGAAGAGGGTGCTTGTGTATTCCTATATACCCGAAAGCTCCTGTCTGCTATATAAATCTGGCACCAGATAAATATTAAATTATGTGATTAAGACCCTGAAACCAGGTTCATTATATCCAGCTGGTAAGACTACCAAATAAACATAAAAATGAATAATGAATGAAAGGATAAATATTGAAATATCAGGGACTAAAGAACACGTATCCGAGACTACAAAATTAGTGCATACCTGTTTATAACCTATATCCAAGGATATAAAATCACAGGGCTAGGAACAAAAGTGCGTGGACAAATTACCATAAACGTATGTAGACAAGAGATTAATAAACCAGATAGAGGAGGGTTAAAAAACTTATAAAAATACCGACAAATCTTTATCTAAATTTAACCCATGTGGTGCTATTGTATTGAGCAAAAAATTGTATCTTTGTTCCAATCGTAAAATTGTTTTGTCAATGTCTCCTCCCCTCCAATTAAGTTTAACTTTTTTAATAATAAAAAAAATTTAAATCTGCTACTTTATGTCCCATCTCCAGCCAATGTTGTACCAGTGGTTTATCTACCAATTTTCTTTTTATGCAACATTTATGTTCTATTATCCGTATACATATGCATCGAATTGTCTTACCAACATACAATTTATTACAAGGACACTGGATTACATAAATGACATGGTATGTGTCACAATTCGTAAAATCATCAATAAAAATTTTTTTTTGAGTGCTCGGATGAGTGAAGACATTGCTTACCGGCAGGGCGTGTAGACAAACTGAACAGTGTCCACGCTGAAATTGTCCCTTATACTTAGATGACATTTTCCGTTCCATGAGTGCCAAAGGAACTAATAGGTTATGAAGGTTCATGTTTCATTTGTGGGCCACTATGAGAGAAATATCTTGGAATCCAGGAATGGTTTCTATAAGATGCCATTCTTTCTTAAGTATTTTTGTAATATTATGAGACTGTAATGAATATAGGAGGGGGCACACTATATTTGATTGTTCTTTCCTATACAGAAGGCCACGGGGCAAGGTCCCCGCTGGCCGCGGTAACCAGGGAGCGGCCGGTGCGGGTTCCCGGCCCGAAGGAAGGATGGCGGGGAGAGGGATGGGTGTCGCGTGCACGCTGGGAGTGGCGGCGCAGCATTTTTTAAATGGATTGGCCCCGCGGTGTGAAGGAACGCCACAGGAGCCAATTAGATGCAAGCAAGGGGAGGGTGGGAGGAAGGAAGTCCGGAGGCACGGTGGGTGTCGGCAGTTGACGGTGGACGGCCTGGGGAGCTGGATCGCTGTCAGCGCTTCGGTCAGGCGGGCAGCAGATTTTCTGGCAGAAAAATTTCAGCTGTTTGAAGATGGAGGAGTCAAGGGGCAGACGGTGAGGGATGGCGAGAAGGAGCAGATTGACTCGGAGCAGCGAAGAAAGTGTTTGGCATTCACGTGGCCGCTCCTAAGTCTCTGCAAGGAAAAGAGGCAAGTCAGAATTGGTCAAGAAAGTGGGACTTAAAAAAAAAAAAAAGAGAAGGCTCCTCTGGTTAGTGATGCCTTCTCGGAGGGGGGGGGGCGGTCAGGGGGGGTTGAGAGGTCTGAGGCTAGGGCGGGGCAGCAAGGGTAAAGGATTCCATCAGGTAGGGGGGTTGGGAGATAATGCCAGGGGTAGGGGGGTCTGAAGGATGCCAGGGGGCGGCACAATAAATGGAGCACTAGATGAGGTGTGGGGTCTTGTATTGAGCAGGGGGATCACCAGGAGTTACCCAGGCTCAGGAGGGGCATTGCTAGGGCCTGAGGCCCTTGGGCTACAAGGCAAGGGGGACAGCCCAGTGTAAGACATGTAGAAAGGGGTGGGGTCCAGGTGGGTTTGTTACAAGAGAGGTCTCAGGGCATGTCTGACTGGGAAGGGGGGGGGGGGACAGCGACCAGGGAGCAAATTTAAATCCCAGGGGTAGTGTGTGTGTAGAACTACATGCAGATAGGATTTTTCCCTCAGGGGAAGAGGGGTGAAGCGGAGGTATGGGGTTGCGAAGATGGGGACAGGGGGTCTTGGTGCGAGGGGCATGGTGGGTGGGCCAGCCACACAAGGAGGTTATTATGCAAGATATGGGCCCAAGGCTTGGGTGCATTCGAGGGAGGGGGTCAAGGTTCATCACGGGCGGACAGGGTAGGGGCGTGGTAACCTACTTGGCCTCCGCTTGCCCTGCCCCCTGTGTTCTCTTATCTTCCTCCCCAGGCAGCTTCAGTGGGACAGAATATTGGAGGGCAAGGAGGGAGGGGCTCAGTTGGTGTCAGAAACATGGAAGCGGGAGATGCAGACAGAAGTTGGAGAACAGAGGAGGCTCAAATGCCTGCAGAGGGAGTGTGGCAGCCTGCTGAAGTGGAGATTGATCAGTTGACACCTAAAGTTTGGCCGAGTCCAAGAAGGGAGGCATCAAGTGAGTTACCAGCATCAGACGTAGGAGAGGCTGGGCAGAGGGACGCACATGAGGGCACGTGTAGGAAGGCGCGCAAGAAGCGAAAGCATTCTAGTAGGCAGCATCACAGGTCAGGTTCATCTACATCATCTTCAACAGCCATGGCTACCACATCTTCGGGGGCGGATAGCGTTGAGGTGCCTAGGGGCAGTGGCATTATGTTAGGTGCTCAGTCGGACGGGTCAATCCCTTCCATGGCATCTTTTTTGGAGATATGGGAGGGAGTGCCGAAAAAGCTGCAACATAAGATGAGGACGAGGCGTTATATTGACATATTCCATTTACTGGAGGGTAGGAGGCGGTCCATGGAGAGTAAAAAGAAGAGGAAAGAGGATGAGAAGGCGGGAAGGATAAAAAGGTGTCACGGAATGTGTTAAATTGGGCAAGGGCCTTTTTGAGATTGGCCAGTGTCTGGGGGCATAAGCACCCCAAACAGTATGGTATGCTGCTGGCATATGCAGACTCCATATTGGAGGCGGCACAGACACATGAGGGTTGGGCTTGGCTGAACTATGTCGAGAAGTTCAGAGATAAGATGGAGGAGAACAAATTTGTGTCTTGGGGTTGACTCAGATGTCGGCCAGGGCTGTATAAGGGGGACAATGGGGCCAAAGGGTGAGGTAATGAATGCCAAGGGAGGGGTCGGTCCTTTCGTACAGGCGAGGTCAGGCTGCAACAAAAATCAGGGACAAGTGAAGCAGGAGATGTTTGCTGGAGATTCAACAAGTCATCTTGCCCATTCCCCGATTGTAAGTTTTGCCACGTGTGTTCAGTCTGTAGCGGAAGTCACGTGGCCATCAAATGCATTAAAAGAGGCCCCCTCTCGGCTGGGTTGCAGCCCCCTAAGCAGCTATCATGCCTTTAGTCTGGCTTTGACGCCCATAAGGATCGAAGCTTGGAGGCCGTGGCTTCGGCAATATCCGAGGCGACAGGATAGGGAGGTACTGGAGGCGGGTTTTCAGTATGGTTTTGTTATTCCGGTGAGAGGAAGTGTTGGGGCAGCAAAGGCTAGGAACTCCCCTTCGGTAAAACGCTTCACGAATGTTATAAGAGAAAAATTGCGGGTGGAGCTTGAGCTGAATAGGATTGCGGGCCCGTTTACTGAAGACCCATTTGAGAATTTTGTCATGTCCCCCCTGGGAATCATTCCTAAGAAGGAGCCGGGGAAGTTCCGGTTGATTCACAACTTATCCTTTCCATCGGGGACATCAGTAAATGATCATATTCCTAAAGAGTCGTGTGCGGTGCGATATGCTTCCTTTGATTTGGCTGTGAGTTTGGTTCGGAGGTGTGGGCGAGGGAGTTTGATGGCCAAGGTAGACATTGAATCAGCATTCAGATTGCTACCAGTGCACCTGTCAGCGTTTCCATTGTTAGGGTTTTCCTTTGAAGGACAAAGCTTTTTTGACAAAAGCATGTTTATGGGATGCTCAGTGTCGTGTGCTTATTTTGAGAAGTTTAGCTCATTTATGCATTGGGTTCTGGTTAAGAGGGATTGTTGTTCGAATGTGGTGCACTACTTAGACGACTTCTCATTTGTTGGGGAAGCTCAGTCCGGCAAGTGCCAGGAGCTCTTGGAGGGTTTTGTGGAATTGTCAAGAGTTTGGGAAGTGCCATTGGCTGTTAATAAGATGGAGGGCCCAACGACTACGCTCACCTTTTTGGGCGTGGAATTGGATGCGGTGGAAATGGTGGCTTGCCTTCCAGCTGAAAAGGTGGCTAAACTCCAGGTTTTAGTGGCAAATGTTGTGGCCTCCAAGAAACTAAGGTTACGGGAGATGCAAGCACTGATAGGTTCCTTAAATTTTGCGTGCAGAGTGATCCCAATGGGGCGCGTGTTTTTACGCCGGATATCGGCGGCCACTGCTGGCGTTACAAAGCCTCATCATCGGATCCGCGTCTCGAGGAGTATGCGAGAAGACTTATCAGTGTGGGATATATTTTTGAAGGATTTCAATGGAATGGCAATGATGTTGGAAGCGGAGATTTCCAGTGTGGAGCTGCAGCTCTTCATGGACACGGCTGGGGGGGCAGGACTGGGAATTTACTTTGGAGGTTCATGGTGCACGGTGTGATAATGACAGCAATGCTGAGCAGATGGATTGGGAAAATAATGAGCATTGTACCTTTAAGAGTAAGGACAAGTCAGGTTCCCATAGAAACCGAAAGCTTCTAACTAGAACTGAGCCCAGTCATAGCAGTGACGTAGGAGCTGAGTGGAACTCTAATGAGTTGCACCTGAGTAGCCAGAGGGGTGTGGCTGCTGAAGGAAGTCGTTTTAAACCTGCTTCAGAGCTAAAGTTCAGGAAGAGAGGTGGAGAGAGAGAGAGCACACAGAAGCCACGAGGTGAGCAACGACAGCAGACATAGCAATGCAGGCAAGGAAGGCAAAGAGGAGAGCAGCAAAGAGGGAAACTTTGGAACCCAGAACTAGCAAAGGAGGATTCTGGAGGGTCCATTTTCTTTACCTCGAGAGCACTAGAAGCAAAGCCAAAACCTCTGTGGAAACTACCCGAAGAAAAGGTAGAAGAGTTTACTTATACAAGGGAGGAAAGCTCTGATTACAGAAAAGGCATTGCGAGTGAGAAAGGTACGTCTGCCATAATTCCTAGCCAGAGACTTGCTGAGGAGATTGTACAGCAGTTAAAGAACAGTGCTAATAAGAGCAGAGATAGCACTGCTGCGAAAACAGTTCCAGACAGAAACATTCTTAGTAAGTGTTTTGAAACAGACATAAAGGCTGTTGCTAAGAACTTACGTAAGAATCAGTTTCCTGCACTAGAGAAAGTTACTGCCAATCAGAGGGACAACTTTATTGAACAGCTGCAAGACGTTCTCAGGGACCTGCAGTCTAGAAGTTCCCCTAAGCAGAGTTATAATGATTACAGCGAGGAGATGATTGTTGACGTAGAAAGCACTCCTGATACAACTGATATCTGTGAGATGGATTGTTCTTTATGTGAGATTGATCACTTGGACCTACGTTAGACAACCTTTGCATGAAGATAATGCAAAGTGTTTTCTCCTGAATGTTTGCTGTGAAGAAACAGTTTGCCATATGCTTTATTTTCTAACTTTGAATTGCTCCTGTTTCCTATTGTTTTGGAAAGTAATCCGTGTCATGTTTTGAGCCAAGAATCTATGTGTGAAAGGGAAAACCCCAAATAAAAATGTATCTGTTCAAATGACCCTCGTGCCACAACACCTTTGTTTGATAGTAAACCTAGACTACAACTCCCAGCATACCTTGCTGCTACCTTAGTCAAAAAGGACACTTGAAGACAAAGTAGAGGTCACCCTTGCTCTAGAGTCACCGACCCTAGGTGGGGGCAGGACAGATTGGCGTAGTTGCTACGGATCAAGGCACAAGCACGCATGTGCAAAGGATTTAAAGGTGCAAGAAAATTTTTTTGGAAAATCAAGCTACAAGAAAACGTCTAGCAAAGCTACTTCCGGACGGAGAAGGCGTGTCTGCTACTGAGGAAACCAAAGTTGCTCACAAGCCTGACGCACCACTAGTATCAGGTAATTGGTGTCTAACAGGGTTACCTGAGGATACTTGTGCTGTGGGTATCAGTGTAGTTGGTGGGAAAAGTTAAAATACCTTCTATACTGTGGTACCGCACTTGGGTGGTTGCGTTTGTCTGCTTTGTCTTTTCAGAATTGCTATGGAGATGAAGGAAGTACTCACCTGGATGGCATCACAGTTTGAGCGACAACGTGAGCTAGCGACGGAAGCTCTAGAGCGAGCTGCAGCCCGGATGGAAGCGCAGCAACGCCCGCTCATTCAGATGATGGAAGCATGGATCCAGAGTACTAGGAAGGAGCCAGATCCTGATTCTCCTTCACCAGGTTCATCAGGCTTAAAGCAAGCTCATGCTTTAGGACCCTGGTCCAGGGAAGCATGGAACTTTGGACAGTTAACTGATAGAGACAATCTGGATGATTATCTTGAAACATTTGAACGAGTTGCTCACTTGATAAATTGGCCTAAAGAGCAATGGGCGATCAGGTTAGCAATGTCTCTCACGGGTGAGGCATTGACTGCTTACCAGACCGTACCACCAAATTTAGCCAACGATTATGACGAGGTTAAAAGAGCTATCAAAGATAGGATAGGTCTAACTCCCTCGGTGTACCACCATTTATTTAGGGATACTAAATTAATGCCCGGTGAAACACCCAGAGCGTTATACCATCGTCTTAAGGGACTGGTAAACAAATGGTTAGAACCGGATGGTAAGAGCCTTGAATCAGTGTTAGACAGTATAATACTGGAACAATACATGAATGCTGTCCCTGAAAATGTCCGCACTTTCCTGACTTTGCAAGGTTGCAAAAGCTCCCAGGAAGCGACCATGCTCACTGAGCGATTCCTTGAAGCAGAAGGGAACGCGCAGGAGAAAAGCATAGCTTCTAGGAAGGCAGCCAATGCATTTTCAGAAAGGAAGGAAAAAGCAATGAATATTAATGCATTATGTTTACCTGAATATAGAGGAAAATACGTAAGGAAAACATGCTTTAAATGTGGCAGTGATGATCATTTACAGCGTAACTGTAAGGTAAAAATAGCGCTAGTAACCACTAACCCAGGACAGGTTAGAGAGGGATTCCTCTTGGCAGTAACAGTCCAGGGAGTGAATGCGAATGCCTTACTAGATTCTGGTTCCGATCAGAGTATGGTTTCCCAAAGCCTTTGGCAAAAGATAGAAGCCCAAAGTAAAACCATACCTGGTCTACCCAGTGGCACTGTAAAAATCCGCTGTGTGCATGGCACGGCATCCTCATACCCTATTTACAAAGTCCTAATAAAAGGATTTGGAATAGAAAAAGAGATTCCAGTAGCCATAGTTCCACACTTGTGACAAGAATTAGTACTGGGCCGAGACTGGCCACAGTTTCAAAAAGGTATTCAACAGAGTTTGCAGAAAAAGGAAGGCCTGATAACTGCAAGCACTCCACTTGAATCACTAGATAAGAACACACGTAAAATGATGGCAGTTCCAAATCCCTTATTTGGGAAGGAGCAAAAGTCTCCACGACAGTTGCCCAAGAAAGAGGAGGCCAAGAAACCTGTGTTCATCCTAAAATACTGTAGGATGAGTCCAGACGCGCGCCCACCCAAGAGAGCTTCTCCACAAGCAGCCGGGTTTGATTTACACAGCGCTGAAGAGGTGACTGTTCCAAAACACGGCACGGCTTTGGTGAATACAGCCCTTCAGTTGGAACTACCGGCTGGATGTTATGGACGCATCGCCCCTCGTTCCGGCTTGGCTGTGAAATACGCTATTGACGTGGGAGCCGGCGTCGTGGACCCCGATTACCGAGGTGCCGTTAAGGTACTACTCTTTAATTTTGGATCTGAAGATTTCAAAGTAAGCATAGGCAACCGCATAGCACAGATCATATGCGAGAGGGTTGGGTTTCCACCTCTTGAAGAAGTGCAAATGGTCTCCAGTACAACGAGAGGAGCCAAAGGGTTTGGTTCAACAGGGCGAGCTGACCTTCAAGGACTGGCGGCGATAGTTGAGGAAAAAGCAGAAGACGACTTAGGCCCTCAACTAAGTGACTGCAAGAAGGCCCTGGAGCTAAGGATGGAAGAAGGGCTGTCGTGGACTCAGAAGAAGCAGCTGGAACAGCTGATACAAAACTTCCCGGACGTCCTAACACCTCTTCCTGGACATACTCAACTCGTCACACACGAGATTGTAACTCCTCCAGGAGAAGTAGTACGACAGCGCCCATACAGGTTGCCGGAAGCCCAGAGGCAAGAGGTCGTAAACCAAGTAAGGGAGATGTTGGACCTCGGCATAATTGAGGAATCCAAGAGCCCGTGGAGCAGTCCGATTGTCCGAGTCCCCAAGCCAGATGGAACGCTCCGATTCTGCATTGATTTTAGAAAAGTCAATGCCCTGTCAAAATTTGATGCATACCCTATGCCCCGCATAGAAAAGCTCCTCGACTGCCTGGGGAAGGCCACGTATCTAACAACACTAGACATGACCAAAGGCTATTGGCAGGTGCCATTGACCAGGGAATCATGCCCAAAAACAGCATTCAGCACCCCAATAGGCCTATATCAATTCAAGCGTATGCCCTTTGGTCTACATGGTGCAGCGGCTACGTGCCAAAGACTGGTCGATTTGGTACTCAGACCTCATCAAGCATATGCAGTAGCATATATGGATGACATCATCATCCACAGTACCAATTGGGAACAGCACCTATCAAGGTTAAGAGCGGTATTACAAGCTATGCGAGACACTGGCCTAACACTAAACCCAGCCAAGTGTATGTTCGCAAGCCAAGAAGTAAGGTACTTGGGTCATTTGGTTGGGCACGGTACCGTAAAACCCTTGATTGACAAAGTTGAAAGCGTGAAGACCTTTCCTCAACCCACCAATAAGAAACAACTTCGAAGTTTCTTGGGATTAGTGGGGTACTACAGAAGGTTTCTTTCATGTTTCGCAGAGAAAAGTGCTCCACTATCAGACATGTTGAAGAAGAACCAGCCCAATCAGCTGCGATGGACTCCAGAGGCAATCACTGCGTTGGAATGCTTGAAGGCCGAACTATGCGCCGCCCCGGTTCTGCGAGGGGTTGAGTTCGACCTACCGTTCATCTTACAAACTTATGCATCCGACACCGGACTAGGGGCTGTGCTCTCACAAAAGCATGGTGGTATAGAGCACCCAGTGCTATTTTTTAATAGAAAACTGTCTCCTGCGGAAAAAAATTATTCCACAATAGAGCGAGAATGCCTCGCTATAAAGTGGGCCATAGAGTCTTTGAAGTTCTAGCTGGCAGGTAGGAAATTTTTGCTCATGACTGATCACGCCCCTTTAAAGTGGCTTGGACAAATGAAAGACCACAACCCGAGGTTGACAAGGTGGTATATGGCGCTGCCAGCGTTTGACTTTACCATTGAACACAGAGCTGGCAAGTACCATCAGAATGCGGACGCATTATCCAGGATTACATGCTGCGATGATGTCATCAACCCAGCCTGTAATATCTTAAGGGGGGGAATATGTGATAATGACAGCAATGCTGAGCAGATGGATTGGGAAAATAATGAGCATTGTACCTTTAAGAGTAAGGACAAGTCAGGTTCCCATAGAAACCGAAAGCTTCTAACTAGAACTGATCCCAGCCATAGCAGTGACGTAGGAGCTGAGTGGAACTCTAATGAGTTGCACCTGAGTAGCCAGAGGGGTTTGGCTGCTGAAGGAAGTCATTTTAAACCTGCTTCAGAGCTAGAGTTCAGGAAGAGAGGTGGAGAGAGAGAGAGCACACAGAAGCCATGAGGCGAGCAACGACAGCAGACTGAGCAAAGAAGGCAAGGAAGGCAAAGAGGAGAGCAGCAAAGAGGGAAACTTTGGAACCCAGAACTAGCAAAGGAGGATTCTGGAGGGTCCATTTCCTTTACCTTGAGAGCACTAGAAGCAAAGCCAAAACCTCTGTGGAAACTACCCGAAGAAAAGGTAGAAGAGTTTACCTATATGAGGGAGGAAAGCTCTGATTACAGAAAAGGCATTGCGAGTGAGAAAGGTACGTCTGCCATAATTCCTAGCCAGAGACTTGCTGAGGAGATTGTACAGCAGTTAAAGAACAGTGCTAATAAGAGCAGAGATAGCACTGCTGCGAAAACAGTTCCAGTCAGAAACATTCTTAGTAAGTGTTTTGAAACAGACGTAAAGGCTGTTGCTAAGAACTTACGTAAGAATCAGTTTCCTGCACTAGAGAAAGTTACTGCCAATCAGAGGGACAACTTTATTGAACAGCTGCAAGAAGTTCTCAGGGACCTGCAGTCTAGAAGTTCCCCTAAGCAGAGTTATAATGATTACAGCGAGGAGATGATTGTTGACGTAGAAAGCACTCCTGATACAACTGATATCTGTGAGATGGATTGTTCTTTATGTGAGATCGATCACTTGGACCTACGTTAGACATCCTTTGCATGAAGATAATGCAAAGTGTTTTCTCCTGAATGTTTGCTGTGAAGAAACAGTTTGCCATATGCTTTATTTTCTAACTTTGAATTGCTCCTGTTTCCTATTGTTTTGGAAAGTAATCCGTGTCATGTTTTGAGCCAAGAATCTATGTGTGAAAGGGAAAACCCCAAATAAAAATGTATCTGTTCAAATGACCCTCGTGCCACAACACCTTTGTTTGATAGTAAACCTAGACTACAACTCCCAGCATACCTTGCTGCTACCTTAGTCAAAAAGGACACTTGAAGACAAAGTAGAGGTCGCCCTTGCTCTAGAGTCACCGGCCCTAGGCGGGGGCAGGACAACGGGAGCTTGACCGCAGGAGTGGAGTGAAGTGGGTTTAACCAGCAACATAGCCTTTTTGGAGCTCTTTCCCTTACTAGTAGTCTTGGAGCTCTGGCCCCACAGGCTGCGTTATTGGAAATTGGTTTGGTGGTGTGATAATGCAGCGATGGTAAGTGTGATTAATAACTACATGCCGCGAAGCATGCAGGTAGCTGCATTGATGAGAAAAGTGGTATTGGCATGTTTGCGTCTCAATGTGTATGTGAAGGCCAAACATATTCCAGGATGTACTAACAGGATTGCTGACGCTCTTTCTCATTTTAAGTGGGATCTGTTTTTTTTTTTTTTTTTAACTTTTATTTTCATTTTGCAACAAACAAAAGAAACAACACACCAAAAGAGACAAAACAAGTATACAATAAGGAAAAGTAAACCCATTACCCCCCACCCCGGTGCTTCTTCTCTACCCGTTTGTATCAGCATGTGAGCGCTGCCAATTAACAGTGATTATACATCAAACGATCAAAAAAGTATCCACAATACAGCATGATCATGAGACAGAGATATATACAAAGTTAGACAGTCAGATGAGAGCATTTAGCAAAATGTACATATTCATTGAGCATCTTCCATTGAGACCAATGAGAAGGAGTCTGAACGGAGGAAGCGAACAGACGAGGTATTCGTTCATATTTACTGTAGAGACAGGCATGATTCCACCATACATTGAGGCTCAGATGGGAACTAATTTCCCAGTATTACTTAATTAGGGAAATAGCAATGCCAAGCATAAAGTTCAAAAGGAGATAAGCCATTTTTGGGAGAGAGGGGATCCCCGCGACTGGGCGAAGTCCCACTATCCTCCAAGAAAGGGACTCCTGAGAGTGCGATATAGAGTAAGCAGGGTTGTCCACATTCGGGGCATAGTGCAAATACACGTGAATTCACTATCTCCAACCTCAAGGTGTACACGGGCCCATCTACCCTCCATGTCAGCGCTAATATCAGGTACAGTAGCGTGCAAAGACTTCTTAACCAGAATGGTTATCCCGTACCATTTGGAAACGGTGGGAGAATAGGCAGCTACGATGTGAGGCCTAGCATTGAGTTTCAGTGTTTCAGCAGAGTGTAATGCGTTTCCTGAAGAAACACCAAATCAACATGCTCGTGGCTAAGATAGCTAAGGATTTTCTTTCCTTTGAGTGGACCAGAAGGCCATTCAGAAAAGTTAAAATTCTGAGCATGATAGCACACATAATTTCACTGTGTCCCTCAAACTGACTGTATCTGGCTGTACACATGACATAGGAAAAATAAGCTAATATAATACAATGAAGCGCCCCACATTAACAAAGAAAACCGCAGTACGGTAGAGGAGAAGCAAAACCCCAAAATTACTGGCGACCATGTGTCTGCGGGGAGAAACCCCAGAGAAGGCCGAAATTGAAAAAACATATAATCTGTGGGACTGTGCGTGCTCCGAATCCGACCGAGGCACACATCATGAAGGGATAGGAGACCAAAGACAAAAGTCATACAGAGAAAGATAGAAAGTCCAGGCTATTTCTGTGCTGGGCTATGACCGCCGCATCGGGCCCTTCAAAATGGCGGACAGAGCCGGCAGATAAGAGTCCAAGATTTGGGATTAGCGCATCTGCTCTGCTTCTTTGGAGTCCAAAAATGTTGATAGTAGATCAGGATCCTCGAACGTCCTGGTCTGGTTGTGGAGAGTCACTCGGAGCTTCGCTGGATACAGCAGGCCAAAGCGAGCCTGTAGCTGTTGAAGTCGAGGGCGAAGAGCTAGGAGTTTCTTCCGACGGTCAACGGTAGGCTTTGCCAAATCAGGAAAGAAGGAGACTTTACGACCTTCAAATTCCAAATGATGATTCGCTCGGGCAGCATGTAAAATTTGTTCCACTTGTTGATATCGTAGCAAGCTAAAGATAATAGGCCGGGGGGTCGTGCGGTTGGGCGCCATGCGGGCAGGAACACGGTGTGCTCGATCGATTTCCAGTTCTCTGTGAAAAGTGATCTTCAGCAAGGAGGGAAGAGTTTTGAGCAAGAATTCTCTTATATCTCCTGCTTCCACCCCCTCCGGCATTCCGAGGAGCCTCACATTGTTGCGACGGGCTCGATTATTGCTATCTTCCAACTCCTTTTGAAGATTCTGTATCTGGCGCTCAGCCTTGTCCAGTTTGCCCAAGCGCACCTCGTGCGAGTCGAGGACCCCCGCCATATTGTCCTGCCGTAATGAAAGACCTTCAAGTCGGTCCTGGAGCACTCCAAAGTCTTCTCGCATGGCTCGGAGCGCTTCTCCATTGGACTGCACCAATTCCTTCACGCCGCGTATTTCCTCCAAAATCTCCAGGTGCATTGCGGGGTGTTCACGAAATGGAACCATCTTCTGTGGGGAGGACACCTCTGTTTTGGAGCGTTTTCCGTGAGAAGAAGAAGGAGACCCGAAGTCCAAGCGCGCTGGTTTATGGGCCGCCATCCCCCCCGAGGTGCCCCGGTCAGCTCGGAGCGAAATAGTAAATTTATATAGGTATTAAGTCAGGATTCTGAGTAGGCCTCTCGGGAGCTTCAACGCAAAGCATCCTACCCGCTGGACATCAGGCTCCGCCCCCCCAGTGGGATCTGTTTTGAATGTTAGCACCAGAGGTGGACGCCGAGGGAGAGACGGTCCCGGAGCGATTGTGACAGGTTGGCCTGCTGAAATGCTAAGCCTTCTACGGAGTTCGATTTCAGCGGCGACATGGGCGGCGTATCAACGAGAATGTGACAGAGTGGCCGCCTTCCTGGTGGCACAGGGATGGAAGGCGAGGTGGGTGTCCAATCAGCTAATGGGGCAATACGTGCTTTATACAAAGGTGGCTGGAGCGTCATGAGCAACTGTGCGGACGCATTTGGCGGGTTTTGCATTTTTCTTTAGAGCGACGGGCTGGGGTACTCCAGGGTGAGGATTTTTGACTAGTAGATTGATACAAGGGTGGAAGCAGTCTCAGCCAACCCCTACGGACAGCAGGCAGCCTATTACTCATGAGTTGTTATCCAGTCTTTTTGCAGTGTTACCGGCAGTTGCTGAATTGCCTTTTGAAGATACTCTTTTTAAGGCAGTTTTTGGTTTGGCATTCTTTGGGGCCTTCAGGGTGGGTGAGTTGGTTGCCAACTCCAGTAGGTCCATGGCAGGCGGCGGGCTACTGTACAAACATGTGCAGTTGACGGATGGATATCTCCCCTTACGGTTAGCACAATCCAAGATGTATCAGAGGGGAAAAGGATGTTGGGTCATCCTGAAAGCAACTGCAGGTTCATTAACATGCCCTGTGTCAGCCTTACAGGCTTATTTAAGGCTCCGACCAAAGTCGGGAGGGCTGCTCTTCCTGCATGAGGATCTTAGCCCGTTAACGAGGTATCAGTTTTCAGCGGTGCTGCGCATGACCTTGAAGAGCGCGGGCGAGGATCCTTTTAAGTTTGCCCTGGATTCCTTCCAAATCGGTGCAGCAACTAGTGCCACAGCAGCGGGGCTAAGCAATCAGGAGATTCAATGCATTGGCAGATGGCGGTCGCTGGCCTTTCAGGGATATGTTTGTCTGTGAAGGCAGGAGGGAGTGAACTGGTACAGCGGCTAACTGTTGATTTTCTTCACAGATGCGTGGCATTCACCTGTTCGTTGCTGGCTCATCGGTCATTCTTTTGTTTATTGGGCAGGTCAGAGAGTGGCAAAGTAGCCAGTGGGGCCTAACCAGGGACTGGACGCCAAGGAGGTGACCATTATATGGCTGGGCGAGTGGGGTCTTCGTTGGCCGCATCTATTGCCATTGCTTCGGCACCTCGAGCAGGAGAGGGGAGCACCTGACATGATGTTGCTGCATATGGGCTGCAACGACTTGGGAGCCTGGACCTACAAGCAATTAATACGAGCTGCCAAGAAGGATTTGGCTTTATGTTTGGAAATGTTTAGGAATGTAATTTTCCTGTGGGCGGACATTATTCCAAGACCTACCTGCTGGGCGCAGAGGAGATGGTCGAGGGGGCTGACAAAGATAAATCGGCAGATTGGCCGTTGGGTGTGTGAACAGGGGGGGTATCAAATCATGTACTCATGGGTTGAGATGGAATGTGCTGGTTTGTTTCGGCAAGATGGAGTGCACTTATCCCTGATAGGTGCAGATCTGCTGCTTAATGACTGGCAGGAGGCTTTGGAATACGCGCTGGCCCAGGAGTTTCACCGGTTGCAGCTTGGGGGGGGGGGGGCACAGGGACAGTAAGGTCGTCTGTGCTGGTGGTGGGATCCTGGAGGTGTCTGGGGTCCGGAGCCGGAGACGATATTTGGGCGGGGGTGTGGGGCCCCCACCCAGACAGCCCCTGTGGGGCTTTTGCTAATCATATGGCGAAGCCAGAAGAAAGGGGCGGGTAGTTAATCTAGGCGTGGGCCTGTCCGCGGCGGTTGCAGAGTTGATGCCCACCTTGCTAATAACATGGCTGGTGAGGTAGGGATCTGCTAGATGGATGTTTATGGTTAAATGGAATGTTATTGTACTTATAATGTTTAATAAAGCTGCGACCGGTTTTGAATTCCCAACAGTTGTGTGTTTATTGTACAATGGGAGGGGGGTATGATAGGAAATGGAAAGAGGGTTCAGAAGGAGGGGTAACAAGGGAATGAGCACCGAGTCCGGCGTACCGCGGTTACCTGTGGCTTTAACAGTGCTTCTCGGGGTGTTTCACGGACTCTCATGTATGCTTTTTCAATATGATGACTAGGGTATTGTCGTATCCTAAATCTTTCTTTCATGTCTTTAGCTTGATGTTCATAATCCCGCACCATCGTACACACTTTTTTGACTCTAAGAAATTGTCCCACAGGTAAATTCTTTTTTAATGCTGGCTTATGAAAGCTAGTGTAATGAAGTAACTGATTTCTGTCAGTGGGCTTTCTATATATTGTAGTAATAATTGTATTTCCTTCTTTTTTGACTATAAGGTCCAAATAGGGTATCTGTACAGGATCATAAGTGATCTGAAACCGTAGATTTTCATCTAATGCATTGATCCATGTATTGAATTCAGAAAGTCAATTCATAGACTCATCCCATAGTATTAAAATGTCATCTATGTAACGGATCCATAGCCTGACCTTGTCTTTGAACAAATGATCCTTCAAAAAATTCTCCTCGAATTGAAACATATATAAATTAGCGATATCAGGGGCCATAGATGACCCCATAGCGACACCCTTCATTTGTTGATAAAATAAATCTCTAAAACAAAAAAAGCTTTTGCATAATGTTACTTCAGCCAATGATAAAAGGAATGCAGTGGGAATGCACTTATGATCTTGTCTAGTTAAAAGGCATTGTTCAATGATAACTAATGCTTTAGATTGCGGTACATTTGTATATAATGATTCAACATCCAGTGTGACCAAGATGATATCCGGACCAAGGTCTTGAAATGAAGAAGGGATTTCTATCACATGAGAGGAGTCACAAACATAGGACCACATTTTCATAACAAATGGGCGTAAAATTACATCTAACAATTGAGAAATAGGTTCTAAGAGAGAACCTATGGCTGACACAATAGGGTGACCCGGTGGGTTCTTTAAAGACTTGTGTATCTTTGGAATAATATAGATTGTTGGCGTAATGGGTTTATCTACTATTAAAAAATCTTTCTCCTTAGTAACATATCCTATTTCATAAGCATTCAAGATCAAATTGTCAATGCTACTCTTTAATTTATCTGTAGGATCGCCCCAATCTGAAATAAAAAAACTTATCATTAAGCTGTCTATTCACTTCTTCTATGTACTTATGTTTGTCTAAAACCACCACCGCACCCCCTTTGTCAGCGGGTTTGATGATAATCGTAGTATTTTTTTGTAAAGACTTTATGGCAGCTTTCTCGCCCTGCGTCAAATTCTGAAAAGGTAACCGTTTATTTTCGACAATCTCAACAAATTGTTGTAACACTATACGTTCGAATGCTTCAATAAGAGGGTCTTAAACCGTCTGATTGGTGAAAAAATGATGAATATGAATTTTTCAAAAACATTTGTACAAATCTACTTGAATCTCAAAAGGATTGTACTTTGTAGGAACAAATGATAGGCCGTTATTCAACACTGATGTTTCATCTGACGTAAGAGTATAATTTGAAATATTTATAAAATTATCACACTTCAAAATCTCCTCTCATGGGAATGATCCGCCATCCACTTGCCTTTCCATCATCTTCGACCTCGACCTCAACCTTGACCTCTGTATGGATTGTAGTTGTTATACATCCTGTCTTTATTTTGACCTTGGCCTCTGTCTAAGTCGTCTATATTTGGACATATACATCAAGGTTGATAGATGCCATCTTTAGGTTGAAATTGTCAATATTTATATCACTTTTTTTGATTGCTGATTTTACAAGCACATGTCTCGTGGGTATTTTTTTAACTTTAAATATATTAAATTCTAACACAATAAGGTCTTATAGTTATTTTCCGATAAGATTCATACATTGACATGTAATGTGATCATGGGTTTGTCTATGCAGCTATTTATACAATAAAATGTGAAAATGTCCTTGTGTGTCCTATTCTTTGTGTGAGGAATCCTTGGTATTTAAAATATTGTTCTGTTATGGCATGATATATGGTTTTCTTAGAGACATTCCATGCAACTATTTAGACAATGAATACGCGGAGATGACTTTGTGAGCCTTACATTTTGTGTGAAGAATTTTGGGTATTAAAGTATGTGTCCGTTATGGCAAGACACGTGGTTTCTTAGAGACATTCATAATAAATTATTCTCGACAAACTTTTACAGAAACTATTTTGATATGTTTTGGTTTTTATAGAGAAGCCTGAAGGTGGATTTAAGGGCACTACAGTGACTTATAACACCGCGGTGTTAACAAATGTTTTTATGCATGCTTACAAGGTACTCACTTTATATGTCATTTGTTAAGTGGTATGTCTTGCTTAATTTAAAAAAAATAGTTTATCTTTTAGAATACTGAGCAGCATAAATTTAACAAAATCTCCTCTTCTGGGTTGATCTTCAAATGCACAATGATTTCATTCCCACTTCATACATTTTCCCCCCTCCCCCGATTCACAGTTTAGAAACGTAACATTTTATTTTTAATTGTTTTTAGTTATCTTAATTATTTTAAATAGTTATCCATGTGTATAATTTAATTTTTATATACATTTTTTAGTTTGTATCAGTGAAGCCATGTGTGGTTTCCTACATTTTACGTATTCATTATGTAATCGGTTCACTCCTGCTTTGTTTCTCTTCCCCCTCTTTTTGTTTCTCTTCCCCCTCTTTTTATTACTTTTTAGAAATGGTTGTTAGATAAGGAATTAGTTTTATATCCATAAAAGCATTATTTTAGATATGATTTTCTCATGTTCCTTGTGTCATACAGTACCTACTTATGTACTTTTTTCACATATATATATGGTTTTTATTGGTATATGTGTTTTATGATATAACCACTTATTTATTGTTGGTTGTTTTATAATTACTGATATGTTTTTAATTTTTTACAATCAATTTTGTGTATTTTTCTTAGTTTTAACTATTATTTTGAATTACCTATTTATTTTGTCTTATTTATGTTTTTTAATACAAATTTATGTATTTATTTACAATTGTAGTGAGCCATATTACCCCTGAAGAAGTATTACACGAAACACGGCCTGTGTCGGGTTAATTGTCCAATTCGTCCTTATTAAGGATAAATAAAGTTTTCTTTGCCCCTCGCTGCCATGTTTCTGGGCTGGTTGGGAATGCACAGGATAAAGTTGTTCAGACTGAAATGCACAGATGAGAGATATGTGCAAGGTGCAGGATAAATAACAGGAAGCACCACAGAAACATGGGCAACCGATACATATGTGCACAGTGACTGAGGCAGAGGGAAACACAGAGCCCAATAGGTGCATGTCAAACAGTTTAATTATGTTTATTCCACAGCATGGTACCGCAAACACATCCCACATCAGCACCCAACCAAGCCCATCCCACACACCCAAATGCCCCCCCAACAGCACTCCAAAGATCACCCCATCCACACTCCACAACCACAGCAGACATCCAACCCCATCCAGGCCTATCAGCTTCCCACAAACCCTAATCCACCCCTTTTCCTCCCCCGCCCAGAGGATATATCACCTGCCCCCAGTGGTTGGCCATTGGGAGGTGTGAGTGATGGCGTGCCCCCTGAATCTGGGCTTCTTCTGCTGCCCTCCTCACTTGTCACCCCACATGCCTCATGGAATGGGGGAAGACAAGAAGGGGCCCCTCACCCTGGAGCCCAGGGCCCAGACTGCAGGACTGCCCCATGCTGGTGGACCCCACAACTGAAGCTACACATGCAGTGGCACGTGCTGACACCCTGCTATTGGATGGCAGGGCAGATGGTAGAGGCACACTGACAGCAGCAGGAAGCACAGTAGCAGTAGCTTTCAATTACCCTGGTATCGACTGGGTCAGTGTCACGTCAGGACATGCTAGAGAGATAAAGTTCCTAGATGAAATAAATGACTGCTTCTTGGAGCAGCTGGTTCATGACCCAACCAGAGGGGAAGCCATATTAGACCTAGTCCTTAGTGGAACACCAGATCTAGTGCAAGAGATAAGGGTGTTGGGGCCACTTGGCAATAGTGATCATAGCATGATCGCCTTTGATTTAATTAGTGGAGGAGGGATAGTAAGGAAATCCACAGTACTACCTTTTAACTTTCGAAAGGGAGACTATGATACAATGAGGAAAACAGTTAAGAAAAATCTAAAAGGAGCAGTTGCAAAGGTTAAAGACGTGCATCAAGCTTGGGTGTTGTTGAAAAATACTATCGTGGAAGCCCAGACCAGCTGTATTCCATGCTTTAAGAAAAGTGGAAGGAAGTCCAAAAAACTGCCAGCATGGTTTAAAGGTGAGGTCAGAGAGGCTGTTGTTGCCAAAAAAGCATCTTTCAGGAAATGGAAAAAAGAGCCAAACGACGAAACCTGGAAACAGCACAAGCACTGGCAAGTCAAATGCAAGGCATTGATAAGGCAGGCAAAGAGAGAATTTGAGAAGAAGCTTGCTGCGGAAGCAAAAACGCGAAATAAAGACCTTTTCAAGTACATTCGTAGCAAAAAACCTGTGAGAGAGTCAGTTGGTCCATTAGATGATAAAGGGGTTAAAGGAGCACTAAGAGGCGACAAGGCGATAGCGGAAAGACTGAATGAATTCTTTGCTTCGGTCTTTACTGAGGAAGATGTAGGGATGTTACCCATGACTGAAGTGGTATTTAAAGGTGCGGAAGAATTGAAGGAAATATCGATACATCGGGAAGATGTCTTACAACTATTAGATAAACTGAAGAGTAGCAAATCACCTGGGCTGGATGGTATACATCCAAGGGTGTTGAAAGAACTGAAATATGAGATTGCAGACCTGCTATCAGTAATCTGTGAACTATCATTAAAATCATCTCTAATACCTGAAGATTGGAGGATCGCCAATGTAACACCAATTTTTAAAAAGGGTTCCAGGGGTGATCCAGGAAACTACAGACCGGTGAGCCTGACGTCAGTACCGGGAAAAATGGTAGAAACCATCACAAAGAATAAAATTACTCAGAAACCATCATAAAGAATAAAATTACTCAGCATGTAGATTGTCATAACCTAATGGGAGACAGCCAACATGGCTTTAGACAAGGAAGATCTTGTCTTACTAATCTGTTATGTTTTTTTGAAGGAGTGAATAAACAGGTGGACAAAAGTGAGTCGGTTAATATTGTGTATCTGGACTTTCAGAAAGCCTTTGACAAGGTCCCTCATCAGACACTTTTGGCTAAACTAAATAGTAATGGGATAGGAGGCAGTGTACTATTGTGGATCAGGAACTGGTTAAAAGATAGAAAGCAGAGGGTAGGGCTAAATGGCCAATTTTCCCAATGGAGAAAGGTGAATAGTGGTGTACCCCAGGGATCTGTGCTGGGTCCGCTGCTTTTTGACATATTCATAAATGACCTGTAAAGTGGAATAACGAGTGAAGTTATCAAATTTGCAGATGACACAAAACTATTTAAAGTTGTTAAAACCCAAGAGGATTGTGAAAGATTGCAAGAGGATCTTGATAAATTGGAAGACTGGGCATCAAAATGGCAGATGAAATTTAATGTGGACAAGTGCAATATTCTTCAGAGACCCTGCTGCATTTGCTGCCTGCCCTGTGGTGCACATTGTGGGCCTTGAATGCTGGTTTGGGACCTAGCTGTGTTGTGTCCATTGTCTGGGGCACAGTTGTTTCTGGGTTACAGGGTGCATTTCAGCTGTGCACAGTTACGATTGTGCTACTGGATGTTTGTACTTGCCTCTGCTATGTCCTACATAGGTGCTACTTTGCATGTTCACTTCGAGCCATTGGGGGGCCAGAGGCCTGGGGATTTTGTGTTGGCTGTGCATTACCATTTATCTGTGATTCATGGTACTGCACCATGGTTTCCTGTCTTTGGGGTGAACATTGCAGCCATACATGGTTTGCATACCAGCTACAGTGGGCCTTCTACGGACATGTTAGCTGCTTCCTTATTGCATAAACCTCAAAAAGGTCAATTCTAGAGAATGGAATGTATGAATACTATAACTTACACCAACCTATTGTTTATCACAAATTACATCAGGTAAACATTACAAATGGAAGGAGAAAAGAGCCTCAGAATCCAAGGAGACAAGGGCAATAGCAATAGCCAAGGTTCTCTTCAAACCAAGCCCAATCCTCTTCACATCAACGGTTCTGAAAAACTCCTGCCATGCCATGTCAGACATATCTGATTAATATCTTTGACTGTGTGTCCGGGGAGTTGGACCAAGGCGGTACCCTAGATGTGGTGTCCTTAGATTTCAGTACAGCCTTTGTCGTCATTCTGCATTGGCATGTCATGACCAATCTGAGCACCCTAGCAATGTACCCTAACATTACTGCATGGGTTGGAAACTGGTTGAGTGGGAGGCAACAGAACATAAGAACATAAGATATGCCATACTAGGTCAGACCAAGGTCCATCAAGCCCAGTATCCTGATTCCAACAGTGGCCAATTCAGCTCACAAATACCTAGCAGTCTCCCCAAAAGACACAGGTTCCACAATGCTTTTATTGGGTCAAGCAGTGATATCCTGGGTCCCTTTTAATAATGGTATATGGTCCTTTCCTCCAGGAACTTGTCCAAACCTTTTTAAACCCAGCTACACTAACAGCTTTTACTACATCCTCCGATAACAAATTCCAGAGTTTGATTACACATTGAGTGAAAAAATATTTTCTCTTATTAGTCTTCAATAGGCTACCCTGCGTAGACCATGGACTGCCCGAAGAACAAACCATTCAGTACTAGAGGAGATCAAACCTAAGCTTTCTTTAGAAGCTCAGATGACAAGACTTTGACTTTCATACTTTGGAAAAATCATGCAAAGAGAGAGATCATTAGAGAAGGGCATCATGCTTGGCAAGGTGGAAGGTCAATGCAAAAGAGGAAGGCCAGCAATGAGATGGATCGATACAATAACAGCAGCTATGGGTGCCAGTCTGTCAACAATGAACTACCTTAATGATCAAACACAGCTTGGGACAGCTATCTAGAGGGTTGCCATGAGTCGACACCGACTTGACGGCACTTAACAATAACAACTTTAATGTGGACAAGTGCAAAGTTATGCACCTAGGGAAGAACAACCCACAATATGGTTACACGATGCAAGGTTCCACATTAGGAACCACCACCCAGGAAAAAGATTTAGGCGTCATTGTGGATAGCATGTTAAAACCCTCGGCCCAGTGTGCAGTGGCAGCCAAGAGAGCAAATAGAATGCTAGGTATCATAAGGAAAGAAATGGAAAATAAAACAAAAGATACTATAATGCCTCTATATCGTTCCATGATGAGACCGCACCTTGAATATTGTGTGCAATTCTGGTCGCCGTATCTTAAAAAGGATATAGCGTTATTAGAAAAGGTTCAGAGAAGAGCCACCAAAATGGTAAAGGGGATGGAAGGATACCCCTGTGAAGAGAGGCTAAAAAGGTTAGGGATCTTCAACCTGGAAAAGAGACGGCTGAGGGGAGATATGACAGAGGTCTATAAATTAATGAATGGAGTGGAACGGGTAAACGTAGATCAATTGTTTACGTTATCAGAATATAGAAAGACTAGGGGACATGCAATGAAGCTACAGGGTAAACTATTTAAAACTAATAAAAGAAAATATTTCTTCACTCAACGTGTAATCAAACTCTGGAATTTGTTACCGGAGGATGTAGTAAAGGCTGTTAGCTTCTTCTGATCAGAGAGGAGCAGTGCTTTTTACAGTGCTCTGCTAGAAAAGTGGATTTTGCCTCCTGAGAAACTTTGCTGTGAGTTCTAGCTGTTTATTTAACTATTTATTGTTTGTCTAACTGTTTATTTAATTATTTATTGTTTGTCTTAGTGCTAGTTCAGCTGTTTTCAGCTGTAATTTACCTTGCCTCTCTCAACTAACTGGGCTTTGTGTGGTAGCCCCCTGCCCCCTCCCCCCCTGCTGAGGGTCCAGGACAGGGTACCTTGTAACTGCCCTCTTTAATAGGACTTATCTCCCTCCCTCCCTCCCCAGCACCCACCCACCCCTGGGTAATTGTAGTTTTATAGGTACTTGCACATCTTAGAGGAAGGGGGCTGCTCTCAGGTGCAGCTCTTTATCCAAATCAGTCACACAGAGGACCTGAGATTACTTAATTAAGCTTTAGGTACACAAGGTGTATTAGGGGTATTAGATACACTTTTATTGGTATAAGCATCTACACCAATCCTTATTATATACAGAATTTAAAAGATCTAAACACAAGCTTTAAACTAAGATGCAGACAGAAGTCCAGCAACGAGATGGGGGTTCTCCGGTCTTTTGCATTGAGTGTCACATGTATGATTTTCTCCCAGTTGGTGGGAGATCTTACGTATGCACTAAGTGCAAAGAACTCTTTGCTCTCAGGGAACGAGTCCGTTCTCTAGAGGCTAGAGAAGCAGACCTGGAAGACATAAGAAAGACAGAGAAGTACATGGACGTGACCTTCAGGGATATAGTCCTGAAGTCCCACCTCCAGTCTGGCAGCATCCCTGTTGCCATGGAGGAGAGAGGTCACGTGACAGGAGAACATCACCCTGGTGTGGCAGGAAGTGATCCTGTAACTAGGACCTGTCCTCCAGGTGATGTAAAACCCTCTCGCACCGAGGGCGTTTCTCCAGGGCCATGTGCCCATGAGGGGAGGGTCAGGACAGCTGTTATAGTCGGTGATTCAATCATTAGGAATGTAGATAGTTGGGTGGCTGGTGGACGTGAGGATAGCCTGGTAACATGCCTGCCTGGTGCGAAGGTAGCAGACCTCACGCACCGCCTAGATAGGATCGTAGATAGTGCTGGGGAGGAGTCTGCTGTCTTGGTACATGTTGGTACCAATGACATAGGAAAATGTGGTAGGGAAGTTCTGGAGGCTAAATTTAAGCTTTTAGGTAGGAAGTTGAAATCCAGAACTTCCAGGATAGCGTTCTCCGAAATGCTTCCTGTTCCACGTGCAGGACCCAAAAGACAGGCAGAGCTCCGGAGTCTCAATGCGTGGATGAGACAATGGTGCAAGGATGAGGGTTTTGGATTTGTTAGGAACTGGGGAACATTCTGGGGAAAGGGGGGGCTCTTCCGAAGGGATGGGCTTCACCTTAATCAGGATGGGACCAGACTGCTGGCATTAACCTTTAAGAAAGAGATAGAGAAGCTTTTAAACTAGAAAATAGGGGAAAGCTGACAGTCACCCAGGAGCGCATGGTTCGGACAAAGGTATCCTTGAAGGATACTACCAAAAGCAGTGAGGTTCCAAAAGGGGGTATAGTAGCCCAAATGCCCTTGAGTAAGGAGCAGACAGAGCATAAAGATTCCAAATTACCCCTGCCTACCAATAGCCAGATTAATAAGAATAAAATACAGTCTCTAAAATGCTTGTATGCCAATGCTAGAAGTCTAAACAATAAGATGGGAGAGTTAGAATATATAGCACTAAATGAGAGGTTAGATATGATTGCACTCTCAGAGACATGGTGGAAGGAGGATAACTAGTGGGACACTGTGATACCTGGATACAAACTATATCGTAATGATAGAGCTGATCAAATTGGTGGAGGGGTTGCGCTCTATGTTAGAGAGGGCATTGAGTCAGAAAGGATTAAAGTTTTGCAGGGAACAAAATTTGCTGTAGAATCTCTATGGATTGAAATCCCATTTATGAAGGGGAAGGCGATGGCAGTGGGAGTATACTATCGACTGCCTGGCCAGAATGAACAAATGGATGATGAAATGCTCAAAGAAATCAAGGAAGCTAACAAAAGTCACAACAGAGTAGTAATAATGGGTGATTTCAATTACCCCGGTATCGACTGGTTCAGTGTCACGGCAGGACAAGCTAAAGAGATAAAGTTTCTAGATGGAATAAATGACTGCTTCTTGGAGCAGCTGGTTCATGAACCGACCAGAGGGGAAGCCATACTGGACCTAATCCTTAGTGGAACGCCAGATCTGGTGCAAGAAATAAGGGTGTTGGGACCACTTGGCAATAGTGATCATAGTATGATCATGTTTGATTTAATTAGTGGAGGACAGATAGTAAAGGAATCCACAGTATTACCTTTTAACTTTCAAAAGGGAGACTATGATAGAATGAGGAATATAGTTAGGAAAAAACTAAAAGGAGCGGTTCCAAAGGTTAAAGACTTACAGCAAGCTTGGGTGTTATTTAAAAATACTATCCTCGAAGCCCAGACCAGCTGTATTCCACGCATTAAGAAGAGTGGAAGAAAGTCCAAAAAACTGCCAGCATGGTTTAAAGGTGAGGTCAGAGAGGCTGTTGCTGCCAAAAAAGCAACCTTCAGGAAATGGGAAAAAGAGCCAAATGATGAAAACTGGAAACAACACAAGCACTGGCAAGTTAAATGCAAAGCATTGATAAGGCAGGCAAAGGGGGAATTTGAGAAGAAACTTGCTACGGAAGCAAAAACACAAAATAAAGACTTTTTCAAGTACATTCGTAGCAAAAGGCCTGTGAGAGAGTCAATTGGACCGTTAGATGATAGAGGGGTAAAAGGGGCAGTAAGAGGAGACAAGGCTATAGCAGAGAGACTGAATGAATTCTTTGCTTCGATCTTTACTGAGGAAGATGTAGGGATGTTACCCATGACTGAAGTGGTATTTAAAGGTGATACTGCAGAGGAATTGAGAGAAATATCGCTACACCGGGAAGATATATTACAACTATTTGATAAACTGAATAGTAGCAAATCACCTGGACCGGATGGTATACATCCCAGAGTGTTGAAAGAACTGAAATATGAGATTGCAGACCTGCTATTGGTAATCTGTGAACTTTCATTAAAATAATCTGTAATACCTGAAGATTGGAGGGTCGCCAACGTAACACCAATTTCTAAAAAAGGTTCCAGGGGTGACCCGGGAAATTACAGACCGGTGAGCCTGACGTCAGTACCAGGGAAAATGGTAGAAACCATCATAAAGAACAAAATTACACAACATGTAGATAGTCATGGCCTAATGGGAGACAGCCAACATGGCTTTAGACAAGGAAGATCTTGTCTTACTAATCTGATATGTTTCTTTGAAGGTGTGCATAAACAGGTAGACAAAGGTGAGTCGGTTGATATAGTGTATCTGGACTTCCAGAAAGCTTTTGACAAGGTCCCCCATCAGAGACTTTTGGCAAAGCTAAAAAGTCATGGGATAGGAGGCAGTGTACTATTGTGGATCGGGAACTGGTTAAAAGATAGAAAGCAGAGGATAGGGCTAAATGGCCAATATTCCCAATGGAAAAAAGTGAATAGTGGAGTACCCCAGGGATCTGTACTGGGTCCGCTACTTTTTGACATATTCATAAATGACCTGGAAAAGGGAATAACTAGTCAGGTTATCAAATTTGCAGATGACACAAAACTGTTTAAAGTTGTTAAAACCCAAGAGGATTGTGGAAAACTGCAGGAGGATCTGGATAAATTGGAAGACTGGGCATCCAAATGGCAGATGAAATTTAATGTGGACAAATGCAAAGTTATGCACCTAGGAAAGAACAACCCACACTATAGTTACACGATGCAAGGCTCCACATTAGAAACCACCACCCAGGAAAAGGACTTAGGAGTCATCGTGGATAACATGTTAAAACCCTCCGCCCAGTGTGCAGCGGCGGCCAAGAAAGCAAATAGAATGCTAGGTATCATAAAGAAAGGGATGGAGAATAAAACAAAGGATATTATAATGCCTCTGTATCGCTCCATGGTACGACCGCACCTTGAATATTGTGTGCAATTCTGGTCGCCGTATCTTAAAAAGGACATAGCGTTATTAGAAAAAGTACAGAGAAGAGCCACCAAATTGGTGAAGGGGATGGAAGGCTACTCCTATGAAGAGAGGCTAAAAAGGTTAGGGCTCTTTAACCTGGAAAAGAGACGGCTGAGGGGAGATATGATAGAGGTGTATAAATTAATGAATGGAGTGGAACGGATAAACGTGGATCAATTGTTTACGCTATCAGAATATAGAAAGACTAGGGGACATGTAATGAAGCTACAGGGTAAACTATTTAAGACAAATAAGAGAAAATATTTTTTCACTCAACGTGTAATCAAACTCTGGAATCTGTTACCGGAGGATGTAGTAAGGGCTGTTAGTATAGCTGGGTTTAAAAAAGGTTTGGACAAGTTCCTGGAGGAAAGGTCCATAAACCATTATTAAGAAGGGACCCAGGATATCAATGCTTGACCCAGTACAAGCATTGCGGAACCTGTGTCTTTTGGGGAAACTGCTAGGTACGTATGACCTAGATTGGCCACTGTTGGAAACAGGATACTGGTCTTGATGGACCTTGGTCTGACCCAGTATGGCATATCTTATGTTCTTATGTTCTAACAACAGTTTACCCTGTAGCTTCATTGCATGTCCCTTAGTTTTTCTATATTTTGATAACGTAAACAATCGATCTACATATACCCGTTCCACTCCATTCATTAATTTATAGACCTCTATCATATCTCCCCTCAGCCGTCTCTTTTCCAGGTTGAAGAGCCCTAACCTTTTTAGCCTCTCTTCACAGGGGTATCCTTCCATCCCCTTTACCATTTTTTGTAGCTCTTTTCTGTACCTTTTCTAATAACATTATATCCTTTCTAAGATACAGTGACCAGAATTGCACAAAGTGCAGTCGCACCATGGAATGATACAGAGGGATTATAATATCCTTTGTATTATTTTCCATTCCTTTCCTTATTATATCTAGCATTCTATTTGCTCTCTTGGCTGCCGCCGCACACTGGGTGGAGGGTTTTAACATGTTATCCACGATGATGCCTAAATATTTTTCCTGGGTGGTGGTTCCTAATGTGGAACCTTACAATGTGCAACCATAGTTTGGTTTGTTCATTTCCTAGGTGCATAACTTTGCACTTGTCCACATTAAATTTCATCTGCCATTTGGATGCCCAGTTTTACAATTTATCAAGATCCTCTTGCAATTTTCCACAACCCTCATGGGTTTAAACAACTTTAAATAGTTTTGTGTCCTCTGCAAATTTGATAAGCTCATTTGTTATTCCCATTTCCAGGATGTTTATTAATATGTTAAAAAGCAGGACTTGGCTGAGAGGTTCGCTGGAGGTACCTGGGACTAATCCAACAGCCCTTGGGTCTGCTGTCACTGTGCAGCACTGATACGGGACGCCCTCGTCTTCCCTGGAGCACCGGACAGGCATCGGGGAGCTAGCCCGCATGCTGTGAGGACTCCTCTGATCTTTGTTTGTATTTTTCTTTTCTATAGAGCTTCTTGTCTTGTTTAACCACAGAAGGTGTTCGCGGAGCATGGTTCGAAGGGGCGTGTTCAAAGGGGTGAATCACGCCTCTTTGTCGCCCTTTCGGCGCCACTGCGATGTTAACTCGCTCTGCTACCCACGTTTTTTTGTTTTGTTTTTGTAGTCGGGTTTTTGTTCTTTTTTTTTTTTTTTGTATATTGGTTCAAGTAGCTTTTTACTATGGGGAAACCGAAGGCAAAAGCTGCGAGTGGTGCCGGGGGAGGTCCAGCCGGTATTATGAAACCGGCTGGCCCCCTCGACAAGCATTTTGCTCCTCTTCCTGTTGCGCAGTTGTCCCCAGAGGGAGCCTCCCTGAATTCAGCCTCCCCCACCCTGTCCTCTTCCTTTGCTGCTCTCTGCTCCTGCCGGGGAGTCCTATGATAGGGTAAGATAGTTTAATTTTCCTGTGAGTTTTCCTAATCCGGTTTCCTTTGGTAGGCCCGGTAGTGTGATTGAATTTTCGACCCTAGCACCCGATACGGAGATCACCTTAAAGGATGTCTGGGGGGATTTGAAATCTATAGATGATAAGATGTCTATTACTTTAAATGCTTTGTGTACTTTCTCTCAAGAAGCTGTAGTTTCCCTGCAGCAGCTTGAAGGGAAAGTTTCTTCAGTTGACGTGGCGCTTTCGAAATTGGAGGCTCAGGTTTTGCCTTTACATGCACTTAAGACCGCAGGTATTAAGAATTCTTTGACTCTGCATAATAAGCTTGAAGCTTTGGAGAATTCTCTGTGGTCTTGCAATCTTCCTTTTTTGAATTTTCCTTATTCTACTCTTCTTGCTCCCAAGATCTTGCTAGATAATTATTTGAAGGAAGTGCTAATGATTGCTGATCCTGTTGAAGTTTCTCAGCTGTATTATATCCCCTCCAGCTCTAAGAAGGTTAACCCCGTTGAGGGTGAACTTGATGTGATAGAACCTACCATTTCTAATCTAACTGCCTTTTTAGAGGACTCCCTGGATGTAATTAATTCACGTTCCACTCTATTGGTGACTTTTATGTTAAGAGATGTTAAGCAACGTATTCTTCGTGCTTTTTCTAAACATAAGTCAGCCAAGTTTTGTGGACATCCTGTGAATGTTTTCCCTGACGTCTCACATAGCACCCAGCTCAAGCGGAGGCTTTTTCTTGCTTTAAAGCCTCAGGTTTTGGCGCTGGGAGCTACTTCCTTTTTTCTCTGGTTCCCTTGTAAATGTATTATCAATTATGAGGGTGCATCTTATGGTTTTGTAGATGTCTTTCATTTGGAAAACTTTATTTTGGAGAAGCAGAGGGCATTAGAGGTGACGAAGGGTGACTAACTGTAATTGACCTCCTATTATGGCCTTCACCTTATTTGCTGTTTATTTTTTTTTTCATTTCTCTGATTTAATGTTAATCCCAGTCAAGTTCCTTAATGTGGACTTAATCTACTTTGTTGTTATAGTTTTGTACATGTTTATTGGTTTCTTGAATTTATGATTGACCTTGTTTCTTTTGGTTATTGTGATTTTGATCAAAATTAAAAAAAAAAATGTTAAAAAGCAGAAGACCCAGCACAGATCCCTGGGGTATTCCACTATTCACTTTTCTCCATTGCGAAAATTGGCCATTTAGCCCTACACTCTGATTTCTATCTTTTAACCAGTTCCATAATCCACATTACTATATTGCCTCCTATCCCATGACTTTTTAGTTTTGCCAAAAGTCTCTGATAAGGGACCTTGTCAAAGGCTTTTTGAAAGTTTAGATACACTATATCAACCAACTCACCTTTGTCTACCTGTTTATTCACACCTTCAAAGAAACAGCAGATTAGTAAGACAAGATCTTCCTTGTCTAAAGCCATGTTGGCTGTCTCCCATTAAACATGAGAATCTACATTTTCAGTAATTTTGGTCTTTATGATGGTTTCTACCATTTTTCCCGGTACTGAGGTCTGTAGTTTTCTGGATCACCCTTGGAACCCTTTTTAAAAATTTACATTACATTGGTCATCCTCCAATCTTCAGGTATTACAGTTGATTTTAATGATAGTTCACAGATTGCTAATAGCAGTTCTGCAATCTCATATTTCAGTTCCTTCAACACCCTTGTATCTATACCATCCAGTCCAGGTGATTTGTTACTCTTCAATTTATCACATAGTTGTAATACATCTTCCCGGTGTATCAATGTTTCTTTCAATTCTTCCTCAGTATCACCTTTAAATAACACTTCAGTCATGGGTAACATCCCTACATCTTTCTCAGTAAATACCAAAGCAAATAATTCATTCAGTCTTTCCTCTATGGCCTTGTCCCTTCTTAGTAGTGCCCCCTCTTACAGTAGTGCCCCTTTTATCCCTCTATCATCTAATGGACCAACTGACCCTCTTACAGGTTTTCTGCTATGAATGTACTTGAAAAAGTCTTTATTATGCCTTTCTGCTTCCACAGCAAGCTTCTTCTCAAATTCTCTCTCTTTATCTGCCCTAGAAATGCCTTACATTTAACTTGCCAGTGCTTATGCTCTTTCCAGTTTTTGTCATTTGGCTCGTTTTCCCATTTCCTGAAAGATGCTTTTTTGGCAACACCCTCTCTGACCTCACCTTTAAACCATGCTGGCAGCTTTTTGGACTTCCTTCTACTTTTCTTAAGCTTGGAATACAGTTGGTCTGGGCTTCCAAGATAGTATTTTTAAATAACACCCAAGTTTGATGTAAGTCTTTAACCCTTACAACTGCTCCTTTACATGTTTTCCTAACTATTTTCCTCATTTTATCAGTCTCCCTTTCAAAAGTAAAAAGATAGTACTGTGGATTTCCTTACCATCCCTCCTCCATTAATTAAATCAAATGCGATCATGCTATGATCACTATTGCCAAGTGGCCCCAATACACTTATCTCTTGCATGATATCTAGTACTCCACTAAGGACTAGGTCCAAAATGGCTTCCCCTCTGGTCGGTTCATAAACCAGCTGCTCCAAAAAGCAGTCATTTATTTCATCTAGAAACTTTATTTCCATAGCATGTCCTGCCATGACACTGACCCAGTCAATACCGGGGTAATTGAAATCACCCATTATTAATACTGTGCTGTAACTTTTGTCAGCTTCTCTGATTTCTTTGAGCATTTCATCATCCATTTGTTCATTCTGGCCAGGCAGTCAATAGTACACATCCACTGCCATTGCCTTCCCCTTTTTACATGGAATTTCAATCCATAGAGTTTCTACAGCAAATTTTTTCCCTGAAAAACTTTAATCCTTTGTGACTCAGTGTTCTCTCTAACATAGAGCGCAACCCCTCCATCAATTTGATCTGCCCTATCATTATGATATAGTTTGTATCCAGGTATCACAGTGTCCCACTGGTGTCCTCCTTCCACCATGTCTCTGAGATATCAATCATATCTAATCTCTCATTTAGTGCTATATATTCTATCTCTCCCATCTTATTTTTTAGACTTCTAGCATTTGCATACAAGCATTTTAGAGACTGTATTTTATTCATATTAATCTGGCTATTGGTAGGCAGGGGCCATTTGGAATCTTTAAGCTCTGTCTACTCCATACTCAATGGCATTTGGGCTACTTTTGTCTTTATTGTAACCTGTCTGCTGATGTGCCCTAACTTTATTCTTTTCTTAGTATCCTTGAAGGATACATTATTCCGACCCAAGCGCTCTTGGGCAACTGTCGACTCTCCCCTTTATCTAGTTTAAAAGCTGCTCTATCTCCTTTTTTAAAAGTTAATGCCAGCAACCTGGTTCCATCCTGGTTAAGGTAAAAGCCCATCCCTTTACATGAGCCCCTCCTTTCCCCAGAATATTCCCCAGTTCCTAACAAATCCAAACCCCTCATCCTTGCACCATCATCTCATCCACACATTGAGACTCCAGAGCTCTGCCTGCCTTTTGGGTCCTGCTCATGGAATGGGAAGCATTTCAGAGAATGCTTCCCTGGAAGTTCTGGATTTCAACTTCCTACCTAAAAGCCTAAATTTATCCTCCAGAACTTCCCTACCACATTTTCCAATGTCATTGTTACCGACATGTACCAAGACAGCAGACTCCTTCTCAGCACTATCTAAGACCTTGTCTATTTACTACCAATAACATTCAACTTTACTACTGCGTAGAACACCCAAGTATTCTGATACCAACAGCATTCAATTTTACTGCTGCCTATAGCATCCAAGTATCAAAGCAACAATCCTCCCTCCCAAAGTCTGCCCTGCCCAATCAGGGCCGAGCAGCCATCGCTTAAAGAGAGCACAAGCAGGCACACCCGCGCCTAGCAGGCCTCACCTGAAGACCATTCAACGTGCCCTTATACCGTAACCCTACAGGAATAACACCAAAAGATAATCATGACTACATCAACCATAACGCTCGTTTTTCTCTATACTATTGCCATGACCATTCATGACTCTGTATCATACATACCTGATCATAACCCTATCCCAGCACTCCTAGGATCAAATAGAAAACATCACTACAACTATCATCAACCTTACCCAAACCTTCAACACAAGAGACAATCACGCCTGCTCTACATAACACTGGAGACCATTAATAACAAAAAGACCAACAAAGACCACCTGCAACACGAGCTTAGATGTGCACTCATCAACGCACGGTCTGTGCGCAACAAATGGCCAGCCATCACAGACCTAATATCCAACTACAATCTAGACCTCCTAATGGTCACTGAGTCATGGCTCTCTGACTCAGACACTGTCTTAATTAACCAAATCACGCCCCCCAATTTCTCACTCTTCGCTTGTAACCGAGATAATAGAACAGGGGGAGGAGTCTTCATAATAGCAAAGTCCGAGTTGCAATACCGAGTGTCCCTAACCAGGAGCTCCCAACATCTAGACACTATAACGATCGCAAATAGAAGCAACTCTATCAATCTCATCTATTCAGCACCAAACGCAGTATCAGAAGATCTCTCAGATATAATAAACTTAGCCTGCAATCCTGACAACCCCAATAAACCAAACTGGTTGTTAGGTGACTTTAACCTTGCCTCTCTACATCACGACTTATCCAGTACATTCCTCGATGCCATGACAGACCTTGGATACAAACAAATCGTGCACAACCCCACACACAAACAAGGGAACATCCTCGATTTGATATTCGTTCCATCAGCAGTCTCAAGCTTATATAATTACACCAAACCATCTATTATCCCAGTCCCTTGGTCAGACCATAGCCTGATCTTATTCCAGATTCCAACAAATTCAAACACACTCGCCCAGCCAGTCACCTCAACAACAAGCGCAAGGCGATTTAAGCCGTTGGACATAGAGACCCTCACTAAACAAGCATTGCCAAAACTATCCAAGCCAACGGACAATCTAAACGAGCTGATCTCTAACTGGAACGACACTCTCTATCAATATGCCCATCAACCAAGCATGAACAAGAAGCTCCCATCCAGGAATCGCTCCAATAAAAAGCAGGATGCCCCTTGGTTCTCTCCAGAACTACGTACATCTCTACTCCAATTAAGGAAGTTAGAAAGAAAATGGAGACACACCCACAACAGCCAGGATCAAGAAGAGTATCTCACCCACCTCAAAAAGCACCGCGAACTAACTTGGACTACAAGGAAAGAATTCCACTCCAACCTTCTCAGCAAAACAATAAACAGACCACGCAATCTCTTCAATTTAGTAAAAACATTAACCAAAGATCCATCGCCACCTCATCAAGAATCTGTACAACCACAGCTATATGCTAATTTCATCCAAGCCAAAATGGTCAAGGCGAACACAACGCCATCACAAATACTAATCCAACTCCCGCAAGCTCAAGCATCACTCGATAAATTCTCACCACCATCAAGAAAAACCATCGAAGAAATTATCGCTACCATAAACACCACCACAGCACCAAATGACCCATGTCCAGCACACTGGATCAAAACCTTACATGCCGAGCTTAGCCCTTACATAGCTAAGATCGCAAATATCTCCTATCTAACTGGGATCTTCCCTACCGCCCTTAAACAAACATCAATTCGCCCTCTGCTAAAAAACAACCTGATGGACCCAACGAAGGAAGAGTCCTACCGCCCAATCTCCAGCATTCCCTATCTAGCCAAGATACTTGAAAAGGAAACTCAGAGGCAAATCCAACACCACATTGACACAGCAGCCCCGTTAGACCCATGCCAACATGGATTCCGAGAAGCTCACGGAACAGAAACACTCATGACTTCACTACTTAACAAACTCATTTGTGGGATTGACAACATTCACATGGCCATTGCAATGATTTTTCTGGACATATCAGCGGCATTCGACTCAGTCGACCATAAGATTATGCTAGCTAGACTTCATGAAAAAGGCATCCGTAACCAAGCCTGGAACTGGTGCAAATCTTACTTAGATGAGCGCTGGCAACAGGTCAGTACAGGCAACATTACATCTGAACCCTTCAAACAGAAACAGGGAGTACCTCAAGGCTCATCTCTATCTGCGTTGCTTTTTAATATATACATGCAACCAATCTGCCAAATCACCAGAGACTTCGGTATATCCTGCCTACTATACGCGGATGACGTGCTAATATTCACACCGATCAATATATCAAACCCTGACTACTCTCCATTAATCAACTGTTTCAACACAATAACCGACTGGCTTCTCAATCAGAACATGAGAATAAACTTCAAGAAAACCGAAGTACTCATAGCCACAAGAAACAAGCAATTTTCTCCACCAACCACCCTCATAGTAAGAGATGCAGAACTCCCAATCAAGGCCTCCATAAAGTACCTCGGTGTGATACTCGACCAAAAACTCAATCTTAAAGATCACATAAAGAACACAGTAAGGTCAATTTACTACAAGCTAAAAACACTGCGACACCTGAAACCAATGATGGAGACAAAGGACTTCCGTACAGTCTTCCAAGCAATAGTCACACCACATTTTGACTATGCGAATATCATCCTTCATGGCCTCCCCAAGAATACACTAAATCCACTTCAACTGGCGATGAACGCGGCAGCCCGCATCTTATCTGGAGCTTCTATAAGAGATCATATAACACCAATACTGATCGATCTGCACTGGCTTCCGATAAACTGCAGAATAACATACAAAACCCTCCTCATCACATTCAAGGCTATTAATAAATTATCTCCTGCATCGATCTCAAATCTCATCACCCTGACACCAAACAACAACAGACCCAGGAGACTAGTAGCAGAAAACACACTAGTTACTCCTAGTATCTCCACAAAATGGACACAACAAACTACTAACAGAGCTTTTGTGTCCTATGCTCCCAAGTGCTGGAAAAATCTACCTCCAAACATCAGATCAATCAGGGATATCACCCAATTTAGAAAGTCCATCAAGCACTATTTATTCACTTTGCACTTCAGGCTACCATACACACAATAGAACCGGCTCTCGCCCACTCAGATAACTCCTACACATAACAACAATCCAGAACAAAGGATCAAAATGTGAAAACACTGTATTCTTGTCAAATATCGAATCTTGATGTAACCTATTCAATGTATATAATTATGTATAATTATGTAGATAGTTATCCCCAGTTCACACCCAGTTTATCTTCCCTGTTATATGTAAACCTAGATCAGTCATGTATTGGCAGGTATATTGTTGTTCAATGTAAACCGCACTGATGATGAATAGTGCGGTATATAAAAAATGTTAAATAAAAAAAAAAAAATAGGTGGTGCATGAGATCTGCTGCCTTCTCAACAGGCAGGCATGTTACCAGGCGATCCTCATGTCCACCAGCCACCCAGCTATCTACTTGCCTAATAATCAAATTACCAACTCTAATGGCTGTCCTAACCTTTCCCTCATGGGCACATGATCCTAGAGATTTTTTCTCGGTGCGAGAGGATTTTACATCACCTGGAAGTCAGGAACTAGCTACAGGATCACTTTCTGCCACACCAGGATGATGCTCTCCTGTCATGTGACCTCTCTCCTCCATGGCAACAGGGATGCTGCCAGATTGGAGGTGGGACTTCAGGACTATATCCCTGTAGGTCTCGTCTATGTACCTCTCTGTCTTCCATATGTCCTCCAAGTCTGCTTCTCTAGCGTCCAGAGATTGGACTCGTTTCCTGAGAGCAAAGAGCTCTTTGCACCTAGTGCACACGTAAGACCCCTCACCAACTGGGAGAAAATCATACATGTGAAAATCAATGCAAAAGACTTGAAAGCCCCCATCTCGCTGCTGCCTGCTGTCTGCATCTTAGTTTTAAGGTTGTGTTTAGATATTTAAGCTCTTTACTTACTAAGGGTTGCTGGGGATACTTATACTAATAAAACTATACCTAATACGTTTAATATACTTTGATCACCTGAAGCTTAATTAATCTCAGGCCCTTAATGTATGCCTGATGAGGATAAACAGCTGGACCTGAGAGTGAATATGGCACCTCCTTTCCTTTAAGAGGTTTAAGCACCTATAAAGTTATGATTATCCTAGGTGTGGGAGGGTGTCGGGGAGGGAGGAACGGAAAGACAACTTATTAAAAGCTGGCTACTACACAGTACTCTGTCCTATGCTTCGAAGGTAATCGGTGACGAATTTCCAGGGTGAGTCCCACAGCCCTTACTTGGATAGAGGGAGTCTTGGGTTCTAAATTTAACCAGCAAGCTCTCTGCTGTGTTTTAAATTTAAACTGAAAACTCTTTTCTGCTACTAGGCCCTGACTGATTTAACAAATACACTGGGATCACAGATTAATGATCTTTAAACTAAAGAATTCCTTTTTCCCCAATATTTAGAAAAATTCCCAGAAGTAAATACTTACAATTGCAGATCTCTCTCCAGAAGCAGCAGTCCCCTTTTGTAGTCTTTGAAGACTGAGAATCATAGAACAGGATACAGGTACATGGTGTTCAGTCTGAGGTGATGGGGTTACCAGTGGTGTGCCCCAGGGATATGTCCCAGGTCCACTTTTTTTTAGCATCTCTGTTCATGATATTGTGAAAGGGCTGTCAGGTAGGCTTTGCAACTTTGTGGGTGATACCACTATCTGTATTAGAGTAGAAACACAGGGAGATGTGAATAACATGCGGGGGGATCTTGCAAAGCATGATGATCGGTCTGGGCCTTTGTAGATGACATGTAATGTTATAAGTTTGGGGGTCATGCATTTGGGCTGCAGCATTCCAGGGGAGCAATATCATGTGGGTGGTATTTCTGTCCACATATGAGAGGTGGGACCCGGCTGTGATTGTGTCTGATGATCTTAACATAGCTAGACAGGTGGGCCATGCAACAGCAGAAGCTAGTGAGATGCCTGGGTACATAGGGAGAGGAATGGTCAGCAGAGGACAGGTGGTGATATTGCCTCTGTATAGGTTTTTGGTATGACCAAATTTGTGGTATTGTGTGCAATTCTGGTGACCGCACCTTCAAACGGATGTACACAGGTTGGGGTAAGTACAGAGGGTGGCTACTAATATGGTTGGTGGTCTTCATTTTAAGCATCTGAGGACAGACCTAGGGATCTTTTATGTATACTTTAGTGGGACGGCGGGATGGTGATATGATTCCACTGCTTGCCCCAATATAAGCATTGTGAAACCTGTGTCTTTTGGGGAAACTGTTAGTTACTTGTGACCTAGATTGGCCACTGTTGGAAACAGGGTACTGAGCTTGATGGACCTTGGTCTGACCCAGTATGGCATATCTTAGGCTCTTATGATTGTGACGCTTATATACCTCCATGGCATATATGAATAGGTGGAGAGCCTCTTTCGATTGACAGCATGCTCTGCTACAAGGTGACATAGGATGGAGGTGATAGGGGATAGACAGGTGTAGTATGCGGAGATATTTCTTTACAGGAAAAGTGCTGGATGCATGGGATAGTCTTCCAGTGGAGATGGTGGGGTTGTGGACCGTGTCTGACTTCATAGGGTATGGGGCAGACACAGGGATCTCTTGAGGGAAAAAGGGGACTATTGTAGTGGTTGATATGGGAGGGCAGACTAGTTAGGCCGTGTGGTCTTTTTCTGCCGTCATGTTTCTATATTTCTACTATGCTGTGTTTTGGCTGACATTATCAGGCCATGTTGCTGCATTATTACACATGGTAAATATGTTTCACTGTGTTCATTATTTCCTTTTAGTATGTGCTTTCTCTTTCATCCTTTGTGTCTGCATTGCCACCATGCTTTTCTCTTGGCCAATGTATTTCTGCTTGCTTGTTTCCTGTAGGGGGCCCAGTTGTGTGTATACAAAACAAGCCATGTCTAAAAGGGCTCCCTCACTGTCAGCTCCTGCCCTATGGAATGCCCTCCCTGAGGTACTAAGGGCCCTAAATGACGCCAAGGACTTCCGCAAGTCTCGCAAGACCATCCTGTTCATGGCACCTTACAGTCAAGTAATGTAATTTGCCAAGCATTGGTCTCCATTGGTCTCCACTGCAATCGACCCATCGACAACCACACTCAGATGAGAACTAAATGTAGATAGTCTGTATGTTTGTATATCTGATCCCCTTTCCTGTTAAATGTATCCCTACAATCTATGTTAACCACTTTGATTGAAGGATAAGGTGGTATACAAAACTGGCTAAATAAATAAATAAATACATACAGACATTTGGTTATGTGGTGGGTTCAGCTGATCCTTGCTCCTTTTGGCTTTTTACTTTGCAGCTACTTCCTGCCTCTTTGCACTTTTGTTGTCCCGCCACATGAATTTCCCTTGCTTCACCCCTTTCTTGCTTTGACCTACTTACTGCGCTAGGGTGGTCCTGGTGTGCTCCCAGCCCCTGCATGCTGCAGCTAGGACTGTCTGTCTGGGCACCATGTGGAGCAGGGCCTCCTCATTCTCGATGACCAGTCTGCGGAGAAGTTTACTTAGCGTGTTTTCATTTTCTGGGGTGTTGTATGGGTCTTGCTGTAGCTGGGGTGGTCATCTGTGATGTTATCAAGCAATATGGAATTCAGCACACATTATATGTAGACAACATCATGATCTACACTCAGATCAACATAGACAATAACAGATTACACAACAATAACTGCCTGCCTCCAACAGATGTCCCAATGGCTCTCCAGCAACAACCTCAAAATTAATTTCAAAAAGACTGAAGCCCTTTTCATCTCATGCAACTGTTCCTTCTGCCTCCCCCCCCCCCCCCCCACCCCTCAACACATCAACCTCTCAAATGCAACTATATCAATCAAGGAAAAAATAAAATACCTGGGAGTAACCCTGGATCGGAACTTAAACTTCCACTCCCACATCAACAAGGCTGTCAGGGGTACATATTACAAGATGGCCATCATAAGAGGAATCAAGCCCCTCCTCAATCAAAACCACTTCAGAACAACCTGCCAAGCAATAGTAACAACCCTACTGGATTATTGCAACATACTGCTCTTCGGCCTACTAATTTGACAATCTGACCACTACAAATGGCTCAAAACACAGCTGCTTGCATTATTACAGGATCCTCAGAACACCAATACATCACTTCAATCACTTTAACTGCACTGGCTCCCAGTTGCCTCCAGAATTAAATTCAAGACTTCTCTCAACATCTGAAAAATTCAGCACAACCTTGCTCCCAACACTCTTAAAGGTCTAATCAACATGAATACAGGCACCAGACCCAAATGAAGTGCACAATGGACACCATCCAGACCCCCAGCACCTACCCTAAAACTACAAACTCCACATCAAATAGAGTGCTATCATTAGCCATGCCCGCCCTATGGAACTCCCTTCCTCATGACCTCAGAGCCACTACCGGCGCTAAAGAATTCAGGAAAAAGCTAAAAACCTACCTTTTCACTGAACATTATAGAGCCATCCTCTAACACTCCCCCCTTGTCCCCCCTTACACCACATAGCTCTCCCACAAGTTCCGATTTGATGCTCTGTACTTACACCACCTTATATAGCACACACACTCCACTGTAAATAATAACCTTGGACACCTTGACCACCTCATACCAGATAGTCCTCCCACAAACTCCGATTTGATGCTCTGGAATTACCCTAGACAAACGGATGTGGTACACTGTATATAACAGGAATTACCTCAAACGAACTGATGTGCAACACTGTATATAGTTCAGTCGCTTTACTGTAAATAATAACCCTAGACACTCCCCTCCCCTGTTTTTCTGCATGTCCCGCCCCCTCAAAATGGCTTTAATACAAATGATTGTTGTAATATTTTGAGTTTCTATGTAAACCGCTTTGATTTAAAGATAAGGTGGTATATAAAATCTTTTACATCAACAAATAAATAAGTCACTCCATCCTGTTTCCTGTGCACATGGGAGACAGTGCAGGTGGGCACATTTTCAGACTTACACACTATTGGCATGGTTCTGGACCTGCACGTGTGATTTGCACGGCCACAACGCACGGGCTTGGATGCGCACACTATACGTGCAATGGCGGAAACATCCAGTGCCGTATTCTGTGCGCGCCTGCACGTCATTGCAAAAAGGCATGGAATAGTGTCTCTGGTGGGGACGTGTATGAGTTATGCTGTTATCTCTGCCCCACATGTCCTTCTCTGACTCACCCTCTATCTAAATAATGAGCATCGCTGACCAGCAGTCAATTTAAGAGACTGAGATCATATTCCACATACTCTGACTTGGAGTGAGGTTCATGACTGTCATGGTATCCACAAAGCTAACCCATTTATAGATACTGCCCTGAGGTAATTTTTAGCAAGTCATTAACACATGTATGTGGCAGATTATGTGTGTTTGCAAATGCAATATAATGTGTGCCTTCAAGTCAGTCCTGACTCCTGGCAACCCAGAAGCTCCTGGATTTTCTTGGCTGTGTCACCAGAAGTAGATTGCCAGGCCTTTCTTCCAAGGCAATGGAGGGTTAAGTGACTTGCCCAAGGCTACAAGGACTAAAAGTGGGAATTGAACCCTGGTTTCTTGGTTACTAAGCCAGTGTTCTAACACTAGGCTACTCCTCCACTTATGTGTGTTTATGCCTCATAAAATACGAACTGGCTTAAAAGTATGCATGTTGGCATGAAGATGCTTACTTTTCTAGTAGGCATAGCAGGAGGCATGATCTAGGAAGAGTGTGGGCACAGTTTGCAAGTACACACATTCATTATAAAATACCTTCATTGACATTCATACTTACATACTTAACATACATTCATTTATACCTGCCACAGCGCAAATGTAAATGTCTGCACCTGAATTTAAGGTGCAATCTCTGCCATTTAAGCTAGTATTTCCCCAGTGTTGAAATCATAGCAGGAAGACCGTAAAACATTCTCATAGTCTTTCAATTGCTGCTAAAGACTGTTGCTTTCATCGCACAGGCCACTGCTGTAGGCCATTCAATACCATGACCTCAGCCTCACAGACTGCCGCTACAAGCCAATGTTAACAGAGCAAAGCGTTTCACGAACTACATCATCAGGGCAATTCAATTCCTACTTGCAAGCTTCACTAAAAAATGAAAAACAAAAGTTCTTTAAAGTTTTCAAGGACTTCCAGGTTATTCCAAACTATCCCTGCCATGAAAATACTTACAAGTCAATGCTTTCATACCAGCAATTCATCTTCTCTACATGGCTCAAAGAAACTTTAAAGGACCTCAGCTGCAAAAAGATGCTGACAATGGATCACAATTAAACCAAGCCAATTAAACCAAGGTCCATCTTACCAATCCGGATCACTACAAAAAAAATGGATCCACTCAACACTCACATTTAAACCCAAAGGCTCAACAGAGTTTAAACAGTAGATCCAACATTGTTTCAAATGGGAAAGTGTTCTATCCCTGTTACCCCCACATTGATCCAGTGCCACTGAATAAATCACAAAATATCTCAATGTATTAAAGTTATGTCCCTCTTGTATACAATGTTTAACTAATGGAGATTGAAGATGCCCATTTTTGAGGCACTGCGATGTTCAGATATCTGAGTATGAAGGGATCTGATAGTCTTGACCAAATATAATTTCTTACATGGACACTTTATTATATACGCAACAAAACTCAATGCACAGGTTATAAACTGCATCAGAAAAAACACATTCCCAACCAATGCTTTACAATCAAGCAGTGTCCACACTTGTAATGTCCCACCAATATCTCTCCGCTCAAAGTATTTCTTGTTTACCAACTGTGCTGTCTAAATGTTGTTAAGTACCCTCATGTTAAATGTAACCCTCCAATTGTGATGTGACCACTTTGTTTGTAGGATAAGGTGTTATACAAATCTGTCTAAATAAATAAATATCAGAAGGATTCAAAATGTCCTTGAGGTTATTATGTTCATGAGATTATGCTGTCCTCAAATCCTTTGCATTGAATACAGGATGAAATTGTAAAATCTGCCAATGATTTTTTAAAGTCTAGAGATCTTATAGAATGCTGCAGAATATTTTAGCACACGGGTCATACAACCATCACTCACACCAGATGATGTTCTCATTGTTGCTTCATTATTGATAAAACTATCTCTGTCATTGTAAAGTGCACTTCTATAAGCATTCTTAAGCACTGGAGCAGGATATCCTCTCTCAAATAGTCGTTCAGTAAGCTGTTTAGATTGATCTTTATAATCTTGTCTTCCTGAGCATTTCTTCTTCAACGTAAATATTGAGAAGTTGGAAGACTATTTTTTTTAATATTCATTTTAATAGTTATCTCACATCTACAGTAACAAAAGAAAAATACAGTTGCAATAACTTCATGAAATACATAGGTGGAACTTTACCAAACCGCAGATACATGTCACATAATCCAAGCCTGTCCTATGTACCTCAAATCATATACATATAAATATAAAGAAATCTTATAAACCCCTACTAAACCCGCCCATCCTATACTCTTCCCTCCCAAAAGTCAGCCAACTAGGGAGAAGACAGGGAAAATTTCAAAATATCAAAATAACATTCCCTTCCCGCCCCTCCCCCTCCCCGACGCGTCGCAGACATTTCTTTTAAGCTACATATTTATCTAGTGCAGACCATTTTGAGAGCTGGGGTCTTCCTCCTCTTACATTAGATACTCTATCCGAGGCTTTTTCATATTTGGCATACAAACAGATCTGATTCCACCACTCTGAAAAATTGGGCTTGTTTGGATTTTTCCAGCGGGAAAGTATCAACTTTAAAGCTACCATAAGCATGAAATTTAAAAGAAAATGATTGCTTTTATCTAGATCCGGGATCTTTGCCACATTCCGAAATGCTATTATCTGCCAGGATAAAACCGCTTGGAAATTTAAAATTGCCTCAATTTTAGCCCATATTCTGATCCAAAAATTCTGAATGTGAGGGCAGTCCATCATCATATGTCTCAGTGTACCCACTTCAGCATTACAGGTCCAGCAGAAATTGCTCTCCTTCCTATTCCATTTACTTAATCTGTTAGGGGTAAAAAACACCCTATGTGAAAGGAAAAACATAGACTGCGTGAGAGCCGCGGACTTTGAGGCACGTACCGAGGATGCCCAAAGTTTTTCCACTCCAACTGTGACAAATTAGCCTCTGTTTCTTCTTCCCATACACATCTTAGTCCTCTAGTTGATGCTGTAAAATGCTCCATAAATAAGGCGTAAAAGCTGGAGGCAACACCATTTTTGGAGTTGAGTTCTTCCACAACTTTTAGTAGCCCCCAGGAGCTGAGGATATCTGCAGGGATCGGCAAAGCCTTCCCGAGACAATGACGCAGTTGTAGCCATTGGAAAAAACATGTGGACGGCAGATTGAATTCCTGCTGAAAATTAGTAAAAGACTTTCAACCAGAGCCCTCCATTAGCTGGCCAATCATCCAAATTCCCTTCTTCTGCCAGATCTTCCATGCATATGGCTCCTTATTAATCCGAAAAGCAGGATTGTACCATATCGGCATTAGACGCGATGGGAGGTTTCTCTTTTCAATGACTGTCAGAAAGGAACAAAATGCTTGCTGCGTGGATATAATTACATTCCCAACTTTAGAGGACCTCGGGTGTAGCATTCCAATAAGTAAATGGGTTGGACAGGGTGCCACATTCTGTTCTACCAGTTTGAGCCATGTCGGCAAATACTCCGCTTCATCTTTCAAAGCCCATAACGAGCCTTGTTTCAGAAGTAAGGATCCATGATACCATAGAAAATCTGGAAAGTGTATCCCACCATATGACTTAGCAGCTTTCAGCTTCCTGAGTGAGATCCGAGGGGTTTTCCCTTCCCAAAGAAAAGTGCTTAATATCCGCTCTAAGTTCCTATATACCATAGGAGGTAGCAAGACTGGCAGCATACTCAGGATATAATTTATTTTAGGCACCAACGTCATTTTAATAGCTTCCACTCGCCCCCACCAAGTAAGGTGCAATGGGGACCATGTCCGAGTGTATGACCGTGCTATGTCCAGTACTTTATCTGAATTTATCCGTACAGTTTCGTCCAGAGAGGCAGAATACATTACCCCAAGATACTTCACTGAGGTAGCGTCCCATTGAAAGGGAAAATTTTCCACCATTGAGGCATTTGCTCTTTTGTTTATGGGGAAGGCCACCGACTTCATCCAGTTCACTTTGTAGCCCGACAGTTGTGAGTACTGTGAGATCAGATGTAAGAGCGCTGGAATTGATCCTGGCTTAAGAAAGACTAACAGGTCGTCTGCATAGGCCGACATTTTAATATGTAGGTCTGCCAGCTGAAAGCCTTGAATATCCTGAGACTGGCAGATCATCAGCGCAGATTGAATAAAAGTGGGGACAGCGCACATCCCTGCCTGGTTCCTCTCATCAAAGGGAATTGATGAGATAGAGTGCCATTGACCAGGATTTGAGCCATAGGATTGTCATATAGAATATGTACCATGTCTATGTATGTTTTAGGTAGGCCAAACCATTCTAACACATAATACAAGAAGGGCCACTCCAGCCTGTCAAAGGCCTTTTCAGCATCTATTGACAGACCTAGTAAAGGGTCATCCATGGTAGTTGCTCTTTCTATAAGTTCACAAAGTAGACACCCGTTGTCGGCAGTGGATCGCCCTGCTACGAATCCACATTGATCTGGATGTATCAACACCTGCAACACCTTGTTTAGCCGCCTTGCCAAAATGCTGGAAAATATTTTGTAGTCAGCATTCAGAAGAGACACAGGTCTGTAATTACTGACCTTCGTAAGATCCCGCCCCGGTTTTTCCAGCACAACAATCGTAGCCGTGGCAAAGGCACCAGTCTTCTGATCTGGAGTTAAGAACTTTTGGTAATAGCTCAGTAACTGAGGGAGTAGATCATCTGCAAAGGCTCTGTAGAATTCGACGGGCAATCCATCTGGACCAGCCGCTTTCCCTATTTTCATGCAGGCTAGAGCTTCTTGCAACTCATTAGCAGAGAGTGGTTCACCCAACATGGCCGCCTGTTCTGGGTTCAATACAGGTCTATCAACCGCCTCTAATAGTTCTTTACAGGCCTTCCTGTCAAAAGACACTTCCGAAGAGTAGAGTTGCATATAATACTTGCGGAACGCTTCCACTATATCACTGTTGTGGGTCAAGGTAGTCTGTTGCCCCTCTGATATATGAGTTATGTGCGTTTTGTTTCGACGAGCCTTTAAGCTTGCAGCCAGCAGCTTACCCGCCCTGTTCTTTTCTGTATAGTAGCGAGTATGGCAATCAAACAGCTGCTTCTCTACTTCTGTGCTCAATATAGAATTATATTGATATCGCAACTTTTGCAGAAAACTCAGCGCTGATGACTTAAAAGTTCTCTGAAGAATTCTTTCTCCTGCCCTGATTTGGTCATCTAACACTTTAAGTTCGGCTGTTGTCCTTTTTGTTTTAGCAATTGAAAAACTAGTAATATGCACTCTGATCGTAGCCTTAAAGGCTTCCCACCAAGCCCAATTCGAAGTATCTTTTTGCATATTATTATCAAAATAATCCTTTATGACGTGCTGCATTGTGGTTTTAAAGGATACGTCGGCCAGACGGGCCCTGTTGAAAGACCATGTCTGTTGGCTGGGCAAACTTTCTCCAAAACTTAAGTCCAAGACAATTGCCGCATGATCTGAAATGTGAGAACTAAGAATGCTTGCATCTTGTACTTCTGGAACTACCGATCTGGATATCAGAAAGAAGTCTATCTGTGAGTGGGAGCTATGTGGAGAGGAAAAAAAGGTATAGTCTCTTTCCATCGGATATAAAATCCACCATATATCTACAAGACCAATTTCTTGCATTAGTGAACTCAGAACATCTGCGGCTCTACCTCTCTTGGGTCTACTCGGTGCACGGTCCAATAGAGGATCTAAGACTAAGCTAAAGTCACCACCAAGGATTACCGGGAGATGAGAACTCTCTTGAACCGCAGCTGCCAGAGCATGGAAAAAATTAGGCTGATCGCTGTTTGGGGCATAGACATTCATTATCATTAGTTGTCTAGCGCCTATGGACAAATGGACTTTAGCCCACCTTCCTTCACAATCCGCTCTGGTGGCCAAGACCTGATGTTGTATCTTATTGTTTATTAAACTAGCTACCCTGTTTTTCTTCCCCACTGCTGGCGAGTGAGCAATCATTTTGAACTGCCTTGACGTTAGTTTCAGGGATTCCTTTGTAGATAGGTGAGTTTCTTCAAGCATAACCAAATCCGCTTTTTGTTTCTGGGCGTAAATCAAAATCTTTTTTCTTTTTGCGGGGTGCATGATGCCCTTCACATTCAGCGATAAAAATTTAAGGGAAGGCATGAGTATATTGGAACTTAACGTTGTATGCCAGGCCCTCTATACAATGATCCATCTTATAGCTCTGCACAAATTCTCCTAGCTCTAAATTAATGCAAAAATGTCTGCGACGCGCCACCCCGTACTTCATGTAAAGGAAAAACAACATTGGGTGAGACAGTGGGTAAAAATGGAACACATATCGACTGCCAGACCCGAGTCGCCAAAGAATAATTTAATATGTAACATACTGTCACCTATACGCATTGCTAGCAAAACAGAAAGGAAAGGAAAAAAGGAAAAGGAAATTGCATAGTAGTTACATATCGTCTCTGCTACAAGGGAATAGCTTGGTTACTTGCTCAGACTTAAAACCCGAGTACAATGTCAGAGCCAGTTTAGGATGACCCTTGCTCTTAATAACGTATCGCATACATCTCAATACTTAACTTTCTCAGCATTTAGATCTATTTAAGGCTTACAGAGAGATAAATACATCCATGGTATCAGGTGTCATGAGGCACAAGGATCAGAGCCCATGGAGACAGGGACTATACCTCAGAATAAATACACTTTTGACATTTCAGAGGAAAACAGGGAGAAGGGTTGGCATAGAAACCCCAAACAAATGATGTCACACAGTGCTAGGGAACGCCCGAGCAAAGTACTAACCCATGACTCATTAGGAGAGGGGAAGCAGCTGATGGGGAGCGGAGCCCAAGCAAACGGAAAAGGCAACACATTTAAAAATCCTCTAGTTAGGAGAGAGGAAAGGAAGGGTGAAGAACAGGAGAGAGGAAAGGAGTTGTTCAAGAAGGAGAGAACAGTGTGGAAGGTCAAGAAAAGGGAAGGGAATCCCCATCTTATCCAGGAAAGCTCATCTGGAGAAGGGAGCTGTGAGAGCCACGCTGACTCCTGGAATCAGGCAGTTCCATGCTGTGGAAAGCAGTACACGGCTGGTCAGTGCACTGAGGAACTCCATTCTCCTGAAGGCAAGGAATATTGCTTTAAACCCCTGAGAAGGCAGTATCAACCTTCTAATATCAAATATACTGAAAGGAAAACTTATTTCCCTGAAGCTGAGTTTTTACCTGTGAGAAAGCCCAGGCAAAGCAAAAGGGAAAAGTTTTACCGTGAGCCATATTGCAGCCAAGAGAGGTCTCTGGACGAGCAGTTGCTGGAAGGTAGGAAAATACTTCCAAATAGCATAGCAGAAGATTTTGATCAAAACCCTTGTACGTACCAGGAGCTGTGTGAAAGAGCCAACCGTGATTCTTATGCTAAACACTTAAGCTCCTCTAGGCTGTTGGGGGATGGGAACACTTTACCCTTCACAGAGGAAGTGATTGAGCAGGGGAAAGAGTTCACCCCACAGGAAGCTGAGGACGACGTGAATGGGATGCAGTGTGAGTTTTACCAAGCTCCAGATACAGAGTTTTACATGGACTGTACGTACACGATGTCAGACAGCATACAATCTTTATGCTAGCATTGCTATAATACTGCTATAAGAGAGAAAACAGTCCAAAGAATGTTTGGAGATTTAAACTGTTTTCTGTGCCTTATTTTTCTGTTACCTTAAAGAAGCTGAAGATAAGCATTGCCTAAGTTGATTATTCTTTTGTTTCATTGTACCAGAAGTATGGACTTTATGTTGCTGTATTTTCAAGGTTAAATTCCAACCCTGGGAGGGGAATAAATCCCATTTATACCTTACCATTTTGTGCACAACTATTTTCTTCATTGAGCTAAAGGACTACAATACCCAGAAGGCTTTGCCAAGCCTCAAATTAATAGTTCATAGTCTTAAGAAGAACATCACCCCGCTCACCTTACCCACGCTAAGGCCTCTGGGAGTGAGAGGCGGTGACACAGGGGATCAAGGCACACTTTCCAACTGCATTCTCAGCGCCTCTTGATCCTCAAGGTACTGCAACAACGCACTGGGGTCCACAAACGACTTGGTGCGGTTATCCAGAGTCACCTTAAGCCGCGCCGTATAAAACAGGCCGTATTTCGCTTGCAACTGCTGGAGACGAGGTCTCAACTCTAGAAATTTTTTTCTCTTATCCATTGTTGCTTTGCAGAGGTCTGGAAAAAATGAGATCTTATGGCCTTCATACATCACCGCTGTTGACGCCCTTGCTGCGGCCATAATTTGCATGGCCTGTTGGTGTCGGAGAGTACAAATTATTATAGGCCGTGGTCTTGGGCTGTGCCCTCCAGTATGAGCAGGAATCCGATGGGCCCGTTCTACTTCAAAAGGCTTGTTGAAGCTGATTTTAAGTAATTTAGGCAACAGCCCTTCCATGAAGCCAATTGCGTCAGAGCCCTCTGCACCTTCAGGAATGACGACAATTCTAACGTTGTTCCTGCGCGACCTGTTACTAAGGTCTTCAAAATTTGCCTCTAAGTGATCGACCTTTTTGAGGGTTTTGGAGAGCCGCTGTAGGCATTCCTCATGTGCGTTAATTGTATCATCAATCTTTGCCATATGAACTGTTAAGCCATGCATTTGCTCCTCGATCTCCTGCATGTCCGTCTGCATTTGAGCTAAAGTTTCTCCGTTCGCTGAGATTAGTGATCGCACTGCTCTGATTTCCCCCATAATCTCACGCATCCCTTCATTTGGCTCACGTGCTGCCGCCATCTTTAAGGGGGACGGAGGGTCCTGTTTAGCGTGTTTAGATCCAGTATTTCCCCCAGAAATGAACTCTAATTTGGTTTGCTCTATAGCAGCCATCCTTCGGTACCTTGTCTCGACCTTGAGGAGTGAAATATCCCTCGTAATAATATCAGGAGTCTACTCGGGTCTGCAGGAGCTCTGCTTCTATGCGTCCATCTTGTTCCCTGCTGGCTCCGCCTCGGAAGACTATTTTTAAGTGATTGCAAGTTGATCCTTTCCATAATAAAAATATACCATCAATGAGATAACACCATAACTTAACCAGTTCAAAAAAAAAGGGGGGATTGGTAACCCCATTCCTCTTCAAATATTTCCGTAAATAGATTAGCTAATTGAGGGGCCATTGTAAATAAAGGCCGTGTGGCGGAGTCCAGGCCGGCTGCTGGTAACCGGGTGGTGCGGCACGTGATGAAATGGGCAGGGGGGGGTTGCCGGGGGGACGAGTTGGCATCCTTTAAACTCATTGGCTCCCGTCCCACATGAACACGGGGGAGCCAATGAGTGAAAGGAAGGAGAAGCGAGAGGGCAGTTGGGTCAGGGGCCCTGGGTGAGCAGTGCGGAGCCAGGATCATTGTCAGCGGGGAGCCAGGATCAGTGTCAGCAGGGAGCCAGGATCGTAGTAGGCGGTAAGCCAGGATCGGTGTCGGCGGGCCTCTTTGGCGCTGCGGAGGATCGCAAAAGCGCAGCTCTGCGGAGTCCCATTTGATCCGTAGCGCGGCGCGTGGTCTGCACGTGTAGGGCGGCAGGGAAAGCAGGCAAGTGGTGAATTGCATTTGTGTTACAGTGGGTGACCAAATTCAAAACACTGAAAAGATGGGAAGAATATTGTAAAAGAAGTTTCTATCTACTGCACATAAGAGCGGGCGGAAGGCAGCTGCTTCAATGCCGGCTCGCAGGAATCAGCAGGGCAAAGCGCAGGGAGGGTTAGGGACTTATCTGCGAGGCAGGCGAGGCAAACAGGGAGGGGAGCTATGGGTGTGGGGGTGGGGGAAGGCATGACCAGGGGGGGACAGGAGGTGGGGGTCTTGGGGTGCGGGTGAGAGGTGTGAGGGCGGAAAGGAGTGTCAGAGGCACATGGGGGGGCGGCCTGTTCACAGAGGGGTTCCTTCCTCACCTGGGGATGGGAGGGGTTTGCGGCAGCAATTGGGGAGGAGAGTTTGGGTGGATCTGCAAGGGAGTCCCGCTCGCGGTCGAAGAAGAGGGGGGGACAGAGGGGAAAGGATTTGAGTGTGCAGAGGGGCGGTTGGAGGGGTGCTGAAGCGGGTCCCGGAGATTGGTGGGTAGCTAAGGGTGATGGGGTTCCTAGGGGCCCTGGGGGAATGGAGAACAGGGGTCTCCCAGGTAATGTGTATGACAGCGGTGTTGAGGTAGGTCCACACATGCTATATGCTGGATGCGGGGAGCAGGGAGGAGCATGCCCGCAGGGAGCGTCAGTGCTTGGGATCATTGGGCAAGGGGGGGCAGGGGTCATCAGGTGCCGAGTGGCTTGGGGCTTGGCTGCCAGCTTAGCCTGCGGTGGTTCCTCCACCCGTTTTTCCTTCTTTGTCTCCACAGATGCCTGTGCGCGGATCAAGCACTGCAGCGCTGGGAAGAGAAGGCTACAGGGATGAAGGTCAACCTGAGGCTTATCCGGAGCAGGGAGGAGATGGAGCAAGCTCGCGACCTACGGAGCAGCAGCAGATTATGGAGGAGAGCAGCATTGCGGCGGCTGGGGCAGTTGGGGGTGTTGCAGGGCACGCGGACCCAGGTGAGTCCCCCGCTGTGAGAGAGGTTGCATCTGGGAAGGGAGAGGGGTCATCAAAAAACAAAGGAAAACGGCGTAGGAAACATAAGCGGGGAGGAAAACAGCGACATGGGTCGGATTCTTCCTCGTCCTCTTCCAGCTGGTCATCGTCCTCCTCTTCAATTGCAGGCGACGCAGGGCCGTTGGTAGTTGGCGGTGGTGAGGTGATGGATCAGCGGGTGGGGGGAGCCCCTTCTTTGGCGGCGTATACGGAATTGTGGGAGGGGGTCCCCAAAAAATTACGTCGGAAGATTCAGAAGCGTCGGTATATTAACATTTTCCGATTGTTGGAGGGGAGGAGACATTCGGGAGATAGTAAGAGGAAGAGGAAGGAGGATGAAAAGGCGGGTAGATTGAAGAAGGTCTCCTGAAATGTAGTGAATTGGACGCAATCTTTTTTGCGTTTAGCGAGCGTGTGCGGACACTATCATCCTGAGCAATACGGTATGCTGCTGGCATACGCGGATGCTATTTTAGAGGCGGCACAAACGGATGAGGGCTGGTCGTGGTTGAACTACGATGAGCGGTTTAGAGATAAGATGGAGGAGAATCGATTTCTGTCCTGGGGATCCCAGGACATTAACTTATGGCTAACCCAGATGTCGGTGAAGGTGGGGGCGGGGGGACCAGGGGGCGGGAGAGTAGGGGGCGCTGCTCAAGGGGGTGGGGGTTGTTCCTTTCGTAATACTGGAGCCGGGTTGCAACAGAAGGGGGTGGCAGGGGGCTTGGGGGACGTGTGCTGGAGATTTAATAAAGCCTCATGTCCCTTTCCCGACTGCAAGTTTCGTCACGCATGCTCAAGTTGCGGGGGGGGGGACATTCCGCTGCGAAGTGCGGCAAGAAGGTCCCCACTCCCCCAGGAGGGCCGGTGCCGAAGTAGGGGGTTACGCAGTTTGGCTCCTACCCCAATTAGGGTACCGGAGTTGCGGACTAGGTTGGCTGGTTATCCGAAGAGGGGGGACAGGGTAATTTTAGACAAAGGGTTTTGGGAGGATTTTGTCATTCCTGTGGTGGGGGAGGTGAGTGGCAGGTTGTCATACAATGCACCTTCAGTTCGACGGTTAGCGACAATTGTGGGGGAAAAGTTGTTATTGGAGTTGGAGCTTGGGCGTGTAGCAGGCCCCTTCCCCGAGAAGCCGTTCCCGAATTTAGTGGTTTCTCCTTTGGGGATTATTCCAAAAAAAGAAGTGGGAAAGTTTAGACTATTTCATAACCTGTCCTTCCCTGTAGGAGAGTCGGTTAATGATCAAATTCCGCAGGATAAGTGTGCGGTGTGTTATGCGTCCTTTGATCGAAGAGTGGACTTGGTGAGGCGTGCGGGGAGTGGGGCGTGGATGGCGAAGTTTGACATTGAGTCGGCATTTAGACTACTGCCGGTGCATCCGGATAGTTTCCCATTGTTGGGTCTTCGGTTTAAGGACCAATTTTATTTTGATAAGTGCATGCCGATGGGTTGTTCGGTGTCCTGTGCATACTTTGAAAAGTTTAGCACCTTTTTGCATTGGGCATTAGTGAAGGAGGTCGGTTGTGCTAATGTAGTTCACTATTTGGATGATTTCTTGTTCGTGGGGAGCGATCAATCCGGGGATTGCCAATCACTGGTCAATGGTTTTATGGCCTTGTCAGCTGAGTTGGGTGTGCCACTGGCAGAAGGGAAAACGGAGGGTCCCACGAGGCGGTTGATGTTCTTAGGGGTAGAGTTGGATTCCACAGAAATGATGGTTCGGCTTTCGCGGGACAAGGTGGTCCAGTTATGGGTGTTGGTAGCCAATGCAAGGGCGTCTAGTAAGTTGACCTTGAGGGAGTTGCAGGCATTGCTGGGTGCATTAAATTTTGCATGCAGGGTCATCCCGATGGGTAGGGTGTTTTTACGACGTTTGGCAAGGGCTACCTCAGGGGTACTGCAACCGCATCATTGAATCCGGGTGTCAGGAGTGATGAGGGCTGACTTAAGGATCTGGGATATATTCTTGAAAGATTTTAATGGGACTTCGGTCATGATCGGGGAGGAGATTTCCTCTGACGATTTCCAGTTGTTCACGGATGCGGCAGGGGGAATAGGGCTGGGCATTTATTTTGCTGGGGCCTGGTGTGCCGAGAGATGGCCACAGGAGTGGCGGGATGCGAATTTAATGAAGAATGTGGCATTTTTGGAGCTATTTCCGATGTTGGTTGCCTTGGAATTGTGGCCTGGCCGCTTACGTAATAGGCAGATATTGTAGTGGTGCGATAATGCCATGGTAGTTAGCGTCATTAACCATTTTACCCCAGGTACGGGCAGGTGGCGGAACTCATGCGGGAGGTGGTATTGTCATGCTTACATTTGAATGTCGTGATCAGAGCAAGACATATTCCAGGATGCTGCAATGAGTTGGCTGACGCTCTTTCTCGTTTACAGTGGGAGCGTTTTCGCAAGTTGGGGCCAGGAGCGGCGGCAGCCAGGTGCCAGGTCCCAGAACGATTGTGGCAGGTTGGCCTGGCGGGATGGTGAGTTTGCTGTGGAACTCAGTAGCGCACACAACGTGGGTGGCTTATAATCGTGGCTGTGGCAATATTGAAGAGTTCTGCAAGGCGAACAGATGGAGGCTGGAAGCTGTTTCTGATGGGATGCTGGCTCAGTATGTGGTAGCTGCAAAATCGAGCGGTATATCCAAGACAGCAGTGAGGTCTCATCTGGCTGGGTTTATGTTTTTCGCGAAGGTGGTGGGTTTGGCTCCTGAAGGGACTGGTTTCTTAACCAGGAGATTGATGCACGGTTGGGAGAGAATGGAGCCGAAACAAGGGGACCATAGACGGCCTATCACGCACGACTTACTGGTGCGGATGTGCGCTGCTCTACCTGACGTGGCATCATCCAGTTACGAAGGGGTACTGTTTAAGGCTTTATTCTGTTTAGCAATTTTTGGGGCTTTTCGGGTTGGGGAGTTGGTGGCGTCTTCGGGAGGGTCTGAAGGGGTGGGAGGTTTGTTGTTTCGCCATGTTCAGTTCGATAAGGGGAGCTTGCGCATCTTGTTGGCTCAGTCTAAGACTGATCAGCTAGGGCGTGGTCTGTGGGTGGTACTGCGGGAGATGCTCTCTGGGTCGACCTGTCTGGTAGCAGCACTACGGAAATATCTACAACGCCGCCCTGCGGTGGGTGGTTTGCTGTTTGTCCATACAGACGCTAAAAAAGTGACTAGGTTTCGGGTCACAGCGGTATTATGCATGGCGCTGCGGCAGGTCGGGGAAGAGCCACTTTCTTTTGCATTGCATTCCTTCCGCATAGGTGCTGCAACTAGTGCGGCTGCGGCGGGTTTGTCAGGTCAGGATGTGCAGCGCATATGGAGATGGCAGTCCAAGGCCTTTCGGGGTTATGTCCGTTTCTAATGGGGGGGGGGGGTTTCTGGGAGGGCGGGTGACTAATAATGTGTTTCTTTTGCAGACCAAGAGCGGAATTCACATAGCGGCTGGCTGATTGGCCACTCTTTCGTTTTTTGGGCGGGTCGGCGTGCAGCTGTGCGTCCTTTGGGGTCGAATTTGGGCCTGGATACAGCAGTGGTGACCGTTTCATGGCTGGGTGAGCGAGGTCTGCGGTGGACGCAGTTGCTCCCTTTGCTTCGGCACCATGCAAGACTTCGGGGTCCACCGCGCTTGATCTTACTGCATTTGGGTGGCAACAACTTATCAGCATGGATTTGCAAGCAGTTAATCAGAGCTGTGCAAAAGGACCTGGGGTGTGTTTTGCACTTATTCCCGGAACTAATATTATTGTGGTCAGACATTATCCCACGGCCGAGTTGTTGGGACCAGTGGCGTTGGTCACGGGGCCTCACGAAGATAAACCGACAAATCGGCCGCTGGGTTTGCGAGCATGGGGGATACCAAATCATGCATTCCTGGGTGGAGGTGAACTGTGCAGGTTTGTATGGAAGGGATGGGGTACATTTATCCCCGGTGGGGTTGAATTTATTATTGAATGACTGGCAGGAGGCTATAGAGTGGGTTGTTTTGCAGGATGCTCGCTGGTCGAAGCTTTGTTCTGGGGGGGGGCAGCGCAGTGACATGCAGGACGTCAGCGCCGGTGGCGGGATCCCGGAGGTTTCTGGGGTCCGGACGCTTAGGATAAGCTTGGGACAGGGGTTGGTACCCCTGACCCAGACAACCCACTGGCTGGGCTTTTGCTAATGACATGGCAAAGCCGGGAGCTAAGGGGGGGAAAGTTGAGAAAAGCGGAAGCGCTATCACCTTGCTAGTGATATGGCTGGTGATGGGATTAGTCCGCTGGGTTTTGTTATGTGATGTTATATTCATGCATTAAAGTTAATAAAGCTGCGACCAGTTGGTTTACCAAAACACCTGTTTGTCGCTGTGTTTTGTACCTTTTCGGGAATTGGGGTTGTGGAGGGGGTAAGGGACCCGAAGGAGGGGGGAAAAAGGAAGAACTAAGTTAGGGAAATTGAGGAGCTGAGAGTCCGCGCTCCTTCGGTTAATAAAGGCCGCGTGGCGGAGTCCAGGCCAGCTGCTGGTAACCGGGCGGCGCGGCGCGCCACAAAATGGGCAGGGGGGGGTTGCCGGGGGGACAAGTCGGCATCCTTTAAACTCATTGGCTCCCGTCTTACGTGAACACGGGGGAGCCAATGAGTGAAAGGAAGAAGAGAGAGGGCAGTTGGGTCCGGGGCCCTGGGCGAGCAGTGCGGAGCCAGGATCGTTGTCCCACCCTCCCGCCCTATATATGGTTTAGTGGTTATGATGGGTGAATTGAGAGGGGTGTTGCAGTTGGAGGGGGATTTGAGCAAGCAGGATCCTAGAGGTTTCCGGGGTCCGGACGCTTAGGATAAGCTTGGGATGGGGGTTGGTACCCCCGACCTGGACAACCCCCTGGCTGGGCTTTTGCTAATGACATGGCGAAGCCGGGGGCTAAGGGGGGGAAAGTTGAGAGAAGCGGAGGCACTATCACCTTGCTAGTGATATGGCTGGTGATGGGATTAGTCCGCTGGGTTTTGTTATGTGATGTTATATTCATGCATTAAAGTTAATAAAGCTGCGACCAGTTGGTTTACCAAAACACCTGTTTGTCGCTGTGTTTTGTACCTCTTCGGGAATTGGGGTTGGGGATGGGGTAAAGGACCCGAAGGAGGGGGGAAAAGGGAAGAACTAAGTTTGGGAAAATTGAGGAGCTGAGAGTCCGCGCTCCTTCGGTTACTCCCATCCTTGTTCTGGAGATTTGTTGCTATCATCCATAAGTCAAAAATAATTGCAGCACAGGGAAACACGAGCAATGGACAGAATGAATTCCGTAACTACAAAATTAAGTCTCATACTATCGTACAAAACTGTTTTTATCACTTTCAAAGCCTCTGATTGCGGGGTTGATGTATACAGAGATATAACATCCATAGTGACAAAAATAACACCAGAAACATCTCTTTCATACCCTGACAAAATTTGTAAAAAATGTGTTGTATCTCTCATAAAAAAATGTATCTGTGGTACAATAGGCTTCAAACATATATGAACAAGAATAGAGGCTGTCTCCAATATTGATTCATTTGCCGAAACTATCAGCCTACCAAGGGACAGAAATAGGATCTTGTAAATCTTGAATAATAGATAAAACACAGGTTTAAAATGAATTTCTTGATGATGTAAAGCACAGTTACTTACCTGTAACAGGTGATCTCTGGGAACAGCAGGAATTAGTCCTCACATATGGGTACGTCGGTACCGACGGAGCCTGAGCGGGAAAGCTCCCCAGCTTCCCAGAAGGAAGCTTTTGGGGCCTCCCAATGCACATGCGCGCTGCCTTCCCACCTTCCTGACCAGCTCTCCTTAGTTCGAGTTTATAGCTGAGACAATAGAGAGAGGAAAGGAAGATAGATAGAAGATACAACTCCTAGGGGAGGTGGGTGGGTTGTGAGGACTAATTCCTGCTGTTCCCAGAGATCACCTGTTACAGGTAAGTAACTGTGCTATCTCCAGGAACAAGCAGGAATAAGTCCTCACATATGGGGACTCCCTAGCTAAGATGCCTGGGAGATCCCCTTCCAAGGGTTCGCCATCTTCGTATGGATCTCAGGCATCCATCCTGGGAAGGTGGGCAGGAGTTGTTCAAGTATGGAACAGGTGTTTGAGGACAGCCTGACCAAACAAGGCATCCCGGCGGGAGTCCTTGTCCAAACAGTAATGGGCTGTGAAGATATGAACCGAGGCCCAGGTGGCGGCTCGACAGATCTGATCTATGGATACAGAGTGAAGATGAGCCATAGAAGTGGCCATAGCTCTCACATTGTGAGCTGTGACATGGCCTTCCAGAGAAATGTTTTTACTCTGGTAAGCAAAGGAAATACACTTAGCAATCCAATTGGAAAGTGTACGTTTGGAGACTGGAAGTCCCAAATGAGAAGGATCAAAAGCCACAAAAAGTTGGGAAGACTTTCGATGTGGCTGAGTCCTGTTGAGGTAAAAGGCGAGAGCTCTTTTACAATCTAGAGTATGAAGGTTCCTCTCTGCACTGGATGCATGAGGAGCCGGAAAAAAGACAGGTAGATATACCTCTTGATTAAGATGAAAAGGCGAGACCACTTTGGGCATAAAGTGGGGATTCGTCCTGAGGACCACCTTATCATGATGAAACCTAGTATAAGGTGGATGAGCCACTAAGGCCTGTAGTTCACTGATGCGGCGAGCCGAAGTGACTGCAATAAGGAAAAGGACCTTCCAGGAAAGAAATTTCAAGGAGGTAGAAACCAACGGTTCAAAAGGTGGCTTCATAAGCTGACCTAGAACTAGGTTCAAATCCCATGCTACCGGAGGAGGTCGGATGGGAGGCTTAGTTAGAGTCAGGCCTCTCAAGAACCTTGCAATAAGAGGATGAGAGGAGACAGGTTGTCCATTTATAGGTTTTAAGGATGCTGCAATAGCACTTAAATGGACTCTGACTGAATTCGTCTTAAGGCCTGCATTAGAAAGATGCAGGAGATAGTCTAGTAGAGAATTCAAGGGAAGTGCCAGAGGGTCAAGACCCTGTTGAGCACACCAAATGGAAAAGCGTTTCCATTTGAAAGCATAGGAACGCCTCGTGGAGGGTTTCCTAGAGGCATGAAGGATATCTTTCACTGGTTGAGAAAGATTGAAGTCATGAAAGCTTAGGCCTTCAGTAACCAAGCTCTGAGGTGTAGGGACTTGGGGTTTGGGTGCCACAAAGTCCCCTCCTCCTGAGACAGAAGGTCTGGCGCAGCTCCCAGGTCCAGGGAGGGTCCCTGGGAAGATGCAGAAGTAGAGGGAACCACACTTGGCGTGGCCAGCGTGGAGCTATGAGGATCATCGATCCGTGATCCCTCTGGAGTTTGAACGGAGTCTTGGGAATCAAAGGAATCGGTGGAAAGGCATATAGGAAGTCCTGATCCCAATGTAGGAGAAAGGCGTCGTTGGCCTGAGCTCTCTGACATGGAGTCCTGGAACAGAACCGGGGAAGTTTGGCATTGCACGGACTTGCAAAGAGGTCTATGTCCGGGGTTCCCCATTCCTGAAAGATTCTGCGTATCTGGTCCATATGCAAGGACCATTCGTGTGGAAGCAGAACTCGACTGAGTCTGTCTGCCCAAGAGTTTTGAACCCCTGGAAGATACACTGCCAGAAGATGAATTTGATGCTCTCTGGCAAAGGTCCATAATCTGAGAGCTTCGTTGCAAAGCGACAGAGAGCCTGTCCCTCCTTGTTTGTTTACGTAGAACATGGCCACCTGATTGTCTGTTTGAACTAGGACGGTCAGGTTGACAAGGAGGGTATGGAAGACTTTGAGGGCAAAGAAGATTGCTCGCAGTTCCAGGAGGTTGATGTGAAGGGTGGTCTCCTGTGGAGACCAAGTACCCTGAGTGGAGAGGTGTTGTAGATGGGCTCCCCACCCTGTTTGGGAGGCATCTGTTGTGAGGGTTTGCTTGGGGCAACAAAGGTTGGAAGGGGGCCCCCAACAACAGATTCTTGGTGGACATCCACCATTGGAGGGACCAAAACAGACGCTTTGAGGTGAGTATTTGGTCGGAGAGCGCTCCTGATGCCTGAGTCCACTGGGTGGCCAAGGTCCATTGAGCTGCTCTCATATGAAGACGAGCGTAGGGCACCACGTGTACTGTGGAGGCCATGTGGCCCAGAAGTCGCAGCATTTCTCTGGCTGTCAAGTGACTGCTGGACTGAGCTTGGGAGGCCAAGCACACCAGACGTTGGCCCCGGACTTGAGGTAGGTAGGCCCTTGCAGTGGTGGTGTCCAACTGGGCCCCTATGAATTCCAGAGACTGAGTAGGGATAAGTTGAGACTTGGGAAGGTTTATCACCAGTCCCAGATACTGCAGAATGTGCCTTGTGCGGTCCAGGGAAATCTGGGCCTCTGACTGAGATGGAGCTCGGATGAGCCAGTCGTCCAGATATGGGAATACAAAAATTCCCAGACCTCTTAGAAATGCAGCAACAACTGCCATGCATTTGGTGAACACTCTTGGAGCAGAGGCTAGACCGAAGGGAAGTACTCTGTACTGGAAATGTTTTCCCTGAAACAGAAATCTTAGATATTTTCTGTGGGATGGGTGGATGAGTATATGTGTGTATGCATCCTTGAGATCTAGAGAACAAAGCCAATCCTGACTCTGAAGGTATGGAAGGAGAATGCCTAGAGAAAGCATTTTGAATTTCTCCTTGTACAGAAATCTGTTCAATTCTCTCAGATCTAGGATAGGTCTGAATCCCCCTGTCTTCTTTGGTATGAGAAAATAAGGGGAGTAGAATCCTGTCCCTTGTTGAAGAAGAGGAACCTCTTCTATTGCCCCTTGGGCAAGGAGAGAAGAGATTTCCTGACCCAACAGGCCCAGGAGAGATGGGGGAGAATTGAAGTGCCTCACCATGGTATATGGAGGAAGGTTGGAAAAATGAAGTTTGTAGCCCTCTCTGATGATAGAGAGAGTCCATTGCTCTGATGTAATTTGCCCCCATCTGGGAGCAAAGTGAGCTAACCTTCCGGGAATGGTGAGGGGCTCTGGTTGTTCTAGAGCCAGAAAGGTTAAGTTCTCTAGGGGCAAGTCAAAACCCCTGAGGGGGTTGAGCCTGCTGAGGAGTGGCAGACACTGCAGGCTTTGACCTTGCCTGTTTAGGCTGCTGACGTTTAGCAGCAAAGCGAGGCTGAGAAGATTGTTGGCCAGTATTTGTGGAAAATCTGGCCTTCTTGTAGTAAGGCCTCTTGAAAGACTTTTTCTTGGCAGGAGAAGAGGTAGACTTAGAAAGTCTATCTAATGTAGCATTTTCTGCGTCCATTTGAGTGGCTTTAATTTGCCAGTCTTTACCAAATAAGTTCTCACCTGTACAGGGCAGATTCCGTAAGCCATCCAGGACCCAGGGTTCTAGGTCAGAGGCCTGGAGCCAAGCAAGTCGTCGGGCTGCAATGGCAATGCCCGAAGCTCTACCGGCACCTTCAAAGGAATCAAAGGCTGCTCTGTTGGAGAACTTAGAAAAATCTAGAAGCTGTTTCACCAGAGAAATGAACTCCTCCTTTCTATCCTCAGGGATAAATGAGGTAAAATGCCGTACCTTTAGGGCAAGTTCCCTTAGAAACATGCCCATATACAGACTGTATGAATTAATCCTGGCTATAAGCATACTAGCCTGGAAGATTTTCCTACCAAAAGAGTCTAGGGTCTTACATTCTCGCCCTGGAGGGGTAGAAGAGTGCCTTTTGGTACTCTTAATCTTTTTCAGCGCAGACTTCACCACAATGGAATGGTGAGGCAGCTGAGTTTTTTGAAAACCAGGAGAAGGAGGGACCCGGTACATGGTGTCCAACCTACGAGAATGAGGAGACAACGTTAGAGGAGCCTCCCATAAGTCCATCAAGTGTTCTTGAAGGATTTCATGGATAGGCAGGGTGACTGCCTCTTTAGGAACCTTAGGGTATCCTAAAATATCCAATTTCTTTGATCTAGGTTCTTTTCAGAGGATGTAGTAATAGAAAGTCCTTTAGCTACTTCTATAATGAAGTCTTGAAAGGACAAATCCTCTGGTGGAGACATTCTCCTCTTTGGGGAAGAAGGCTCTTCAGGAAGAACCAGAGACAGCTCATCAGAGTCATCAGAGGAGTCAAAATCCTCAGAAGAATCAGAGAATCCTCTATGTGCTTCCAACGCACGATACGCATACCGATCGGTATCGACATCGGGCGTACCGGGTATGGGATCGGTATCGGGTGAAAACCTGGATCCGGCATGCGGAACCGATCTGCGTTTGGAAGATGATGGTCTCGGTTCCGGTATGGAAGACAGTACCGGAACCGGACCCGGAACCGCTAGATGAGGTACTGAGGGCGTCGCAGCTTTAATGAAAGCCAGAACGGCCTGCTGCATGGTCTGGACAGTATTGCCCATAGACGCCACTGCTGCCTGGATGTCGGTACCGGCATGGGCCGGTACCCCAGAGCAGTCTAACAGGTGATCAGTCGAGGCCGTGCCATCAATGTCAACCTGTAACCCCATAGATGGTGCTTTGGAAGCCAGAGCTTCCCGCCGGGGTTGTTTGGCTGGGGCAGGATCCTCAGATTCAAAAGTGAGAGCCTCTCGATACTTTGAAGGAGATTTGCTCTTTGAGGACCTGCCCGAAGAAGGTTTGGTTACCTGAGATCCATCCGGAGAGGAAGACCTGGATGACTGTGATGCTGGATTATCTGAAGCAAACAGCACATGGAGTTTGTTGGCCCGGTTCTGCAAACCACGTTTAGACATCTGGGAGCAGGATGGGCAGTCCGGAATGGAGTGGTCAGGTCCCAAACATTTAAGACACCAGTCATGGGTGTCTGTGACAGAAATAACAGCACTACACTTGGTACACTTCTTGAAACCAGGGGCTGGTTTCTCCATGAGGAGAATTTGTGTAGGCCTGAGGCCTAACCGAAGTCACCAAGTTGCTAAATAAAAGGGTTTTTTTTTTTTGGTTTTTTTTAAAGAAAAGAAAAGAGAGACCGGAGGTACCGGTTTCGGTATGGGGAAGGCAGGTACGCGGTCTAAAGAAACAAACTAAAATAAGAATTTCTTCAGCGGTGACAGGAACACGACCTGCTGGCTCCGCGGAAAAAGAGAAACTGAGGAGAGCTGGTCAGGAAGGCGGGAAGGCAGCGCGCATGTGCATTGGGAGGCCCCAAAAGCTTCCTTCTGGGAAGCTGGGGAGCTTTCCCGCTCAGGCTCCGTCGGTACCGACGTACCCATATGTAAGGACTTATTCCTGCTTGTTCCTGGAGATATAACCCAATTCCTTAGCTGATACAGTTAAATCTTTAATCATCTCCTGGATCTTGTATCAGATCTCAATTTTTTATAAACATGCTCATCCAATAACAGCTTTGGACAATAGGATGAGATTTCACTTTGTACCCATGGAATTCATTCTATTCATTGCCCATGTCTCCCTGTTCTGACGTGCATATTTTCAGAATACTGACCATGCCATATATTCACGTATATGACTAAAATACCTAGATTTTCATGCTTAAGCCTATACATAAATCTAAGCATGACATAAAATTACCCTCCAATTTGCTTGCTTTCCCAAAAAAGATAAACTTCCTTGACCAGGGACTGAATGTTAATGAAAGTTTAACATATGAACCACTAGATCACTAGGGATAGTTTATGGTTAATGAGTACAAGAATGAACAGCTGCTATATAATAAATATAAAAATCAATTTGCAGTTGCTTTCTCTATCAAAGATTCCCTTTTTATAACAAATTAGCTGCAAAGCAACAAATCTGCTATAAAAAAGATTTGTTATAATGGAATTTGACTACTTCATATTATGTAATAAATACTTTGGGAGGTTGCACTTCAGCTTGTTATGTTTATAGTTTATCAGAAAGAAAAGAGGGACCATGGTATTAGATTTTTTTGTGAATATTTATGTGTGTGTGTGTTTGTGTGTGTGTGTATATATATATATAGAGAGAGAGAGATTGATATATAGATATATACAAATGTAGATAAATAGATATAGATATACACACAAACACAAATAAATATATTAAAAGGGAGGCTAATTTTTTCTACTGAAACACTAAAAGGAGATGGGAAAGCTTTACCCATCGTGATTTAATAGACTTGTTTCAACTAAGAAGTCAGTTTGATGCAGATAGAGTTGCATGATTTTCATTTAAATGTCTTCATATTGAGGATGACGTGCACAATCAATCTTCCTGGTGACAAGGTAGGAGGTCAGAAATTATTGATGCTTACTAGCCACAGGATCATAAACAAGGAAATTGAAAATGATACTTAATTGACATAGCCCTGGCTGATGAAGTGTGAAAACTCTGCTTCTCTTTCGCACTTGAAAAAGTAGTAGGTGAGATTTGAAAAAGGGAAAAATATACTCTCCTTTAAAAATCATTTTCATCTGAACATGAATATGGAGCATTAGAGAATGTTTCTATTTCAATTTTGCTTTACTATTTCCCAAGAGGGCTAACTAACTCCTTTTTTATTTTTTTAAAGTGCAGTTAAGTTAATGCTCACTCAGCAGCCCCTGGGTTTTTGTGGCGAAGTGTGACTAGAAGTAGATTGCCATGCTGCTTTTTTTTTCAAGGAAATGGAAGTAAAGTGACTTACTGAAGGTCACTAGATGTGCCAGTGGGAATTGAACTCTGACTTTGTAGGTGCAAGGCTGTTGCTTTAACCTCTAGGCTATTTCTGCATACCAACTGACTTTTTATAGGGGGCAATTTTATAATTTATTTATTTAGGATGATTTACTCTACAGTATCGCCATTTGAATTGAATATCATAGCAATTTAAAAAACTGATAAAGCCTGGATGCTGCTGTAATAAAAACAGAGTAGTAAAAACTGAATTAAATACAATACAAAGTTTAACAAAAATTTGATCAAGAACACTAATAATTGAAATACCGATAAACAATGAAACAGAAGGAATGGATGAATAAAAAAGAACAGTATAATCCGAGACAAGAATTAAAATGGAATAACAATAAGGCCCCGATTCTATTCACGACATAGATCTCCTTTGTACATCCGGGCTGACCCGGATATACAAAGGAGATTACGATTCTGATCCCACGGGGCATGTCCAGCCCCACGGGATCAGAATCATGAACAGCACTGTACATGCAGGCCGGGACTATGATTCAGTCCCGACCTGCACATAAAGTGCTAGCCCGGCTAACTCAGCCATGACTTTTAAATGGAGCCGCTGCGTCATGGCTCCATTTAAAAGCTGCGATGTCGGCCACTGCCCCAAAAAGTTAATTTCCCACAGCCTGACCCCTGATCCAGCCTTCTAAAGCCAAGGTTGGGCTGTGGGGGATTAACTTTGTCCCCCCCCCAGCCCCTTTCATGCCCCTAACTGAAAAAAAAAAAATCATCCAGGGAGGTTATTCCACACCGGGGGTGGAATAACCTTCCTGGCCAATTTGTCGGACCTGGATGTACTGGGCTGACATTAGAATCAGCCCTGCATGTCCAGGGCTGGAGACTGTCCATTCTCCACCCCCGGGCTGCCTCTTCCCCACTTCCGACTAACTTCCCCACAGGGAAATTATTTGGGGGTCTGTTGGAAGATCCATCCATACTATTCGTGGTTCGGAATAACTCCCGAAGTGGAGAAGAGGAAAAGAAAAAGCAGACAGTAAACATGTATTTTTTTTTAATTAAAGCATTTTCCTCTTTCACAAATGAAATATATAAGGCAAACATAAAGAATAGAACAATAAGAAAAAAATACCATAAACAAGACATCAAGTCCACAAAATGGGAAGGATTCCTATTTAAAACAAATTAAGAAATACCCAGATATCCGGAAACAAAAATTGCAGGCCCCAAATTTCTCATATCCTATCCAACAGAAAATCAGCCACTCTTATTTTTTAAGAAATCTTCAAGCTGAGATGGATTAAAAAAAGTATAAGAACTATCTTGACATGAAATTAAAAATTTGCAGGGAAACTTCAAGAAAAAAAATCATCACCCAGCGCTGAAACCCAAGACTTTAACACCAAAAAGACTTTCTGCCGCATTTGAGTAGAGTGAGACATATCTGAAAAGATATCAATCTTTGGACCACAAATTAGCTCATTCTTTTTCTGGAAATATAATTTCAACACATGATTCTTACACATCTCAAAAATACAAGAAATTAATAAAGTGGTCCATGTAACAATTTCATCTTTAGATAATTCTAGAAAGGCAGATAAGTCTAGGCTATCCACTGACACAAGATGATCTGCCCCCTCTGAGCCTGGAAGGGGAGCTTTAGCATCCCTTTGGCAAATAATAAATATTATTCACCTGGAATGCCTCAGCTCCCTTAAAGGACAAAAGTATCCTTCAGATACTTCTAAAAAGGATCAAAGGGGACATATATCCAGTACAAGGGACATTTAAACAACAAAGATAGCCCTGTGGACATGCACCTGCAGGAACATGCCCACGGACATATCCTGTGGCTGGGTTTGGGTTCTTATAGGACCCCTGGTGATGTCACCATTACACCAAAATGCCCGAGGGTCTCCTGGACATTAGGCATGCCGGTAGGAACAAGCAAGTTAAAGAATCCTTCCCAACATCAGTTTATGTGAAAGCCTGAGAGAACAACTGACTCATTTTTTGAACTTGATGTATGAGCCTTCCAAATGAGTTCCGGGGTGAGAGAATTCCAGAGCTGAGCTGGTCCTAAGTAACTAAAGGCTGCCTTTTCAGAAAAGATTAATCTCAATCTTGTGCAAACAATAGTAAGGAGGAGGAGGAAGTGAGGTCATCAGCTTGGATGGCAGCCTGAAAAGTGTGCTCCGGAGACCGACCCAGTATTTGTTGTTCTTAGCCCTCCCGGGACAGCGAAAATTAGAGTGAAGTGGAGGAGAAAGTGGACAGAGACCAGTGGGACAGATGACGACTAGAAAGAAGGCGGCGGATTTAAAGGAGTTTGCATATACTGGTGGCAAACCGGATGGCGGTGGGAGAAAGATGGCAACGGAGAGCATGGGCCGAGAAGAGGTTGGAGTGAGGCGCGGAGGTGGCAAAGGAGAGCGGGAAAAAGCCGGTGGTGCCGAAACGGTGGTGAAAAATGTGACCAGAGCAGAGTTGCGAGCCTGGTTTGAGGAGTTGAAGACTGAGCTTGCAGCTGTGAAGACCAAGGTCGGGGAGATGTGGGGTGAGTTGCGAGAGGAGGTGGGAGACCTCGCCTGTCGATCGGAGGAACAGGGGCAGCAGTTGGAGCAGCTTCACATGAAGCAAACAGCGATGGTGCACGAGGTGCACAAGCTACAAAGCTGGAAAGAACAGATGGCTTTAAAGATCGAGGACCTAGAAAATCGATCGAGAAGGCATAATCTCAGGATCCGGGGAATACCGGAAGAGCCGGAGTTTGAAGATTGCGAGAGAGTAGCCCAGGCAGTATGCCGGGCTATTTTGTGTGAAGGTGCGCTAGACGGAGCAGTAGAGGAGATAAAATTGGACAGGGCGCACAGAGCGCTCGGACCTAAGCGGGCAAATCGGCCGCGGGACCTGGTTGTTTGTGTGACAGACTATAAACTTAAAGAGCGCATCGTGGAGCGCGCACGGAAGCAGAGGGAGCTGGTTTGGCAAGGATACCGGATTCAACTTTATGCAGACTTGGCGATGGGGACGCTGCAGAGGCGGCGGGAAATGATGCCTATCACTACTGTCCTCAGGAATGAGAATGTTCGATATAGATGGCTGTATCCATTTGGACTTTTGTTTACGGTGGGTACTAGAAATTGGAGAGTAAAAAATCAGACGGGGGTGAGGGATAGGGCTTACAGGCCAGGCATAAATTGGTAGCTGGACAGGAGGGTGATATGGAATGGAGGGGAGGGGGAAGAAGGAGGGGGAGGGATGGGGGGGAGGGGATGTGGCTATCGGGTTGCTCCAAGTTGATGGACACTACTCCAGGGGAGACCTCCAGGGGGAGGAATGGGGGGCAGGGAAAGGTGGGAGGGGTGTGGGGGGATGGAGGAGGGGTGGGGAGGGGGGAGGGGAGGGTGATAGGGGAGGGGAGTGGGGGGGGGTAGAAGGGGAGGGGGCAGGAGGGGATGGACGGAAGGGGGAAGGGAGGGGCGGGGGTTGTTAGGAATATAGGTGACAGATGGAATCAGAGGAAGAGTGAATGTGGAAGGGAAGGTGGGCGGATGGGGATACAAACAATGACGGTGGCCACGATTAATGTGAAAGGATTAGGTACGTGGCGGAAAAGGAAATTGGTAGAAAAAGAAGGGGAACGTCTTAAGGCAGATTTTCTGTGTATTCAGGAAACACATTTGAAAGTTGGGCAGGAAAAAATGCTGCAGACTAGGAAGTACCCCAAGGTCCTGTTGGGTGGGAAGAGAGCGGAACCTCGGAGAGGGGGGGTGGGGATATTGGTGGGGCGGGAGTGGGTGGATAAGGTGATGGGAGAATATAGGGCTAAAAATGGTAGGTGTGTGGGAGTGAAGGTACAGGTTTGGGAAGGAGCGGGTGTGGATTATGAGCCTGTATGGGCCCAATGGGAAACAGGGGGAATTTTTTGAGAGAATGAGGGAGGAATTTTAGGGAGTAGGGGGGGTTCGGATAATTGTGGGGGGGGATTTCAATTTAACAATCAATCCAAGCTTGGACATGGGGGAGGTAAGGGAGGGGGGAAACGAGGAGATAGGGAAAAAATGTTGCTATGGAAGGAAGATTTGGGGTTGGTAGACGTGTGGAGGTGTAAGAACCCGGGGCAAAAACAGTATACCTTTTATTCAATACCCCATGATACCTATAGTCGCATAGATATGCTATGGGCTGGGGGGGTGGAACAGGGGACGATTACATGGACAGACCACGCGCCTGTGAGTGCAAGGTTCAATTTGGGGTATCTTGATGAAGGTATCAGATATTGGCGATTAAATGAGTTGTTGTTGGAGGAGCCCGCTATTATAGCTAAGATAGGGGCAGTGATGCGAGAGTATCAGGACATAAATGTCACGGGGAGGTGGCCCTTGGGGTGGTTTGGGATGGTCTTAAAGCTGTGGTGAGGGGTCATTTAATTCAGGAAGCAGCAAGGGCGAAGCGCAAGAGAGGAGAGGATGAGAGGACACTTTTGGAAGAGATTGGGAAACTGGAGCGGATCCATCAATGTGATCTAAGGCCAGAGGTGCTAGGGGAATTGAAAATCTTGCGGGAACGTCTGGGGCGGTTGCGGGCCAGCAATATAGCGCATGAGCTTAATAAAGTACGACAGGAGATGTTTGAGGGGGGAAACAGGGCGGGAAGGGTATTAGCACATCGGCTGCGTAGGAGAGAGGCTCAGCAGCTAATTGGGGGTATCCGGGATGGGATGGGAAAATTAGTCCACGGGAATAATGAAATCCGGGCCACGTTTATGAAGTACTATACCCAGTTATATAGTAGCGAGGTGCAAGGCGGGTTGGATAAGAGTGAGGAATATTTGAGGGACTGCCGGTTGCCAACGGTGACGAGGGCAGAAGCGGAATGGCTCGATAGACCTATAGAGGAAGGTGAACTCGAAGAGGCTATTAGGGCGCTTAAACCAGGGAAAGCACCGGGGCTGGATGATTTGACAGGAAAATTTTATAAGGTATTTCAGGAGAATTTGCGGCCACTTATGGTGGCGGTGTTTAACAGCGTGTTAGAAAGGAGTCAGATACCAGCATCTATGGCAGAGGCGAGGATAACGGTCTTACCCAAGCCAGGGAAAGACCCCATGGTCTGTGGGTCATATAGGCCCATCTCGTTGTTGAATGTTGATGCAAAGCTCCTGGCCAAGGTGTTGGCGAATAGATTGCAGCGGTTTCTGCCACAGTTGATCAATCCCGATAAAGTAGGGTTTATTATGGGTAGGCAAGGAGGAGATAATATTCGCAAAATTTGAAATCTAATGTGGGAGATGCAAAGAACAGGGCAGAGGGGCGTCTTTCTAACTGTTTATGCTGAAAAGGCTTTCGATAGAGTGGAGTGGCCGTTCATGATCAAGGTTTTGGAAAAATTTGGGTTGGGACCGGGGTTTGTGGGGTGGATTCAAGCGATGTATCAAGCACCGAAGGCGCGGATTCGCATTAATGGTGGGTATTCGGGTCCGCTTAAGTTGGAGCGAGGTACCAGACAGGGGTGCCCACTTTCTCCGCTTTTATTTGCGTTAGTGATAGAGCCATTGGCGGAAATGTTGAGGCAGACCCCAGATATAAAAGGAGTGTTAATGAACGGGAGGGAGACGAAGATTACGCTCTTTGCGGATGATGTCATTTTTACGATTCGAGAGCCTCTTCTTTCATTGCCGGTGTTGATGGGAGAGATTGCTTGATACAGTGCGGTAGCAGGGTATAAAATTAATGGGAGTAAATCCGAAATTCTGGGATTTAATCTGCCAGGGGAATGGGTAACCAGTTTAAGGGGGAGTTTTCCATTTAAATGGGTGGTAGGCACCTATAAATACTTAGGGATTCACATGGGGCACTCTACTGCGCATTTGTGGCAGACAAATTATCTGCCTTTGATGACAGCGGTGAGGAGGGACCTCCGACGGTGGGAGGGTTTGTATCTTTCCTGGCTGGGTTGCGGTTGTCAAGATGAACATCCTACCCAGATTTCTCTTTCTTTTTAGTTCACTTCCATGTAAGGTTCCCAATAGATATTTGAAACAGGCCCAGAGTCTACTGATGGGGTTTATTTGGGGGGGGAGGTCACATAGGGTGTCACGGCTCACGATGTATCAGACTAAACGGGAGGGGGGGTTTGGGGTTCCGTGGTTTGAGAAATACTATGTAGCTGCGCAATTAAGGGCCTTGAGAAGTTGGCAAGAGGGAGGTGAGGTTCCGGTATGGGTGTATTTGGAGCAGGAGGAACGGAAGGGTAAGACTTTAGAGGCGTGGGTTTGGGATCCGGAGGTGAGGAGGGAGGAGGAGGGGGTGGGGAATCCTTTTAGGGGACTCACAAAGGCTCTGTGGTTGAGCAAGAGAGGGCAATTGTTACATGGGAAGAGATATACGCGGAATACACACATTTTGGGGATTGGGGACTTTCAGAGGGGGCAGGGGGATGGGACATTTAGAGAATGGAAGAGTAAGGGTGTGGTGACATTGGGTCAATTGGTGACTACAAAGGGGCAGGTGAAAAGTTTCACACAACTGCAAAAGGAGTATGGGCTAAGGCAGGGGCATTATTTGGCATATATGCAGATTGTAACATATATGCAGAGTAAGGGGGTAGGGGAGGATCTCAGGAGGGCAGAGACGGGGTTTGAGCACTTAATGAAGCAGTATGGGACGCGCAGAGGGGTAATTGCTAAATTGTATGCTGAACTGATTGGGGGATGTAGTGGGGGAGAGGGAGGACAACATAGGGGGGAAGTGGAGTGGGAAAAGGCCTTGGGGGGTAGCTGGGATCGCGAAAGGTGGTACAATATATATAAGTGGTCTACTATGTTAGCCCCTGGAACACCGTATCTGGAAAATAGCTGGAAGATCAGGCATCAGGTCTATTGGACACCATGGAGGGTAAGAGCCTTTAAGGCACAGGAATCGGGGGAGTGTTGGAGGGAGTGTGGGGGCAAGGGGGATTTGAAACATATAATTTGGGATTGCCCGATCATTCAGATGATGTGGCAGGGGTGGGAGGTGACGATCCGGGAAATCGTAGGTCAGGGGGTGACATTGACCCCAGCAATGGTGATATTAAATGAGATGCCAAAGGGGGGGGGATGGGGAGCTTTACAAGATGGTGGGGTATTGCATAGGGGCAGCACGGGGGGCGATCATGGTACATTGGAAACAAGTGGCTGCACCTACTCTCTCCGAGATTCTGGGGCGTATGGAGAGGCTGTGGACGATGTGTGAAATAGCAGCATATAAGAACCAAGTAAAGGGCTTTAGAGAATTGTGGCGGAGGTATAGGATCTGGGTGGAGAGAGGGATGTGGGAGGGGGGAGAGGGGGAGTATAGACGATGAGGATTGAGAGGGGATGGGGGGTGGGGGGACTGTCAGGATGTTTCTTGTTATGATAGGGTATAGGGGTGTAACTTGCTGCATGTACTGTATTGAAGGTGTGCATCGGCAGTTGTTTTGTTGATGTTGTATTGGTGGTATATTGGTATCTACTGATGTGATATAGTTCTGGTTATGTTGAAATGTTTGATGTTTAAATAAAAATTAAAATTAAAAAAAAAACAATAGTAAGGAGATTTTCTTGTGATGATTGGAGAGAGCATGGAGGACAATAGGGCAATAAAGCATAGTTACTCACCTGTAACAGGTGATCTCTGGGAACAGCAGGAATTTAGTCTTCACATATGGGTATTGAGGTAGGCTATGGCCTAGCATGGCCTGCTACTATGAAAGGCCTGTAAGTTAGGCCTGGATCCTAACTCCCATTATAGCTAGAAAAGAACCAAAAATCTGTGAAAAATAAGAAAGCTGTTTTAAAATGCTTAATAAGAAGTTTTCATGAATTCTTAAGTCTTCTATTATTCTCTTGAGTGTGAAAGAACAGAAATGTAACAGTATATGCATTCCAGAAGCCGAAGTTAACCTTGCAGTAGAAAAGTAACGAGATTCAGAACTGTACCATTGTTCAAGCAATCCTAAAGGAGGGGGCCGGTTGCTAGACTCCGGAGGGATTTCTAATTGGACAAATGAAGGGAATGTATAACCAATGAAAAGTTTGCATGTATCGAGTTGGAACCAATAGAAAGTTCTCATGTATCAAACTGAAAAAGAGGTATAAATGGTTATGTCTCTGTATAAACGTTTGCTCAGTTCCTTTTGAAGCTTTGACTGACTGGGCCTGTGCACAATAAACTGGCTTGGACCCTGTCAATTGACTCCTGGATTTATTCATTGACTGCACTTTGCTACAACATATTCTTGGTGCGTTGGGCCGGGAAGTGCGAGTGGTAAATGGTATTCAAGTGAATAATCCACGTAATTCACCTTGAGGTTTGGTCCGGTTGGAACCATGTCTGTCTGACCGCAGGGGAACTTCTCAGGTGCCGCCGATCACTTTGTATCGGAGAGGGTTCCGCCTGTCTCGGCGGGCCATCGGATCCAGCTGGCCAACACCTCTGAACCGGGGGAGTCCAGGTTCCAACTCAGAAGCTGGTGTGGTATCGGGGACCGGATCCGGTGAGTAGACATTTTTGAAGTATTTGATAGTCAGAGAGAACAGTCTGGGACAGCATCTTGTGTGCGCAAGACTGATTTGGTATAGTTGGTATAGACTAACTGGGAAAAATCTCGCATAAGTATGGGCGAGACGAGGGAGCCTGATCACCTCCCATAAGGGTGGTCCTAGTAAGCTCCGCGTAAGTGAAAGCGGAAGCTGAAGCCATCGACCCTTCTTGTTTGAAATAGTCAGTTAGTCAGAAAAGCCTGGGCACTTGAAAAATGATTTCTTGTTAAAATATGATTGCTTGTGTGAGTGAGAAAAGGAGGAAGCGTTTGGTGTTCGTCTGTTCATACTGTTTGTTGTTTGTCTCTGATTTTTCTTATCTGTTAAAACCGCGAGTTTCCCTTCTGGTATGATGTAAGATTATTCTGTTGGGTAATTTGTGACAGTTTACCGATTAAGAAATAGTAGTAAGAAAAGAAGAAAAGACGCAAACGCTTATGCTAGAGTCACTGTAAACTCAAGAAGCTGTTTCACTCATTTCAGTTTTCCTTTCGCACAGCATGAAGCTAGCTAGCGGAGAGAGACGGGGCGTGTTTGAAGAAAGGAATGTGCAGTGTCTTTTTAACCCTGTGAAGGCTTAATCTCAATACTTTGTAGCTGGGTTAATTTGTGCTTATTTCAGGAAAATTGTACCTGTTTTATTCAATATGTTTTAATAAGTGATGTTCCTTCTGCTATGGTCATGTATTATATATCATTTGATAAGAATGTTTAGTCAGGATTGTGGATCCCGATAGTTTTGGGCTTAGCCTGGAAAGGGTTAAGTTCTTATTAACCCCTTTCGAGTTCCTGTACTTGTACGGACCAAGTGAGAAGAATTTTTGTAGGGCTATAGGTATAATGCATTTGTGGGCTTAGCTTTGTTTTGTGTTATTTATGTTCAAACCTTCAGTAAGTACTGTAATGGTTTAAATAGGAAATGATAGAAAAATTCAGGAAACTGCTTTTGTTTTCCCTTTGTCCTACGAAGTAGAGGTTAAGAACCATTCCGAGCCAGTAGTACCAGATCGCGACTTGAAAGTGATTTAAATCCTGAGTGAATAAGGAGTTCATCATGTTTGAATTCTAGTTCCTGATATACTGCAGCAAGCACCTCATAGAAGACATACTTATTGTTAATAAAAATAAGATAGGAAGAAAAAAATGTATATGTATTCTAGATATCCACCCACTTTATGGAAAAAGTATTCGGAATGTCTTTTGAATATCTGCTTCCTAAAACTGTAGGATTTAAAGTAATTTCTTTTGCAGAGACATGCTGATTACGGCTGGCAGTTAGTTTTCATGCCAAGTAATTTTATTCCAGTCATACGTAACAGATATGTGGGCATCATGTTAAGAGCTATAGTTCTTTCTGTTGGTATTGTTGTTATAACCTGTTGCAAAATAATAGTTTTATATTTTAAGGACTTTATCTAAATTGTACTTATTTAGAATGAGCACACATCCATTTATGCTTAGTCCACAGGAAAATGCAGCCTGACTGGTGTGTGTTGGGGGGGGGGTCAGAGTCCACACAGATTTTGTTGAAATGTATGACTAGGAATTGTAGCGAGGGAGTTGCTGGAAACTACAGAAATGCTCTGTGAAAGGGAGTGCATGGCCCCGTATTTATTAGATTGTACAGAGAATGTTCCCTGATCAGTTCCCCTACATAGGATTCCCGGTTAAATGTTTGAGGAAAAAAAAAAACCTGCCCGTTTATTATCTTTATAGGCCAGTTCCCTCAGCTCTGCCACCACCCCGGGCAGAGCTTGGGGCAGGGGTGGGGGGGGGGGGATACCTCCCTGCAAATGTCACCAGCCACCTCCGCAGCAGGAGGACGTGCACCCCCTCTTGACCGAAAGCCCCGGCACAGTTTAAAGTACTCAGAGTAGGCCACAGTCCACCGATGACACTACAAGCAGGGATTCATTTGCTAGTTCAGCCCGATTGGTGTATGCCTTCAGATGTACAACTACCAGTAAAAGGGAGGATCAGGTAATCCCATTGCACTAGGTCCAGGGCCAGCTTTGCACTAGTCAGCTGACCAGCTTTGTTTCTGCCACTGATTTACTGAACTGAAAGCTGCATTATGCCTCCTATACTGAGAAACCATAGGATTTGATTGTCCTAATCGAAGGAGCAGAGGAAGTGAAAGGGGTCGTGAAAATGATTGGGCCCCCACTGGGTGTGAATCAGTGCGCCCATTGCAGAGAAGAAGGACATTAGAGAAGTGAATGCCCGTATCTTGACTCCACCCCCAGGAGGGGAGGAGGGAGTACTTGATTTTAGAAAAAATAAACCGAGCATAGTGTTCCAGCAAGAGAGGGAATCAGCCATAGAGTGAGTGGCAGCCGAAGAGGGCTACAGCATGGATGAAGACTAGGCCAGACGGACTCCAAGCTTCCCTGGGTCCCCAGGAGCCTATGGTCAGTTTAAAGATAGGGGACCAAGACATGGAATTCATGGTAGATACAGGAGCAGAACATTCAGTAGTAGCCAAGCCAGTAGCTCCACTGTCCTCACGATCTGTCACCATTATAGGAACCACTGGAAATAAAGCCACAAAGCCATTCTTGCAGAACCGCATGTGTGAACTAGGGGGACAGAAAATAATGCACCAGTTCTTGTATAATGCCCTATTCCACTTCTGGGCCGAGACATGCTTGTTAAGCTCCAGGCACAAATATCTTTTGCTGAAAGGGGAGAAATGCAAATGACTGTGAACCCAAAGCCTTCTGGATTGATGGTGCTGACTGTTCCCCGAGAAGAAGAGTAGCGATTCTATAGTGCATCTCCAATCAAGCCAGCTAGTTCCTGTATACCCACCAACTTTATAGCCCCACCTGAAGTATTGGGCAGAAGATAATCCACCTGGCCTAGTGAAGAATATAGCCCCTGTCATTGTCACCCTCAAGCCAGGAATGGAACCAATGCATGTGAAGCAGTATCCTCTCCCTCGACCAGCCATAGAAGGAATTCATTACCATTTAATGAAACTGCTGAAGTACGGACTTCTTAAGGAATGCCAGTCACCTTGGAACACCCCCCTTCTCCCAGTATAGAAGCCTGGGACAGGGGACTATCGCCCAGTACAAGATCTAAGGCGAGTAAATGATGCAGTTGAAACTATACACCCAGTAGTACCAAACCCTTATAATCTCTTGGGACTGATCCCCGCTGAGGCTACTCACTTCACCGTCCTGGACCTGAAAGATGCCTTTTTCTTTGTGCGCCTAGCACCCGCCAGTCAACTTTTATTCGCTTTTGAATGGCAAGACCCCACAACAGGAAGACGGGGTCAACTCACCTGGACCAGATTATCCCAAGGATTCAAGAATTCACCTACTCTCTTCAGTGCTGCCCTAAATCAAGATCTCTCAAGTTACCCAGTGGACCCAGGAAAGAGGGTTCTTCTTCAGTATGTAGATGACTTGCTGATAGCCACCACCTCAGAAAGTGAATGCCTACAAGCCACTAGTGAACTTTTGTACCTTCTCAAAGATGCCGGATACAAAGTCTCAAGAGCCAAAGCACAACTATGCCAAACTGAAGTCAAGTATCTAGGATTCCAGTTGTCCAGTGGGATCCGACATTTAGGACCAGAACGCAAAGAGGCTGTGTGTAATATCCCCACACCAACCACTAGGAGGCAAGTAAGAGCCTTCCTGGGGGCCACGGGATATTGTTGCATATGGATTCCCAACTTTGCCCTGATTGCAAAACCACTATACCAAGTCACCAGAGGAATGGAAAAATCCCCACTAGATTGGGGACCTGAACAAGATGTAGCATTCCAAACTTTGAAAAAGGCCCTGATGTCATCTCCAGCTTTAGGTCTTCCAGATGTTCAGAAGCCTTTCCATCTTTTTGTCCATGAGTCACAAGGAAATGCATTGGGAGTATTGACCCAATCTCTTGGTACCTGGCAACGGCCAGTAGCTTATCTGTCAAAACAATTGGATATAGTTGCAAAAGGGTGGCCCCCTTGCCTGAGAGCTGTCGCAGCAACAGCCCTTCTAGTGGGCGAAGCAGAAAAACTCACACTAGGACAAACTCTTCAAGTCACCGTGCCATACTCTGTCTTGACTCTCATGGAACACAAAGGAAACTTCTGGCTAACCAATGCACGAATGTTGAAGTATCAAAGCATGTTGTGTGAAAACCCTCGGATACAGTTGAAAGTTAGCCAAGCTTTGAACCCTGCTACATTGTTCCCAATTGGTCCTGGGCCACCTGATCATAATTGCTTAGAAACCATGGACACTATATTCTCAAGTCACCCTGATTCGACTGATGTTCCTTTGGAGAACCCTGGACGGATTTTCTTTGTAGATGGAAGCAGTCTTGTCATTAATGGACATTGTTGTGCCAGATATGCAGTAGTGACCCTTGATCCGGTAGTTGAGTCCTTAGTCCTGGCCCCAGGAACTTCAGCACAGAAAGCTGAACTGATAGCTCTTACTAGAGCACTGACAATAGGAAAAGGGGCTCTGTCTAAATGTGTACACAGATTCTAAATATGCTTTCACTACTTTGCACGCACATGGAGCCTTGTATAAAGAACGAGGGTTAATCACCTCAGGGGGTAAGGACATTAGGTATGGGCCCGAGATATTGATGTTATTAGATGCTGTGTGGGCCCCCAAACAAGTGGCAGTCATGCACTGCCGAGGTCATCAGGCAGGAGCAGGAGAAGTTGCCCGAGGGAATAGATTTGCAGATGCCACCGCCCAAAAGGCAGCCACCACAGGACAAGTCAGGACCCAAGATACTGTACTGCAGGCAGCCCTATTCCCTGTGCCCCTTAGTTCCTGGGCACCCCGATATACTACAAGAGAGTTAGACTATTATTGTGAAAAGGAGGGAGGAGTCTTAACAGAACAAGGTTGGATAGTGCTACCACCCCCAGAAGGTAGTCCACCTCCAGGTCCTACCGTCATCCCTGAAGCATTAGGACCAGCCTTTGTCCAAGCTTTCCACCAAGCCACACATTATTGACAAACTACAATCTGTAATCAAACCGCTTCTGATCGCTGGAAGTAGCGGTATACAAATGTATACTAAATAAATAAAATAAAATAAATTATGGAAAAACAGCCATGGAGAAAGCCCTGAGACCACACTACTGTATTTCATTGCTAGGGTCCCTGGCCATCTCAGTGGCACAGCAATGCCTGATATGTGCTAAAAATAATGCCAAGCAAGGTCCTGTTCCACCCCCAAGAATTCAGTTAGTAGGGGTGACCCCCATGAGTGATATTCAGATAGACTTTGCTGAAATGCCCCATGTAAATGGATATCACTATATGTTAGTGTTAGTCTGTACATTTTCAGGGTGGGTAGAAGCCTACCCCACCCGAACAGAGAAAGCCCGAGAAGTCACTAGGGTATTGCTCCATGAGATTATTCCCCGATTTGGAATACCATCAACTATAGGGTCAGACAATGGCCCATCATTTGTATCCCAAGTGACCCAACAGTTAGCTCAAGCTCTGCAAATAAAATGGAAGTTACACACTGCTTACAGACCCCAGAGCTCAGGGAAAGTAGAACAAATGAATAGAACCCTGAAAACTCAGTTATCCAAGCTTTGTCAAGAAACACACCTGAAGTGGCTCCAAGTTCTACCCATAGCCCTTCTTAGGATACGTTCAGCTCCCACCAGATCCTTAGGTGTCTCCCCTTTTGAGATTTTGTATGGGCGACCTCCACCCATAGTGCAGGGAATAAAGGGAGATATGAGACAGATAGGATCTGAAATAACTAGACAAGAACTATTAGCTTTAGGTTCTGTTTTGCAGAAACTCCAAACGTGGGTGCAAGACCGACTACCCATCAACCTGACCGAGCCTCTGCATCCCTTCAAGCCAGGAATGTCCATGTGGGTGAAAGAGTGGAGAAAGACCCCACTGGCGCCGCATTGGAAGGGACCATATGTTGTCATCCTGTCAACCCCCACCGCAGTGAAAGTTGCAGAATTCGAACCCTGGATCCACCACAGTCGAGTGAAGCCGGCAGCTGCTCCTGATCCTGGCCAATGGACATCAGTGAATGATCCCGAGACTCCATTGCGACTCACCTTGAGGAGACAGCCAGCTTTATAGAGAATCTTCAGAGTCCACTTACGTCACGCGAAAGTGACCATCACTACAGAAACAGAAGAAAACTCAACACAGTTCATTATCCTCAACTTTCCAGTTAACTTCCAGAGACTGTAATCACAATGTTCTTCCACTATTGCCTTGTGGGAGTGGTGATCCTGGGAATCCTGGAAAAGACCTTTGCTCTACCCCCTTGCATAGCTTGCATAACCACCACCCGAATAGGACAAAAGGTTACTCAGACTTTGCTCTATCATTCTTACTATACTTGCACTGGAACAGTCAGCTGGTGTGTTTATAAGGGCACCGAACTGAACATTTGCACAAAGGGAAGAAGTAAGACTTGTTATACCCCTCGACAAAACCCATCATACTATACATTCGAGATACGATGGAATGATGAAGATGGAGCTATTCTGAATGCGACAAAACCCCTTACTGACCCCACCAAACCTATCACCTTGAACTTTGACGCTTGTGATGCCATCAACAGAAATGCTTACCACAGATGTGGATCATGGGAGCGAGCCTACTACCATGATGATAAATACGTGTGTCCAGAAGGAGCCTATGGATGGGGAAAGTGTACAGGAAAGAGTACTGCAGCCACTATTTACACCACCGCATCTAAACCTGATTACTTTTGCCCAAAATGTGAATGTGTATATTTTGCTACCTGGAAGAATGCACCGACGGGACAAGACGGCGATCATCGCAAAGGCAGCCTAACGAAGATCAGCATACCAGAACCTAATAAATGCCAGAAAGGTGCCGATAATCCTCTACAACTCTTCATAGCCAACCCCAGCCACTGGAAGCAAGGATACAAGTTTGGGTTGCGTGAGGTGGTGTAGATCCTGGGACTATTGTATATCTGCGATTAAACACCAATACCCATGTATCCTCACCCTATCGTATACATCACTCCTTCTATAAAGCCATGAAATCAGAGTTTGAAATCCCAACTGCCTCCCAGAACTTATTTCTTGAATTAGCGGGAGCAGTTGCTTCTAGTCTCCATGTTTCAGATTGTTTGTTTTGTGGAGGAACAAAAATGGGAGACCAATGGCCTTGGGAAGCACAAGAACTGAACTATTCTGTTCCATATAATCAGACTAATATACGCAATACCACAAGTGAATGGGTATTGGCCCACTCCATTGTGGGTAATTTATGTTTCTCTCGCTATGGACCAATGTTCAATATGGAAGTGGGGCAGCTGGTCTGTCTCAATCAGAAGTTTTACAACAGTACCACTAGGAAACCAACGCTACTGAACCCTCCAATCCTCTAGTCCAGTTCCCCAGACTTGCCAGTATCTGGACTAACCTAGCAGCATATAATTCTTGGCAAGCACCACCTGGACTGTACTGGATTTGCGGAACCCGAGCATATGCCAGACTTCCTCATCATTGGGGAGGCGCATGTGTATTGGGAACCATATGACCTTCCTTTTTCCTTCTGCCTACCTCCCAGGGAGAACAGCTGGGATATCCTGTGTACAGAAGTCGACAGCTGCAGGAGGCCTTGAAAATAGGCCAATGGGACAAATGGGATGGTGAAGAATGGCCCCCAGAAAGAATCATCTCATACTATGGACCTGCTACTTGGGAGCAGGATGGGACTTGGGGATATCGTACCCCTGTTTATATGATTAATTGAATAATACGTTTGCAAGCTGTTGTTGAAATAATAACCAATGAAACTAGTAAAGCACTAACCCTACTAGCAAAGCAAAGTACGCAAATGCGTACAGCCATTTTTCAAAATCGTTTAGCTTTAGATTATTTGTTAGCAGCTGAAGGTGGGGTATGTGGGAAGTTGAATCTAAGTAATTGTTGTTTACAGATTGATAATAATGGGCATGTAGTTGAAGATTTAGCCATCCAGATGAGAGAGCAGACATTTGTGCGTGTCCAGACTTGGCACAGTTTAAAGATGGATGGGTGGTTTGGTTCATTGTTTTCTTGGATGGGTGGTCTGAAATCCCTGATGTTTATCGCATTATTCATATTAGCTATGTGCTTGTTGCTCCCTTGTCTCCTACCCCTTTGCTTACGCATGATAACATCATCAATTGATAACACTATAGAGAGGAAGGCAGCTGCGAAAGTATTAGCTATGTGGCGATATTATCCTATACCCCAAGATGAAGATGCTATTACACCAGTATAATGTGTTAATTGACTAATGAATGATTTAATTCTCACCCTTCCTCACTTGCGGGTGAGAATAATCAAAGGGGGGAATGAGGTAGGCTATGGCCTAGCATGGCCTGCTACTATGAAAGGCCTGTAAGTTAGGTCTGGATCCTAACTCCCATTATAGCTAGAAAAGAACCAAAAATCTGTGAAAAATAAGAAAGCTGTTTTAAAATGCTTAATAAGAAGTTTTCATGAATTCATAAGTCTTCTATTATTCTCTTGAGTGTGAAAGAACAGAAATGTAACAGTATATGCATTCCAGAAGCCGAAGTTAACCTTGCAGTAGAAAAGTAAGAGGATTCAGAACTGTACCATTGTTCAAGCAATGCCAAAGGAGGGGGCCGGTTGCTAGGCTCTGGAGGGATTTCTAATTGGACAAATGAAGGGATGTATAACCAATGAAAAGTTTGCATGTATCGAGTTGGAACCAATAGAAAGTTCTCATGTATCAAACTGAAAAAGAGGTATAAATGGTTATGTCTCTGTATAAACGTTTGCTCAGTTCCTTTTGAAGCTTTGACTGACTGGGCCTGTGCACAATAAACTGACTTGGACCCTGTCAGTTGAATCCTGGATTTATTCATTGACTGCACTATGCTGCAACAGTATCATCAGTACTGATGGAGCCTGTGTGGGAATGCTCCCCAGCATCCAATAGGAAAGCTTTTGGGAGCATCCCACAGTGCCTGCGTGCTGCCTTCCCGCCTTTCCCAACTGTCCCTCTCCAATTGAGTTTAAAGCTGAGACAAAGAGAGAGGGAAAGAGAGAAAGAAAGAGATAGAGAGATACAACTCCTAGGGGAGGGGGATGGGTTGTTAAGACTAAATTCCTGCTGTTCCCGGTGATCACCTATTACAGGTGAGCAACTATGCTATCTCCAGGAACAAGCAGGAATGTAGTCTTCACATATGGAGACTCCCTAGCTGCAGATGCCAGGGAGAAACCCCAGAAGTTGTGTGCCCTTGTGAAAGGGCTCCACGTCCCCCCATGGATCTCTGGCATACTACCAGGGATGGTGGATAGGAGTTGATTAAGTATGGAACAGGTGTTGAAGAACAGCCTGACCAAACAAGGCATCCCGGTGGGAGTCCTTGTCTAAGCAGTAATGGGCTGTGAAGGTATGAACCGAGGCCCAAGTAGCTGCTCGACAGATGTCATTGATAGACACAGAGTGAAGATGAGCAATAGAGTCTGCCATGGCTCTCACATTGTGAGCTATGACATGGCCTTCCAGAGGAAGGTTTTTACTCTCATAGGCAAAAGATATACACTGTGCAATCCAGTTGGACAGTGTTCTTTTGGAGACTGGAAGTCCCAAATGACTAGGATCAAAAGCAACAAAAAGTTGAGAGGACTTCCTATGTTGCTGTGTCCTTTGTAAGTAAAAAGCCAGAGCCCTTTTACCATCTAAAGTATGAAGATTCCTTTTGGTATTTGAGGCATGAGGCCTTGGGAAAAATACAGGAAGGTAAACCACTTGGTTTAAATGAAAAGGTGACACCACCTTTGGCATAAAGTGTGGATGAGTCCTAAGGACTACCTTATCATGATGGACTACCTTATCTTGAAGGACTAGAAAAAGGGACTGTTACTTCTGGAGAGAGATCTGCAACTGTGAGTATATACTTCTGGTAATTTTCTAAAAGGAATTCTTTGTATTAAAGCTAATTAATCTGTGAACCCACTATTTTTGTTAAATCAGTCAGGGCCTAGTAGCAGCAGTTTAAGTTTAAATTTAAAACACAGAGGAGAACTTTCTGGTTACATTTCATACCCAACAGAGAGCTTGTAGTTTAAATTTAATAGTCACTCAGGGCCTAGTAACAGCAAAGTACTTTTAGTTTAAATTTATAAACACAGAAGAGAGCATTCTGGTTACATTTGGAACCCAGCAGAGAGCTTGTAGTTTACATTTAATAGTCACTCAGGGCCTAGCATCAGAAAAGTACTTTTAGCTTTAAAACACAGAGGAGAACTTTCTGGTTACATTTCATACCCAGCAGAGAGCTTGTAGTTTAAATTTAATAGTCACTCAGGGCCTAGCATCAGCAAAGTACTTTTAGCTTAAATTTAAAACACAGAAAAGAGCTTTCTGGTTAAATTTAGAACCCAGCAGAGAGCTTGTAGTTTAAATTTCATAAGAAATTAGAGCCTAGCAGCAGCTAAGAGCTATAATTTAAATCAAATCAGAATATAGCTTACCTCAGCAGCACAAGACAGGGTACTGTGTAGCAGCCCTCTTTTAATAAGTGTTATTTCCCTCCCTCCCTCCCCACACCCACCCACCCCTGGGATAATCGTAGCTTTATAGGTACTTACACATCTTAAAAGGCAGGAGGTGCTCTCAGGTGAAGCTCGTTACCCAAATCAATCATACACTAAGGACCTGAGATTAGTTAAGCTTCAGGTGAACAAGGTATTAGGTACGGTTTTATTAGTATAAATATCCATAGCAACCCTTAGTAAGTAAAGAACTTAGATCTAAACACAAACTTAAAACTAAGATGCAGACAGCAGTCCAGCAGCGGGATGGGGGCTTTTCAGTCTTTTGTATTGAGTGTCACATGTACGATTTTCTCCCAGTTGGCGAGAGGTCTTACGTGTGCACTAGGTGCAAGGAGCTCTTTGCTCTCAGGGAACGAGTCTGTTCTCTAGAGACTAAAGTAGCAGACTTGGAAAGCATAAGACAGACAGAGAGGTACATAGACGAGACCTACAGGGATATAGTCCTGAAGTCCCACCTCCAATCTGGCAGCATCCCTGTTGCCATGGAGGAGAGAGGTCACGTGACAGGAGAGCATCACCCTGGTGTGGCAGGAAGTGATCCTGTAACTAGGACCTGTCCTCCAGGTGATGTAAAACCATCCCACACTGAGGAAGTTTCTCCAGGGCCATGTGCCCATGAGGGAAGGGTTAGGACAGCCGTTATAGTTGGTGATTCGATCATTAGGCATGTAGATAGCTGGGTGGCTGGTGGACGTGAGGATCGCCTGGTAACATGCCTGCCTGGTGTGAAGGTAGCGGACCTCACGCGCCACCTAGATAAGGTCTTAGATAGTGCTGGGGAGGAGTCTGCTGTCTTGGTACATGTCGGTACCAATGACATAGGAAAATGTGGTAAGGAGGTTCTGGAGGCTAAATTTAGGATTTTAGGTAGGAAGTTGAAATCCAGAACTTCCAGGGTAGCGTTCTCCGAAATGCTTCCTATTCCACGCGCAGGACCCAAAAGGCAGGCAGAGCTCTGGAGTCTCAATGCGTGGATGAGACAATGGTGCAGAGATGAGGGTTTTGGATTTGTTAGTAACTGGGGAACATTCTGGGAAAGGAGGGGCTCTTCCGAAGGGATGGGCTTCACCTTAACCGGGATGGAACCAGGCTGCTGGCATTAACCTTTAAAAAGGAGATAGAGCAGCTTTTAAACTAGATATTAGGGGAAAGCTGACAGTCGCCCAAGAGCGGATGGTTCGGAAGAATGTATCTTTGAAGGATACTACCAAAAGCAGGGAGGTTCCACAAAAGAGTAAACTAGCCCAAATGCCCTCAAGTATGGAGCAGACAGAGCTTAAAGATCCCAAATTACCCATGTCTAACAATAGCCAAATTAATATGAATAAAATACATTCTCTAAAATGCTTGTATGCAAATGCTAGAAGTCTAAAAAATAAGATGGGAGAGTTAGAATATATAGCATTAAATGAAAGGTTAGATATGATTGGAATATCAGAGACATGGTGGAAGGGGGACAACCAGTGGGACACTGTGATACCTGGGTACAAACTATATCGTAATGATAGAGCTGATCAAAATGGTGGAGGGGTTGCTCTCTATGTTAGAGAGGGCATTGAGTCAGAAAGGATTAAAGTTTTGCAGGAAACAAAATCTACTGTAGAATCTATATGGATTGAAATTTCATGTAAAAGGGGGAAGGCGATGGCAGTGGGGGAGTACTATCGACCGCCTGGCCAGAATGACCAAATGGATGATGAAATGTTCAAAGAAATCAAGGAAGCTAACAAAAGTTACAGCGCAGTAATAATAATGGGTGATTTCAACTACCCGGGTATCGACTGGGTCAGTGTCACGTCAGGACATGCTAGGGAGATAAAGTACCTAGATGAAATAAATGACTGCTTCTTGGAGCAGCTAGTTCATGAACCAACCAGAGGGGAAGCCATATTAGACCTAGCCCTTAGTGGAATACCAGATCTAGTGCAAGAGATAAGGTTCTTGGGGCCACTTGGCAATAGTGATAATAGCATGATTGCCTTTGATTTAATTAGTGGAGGAGGGATAGTAAGGAAATCCACAGTACTACCTTTTAACTTTCGAAAGGGAGACTATGATAAAATGAGGAAAACAGTTAAGAAAAAACTAAAAGGAGCAGTTGCAAAGGTTAAAGATGTACATCAGACTTGGCTGTTGTTGAAAAATACTATCTTGGAAGCCCAGACCAGCTGTATTCCACGCTTTAAGAAAAGTGGAAGGAAGTCAAAAAACTGCCAGCATGGTTTAAAGGTGAGGTCAGAGAGGCTGTTGTTGCCAAAAAAGCATCTTTTAGGAAATGGAAAAAAGAGCCAAACGACGAAACCTGGAAACAGCAGAAGCACTTGCAAGTCAAATGCAAGGCATTGATAAGGCAGGCAAAGGGAGAATTTGAGAAGAAGCTTGCTGCGGAAGCAAAAACGCGAAGTAAAGACCTTTTCAAGTACATTCGTAGCAAAAAACCTGTGAGAGAGTCAGTTGGTCCATTAGATGATAAAGGGGTTAAAGGAGCACTAAGAGGCGACAAGGCGATAGCGGAAAGACTGAATGAATTCTTTGCTTCGGTCTTTACTGAGGAAGATGTAGGGATGTTACCCATGGCTGAAGTGGTATTTAAAGGTGCGGAAGAATTGAAGGAAATATCGTTACATCGGGAAGATGTATTACAACTATTAGATAAACAAGAGTAGCAAATCACCTGGGCCAGTGGTATACAACCAAGGGTGTTGAAAGAACTGAAATATGAGATTGCAGACCTGCTATTATTAATCTGTGAACTATCATTAAAATCATCTCTAATACCTGAAGATTGGAGGATCGCCAATGTAACACCAAGTTTTAAAAAGGGTTCCAGGGGTGATCCGGGAAACTACAGACCGGTGAGCCTGACGTCAGTACCGGGAAAAATCATAACGAATAAAATTACTCAGCATGTTGATAGTCATGACCTAATGGGAGACAGCCAACATGGCTTTAGACAAGGAAGATCTTGTCTTACTAATCATGTTATGTTTTTTTGAAGGAGTGAATAAACAGGTGGACAAAGGTGAGTCGATTGATATTGTGTATCTGGACTTTCAGAAAGCCTTTGACAAGGTCCCTCTTCAGAGACTTTTGGCAAAACTAAAGAGTCATGGGATAGGAGGCAGTGTACTATTGTGGATCAGGAACTGGTTAAAAGATAGAAAGCAGAGGGTAGGGCTAAATGGCCAATTTTCCCAATGGAGAAAGGTGAATAGTGGTGTACCCCAGGGATCTGTGCTGGGTCCGCTGCTTTTTGACATATTCATAAATGACCTGGAAAGTGGAATAACGAGTGAGGTTATCAAATTTGCAGATGACACAAAACTATTTAAAGTTGTTAAAACCCAAGAGGATTGTGGAAAATTGCAAGAGGATCTTGATAAATTAGAAGACTGGGCATCAAAATGGCAGATGAAATTTAATGTGGATAAGTGCAAGGTTATGCACCTAGGGAAGAACAACCCAAACTATGGTTACACGATGCAAGGTTCCACATTAGGAACCACCACCCAGGAAAAAGATTTAGGCGTCATTGTGGATACCATGTTAAAACCCTCGGCCCAGTGTGCAGCGGCGGCCAAGAGAGCAAATAGAATGCTAGGTATGATAAGGAAAGGAATGGAAAATAAAACAAAAGATATTATAATGCCTCTATATCGTTCCATGGTGAGACCGCACCTTGAATATTGTGTGCAATTCTGGTTGCCATATCTTAAAAAGGATATAGCGATTTTAGAAAAGGTTCAGAGAAGAGCCACCAAAATGGTAAAGGGGATGGAAGGATACTCCTATGAAGAAAGGCTAAAAAGGTTAGGGCTCTTTAACCTGGAAAAAAAGACGGCTGAGGGGAGATATGATAGAAGTCTATAAATTAATGAACGGAGTGGAACGGGTAAACGTAGATCGATTGTTTACCTTATCAGAATATAGAAAGACTAGGGGACATGCAATGAAGCTACAGGGTAAACTATTTAAGACTAATAAAAGAAAATATTTTTTTCACACAACGTGTAATCAAACTCTGGAATTTGTTACCGGAGGATGTAGTAAAGGCTGTTAGTGTAGCTGGGTTTAAAAAAGGTTTGGACAAGTTCCTGGAGGAAAGGTCCATAAGCCATTATTAAGAAGGAACCCAGGATATCAATGCTTGACCCAGTACAAGCATTGTGGAACCTGTGTCTTTTGGGGAAACTGCTAGGTACTTGTGACCTAGATTGGCCACTGTTGGAAACAGGATACTGGGCTTGATGGACCTTGGTCTGACCCAGTATGGCATATCTTATGTTCTTATGAGAAGAGCCACCAGACTGCATTCAATAGCCAAGAATCTCTGCTCTATCGACGCTGTTGATGCTTGGGCATCGGTACCGGATGAAGCAGTCGATACCCCAGAGCATGGCAACAGTAGTTCTGTCGAGGTTGAGGCCTCGAGAACATCCTGGAGCCCCGTTAGTGCTTTGGAAGCCGAAGCCTCCTGCTGGGGCAATTTTGCCAGTACAAGTTCCTCAAGGGCAATGCCAGAGGCATCTCGATGCTTAGAAGGAGATCTACCCTTTGAAGACCAGCCAGATTTATGTTTAGTTACCTGAGATCCATGGGAGGAAGACGAAGCCCTGGAAGACATCGATGCCACAGACTCTGCATCAGAGGGAAAAAGGGTGCTAAGTTTAGCAGCTTGGTTTTGCCGGCCCCTCTTCAACATCATTCCACAGGCAACACACTCTGAAATAGAGTGGTCAGGACCTAAACATTTGAGGCACCACTCATGGGTGTTGGTGACGGAGATGGTACCATAACACTTGGAACACTTTTTAAAACCCGAAGCGGGTTTTTCTATTTTGAAGGAAAAGTTGGGCCTAGTGCCCAAAATGGTGCGTGCACCTGAGGAGAAAATACCTGGAAAAGATTCCAGAAGAAAAGGGTTTTTTTAAAAGAAAAAAGAAAGAAGAACCGGCAGTACCGGTGTAGCGTTGAGGGAAGGCAGACGCGACCACAAAAAAGAAGAATAAAAGGGAATATTTTCTGCGGTGACAGGATGTGCGACCTGTCGGCTCTGCGGAAAACGAAGAACTAGAGAGGGACAGTTGGGAAAGGCGGGAAGGCAGCACGCAGGCACTGTGGTATGCTCCCAAAATCTTTCCTATTGGACGCTGGGGAGCGTTCCCACGCAGGTTCCGTCAGTATCGACGATACCCATATGTGAAGACTACATTCCTGCTTGTTCCGGGAGATTAGGGAGTTTAAATAAATAGGGAGTCCCTGAAAGTATTCATGATGAGTTCACATCAAAATTTTAAACTGAATATATTGAATAACTGTAAGCAGGGCTGGACGTCCATTGTGCAGGAATGTTGCCTGCACATAGCCCCGCAACTCAGGTGGCCCCATGCCTGACTGACTGCAGAGGGATCCAGGGAGGCCCAAAGCCCCGCCTGACCTCTGAACAGCTGAGGGAGTAAAGAGCGGTGTTTGCCTTCTCTCCTGTGGCTGTGATAAAAAGGAACCCATCAGCACGCTAAGTGCCGGGAGGTTAAATGGGTTCACATTGGGAGAGAAGGCAAACGCCACTGTTTACTCCCTCAGCTGTTCAGAGGTCAGCCAGGGCTTCAGGCCTCCCTGGCTCCCCCTGAAGTTGATCAGGCGCGGGGCCCCTTTTGGTTTGTGGCTGGGTGCTGGAATGGGATTGGGAATAAGAATGGGAATGGGAATGGGGGGACTGCAGCAAGAATGGAACAGGAAGAGGCTAGGGACTAGGGGCTAGAATGGAATGGGGGTGCACCGGGGGCTAGAACAAAAAGCAGGGATTGAGGGCTAGAATGAGAACAGGAATGGGGGGCTAGAATGGAATGGGGGAGGACTAGAGGCTAGGACTAGAATGGAATGGGGGGGGGCGACTAGGGGCTAGAATGGAATGGGGAGGCCATGACTGGAAATGGGCTAATGTTGGGGGATGGGGGACTGGGAGTGGAAGGGAGCGGATGCTGGGAAGGACTAGAAGATAACTGATACTTGGGGATTAGGACTGGAAATGCATTGGGGATGGGGGACTGGGACTAGAAGAGAGCTGATGCTGGGAGGGACTGGAGAAGGACTGATACTGGGGGTTAAGACTGGAAATGGTCTGGGGATGTGGGATGTGGGATGAGATTGGAAGGGAACTGATGGTGGGAGGGACTGGAGGCAGACTGATACTGGGGGATAGGGCTGGAAATGGGCTGATGCAGGGAGATGAGCAAATGTGACAGGAAGGGAGTGGATGCTGGAACTAGAAGGGAGCTGATGTTGGGGGAGGACTAGAAAGAGGTGGGACTGGGACTAGCGGGAGAAAAAAATAACTTGAGAGAGTGAGGATGGAGAGGGGAACAGATATTTTGTGTGGGAGAGAAGAAAAATTGATGATTGGCTGAGTATTGGGAAAGTAAGTGGGGACTGAGGATGGAGGGGTGAAATTTGAGTGGATGAAAAAGGAATAAAGAAAGAAATGGAGGAAAGAGCAAAAGGGGAACAATCAGTATGTTAGAGGCAGATATAGAGAGAGAATGGAAAAAAAACAAAAGACAGAAAAAAGGACAAATGGACAGCAGACAATGGAGAGTTAGCAGAAGACATGAAGAAGGCAAAGGAAAGTGACTGGGGCAATTGTAACTGAAAAATAAAATGCCCAAACAACAAAAGGTAGAAAAACCTATTTTATTTTGAATTTATTAACAGGAATATGCCAGCTCTGGGAAATGTGCATTGCTAACGTTTTTCATTTTGTTTAGTACAAGAGGAAATAAATTTATAGTTTTATTTCTCCAGTGTTGTGGTATATTCCAAGTTTGGCATTATGTTTATGTTTATGTTTATTGAGAATTTGATATACCGCTTAGGCCAGGGGCATTAGAGCGGTTTACAATACTACATCATTCAAGGAAATAGGAAAGGAACGCCATTTATATAATAGGACAGAATAGAGAACAGAGACAGTCAGACAGATAGAAGAAAAAGAGGAACATGGAACAGCACGTTACCACAACATAGCGGCACAACAACCAGGACCATGCCGTCGGTGTAGCCCTCAAAGATACATCGCCATGGACCAACGCCAAAGGGCCCTCTGGCGAGGCCCGCAAGGCGCGGGCGCGCCTTAGAAGCGGCGGTTTTAAAGCCGCTGAAGAGAGCTGTGGAGGGCTTCCGATTAAGGGTTCCCCGTTTAATTATTGTCTTAATATTTCTAAATTGTAATCTCTTGTTCTATGTTTGGTGCTGGTCTATGTTTTGCATGTGTATCGAGCTGCAGTATTCTGTTCATGTAGTTTCCATGTGACAGTCCCACTTGTTCTCTTTCCCCAGTAGGAGATGTATTGGTTTAATATTTGCAGTGTTGCCTTTTGATAAGTAGAGTTTGGTGCTTTGTGAGTCCTGGTAGTGCAGTTATCATAGGGTGGGTTTGCTAAGTGGGAGGAGTAGTCTAGTGGTTAGGACAAGGTACTTCAGGCTGGAGGGCTGGGGATTCAAGTCCCACCTGGGGACAGCAATCTCAGGCCAGAGGGACTGGGATTTCTAGTCCTATAGGCACTCCTTGTGGTCTTGGGCAAGCCACTTATCCCTCCATTGCCCATGTTCCCTGTAAGTATTAGTGTATGTGTCTCATATCCCCTCGTGTTAAATGTATCCCCCAATTGACTGCTTTGACCTGGTGAAAAGCAGAATATAAATACAGCTAAATAAATAAATAAATATCATCAGTGTAGATATACATGCTGATCCCTAGGTCCTGTTGCCAGAGGAGACAAGAAAATATTGAAAAGTGTGTGGGACAAAACCAAGCCCTGCTATACTCAGTAAGAGAGTGGTAGGGTAGAAGAAGCTGAATCATGGACAGTAACATGAAATATCATTCTAGAAAAGTAAGATTGAAACCAATTGAGTATGTTTCCAGAAAAATCTATATGTACTGGATGATCGAGCAAAAAAGAGTGCTCTATAATGTCAAATGTGACATTAAGATCTAATTGAAGCAATAAAATGTCACAATGATTATCTCAATGCAATACAATTTAATTCTTTATGGCCAGTAATGCTCTTTCAGTACTATGACTGATTCAAAATCCTGGTGGTCAGGGATGGAAGGTATTATTGACCTCTAAAAACTGCATAATCAGTTCTACAACATCTTTCTCTAATAGCTTGGTGCAGAAAGGAATATTACAAATTGGTTTATGGCTACTTGGCTGTTGTGGGTTTCAGTTAGGTTGTTTTAAAAGTGGTCTGATAACAGAATGTTGCCACACTTTTGGAACATGGACCAGTGAAAGGCTAGTGTTAAGTGTAAAAATATAGGAGCAAAATCAGACCAATATTCTTTAATTGACTGAGAGAGAATATCAACAGCCAAAGATGGTATGGTCTTTAAAGAGTCTGTTAGCTTTCCTAAGTGAAATTATGTCAAAAGACATAAAGTTGGAGAAGGTACTTTGATGGATTCCTGAAGTCAGAGGAGTTTTATCAACAAAGGTTGGTAACAGTAATAGGGGAAGTCCTTTACTCTAGGTGTGCACTCCTTGTGAAGGCTTTACTGAAATCTAAGTACATTACATCTAAGTACATTACAACATTTTTGTTAGTGATATTGCAGAAGAGCTTTTGGTTAAGATTTGCTTCTTTGTAGATGATACCAAAAGCTGAAATAGAATAGACACCCCAGGAAGGAGTAGATAACATGAAGAGGAATCTAGTTAAGCTTATAGAATGGTCAAGAATTTGGCAGCTGAGATTTAATGCTAAAAAATGCAGGGTTGTACATTTGGGCTGCAAAAATCGAAGGGAACAGTACAGTATAGAGGGTGGAGTACTTCTGTCTATGAAAAAAGAGAGGGACCTGGGCGTGATTATTTCTGATGATTTTAAAGTGGCTAAACAGGTAGAAAAGGCAATTTCTCCTTATATTCATGGACATATCCTCAGCTTTCGACACAGTCTCCCACAACATCCTACTTCAACGTCTACAAGAAATTAGCTTACATAACACCACACTAACATGGTTCCAATCCTATCTAAGCAATAGACAACAACAAGTGAAATGTAGTTCAGTCAAATCAAAACCCTTTCCAGTAAAACAAGGCATCCCAATCCCTCTCTGCAATATTATTTAACATTTACATAAGGCCAATATGCAACATTATCAAAAAACACAAAATACAATACAAAATATACGCTGATGATATTATGGTATACACTCCTATTGAAATACTCAAACCTGACCTTTCAAGCATGTGCAGAAGACATGGTTAAATGGTGCAATAACAACAATTTGTCAATAAACTACAAAACGACAGAGACATTATTCATCACCAGGGACACATCATTTACCCCACCACAAACAATGACAATATTGCAAAAGCAAATAACAGTCAAAAAAGAAATTCAATGTCTTGGAGTAACCATAGACCAAAACCTCACCATGCAACCACACATTGCAAAAACTACCACAAATGCATACTTTAAGATGAAGATAATAAGAAGATTTAAACCAATCCTAGACCCTGATCACTTCCGAACCATCTGTCAAGCAATTATCACACCAACGCTAGATTATTGCAACTCACTATACTACGGGCTCCCAAAGCAAACCATCGTACCACTTCAACAAATGCAGAATACTGCAGCTCGACTAGTCACAGGAATGGACAGATATGGTCACATCACACCAATTCTTAACCAATTACATTGGCTCCCTATACGTATATGCACGAATCCAATACAAAGCAACACTAATCATTTTGAAGATCATTCATCAGCTATCAGCAAACATCCTACAAGACATGATAACTAAAGATTCAAGTAACCGGCCCAGGAGAAATAATAATAAGAACATCATTATCCCACCTCTTGGATATCAAAGGACCATACAATCCACCTCTGGAAGAGCAATATTGCTCTATGCTCCAACATTATGGAACTCTCTCCCGGATGACATGCGTGCAGTTTAAGACACTAAGGATTTTAAAAAGAATCTAAAAACACTCCTCTTCAAGAATCACTTCGACCAAATTACATAATAACCTCAAGTGAACATGTTCTAGGCCAACTATGAATAACCTTTTGCTATGGACTGGTAGATAATATAGAAAATATATAAAATGTATATAGTTAGGTTTTCAAATAAAATATTAATGTACATAGTTTTTACACCGCCTCTACCTAATATATCCTGCCCTTTGTACAACATTAGCCTCTGTTTAACTGTTCTATGTATAATGTTTCAAGTTATAATATAAACCACTCTAAGTGAAGGACAAAGCGGTATAAAAAAAATGTTAAATAAATAGGGTTCTCCCTCAGTGCAACTCTCTGGTTGCCCAGTCAAAGAAATTAATTAGATTTGTCTGACAAAACCTTCCCCTAGTAGAACCATGCTGCCTCAGATCCTGCAAGCCATTGGACTCCAGAAACCTCACTATCCTCTGTTTTAGCAGCGTTTTCATTCATTTACTCACCACAGAAATCAGACTAACCAGCCTGTAGTTCTCAAACTCATCCTTACTTCTACTTTTGTGTAAAGAGACCACATGCACCTTTCTCCAGTCCTCTGAGACCACTCCCGACTCTAAAGAAGTATTGAAAAGGTCAGACTGAAGCCGCTAGAACTTCTGCAGTTTGTTCAATACTCTGGGATGTATCCCATCTGGCCCCATCACTTTTTCTACTTTTAGGTTAGCTAGTTCCTCATGAACACAGTCATCTCAAAATCTTCAAGATCCCCTTCACTACTGCTCCTATTTCTGAGTGTTTTTTGAGGTCCTGCTCCTCCTGGCCCTTCATTTGTGAACACAGAGCAAAAATATTTGTTAAACAATTCTGCTTTATCCTCATCAGCTTCTACATATTCCTCCCCTTCACCCTTGAAACTGAGAAAAACACTTTGCAATTCCTCCTCTCACTAACATATCTGAAAAATGTTTAGTATTTTTGGAAGGCCATCCTCTTTTTCTTCACCTTTTCAACTACGTACTTCTTTCAAGAACCATCATAGCCTCCTTTTTTGTTGATTATTGTGATTATATCTGCTTCCTCCGTGGTTTCTATTGCATAGTTCCGGAAGTGGAGTTTGGATTTGGCTAGTATGGCTACTTCCCCTCCTCTGGCGGGAGCTCGGGAGCAGTTGTAAAGATTATATCCATGAGGTGTTAGCTGGTTCATGAGTAGTGTCTGATTCTGTTAGCCAGGTTTCAGTTATGCAGAAGATGTTGATATTTTGAGATGTGATGAAGTCCTGGAACATGGGGAGTTTATTCCTCACTGAGTGTGTGTTTATCAGGGAAATTAGGAGTTCTTGTGTGTGTGCTGAGATTGTGGTGTGATCTGGAATGAGAGGAATGGGTTTGAGCCTTTGGCATGGGCGTGCTTTGGTTGTACTTGTTGTTGTTTGCTTCTGTGGTGTGTTATGCATGAGGCAATTTGGGTTGTGCATAAAGTCTACCTAGATGAAGGTGTAGTATTGTGCATAGGGGAATAAAGTCATCAGGTTCAGTGTGGTTAGAAAGGGTGGCATAGTTATAGGCATACCTTAGTTTTAGTAGTTGCTCCAGTTTTGCTGCTTGTTCCTGTGATGCCTGGTTTGATTGTATGATCCTGTTGCCAATTGGTTGGCCTGTTTTGGCTTTTCTGGGCATTCATAGCAGAAATAAGAACCAATACTATAGGGCTGGCAGATAGGGCAGACAGAACACTGTACTTCCTTTTTTTTTTGTAACAGATCGTGGTACAAACAGGGATAAGGCAGTGAACGAAGGGGGATTTAGTGGGATCAGATGCTTTACACATTTGCTATACCTGGCTGTCAGAGAATCCCTAAGCCTAGAGAACAAGAGAAGCGGAAGCACTGTCCTGAAGCTACTAATTGAGAAGTGCTGAAAAATAATCAGGATATTTTCAATGGAGTGTGAGGGGTGCGCTTGAGTGGTGTAAGAAGCAGGAAACAACAGGGGCATCTGAGCATCATCTCAACCAATGTTGACACCATTTGGAATTCCACTTATCAGATGCCAGAGAAATTAGTGGAGAAAGGGCAAACCTGTCATTGGAGACCAAGATTGGAATTTAAACCTCCCAAGGCATTAGTATTGGACAAATATGATGCAGGTCATAGAAGTCCTAAAGCCCTTTAAGGATGCCACAAAGGAACTTACGTAGTTCCAGAAGGGCTTCCCTGAGCATTCTCTTCTCAATAGTGAAAATTCTACAGATGAAGTTAGAGGGTTTTGGCAGTGACAGAGATTCACAGAAGAGTTTTTGGGGTATTGGTGGACTTCTTGCATGATCAAAGGGGAAAAAAAGTTTGCAACTCCTTACAAAGGAGGATGGTAGACGCTAGCTTGCCTCTGTGACCCACAGGAATTAGTTTTTGCAGTGCAACACGCTGAATTACTGAAAGAGACGCTAGTGACTCAGGAGCAGAAAAGGAAGCACCAGAGGCAGGGGGCAATGGTGATGCAGCAAGAGAACCAGTAGACACACTGGCAAACAGTAATGGTAGCATGAGTACCGCATTGTCAGTTACTATATCCCTACCTCCACCTTTTTGTGCCAATGGACTATAAGCACCAGCATAGGAAAATCTTTGGTGACAGAAGCCAGAGCTATAATGATAAGCAGCAGAGACTGGTCTTGCACAAGTTGGATTCTTGCATGAATTTTAGTGATAAACTACTGTAACCAAATGGTAAAAGATTTTTTTAAATATTTTATTATTCATTTACTTGCAGCCGCAGGTGCTTTGGCATTGGCTAGCTAATATTACTATGGTCCCCAGGTCCTGCACATCAGGGGGGCTATTCATGCTCCTGGCAGCTGCCAGTGATTTGTGCTGTGGCTGACAGCTATGGGTGTTTTATTTAAAAAAAAGAGGAAGTGTCTTGTCGCAGGCAGGAGGGCCTTAGATTGATGTGCTGGGGCAGAGGCACTGTTTCGCTGGGTCGTGGCTCTGGTTGGGGTTGAGCCTCACAGAGTGAGAGGCCTCTAGTGGGTGGAGCCTGGAAAGGAGGAACACCCAAGACCAGGTCTGCCCCCGAGAGTGCCTGCCCCAAATGTGCCTAATCAAGTTGCAATTTCCAGACTGGTGCTGTGAGGTGACCGGCATTTAGGTTCAGAGAAAGTTCTAGAAGGCAGACCAGCACTATGGAGACCAAGACCAGTGGATGTCCCCCCTTTTGTGATGTAATGATCAAAAAGTGGACAGATGGAAGCCTGAACCACACTGTATACAGGAAATCTACCTATACCAACCATTATCTACATGAGGAGGCATACCACCATCCACAAAAAGAGGCACCCTGCGCACACTAGTAAACAAGGCATGAATAGTCTGCAACATGTACAGTGTCCAGGAAGAAAGGAACGCCCTCCAGGACACATTCTCAACCAATGGGTACATCAAAATGGCCATCTCCCAAGTCTTAAAACCTGTGGACAACCCAACCCACAAGAATAGCAACCACCAACAACCACAGAATAACAACCCCATGACAGCAAAGATTTGTGGTGCTGTCCTATGTCCAAGGAGTAACAGACTGCATAGGTAAACTACTTAAAAAGAATAATTTCAGGGGGCGGAGCCTGGTTTCTGGTCAAGATGGACATGTAAGAGCTGTGCTCCGGAGGGCAATAGGCAAGAATCCTGACTTCTGCACTCTTTAATCAAATAGTTACTACCTACTTTGATACCATTCGATCCCGGATATGTCAGGCCCCAAACAGACATGGCTGGATTACCAAGTATCTCAAAACACCAGCACAAAGAGAACCAAAATAGAACCTCTCTCTCTTCACAAGATGACGGTCATCCGAGATTGTGCTGAGATTCGGGCCATAAACTTGACTTAGTCAAATCTAATGGAGAATCACTATGTGCAATGCAGGAAGATGTCAACGCTTTGCAAACTTCTTTGGAGTCAATTACGGCTCATTTGGAGAAGGTAGAGAATGTGGTGGCATCACATGGGGAAAGGCGCAAGGCCATTGAGAAGCAGACCAAACTGATACGTTCATTACAAAGAGAGGTGGAAGATGGTAATAATCGCTCTCAGAGGAATAACATAAGAATACTAGGAGTTCCTGAGGGAGCAGAGGGTACTGATATAGTGTCCTTTTTGTAGGCCATGATTCCGAGTGTGTTAAAGTTGGAGTTTGCCATGCCATTCGAGATCGAGCATGCCCAAAAAATGCCTACTCAGTCTGTGGTCACAGGCAAGCGTCCACGCCCACTCATCTTGAAAGTTTTACGTTTTCAGCAAGTATCGCAAATAATGGGAGCAGCCAGAGCACTTTCAACTTTGGAATATCAGGGACATAAACTCCTGTTCTTCCTGGATTTTGCGAAGGCGACAGTGGATTGTGGAAAGAGTTTTCTGGCGCTGCGTCCATGCTTGCTACAGCTGCAGGCCCGTTTTGGGCTGCTCTATCCTGCCCGCATGAGAGTCACGCTGCATAACCAGACCAAGACGTTTGATGATCCCAGGGAGTTATATGCATTTCTGGAAGATAAGGAGTCAGCGGTGATGCGGTGAAAGTCACTTTGCAGCTTTTATTTACTATAGTTCTATGGCGCTTGCTATCATGGGTGTTTGAATGGTCTGAGGTCGTGTAAAGGTGACTTATCCACGCAGAAGCAACATTTAATCATGCAGTATTGCTATATATTGGGACATCCATTTTGTCTCTTTTGAAGGAACTCCAGGGTACTATCCTGGTTAAGATGTCTTTCCTGTTTTCTCTCTCTTTCTTCTTTTATGTTTTATGTTGTTTGTGATGTCTATGGTGGTCGAGAGAGTTTTGGGACTTGGAGGAGTGGGATGGCCCTTATTCACTAGGCTGGGTCTTCTAGGCCATAAACTGATTCGACGAGGACTGCCCTGCCATGCAGCTCTGGTGTTTTTGGGTTTTGAGTACATTGTCTTTACTCTTATTGTGGGAGGTGAGCAAAGCGTGATATTTTAAGTGGCAAAGAAGTGAGAATGTACTAGGTCATTTTGCCCTCCGTGTCCAGATATCCGACTATTGTGGGGGGAGACTTCAACCTTGTGCTAGACCCATTGGTAGATAGGAGTCCAGTGAAAACCATTAGGGTTCCCAAGGCTCACCCTGTTCTTGTATCTCTAATGCAGGAATTGGGACTGATAGACATATGGCGATTGCAACACTCTACAGATAAAGATTTAACTTTCTTTTCTCCTCCTCATAACTCCTTATTATGTATAGAATTTTTCCTAGTCTCCAAGGGATTTTGTTCTAGAATTAGTGAGTCTACTATTCATGTGGCTCACATCTCTGATCACTCCGCAATCTAATTTACCCTATTTGACTCAACGAGCTATCAATCTCACTCATGCTGGCAATTTGATAGGACTTTTCTAGCCAGTCAGGAATTTCGGGAGACCATCCTGGTGGCTATAGAGGAGTATTTTCAATTCAATCTACCTCAAGACTCCTCGCGGTGGGCATGGTGGGAAGGCTTCAAGGCTAGTATGCGAGCCACCATTACTAGTTTTGCTATAAAGCAGGCCAAGCAGCGTAAAGAAGAACTTGGTGCACTAGACAAGCAGATCAAAGCACGAGAACATATTTTATGCCAGAAAACTGATCCATCTTGATAAGATTACAGCACCTTAGATGTAGATATAATTCAATTTTGACCACTGAGGCTTCACAAAATATTCAAGGGCAGAAAGGACGATATTACTTGGAAGGTAATAGAGCTGGACAGCTGCTAGCTAACTCATTAAAGGGTCATAAGGAAGCTTTGTGCGTTACAGATTTAAGGGATCCTCAGGTGCAACAATTGATTGTCAAGGATCCTAACATTGCAGAGACATTTTGCCAATTTTATGCTAAGTTATACTCCCCAAAGATAGATTTCTCTGTGAAGGAGTTTGATAGTTTGCTAAATAATATTCAAAGGCTGGTGTTAGATCAAGAAACTGCTATTGGGACTGGATAAGCAGATTACAGTCATGGAAATTATTCAGGCTATTGACTCTACGCAAGTTGGCAAGGCAACTGGACCAGATGGCCTGCCGGCTGAATTCTATAAAACATTTTCCAAAACTTTAGGGCCGTACCTTCAACAATATTATAGACTTCGTCTGGACAATGCGGAACAGACTAGAGCTTTTGCCTCTGCAAACATTGTTGTTCTTGAAAAACCTGGGAGGGACTTTCAGTTAGTTAGTAACTATCAGCCAATTTCGCTGTTAAACGCAGATTATAAAATCTTTGCAACCATTTTAGCTGGTCGTCTCTCCCAATTGATCCCTTCTTTTATTCACCCAGACCAATGTGGCTTCACTGAGGGATGCTCTACAGCCGATAATGCTAGAGTGCTTTGTCATGTTTTAGAAGGCGTGGAGGAAACAGAGGACCCTCTTGTGGGACTCTCACTAGACGCAGAGAAAGCGTTTGATCGGTTGGAGTGGCCTTTCCTGTTTGCTGTTCTGAAGTGGTTTGGATTTGGTGAGGGTTTCTGCAATCTAATTAAACTTATGTATGCGAGACTGAGTGCGAAAATGTCTGTGAATGCGACTCAGTTTAGAGAATTTCTTCTGGGGCGGGGTACCCGTCAGGGTTGTCCTCTTTCTCCCATTCTCTTCAATCTGGTCTTGGAACCTTTGGCCTTACTGATAAGGCAGAGTTTAACGGTTAAGGGCGTTTCTATTGCTGGCATGGAAATTAAACTATCTGCATATGTGGATGATTTGCTGCTTTTTACCACACCTAGCTCCATACTGGTCATTTTAGAATTGATAGATAAATATTCAGGATTGTCTGGCTATAAAATTAATTGGTCAAAGTCTGTTGCCTTCTCCTTGAACTCAAGAGTATGTAGGACGGATATGGAGGATTTCCCTTTTGTATGGGAGCCTAAGATGGTGAAGTATTTGGGAGTTCACTATTGCTACCCACTTAGTGTAACCCTACAGTACAATGAAGAAGAGATCCTATCTACAGTTCGTAATATAACAGCAAAGTGGTTGCCGGTCTATCTTTCTTGGTGGGGTTATCTTGAAGCTATAAAAATGACTATCACTCCTAAAGCGAATTATATATTAGAAATGCTACCAGTCTTTCTTACAAGTAAAGTTTACTGTCAAATTGAAAGGATTCTGGTTCAATTTCTATGGAAAAATAAACCGCATAGAATTGTTCTCAGGAAACTCAAATCTAAAAAAGAGGAAGGGGGGGGGGGTGAATTTCCCTGACTTTCAGGCCTATCACTGTGCTTTTTTGCTAAAACAAGGTTCACGATGGGTGGAGGGGGCCATAGGTATACACCCAGTATGGCTTGAACTGGAAGAGAGATTAAGTACTCCTCTCCCCTTGAATCTTCTTCCTGGCATGGTGTCTATTGGGAGGTTGAAGTCTCATAGGGTTATATCAGACACTCAGAAGGCTTTTCAACAGTTAGCAAATGCAATTCCTAAAGAGGATTGCCTATCAAAATTAATACCCATCTGGCATAGTCCTTATTTTAAAATTAATCAAAGTTCAGTCACATGGCAAAAATGGTTTAGCAGGGACATTTGAAGCATTGGCCAACTGATAATGGATGGCAAGTGGAAACCTTTTTCATCTATGCAAAGTGAATTTGATTTGCCTCAATCCCTATACTTTCAGTGGATTCAGCTGGGGCATTGTATAGAGAAATCCCAGTTGGATATTACATCGTTGTCTGACGAGTGGGGGTTAATGAGTAAGATAAGCTCAGTATATATGACCTCTGGGGTGGCTTCTCAATATTATAAACTGGTGGTTCAGAATAACAGTTCTCAGGCCATTGGTGTTCAACGAATATGGGAACATGACACTGGGGAAGTTCTTTCTCCGGAAACCTGGACAAAATTCTGGAGTAAGATAAACAGGGTTTCCCAGTCTGCCTCTGTCTCACAAGCTTTGTACTTCTTTGCGCATAGAGCGCACTTTACTCCCATAAAGGTTGCTAAATGGGATAAGGCCCTGAAGGTGAACTCAAGTGAGAAAACCTCCCTCCTAAAAGATGAAAATATTTTTTGTCGGACTAGAAGTCACATCACCAAAGCTACCTTTTATCAAAGCTATGGTAGAAGAGAGTAAAAGTCAATTTTAAACAACAAGCAGCAATTAAACATGGAAGCCAAATATTTTACATGGCCAAAGGTCATTTTAGTTAGCTGCGATTTCTGGTGATATGTACTCCAACAAGGGTGACCAACACGACACAGTCCTGTGTTTCGGATTCCAACTTTCAAGTACCCTGCTTCAGATTAAATTTGTCACCACTTAGCAGAAAGAACACCAAGAATGAATTAACTAAGGAAGCCACTTTAAAAACCGGTGTCTGATGTAAGAGGGCTAATCACATGTCCATTGCACGCCCAATCCAGGGCAAGAAGCACAAAATGCCACCGCCTCCGAAAACAGACGTCACAGTAAACTGTGCCAGTCCAATTCCAAATTTAAACCTTTCGGAGCAACTGTGCTGAGTCTAAAAATCCAGCGTTGTTCTACATATTTTAGTTTCTGTGTCTTATTACCTCCCAGAATATGAGGAGGTATCCAATCAATTGCTCTCCAAGAAAGTTGTTCAAAAGTATGATTGTAAGTAATTACATGTTGAACCAATGGGGCTGAAAGGACCCTAGTGCGGATCCATGATGCATGTTTCGCTAAACGTACCCTGAAAGGGCGAGTAGTGCGGCCAATGTAACTTGAAGCCACATGGACAACAAATCAAATAAACTACAAATGAAGAATCACATGTAGTAGACTGTTGAAAAGGCCAACGTTTTTTAGTAGAAGGGTCAGTCCAGGTAGTACCCACCAGAGATCCTGAACAATAGGAACAATGCCCACAAGGGAAATGACCAATATGATCAAAAAATATTTTCATCTTTTAGGAGGGAAGTTTTCTCACTTGAGTTCACCTTCATTATATTTATTATATTGGGGCTTGGTGAACCTATATGCCCGAGGGGTTGCTTTTTGCTGTTTGTAAATGGGATAAGGCAGCTGGTGTTGGTCTTGTTGGGAAGATGTCGTCACTTTGAGACATGTGGTGTATTATTGCCCTAACATTCAGTCTTATTGGGTTTCAATATGGAATCACATTCAAGAGATACTGGGATTCCGGGCCACTATCTCCTGGCCTATGGTCATTTTTTGATCAGTAATTGACATCTCGTCGTTACAGAGGGATTGTCAGTTTTTATTTGACTTCATGTTGGGAGTGGCCCTACATCTCGTTATTTCTAACTGGAAACATGCAGCAGAGCTTAGTTGGCATGAATGGTGGAATCACTTGTGCTTATGCTGCAAATATGAGCAAATGCCATGGTGTGGTAGATCCCTTACACCCTACTCTTTTCTTAAGTGGAAACCCCTACAGAATTACATCTCTAAAGCACGATATGAGATAAAATAAGGGGTTATTAGACAAATCTTCTCATTTCTTCTGTAGTGGAGTGTTTGATCTTCTATAGCCCTTGTAGGCCTTGCAGGCTTTCAGCTATTTTATTTTGTTTTTATATCCCCTAATGATCGCATGGTGATGGGAGGGACAGGGTGGGGTAGGCTGTGAATAGCCTTTTCTTTCTTGTTTCTTGTTATAGAGAAGAATTATGCATTTTGATTTACTGTAATTTGGTTTTCTTCTTATTTTTTTGTATTTTATTGGAAAATATAAATAAAGAAATTTTAAAAAAGAAAAAAAAAGAATAATTTCAGAACAGCATATAGCGCACCACAGAAGTTGGAATCCTCACTCACACAAGTGAAGGATTGCGTACCTCTGCTCCAGACGGCTGGAGTCTATGAAATTCCATGCAGCTGCGGCCAATCATATACAGGTGAAATCAACCGCACCATAGAAGAAAGGCTTTAAGATCACAAAAGATGTTATAAACTCTGCAACAGAGAGAAATCTGCTGAAGCCTTCCATCCGATGGAAAATAGCCATACAATTAAATTTGATGACACAAGAATCCTGGAAAACGAAGAATGCGGTGGCCAAGGAAGATCAAAGAATCAGTAGAGATAGCAAGACACCAATGAAAATTCATTGGAGACAAAGGATTTAACATCAACAAAGCATGGCAACCTCTCTTTCACAGAAGGTTTAGTGCTACAAGGTCTGCTGCTGAAAACAATTTATTTTTTCCACCTTCCAGAATCTGAGGTTGTCACAACAATCTTCCTACTAAAGTCCAAGGGCCCGACATTCAGCTGCAGTGGCTAGCATGAGTACAGCGCCTAGCTATCTCTGCTGAAGGGTTAACCTGGATATTCAATGCCAGAACCATATCTGGTCACCACATTGACTATCTAGGTTTGCCGCAGAAGCCAGAAGCTAACCGAACAGTGGCGATATTCAGCCACAGTCCAGGTAGCGATGATATTCAACCACTGCCCAGTTAACTTCAGTGGCAAAAGTTAGAACAGCTTTTGCTACGCTTAACTTTTGCTGCTGAGGGATAACCAGGCAGTGACTGAATATCCCCACTGACCAATTATTCCTGGGTATGTCCTCCAGAACACCCCAGCGCTAACTGTGTAGCATTGGAGCATATAGCGATAGTATCCAGGGAGATTCAGCGGCACTAACTGTGCTAATGCTGCTGAATATCCCACCTGTAAACCATGCAACTGTTTTGGAATATTGGGCCCCAAATTCCCTCCCTCCTGGATTCCTACTTGTACTTTTCCCACCTTTTCACCAACGAATCTTCCCACCAAAATTCAAATTTTCAAAACTCCTGCCTTTGTCCAATGTTCCTCCGAAATCAAATTCTAATTTCCTGCATTTTTATCAACAAACTTTCCCGACAAAAATCAAATTTTCTGCTTCTAATCCACCAATCCAGTTTTGTGAACCAGTGTATATAAGAAAGACATTGACTGCATAACCAGTTCACCCTGAAGAAATTCACAGCATGATGGCTGAAACGTGGGTTCCACTTACTAGGACGTGGTATGAGCTGGAAAACTACAAAGATCATGATGCTAGCCGCAGAAGCCTAAGAGAAATTGTTTTAAAGTTTACAGTTCCAAGAAGGAAAGTAAAAAAGTTTGCAAACCTTTTGAAAGGTATTATCAACTGCCACTTCATTATTTTAGTGCTTCCTGAAAAAAAATGTTTTGAAAGGAATGTATTTCTGATGTCAAAAGAAAAAGAAAAAAAGTAATGGATAAAGTTTGAAACAGAATTAACTGAAGAAACACTTGTAATAGAAAAGTACAATATCTCAGTGCACTTTAATTATTTAAACATTTTAATTTGTCATATTAAATTGTTTGATAGCAGTCAGAATTCTAAAGATTTAATCTATTCATCTTTTTTAATAAATATTCTTAGAATCTCAAATTTTGAAGGCTGCTGAATTATTCCATTTAAATCCATTAAAGAGTAACATCATACTGACCTTACAGTATAGAAATCCTGTTTAGTCTCTTTTTCCTCCTGTGACTGGGGTTTGATTTTAAAGATACTTGTCACAGGACATGGTTAGTGTATTTCTGAGTGTCTGTCCTATTGGAGTCACAGCCTGAGGTACCATCTTTGCTCACAACCACAATTCTAAGAACAGCATCTTCTGTGGGGTAATTTTAAGGCTGTGGAACTCCTCGGGAGGCTAGGAGCTGACATTAACTTGGAGAATCCATTGAGACCATGAGCACAGACCTTTTGGCATGCTGGGCACACAAGTTGTCCAAACCTTCCCAACGTTTCCTCATAATTCCTGCCCTGCCCTACTACTACTACTACTATTAATTATTTATATAGTGCTACAAGACATACGCAGCACTGTACAAACATATAAAGAAGACAGTCCCTGCTTATAGAGCCTACAGTCTAATCAAAACTGACAGAACAATACAAAAGAAACACAGAGGTTCAAATACAGAAGGAGACACAAGGAGAACAAGGATTAGGATCCAAATGCCTCCTCAAAGAGGTAAGCCTTTAGCATGGATTTGAAAAGGGGGATAGAAGAGGCGTGACATAAAGATAGAGGACGTTTGCTCCATGCATAAGGAACAACCAGATGAAAAGAACAAAGTCTGGAGTTTGCAGAAGAAAAGGGCATAGAGAGAAGAAAGCCAGAGAAGGAACGGAGTTCAAGAGGAGGGGTGTAGGGGGAGAGAGAAGAGAGGAAAGGTAATGAGAGGCAGCAGAGTGAATGCATTTATATGTTAAAAGGAGAAGTTTGAATTAGATAGTGAAATGGAAGGGAAGCCAGTGAAGTGACTTTAGAAGAGGGGTTATATGAGTGTATCGGTGCTGGCAGACGATTAGTCACGCAGCAGAGTTCTGGATAGATTGAAGAGGAGAATGCCCATGGCAGGGCATATGGTGAGTCCCTTCATTCATCCAGAGTTGGTTGAAAAGCTAGTGTTTCCAAAGACAAACCTCCCCTTGTTTCGTTTCCCTCAATTTTCATGTGACTGGAAAGAGAAATCAGTATAGAGCTCTTCGAAAGGGAAGTTGCCCACACTCTATGCTTTATGTGTCTCGCTCTGCTTTTGACAGTTTCCATCACAGTCTCTTCAGACTGGTGCCCATTTTCAGTGGGTACCTCTCAGGACCCCCATTTCAAAACTTTAAAATAAAAAAAAAAGAAAACAAGACAAAATACAAAAAAAAGCCCAAAAAGTCTCCCTCTGCTGTTGGTGCCTGTTTCGCTCTGCTGCCCTTTCTCTCATAACGTACCTCCTTGTTACTGGTCCCACACCTATGATCCAAACCTCTGCGGTATTACAATGGTTGCTACTCCCACTGCTGCCTTCACAGCTGCCCTGTGGCTCACTATCTCATTTGTAGTGGGTCTCTTTAGGTCCACATAGCAAAACTAAAAAAAAAAAAAAAAGGAACTTAAATAACAAAAGACCTCCTTTCTTCTTGCATTCCTATGATCTGCTGCTTCCGTCCCTCTGTTGACACTGCTCATTGCTGCCCTTTGCTGCTGCCCTGCTAATTTGTGTGTTTTAGGCCATTCTTCTTTCTATGTTGTTTTGTGATGTACGTACATCTTCATCATCCTCCTGCTTTGCATCTTTGTGGATGCCTTCAGGTTTTCATTCTACCACTTTTACCCTCTTTTTTTGCCTTGGAAGTTTGTTGCTACTTTCTTGCTGTGTTTCTTGGTCATCACTGTCTTAATGAATTGATGCAGTAGTCCTCCCTCATTTCCTGTTTTGCAACTTTCTTGGTACCTAGTTCCCAGACGTTTATATTTATACTGTTGCTATTGCCACTGTAACCTTTTTGTGTTGGCCAGATTTTTCTTCCAACCATTGCTGCAACTTTCTTTCATTCCAACAACCTTTGTTTTCTTAACTTTTCAAAGTGCCTTATGAAGAGATTTGAGCGGTTTTGTTTTTCCAAATCAGAAGTCCCCCATGTCTTCAGATATTGTGGCTTGGTTAAAAAAGCCCTCCAGCCTACCTTGCTGCTGTGCTGACATTCTTCAGATGTCTTATGATCTTCCAACCTGTCTTGCTGCTATATCAGCCTTTTTTGGGGTGTTCTACTACTGGGTTGGTGCTGAAGTTACAAACAACCCAAATCTGAGAGAAACTGAACCCAGTATGGTGGGGAGATGCACTACCGGCCAACCACAGTCAACGAACCTTTAGATTTTTATTCAAAGTTTTTTTCAAAAATCCATTACTGTATTTGTTAGCTTAGTCCTGCTATAAGAGCATGTTTTCCTAGTCTCTTGTACTTAGGGGGTCAATATTAAAAAAGGACTTATGCAATTTGTAGGACCTGTAAGCTGAATAAACCCTGGCAATCCCACTATTCATCAGCACTAATGGGATGGTGCCACTGAATATTCCCACTGACTGCTCCGAAAGTGCAATGGTCTGTGCGTGGAGCTAGGGCAATCACAATGACATTTGATTAACATAAAAACTGTTGTCATGGTACAGGTAAGAAGAGGCTCAGAGACTCCGGAGCTCCACTAAAGTAATTGAGTGAGTGTAGTTGCGTCAGTGTTGATGGATGGTGTTTCCTGGGTCTCACACTGCTGTCTCCAAGCTAAGTCTTCACATCTCTTTCATCTCTGATCTTCAATATCTTCTCCACTGCATCTCCTCTCTTCTGTTCCTCTTCATTGCACAACATAGTTTGCAGACTCGCTGTAACCATACCAAATTGACCTTCTCATTGTAGTCATGACCATCTTCCTTACCTCTTCACACTGTTCTTTCATCTGTTGCAGCTGGAAAAGAAGATGCCTGGGACCTTGTGTCCAATTGCTATTTATTTTTATATTGAACCAGTTCACCATGTAAACCCCAACACAGAAGTAAGATAAATTGATAATTGAGGCACAAAAGCCATTAATATGCAATGCAAACACATAAAAACTATCAGAGCACAAACATATTTCAGTAATTTGTGTATTTTTGCATAATTTCCTAGAAATTACAGTTAGGTAAATAACATATGCAAAATTTAAAGCTAGTTGTTGATTTGCCACATGAAATTATACCATTGTTTTCACTAGTGCTTTTTAAAATTATGACATCTCCAAAACTGACATACCCTACTGTATAAATATCACTGTATCCCGTACTGTGCTTTGATAATGACATACAATATGGAAACAACTCAGAACATAGATGAGTTTATATACAGGGTAACTGCATTATGCCTTCATAGACCTGATGATGAGGGCATAGCTCTCAAAAGCTTGTCAGAAAGATACATTGTTAGTCCCATAAAAAGGTATCAACTACAGCTTGCTTTTTGACCTTTATTTGCACGATCCAAGAGGACTAATATGGCAACTAGGATAGCAGTTGGCAGCAGTTGTTTATTTTAATTTTGTTTATTTTATTCTGCGGTGGTTTGGGTTTCTGCTGGGTGGGACTGATGAGGTTTGTTTTTATGATGTTTTATTTGTTGTATACCACCTCAAATGCTATACATATGGCAGTTAATAAATGTTTTAAAATGAAAAATAATAATAATAAATAAACAAATTAGAATTTTCTGCTCTCAAAATAAAGACAACTTGCTATTGAGACAGTAGCAGCCCAGCCAAATACTATACTTACTTTTGAAACATCTTTGTATCATGTATCACCCTACCCTAATTATCAAAAAATATTGAAAATATATTTCTGTTCATTGTGTAGTAATTCTTTATCTATACTTGTATCTCCTGCTCTCCACAATATGGATGTCGGTAGTATTTTCCCACCATATCAAGTTCAGTTTCTGTTGAACTTGGGTGGTTGAGAACAGCATGCCAAATTGGGTGGCAGGACATCCAAAGAGGACTACCTCAGCAAGAAAATTGTCCATAAGGTTCTAAAATATCTAGACTATAGGCATGCAAAATGCAATGTGTGCCTTTGAGTCAGTCCTGATGACCCAGAAGCTCCTGGATTTTCTTGGCAGTATCACCAGAGGTAGATTGCCGGGCCTTTCTTCTGAGGCAATGGAGGCTTAATTGACTTGCCCAAGGTGTGCATGGTGGGAATTGAATCCTGGTTGCCAAGTCAGTGTTCTAACCACTAGGCTACTCCTCCACTCCTGACTGTAGGCATAGCTGACTATAATCTTTAAATAGACTATAGTCAGCTATGCCTATATTCCATTCATGCTACTCATTAAACCATGTTTCTGTAATGTCCACAATGTCCAAGTCCATTTCCACCATTAGGGCTTCCCGGTCAGGAACCTTGTTGGCTATGCTTTGAGCATTTGTGCTCATTGCTTTCCAGCATTTGTTGACTGGCTTGCCATACACCTTTGCTGTTTCTGTTTCTCCTTGTTCTGTTCGAACTGTTGCTTCTTGATCAATGTAAAAAAATATTTTGGAGTAGCAGGAACCCTCTCAAGAGGCCACAAGTAATGCATCGCTGCACAAAGCCATTACCTACAGTAACCATAGTTCACTCCAAAGGCAACAGGTCAGAATAACACCATTTAGACAAGATCTACTCAAAGGCCAGATCTTTATACCTTCTTGAGTTGCCTGGATTCATGTGCTATATATTTTTTGAGGTCTCATGGATCCGTGTATGATTGGATGTGATTCAAAGCCTAGCAGGGTTAAATCCATACTGCACAGCAAGGCCCTTAAGCTTTGGTCTCAAGTTCAAGAAATCGTTTTGCTTAGCAGCTCTAGCCTTGGAGATATCCAGTACAATAAGAATGTGTTTGCCTTGGTAGGATAGGTTTGACATTGCTTTTACCTTCTAAAGGATCTGCAAGACCTGCTGATACCACAATAATTTGGCCACAATAGGCTGCTGATATTTAGAAGCAGGAGTTTGGTGCAATGGTACCTGATGTGCATGCTCTATTTCTAGAAATGGATCAAAATATAGGCTGACCTCAAACTGAAGTAAATTGAGCAGGGAAAAAAAAAACATAACATTACCTTTCAAATCTTCCATCACTCCCATTACTCCAATGTTACTTCTTTGATTCCTGTTAGCCAAATCCTCTACATTAGTTTGCAGTTTCTTAATCAGTTTGTAGTTGTCTTGTATTTATTGCATCATGCTTTCGATATGGACCACCTAATGTTCCATTTGATCAAGATGCGTGTTTGAATAGATCCGAGTTGTGTCCCAATAAGGTCATGAAATCTCCAAATCTCTATCAGCGCAGATTTGTCAGTTTCCTCTGCCAGTTTCACCGACACAATTTTCTGGGTCACTGAATCCATTTTGTGCCATTTCAAACCTGAATTTATGATGAATTGTTGATCGGACTTGGAAAGTTTTGAGCTTGCCATGGTGCCTCCCGATGGAAGTTTTGGGGGCAAATACAGTGACAGAATTCAAAATGGCGTGGGACAGACACAGTGGATCCCTTTACAGCAACAGGATAAAATAAAATAAAAATAAACTTAACTAACTAATTTCTCAACATACAGGGGTTCACCCCTTAAACAAAGACATGGGAAGGGGTGGCCTGCATGGAGCGGCAGGTGCCTCTACTCTTGCCATCTTACTGGGCAGACTAGATGAAACATGCTGGTCTTTATCTGCCATCAATTACTATGTTACTATGGGGTATGTTTACTAAACCATCCTAATGTTACCAGTGCTAATTGCAGCGTTAACATGAGGAATGCCATATAAGGAAGTGGGCATACTGGCGTTAACGTGGCAATCGCTGTTAACGCGCGATAAGGGCACCGCGGCTGGTTATCATGCGATAGAGGGCGCCGTGGCTCCATAATGCATGGTAACCTTAATTTTGTGCCAGCACTCTACAAACCACTATAGAGGTGTAGCCCACTGGTTAATACAATGACTACTGAGATCACAGTCATGAGTTCAATCCCTCAATGGGCTAATTTAATAAGGCTGTCCAAGGTAATTCCTTTTCATGCTTGTAACAGTCAGACACATCTCAACAATCTGTGCTGCCAGCCCAAAAAACCCTCACCACAGTGCAGTAACCTAATGCGCTTTTTAGGGCGCCCTATGAGGCACTGTAGGTTGGCACCCTCCAAGGCACCGTACAAGGCACCCCATAAGCTGCCAGAACCTAAGGTGCCACAAAAGATACCCCAAGGATGTTAAGGTGACCCAAGAAATGATGCCTAAGGGCAGTAAGGTGGCCCAAGTTGACAAGCATGAAATGTCTGGACCAAACACAGATGTAGCCCTAACACTGCACAGAGCATTAAGGAAAGGCAATGAACAAGTGATGGAAGGAAGTAGATGTCAGAGCTGATGGACCTGCCAAATCTGCGTGCAGCCCATGTGGCAGCTGGTAAAGTGGTCAAACATATTGGAGGCAGCTGTACCGATGCACAGGGTGATTTATTTATTTTATTTAACAAGTTTTTTATACCGCCTTTTCCTTCAATCAAAGCGGTCACAAGAAATACAAGGTATAAACAAGGGAAACATAAACAGTATAGACATGACAACATATGGTAATGTAGGAAAAATAACAAGGGTTAACAATATAGTGATGGTAATGTAAAGTGCAACAATGACAGTGTGTGGCAGAGGATGGGAATACGTGTCCACCAGAGGAGGCAGAGGTGACAGGATAAGTGCAATGACAGGAGGACAGAGGAGTAGCAGTGCCATGCAGAGCAGACACAGGAGAGGCAAGCATGAAGAACCACAATGAAGAAAAGGGTACTAGTGCAGGACATGGGGTAGTAGCCTGCACATCAGGGCAGGACGCCACACAGCTGGCAGACACAGATAGATGGACAGAAGGATGGTTGGCAAATGTGATGAGGGTATAATATGCCAGCAGCACATATCTGCACAGATATGACTGTTACAGGAAGGAAAAGTAGTTGTGTAGGACAGGCATAAAAAAAAGGAGAACAGAGAGGAATCAAACCCATGACCACTAGCACAAAAGTCAATGCACAAACCAGTAGACTACGCCACAAAGATGAGTTCTGCAGCAAAGGCTGCATACAACAACACTGCAGGGCACCACACAAAAAGCCTGCTGTGTGCCAGGATAAGGCAACCCCAACAGTAACCATGATGCAATGCACATGCAGAACAGATGTGTACAGCTCATATCACAGTCTGTAATTGGGACGAGAGCCACATATAAACACATGCACACACACAATTAAATGTTATGCAGTGGAGACAACATGCAAAAGAGCAAAGAACCTAAACCCAAAGGGCGGTAGGGGATGCTCTGTGGAGCAGGGCAAAATGGGGAACAGACCGGAAAAGGAGCATGTGAGAATTGAACCTGAAAACTGAGGCTGGGCCAGATCAGCTCAACAACAGCAACTCCAATCCCCCAAGCCAACTGGCCACATAGACAGTGCAAAGAAAGAGGCATATGTAACAGCTAATATGTGGCAGATAGGCTGCATAGAGGACACACTGTGGTGTACAGTGAAGAGATGGAAGGGTGTGTGGAGAGGTGTCGAAGCTGCAGCCAGTTCATGGTCAGGTTAGCAGAACACAAGGAAAAAAAAACATGTGGGAATCAAACCTGCAACCTATGGTGCTCTAACACATGCCCGTAACCACTATCCCAAGCAAACACACCAAGCACAATGCAAATATGCTCTGTCAAAGAGAATGCGTGTATGGAAACCCATAGCACCCTGTGATGTTGCAGACCGCTGCCACCATACAAGGATGTGAGCACAGGTGGGCCATGTAAATCACCAGTAAATCACTAAATACATGTGTCAGTGTGGTCAAGCAGCAGCAGAGACAAATGTGCATCCAACACATATATTTTATTTTCACAAATTAATAGACATATCGTGTATACCAGCTTTCATGATATGAAGCTGGTTGGTTTACAGTGAACAAACTGAAACCACATTGAGCAGGGCAGCAACCCACATGTCGCATAAAAGTCACTGGCCCATCTACAGATGATGAGCAGTACAGATAATGTGCAGTAGCTGCATGGTGTGCACTATGCAGTAGTCCTCCACCCCCCACATGCTGCTGCACGCCCCAAATGCCTTTGTCACATATGTGTGCATGTAGACAGTAAGTGGTGCATGATGACGGCCCAACACACATCAGTCATGAATTGTCCCCAAAAACATATCTGCCCGCCAATACAGGAGGTACAAACCTGAGAAAGCATAGGTAGCAAAATGTCACCAAGTGTACACACAGATATATAGATATATAGATATGTTACAGCTGTCACATAATGCTTGATATAGCAAACAAAGCGGCACCAATGTTACCAAAAACACTGGCCAAATGCAAAATGAGGATATGATAACAGGTACAAGAGGCACATGATCCCAGAGAATAAACAAAGTGCAACCTCACACACATGCAGAGATAGCACTATACAGAAAATCCTCTGCAATGGGTGGTGTGGATACAGTATGCACACACATATGGCACGGTACATGGAATGCACTAATGAAGGAAAAAAATGGACACCCACACTGCCAGACTGCCAAGTTACCAGTGCAATGTGAGTGACGGAACATCCGGGGATAAATAGGACTGTGCAGACATGCAATGTTATGTTTATAAATCAATGTAGAGTGGCACATCTGTACAGTAACCAAACACAATAACCTGTACATAGAGGTTGAAAGAAAGGTCAAACATGGGCCAGTAACCCACACAGAAACCATACTGCCACATGCTCTGGTGTACCAACATATTCAGTCACATGCACATGCACCGTGTATGTTGAACTATGACACAGTGATGCCCCACATGTACCGTAACACCTTTGGTGAGGGCAAACATCAATCAAAGATGTTGGCATGCATCAAAGTGGTGTGGTGGTAAATACCATGCCATGTCCAAGTGCAGGGTAGCCCCACAAATACAAGAGGACCTATACAATATTCCCCCTGTGCCACATGCATGGCTGCATGATCCTGGTGAACTAAACAGATGAGGATATTCTGCGGTGCAGGTCACACACATGGGCAACACACACTAACACAATGTCAGATGGATATAGAACATACAGTATGTCAGTCCCTGCTGCACACGTAGGGGCCAGTACACAGTGTCCATAGTGCAAATGGTGTCTCCAACCCAACATGTCCCGTTAAGACTGTCCGTGAATCCCTGGGCATGTATAGTCAAATGTGACATCTCAATCTGCTACAGTACTCGAAAGGTCATGTGTGTCTCCTGTGATGAACACGACACCCAACCAGAGCACGGTAGAAACGGTGTGTAGGACAGCCCTGTTATGCTCAAAATAGCAGTCCAACAATAATGTCCATCATAGGATGTGTCCCACTCGCAGAGGTCAGCCATCCTATGGCACCATCTCCCAGGGATAGGTGCATGGTGTTGCTGTGTTCTCTGACAAGTGGATGATGGTGACCGCAGATGCAGTGTAGTAGATTTGCAGTGTGTGTCCTCTGCCCTGTGTCAGAAGAATGAGAAACACTGTCATGGTATGCTGCATGAAACATCAGGGCACATTGCAGGGAGCCAGACATCAATATTTATTTATTTATTTATTTATTTATTTACATTCTCTTATATACCGTGCTATTCTGCATCAGTGCGGTTTACATTGAACAAACAAATTACATTGAACAGGGCATTATAACTTGGAGATAACTATTTTACAGGGGACATGGGCTATGGAGGGTTAAGTGGCTTGCCCAAGACCACAAGGAGCACCTGTGGGACGAGAAACCCCATTCCTTCAAGCCCAAGGTTGCTGTCCTCTAGTGGGATTTGAACCTCCGACCTTCCAGCCTGAAGTACCTTGCCCCAACCACTAGGCCACTCCTCCACAATATGTATATAATGAAACATCAGACATGCAAACATCACATGATCACAACACAGAACACAGTGCATGTTGGGGAAATGTGCAAATGGAACCGCAGATGAGGGTGTCATATGGATATGGTCATGTCCATGCCCGTGTTACACAGGCGTTTCACAGCTCTACCCCATGTTCATCAGCGTTGGTGCATAGAGACCCCACAGGAAAGGTCCATGAAACAAACAGCAAAACACAAACATATAAAGGCTGATGTCAGTCCCAAAAGATCCAAGGTGCAACCTACCGTGTGTCTGCAGCAAGGGACTGTCTGAGGCAGGCAAAGACCACAACACATCATAGTGAAGATAGAAGATGTCAGCAAAATGTGTAGAATCACCATGTCCCCATTTCCAGCTGCCGTTGCTGCATGTCCAAATTATGGCGTCATTCTGTGATACAGAAATGCTGATGCACAGTGGTCTGTCAGCACACAAGAGATAGGTCATTTCACAACACAAAACACATGCGCACAATGTACACAAGGTCAACAGCAGTAAGGTAGAGATAGCACAGTCACCACCGCTCCACAGGTGTAAAGACACCACCCACTACATGATAATGCAAACTGCTTGCACACTGTATCATTACACAGCCACGCCAAAAACACACACACACACACACATACACACACACAGTATGATAAAGTGAGCATGTCACCGGTAGCAGACAGCCTGTCTGTGCACAATTGGAGATTAGTGGAGATAAAGCTAGGGCAAATGCAATGATACCCTGCTATTGGCTGATGTTACAATGTCACGGAAGGGTGTATGTGTGGCCCACCACCAAAACACCTAGGACCTGTGGACACACGCAGCTCTGTTGGATGTGTCCCAGAAACAGTGCTGGAGAAGATGAACTGGGCAGGAACACATGTGCATATGGGGTATGGGGGGGGGGTGCAGCCAAAGAGGTAAACAACAACATATGTGCATTGGACAGATAACCTCAGACATGTGCTGTGCCTGATTGTCCCCATAGACCATTTACCTGCATGTCCACCTACCCCAGTCTCCTGCACGTTGATTGAAGTACAGACAGCTGTCACTGCACCACAGCACCAGGAAGGTCACAACGCATATCCTGGGGATTGATAAACACAAGAGAAACATACATATGTCATGTTGGAGCTGTGCAACAAACACAGCACCTTCATTTCCTCACCTCTCATGCCCCCCTAGATCCTTTACAGTCTGGCATTTGTCCTTTACACTGTACCGAATTGCCTCCTGCCAAAGTCTCCACTGACGTGTTCTTGGTAAAATACAAGGGCCTGTACTCTGTCCGCCCCCTTCTTCACCTCTCTGCTGCCTTTGACACCGTTGACCACAACCTCACCTCGATATCCTGTCCTCGCTTGTCCCTAAGGACTCTGTACTAGCCTGCTGCCCCTCTTATCTCACCCATCGCATCTTCAGTGTGTGTTTTGGTGGCTCCACCTCCTCTGCGACCCTGCTCCCAGTTGCTGTAACACAGGGATATGTCTTGGATCTGCCTCTTTTCTATCTCTATACCAATTTCCTTGGTGTGGCTATCTCTTCCCCTGGATTTCAGTACCAGCTGTATGCTGATGAGTGCCAAATATATCTCACCACCCCTGAACACTCTCTGGAAATCCAGACCCTGATCTCTGCTTGCCTGTCTGACAATGATGGCTGGATGTCTCCCCGCTGCCTGAAATTGAGTCATGGGTGGACCCTGCAAACCTAGGGACCACATTCAGAATACGCATATTTGCATCACATACAACCTGAACATTCAGGGAATGGTAGTGTTTGCGGTTGCAGAACACTGCCTCCCTGTCTCTGGGTGGGGCCAGGGCAACATGTGTGCAATCAATTGCTCCCACCACGTGTAATATCCCCGCAACCTCCTCAAAGGCCTGGTTCAGGGTCCCCCACTGTTGCCTAGTGTTGGGAATTGCAATGTAATTCCCCACCTGGCTGCCCATGGCGTGCAGTACCTGGTGGAGACAGTGTGAGAAGATGGGGCGGCTCATGCCACCCACTGAGGCCACAGATGACTGGAAACAGCCAGAGGCAAAGAAATGTAGGGCAGCCAGGAGCTTGACCAAACCCAGTATGGCATGTGACCGACCAGTCAGGGGCTCCAGGTCAGGCCATAGATCCTCAAAGAGCTCCCTAATAGCCACTGTGCTCAGATGGTATAGGGAGATGACTTGGTCATCACGCATGTCCTGGAGCTGGGCCCTGGGCCTGTAGAAGTGAGGCTGGTGAGAACGCAGCTCAGCACGCATCCTGCCCTGTGCCGGCACATCCCCGGCTTGCATTGCCCACACAGCTGCAGGTCTGTGTTGCAGCGGGACTTTACCCATGCCCTGTGCCTATCCCCATGAACATCATCTCCCTCGTCAGGCAACCGTGGTGCCTGAACATCCCCCAACGCACATGTAGCAGTGACAAAGGCAGACATCATGGACAACAGAAAAATCAGAGACAGAGTGTTAGCTCTCGCCCGCCCCTCACCTCACCTACTCCACGTTTTACCTGCACCTTACCTCACCTACTCTACCTCTCGCCTGCTCCTCACCTCACCTGCTGCATGTGTAGAGTCTGCATGCATTGCGCATGTGCTGTACGTGTATGAGTGGGACTCGTGCGCATGTGCTGTGCATGCTTCTGTGCATGACAACGGCAGGGATGCGCATGTGCACCACATGGTGTACAGACACATCGTGTGCTCATGCACCATGCCTGCATAACCCCGCATAGCACATGCGCATGGGTCCCGCTCATACATGTACAATGCATGCGTAATGCGCACAGACACCGTGCATGTGCCACTGCGCCTGCGCAATGCACGCAAGGTCATGCCACTGACCAAAAATGCATAAATAGGCATACACACGTGGTACACATTGAGGGTTTTGTGTAGGCGAGGTGAAGAGCAGGTGAGGTGAGGATCAGGTGAAGTTTACAGTAGGTGAGGAGTGCAGCAGGTGAGGTTAGGAGCAGGCGAGGTTTAGATTAGGTGAGGAGTGGAGCAGGTGAGGTGAGGAGCAGGCGAGAGGTGGAGTAGGTGAGGTGAGGAGCAGGCGAGAGGTAGAGTAGGTGAGTGGTAGACTAGGCAAGTAGCAGAGTACGTGAGGGCCGGTGTAGGTGAGGGGCGGAGTAGGTGAGCTGAAGAGCAGGCGAAGGGATATTAGGCAAGGGCCAGAGGAGGTGAGAGATGTGTGACAGGCAGGGAGACGACACAGAGAGCAGGGATATGCAGCGTGAGGACATGACAGGAGGGGAGGCCATGGGAACACCTGGGCAGCAGTCCCCAGAGGCAGCAGGGATGGGTGAGCCTGAGTTGGAGGTTGCAGGGCCATTGGGTGTGTCCCAGCCCACCCAGGAGCAGCCTGAGAGGCCACACAGTGCAAAACATAGGCAGAAGCCAGTGCCGGCATAGGAAAGGAAGAGGGCCCTCAGATTCAGTCAGCAGGAGAATCACAACCTTCTGGCCAGTGTATTAGAAAACTATGAGGTGCTGTATGGCCGGCTGAGCTCACGAACAACAGTGTGGGAGGAGGTCCAAGAGGCCGTGGCCCAGGCCAGGGGACCACCCAGGGACCTGGACAGCCTACAAAAGCAATTCAATGATATAAAGCATGGGGTCCGTGCCCACATGGCGGCCGAGAGACGACATGCTATGGGCACTGGTGGGGGTGGTCCCTTTGTCCCCATCCTGACACCCTTGGAGCAGCAGCTGGCCGAATGTCTTGGCCCGGTCTACCTTCATGGACTGTCTCCACGCTAGACACGGCCCATCCACAGGCAGGTAGGTCTGAGATATGCAACACATGTACAGCTAACGACCCATCACATGCTGGGTCAGGGCCGGGGTGGTATGGGCCCATGTCCTGAGATCACGTGTGGCCCAACAGAGGCAAAGAAGGACACGGAAGCAGCAACTGTTGCCAAAGTGTTTCCAGGGAGACTAGGACAGGTACCTGGGGGTGTGTCCCAGACATTCACAGTGCTGGACATAGTATAGCACTGAACAGGTGTACGGAACCAGGGGGGGGGGGGCAGTCTGTTGGCCAGGCAGATTGCCACCCCTCCTCCTCTGTGCAAGAGAGGAAACAAAGACTGTACATACAGGGAGGGCCTACCACCTCCTCCCAAAATATCCCAGTTCATGCAGCTTATATTCGTACCTGGCACATAAGTCATACAGAATCGTCCCACAAATGCAGTCAGTCTTGCATTCCAATATCACAGAAGCAAACAAACAGGAAGGGCAACCAAAACTAACTAAAGACAGAGTGACTTGGAGAGGTCTCTCACCCTCTTCCTATAACAGCTATTACCTTCCTTAGATATTTCCTGTCCATAGACAGATCCCAGCACAGTGAAAGAGAACGACCTATGACAATGAAATTCCAAGCTATACACAAACAGAAGCTACCGAGCATCTCACACAGATATCAGACACATACTACACTCTCATTAGCAGACATACAGTAGGAATGTGCAATCCATCCTCTCCAGAGATTGGGGTGTACGTTCCCAAATCATTACGAGGTCTGCCCTGTTATAGAGTGTTCATTCCAAATAGGCTCTTGGTTTACAATGCCATGCATCTGGCTTTTCTCTCTCATCCCTTTCTTGGTCCTCCCTATTTCTGCTGATGTGTGATCCTTTCTGGGTTTGTGTATCAACATGTACCCAGGCTGTTTCAGATCTATTCCATGTCATGTGACCACTTTTCCCACCAGCCACCGTCCCACCTTGTCTGTGTTTCCATCCCCTATTTCTATAGAAAATAAGAAATATATAACCTAGTAGTTTTCTGCTACACTGACTGTTATCACACTAGGCCTCTGTAGGCCCCATGTCAGACTGACATAGCTATACTAACGATGTCTTTGCTCTCCTGTGCCCTGTAAACACGTGCGCTGTGTGCACACATGATGTCAACTACTACCCACAGCACAGCATCCCATACCACATATTCAGTACATTGCCAACACATGTCAGATGTTAGTTGTGACAACTCTTTCCCCTGTGGCTCCCCCACAGGCCAATAGTGGCAGTGTGTAACCGGTGTCATCCGCCACAGCAACCAGGTACATGGAATATATACTGTGACCTGGTGGAAACTGGTTACTGTGCTGGACGGATGACTGTTTGGCCCAGGAAGGGGTAGCAAATAACAGAGGAACATCCAAAAGGGAACAGGAGAACAGAAGACCTCATATAACCTGCACCACACAAATGCAGGTAGTAACACGTACAACAGGTAACAGAGGACGGCAGCCCTCTGGCAAACCCCCACAAATACAATCTGAGAGCAGGAGCACCTCATAGAACACAATGGTGCTTTACCTCAAGATATGCTCAGGGTGCCATCAATGGCCCTAACAACCTCTGTACCGGGGCATGCAACATAACCCAGACCTGGCCACTACTAGTGGTGATTAGCAAGGTGAAAAGGCACTACCTAGGTCAGAAGGCAGTAGAAACACACAGCAGCACTCAGTATACCCTGGCAGCAACAAGCAGCACACAATGAGGCATGTAAAAGCAAGCACAATCACTACCAAGACAGCTGTAAACAGGAGACCCAACACCAGGTGTCTGGGGAAACAGCGTCCACAGGGAGCTCTACATGCAACTCACTGCAAATCATTACCGCTGAGGTAGATATGTGCAAGGCTGTGTCCTGACCATGGTAAAGGCCGCTATCCCGGCCGACACATGCTATCATCATGAGCTGCAAACAGCCTGCACCTATCTGTCTCAGTAGTACAGACATTCAGTGTGTTTCATGTAGTGCTCCGTGAAGATGCTGCTTGGCAAAACAACTGCTGTTGGTGCTCCTGTGGACAGTCATAGTTCATGTGTGTGAGATCTGTTGTCCTGCATCATTGCTGCCTGTTGCTGCTTGTTCTGACCGCCTGCTGCTGCCTGTTGCCACTGCCCTGTGGCCTGGGTAGGACCCTATCTCCATGTCAATTACCAACAGTGGGGGCGTGGTCTGGGTCAGCATGGTTGCCCCAGTGGTTATTCATGGACCGATGTCATACTGAGCATATTGTGAGTTAGCGCACTGTTGTGGTGTTAGCTGAGGTGCTAGGCCTCTCTGTTTGCATCTGTGGGAGCATGGCTGAGGAAAACATAGCTCTGTTATTTATTTATTTACGTTTCTTATATACCGCACTATTTGCGATCAGCGCGGTTTACATAGAACAAGCAAAATCCGACACTAAACAAATGTCTGATCATTACATTGAACAGGAAATGTTGGAAAACTTGGAGAACAGGGTAAACTATATACCTATGCAGTTGAATTGCACAGGGTAAACTATATATATATGCAGATGAATTGCACAGGGTAAGCTATATACATATGCAGTTGAATTGCACAGGGTAAACTATATACATATGCAGTTGAATTGCACAGGGTAAGCTACATACATATGCAGTTGAATTGCACAGGGTAAACTATGTACATATGCAGATGAATTGAACAGTGTAGACTATATACAAATGCAGATGAAGAGAACGGGTATTGTTGGGTGTTGTACATACTTGGGTGTTGTACATACTTGTTACTAATGTGACCCCATACTACGTGAGCTGGCTTAGTGCAGCTTATAGTGCAGCTTATAGTGCAGCTTTGCAGTGATCCTGTGTTGTGCAGTGGGGGGTCTATGTGTTCATTGACACGTGTCTGAAACCTTGGAGTATATCGTATACCATAGAGCAACTAGTGAGGGATATGTCATGTCACAATGTCTGTCCCCATGTAATGTTACAATGCACCAAGTGACCACACACACATGAACCTCCCAAACCGTGCCACCACCACCAGCATATGCAAGGCCCCAGTCAGCCAGTCACAGTGCAGACCACCCCAGGACACACAACACAAGGCCTAATATGCAGATACATGGCCCCGCACACAGTGGACACCCCCTCACCACTCCATGTCAGGTCCCCATCTTCAGCCCCAATGACACCACCAACAAATGCACCTACCCCAACACCAACACTACCCAGGGTCGGCTCTGATACAGCCACCGCAGTGCCACAGACACATTCCCATGGCCCCCACATACAGTGCAACCTCATGCACAGCATCACCCCCCATCCCCCGCAACAGTCCACCACAAAATGCACAGTACTGGTTAGATGTCCACCCACACCCCACAGTGGCTACCACAGCGCCAGTCCCCACACATGTCTGGCTGACCGGCATGCCTGCAGCAACACCTACCATGCATAATCACACCCCTCAATGCATATATTTCGTTCACACACACTATGACAGGCCCCAGTCACATTGCAGGTTCCCGCACGCACCCTGGGCACATGTAGCTCTGAGCCCACATCCCAGGTCACACTCACAGTGCATACCTAGTGCTGCACACAGTGGCCCCGGCAATCGCCACCCTGTCCCCTCAAAACAAAACCTAATATATGGTGCAGCACCACTAGCACCAAGGCGTGATGCTCCCCCTTGCCAGGTACATCACACTGGACACATATGTGTTGATCCCATTGTAAGCTCACACACCCCCCTCCCCCCTGCTGAGGGTTCAGGACAGGGTACCTTGTAACTGCCCTCTTTAATAGGACTTATCTCCCTCCCTCCCTCCCCAGCACCCACCCACCCCTGGGGTAATTGTAGTTTTATAGGTACTTGCACATCATTGAGGAAAGGGGCTGCTCTCAGGTGCAGCTCGTTATCCAAATCAGTAATACACAGAGGACCTGAGATTAATTACTTAAGCTTCAGGTACACAAGGTGTATTAGGGGTATTAGATACACTTTTATTGGTATAAGCATCTACACCAATCCTTATTATATACAGAATTTAAAAGACCTAAACACAAGCTTTAAACTAAGATGCAGACAGAAGTCCAGCAGCAAGATGGGGGTTCTCCGGTCTTTTGCATTGAGTGTCACATGTATGATTTTCTCCCAGTTGGTGAGAGGTATTACGTATGCACTAAGTGCAAAGAACTCTTTGCTCTCAGGGAATGAGTCCGTTCTCTAGAGGCTAGAGTAGCAGACCTGGAAGACGTAAGAAAGACAGAGAAGTACATGGACGAGACCTACAGGGATACAGTCCTGAAGTCCCACCTCCAGTCTGGCAGCATCCCTGTTGCCATGGAGGAGAGAGGTCACGTGACAGGAGGGCATCACCCTGGTGTGGCAGGAAGTGATCCTGTAACTAGGACCTGTCCTCCAAGTGATGTAAAACCCTCTCGCACCGAGGACGTTTCCCCAGGGCCATGTCCCCACGAGGGGAGGGTCAGGACAGCTGTTATAGTTGGTGATTCAATCATTAGGAATGTAGATAGCTGGGTGGCGGGTGGATGTGAGGATCGCCTGGTAACATGCCTGCCTGGTGCAAAGGTAGCGGACCTCACGCACCGCCTAGATAGGATCATAGATAGTGTTGGGGAGGAGTCTGCTGTCTTGGTACATGTTGGTACCAATGACATAGGAAAATGTAGTAGGGAAGTTCTGGAGGATAAATTTAAGCTTTTAGGTAGGAAGTTGAAATCCAGAACTTCCAGGATAGCATTCTCCGAAATGCTTCCTGTTCCACGTGCAGGACCCAAAAGACAGGCAGAGCTCCGGAGTCTCAATGTGTGGATGAGACAATGGTGCAAGGATGAGGGTTTTGGATTTGTTAGGAACTGGGGAACATTCTGGGGAAAGGGGGGGCTCTTCCGAAGGGATGGGCTTCACCTTAATCAGGATGGGACCAGACTGCTGGCATTAACCTTTAAAAAAGAGATAGAGAAGCTTTTATTTTATTTTTTTAAATTCTTTATTTTCGTTTTATAACAACAAAGGAAAGGAAGACATACAGCTAAAAGATAAATACATAACGTGTAATACATACACCAAAGTAAACCCCTACCACCCCCCTCCCCCCTGCTTCTTCTCTAGAAAACTAAACATTCCCGAAGCGGGCGTGTACTTACATTATTGTATTACAAAACCTAACGGTGATCTAAAACATGATGAGTGCACATTATACAGGCATGTTGGAGCAATGAGCAGATTGTACATAATCATTAAGCATCTGCCATTTAGACAAGCAAGAGTGAGTTTGGACATGGGGAATAGCTCTCCGAGGTATCTGCTCATATTTACTATATAAGCAGACAAGGTTCCACCATTCATTGACAGTAAGTCGAGAGCTATCCTTCCAATTCCTCGTGATTAAGCATATGGCTATACCCAGCATGAAATCAAGGAGAAAGCGACCCGTCTTAGGAAGAGAGGGGACCTCCGCCACAGAGCGGAGTCCCACGACCTTCCAAGAGAGAGGTCCATGAAAGTGTAAGATAGATTGAATACGACCCCAGACCCGCCCCCAATAGACCTGCAGTTGAGGACATTCATAAATAACATGAGCGAAGGTTCCCACAGCAGTATGGCAAGACCAACACAGGTCCCTAGCATTTGGGTTCCATTTGGCTATTTTTTCTGGGGTATAAAAGCATCGGTGTGCAAAGAAGAAGAGAGTTTGGGTAACAGAGGCAGACCGGGAAACCCGCACTACTTTACTCCAAAAAACGCTCCATTGCACAGGGGTTATAGTGGTTTGCAGTTCGCGCTCCCAGGCTTGTTGGGCTCTAAAAGTGTCCGTATCTGTACCCTGACAAATTATTTTATAAAAGTTAGAGGCTACCCCATGTGTACTACTAATGGAGTGAACTATCTCTAATAGCCCATCCTCAGTAGGGGCAGAGGGCGGCATGATTCGAGCACTTTTGAGGCAGTGTTGAAGCTGCATCAATTGAAAGTAGTGTTTCGCTGGTAACGCAAATTCCTTTTGTAAATCAGAAAAGGTTTTCCAACGAGCTGCAGAGAAAAGCTGTTGGGGTGTCCAGATCCCCCTGGAGTACCAGGGTTTCCAGGCTATTGTTCTATTTAGGACTTGAATTCTGGGGTTATTCCATAGCGGGAGTCCGTCCTGAGGACATACATTCGGGCCCAGTGATAGAATGAGAGTGTTAAAGGCCGCAAGAGTATCGACAATCATTGGTGGATGGCGGGTGTCTACTTGATAGGACATACCGGGGAGATGGGTCAACGGAATTGGGCTACTAAGCTCCTCTTCTATGTCAAGCCAAACTGGTCGGCGGACTGTTGAGGTATCTAGCCATCGGGCACCTTGCTTAAGTAGAAAGGCTTGATGATATCTAAGAAAATCAGGAAATCTGGTACCCCCTCGTTCCTTTGCAGACTGCAGTTTATGTTTAGCTATCCTTGGTGGCTTGCCCTGCCAGAGATAACGGACGAGAAGGCCCTCAATATCTTTATAAGTATGTAACGGAAGTAAGCATGGCAGCATTTCTAAAATGTAGTTCACTTTGGGGACTATCATCATTTTCACAGTTTCTAAGCGGCCCCACCATGTGAGAGATAAGGGAGACCAACGATTTGTGAGTTCACGGACTTTGGAGACTACCTCTTTGGCATTAAAACTGATAGTGTCTTCTAAAGGAGAACAGTAATGGACCCCAAGATACTTCACCATGCGGGATTGCCAAAGGAAGGGAAAGGCCTGCATGTCAGCCTCATGTACCCAGCGGTTCAGTGGGAATGCTACCGATTTGGTCCAGTTAATTTTATAGCCCGATAATTGTGAGTATCCGTCAATCAGATCCAAGACAGCTGGAACCGAATCGAGGGAAACGAAGAGCATAAGGTCATCTGCATATGCAGAGAGTTTAATCTCCCTATGACTAAAGGGGACACCTCGAATACGTGCAGACTGTCTAATAAGGAGGGCCAGGGGTTCAAGAGCGAGATCAAAAAGCATTGGTGATAGGGGGCAACCTTGACGCGTGCCTCTTTGGAGGTTAAATGGCTGAGATTTGATGGCGTTTACACAAATACTGGCGACGGGTTGAGTGTACATGACTTGGAGATATCAGAGAAAGCCCTCTCCAAAGCCATACCATCGGAGAACTGCAAATAAGAAGGGCCATTCTAGACGATCAAAGGCTTTTTCGGCATCCAGGGAAAGACCCACCCATGGATGTTCGAGATTGGCAGCACTAGATAACACATAGCACAAGGTCCGAGCATTGTCAGCAGTCGATCTGCCGGGTATAAAACCGCATTGGTCGGGGTGAATTAGGGTAGCCATCATGTCAGATAGCCGGGTGGCCAAGATCGTTGCGAAGATCTTATAGTCGGCATTAAGTAGGGAGATTGGACGGTAGTTGGCGGTCAGTAGCGGGTCTCTGCCTTCTTTCTCAAATACAACCACATTAGCTGCAGAAAAGGATCCCAAAGAGGATGTATCTACCGCAAGGGCAGTAAAATAGAGTTTTAAATAGGGAACTAAATCTGCACTGAACGTTCTGTAGAATTCGGTCGGGAGACCATCGGGCCCTGCGGCACGGCCCGAGGCTGTTCGTTTTAGGGCAGATTGGATCTCTGAAGTAGAGAAGGGTTCATCCATCGCATCCCTATCATCTTCAGAGAGGGTCGTCCGCTGAATGCCAGAAAGCAATCGCTCGAATGTCTCTGACGAGAACTCACATTCAGATTGATATAGGCGAGTATAGAAATCCCGAAAGAGCTCTACAATGTCGGAGTCTGTGGTCACTATGCCCCCTCCCTGTGGAGCTCGAAGGGCCGCAACGCGTTTGGCTTCTTTTTGACCTTTCAAGGCATTGGCTAAGAGTCGACCGGCTCGGTTATTTTCACGATAATATGTCCCTCGCTGAAGCTCAATACTCTTAGAAGCTGCAGTTGAGAGGATTAAATTATATTGAAAACGGAGACGCTGTAATCGAATTAATACACATGGGTCAGTGCGTGAAGTTAGAACTCGTTCGCCTGCTTTTATTTGTTGGTCTAGTATGAGCAGCTGCTGTTTACGTTGTTTCCGCAGGCGGATTTGATAGCTAGTGATCGTTGCCCGAATGGCCGCTTTGAAGCCCTCCCACCAAGCCCAATTCGCAGTATCTTGGGGTAGATTAAAATGGAAGTAATCCTGTATGGCTACTCGAATTTCTGACTGGAACTCTGGCTGAGTTAACAGGGCTCTATCAAAGAACCAGGCTCCCGAGTTTCCCTGGGGTGCAGTAGTGTGTAATTGAAAGGAAATGGCAGCATGATCTGAAATATGTTGGGAGTGAATCTTTGCAGTGTCCACCTGAGGAACTAACAGTTTTGAGATTAGAAAGAAGTCTATGCGAGACTGAGATTTATGAGGGGAGGAGAAGAAGGTGAAGTCCAGCTCATTGGGGTGTAGTAACCGCCATAGATCAACTAAAGCAAGATCCTTGATCAGGGAGGTAAGCGTGGCGTGACTCTTGGGGGGACCACTCGTCCTAGGCGGCTGTTTGTCAATCAGGGGATCAAGGACTAGATTGAAATCCCCCCCAATGATCAATGAAGTATTAGCAGAAGCCTGCGCAACCTGAGCAATGGTAGCAAAAAAGGCAGGGTCATCAACATTAGGAGCGTAAAGACATATACATGTAACTTCTAGGCTACCTATCTTGAGGTGAACTCTAGACCATCTACCTTCTGTATCTGAGCTAGTCGCAATAACAGTAGCATGCAAAGATTTCCTAACCAATATGGCAACCCCACATTTCTTAGAAACGGCTGGGGAATAAGCGGCCACCATGTAAGGTTTAATATTGAGTTTAAGAGTTTCCTTCGAATTTAAATGCGTTTCTTGGAGAAAAATCAGATCCGCTGCTTCCTGACTAAGGTAGCTTAGGATTTTCTTCCGTTTTATCGGATTATTGATGCCTTTTACGTTCAATGAAAAAATCTTACATGGTGCCATCAATCGGTAATAGACATTTTAGGTAAGGGCGCTTGATAACATAAAACATAAGCAGAATCTGTACAACAATGTCATAATCACCGAGTATTCTGGCTAATACACCCCATATTGAAAAGTATGTACCAACGTATCTTAGAGAAGAAGCAAAACCCCCAAAGAATATGGCGACCATATGTCTGCGGGAGGAGGCCCTAGAGAGGAAATAGAAGACATGTAAAAAAAAAAGAAAAGAAACACCAGAGTCCATAATAACACTGTCTCTGATACTCATCGAGGCTACTGTGGGTAGATGGAGTCGGGTCACAGATACCATCAAGAGTAAGGCAACAGACTGCCCACGCCCGACTCTTTGCTAGGCTGCGGCAGATCCAATATGGCAGGTACAGCGGATATGAGGAGACTTGCAGGAATATTCTGGAAGTCAGCGCATCAAGTCGGCTTCTTTGGAATCCAAAAACTCCGCTAGTAGATCAGGGTCCTCGAATGTTCTTGTCTGATTGTGAAGCGTGACTCGGAGCTTGGCCGGGTACATCAGGCCATAGCGTGCTTGTAGTTGTTGAAGCCTCGGCCGGAATTCCAGAAAGCGCTTTCGGCGGTCGACTGTGGGTTTAGCCAAGTCGGGATAGAAGGAGATCTTGTGGCTCTCAAACTCCATGTGGCCCTTTGCCCGAGAGGCACTTAGAATTTGCTCCACGTGTTGATATCTCAATAGTCGAAAAATGATAGGCCGCGGGGTCTTCCTATTGAGCGTTATGCTTGTGGGTACACGATGAGCGCGATCAATCTCCAAATCTTTGGTAAAGGTGATTTGGAGCAGGGAAGGGAGGATTTTGCATAAAAACTCTTTCATGTCTCCCGATTCCGCTCCCTCCGGTATGCCCACGAGTCGTATGTTGTTGCGGCGCGCTCTATTATTGCCATCTTCCACCTCTTTCTGCAAGGCCCGCACCTGTCGTTCAACTTTGTCGAGTTTGGACAACCGGGCCGCATGGGAGTCCAATATGCTCTCCATTTTGTCCTGACGCGAAGAAAGCCCTTCTAGCTTGCTTTGCAGCACACCAAAATCGTCCCGCAGCGCTCGGAGTGCTTCACCGTTTGCCTGCACAAGGTTTTTGACCCCTCTAATCTCTACGAGGATTTCCTGCTGCATTTCGGGGCCCTCGCACAAGGCCGGCCCCTTCTGCGGGGACGGAGGTTCAGTTTTGGAGCATTTGCCGTGAGAAGCCGCTGGAGACCCAAATTCCAGGCGCGTTGGTTTGGTCCCCGCCATCTCACCAATGTGCCCCGGCAAGATCAGAGTAGAAGTTCCAAGTATGTGAGGTGTTAATTCAGGATTCTGAGTAGGCCTCTCGGGAGCCTCAGCGTTATGCGACCATCCCGCTGGACATCAGGCTCCGCCCTCCGATAGAGAAGCTTTTAAACTAGAAAATAGGAGAAAGCCGACAGTCACCCAGGAGTGCATGGTTCGGACGAAGGTATCCTTGAAGGATACTACCAAAAGCAGTGAGGTTCCAAAAGGGAGTATAGTAGCCCAAATGCCCTTGAGTAAGGAGCAGACAGAGCATAAAGATTCCAAATTACCGCTGCCTACCAATAGCCAGATTAATATGAATAAAATACAGTCTCTAAAATGCTTATATGCCAATGCTAGAAGTCTAAACAATAAGATGGGAGAGTTAGAATATATAGCACTAAATGAGAGGTTAGATATGATTGCACTCTCAGAGACATGGTGGAAGGAGGATAACCAGTGGGACACTGTGATACCTGGATACAAACTATATCGTAATGATAGAGCTGATCAAATTGGTGGAGGGGTTGCGCTCTATGTTAGAGAGGGCATTGAGTCAGAAAGGATTAAAGTTTTGCAGGGAACAAAATTTGCTGTAGAATCTCTATGGATTGAAATTCCATTTATGAAGGGGAAGGTGATGGCAGTGGGAGTATACTATCGACCCCCTGGCCAGAATGAACAAATGGATGATGAAATGCTCAAAGAAATCAAGGAAGCTAACAAAAGTCACAACAGAGTAGTAATAATGGGTGATTTCAATTACCCCGGTATCGACTGGGTCAGTGTCACAGCAGGACAAGCTAAAGAGATAAAGTTTCTAGATGGAATAAATGACTGCTTCTTGGAGCAGCTGGTTCATGAACCGACCAGAGGGGAAGCCATACTGGACCTAGTCCTTAGTGGAACGCCAGATCTGGTGCAAGAAATAAGGGTGTTGGGACCACTTGGCAATAGTGATCATAGTATGATCATGTTTGATTTAATTAGTGGAGGACAGATAGTAAAGGCATCCACAGTACTACCTTTTAACTTTCAAAAGGGAGACTATGATAGAATGAGGAATATAGTTAGGAAAAAACTAAAAGGAGCGGTTCCAAAGGTTAAAGACTTACAGCAAGCTTGGGTGTTATTTAAAAATACTATCCTCGAAGCCCAGACCAGCTGTATTCCACGCATTAAGAAAAGTGGAAGAAAGTCCAAAAAACTGCCAGCATGGTTTAAAGGTGAGGTCAGAGAGGCTGTTGATGCCAAAAAAGCAACCTTCAGGAAATGGAAAAAAGAGCCAAATGATGAAAACTGGAAACAGCACAAGCACTGGCAAGTTAAATGCAAAGCATTGATAAGGCAGGCAAAACGGGAATTTGAGAAGAAACTTGCTACGGAAGCAAAAACACGAAATAAAGACTTTTTCAAGTACATTCGTAGCAAAAGGCCTGTGAGAGAGTCAATTGGACCATTAGATGATAGAGGGGTAAAAGGGGAAGTAAGAGGAAACAAGGCTATAGCAGAGAGACTGAATGAATTCTTTGCTTCGGTCTTTACTGAGGAAGATGTAGGGATGTTACCCAAGACTGAAGTGGTATTTAAAGGTGATACTGCAGAGGAATTGAGAGAAATATCGCTACACACCGGGAAGATATATTACAACTATTTGATAAACTGAATAGTAGCAAATCACCTCGACCGGATGGTATACATCCCAGAGTGTTGAAAGAACTGAAATATGAGATTGCAGACCTGCTATTGGTAATCTGTGAACTTTCATTAAAATCATCTGTAATACCTGAAGATTGGAGGGTCGCCAACGTAACACCAATTTTTAAAAAGGGTTGCAGGGGTGACCCAGGAAATTACAGACCGGTGAGCCTGACGTCAGTACCAGGGAAAATGTTAGAAACCATCATAAAGAACAAAATTACGCAGCATGTAAATAGTCATGGCCTAATGGGAGACAGCCAACATGGCTTTAGACAAGGAAGATCTTGTCTTACTAATCTGATATGTTTTTTTGAAGGTGTGCATAAACAGGTAGACAAAGGTGAGTCGGTTGATATAGTGTATCTGGACTTTCAGAAAGCTTTTGACAAAGTCCCCCATCAGAGACTTTTGGCGAAGCTAAAAAGTCATGGGATAGGAGGCAGTGTACTATTGTGGATCGGGAACTGGTTAAATGATAGAAAGCAGAGGGTAGGGCTAAATGGCCAATATTCCCAATGGAAAAAGGTGAATAGTGGAGTACCCCAGGGATCTGTACTGGGTCCGCTGCTTTTTGACATATTCATAAATGACCTAGAAAAGGGAATAACTAGTGAGGTTATCAAATTTGCAGATGACACAAAACTGTTTAAAGTTGTTAAAACCCAAGAGGATTGTGGAAAACTGCAGGAGGATCTGGATAAATTGGAAGACTGGGCATCCAAATGGCAGATGAAATTTAATGTGGACAAGTGCAAAGTTATGCACCTAGGAAAGAACAACCCACACTATAGTTACACGATGCAAGGCTCCACATTAGAAACCACCACCCAGGAAAAAGATTTAGGAGTCATTGTGGATAACATGTTAAAACCCTCCGCCCAGTGTGCAGCGGCGGCCAAGAAAGCAAATAGAATGCTAGGTATCATAAGGAAAGGGATGGAGAACAAAACAAAGGATATTATAATGCCTCTGTATCGCTCCATGGTACGACCGCACCTTGAATATTGTGTGCAATTCTGGTCACCGTATCTTAAAAAGGACATAGCGTTATTAGAAAAAGTACAGAGAAGAGCCACCAAATTGGTGAAGGGGATGGAAGGCTACTCCTATGAAGAGAGGCTAAGAAGGTTAGGGCTCTTTAGCCTGGAGAAGAGACGGCTGAGGGGAGATATGATAGAGGTCTATAAATTAATGAATGGAGTGGAACGGATAAACGTGGATCAATTGTTTACGCTATCAGAGTATAGAAAGACTAGGGGACATGTAATGAAGCTACAGGGTAAACTATTTAAGACAAATAAGAGAAAATATTTTTTCACTCAACGTGTAATCAAACTCTGGAATCTGTTACCGGAGGATGTAGTAAGGGCTGTTAGTATAGCTGGGTTTAAAAAAGGTTTGGACAAGTTCCTGGAGGAAAGGTCCATAAACCACTATTAAAAAGGGACCCAGGATATCAATGCTTGACCCAGTACAAGCATTGTGGAACCTGTCTTTTGGGGATATTGCTAGGTACGTATAACCTAGATTGGCCACTTTTGGAAACAGGATACTGGGCTTGATGGACCTCGGTCTGACCCAGTATGGCATGTCTTATGTTCTTAAGCGCAGTAATATCAGTTACAGGCGGGACACACATTGCTGTTGGTGGGGATATAACATAGAGCCGTACATATGTGTTCTGATCAGCCCCATATCTACTGTGTACCTTGTTCCACCCCCCAGGTGACATCCAGGCCATGGAGGTGAAGGAGGAGGAGGTTTTGGTAGAGCCAGAAGCTGCTGGGGTACCCAAGGTGGCAGAGGCAGAGGTTGCTGCCAGCACCGGTGCAGAGACTTCAGGGAATGATGTGCCGCATGAGGTGAAGGACGGGGCAGCGGACATCCGCACACCAGTGGGGAGCAGCAGCACAGTGACTGGGGAGGGCCAGAGACTGTAGGGAACAAGCACACAGTGACAGCACCAGGGCCATCTGGCACAGCACCCACCACCACTGGAGGAGCTGCGGGCCCATACCGCCTCGGCATGCAACAATGTTGAAGGTAGGTAACTGGCAGGATGGTTGCATGTGGTGGTGTGGCACGCCACCCCCCCCCCCCAGACACAGTGGTGGGGGCACACACCTGCACTCTGACAGTGGGCCTCCCCACATACATATGCCCCCATGGTCATGTCTGAGAGCTGTGGTGTGGCATGTTGGGGAATCAGCATGTCAGACGCATGGGGGAGGGTGTGGCAGATCTGCACAGATGGTGATCAGGTTCATGGGTCAACACACAGGGGTAGGCACTGGGGGTGGGACAGGGTCTGCTCTGGGGCTCCGACCTGCTGCCACCTGGTGATGGGGGTGCGACACTCCCTTCAGATCCCTGCACCAGCCGATGTCCAGTCATATCCCCCCATCAAGCCATGTCCTGTCATATCTGACAGCCACCATCAGCCCATGTCATATCCTGGCACCAGCCCACTCAGCTCAGCATCAGTCATTGCACCCCATGAGCCTACCTACAGTTCCAGCCCCTCCAGGTGTCCATCATGGTCTAGGCCCAACCAAAACCCCTGACCATGGCTGACACCCCCACCTGCCCATGTCTAGTCCAATCCTCGCCCCACCATCAGCCCATATCCTGTACCAGGCCCCCACCCATGCCCCATCTCCAATCATAGCTCCCTCCCCTCACACACCATTTCCATATCACCCCCCCTCCCCGGCAGCTATGTGCATCCCAGGACCCCTCCCAAGCAGCCTATTAGCAGTCCTAGGTGCAACATCAGCCCACCCCTGGTCACGTCCCCCCACCACCCAGTGTGCTGTCCGGATACCCCTACCCCCCAGCAGCACAGGGGAGTGTAGAATGGCTACACACATAGCAGCTGCTGCCGCTGCCACTGTGGTAACCACAAACACGTGTCCCACCATGCCTCCCAGCATGCCCAGCAGAATCCCCTGCCCCACTCACCCGGCGCTTGCTCCCAGAGCCACAATGGCGGTGTAACCTCCCAGGGGTGTGTTGGGACCACCAGGGCTGCTGGGACACAGGATATGCCTATGCTCTAATAGCGCAGGCAGGCCTAGCTGAGGCGCAGGGGGAACAGACTCTCCATGTGGGCCTGACTGGCAATGCCAAGGGGGATACTCAGGGGGTCTGCTGGGCAGGCGGGGGGCCCTGGATGGACACTGCCTCTGCTGCAGACACTGCAGCAGCAGTTGGTCTGTTTGTGTGATACTTGGTTTCCCCATGGGGTTGGCAAATATGTTGTCCGAATGGGGCCCCCTGACACACGGGGCCCTGTGCAAGCAACATTTATGCTCTGGGATGGTCTGCCAGAATGTGCTACCAGGATATGAAGACACATTCCCATATGTTTCAGGCCCCCTATGTGCTACATCCAGACACCTGTTGCATGCGTCACGGTGGGAGGTGCAACACATGTCTCACATGTCACACTGTGTCTCACCCACAGACACTCGCCAGGCGCTGCTAGCCATTCTTGAGGAGATCAGACAACTGCGTGGGACAGCCAAGGCAATGGCAGCGGGAATAGGTTGGGCGGCCAATGCACTGGAGGCCATGTCTGGTCGTTGCCAGCAGCCAGCAGCAGCGCCAGAGGCAGCAGCAGCACTGGCACCAAGGGGTGGGTGGGGCTGTGGTCGCCATGGATGTGGGCGGCCATGCAGGTCATGAGTGTGGGGAACCGGTCACTATGTCTGACACATTAAAGACAGCTTCACTTGTTCATACCTATGTGCACGTGTCCAATGTTTGTCCCTGTGCTTCCATGATTACCCTGTCCCCATGTGGTCACCCTCGTCACATGTGCCTTCCCCCTCCCTGGGGGGGTGGGGGGTCTGCACTACCACCAATCAGCACACATAGGTTGTGCCATGCACCGTGCCATGTGTGCACTGTTATACATATGCCTGGGGGTATACCCTAACACCCCCTTCTACCTGGAATACTTTGTGAGGATTGGCCACTCTCTCTCACCACATATCCTCCCCATTAGTCTATCTAAATTAGTGACCCTTCTCTCAGACACACACCAAGGTCTATGTGGCATAATAACCACAGATGCCTGAGAGACAAACAGGGCAGCCAAAGGTACTTAGCTACAGTCAGTTGTTTATGCTCCTCCAGCACCTGTAGAGAGCCACTACTCCTCCTCCAGACCGCCATCCACTTGTCGGAGCTTCACCAGCTAACACCATGTCCTACTCATGGATACGACAGTCCTTCCTATCCTTCCTGCCTCATAACTACTGCTAGCTTTTCCCTTCAGCCTCCGCAGATTATGATGCATCAGATATGCGGCCAGAACATCACCCCACCATGCATGTGTCGATGGCTTCTGGACAGTGCAGCACATGGGTACATCCCAGAGGCACCAGGGGACACATACACCTGCACACATGGCCATCCTCCACATCTGATGGTGGACCCACCTCATGTATGTTAGATATGTCTACCACACATACATATTATGATGTGTAGGCAAAAATATAAACCATTTTTATTTACACTGATCGTGTCTATTTACACATGCCCACATGTGTTGGACCCAGGTCACAGGACAGCACAGGGCATGTGTGCCATGTGGCACTGTGGAGCTCACACACACTCCAGGGACAGCAACTGGCAGATGGCTGGGGAGATGCGCTGCCCATGCTGGGCGCATGCTGCATGTGCATCTCCTCAGCCATCCGCTCAATGGTGCCTGCCAGCCGCCTGATGGTGCAGTTCTGGTCCCGCTGGACATGCAGCACAGTACCCACTGCCACAGCCAAGTAGTGCATGCAGTTGCCACCACACCCACACCATGTGCCTGCTGTCTGAGTGGTGGCATCTGCATGGCCCCTGTCTGTGGCAATGGGTGCTGTTGCCACACCCATCCGGGCACCATTGCCACACAAATGGGGCAGGTGGCAGGTACCCCCAGTGCCCTGTGCAGTCCTGTGGCCCCTCCCACCCACAGGCTCACCCTCCCCACCCTCCCCACTCCCCTCACCCTCCACCTCCCCCTCCTCCTCCCCCCAATGCCTCCCCAACACCCTCACCCTCACCCCCTCTCCACTGTCCACACCCTCCTCCTCCACCCCTGCCACCTCTAACTCACCCTCCCCTCCCTCCCACCCCACCCCACCCAATCTTCTGCCTCTTCCATGTCCTCTGCAGGCCCTCCTTCTTCCTCCTCCACATCCACAGTCTGCACCATTGCTGGGGGGCTGTGTGCATCTGTCCCTGGTGCTGATGGTCCCTCGCCAGCATCTGCATCCTCTGTGGAGGAAACATTAGCACGCCGTCATTCATTTGCCGCATGACAGAAATGTAGTATGTGGCCCCACAGGCTGCTGGGCCACTGGGACATGCTGTAGTGCAATGCAGAGGCTGCAACACTCACCGTCACATTGGGCCATCACCCTCTGTTGGAGCCACCTCAGATACTTCGGGCAGTGAAGGCACATCTCACGTCCCTTCTTCCTTAAGTCCTCTATCTGGGGGGAAATGGAATGGTTGGGACCATTAGGGACCAGATATCCCTGGCCGTGGCCTTAAGCATAACACACATGGGTGTGAGCAGCAGGGGGCTGATACTGCTGTGGCTGGTGGGTCCGCTACCTGTTGCCGCCGCCGTCTGCATGTGTGGGTGTGAGCCTGGGCATATTTGGTGTGCCACCTACGTGTCCTGTGGTGTGCCCCCCCAGACACCCCATACCGGGTTCCTGCCCTCTCCTTGCATGACATGGCAGCACCATGCCATCTGTGGGGTAGGCATGCTGATCTCCAGGGGATGTGATCCCATATTCTCTGTGTGGTCCAGGGCACACCTGGGTGTTAGCCAGACCTACACACATCAGCAGGAACACCTACCATAACACCAGGATAGTTAATATACCTCTGTAGTCAGGTCTCAGCCTCCTGGGGATAGGGCAGATCTGTAAAGCTGCAGCAGGAACAGGTACCATAACACCAGGATGATGAATAGACCTTTGTAATCAGGTCTAAGGCCTCCTGGGGATAGGGCAGATCTGTGAAACTGCAACAGGAGCAGCTGCCATAACACCAGGATGAATAATAGACCTCTGTAATCAGGTCTACGGCCTTCTGGGATAGGGGAGATCTGTGAAACTGCAACAGGAGCAACTACCATAGCACCAGGATGAATAATAGACCTCTGTAATCAGGTCTGAGGCCTCCTGGGGATAGGGTGGACTTAAACACATCAAAAGGAGCAACTACCATAACACCAGGATGAATAATAGACCTATGTGATCAGGTCTAGGGCCTCCTGGGGATAGGGCAGATCTGTGAAACTGCAACAAGAACAGGTACCATAGCACCATGAAGTATGATAGACCTCTGTAATCAGGTCTAAGGCCTCCTGGGGATATGGCAGATCTGTGAAACTGCAACAGGAGCAACTACAATAGCACCAGGATGAATAATATACCTCTGTCAAGTGTCAAGCCTCCTGGGGATAGGGTGGTCTTAAACAAATCAGCAGGGGCAGCTACCATAACACCAGGATGAATAACAGACCTCTGTAATCAGATCTAAGGCCTCCTGGGGATAGGGTAGACTTAAACACATCAACAGGAGCAGTTACCATAACACCAGGATGAATAATAGACCTCTGTAATCAGGACTGAGGCCTCCTGGGGATAGGGAAGATCTGTGAAACTGCAACAGGAGCAGCTACCATAACACCAGGATGAATAATAGACCTCTGTAATCAGGTCTAAGGCCTCCTGGGGATAGGGTGGTCTTAAACAAATCAGCAGGAGCAACTACCATAACACCAGGATGAATAACAGACCTCTGTAATCAGGTCTAAGGCCTCCAGGGGTTAGGGCAGATCTGTGAAACTGCAACAGGAGCAGGTACCATAACACCAGGATGAATAATAGACCTCTGTAATTAGGTCTAGGGCCTCCTGGGGATATGGCAGATCTGTGAAACTGCAACAGGAGCAACTACCGTAACACCAAGAAGTATGATAGACCTCTGCAATCAGGTCTATGGCCTCCTGAAGATAGGGCAAATCTGTGAAACTGCAACTGGAGCAGGTACCATAACACCAGGATGTATAATTGACCTCTGTAATTGGGTCTAAGAGCTCCTGTGGATAGGGCAGACTTGCACACAACAGCATACGCACCTACATTGATCACAGGTTGGCCCACAGACTGGTGTTTCTACCATGATGTGCATGTATGATGTGTGTTGATTGCTGGATATTGTGTTGCACACCTTCCATTGTGTGACCTGTCCCCATACACTTACATCATGTGGGTAGTCTTCAGCTCTATTGAAATGTCTGGTGAGGCGCGCCCACGACCTCCTCACCCTGTCAAGGTCCTGACGCTTGGATGAGCCTGGGAAAAGGTGGCTCTGCCTTGTGCAGATTAGTTCTACCAGCTGATGCAGGTCCCTGCATGAAAAAGCAGGCTTCCTGAATCGCTTCTCCATTTTGTCTGATGTGTATGGCTTGATGACGCACATCCACAGCATGCAGTAATGTACACTGCTATGGCACGCTAGAACACGCTGCTACAGCATGCTAGCATGCGTGGCAGTGCTACGCCTGGTACATGGTGACCTATCGGTGCTTTTCACTTGAACCACTGATTGCAGAGATGTGTCTGACTGTTACAACCATGAAAACCACCTGCCTCAGACACTCTTCTTGAAGTTGGAGCACTGGGGAATCAAACCCATAACCACTGGCTGGAAAGTCATTGTATTAACCAGTGTGCTATGCCTCTAATCATGGTAATGGCTGGCTACACAACAACTGCAGGTCACCGCACATTCTGCTGTGCTTACCAGGATAGGGTAAAACCACAGCTAAGGCACTTTACAGGGCACCTTAGGTTAGGCAACTGAGGTGAGGGTGTTTTGGGGTGGAAACACTGATTTCAGAAATATGTCTGACTGTTACAGTCATAAAAGAGAGTTGCCTTGGACAGTCTTACTAAAGGAAGCCCACTGTGGGATTAAAACCATGACCTCTACCATTGAAGTCATTGTATTAACCATTGTACTACATCAATACGGGGTTTATCATACCAATGGCTCGCTACAGAAAGAGTGCAGGTCACCGAACAAACTTCTGTGGTTACCAGGATAAGATAGAACCAACAGTACCCATAATGCAATTCACATGCAGAACAGCAGTCTACATCTGCTCACCAGATGGGGTAAGCACCTCTACAGCACGTCAGTCTAGTAGGGGGGACTGACTGTGTGTGTTACTGCCACAGAGCACCTACAGGCCATGCCATTGTGCGTGTTCTGTGCTCACCCTGAAGGTGAGGTAGGGTGGCCAGCACCAGGTCCGCAGTACCAGAGTTGGTTGAGGTGGGCTTTGCTGCAGGTCTCCATCAGTACTAGTGTGTGACATGTATTCTTTGCAGACGCCTAGGAACTTCCTGTGTCTTTTTGCATTTGCCAGTCATGTCTGCCTCTCGTGGACCATGATGCGACCAAAATAGTGCATATCCAGTGTGCTTGCCATGATCACATGTTTTAGGCGCAGGGGTGTGTCTGGACTCACATGATGATGATGTACGTAGCAAACTGCCCTCTTGGGATCAGGGTGGGGGACATGATCTGCTCCCAACAGACCCACACTCTGAACATTTGCAGTAGAGCTACATGATGACAGACTGCAGGACCAGCAACTACACAGTTTATGCAGATTGATACTTGTGAGAGGGTCACTGGCAGGCAGGTAGTAGGCCTGATCAGTTCAGCTGCCCCCCCCACCACAATCTGGCATTCACCAGCAGAGGGCACAGTCAGTCTGCATCCTGCAAGGTGTTGCAGCCATACACATGCTAACTGCAGACAGTCTGCTAGCCCATACTTAGTGCATGTTCCCAGAGGAACTATGTGCACCCAGAAGTGGGATATAAGCACAAACACCAAGCAGGTATTTCAGTGATTGGGCCCCAGAAATGGGAACTCACAAATATCACATGTGAGAAACACTGTATAGCACTATGTGGGAAGCTAGACATGCCATGGTCACTGCTGAGTCAGAGTGAGAGTGACCTCCCAGCATGACATGCTGTGGCCACCATGTCCGTGCAGGTGGCGTTCGGGCACTACAATATCCCAGCCATTGCCCTAAGCCCTGTGCAGATGCATTCTGCCCAGACCGCCCTGTAGGGGCCATACCCACAATACCTTGCTCATCATTATGCACATTGGCAGGCTAACACTGGAACTGGTGCAAGGATTAGGGGCTGAGTGAGGTGTAGGCAGCCACAAAACACTGGATAGACATACACAGATTCCCACACCTATTTCAGCATTGTGCAAAGATAGAGATGGTTGGCATCCCTGGCCGTCACACCAGTCCTGGGCACAGTGCAGGCATTGCTAAGGTACTTAATACTGTTTGGGCCACTCTCCGAGGTGGTAAACACAGTCAGAAACTAAAAATGGAGCACACTCCACATATATCAGAAAGGTTGCTATGATGGATCTCTGTTAAAGAATTGTGTTTAATTTAGGATTTGTTATCTGACATTAATCATAGCAACCTTTTGATGTATATGGAACGTGTTTTGATGTTTATGACGGCATTGCTACATAACATTACTTTATCGCGCGATAACGTTACTTTATCACACGATAACGTTATTTTATCGCGCGATAACGTTACTTTATCACGTGATAACGTTACGTATCGTGCGATAACGTTACGTATCACGCGATAACATCGCTGCTGCAATGTTATCGCTGTTTAGTAAACATACCCCTATGTTACTATGCCTGCGTTGTGCTGACAATATACTGTAAACAAAGAATTGTAGTGATCTTAAGCAGTGTGAATGGAGATAGATATGAGTTTGAGCTGCAGAGCTCCTTGATTATGCTGCCATCTTGTTGTCATGCAAAACCACACGCCACTTTTGCTGATTTTAAACCATTCTGTTTCTCTTTTTGTTTGAAATATTTCTTCTCAATTAATGTGAACGTGTGCATGAGAACTATCAGGTGTTCTGGTATACCCCTACTATTTAGTGTGACCTAGAGTTTTTCATATTTTACACAAGGGCTTTGCTTTAGTCAATAAAACATATACAGATATCCTTTTGGTGTTCTTTTGTCTTTTTAAGGCTCAATCTCACATATGTGATGATGTCTCTTTTTCCTTGCCCTTTCCTGAACCCTGCTTGCATTTCAGGCAGTTCTTGTTCTATTTATTTTTATTTATTTATTTATATTTACATTCTCTTATATACCGTGCTATTCCTCATCAGTGCGGTTTACATGGAACAACAAACTTACACATTTCAATTGGTTGATCTGTGTTTAGAATTAGCAGGTACTCTAACTTGGATCAAAACTTGGGTAACTATTTACATCTGTACAATCTAGTATTGATGAATCCTTTTGTACTGCATTGGTTAGCTAGTTGATGCTTGTAGTCTCCACTAAGGGGGTCATTCTGTCCTGCGAATAGCTATTCGCCCCCTGCTGGCCCCGGCAAAAGCCTCCCCATATGAACAGCACATTTGTATGGGGAGGCTTAGATGGGGCAGAAGGAGGCATTCCAGAGGTGGATTGAGGGCAGGGCATGGGTGGCCCTTGACTCCATTCATACAGGGAATAAGTCCCCCTGGATTTCAGGGGATCCTGCTGCCAGACCTGATAAAACAGGTAGGAGGTTCAGGAAGTTCCCTGCATCTGGACCCTGGCCATGGGAGGCTGGATCGAGGAGCGAAGTATATCGGTGGTAGGGAACGAAGTACATCGGCGGCAGCCGGCATTCGCGGCTCCAGAAGGTAGCCGGGGTGCCATGACGACAGGACGCCATGGCACTGTGGCTCCATTCAGGATCCTGACTGCTGTGTGTGCAGGCCAATCGGAATCAGGGCCCAGCCTGCAAATTCAGGCCCTAGACTTGATTCTGATTCTGCAGTCACGCCTAGTCCCCACGAGATCAGAATCGGGTGTACCTTTGGGCATGCCAATTCCGATCGGCCATACCTCCACATGATCTTGAGTAAAATCTTGCTGATGTGTGGGATCAGAACAATTGTATGATAATTTTCACAGTCAATCGGATCACCTTTCCTCAGTATTGGTATGAACACAGATCTTTTCCAGTTAGTTGGCCATAATGTTGTAACATCTGCATCCGATTGCTGTGATACTTCAATGGGAATGCCATCAATGCCCAGGGCTTTGTTCTTTGATAATGCTTTCAGTGTTGCTTTGACTTCTTTCATCACCAATAGTTCCTGATCATAAGGTAGAGGTTGAAATGGCTGTTGATATACTTGATCTTTAAGGTATAATGACTGTATATTCTTTTCACCTTTTCTTGATCTTCTTAGCATCATTCAATATGATTACTTGTGAATCTTTTAGCATTCTAATCTGAGACTGGAATTTTCTCTTAGCTTTAGGAAAGCCAATCTTGTTCTTCCTTGCATATGTCATTGTAGTGCTTCTCTTTGTCTCACATAAGAACATAAGATATGCCATACTGGGTCAGACCAAGGTCCATCAAGCCCAGTATTCTGTTTCCAACAGTGGCCAATCTAGGTCATACGTACCTAGCAATTTCCCCAAGAGACACAGGTTCCACAATGCTTGTATTGGATCAAGCATTGATATCCTGGGTCCCTTCTTAATAATGGTTTATGGACCTTTCCTCCAGGAACTTGTCCAAACCTTTTTTAAACCCAGCTACACTAACAGCCTTTACTACATCCTCCGGTAACAAATTCCAGAGTATGATTACACGTTGAGTGAAAAAATATTTTCTTTTATTAGTCTTAAATAGTTTACCCTGTAGCTTCATTGCATGTCCCCTAGTCTTTCTATATTCTGATAAGGTTAACAATCGATCTACGTTTACCCGTTCCACTCCATTCATTAATTTATAGACTTCTATCATATCTCCCCTCAGCCGTCTCTTTTCCAGGTTAAAGAGCCCCAATCTTTTTAGCCTTTCTTCATAGGAGTATCCTTCCATCCCCTTTACCATTTTGGTGGCTATTCTCTGAACCTTTTCTAAAATCGCTATATCCTTTTTAAGATACGGCGACCAGAATTGCACACAATATTCAAGGTGCGGTCTCACCATGGAACGATATAGAGGCATTATAATATCTTTTGTTTTATTTTCCATTCCTTTCCTTATCATACCTAGCATTCTATTTGCTCTCTTGGCCACTGCTGCACACTGGGCCGAGGGTTTTAACATGGTATCCACAATGACACCTAAATGTTTTTCCTGGGTGGTGGTTCCTAATGTGGAACCTTGCATCGTGTAACCATAGTTTGGGTTGTTCTTCCCTAGGTGCATAACCTTGCACTTGTCCACATTAAATTTCATCTGCCATTTTGATGCCCAGTCTTCCAATTTATCAAGATCCTCTTGCAATTTTCCACAATCCTCTTGGGTTTTAACAACTTTAAATAGTTTTGTGTCATCTGTAAATTTGATAACCTCACTCGTTATTCCACTTTCCAGGTCATTTATGAATATGTCAAAAAGCAGCGGACCTAGCACAGATCCCTGGGGTACACCACTATTCACCTTACTCCATTGGAAAAATTGGCCATTTAGCCCTACCCTCTGCTTTCTATCTTTTAACCAGTTCCTGATCCACAATAGTACACTGCCTCCTATCCGATGACTCTTTAGTTTTGCCAAAAGTCTCTGATGAGGGACCTTGTCAAAGGCTTTCTGAAAATCCAGATACACAATATCAACCGACTCACCTTTGTCCACCTGATTATTCACTCCTTCAAAAAAACATAACAGATTAGTAAGACAAGATCTTCCTTGTCTAAAGCCATGTTGGCTGTCTCCCATTAAGTCATGACTATCTACATGCTGAGTAATTTTATTCTTTATGATGGTTTCTACCATTTTTCCCGGTACTGACGTCAGGCTCACCGGTCTGTAGTTTCCCGGATCACCCCTGGAACCCTTTTTAAAAATTGGTGTTACATTGGCGATCCTCCAATCTTCAGGTATTAGAGATGATTTTAATGATAGTTCACAGATTACTAATAGCAGGTCTGCAATCTCGTATTTCAGTTCTTTCAACACCCTTGGATGTATACCATCCGGCCCAGGTGATTTGCTACTCTTCAGTTTATCTAATAGTTGTAATACATCTTCCCGATGTATCGATATTTCCTTCAATTCTTCCACACCTTTAAATACCACTTCAGTCATGGGTAACATCCCTACATCTTCCTCAGTAAAGACTGAAGCAAAGAATTCATTCAATCTCTCCGCTATCGCCTTGTCGCCTCTTAGTGCTCCTTTAACCCCTTTATCATCTAATGGAACAACTGACTCTCTCACAGGTTTTTTGCTACGAATGTACTTGAAAAGGTCTTTACTTCGTGTTTTTGCTTCCGCAGCAAGCTTCTTCTCAAATTCTCCCTTTGCCTGCCTTATCAATGCCTTGCATTTGACTTGCCAGTGCTTGTGCTGTTTCCAGGTTTCGTCGTTTGGCTCTTTTTTCCATTTCCTGAAAGATGCTTTTTTGGCAACAACAGCCTCTCTGACCTCACCTTTAAACCATGCTGGCAGTGTTTTGGACTTCCTTCCACTTTTCTTAAAGCGTGGAATACAGCTGGTCTGGGCTTCCAAGATAGTATTTTTCAACAACAGCCAAGCCTGATGTACGTCTTTAACCTTTGCAACTGCTCCTTTTAGTTTTTTCTTAACTGTTTTCCTCATTTTATCATAGTTTCCCTTTCGAAAGTTAAAAGGTAGTACTGTGGATTTCCTTACTATCCCTCCTCCACTAATTAAATCAAAGGCGATCATGCTATGATCACTATTGCCAAGTGGCCCCAACAACCTTATCTCTTGCACTAGATCTGGTGTTCCACTAAGGACTAGGTCTAATATGGCTTCCCCTCTGGTCGGTTCATGAACCAGCTGCTCCAAGAAGCAGTCATTTATTTCATCTAGGAACTTTATCTGTCTAGCATGTCCTGACGTGACTCTGACCCAGTCGATACCGGGGTAGTTGAAATCACCCATTATTATTACTGCACTGTAACTTTTGTTAGCTTCCTTGATTTCTTTGAGCATTTCATCATCCATTTGGCCATTCTGGCAAGGCGCTCGATAGTACACCCCCACTGCCATTGCCTTCCCCCTTTTACATGGAATTTCAATCCATATAGATTCTACAGCAAATTTTGTTTACCTGCAAAACTTTAATCCTTTCTGACTCAATGCCCTCTCTAAAATAGAGAGCAACCCCTCCACCAATTTGATCAGCTCTATCATTACGATATAGTTTGTACCCAGGTATCATAGTGTCCCACTGGTTGTCCTTCTTCCACCATGTCCACCATAACAGCCTCACCCTAATACAATCCACAGTATCTCTCTTGTTCCAAACATTCCTGCTAATTTTATGTAAATAGTTCGAGCATGTTATCTAGCTATTAGATTATATACTCCATGTAGATAGTTCTCCCATGTTATCCAAGTTGATACTCCTGTTATATGTAATACCAAACAGCCTGTTGTTCTGGTTTCTTTCTGTTATTTGTAAACCGCGCTGATGTCAAAGAGTGCGGTATATAAGAAGTTGAAATAAATAAATAAATAAATAAATATCTAACCTTTCATTTAGTGCTATATATTCTAACTCTCCCCTCTTATTTTTTAGACTTCTAGCATTTGCATACAAGCATTTTAGAGAATGTATTTTACTCATATTAATTTGGCTATTGTTAGACATGGGTAATTTGGGATCTTTAAGCTCTGTCTGCTCCATACTTGAGGGCATTTGGGCTACTTTACTCTTTTGTGGAACCTCTCTGCTTTTGGTAGTATCCTTCAAAGATACATTCTTCCGAACCATCTGCTCTTGGGTGACTGTCGGCTTTCCCCTAATATCTAGTTTAAAAGCTGCTCTATCTCCTTTTTAAAGGTTAATGCCAGCAGCCTGGTTCCATGCTGGTTAAGGTGAAGCCCATCCTTTCGGAAGAGCCCCTCCTTTCCCCAGAATGTTCCCCAGTTCCTAACAAATCCAAAACCCTCATCTCTGCACCATTGTCTCATCAACGCATTGAGACTCCGGAGCTCTGCCTGCCTTTTGGGTCCTGCGTTGGAACAGGAAGCATTTCGGAGAATGCTACCCTGGAAGTTCTGGATTTCAACTTCCTACCTAAAAGCCTAAATTTAGCCTCCAGAACCTCCCTACCACATTTTCCTATGTCATTGGTACCGACATGTACCAAGACAGCAGACTCCTCCCCAGCACTATCTAAGACCTTATCTAGGTGGCGTTTGAGGTCCGCTACCTTCGCACCAGGCAGGCATGTTATCAGGCGATCCTCACGTCCATCAGCCACCCAGCTATCTACATGCCTAATGATCGAATCACCAACTATAACGGCTGTCCTAACCCTTCCCTCATGGGCACATGGCCCTGGAGAAACTTCCTCGGTGGGAGAGGGTTTTACATCACCTGGAGGACAGGCCCTAGTTACAGGATCACTTCCTGCCACACCAGGGTGATGCTCTCCTGTCACGTGACCTCTCTCCTCCATGGCAACAGGGATGCTGCCAGACTGGAGGTGGGACTTCAGGACTATATCCCTGTAGGTCTCGTCTATGTACCTCTCTGTCTGTCTTATGCTTTCCAAGTCTGCTACTTTAGCCTCTAGAGAATGGACTCGTTCCCTGAGAGCAAAGAGCTCCTTGCACCTAGTGCACACCTAGGACCTCTCACCAACTGGGAGAAAATCATACATGTGACACTCAATGCAAAAGACTGGAAAGCCCCCATCCCACTGCTGGACTGCTGTCTGCATCTTAGTTTTAAGTTTGTGTTTAGATCTAAGTTCTTTACTTACTAAGGGTTGCTATGGATATTTATACTAATAAAACTGTACCTAATACGTGTAATATACCTTGTTCACCTGAAGCTTAACTAATCTCAGGTCCTTAGTGTATGACTGATTTGGGTAATGAGCTTCACCTGAGAGCACCTCCTGTCTTTTAAGATGTGTAAGTACCTATAAAACTACGATTATCCCAGGGGTTGGTGGGTGTGGGGAGGGAGGGAGGGAAATAACTCTTATTAAAAGAGGGCTGCTACACAGTACCCTGTCTTGTGCTGCTGAGGTAAGCTAAATTCTGATTTGATTTAAATTATAGCTCTTAGCTGCTGCTAGGCTCTAACTTCTTATGAAATTTAAACTACAAGCTCTCTGCTGGGTTCTAAATTTAACCAGAAAGCTCTCTTCTGTGTTTTAAATTTAAGCTAAAAGTACTTTGCTGATGCCAAGCCCTGAGTGACTATTAAATTTAGACTACAAGCTCTCTGCTGGGTTCCAAATGTAACCAGAAAGCTCTCTTCTGTGTTTTAAATTTAAACTAAAAGTACTTTGCTGTTACTAGGCCCTGAGTGACTATTAAATTTAAACTACAAGCTCTCTGCTGGGTATGAAATGTAACCAGAAAGTTCTCCTCTGTGTTTTATATTTAAACTTAAACTGCTGCTACTAGGCCCTGACTGATTTAACAAAAAATAGTGGGTTCACAGATTAATTAGCTTTAATACAAAGAATTCCTTTTAGAAAATTACCAGAAGTATATACTCACAGTTGAAGATCTCTCTTCAGAAGTAACAGTCCCTTTTTCTAGTCCTTCAAGACACCTTGCTGTACATTGGAAATCTCTATTAAGTTCTGAAATTAGCTCTCTTTCTACTCTGGCTGTAGCTTCTCTGCATTTCTAAGCAATTTTCAGAGCTTTGTTGGTCTTCCATTTTGGCCGTTTTTGCTTTATTTATTTTATTATTTTTTTATTTATTTATTACAAGTTCTTATATACCGCACTATTCGGCATCAGCGCGGTTTACATTATAACATAAAGACCATAACAACAAGCTGTTTGGTTTACATCAAACAGGAGTACAAACTTGGAGAACCGGGGTAAACTATATACATGAGATAATTACATAGAAAAGAATAGAGTCTTAATAATATCAAGAACGGCATGGTGTGTTCATGAGTGGGTCACTTCCTCTGGTTCAATTGCTGGTAGGGTAGTATTGAAGGAAGAGGTGGTATTTGAGTGCCTTCCTGAACTGGAGTAGGTCAGTAATGGCCCTTATGTCAGAGGGTAGAGCGTTCCAGCATTTGGGTACATAGAAACTGAAGGCTCTGTTTGAGGTTGTCATGTTGCACTTTGTCAACGCCTTCGAGGTTGTCAGTAGGTTTACGGCTGTTGTTCTTCTGGATCTGTTGGGGGGTACAGTGTGAATCAGATCTGTGAGTGAGGAGGATGAGATACCCTTGATTGCCTTGAATGATAGTACTAGGGTTTTAAAGATGATCCTCCCATGGATGGGGAGCCAGTGAAGTTGTTTAAGAATGGGAGTTACGTGATCGCTTCTGGAGGCTCCGTAGAGGACTCTTGCTGCGGCATTCATGGCCATCTGTAGTGGGCTAAGAGTGGATTGAGGGAGACCTTGTAATATGGCATTTGCAAAGTCGAAGTGTGGCAGGATTAGCGCTTGGTATATGGTTCGGAAGTCATCCGGGTCCAACAGGGAACGCATATGCCTAAGCGAGCGTATTTTGAAGTATACAGCTTTAACTATGTTATTTATGTGATGTTTCATATCCAGACGTTGGTCCAATGTAACTCCAAGGTATCTTATTGTTTCTTTAGCTTGTAGGTCAGCTTCCTTGACACTGACGTGGGCTGGAGGGGTGAAGTTGGGGTCTTTGGAGATGAAGAGCACCTCTGTTTTTTTATGTTGAATGCGAAGGTTTTGTGATTGGAGCCACTCTGAGACCGAATTGAGGCAGTCTACCAACGGTGCCAGGTCTAATTGAGTTGTAGAGAAAGGCATATATAAGAGAATGTCATCTGCATATATCAAGCAGTTGACTTTGAAGGATCTTATGACGTCGCAGATGGGCTGCATGTATATGTTAAATAGTAGGGAAGACAATGAGGAACCTTGAGGCACACCTTGCTTTTGATGGAAGCGTTTTGACTCTTCTGTACCGGACTTCACATATTGCCATCTTCCATCCAGATAAGAGTTACACCATTCTAATGCACTGTTGCAGATACCTTTCTCTTTCAGTCGTCCGAGGAGAATTTCGTGGCTTACCGAGTCGAACGCCGCAGCGATGTCTAAGAAGACGAGTACAAATCCTTGTCGGATGTTGTTAATGCCTATGATAATGTCGTTGAATAGGTTAGTGAGAAGGGTCTCGACCCCATGATATTCTCTGAACCCATGTTGGCAGTGATCTAGGGGAGCTGTGGTGTCTATATGATCTTGGATTTGCCGTTGTGCCTCCTTCTCAATTATCTTGGCTAAGAGGGGAATGCTAGCTATAGGCCTATAAGATTCGACCTTTTGCGGGTCTAGCTTGGGGTTTTTCAAAAGTGGCCTGATGGAAGTCTGCTTGAGTGCTGCAGGGAAGTACCCTGTTGTGAATGAGAGGTTCATTAGATTTGCAATGAAGGGGCTGAACGCACAACGTAGCTCCTTAATCCAAAAAGCTGGGCATGGGTCCGTTTGTGCAGTGGAGGTATTGAGAGATGCTATGGTGTCCTCGATGCATTTAGTGGATGGTGTAGAGAAGTTATTTAGTGGGGTTGCATTCGTTGGTTCTTGGAACGGGACTGTTGACACCTTGTTAGTTTGCACTATCTTGGATTGCATGTAGTCAGCGAATTTCTGTGGATGAATCTCACTGTGTTGTTCGGGAGAAGGTTCCTTTGAGAGGGATTTGACCAGGTTGAAGAGGTCACGTGGTTTATTCAGTGATCTCTTTAGAGTGTCTGTGTGGTATTGTTTCATTGTGGTTGTGATTGCTTCACGGTGTGTGGAGAGGTGAGTACGGTAGGCGGTCTGATCTTCAGTGGAAAGTGATCTGCGCCAGCGGCGTTCCAGTCTGCGGAGTTGGGTCAGAGAGGATCGCAATTCAGGAGAGAACCATGGGGCGGTGCTTCTTTTTCTCCTCTTTGTGTTATTGGAAATTGGAGGTTGTGATATGGCATGCAGATTGGAGTTCCAGGAGGTGATTAGTTCGTCGAGGTCTGGTATGGTTTTGTTGAGGAGTGATTGGGTCTCAGCCAAGATGTGTTCCCTGTTAAATGGTCTAAATCTTCTTGTGGGCGTCTGTGATGTGCTGTGCATGTTTTGGCTTCTGTGCAGCTTCTCATTGATGATGGGGATCTGGAAAATGATCAGTTTGTGGTCTGACCAGGGTACATCAACGATTGATATTGGTAGGTTGTGGTTTTGTTCAAAGACTGTCTGAGGAGCAAATACCAAATCCAGAATGTTTCCCTTTATATGAGTGGGTTTATTGATAATTTGCTTGAGTCCCATGTCTTCCATAGCACCAAGGAAGGCAATTGCGTGGTTTTGGGATAACGATGGGAGATTGAAGTCACCCATTATCCAATTTGGTTTATTGGGATTGAGGGTGCTGGCAGTAAGGTCAATAATGGTTGGGAGGTCATCTGGAGACGTGGACGGTGTCCTGTATAAGAGGTTGAGGGAGATTTGCTGGTTTGTAATGGAGAGTATGTCTAGATTGCTTGAGCTAGAGGAATCTGTTATGTGGAAGTTAAGGTCCGATTTGGATACTATGAGCACCCCTCCTCCTTTTTTGTTTTCTCTATGTCTTGTGTGTATGGCGAAATTGGGTGGTAGAAGTTGGTTGATGAGAACGTTATCTTCCGCTGATAGCCAGGTTTCTGTGATCATGAGTATCTCTAGGTCATAGCGGGAAATTGTTTCAAGAACCACAGGCCATTTTTTGCGAATAGAACGCGCATTTATGATGGCACATCTTAGAGGTCGGTATTTCGGAGGTTCTTCCTGGGTGGATGTATTGGGTAGCTGGAGTGCTATGTGTATCAAATGGGAGCGGCGTGTGTAGGTGTCACTTCCTGGGTGGGAGTATGGGGGTCCAGACCACCTTTTTCCATGGCTATTTAAGATGGGGATAGTTCCATGAGATATGTAAAGGGCTTGGGAGGTTCCGAGCCAGTGAGTAAGTAGGAAAAAGCTGATAAGGGCGAAGAGTTGGAGGGCCATTTTGCGAGTTCCTGTTGTGTGTGAAGTACTGTAGATATGTTGCAGTATAGTGCAATAGCAGGACAGAGAGTACGGTAGTGAGACACAAAACAGTATGGCAATGGACAACGGTATATGATGCTACTGACCACAGTATAAGAAGCTATTGACAGTGTTATATAGTCTACTGACAACAGTATAGGTACTATCAACAAAGTTATATAGGCTACTGACAACAGTATATGAGGCTACAGATCATAGGATATGTGAGACCATAGGAGAATATTGATATTATATAGTCTACTGACAACAGTATAGGTACTATCAACAATGTTATACAGTATAAGAAGCTATTAACAGTGTTATATAGGCTACTGACAACAGTATATGAGGCTACAGATCATAGGATATGTGTGACCATAGGAGAATATTGATATTGGCTTAGATGGATGTGCTGGAAGACTCATTTATAGCCAGTGTTTTAGGAGTGGTATACTTGCTGTGATCGGTAGGTGGCTTGGTTCAATGTGAGAGCGAGGTCTGCCATAGGTGCGCTCCAGCTGGAGGTTTGAAGAAGACGGAGATCTTTTTCAGATGATGTTGATGAGGTTAGTTTCAAACCCGCCGGGCAGTCGAGATACTGCTGTGCTTATACGGGTTATCTGTGTTTCTTGCCGTGCCCCGCCTAAGGGCCACGCCAAAGGGCCCTCTGGCGAGGCCCTCAGGCGCGGGACCGCCAGGCGCGGGCGCGCCCGATGGCGCGCTGAATTTAAATGCCCTGTGCTGCTCCGATTGGGCAGGGAAGGCTTCACGGCCCCTCCCGCTGCTGGTGGCTCGATCCCCGGGAAGGGGAGAGTTGCTGGTGGTGGCGGGGGTCCGAAGAGGCCTGCGCCCGATGGCGCGCTGAATTTGAATGCCCTGTGCTGCTCCGATTGGGCAGGGAAGGCTTCACGGCCCCTCCCGCTGCTGGTGGCTCGATCCCCGGGAAGGGGAGAGTTGCTGGTGGTGGCGGGGGTCCGAAGAGGCCTGCGCCCGATGGCGCGCTGAATTTGAATGCCCTGTGCTGCTCCGATTGGGCAGGGAAGGCTTCACGGCCCCTCCCGCTGCTGGTGGCTCGATCCCCGGGAAGGGGAGAGTTGCTGGTGGTGGCGGGGGTCCGAAGAGGCCTGCGCCCGATGGCGCGCTGAATTTGAATGCTCTGTGCTGCTCCGATTGGGCAGGGAAGGCTTCACGGCTCCTCCCGCTGCTGGTGGCTCGATCCCCGGGAAGGGGAGAGTTGCTGGTGGTGGCGGGGGTCCGAAGAGCCCTGCGCCCGATGGCGCGCTGAATTTGAATGCTCTGTGCTGCTCCGATTGGGCGGGGAAGGCTTCACGGCCCCTCCCGCTGCTGGTGGCTCGATCCCCGGGAAGGGGAGAGTTGCTGGTGGTGGCGGGGGTCCGAAGAGGCCTGCGCCCGATGGCGCGCTGAATTTGAATGCTCTGTGCTGCTCCGATTGGGCAGGGAAGGCTTCACGGCCCCTCCCGCTGCTGGTGGCTCGATCCCAGGAAGGGGAGAGTTGCTGGTGGTGGCGGGGGTCCGAAGATGCTTTTTCACCATTTGCAGAGACTTTTCACTTTCTTTGAGCACAACCTTCTTGATATCATTCCATAGTTCCTCTGGTGCTCCATCATTTGTATCCAGTGTGACTAATCGATTTTGCAGGTAGTCTTTAAATTCTGGTTGTATATTTTCAAAATCATATTTTGCTACATTCACGAGTGGCTTGCTCTTTTTCAGCTTTGGCTTAAGTTTGCATACTAGTAGCTGGTGATCTGTACCACAGTCAGCTCCAGGTTTTGTCCTTGCTGATGTTATTGAGCTTTTCCATCATTGACTTCTACAGATGTAGTCAATTTGATTTTTGTACAATCTATTGGGCTAAATCCATGTATACAATTACCAGCAATGTTGCTGAAGAAGATATTTGAGCTGAATAGATTGTTGGTCTTGCCTTCTAATTTTTGTCTGTCCTTCTAATTATCTGCCTACAATCCTCCTCCTCTTTGCTTCTAAATTCCTCAAACTTGAGGTTCATCACCTTTGTCTGGACATTTTTCCCTTTCAAGGCCTTCTGGATTCACTGCAATCTGGCTTTCATCATCTATATTCTACAGAAACTGCTCTTGCCAAACTCTCTAATGACTTATTCCTTGCCAAATCCAAGGGCCTTTAATCAGTCCTCATCCTTCTTGACCTTTCTGGGTTTGACACTGTTGATCACAACCTTCTCCTTAATAGCTTGTTCTCTCTTAGTTTTAGGACTAGTTTGCTTATCTCTCTCATCAAACCTTTATTTTATGTTCTGGTTGATCCTCCTCTACCCCCATCCCATTCTCGGTCAGTGTACCTCAGGGCTCTGTCTGGGGACCTCTCCTTTTCTCTTTCTACACTCAATCCCTTGGTGCTTTCATCTCCTTCCATGGTTTTCAGCATCATCTTTATGCTGATGACTCTCAAATTTACCTCTCTACACCTGAAATCTCTCCAGGAATCCAGACCTATATCTCAACCTGTTTATTTGAGGTTGTGCCTAGATGTTCCACTGCCATATGAAACTGAACAAAGCTAAAATAGAGCTCCTTATCTTTGCCCTTAAAGCCACCTTCCCTCTTCTCTGCCTCTGTGAATAACACTCTATTTCTATCTGTATCCTCAGCTCGCAACCTTGGGGGTCATCTTTGACTCCTCTCTTCTTCTCTGAACACATACAATAGATAGCTAAACCCTGTCATTTCTTTCTCTATAACATCAGCAAAATTTGTCCCTTCCTTTCTGAACACACTACTAAGATCCTTATCCACTCTAAGGCACACAGCCCTTCCTGCCGACCTCTAAACCGGCTATTCAATGTGCAACGATGGCACTGAACATCCACTGATCGCCGCAGAGACAGCAAGCCGCCGAGGCTAAACAGGCAGCAGTGATATTGGCTGCTGTCTGGTTAGCAATCAGCACCTTAAAGATAGGCAAGGGTTCTCCTCGTCTATCTTTATGGTGCTGATCACTAGCCAGGCAGCATGCAATATCACTGCTGCCCATGTAGCATCATTTTCCGCCTCTCTTCCGCCCCAAAATGCCCCCAACATGTCCCGATGCTAACCGGATAGCATCGGGGCACGTAGGGGACATAGACAGGGATATTCAATGGCACTAACCATGTATGTGCTGTTGAATATCCCCATCTAAGGCATTTACACAGTTTACAAGATTGTAAACCGTGTAAATGCCCTTTTAATTTTGAGTCCTAAATATTCACTGATTACATTGTATTTCATTATAGTTCTTGCAAATTTCTTCTTAATTATAAATGCAATATCACTTATTCTGTGTCTTTCATTTCCAGCATAGTATACTATGTTTATCATCATATTAGTGGAGGAGTGGCCTAGTGGTTGGGGCAAGTTGCCAAGGGGTGAGGGTTCAAATCCTGCTGGAGGACAGCAACCTCAGGCTGGAGGGACTGGAGTTTCTAGTCCCACAGGTGCTCCTTGTGGCCTTGGGCAAGCCACTTAACCCTCTGTTGCTTCGGGTACAAGGGAAATATATACTGTATGTGAATATACACCACTTTGACCTGTTGAAAAGTGGTATATAAGCATTAATAAATAAATATTCAAAGTGCTTGATACCAATCCATTTCAATATGCTGATACACAACAGATTGTGCTGTACATGTCCCATTTCATTTTTGACCATCACCAGTTTCCCTTGCATACATTCCATGTCCCAACATGTAAGGCATCTTTTCAGTTTCTGACTCTCATTTCATGCATAGCAACATCAGCAGGCAAACATTGCAAGGGCTTTGATCCAACCACATCATAAATGCTGCCTGTACTCTGAAATATACTAAAAAAGTTGGCAACAGAAAATGTATGGATTAAGAAAACATTTTAAGGAGGTTTTAGCTGGTATAGCAAGGTGGGCTTGTGAAAATTCTGAGCTCTTTTCCTCCATTGTAGCAAAGGTTAAAATTGGTATGTGATGTTACGAATAATTAGCTTTATCCAAGATACCATAGTATTTACATTGGGGTTGGAAGGATTGCCAACAGTCCCCTCTCTCTCTTGATCCAAGAAACAGATTGCCTCACTTGCTGTTCCCATTTCCAAATATGTTAAAAAGCATTGGTCCCAATACAGATCCCTGAGGTGCTCCACATTTCACCTTTCTCCATTGAGAAAACCTAGCATTTAATCCTTGGTTCTGTTTTCTATTTCTTAACCAGTTCCACATCCACAATAGAATGTAACCCCTATTCCGTGACATTTTATTTTCCTTGGGAGTCTCTTATGAGGGAGTTTGTCAACACTTTTTGAAAATTCAAACACACTATGGGGATCATTTTAGAAGCATTTGTGCCTTTGACATGCATGTGTAAATGCAATTTTAGAACAGGAACTTTTTAAAAGTGGGGATGCTAACTATGGGGTATGTTTACTAAAGAGCGTTAAGGGAGCAAGGATGCAGTTAATGCCTGTTATCAACACCCTTGTTCCTGTAACACTGTGATAACACTGCATTAATGAGTATTAAAGGCTCCTGAAGCATAAAGGGAACAGGAGGCGGAGAGTGGGCTTTAACGGGGCAGAGAGTGGGTGTTGACAGTGGATGCTCCCTTAATGCCAGTTGTGCAATCATGTGTTAGAGCCCTTTAATGCTGGGAACCCTAACGCCAAGTAAAAGCTCACAGAAAGGGGTTATTTTGCATGGAGAGAGCCTATTCCAATGTCTGCAATGTGATCTATACACAGGGGAACCCAAGACAGTAGTAGTAGTGCTTCATTAGCAGCAAAAGCATAGTGGCCAACCATGAAAGTCCACTATGTTGATTTTGCAAATGGACCAAAGGAGGTCCCATGTGGGTGATGCAGTGGGGGTTACTGGTGTGCAAGGATGACCAAGCAGCTGCCCAGGGGGCACAACGCTGATGGCTGGCATGACCCCACAGTGACAGTGGCAGCACACAGACATGCTGCTGCTGTTGAAAAGGTGATGCGCAGCTGTGGGGTGGATCAAGGGGCCCTGGTACCCTAGACAGATACCTTGGTTGGCTCCTATCCTTGCTGCTGCTGAAGACATTTCTGGAGGGACAACCTGTCAGCGGCAATGGCAGTACCCCAAAAAGCAGCTGCCCTTGAAACTACTGCAGTTGAGTGTATCCGCCTCCCCCACAAGAGACGGAATTGGCGGTAGGCAGGGAGGGGGTGGCATTGGCAGGGGGGTAGGGGAGCAATGTGACTGGGCATGTGTGCCACTGCTGCCCCAACTGTACCTGCCTCCCCAGGTGCCCGCCTAACCTGCCTAGTAGATGAGCCGGCACTGAACCCCACCCCCACTGACATCATGTTCTCATGTCAGCATGCTGCGCCACCCTCCAGCAGCAGATAAAGGCTCTGACCTGGCCCTATGTGTCTAGTGTGATGCCACATTTGCCTAAAACACACTGAGGATGAGCACTCCAGCCGCAGGAAAAGTGGACCACTTGATGATCCTACTCCAGCGTTTTTCAACCACTGTGCTGCGGCACACTAGTGTGCCGTGAGATATTGTCTGGTGTGCCGTGGGAAAAATTCCAATTTCATCCGTAACATGTGGCCTCGGCTCACAAATTAGGGTTGCCAACCGGCCGGTTTTCAGCCGGCCTGGCCGGTTTTTCCATGGCCAGGCCGGCTGCCGGCACAGTTGTAAAACCGGCCATTGAAAAGCCGGTTTTTTGCTCTGGCCGCAAGATCGGGAGCGGCCAGAGCAAAAAAACGGCTTTTGTGCCGAAGTCCGCGGCGCGAACGCGATCGCAATTCCCTATAGCAGTGCAGCCGCTGGTTCTGCTTTGTACAGAGCAGCGGCTGCACTACACTTACATTGAAAAGTAAAGAGAAACTGTGTCAGGAGCCCTCCGATCATGCAGAGCCCGAGGAAGTGATGTCATGGGGGCAGGCTCCTCACAGGCTGTCTTTCCTTTTCAAATTAACTTTAGCTGCAATAAAGTTAATTTGAAAAGGAAAGACAGCCTGTGAGGAGCCCGCCCCCATGACATCACTTCCTCAGGCTCTGCGATGACCGGAGGGCTCCTGACACAGTTTCTCTTTACTTTTCAATGTAAGTGTAGTGCAGCCGCTGCTCTGTACAAAGCAGAAGCAGCGGCTTGGGCAGAGGGGTGTGTGTGTGTGTGTGAGTGAACCAGCAAGGGGGGGGGGAGTGTGAGTGAACCAGCAGTGGAGGGGGGGGTGTGAGTGAACCAGCAAGGGGGGGGGGCGATGGTGTGAGTGAACCAGCAGGGGAGGGGGGGTAAGTGAGTGAGTGACCCAGCAGGAGGGGTGAGTAAGTGACAGGGGGGTGGGTGAGTGAACCAGCAGTGGAGGGGGGGGGTGGTGTGAGTGAACCAGCAGGGGAGGGGGGTTGGTGTGAGTGTTTGATTCCTATTCAAGAGAATTACTTTATATATAGTCAATATAGGCACAGAGGTAAATTTTTTAAACATTTTCTAATGGTGGAGTGCCTCGTGATTTTTTTCATGAAAAAAGTGTGCCTTTGCACAAAAAAGGTTGAAAAACACTGTCCTACTCCACCGAGGTCGAAAGCATGCCCAAACCCCGGTAGAGGTGGCAGAAGTGCCAGGAGGAGCACAGCTGCATGGATGCAACAGTAGGAATGCCACCTGCAGCACTGAACCAGTGGTTCTGCCATGATGACAGAGAAAGATGGAGTGGTCAGCAAGCTGCCCACAATGACCATTGACCCAAGTCACCAGTCCAGTTAATGGAGTGGAATGCTTGTGTCGTGGATCAGGATGCCCCACACCCACATATAGTGAATGGATATGCGCATATGTGGGGGAAATATGGGTGCCATGGAAGGGATACCACCCAATAGGAGAACAGGGCATGTCAGAGGCAAAATGCCACCGAGCAACCTTACCTGCAAGATGATACCACTACTACTACTACATCATTCATGAAATACTAATAGTAATCTGTGAACTATCATTAAAATCATTAAAATCATCTCTAATACCTGAAGATTGGAGGATCGCCAATGTAACACCAATTTTTAAAAAGGGTTCCAGGGGTGATCCGGGAAACTACAGACCGGTGAGCCTGACGTCAGTACCGGGAAAAATGGTAGAAACCATCATAAAGAATAAAATTACTCAGCATGTAGATAGTCACAACCTAATGGGAGACAGCCAACATGGCTTTAGACAAGGAAGATCTTATCTTACTAATCTGTTATGTTTTTTTGAAGGAGTGAATAAACAGGTGGACAAAGGTGAGTCGGTTGATATTGTGTATCTGGACTTTCAGAAAGCCTTTGACAAGGTCCCCCATCAGAGACTTTTGGCAAAACTAAAGAGTCATGGGATAGGAGGCAGTGTACTATTGTGGATCAGGAACTGGTTAAAAGATAGAAAGCAGAGGGTAGGGCTAAATGGCCAATTTTCCCAATGGAGAAAGGTGAATAGTGGTGTACCCCAGGGATCTGTGCTGGGTCCGCTGCTTTTTGACATATTCATAAATGACCTGGAAAGTGGAATAACAAGTGAGGTTATCAAATTTGCAGATGACACAAAACTATTTAAAGTTGTTAAAACCCAAGAGGATTGTGAAAAATTGCAAGATGGTCTTGATAAATTGAAAGACTGGGCATCAAAATGGCAGATGAAATTTAATGTGGACAAGTGCAAGGTTATGCACCTAGGGAAGAACAACCCAAACTATGGTTACACGATGCAAGGTTCCACATTAGGAACCACCACCCAGGAAAAAGATTTAGGCGTCATTGTGGATACCATGTTAAAACCTTCGGCCCAGTGTGTGCAGCGGCGGCCAAGAGAGCAAATAGAATGCTAGGTATGATAAGGAAAGGAATGGAAAATAAAACAAAAGATATTATAATGCCTCTATATCGTTCCATGGTGAGACCGCACCTTGAATATTGTGTGCAATTCTGGTCGCCGTATCTTAAAAAGGATATAGCGATTTTAGAAAAGGTACAGAGAAGAGCCACCAAAATGGTAAAGGGGATGGAAGGATACTCCTATGAAGAAAGGCTAAAAAGGTTAGGGCTCTTTAACCTGGAAAAGAGACAGCTGAGGGGAGATATGATAGAAGTCTATAAATTAATGAACGGAGTGGAACGGGTAAACGTAGATCGATTGTTTACCTTATCAGAATATAGAAAGACTAGGGGACATGCAATGAAGCTACAAGGTAAACTATTTAAGACTAATAAAAGAAAATATTTTTTCACTCAACGTGTAATCAAACTCTGGAATTTGTTACTGAAGGATGTAGTAAAGGCTGTTAGTGTAGCTGGGTTTAAAAAAGGTTTGGACAAGTTCCTGGAGGAAAGGTCCATAAACCATTATTAAGAAGTGACCGAAGATATCAATGCTTGACCCAGTACAAGCATTGTGGAACTTGTGTCTCTTGGGGAAACTGCTAGGTACATATGACCTAGATTGGCCACTGTTGGAAACAGAATACTGGGCTTGATGGACCTTGGTCTGACCCAGTATGGCATATCTTATGTTCTTATGTTCTTATGTACTACAAGGCATACGCACTGCAGGACAAACACATAGGAAGCCTATCAAGTGATGACAGACAATACAATATAAGAGAAAGAAGCGTACAAAAGTGGAGGGGGGGGGGAGAAACCAGGGAAACAAGAGAGAAGCTGGGTTTAAAAAAGGTTTGGACAAGTTCCTGGAGGAAAGGTCCATAAACCATTATTAAGAAGGGACCCAGGATATCAATGCTTGACCCAATACAAGCATTGTGGAACCTGTGTCTTTTGGGGAAACTGCTAGGTACTGTAACACGGAAGATCTGCCCTCTGCCTCAGAAGCACAGAAATCTGCTGTTTGCAGTTTAGATTCTGACAGGCAGGCAAGTCACAAGGTTCCCAGTTACCATAGGCAATGTAAACAAACTCAGACACGAGGTCTGCAGTCACGCCTAGCTAGTAAGCATTCCCCAGCTGCTGATGAAAACGGCTTTCACCTGTGCAAGGGAACGCCCAAGAAGCTGTATAAAAAATGCTCAGTGCAGTCAGAGTTAGACTGGCAGGACATGAGAAGCTTGCAAGACTGGCAAGACTAGAGAGACTTGCAGGACTCAGAAGAAAGCTCAGAATATTCAGGAAATACAGACACAGAGTCAGAACTGCCTGAAACGTCTAGCAGGAAGTCACAAAGAAATTCACAGAAAGAAACAAGAAGAGTTTCACACAGAGAGGTCAGCTGTAAGAAGCACTTACCTCTGACACAGCTTGAATTTCCTAAGCACCGGGCTGTGCTGAATGAATGGGAGGCAGCAAAAGGCAAACCGTATGTATCTGAAAAGCATGACAGCTTAAAACAGTTACAAACCCTAGAGAGGGAAAGAAATGCTATTGAAGATGTGTGTATGTCTGACCCTGAAGAGCGTGTGCCAGTAAAACCCTGCAAAAGATTTCCAAGGGAGAAATCTTCATATAATAGAAGAGAACAGTGTTATGGTTTACAGCCAAATGTAAAAGGCAGGAAGTTTAAAAGTTTTAAGGATAAAGCTTACCCAGAGAAAGGTGTTTCTCCTTACTGCTATTACCAGTTTTATGACAACTATTTGCCTTGCTGTGAAGAGGGCTGTTCAGAGAGCACTGATAGAGATACGGGACTAAGAAAGGTGCAAACTTTCTGTTCTAATGAAAATACTGTAAATGATAAAGCAAAGTGTGAGCCTATGATTACAAAGGCTGGTATTGAAAGCCCATGTGATGAAGCCATGGATTGTACGCTGTTGTTATCCGATATGGGTTCCTCCTTATGCTGAAGCCAGGATAAGAGTGCCTCCTGAGTGCTGAGAAAGCTAAGAAGAGACAGCTAGCATATCGGATAAGCTTTATACTGTGATTTATGAGTTCTGTTGAAGCAAGATGCTATGTTTAAGTTTTCTTCAGTTTACCAGAAGTATGGTTGTATCCTGAGTTTTTTGTATTATAACCTTTTTGAAAATCCAACCCCGGGAGGGGAATAAAAATCCTTTTGAAAAACCTGACCACTTGACTCACAACTACAACTTTCTATAAGAAAGGTCAGGCCTAGCAGTCTGGCTGATAGCTTAGGCCAGTGTTTTTCAACCTTTTTTGTGCAAAGGCACACTTTTTTCATGAAAAAAATCACGAGGCACATCACCATTAGAAAATGTTAAAAAAATTTACCTCTGTGCCTATATTGACTATATATAAAGTAATTCTCTTGAATAGGAATCAAACACTCACACCAACCCCCCTCCCCTGCTGGTTCACACCAACCCCCCCCCCCCTCCACTGCTGGTTCACTCACCCACCCCCCTGTCACTTACTCACCCCTCCTGCTGGGTCACTCACTGACTTACCCCCCCTCCCCTGCTGGTTCACTCACACCCCCCCCTCCACTGCTGGTTCACTCACACTCCCCCCCCCTTGCTGGTTCACTCACACTCCCCCCCCTTGCTGGTTCACTCACACACACACACACACACACCCCTCTGCCCAAGCCGCTGCTTCTGCTTTGTACAGAGCAGCGGCTGCACTACCTTACATTGAAAAGTAAAGAGAAACTGTGTCAGGAGCCCTCCGGTCATCGCAGAGCCCGAGGAAGTGATGTCATGGGGGCGGGCTCCTCACAGGCTGTCTTTCCTTTTCAAATTAACTTTATTGCAGCTAAAGTTAATTTGAAAAGGAAAGACAGCCTGTGAGGAGCCCGCCCCCATGACATCACTTCCTCGGGCTCTGCATGATCGGAGGGCTCCTGACACAGTTTCTCTTTACTTTTCAATGTAAGTGTAGTGCAGCCGCTGCTCTGTACAAAGCAGAACCAGCGGCTGCACTGCTATAGGGAATCGCGATCGCGTTCGCGCCGCGGACTTCGGCACAAAAGCCGTTTTTTTTGCTCTGGCCGCTCCCGATCTTGCGGCCAGAGCAAAAAACCGGCTTTTCAATGGCCGGTTTTACAACTGTGCCGGCAGCCAGCCTGGCCATGGAAAAACCGGCCAGGCCGGCTGAAAACCGGCCGGTTGGCAACCCTAATTTGTGAGCCGAGGCCACATGTTACGGATGAAATTGGAATTTTTCCCACGGCACACCAGACAATATCTCACGGCACACTAGTGTGCCGCGGCACAGTGGTTGAAAAACGCTGGCTTAGGCCACAGTCCAGCTCCTGCTGGTGACAGTACGTATGACCTAGATTGGCCACTGTTGGAAACAGGATACTGGGCTTGATGGACCTTGGTCTGACCCAGTATGGCATATCTTATGATCTTATATTCTTATGTTCTTAATAGCAGCCTCAAAAAAGTATGCCTTCTGCATGGATATGAAGAGGGAGAGAAATGAGTTATAACATAAGGATAGAGGATGCTTGCACCAGGCATAAGGAGCAGCAAAGTGAAAGGAAGGAAGTCAGGGGATGGCAGTAGAACAGGGCATAGAGAGTGGATAGGCAGAGGAAGAGAGATGTCCATGGGAAGGGGTGTAGGGATAGAGGAGAGATGAAAGATGCTGAGGGGCAGTACAGGGGATGCATTTATAGGCTAGACAAAGATATCTGAAATGGATAAGTAAACGTACATGGAGTCAGTGAAGCAATATCAGGAGAGGGGTGATATGAGTGTCTTGGAACTGGTGGAGGATGAGCCATGCACAGAGCTCTGAATAGATGGATAGGGAGAGACATTACTCTGAGGGACACAAGCAAGGAGTAGGGTGCAGTTGCAAGATGGGAGGTAACTATAGTATGGATACCAGATTTAGTTCAGTGTTCAGAGAGCAAGGTGCTCTGTTTGAACCAGAGACCCCTCCAAATTAACAAACCCAGTCATCGACAACCATCTGAGGCAGATGTGAATCCACGTCAGCCAAGTTTGTCTGCAAGATGTGATGTCATGGCCTGACCGCACCACAAGCACATACCAGGTATGGGGGACCATGGCCATTCTGCTTGTTCCATGCAATGTGTGTGTGTCTGTCACATGGGCTGTCCCCCTGAGTGGACATATCCCATATGTTAGACTGGAATGTCAGTTTCACCAGCAGCATAGACAGCCAGTGCAGCATAGAGAATGAACAACACATCTCCCTTGCATATCCTCCAAAGACAGACAGGTATGGTACAGCACCTGCAGAAATACCAGCAGACATAGGCAGACCCCTCTGCATGGATGCAGCCACCCTGACAATGACCACATCTACACCCATGGGATACTAAGCCAATAAGGCAACTCTGTGGTTCAACATACATAGACAGCATGTCTATGAGAGGAGAGTTGCATCGTCAAGACCAGGATGTGGATCATGTATAGCATGTTCCTATGGGTAAATCTTATCGCACTTTGCAGGTACAGCATCAGTCTGTGCAACCCCAATGATCTGTCCAGCAAAGGGCCACACACCCATCAACTGCACATACAGCCTCCATTACCTATGCCTGAATTGAGGGGCAGGCTGATAGCAGGGGGGTGTTAATAACATGCAATCATTTCAGAGCATGCTAGTAGGGCCTGCACAATAAGCACATGTTAGGAATGTTTGAGCAGATAAGGATAACGAAGTGGTTGGCAGGAATGCCAACCATCACCACTTTTTCACATTGCGGTGAAATATATGTATATGTGTGTCTTCAGTGTACTGGGGCCTTCTGCAATGCACAGTGGCCCACATTGTATAAGCTGTTCCCAGTGTTGGTCTTGAAATGTGCATAATGAGGAGCAGAGGACTGTGGTATGGCCTGAAACTGAGTGGTTAGCCCAGGATGTGTATGCATCAGAGGTGGAGTCAATGGCTGGAAATGTAGTCCCCATCTGGCACATGTGTGGCCTGGAGTTCCACGGCCTGTGATTGAGCTGTGACCATGTCACAGCTAGGTAGCCACATCATGCTTTTTAGTGTCAAGCTGCAGTGCTCCCCGTTTCCTGGGCACCCTAATCACTATGCTGACTGCTGAGTGTCCATGCTGTTTGCCCCAAGCCTGGGTGTATATGGTTGCTCTATGCACATGCAGTGGGTGCTTGCCAGATGATGGGGTACAGTTGGTTTGTGCATGGCTGAAACAGCGTTGTCAAGGTCCTGAAACGTAGGCCTGCTATGGTGGATTGGTAGCTCAAGATGATTAGAACAATAGCTGATCTTATCCCATTCACTATGGTCTGGGCAGATCCACATCAGCCTGGGCAAACCCCACTGCATTTTACTTCTACAGAAACAGCTGCCACAACCCTGAGTACTGATTTAAAATGTTCTAAAAGAGCCCATAATAAAAAAAAACAAAAACAGAACACAGGTGTTAGATATAGCAAGCATTACCAACATGCTACAATTGTACAGAAAAAAAAACCAGATGACTAACCTCACATACTAGCAGTAACACATATCTACAGCAGAATCCATCTCTAATAAGGCATGATTTGGGGACCAGGTGCTGTGCACCCCTCCTCAACTTCAGGGTGACCACTGAAACTGGTCAGTAGCACAGTTTGCAGCTGTTATGTGCTTGTAGCAAGCACTGTGTGTATCACTGAGCTGATGTGATGGATCACTACATCCTTCATTTGGTGATCAGCAGTAGGATGCTGTTCTGCATGTGCAGTGCATCCTGGGTAATAGAGGAGCTAACCTATTCCAGCACACACAGCAGACATTGCAGGTAGGGATCTGCAGTCTCTGTGATTCCAGACATTGCTGTGCAGACTAGTATAGAGGTATAGCCTAATAGATAACACACTGTCTCCATAAACAAGGAACATGGGTGTGATTCCCACTTACTCTCTTTGTGAGTGTGTGCTACTCAGTTCATTTTCATGCCTGGGACAGTCCAGGGTCTGCTGTGACTGGCTGACACACATTTTTATGCTTTGTTATGTGTTCCGTTCACACTTTGGGTCTGCAAACATGTAATTTTCCATCCTGCCCTTATAAGCACATGCCTTTATTGGCACTGCTGAAGCCCATTTCAGTTGGCCAGACATGCTTACCCTGCAAATGTCTATTACTTGACTGGAGGCATAGCCTAATGATTATGGCTACTAGCTTTGGAGCCAAGGTATCAGAGTTCAATACTTACTGCTTGTGAGAATGGTGTGATAGTTTAACTGCAGGTTTTTTTGTATGGCACAGCCTTCATAGAATGTCCGCAACTCCTTTTGACCTTGGGAAAAACACTTAACCCTCCATTGCCTCGGCAGACTGCAGCTTCTCACAGTCCCTGTTGTTCATCATACATTACCAAGGTTTTGGTACACTGTACCCCTCTTTGACTGCACTGCTACAGCAGTATAATAGAGGGCAGTTACATACATACAGATATCACCTACTTGTGATACCTGATTGAGGTATTACATCATGACTTTGACAGTTCAGCTTTGGCTCCATCACATCTCTGCATTACATGTGGACACATCCTATCCCTCAGATGGCCACCTGCAGGGCTCAACTCATGTCCTTACATGCCCCATTGACCCAGTTTGAGCAACTTCTATCCAGCTGTATGCACATTTTTCTGGAGAGTTGTATGGTGTTTGGGTAGCTAGGACAGGTGTGTGACCAACATGTCTAAGTATAAGGCCTTCCATGTGGCACTTGCACATGTTTTTTCACAAGTACAAATGCATTGGAGATGGCACCTCAGGTACATTGGTGCCACCAGTCCATATAACACCATCCCTTCTTCAGCCCATCCATCAGACTCTGCCGGCTATGTACAGTCATGTATTGTCCTGCAATCTGCTACACAGTGGCCCACACAGGTACTCTTTTACACATGTCGACTTCTCGTGTGACTCTCCCTTGCCTGATCAGCACATCACCACTCCTGCTCCATCATCCTTTTGTTTCACACATCATGCCACGTCTGACTGCACAGGGGGACATGTCATCCCCATTCTCTGCCACTCACTGCAAATGCAGCATTTTCAATTGAAACCCTACAATGCATCAGTACAGCTGTCTCCCACATGCTCATCCCATTTACTGACTGCCATGTAGGGTGCCCATGGATCTTGCAGGTCCATTAGCTCCCACCTGTCCTTCCATCCATCTCCTTTACATTGGGATAGGTTTTGAGCAGCATTTAGCAGGGATGTACATCCGATTTGGACATACATTCCCGCTAAATGCCAGGGGCCAATTCCCGATCATGAGCTCCCCACAGGTATAGAGGAGTTGTGCGGGGAACTTGGGACAGGGGCAGGAGAGGGAGGGCCAGAGGAGGAGCAAGGGTGGGCCGGAGGCATGACCCTGACCCTAGATGTACAGGGCCAATTCCGGTCATGGCCCTGTATGTCCGGGGGGGGGAGGGGGGGTGAAGGATGCATGGGAAACTTATTCCATCTCAGAGGTGGAATAAGTTCCTCCAAAGATTGAAGAGGATGATGAAGAGACCCAGCAAGGGGGTGAGCATGGGCAGGAGGTTCCCTGCTGCCTGATCCCGGCCATGGAAGACCCAATCAGGGGTCGGGTGCCATGGAACAGGCCATTGGAATGGCTTGCAGTGGATCAGGGCTCCTATATGGTGTCCCGATGCCATGATGATGGGACACCACGGCACCGGGCTCCATGCAGGAGCCACGGGTGATGTGTATGGAGAGTGGACTAGACGTAAAGTGGGCCTGAATCAGGGCATATTCTGTCCATCCAGCCCTGTTGCACCCAATTCTGCTCCTGTGGGTGCAGAATCAGGTGCACAATCGACCCATCCAGATTTTGTACATCTAGACGGGCCCTGATGGGAATTGGCCTCATTGCCTTTACCTGGTACTCCCTTATCCAGCATTAGGGTGACAGCCGTTTTCAGGCATTAAGGTGCACACCTGGCATCTTTAATGCCCAGTGTCCTGTTATCGCATGTTAAGCAGCCCATTGTGCTCTTACCACCGGAATGCCTCCTATTCACCCAGAGCCTTTTTAGCACGGAAAAACCCTTAACACTGCTGTTAACACTCATTATCCCCTTCTCCCTTATCACCTTTTAGTAAACATACCCCCATGCTTGCATTTCCTGGAGGCATGGTGAGGGTAGGGTGACATTCTTGTTTGGGCAGTCCTACAATATAGATATGCATTCCCCATTTTACAAGGGGCATCCATGTCTCTAGGAAACATTATAGACATAGGCATTTATAGCCCCAAGACATGAATAAGTGCCTGCTGGAAGGGATAGCTGTCAGTATTGAGGTTTGCTGTCTCTCTGGACACTCACTTGACCTTTATCTCCACAATCACCCCCAACCTCAATACCTCCATCAGTGATCACCCAAGCCATCCAGTACCCTCCCTGACCCACTCACCAAGCAATCCTCTCAATAGACCTGAACCACCTACCTCCAGAAAGCTGATGCCTCCAAGCAATCCCCCAAGATGGAGACTCCTTCCAGCTCCCTCTGGCAAGAACAACCCCCAAGGCATCCTCCGCAGAACCCCCCTCCCCTACCCCTCAAATCTCACCCTTGTTCTTTCCAGGAATTCCTGGTGCCTAGTGGGAGCAGGAGTGATCCCCAGTCATTGATGCTCTAATGTGCTAGGTTCCAAAATGATTCTGATTACCCCAGCGGTAATCTTGTGGTACTACTATACCATGAGAATACCACTAGGGGTCATCAGCAACATTTTGGAACCCACCACTGTAAGAGCAGAAGTGACTGGAGATCTCTCTTGCTCTCACTAGACACCAGAAACCCAGTAAGACCAGGGATGGGGATTGGAGGGTGAAGGTGTCTGTTGGAAGAATCTTGATGGTGTGGTCAGTTGGGGAGGTCTTTGTATCATGGGGGTTTGCTTGTGGAGGGGATTGGATGCTTTGGAGTCTAGAGAGGATCAGATGTGTTGCAGGGTTCATTTGTCAAGGGAAGTCAGGGAAAGGATGACACTGGAGGTCACTGGGGGAGAGATCGAGGTTTTTGTGGTCATCAGGAGTTTGAGGTTGGGAAGAGGTGATCTGAGGGGATTCAACTGATGCTACAGGAACATGTGTTCATGCAGATTAGGAGCAGTGATTTTAAAAAGTTGTTCCCATACATGTGTGAGGAATCTGTAAGCTTTTTTCACAATGTACAGCTTTTTAAAATGCTACACCCACTGGACTTGGAAAGGCATACATGTGCTGTCCTGCACCTATTTTACAAGAGGTTCTACATTTCGCAAAGCCTCTTGTAAAATAATATGGGAATTCTCCACGTTGTAAACTAGACATGGAAATTCCTTCCTTTATTCACTGTCTAAAATCTGCCTTTATATTGTATGATTTTTGGCCTGCTTAGGTCGGACTATGACACTCAGTATTTAAAAGAACTACATTGGTTCCAAGTGGAATTTAGAATTAATTTAAAATTTTTGGGGTATGATTACTAAATTGCGCTAAGGGCACAAAGGTGCCATTAGCAGGTGTTATCAGCACCCCCTAGTGGATAACACAGGTTTAACTGCCGGCAGCCTGTTAACGGGTGTTAAGGTACAAAAGGGTGGAGAAGTGTTAACTGGGTGGAGTGTGGGCGGAGACAGCATGTGTTCCCTTAATGGCAGATGCTATTAACAGGTGTTAGAGGCACAGCATCCGGAAAACTTAATGGCAGCTCAAAGCTGGTGTTAAGGGCTCAGTTTGGAGGGAGATAGCCAATCTCAGTCGTTCAACACCACAAGGAGCCAATTTACATGTTAGCAGTGTGCAACAACCAGACTGGAGCCCTGAAATTAGTGATAGTAGTGGTCAATTGGAAGTCACAGCATGATGTCCTTTCAATAAAGGGCATTATGTTGGTGCCAAAGTAGCAAAGGTGGTGCCATGTGAGTGATTGAGGGGGGCTGGTTAGTCTGCTTGGTGGACTAGGCAGTCGTCTAGAGTGTACATCTACGATGTCTGGTGAGACTCTACTGAGACAGCATCTGCACATATGCATGCATCCGCTGTCATAAAAGACTCATGCCACCGCCACTGCCACCACACAGCCATGTTAGCAGCGTGTTGCAGTGGAAGTAGCAGTGGCAGTGGCTTCTGTCTGGTGCAGAAGATATCATTGTCCCTGCCCCTGCGTGACATGTGCAATACTGCTGTTTGTACTGTCAGGGCCAGGCCAAGGGTATCTGCCATCCTAAGCAAACCACCCCCCCCCCCACCACACCACATGCAACTCCCCCCCCCACCCACTGCTGCCTTGAGGCTCCCCACAGCATGGAAGGGAGGATTCCCCATGCTGCCCCCCTCCAAGCATCCATTGTCTCATCTAGGAGAGAAGGGCGGCATGGCAATTGTTCTCAGCGGTGAGGCTTAATGCTGCATCGTGCTTGCTCATGCTATGCCACTCCTGGTCCCCTCTGACACATCAGAGGGGGGCAGGAGTGGCATGCTGGGATGACCCACATGTGTGCTACTGCTTTAAGGTGACCCACAGCACTGAAGTGGCAGCTATGCCATGCGTGTAGGGAGGGAGAGATCTAAACTACTCACAGTGGTCTGCCAACTATCAAAGTATTTCAGGACTGGTCCACAAGCACACATCAGGAAATAGTTGCATTAGTCACTCTGCTAGGTCACCCATGAATATGTGTGTTCATGTATCCTGGCCTACCCCCCTGGTAGGACAGATCCAATACGTAAGACATGAACGTCAGTTGGTCCAGCAGTATATCAATGCAGTGCCACATACAGACATAACAAGATGTTCCTCTCCCACACCTGCCTAACATATCCTGTCAGACAGGTATGGCAGAATCTGCAGAAAGCTACACAGGCAGAGGCATACCCCAGCTTATTCCCTCATGCAGCCTGGAAATGACCACATACATGCACATGGAGTGATGCACCCATATTCTCACATGGCTTCTCTGTGGTTCTTAATACATGGCCACTGAGTGAAAAAAGAAGGGCTAGCCTGTGGATCAAGAGTGATATGTCCAGGTGAGTTAACTTCATCCTATATTTCCCTATCTGTTAGTTTCCAGTTAGTAGTTGCAACCTGTGAGAGTTACTGCCTGGCCAGCTGTGTTTGTACACATCTTGTCCTCAAAGTTGTGACACTCAAATGTATTCCCAGTTACACCATCATCAAGGCCCATCCACAAAACATGCCCCTATACTTACCTTCCAACATGACACTGCTATACAGCTCCCATATTGCCTGCTGGTTTCACTGGAGTAAGCTGGGGGGCATGGTCTCACCAGGGAAAGCTACATCATATGTGTGCTGCAGCAAACCTTACCTCTGTTTGAGCCTCCAGGCCTCAAAGCACACCTGGCTGAACAGATGAGAGGCCTGATTAATGCCAACTGCCACAATAGCTGTATCCATGGCAACACTGTCAGCCCCCTGGTGCAGCTGCAGCCTATTGGGAGCTAGGATCTCATGGAGGCCTGGCCTCTGAGATTGTCCAATGGAGTCACTGAGTTGGTGAGACAGGAAAACATCTGACATGTAACTGCATGCACCTTACTCTTGTCCTAAACTGCAGTCACAGAGTGTAATCTGGGGGTCTCTTAGCTCATTTCACAGTATGCACATACAAGCATGTCCATCTCAGGCACATCTGCACACAATATACACTATCTCAACACTGCCTACTGATAATTGACCACAGAATTTAGCATAACATTATGTTTTACTCCAAAACAACTAGTCTTACGTTTATAGAGATGACATGCATTTGTTTGCCTGATTGTGACCTCTGAATGGTGCATGCACAATTCCCGCAGGAGAAATGTGCTGCAGGATGTCATGTTGGTCTCCTCATCACCTGGCACTATGTGGGAAGGCAGTGCCTGGAGGTGAATATTGGGGTGGAATTGGGGGGGGGGGGGGGACTGTCCATACCTGTTTTGAATGTATCCCTGCTAGGTGGCACTGTTGGCCAGAGGCTCTGTTCGGATGCATAGAAGCTCTGAGAGCCTACCCAGTCTCTGCATGTTTCACATCAGAGGCCCTGCATGACGGCCTCACCCACTCTCTGTAGGCGCCAAGTGGGACAGCAACAATGACATTGTTAGATACAAAGAGGCTATGTATGGTGGCATATGTGTATCTAACCCTGTGTCCAACCTGCCATGTTTCCATGTGCTCTTGGGGGGGGGGGGGGAACTATGTATGAAGCATTGGCATGCACATGTGCTGCACTAGACATTTTCACAGTGTCAGTAGCCAGGTACATGACATAATATGGGAGCATGAGTATGGCATTATGCTCAATGCTCGCTGCGAAAAGCTGTGTAGGGGGATGCAATCTTCTGGTATGTGACAGGTGTAGGCTACTGTGGGCCAACATGCACTTTCAGCCTGTCTCTGGGCCAGTTTCCAGTGCTCTAGACATTTCATTAGCCATCCCTCAGTTTAAACGAAAAGGGCATACAAATGAAATGCAGAGGATTCTGGATATTGTCTTCAAAAGAGCAGTTTGCAGAGGATGTACATGAATCAGAGGTCAGGTAAACGGCTGAGTCATCAAAGCCTTGGTCCGGCATGAGCATGGCCTGACTGAACACAGCTGTTCATGCTGAGAGGCCATTCTCACCATGACCATCTGTGACAATGTCAAGTCTATATATCCATATAGTGGATTTGAGCATTAGGCTATACTGATACGGGTGCTGTTTCTGTTATACCAGGCTGTTTATGCAGAGTCAAGATTTTTGTCATGGCTATGTGTACCTGCAACAGGTGGTGTGTGAGTGGCTGACACAATCCAATGTTGTGCAGCATCTGCAGGTTAACTATAATGGATCTAGTGGATTGGATTTCCTGGGCTGCCTCTAACCTGCTGGTGACTATGATTTTTGGCAAGCTGTGCAGGTTGGTATCAGTACTCACTGCATTCAGGTTCCTTTAAAACAGCTGTCCAAGTGCTAGAATCCCTGACCAATAGATGTATGACACAAAGGCCAGATAGGGCATATCACTCTAACATGCTGTAGTTACACTGGGTATAAATCTTTTAGCATGACATACCTCATCTTACACCTACAGCAGTCTGATAGTAGACTAGATCTGCTTCAGAACTTAGCGAGACCACCTATTGCAGTGCTTAGTCTGGGGACCAGGTGATGTGTACTCTTCCCATCATTTGGGGTGGTTGGTGAAAAGATCATTTGCACATGTGGCGGCTGTTATGTCTGTGAAGCACACAGCATGCCTGCACATTCCAGAGCTCATGTGATAGATCACTGCATTCTTCATTGGGTAAAAAGTAGTGTATAGTTGCTCAGACTGGGAAATAAAGAGGCCAACCAATACTGGCACACATAGTCCAAACTGAAGCCATAGTGGTGACCTTGATCACTGGAGCATTGCCTAGTACATGCATGTCTTGTATGAAGAACAAGTGTGCATGCCCCCCCCCCCCCCCCACCAGAGAGAGCAGGATGGTCTGGGATGGGCCTCATGGGTCATGTATGAGGTTTGAGTTTGGTGTATGTACAAAAGTACTTAGCTTGTAGTGTAGAGCAGGTCACAAGGGAATGCACGCCCTGCCATTGTGCTGCCTCAGTGATTAGTGCATGCTGCAGCCCAGCGAACCTTTGTGTGCGAATGTTGTTTGGCTTAGAAGATACAGTGGTGGGAAGGGCTGTTATGCAGCTGCAGTACTGAGTGTCCAGTACAGTCCATGCTACATGTGGACTGCTGCAGGCAGGCCCTAGACGTGGCTTACAACTGTCTCAGAATGTACCTGCCAGGTTGTTTGAAGTCCAGGGTTTAGGCCATTGTAGGCAAGGAACTATAGTCTGGTGTATTCTAGAAAGTCCTCCACGCCTGGCTAAATCCAAAGGCTTTTACTCAGTCCTCATTCTTCTTGACCTTTCTGTTGCTTTTGACACTGTTGACCACCATCTTCTTGATACATTGTCCTCACTTGGTTTTAGGGACTCTATATTGTCCTGGTTCTCTTCTTATCTCTTCCATTGCCCCTTCAGTGTCTATTCTGGTGGTTCCTACTCTACTGCTATCCCTCTTTCAGTTAGTGTACCCCAAGGGTCTGTTCTAGGCCCTCTCCTTTTCACTCTCTATACCCAGTCCCTTGGTCCTTTCATCTCCTCCCATGATTTTCAATATCATTTTTATGCTAATGACTCTCTTACACTGATATTTCTCTTATACTCCAAGTCTGCATATCTGCCTGCCTATCTGACATCGCTGCCTGGATGTCTCACTGTCATTTGAAATTGAACATAGCCAAAACTGAAATTCTTATTTTTCCCCCTAAACCCTCTTCCCCCTTCTTCCCTTCTTTATCTCTGTTAATAACACTCTTCTGCTTCCTATTTCCTCAGTCCACAACTTTGGAGTCATCTTTGACTCCTCCCTCTCTTTCTCCACACATATCCAACAGATAGCAAAAACCTGTCATTTCTTTCTCTACAACATTAACAAAATTTGCCCCTTCCTTTCTGAACACACTACTAAAACACTTATCCACTCTTCAGTCACTTCTCTCCTTGACTATTGCAACCTCAATCCTGCTGGTCTCCCTCTGAGTCATCTTTCTCCTCTTCAATCTATTCAAAACTCTGCTGCTTGGTTAATCTTCCACCAGCCCCAAAATACTCATATAACCCCTCAGATCACTTCATTGGCTTCTCTTCTGTTTCCATATCCAATACAAACTTTGCCTTCTGACTTATAGGTGCATTCATTCTATTGCTCATCACTACCTTTCCTTTCTTCTCTCTCCCTACATCCCTCCTCGTGAACTCCACTCTTCCTCTGGCTTGCTTCTCTCTGTGCCCTTCTCTTCAACAGCCAATTACAGACTTTGAATCTTTCACCTTGCTGCTCATTATGTCTGGAACAAACTACCTGTATCTTTACATCAGGTTTCATCTCTCCCCCTTTTCAAATCCATGCTAAAGGCTCACCTCTTTCAGGCCGCTTTTGAATCTTAATCCTTTGTTCTCTTTCTGTCTCATTACCCTTTCCTACTGTACCCTTGTTCTCATCTATTGTACTGTCTGTCTTGAATAGATTGTAAGCTCTGATGAGCAGGGACTGTCTTTATATGTGTTTGTACAGCGCTGCATATGCCTTGTAGCACTATATAAATGATTATTAGTCACCATCATCATCCTCTAGCAAAAGGTGTGGAGCTGTAGTTGAATGTTTAGTGCATTGGTTCATTAAAGAACAAACCAAGGTTCAAATCCCACTTGGGACTTTGGGCAAGACACTTCACCCTCCATTGTCCTTGAAAGAAGGTCTACTAACAAATTTTTGTTCACACTGCCATAAACACCCAGGAGCTGCTGGGTCACCAGGAGTCAGTATCAACTTGAGGACATGCATTATTAGTATTATTCTTTTTTATATGGTTATGCATATTGGTTCTGCAAGCATGAACACTACTATCATAGCCATCTGACAGCAAAACTTTATTGCCTCTGCTGCAGCAGACTACAAATGGTCATCCAACTTAACCCTATAGATGCATGACACACAAATTGTACATAGTATTGGAAATGGTCATGATAACTGAATGAACATCGTTTGCTCCATACATATATGCAGTACATGTAGTCACGTCACACTTCTGGGATGCCCATCTGCATAGATCATCCCACATCCTTACTTACTCCATATGGCCAATATGAGAGAAACATGACTTCAGAGACATGTGTGGACGTCAGGTGTGCAACATCATGTGAATGACTTTCTTCCACCAGACAGTATGTGCATAGACCTTATCTGTCCAAGAGCACTTTACATTTGCATGCAGCTTGTACAGATGTATGGTTTTTATGTCTTTTGATCATAGGTTCCTTACTTGTCCAGTAGTTGTATGCATACGTGTCAGGAAGATTGTATGGGAGTTAGAGCAGCTGAGACAGCTATGAAACCTAAATAGATGATATTAAACCTTCCCTGTGACCCAGCGCCTATATTTCACACACACTACAACTGAGGTTAGCTGCATTTGTGAGATCTCATTGGATACATTGGAGCAGCAAGGTCATATGGCACTCTCATCTACCCCCATCCATTCTTCGGCCCAACCATCTACATATATCCATCATGTTCAGTGAAATATTCTCCTGCTAATTGCTACACCCTGGCCCACATGGTGGCATTTCACTCATTTGGATATATCATTCCTATCTCATCTGCAGCTGAAGTGCAGGTTACCACTGCCACCCAGGCATTCTTTCATGCTTACATCATGGCCATGATGGCTACTCTGTGGCACACTTCTATCCACTCCTATGCCACCCATGGACATCACTATGGATTACATGTATAGCCCTCACTGCTACAGTCCAACTGCCTTCCACATTCTCCTCCCACTCACTGTCTCACACGTCAGGGACATATGGATTTGACATGTTCATCAGCTATTACCTTTGCTCCCATCCAGCTGCACAAATGTGACTTGCAGAAAGTCTCCCTTATCCCACGTTATGGCAACTGGCCTTAGCGGGTGTTAATGTGCACACTAGGTGCTCTTAACACCTGATATCCACTTAACATCTGCTCACCGGCCGCTAGCACCCTTAACGTTGGAATGCCTACTCCCCACCCGTCCTTTAATGCATGCTGGGACTCCTAATGATGCCATTTACTACTCACAAATGCTGCGCCCTTAGCATCATTTAATAATCATGCCCCTTTGTCTATTATTTTCAAGAGCTTCTATGACCTAGGGCCAGTTTATTTAAATTCAGTAATTCAGAAATACCAGCCAGTAGGTACTTTGTGATCTAATGGTTCTGATCTTCTTTTAATTCCTCCTGCACATAATTTGTGCATAGAGAATTGGTCACATTCTTATTCCTTTATTGTAATTTGACTTTGGAATTCATTACCAATTGAGATTCAGATAAAATCAGATTATTTAAAATTTCAAAAGCAAGTGAAAATGAATCTTTTTGAGCATGCTTTTGGTATTTTCTGCAGGCAATTGATTATTTTAATATGTTGTATGTTATATCTGTGTGTTTTATTATTTCTTATGTTTTTGTTACCTGCCTAGAAAGTATTGAAATGTGGGCTATAAATATTGTTTAAGTAAATAGATAAATACATATGCACATTTATTCATAGTAAGGCAAGACTTTCTTTGGTTTATTCTGTTTGCTTTGTTCCATTAAAAAATCACAATCTATGGATTATGTTTACTAAAGGGCATTAAGATAACAGGCGTAAATGGCAGCAATAAGGGGTGTTACATGCGTAAAGGGTGAAGAGCAGGTAGGAGGCATTCCGGCGTAAAGGCACTATGGGCCATTTAACATGCATTAACAGGACATCGGGCGTTAAGGTGTCAAGCATGCACCTTAATGTCCTAAAATGGCTATAGCACTAATGCTGGATAAAGGAGCACCAAGGAAAGTCAATGTAAAGGTGATGGATGGAAGGACAGGTGGGAGCTGATGGACCTGCCAGATCCTATGTGGCAGTCAGTAAATTGGACAAGCATGTGGGAGGCAGTTGTACCAATGCACAGAGGGGTGCCAATGTAAAATGGTGCATGTCAGTGTGTGGCATAGAATAGGGAAGACGTGTCCCTCAGTGGAGTCAGCAGTGGCAGGATGTGTGCAGAGACAGGAGGACAGAGTAGGAGTGGTGACATGCAGATCAGGCACTGGAGAGGCTTGCGTGAAGAACTAAAATGTGGAAGAGTAACAGTGTAGGCCATGGTGTAGCAGTCGACAGAGGTAGATGGATTGGCTGAAGGAAGGATGGCAGCAGAGGAGAGGGTGGTATGGGCTGGCAGCACCGATGTGCCATAGGTGCCATCCCCAACATATTTGTACTGTGTGTGAAAATGTGCATCAATGCCACATGAAAGGCCTGATACCAGACATGTGGGTCTCACACTTGTCCCAGCCACAGAGCCACCATACAACACCCCAGACAAATGTGCAGATAACAACTGGACAGGTATCATCCAAACTGGGCAAATGGGGGTGCTTATGGTCAAGAGGTGATATCTGCAGGTGACTATCTGAGGGGCAGGATGTGTGTTCATGTACTGCACAGATTTGATGGAGCCAAAGTCATTATGGCATACATGACTCATGTTGCACAAGCAGGTTACATCTATATGCATGTAACTGCCTGTTAGTATACCGTTGCATCAGTGCAGTCACGTTGGGATACCTTGTACTGAAAAAGCTGTAATGTCTGATAAAAAAACAGGAACTGTAAGAACCTGCAGTCAGCTGAGGCAATGGAGGGTTAGGTGACCTGCCCAGGGTCAGAAGGAGGTGTGGGCAATCCATGAAAGGTATTGCATACATTAAACTGCACAGTAAAACCTTCCAAAGTGTCACAAAAGGAGTGCAGGGATGACTTGAACCCTGGTATTTTGGGTCCTGAGCTTGTGCTATGATCATTACACCACACCTCCAAGCAGGTGTCAGATATCTGCAGAGTGAACATGTATGACCCCCCTGGAATGTGCTGTAGCACAGCCAATAAAGCCATACTCTCAGAAGGTCATGATGGTGAATAGACTGTTTGCTGGCCCAAATTGTGGGCAGAACACATAACAAACTATATGGCACAAAGGCATGAATATGACCTGAGTAGCACACAGTCACAAAAAGAACAAGTAGAAATCAAATCCCCTTCCTCTGTTTATGAAGGTATTGTACTAACAAGTAAGCTACACCTCCATACCATTCTGTACAGTAATGGCTGGATACAAAGAGACTGCAGGTCACTGCATAAAATGTCTGCTCTGTGTGCCAGTATAGATTAGCCCCTCCAGTATCCATGATGCAGTGCATATGCAGAACAGCAGTCTGCAGCTGATCACCAAATGGAGAATGCACTGATCCATCACCTCAGCTCAGAAGATGCACTGGCAATTGTGATACAAGCACAGAGTAGCTACAAACTGTGCTACTGAACAGTTTCTGTGGTCACCTTGAGGGTGAGGATGGGTGTCCAGCCCCTGGTTCCCAGATCTTGTGCTGCTAGAGACGGTGTTTGCCAGTAGTGCATATCAAAATTACTGCTAGTGTGTGATAGATACTGTCTGTACTGCATTATTCTCCTCCCATTGCTTACTGCAGAATTGCAGTATGGTGTATGTGGCTGTCACAGCTGGGCCCTGTGTCCTGGCTTGTTGGACAGGGACCCTCCTAGAACAGCATTACAGCAGCAGGTGCCAGGCATGCCAACTGCAATGGTGGTTGATTAGGCCTGTGTGAGGTTGCTCTTATCACCATCCTTGTGGATCCTGCTATGTCCACAGCAAGCAGGGCTATCTCAACTGTCTGGAACTTCCAATCCACCACAACATGCACAGTTAAACTGTGCCTGCAGCTCACTACAGGGATGTCTCAGCCATGCACATACCAAATGGGGTCAGTCTGCTGGTCAGCACACGCTGCATGTTCATAGGGCAAGCATGGACACCCAGCATGTGGCACAGTGACTGACTTCCCAGGACATGGAGTGCACCAACATCACTGGAGTAGTACACTATACAATTCTATGTGAATACATAGACATGCCATGGTCACAGCTTGGTCAGAGTGAGTGTCCTCACAGCATGAACTGCTGTGGCTACCCAGGCCAAGCACGTGGCAGGCAGGCACTACAAAGTCTCAGCTATTGACCCTACCTCTGATGCAGACACATCTTGGGCAAACCACTCTTTTTATGGCCATATCCACAATCATCTGCTCCTCATCATGTACATTTGCAGACTAACACTGGGATCAGCCTATGCAATGCGAGGCATAGTGCAGTGCAGAAGTTGACAGAACTCTGGAGAGACATACACACACACATCGCTGCGCTGTGCACAAGTGGGGATGGTTGGCATTCCTGCCTGTCACTTTGGTCTCCAAATCAGCCCAAGTATTGTTAATGCGTGCTCATTGTGCAGGAGCTAGTAGCACTCTCTGACATTAATACCCACTCAGTGTGCTGGTGCTATCAGGCTGACTTTCCATGCAGCTGTGGATAGTGGAGTCTGTCTGTGTAGCTGATGAGAATCTGTACCCTTGTTGGCCACTTTATTCGGGGTTGCACATGCTGTACCTGCACTTTAGGCTAAAGTTTATCCACAGGAGCATGCAGTACATGAGCCACAGCAGGATCTTGAACCTGGCTTTGTGGATACACAATGGCTTTGTGGGTTGAGCCACAGAGCTTCCATATGGCTGCACCAGTCCCAGGGGCTGACTTTTTACCCATTAGGCAGACCTGGGTACATGTTGTGATGCGATCTGCACACAGGACTAGCATGCAGCTTTGGCAGATCCTAGGGTGCCAGGTCCAGATGGGTGGGCAGAGGCTCACATTGATGGACACACTGTCCCTCCAAACAACTGCCACTGCCAGACCCCATCACCACCTGCTTCTAATATGTCTTGGGGGGAGGCAGGCAGCTACAGTTGTGGTATTTCCCTGGGTATCTGCATTTTGCAGCTCCCTGTAGAGCTACAGCTGCTGGCGCTATCATCCTCTTCCTCTGGAGCTGGCTTCAGCAGCAGGGGGGGGGGGGCTGCCAAGGTCCCTGCCTAGAGTGCCATGAGTGGAGGAGTGGCCTAGTGGTTGGGGCAAGGTACTTCAGGCTGGAAGGTCGGGGGTTCAAATCCCACTAGAGGACAGCAACCTTGGGCCAGAAGGACTGGGGTTTTTAGTCCCACAGGTGCTCCTTGTGGTCTTGGGCAAGCCACTTAACCCTCCATAGCCCATGTTCCCTGTAAAAATAGTTATCTCCAAGTTGTAATGCCCTGTTCAATGTAATTTCAGTTTGTTCAATGTAAACCGCACTGATGCAGAATAGCATGGTATATAAGAGAATGTAAAATAAATAAATACATAAATGAAACCTTGACCAGCCTCATGTGGCGCATCACCTTTCCAAAGCAGCAGTAGTCTGTGTGCCGCCAATGTCGATGTGGGATCATGACGGACATCACAGATGTGCCACCTGGGCAGCTGCCTGGTCTGCCTTGCATCCCAGAAACCCCCACTGCATGACTGATGTGTCACCTCCTTTGCCTCATTTGCACCATCAACATAGTTCCCTTTCATATTTGGGCACTATGCTGTTGCAGCTAATGAAACACTACTATAACTATCTTGAGCTCCCCTGTCTGTACATCACATTGCAGACGCTTATATAGGCTCTCTCCCCTCAAAATACACTCTTTCCATGAGGTTTTACTTGGTGTTAGGGTTCCCAGCATTAAAAGGCTTTAACATATGTTAGGCAACAGGTGTTAAGGTAACACCTGTTGTTAACGCCCACTCTCCGCCCCATTAACGCCCACTCTCTGCCTACTGCACCTTAATTCTGCAGAAGCCTTTAATGCCTGTTAACGCAGCTTATTTGCAGTGTTAAGGGTGCAAGGGTGCCAATAACAGGATTTAACAACATTCTTGCTCCCTTAACGCCCTTTAGTAAACATACCCCTATGTGTTCAATAATTTTTTTATAATAATTTCTATCATTTTGCCCAACACTGATATTATGCTCTACAGTTTATAGTTTCCCTGATCAGTCCAAGAACCCTCCCTAGAATGCCCCAATGTGACATTTATCCAGTCAATACTGGAGTAATTGAAATCATCTATTATTAATGTGTTTCCAAATATATTAGCTTCCCTAATTTCTGTTAATGTTTTATTATCTATTTGTTCATTCTGGCCAGGCAGATGGCACTATACGCTCATCACTATTCTCTTACCCTTCACACATGGAATTTTTGTCCATAAAGCTTCTATGGGGAATTTTGTTTCCTGCAAAACTTTTACCTCTTTTGCCTCAATGTCCTTTTTAACTTATAATTCTGCTCCTCCAAAAATTTGATCCACCATATCATTGTGATATAATTTGTTTCTTGGTATCGCAGTGTCCCATTGGTTGTCATATTTCCACCAGTATTTTGAGATGCCTATTTTATCTACCTCTTCCTTCAGTGATATATATTCTAATTTTCACATTTATGTTTTAGACTTCTAGGGCCCGATATTTGAAAGATATTTACATGGTTTACAGCCCAGTAAACTGTGTAAATGCCTTAAATGCGGATATTTAAAGTCACTTACATGGTTAGTGCCATTGAATATCCCCTCCTAACTCCCCTACGCACCTTAATTCTATCAGGGAATGTCAAAGGTGTTCTACAGCAAAGTAGAGGCAGTGACAAATGCTAACCAGGCAGCAATGATTTTGCAAGCTGCCTGGTTAGCAATCTGTGCCTTAAAGATAGGCTAGAAAAACCCTTGCCTATCTTTAAGGCGCAGGAGCTAATTGGACAGCATGCAATATCGCTGCTGCTGCTTGGTTAGTTACTGCATCTTCTGGCTTTTGTGGCGATCCCTGGATATTCAATGCCAGGGCTGCATATGACTCCAGCATTGAATATCCAGGGTTAATGGTTTGGCAGGCAGGGCTATGTGCTGTAGGGGCACATAGCCTGCCCAAATCAATATTGGGACCTTAATGTTTGTATGCGAACATTTAAAAATATATTGATAACCCACTTAGCAGTTGACAGGGATAATTTGCAATCTTTCAAATTTGCTCTTTACTTTAAAGCACCTAGGCTACTTTAGCCTTTGTTTCAACCTCTCAATCTGGTGCTCTAACTTCCCTGTTTTGATAGCAACATTTAAAAAGGAAATACAACAACTTTCAAACTAGAACCTGGGGAAAACTAAGGGGTATGTTTACTAAACTGTGTTAATGTCACCCGCAGTAGTACCTGCGGTAATGGTACAGATGCCCATATAAAGGAGTGGGAAGTGCATTGTATGACAAGCAGTGCCAGGTAACGTTAGCGCGTAACAATGCGCCTTAGGCTAACGCGCGTCACAAGGTGCTATATAAGACATATCACAAGGCACCTTAACCTGAGGCACCTCACAAGGTACGTTGTCATGTGCCCTACAAGGTGCCCTAACCTAAGGTGCCATGAAGCCACCCCCAGAAGGCCCCATATAAGGTGCCGTTCAAGGTGCCCCATAAGGCACCGTAGGATAAGGCACCTGAAAAGCAGGACATGGGTTAGCAGCCTGCACATGAACACAGGATACCACACAGCTGACAGACGCAGATAGACGGACAGAAGGATGGTTGGCGACTATGATGAGGGTAATATGTGCTGGCAGCACAGATCTGCAGAGATATGACTATTACAGGAATCACAAGTATCTGTGTAGGAAAGGCATAAAAGAAGAACAAAGAGGGAGCGAACCCATGACTACTGGCCTGAAAATCACTGCACAAACCAGTAGGCCACACCATCACTGTGAGGTCCACAGCAATGGCTGCATACAAGAACACTGCAGGGCACCACACAAAATGCCTGCTGTGTGCCAGGAAAGGGCAACCCCAACAGTCTCCATGATGCAATGCACATGCACAACAGGCATCCACAGCTAATATCACAGTCTGTAAGTGGGACGAGAACCACATAGAAACACATGCATACACACCATGAGATGTTATGCAGGGTAAACAGCATGCAAAAGAGCATGGGAGCGATACAGAAAGGGTGTCAGGGGCCAGCTGAAGGGACAGCTATGTGGACGGCCCATGGACCAAAGCAACGGAATGAAAAAGGAGCATGTGAGAATCTAACCTGCACAGTGACGTGGCACAGACCAGCCAACAACAGCAGTACCAATCCACCATGCCGACTGCTCACATGGGCACTTCAAAGATATAGCCATATGTAGCACACAATATGTGACAGATAGGCTGCAGAGAGGGCACACTGTGGCGCACAGCACAGAGATGGAAGGGTGTGTGGAGAGGTGATGAGGCTGCAGCCATTGCATGGGCAGGTTAGCAGAATACAGGAAAGGAAAAGGAATGGAACATGTGGGAATTCAACTGGCAACCTACGGACTGCCAATGGGCGTCTGTGACCACTATCCCAAACAACCCCAACCAGCACAATGCAAACAAGTTACCACAAAAGGCACACTCTGGATCACAGTGCTGAGACGGATGGCCCCTCTGCTCTACTGCGAACTTCAGACATTGCATCCCTCACCTTGATGCACCTTAAGCCTGGAATAAACACCCGAGATCTGTGTGCCAGGCACCCTCTCAAACACACATCCAATCCATGCTGAAAGCTCACATACCCACTGCTGCCTGTGGAACCTAACTACCCTGATCCCCCTCCTCCTTCACCTTCTCTTACCCCTGCTCCCACATTCTCTCATTTTTCCTAACTAGAATGTAAGCTTTGGTGAGCAGGGTGTCTGTCCAGCGCTGTGTACGAGGGGTAGTGCCAGACATAAGTACTGTGTTATCTATTTAATTAACCAGTTGTCTATCATTGCATGCCATCCAGCAATCACCAGACTGATACCCCTAGATTGACAATGTAATCATTGCCCAGTGTGGGGTTATTTTTTGCCGCAAGATTTGTGAGGTGAGAAATTTCCGCAGCAATGTAACTGTTCATAGCTAGGTAACATGGTGTCTGTGGTACACATGGCAAGTGTACATTATGTTGAGATGTAGGTGTTCATCTATTTCATGCACATGATCCATAGTCCTGTGTCACATGTGAGACTGTCAATGTCACCCCTTGTGCACCTGGCCAACAACTAGACAGGAAACATAGGTTTACATGTACATTTGAGTGTTGCATCATATAGCAGATATCATACAAGGGCAATGTTGGCCTATTATACATGTTTGGTTGACACCATCACTGCCCTAGTTTGATATGCATACTGCCCTTACATTGTGTAGGACACACACATGGCAACTTGGGAAATGTTTGTCACTAGAACTCTGTACAGCTACTCTTCATCATAACATACTGCAAACAGTGCCGATGTGACACCAGAGGTGTGCATTGTTCATACAGGTAGATATTGCACCTCTTATATGCTACGTCCATTCCAGTGTCACAATATTCATGTTGTTCATATCAGGCACTCTCACAGCTGATGCAGCGGGGCGCCATATTGTCAGGGGATGTGGCATAGTGTGGTGTCTCCACAGATGGTATCACAGATATCAGCATAGGTATTGCATTGTAACAAAGATACATTCTTATCACACATGACCCAGCCCAGTTGCATCTCAGCTCCTGTTTCTTTTTGTAGCTTCTTTTGAGTGATGTGTTACACTACTTTACCACATGTATGTTCATGCTGGTGGCAGTACGTCCCCATCTGGGAGGGGTGTCATCACCAGTGCCAAAGAACTCTTATGGAAGGGACATCGATGGCATGAGTTCTTTGGCACTGGTGATGACAGTAGAGGTGCAACAGATTGGATATGGTGTGCCTCCTTGTCTACACATCATCCAAAGCAGATATGTTCCTGTCTGTACACATTCACATTGTTTGCTGTTATGCATTTGCTGGATTGCGGGTCTTGTACTAACAGGCAGGTATGTGCTAGAGGACATTTCATAGATGACGTGTGTTGGGTCCTCATCATGCACCACATACTGTCTACATACACGCACATATGACTGAGGCATGCAGAGCGTGGAAATGCATTGGGGGGATGGACCCTACTGAACAATACACGCTATGCAGCTCCTAGACAGGATCTGTCCTGCACATCATCTGTGGACAAAGCAGTGAATGTATTTGGGACGTGTTGGACACACATTTGTCTCAGCTGCTGCATCTCCACACTGACCAACGTATATTGTGGCATAATGTTGATGAACATGGCCTACTTGAGCGAACATCCCTGAAAGGTGGCAGCAATATGTGTGCAAATCTGCAGACACTTCACAGGGAGCTACAAATATACATACATACATTCTCTTTCATGCAACATATTTGCATTATAGTTGCTGTGGGGGAGTCAGCATAGAGGTTAGAAAAGTGTATTTGGACACCCTAGGAAGCATGTTCAATTCCCACATGTTCCTTTCCTTTTATTTTCTTGTGTTCTGCTAAACCATACCATAAAAAGGGCTGCAGTTTCAGCACTGCACCAAACACCCTTCCTTCTCTTCAGTGTGCACTACACTGTGCACTCCATGCTGCCTATCTGTCACATATTATCAGATACATATGGACCCTTTCTATGTAATAGCCGGAAGAGCAGTTGGCTTGGAGTGTTAGCATAGCTGTTTGTGAACTGTGTTTAGACACCACAGAGTGCTGGTTCAATTCTCACATGTTCCTTCTTCATTATTTTTCCCATTGTGCCCTGGTGCACATACCATCCACACGGCTGGCCCTTCAGACCAGACCCGGGCATCCTTGCATTTTAATTTATTTTGTATTATGCATGCTGTTTTCAATGCAGACCATTTAATGGTGTTTGTGCATGAGGATGGCTCTGGCTCACATCCCACTTACAGGCTACAATACCAGCTGCCAAAGATGTATCACCTTACAACTGCAGATCCATTGTTCTTGGGGCACCATGTATCTACGTCCCTCAGGGCATCTTGTACTGTCGGGGCGTCTAAGATCAGAACCCCTGTAGACGCGCTGAAGCTTCCCGTCGGCTGTCACGTTAATGCGCTGTAAGTGGCCAAGTTGCCCTGTACCACATATTACATGGCCAGGGCACCCTGTACCGCATGGTAAATGGCCTGGGCGCCCTGTATCACATGTTAAATGGCCCATGGCTACCTTAATGCCGTACCACCCACATCCTTATATGGCATTGGTAACATTAGCGCTGCACTTACCGCCGATGATATTACCACCGCTTAGTAAATATACCCCATAGAATAAAATCAGCAGACAAAATCTCTTAACCGGGATAAGCTCAGACCCATAAAACCTATTAAACTGGATTAAACTTGTTTATTGTTCATACACAAGTAAAGGGATGCTTAATTATTTTGGAGGGTTTCTTCCCCCCTTCATCACAATTGTCAAATACAGAATCCATGTAAAATAATCTTAAATATAATCTCATGATCATGCAGCTTTATTTCTCAATAATACTGCGCCAATTAGAATCATAAGTTAGCAACATTCATGTTATACTGTACTTTAAATATTTTTTCTATTTTCTCCCTGAAACTTTTTTTTAAGAATAGTTTAAATATTTTTTCTATTTTCTCCCTGAAACATTTTTTTTAAGAATAGTTTCTCTAACAGGGCTTGCTGGCAAGAAGACCTTCTCATGCCCTTGAGGATAAGGCGGTATACAAAAACTGTCTAAAGAAAATAAAATAAATAAAAAAATCTCTTGCTACAGAGTTACTATAAACACGTAGATGCCTGCCAAACTGTTATCTGTGCTGTCTACTTTTCAAGTTATTACAGCAGTGTACAGTACATCCCTCTTCCCAATCCATTGAATCAGAGAATCCATTTCATACTACAGTACAAACCCATACAGATAGTAAGAGAAGCACTTGCTGTGCACATTACTGCAGCAGATCAATCATAGAATCTCATCTTCTTTACATATTCATTAAACCGACACATCACTTCACATAATTAGACACTTCTCCAGTTTACTGTCCATCAAAAATCCTCCTTTTTCACTATTAATATCATATCTCACTTCTAGCCATACTTTCTCAAAAAATCGCATCATACCAACTTCATACATGCATAGACCATACCATACTAATGTATCCTTATAGACTAAGGCTTCTAGAAACATCAAACAACTATCAAAACTGCTACTTTTTAAGTGAACCGCAGGTAGAAGATAAACATTTATTTCAGCACATTCCAAATAGCAATTCTCTGCATATGACCTAATTAGCATTAAACATTCAATATAACTAAAGTCCTTATGACATGAAAATTATTTTTTCAAAATATTTTATAACAACAACTAATTTGAATTTGCTATATAAGGAAAATCACAGTGCTACAACATACATCTGTTTTTTCACTTAGAGGCCGATTCCCACAAAATCTATGTCCAGCCCATGGACACATTCAAATTGGAAGTCAGCAAGATTCCATACCATAGGAAAATAAGAACATAAGATATGCCATACTGGGTCAGACCAAGGTCCATCAAGCCCAGTATTCTGTTTCCAACAGTGGCCAATCTAGGTCATAAGTACCTAGCAGTCTCCCCAAAATAAACAGGATCCTCAATGCTTGTATTGAGTCAAGCAGTGATATCCTGGGTCCCTTTTAATAATGGCTTATGGACCCTTTCCTCCAGGAACTTGTCCAAACCTTTTTTAAATCCAGCTACACTCACAGCTTTTACTACATCCTCTGGTAACAAATTCCAGAGATTGATTACATGTTGAGTGAAAAAATATTTTCTCTTATTCCCTGTAGCTTCATTGCATGTCCCCTAGCCTCTTTATATTCTGATGACGTAAACAATCAATCTACGTTTACCCGTTCCACTGCATTCAATAATTTATAGACCTCTAACATATCTCCCCTCAGCCGTCTGTCTCTTTTCCAGGTTGAAGAGCCCCAACCTTCTTAGCCTCTCTTCATAGGAGTATCCTTCCATCCCCTTTACCATTTTGGTAGCTGTTCTCTGTACCTTTTCTAATGACACTATATCCTTTTTAAGATACGGCGACCAAAACTGCACAAAATATTCAAGGTGCGGTCTTACCATGGAATGATACTGAGGCATTATAATATCCTTTATTTTATTTTCCATTTCTTTCCTTATGATACCTAGCATTTTATTTGCTCTCTTTGCCGCTGATGCAAACTGGGTGGAGGGTTTCAACATATTATTCACGATGACGCCTAAATCTTTTTCCTGAGTAGTGGTTCCCAATGTGGAACCCTGCATCGTGTAACCATAGTTTGGGTTGTTCTTTCCTAGGTGCATAACTTTGCACTTGTCCACATTAAATTTCATCTGTCATTTGGATGCCTAGTTTTCCAATTTATCAAGATCCTCTTGCAATTTTCCACAATCCTCTTGGGTTTTAACAACTTTAAATAGTTTGGAGTCATCTGCAAATCTGATAACCTCACTCATTATTCCCTTTTCCAGGTCATTTATGAAAATGTCAAAAAGCAGTGGACGCAGCACAGATCCCTGGGGTACTCCACTAGTCAACCTTTTCCATTGGGAAAATTAGCCATTTAGTCCTTCCCTCTGCTTTCTATCTTTTAACCGATTCCTGATCCACAACAGTACAATGCCTCCTATCCCATGACTTTTTAGTTTTGCCAAAAGTCTCTGATGAGGGACCTTGTCAAAGGCTTTCTGAAAGTCCAGATACATTATATCAACTGACTCACCTTTGTCTACCTGTTTATTCACACCTTCAAAAAAACATAACAGATTAGTAAGACAAGGGGGCATGTTTACTAAACCACGGTAGTGGACTCCACCCAATATCGGAGCTGCGGTCTCGTTGAATTCAATGGGGCCGCTGCTCTGATATCGCATGGAGTCCACTACCACGGCTTTGTAAACAAGCCCCAAGATCTTACTTGTTTACATGTCTCCCATTAAGCCATGACTATCTACATGATGAGTAATTTTGTTCTTTATAATGGTTTCTACCATTTTTTCCAGTACTGACGTCAGGCTCACCGGTCTGTAGTTTCCCAGATCACCCCTGGAACCCTTTTTAAAAATTGGCGTTACATTGGTGATCCTCCAATCTTCAGGTATTACAGATGATTTTAATGATAGTTCACAGATTACTAATAGCAGGTCTGCAATCTCATATTTCAGTTCTTTCAACACCCTTTGATGTATACCATCCAGTCCAGGTGATTTTCTACCCTTCAGTTTATCAAATAGTTGTAATCAGTGTTCCCTCTAAATTTCTGTAGGCTGTGTGCGCATAAAATATCAGCTGTGCAGCTTTTGAAGGAAGGTTAAATTTTTGTGCGCCACATGACACTCGGAGTTATGTACTTTAAAATTTGACTACACGTCAGAATACAGTATGTATACCACATTGATTTTAATCAAATTAAATGAAAATAGACGATTACTAAATGAAGGTGAAAATTTCTAGTAATTACAATCACAACTTTTAAATTCTAAAACATCAGTGTTGTTTTCTATCAGAATCAGAACCGTAATTTTTGTGCGCTCTGCTGCAAAGTTTGTGCGCTCGCTTGGCGAGGTGTGTGCGTGCGCACACGCGCACAGCTTAGAGGGAACAGTGGTTGTAATACATCTTCCCGGTGTATTGATATTTCTTTCAATTCCTCTGCAGTATCATCTTTAAACACTTCAGTCATGGGTAACATCCCTACATCTTCCTCAGTAAAGACCAAAGCAAAGAATTCATTCAGTCTCTCTGCTATAGCCTTGTCCCCTCTTACTGCCCCTTTTACCCCTCTATGATCTAATGGTCCAACTGACTCTCTCACAGGTTTTCTGCTACTAATGTACTTGAAAAAGTTTTAATTATGCATTTTTGCTTCCACAGCAAGTTTCTTCTCAAATTCTCTCTTTGCCTGCTTTATCATTGCCTTGCATTTAACGTGCCAGTGTTTGTGCTGTTTCCAGTTTTCGTCATTTGGCTCTTTTTTCCATTTCCTGAAAGATGCTTTTTTGTCAACAACAGCCTCTCTGACCTAACCTTTAAACCATGCTGGCAGTTTTTTGGACGTCCTTCCACTTTTCTTCAAGAATGGAATACAGCTGGTCTGGGCTTCCAAGATAGTATTTTTAAATAACACCCAAGCTTGATGTAAGTCTTTGACCTTTGCAAGTGCTCCTTTTAGTTTTTTCTTAACTATTTTCCTCATTTTATCATAGTCTCCCTTTTGAAAGTTAAAAGGTAGTACTTTGGATTTCCTTACCATCCCTCCTCCATTAATTAAATCAAACGTGATCATGCTATGATCACTATTGCCAAGTGGTCCCAACACCTTTATCTCTTGCATCGGATCTGGTGATTGACTAAGGACTAAATCCAAAATGGCTTCCCCTCTGGTCAGTTCATGAACCAGCTGCTCCAGGAAGCAGTCATTTTTTTCATCTAGAAACTTTATCTCCATAGCATGTCCTGCCATGACACTGACCCAGTCAATACCGGGGTATTTGAAATCACCCATTATTATTAATGTTCTGTAACTTTTGATGGCTTCCCTGATTTCTTTGAGCATTTCATCATCCATTTGTTCATTCTGGCCAGGTGGTCGATGCTACCCCACTGCCATCGCCTTCCACTTTTAACATGGAATTTCAATCCATAGAGATTCTACAGAAAATTTTGTTTCCTGCAAAACTTTACTCCTTTGTGACTCAATGCCCTCTCTGACATAGAGTGTAACCCCTCCATCAATTTGATTAGCTCTATCATTACGATATAGTTTGTACCCTGGTATCACAGTGTCCCACTGGTTGTCCTCCTTCCTCCATGTCTCTGAGATACCAATCATATCTAACTTCTTATTTAGTGCTTTATATTCTAACCCTCCGATCTTATTTTTTAGACTTCTAGCATTTGCATACAAGCATTTTAGAGACTGTATTTTATTCATATTAATCTGGTTATCAGTAGGCAGGGGTAATTTAGAATCTTTAAGCTCTGTTTGCTCTGTACTCAAGGGCATTTGGGCTACCTTTGTCTTTATTGGAACCTCTCTGCTGATGTGCCCTAACTTCATGTTTTTGGTAGTACCCTTCAAGGATACATTGTTCCAAATCATACGCTCTTGGGTTTCCCCTATTATCTAGTTGAAAAGCTGCTCTCTCTCCCTTTTAAAGGTTAATGCTAGCAAACTGGTTCCATCCCGGTTAAGGTGAAGCCCATCCCTTCGGAAGAGCCCCTCCTTTCCCCAGAATGTTCCCGAGTTCCTAACAAATCCAAAGCCCTCATCCTTGCACCATTGTCTCATCCACGCATTGATATGCCAGAGCTCTGCCTGTCTTTTGGGTCCTGCACGTGGAATGGGAAGCATTTTGGAAAATACTACCCTGGAAGTTCTGGATTTCAGTTTCCCACCTAAAAGCCTAAATTTGGCCTCCAGAACCTCCCTCCCGCACTTTCCTATATCATTGCTCCCAACATGAACCAAGATAGCACACTCCTCCCCAGCGCTATCTGTAACCTTGTCTTGATGACACATGGTGCTACCTTTGCACCGGGCAGGCATGTTATCAGGTGATCCTTATGTCCACCAGTCACCCAGCTATCTCCATGCTTAATGATCAAATCACCAACTATAACGACCATCCTAACCATTCCCTCATAGACACACAGCACTGGAGAAACCTCAGAGTGAGAGGATTTTACATCTCCTGGCAGACAGATCCTAGCTACAAGATCACTTCCTGCCACACCAAAGTGATGCTTTCCTTTCACATCACCTCTCTCCTCCATGGCAACTGAGAGGCTGCCAGAATGGAAGTTGTACTTCAGTACTACGCCCCTTTAGGTCTCGTCTATCTTGCTATCTGTCTTCCTTATGTCCTCCAGGTCTTCTACTTTAGCCTCCAGAGTTTGCACTCATTTCATGAGTGCAAAGAACTTCTTGCACCTAGTGCACATGTAAGACCCCTCACCATCTGGGTGAAAATCATACATGTGACACTCAGTGCAAAAGACTGTATAACCCCCTATCTCACTGCTGGACTGCTGTCTGCATCTTAGTTTTAAAGTTTTGTTTGCCTATTTAAGTTGTTTATTTAAAGTTGCTAGGGATACTTGTACTGATACAACTATGCCAATTAAATTTAAGGGACTTTCACCTCAAGATTAATTAATTTCAGGGTCTTAATTAATCTATTCCTGAGGAGGATAACTGGCTGAACCTGAAAGTGCATTTGATCACCTTTCCCCCTTTAATCAATTTAAGAGCCTTTAAAGTTAAATTTATGCCTTGGGTGGGTAGAATCGGGATGGGTGGGAGGGAATTAATACTTAGTAAAGTCTGGCTTGCTATACAGGTCCCAGACCTGTGCTTCTGAGGTAATCTGTTAACAATTTCCTGGGTGATTCACACAGCCCTTGATTTGACAGAGGTGGCCTTTCAAATTGCCCCTTTGATCTGTCACTTAGCTTTAACACCTATTTAAAACAAATTCTCAGATCTCTTGCCTCCTAACTGGAAGGCCTCTTTGTAAAGGTCTCTCAAACAATTTTATTTCTTTCAGCTCAAAAAATATTTACCCTATTCTTCCTTCTGTGCTAAGCTATACTCTGATTTGATTTCAACTAAAAGCTCTCTATTTAAACTAAAAGCTTAAAGTAAAAGCTTTCTACTGGATTTTATTAAATTTATACTAAAAGCTTAAACTAAAAGCTCTCTTCTAGGTTTTAAATTTAAACTAAAAACTCTCTGCTTAGTTTTATATTTAAATTAAAAGTTTTCTGTTGAGCCTTTCTGAGTTGCAGGTCTTCATTCATTACTTCCCTACCAAATATATTCTATCAAAAGTTCTTAAGTCTCTATAACAGTCTCCAAGAAGGCCCATTGTCTGTGTTATAGGATTCCAGTTAGAGGTCTTATCCATTTTCATAGGTGCACTTTTAAGACATTTATTCTGCTTATCCCTTCTTATACTGTCTTAAAGATTCTATTAACATCATAGGCAATTTAACAATGGATACCAAGGACATTATTTGAGTTACCTTTGACACAGAGTCAAGAAAACATGAATATTCCTCAGCAAGAAGCAATCAGCATAATTAGGACTGCTTTGAGCCAACAGGATATGTACTTAAGGGTTCCAGCCAATTTTAACTATAAGTTATCAGAAATAGTTCTCACTAGAATATCTTCAGTTTTCAAGGAATGTTTTACCAACAAATTAAGGGCACTGACATGTGATCCTCTAAGGCTCCTGGCAGATCCAATCTGTATCTTTGAATTAGCTCCTTACACAGACAGTTACATTTATTTATTTATTAGCAGGGTTTTTTCAATACCGCTTTCTTATTTTAGTCAAAGCAGTTTACATTGAAACTTAAACTTAGTAATGTACATTTAAGAGGGACATTGGTAGCTTGGATTTTTCTGAAACAATAGAGAGTTAAGTGACTTCCCCAAGGTCGCAAGGAGCACTAGTGGGAATTGAACTATTGATTCTTCCTCCTTCACTTGAGGACCTTCTGTCTCCCCTACTCTGTTATTACTAGTCTTCTCACTTATAACCCCGTCAAATTATATTTCCCTGCTTTATCTTGCTGACTCAACTAGATTTTCTTATTGCACCTGATATTCAAAAATGTTGACCTGCTAAATTTAGGCTCCTAAATTTGTGCCATATTTTCTGCCACACTTAAGAGCCTAAGCTTTCAGCTGAAAATTCAACCTAATTTAGGATCTTAAAATTTATGCTCCTAAATGTAAGCCTGCCATTCATTTTCCTAAATTTATGAACCTAATTTAGGTGCCTTGTGCTGAAAATCAATGCCAAATTCCTAACTTCTTTTCTCCACTTGAACTTCTTTTCTCCACTTTTCTCCATTACCACCCACTTTTTAAGCTCCTAAAGTTAGGAGTTTAGTGAAATTTTAAGAAAATATTTAGGCACTTAGCTCTAGTAAATTTTCAGAGGCCAGTTTAGGAGCATAGGGCCCGATATTTGAAAGGCATTTACAAATATAGCCCTATAAACCATGCAAATGCCTCTAAGTGGGATATTCAACAGCACTCATATGATTAGTGCCACTGAATATCCCCAATCTTCTCCCTTCCACAGCCCAATGCTAATTGTTTAGCATCGGGTCGTGTTGTGGGAGTGTAGGGAGGAGCGTAGGTGGTGACGGTCAATAACAACAGAAGCGATATTTCATGCAGCCTGGTTAGTGGCCTGCAGCTAAAAGATAGGCAAAACAAAAGCTTGCCTATCTTTTAGCCACAGGAGCTAACCGGGCAGCATGCAATATTTCTGCTGCCCGGTTAGCTACTGCGGTTCGGAGTAATATAGTAACATAATAAATAATGGCAGATAAAGACCAGTATGGTCCATCTAGTCTGCCCAGCAAGGTGGCAAGAGCAGGTGCACGTGCCGCTCCGTGCAGGTCACCTCTCCTCATGTCTTTGTTCAGGGGTGTAGATCCGTGAAGATCACCCCTGTTTGTTCAGATATAAGAGATAGTTATGCTTATTTTGATTTTATCCTGTTGCTATGAAGGGATCCACTATGTTTGTCCCATGCCCTTTTGAATTCTGTCACTGTGTTTTCCCCCACCACTTCCATCGGGAGGGCATTCCAAGCATCCACCAACCTTTCAGTGAAAAAGTATTTCCTGACATTGCCTTTCAGTTTACCCCCTTGCAGCGTCATGTTATGCACTCTAGTTTTACAGCTTCCCCATTTTTGGAACAAGTTTGTTTGTCCATTAATACTCTTTAAATATTTAAAGGTCTGAATCATATCTCCCCTGTCTCTCCTCTCCTCCAGAGTCTCTGTGGAAAACCCGGATATTCATGCCAGGGCCACTTATGACCCCAGCATTGTATATCCAGATTAAGGGTTGGCGCAGATGGCTATGTGCCATTAGTGGTGCATAGATGATCTAGATGAATATTGGGCCCACAGGTCTCAAAGTTAGGAGCATAAAACCTTTGAATATTGGGCCCATTGGTCTTAATGTAAACTGCTTTGCTCCTTATCAAGAAACTGAACTAAACTAAACTAGCTAACTCTGAAAAAATTTGGTATAAGCTGTCATGAGGCGTGTCTCAATACAGATGAGTGTTTAAAAAGAAATCCTGTTTATTTTAAGGAACTAGGTGTGCAATTACCCCCAGACACAGCTAGAGGGAGCAGGAACAGACATTCGGGAGTTAATGAGCCTGGGAACTCTGATGACTTGCACCTGGAAATGAACCCGGAAGTCATCCCAAGGAGTTTGCTTTATAAATCAGAACAGAATGCTTGTAAAGCAGAGAAGGCTGGGAAGCACCCAGAGAAGGCTGGGAAGCACCCAGAGAAGGCTGGAAAGGACCGAGAGAAGGCTGAGAAGGACCAGGAGAAGGCAGAGAAGGCTGAGGAGGATCTGAGAAGGAACAGACTTCACAAGGTTGGGAGCCAGAAAGCCCAAACTGACCCTGCTGTACAAGGGAAGTTTGCCAGAGCCAGCTCTAAGGTGAGAGTGTCTGCCATGCCCTGTTCTTACAGTCTGCCTGAATCCAGAACAGAGAGACAGAAGCCAAGAACCAGGGAGAAGGGTTCTGAGAAGAGCTTACAATCTCTGAAGGATTATTATCAAGTTTTACCAGGTCAGAAAGGAAAGCACTTTTATGGTCAGCTGGAGTTCTTACCCAGAGAGAGAGGGGAATCCAGGACAAGTTTTACTCAACTGCCTAGAAGCAGAGCTGTATCCAATGCTGGCAGGCAGAGGCTCTGCTACCAAAGGAAAGTGGCTGGAAGAGAAAACACTGTTGATTCCAACTCGTCCAAATCCAAGTATGAATCATTAACCAATGACTGTGAATACTGTGCTCCTAAAGGCTCTTCTAAAACCCGTGCCCCTTATGTGAGGGAAAAGAAACCAGATTGGTTTAATCAAATTCCTGCATCCTTGAGAACCCCTAGCTATGGGAAGCCAGACCCCAGAGTCCTAACCTACAAGTCTGGGTCAGACAGGGACAGTGAATATTCCTCTACTGAGTATAGCGAAGGAGATTCTATGGAAATTGAATACCCAAATACTGTTCCCTTATCTCTGCCAGAACGTATGGAATGTGACTTGTGCACAGCCTCAGCTCCAGAGTCTGTGTACTCTGTATAGCGGAGAAGAATTACTGAAACTTATTTGCTGTTTGCTTGTACTGAATTCCGGTAGTGAAGCTTGCCTTAATTGTGAAGCAACAATTGAGCAACTATTGTAAATACTGGTACCTTTTTGACACAAAGGACTTTCTGTTTTCAATGATTATCTCTTATGTTGAACCTTTGCATTTTTACGGGGAATAAAAGCCTTATTTCCCTCCACCTGGTCTCATTAATGAGTGCTCCTAGGTAGTTGGAATCTGTGAGGTCACTTCTCTCAACTACGCCGAGTGAACTTACATTCCCTTGACTGCCTAGTATAATCTTTGCCCGGGGTTACCCCAACATTCTTAAGGCATAGACGGGGCAGCCCTGCGATAAAGCACATTAAACATGTGCAGGGCCAAAAAAAACCCCTTTGTTTTAAATGAAAACATACCAAAAGATTTTTTTTTTGTATTTATCGTAACTGCACATCAACAATTTATTTATTTTATTTATTTATTTATCTATTTCTTCTATACCGCCCCTTCCAGAGATCAGGGGCGGTTTACATGGAACAATTTAACAGTTTTGTATACGTTCGTATAACATTACATTGAACAAAATTTTTAACTTTTTACATATAACAGAGCATTAAACTGTTAAAACTATTTACAAGGTGTATACTTTTGTATACTTCTGTATCGTTATATTGACCAGAAGTTTCTAACTTTTTACAGGGAATAGGCAACGAACTGCCATTGCTATTTACAGATGTTATTTACAAAACGGTTAGGATACAATGTGTTATAGTGTAGAGTATTCGTCATTCAAGTGGGGTGTGTGTGTGTGTGTGTGTGTGTGTGTGTGGTGGAATTTATTTCCATTTTTTCGTGGATTTTTTGGTGTGTCTTTGGGAGAACTGTCTGAGAGAGGGCTGTGTATGTTCAATTAATTGTGTTTTTGTGGGCTTTTTGTTTGTGTGTCTGTGGACACTGTGTGGCTGGACTTGGAGGGTAGGGGATTTCAAAGTGTTCGGAGAATAGGTATGTCTTGAGTTCTTTCCTGAATTGGGAGAGGTCTTTTATGATACGGATGTCTATTGGGAGATCATTCCAAAGTGTGGGAGCAGTGAATGTGAAGGCTCTGGCACTGGTGGATTTTTTAGTCTTCGTGAATGTTTTTGGTAACTCCAGTGAGTGGGTTGCGTTTAGTCTGCGGGCTCTTGAATCAGTTGGGGCATGAAGTAGTGTGGATAGATGTGAAGGGGCGATATCGTTTAGGAGCTTGAAAGTTGTTAGTAGAATTTTGTATTTGATTCGGCTATTTATAGGGAGCCAGTGTAGTTCTAGCAGTATAGGGGTTACATGGTCTGCTAGGCGGGCTTTAGTGACTACTTTTGCACAAATGTTCTGGGCTCTTTGTAATAGGTAGATATTTTTTTGTGGGAGGCCGATTAGGAGACTGTTACAATAGTCAAAGTGAGGGGTGATGAGTGAGCTAACAACTGATCTAAAGTCATGCGTGTCAAGAAGGGGCCTTAAGTGTTGAATAGTTTTGAGTTTGTAGAATATGGTTTTTACTGTCTGCTTTGACAAAATTGCTCTTCTTTGGTGGGAATTAGGCATAGCAATGAATATTGTTTTAGTTATGTTCTTGATGTGGGATTGGAATTTGAGGTGTTTATCGAGTGTTACTCCCAAATACTTAACTTCATCTTTGACTTCAAGTACAACATCATCAAATGAGATGTTTTGTGGTGGCTTGTATGTTTGATTCCTAGTGATAATTAACACTTTAGGTTTTTTGTAGTTAATGTTCCCTTAAGCCAGGAAGCAATTTCCTTGAAGCAATCAATTAAAGGCCTGAAGTTAAGGGAAGTTATGTTGACAAGCATAAAGAGCATTATATCATCAGCATATATGGACAGATTGACAGATTGGTTGAAATTATATATTGAATAACAGAGCTGAGAGCACTGAACCTTGCAGAAGACCCATGGTTTGAGGGTAGGAGTTTGAGGATGTGTGACAAATGGTTACTTGCTGGAATCTATCAGCGAGATAGGAAGTGAACCATTTTAGGGTTATATTACTTAAACTTATTTGTTTCAATCTTTGTATTAGAAGAGAATGGATTACAGAATCAAAAGCTGCAGCAATATTGAGAAAAATAGGATGTAAGCATGATTGATGTTATCTATTATTTTATTTATTAGAACTAGTAGCAAAGACTCAACACTGTGGTAGGGTCTAAATCTGAACTGGTTGTCATCGAGCAGGGCATGGAGATCAATGTGGTCTTGTAATTGCATGTAAACATTTTTCTCTATTATTTTGGCAAGGAAGGGGAGGCTGGAGATAGGTCTATATGAATTTAGGAGCTTGACAGTGAAAGTATCTCTATCGTATTGTTTGTATTTAGAGTATGTTTTAGGGAGGTTTCTTTCTGTAAGAGTCAGGGATTGTCTCGAGGGTGAATTCAATGAGGTGATGGTCAGACCATGGAACAGACATTGTAAGGGGTGAGGTATTATGTAGTAATTGGATTTCATGGGGTAAGAATATCAAGTCAAGGATGTTGCCTTTCTTGTGGGTAGGGTTTGAGATGATTTGTTTGTAGTTTAGATCCTCCAGAGCACCGGTGAAGGAGACAGATCTGGATGTCTGCATTAATGGGCAATTGAAGTCACCTAGTAGTACTGTTTTGTTGTTTGGGGAAATACTAATAATTTCCTCAATTATATTTGCAAGGCCATCTGGGTCATTTGTTGGAGGTCTATATACAAGGCAGAAGGCTAATTTTCCACTATTGATGGTTAGAAGGGCCATATCTAATATAGCAGTAGAATGGAGTAAATGAGGTTCAAGAGAGTCTTTTTAATTATAAGTACTCCACTACCATGCCTAGATGTTTTGGGGTGTGGAATATTTTATATTTAGGAGGACATAATTGATTTAATAATGCATTGTCTTACTCAGTGAGCCATGTTTCAGTGATGAATATCATATCTGGGTTCACTGAATTTGCATAGTCCACAATGACTGGATTTTTTTTTTTATAGATCTCCCATTTATATATATGCGCATTTATAAAGGGAGGATATTTGGATGTCCTTCTTTGAGGCTAGGGAGACTGAATTAGCCTATGGGTATGTGCACTTGGTGGTGTTCTGTGCTGAAGTTTTAGAGTAACAAGGTATGACTGGACGATGGAGATTGTTTCATGATGTGTGGTAGGTGAATATTGAGCATAGGTTTTTGCAGTAAGAAATGATAATAAAATTGAGCCAATTAAAACTAAAGCAACAAGTTGGGGAGGCATTTTGACAGTAAAGAGGTTTAAGGTAGACGACGTAAAGACTGTAGATAGAGTCAGGGTGATCAATTGGCCTTAGAAGGAGGTTATAGGAGTTGTAAAGAGGTGTAGGAGGAGAGAAACAGTAGAGTATGGCAAAGCTGTAGCGAGGATACAATGTAACAAAATGAAGAAGCTATTCAAATACAATGTATCCAGTAGCATAAATTAAACAGTAGCAATAATAAGTATGTAGGAAACAAGCTGTGATGTAGGGCATATAAGTAAAGAGAACGTTGAAAATATTGTGCCACACACTAAACACACTAAAAAAAATTTTTTTTAAACTGCCTCTAATGTTTCGATTGATTTTTACGTTTTTTGGTGCGCTGAATCCAAATCTGGTAACCAATTTGCTCCATCACGTACAGATTTTTTGCTACATTGGGTTAGCAGTTTGAGGTGAACGTTTCAGATTGAGTGCGATCGAGATAAAAGTTTCTTGGATGAATTCTTTATACTAATTGTTTAGTAGTTATTCAAATAAGAATAAAGAAAATTGTCACAAGGCAGCACATAAGAATAGAGTAATGTCAACAAAACACACTGTGATGGTAGCAAAATTGTCTGCACTTAAAACAGCCACATACATGTGCACAAACATTGAGCATATAAGAGCGAGGTTAGACACAAAGCAAAGCAAAGAAATGTGCAAAAAATGCTGTACAGGTATGTATGTAAGAATAGAAAACGCAAACCGCACCATTGCAATACATGAAGACAAACACCCGATGGTGTGAAAATAAAATTCTAATAAATGAGATCCGACACTGTGGTAATAACTAGCAAATTTTTATTTCAAAGTTTAGTAAAAACACGATATTTGTCAACACAGTTTAGATTTTAAAGTCATTCTTGGGTCAATCAATCTCCTGGTGGGCCCGTTTCTTCTTCCCCCAAATGCTTCTCTTGGTGCGCTGCTTGGCGTATTTTTCATCTGGGGTTTCCCGCAGCAGCAACCAGCAGAAATCAGCCATCATAGTGGTGTTCCATCTTCCTTGGTACCTTCTCTCTGCGTCCTTGATGTCCTGGTGAAACCTTTCACCTTGTTCTTCACTGTACGCCCCCAAGTTTTTGGGAAAGTAGTTCACATGGGAGTGCAAGAAATGGACTTTCAGGCTCATGTTACAGCCTTGTTCTTTGAAGGCATTGAGCATCCTGGCAACAATATCCTTATGGTTCTCATCCCGCCTGTTCCCCAAGAATTTGAGAACAACATCCTTGAAGGAATCCCAGGCTTCTTTTTCCTTCTCAGACATCGTTTCAGCGAATGCTCCATCTGAAATGAGTTTCCTTATATCAGGGCCAACAAACACTCCTTCCTTTAGCTTTGCTTCAGAAAGTCGGGGGAACTTTGAGCAAAGGTACCGAAAGCACTCACCATCTTTTGGAAGGGACTTGATGAATTGCTTAATGAGACCCAACTTAATGTGGAGAGGTGGTAATAGAATTTTATCACGAGGTACCAAGCTCTCATGAAGAACATTTTTCTCACCGGGTCTCAAATACTCCCGAGGAAGCAGGGATATTTGGTGAAACCGGATTGCTGCCCTAATAGCATGGATAGAATTTTAAAGTCTCCACAAATCATCCACTTATGCTCATCATAACGAATCTTCTGAAGAATCAGGGCCAAATTCTCGTATTTTTCTTGGAGAATAACAGAGTGAGCAATAGGAACTGAAGCGAATGTGTTGCCATTATGAAGAAGAACACCTTTTATGCTGCCTTTTGACGAATCAATGAACAGCCGCCATTCAGCAGGATCATACTTGAGTTTAAACTTTTCCATCACTCCATATATATTGTTGCAAAATACCAAATCTTCCTCTTTGCTGAAATATTTCAAAAATTGTGTCTCGCGGTTGCGGTACCAATAAAAAGTTGTTCCTGGTGACAATAGATTTTTCTGTTTAAGCCGAGAACCTAGCAGTTGGGCAGCATCTTTTGGGAGTCCTAAATCCCGGACTAAATCATTCAATTCAGCTTGAGAGAAAAGTTCAGGTTTCGGATCTGGTTCAGTTTCAAACTCGGAAGTACTGGACTCATCGGGAAAAGCCATCTGATGAGTCTCATCATGATCAGAACCGTCCACAAAAAATATTATCCAAAGATTTTGGTGGTTCAGGCACAGGTACTTCGTTGCTATGAGGCATAGGCCTAATTGCTGAGGGAAGGTTGGGGTAACTTATTACATTCTTATTTTTTAAGTTGTATCCCTTCACAATGCAAGAGCAAAAATAGCAGTCACTGCTGTGGTCTCTTTGTTCACGCCACATCATAGGTATTCCGAAACGAAATGCTTGTTTTTTACCTTTCATCCATAAGCGTAGATCTTCCTCACATGTCTTGCACACTTTGTGAGGAGCCCACGGTTTGTCTTGATCGCCTAACTTCAAACCGAAATAGGCGAAATATACTTTTTTAATAAATGCAGAAATGTTCCTCTGCCGCTTTTTCATGGTATATTCCCCACAAATAAAACAAAAACTGTCCGGAGAGTTGACGCAACCTCTGGCTCTGTGAGCCATCACAAATACACAGCACTGCAAACTACAACTGTAGTGAAACACTTCGGAATAAAGCTGGATTACGACTGAGCAAACAAAAGGTAATAATGAACTTGCAAGAAACTGAAATTTGACAGGAACGTTAATGTCGCAACCACCGTGCTTGAGCGAGCGAATGAGGCGAGGCAAACAGGAAAGAACATGCGCCAGCGTGAGTACTGGATTTAGCCCCCCGCCTCCCAATTGTCCTGTTAATGTATAAAATGAATACAAAACACTCTAAAATATCATGAGGGAGTGTTTCTAGTTAGTTAACCATTACAACCTCTATTTTGGGCCAAGAAAATAAACTGCAGTCGGCTAAAAAGAAATTATGTGAACATTCCTTATATGGGTAAGAAATCTAATTTTGCAAGAAAACGTGACGTGATGGAACATTTTGGCTATTTTTCCTGGATTCAGCACCCCAAAATCTATAGGAATCAGTTCCAAAACTGGAGGCAGTTTTTTGGTAGTGTACTTGTGTAATTAAATTATTGTGGAGTAAGTTGAATTGTTTGTCCGTAATGAGACTGTCCCACTAAAGTAAGCCAATGTGGAGATAAATAGAAGAATTACCAGAGCATGTACCAAATTTTTCTCAAGAGAGATCTTCTTGATTGAGTAGGAATTTTAAGATTTTAACAGCGTCAGTGGCCTGGACCATGCATAAGGCCACGCCAAAGGGCCCTCTGGCAAGCTCCTCAGGTGCAGGCCTGCCAGGCATGGGCACGCCCATAGCACTCTGCCTTATATGAGTCTCCACGGAGCTGAGTGATGATTCAGGAGGTGGAGTTGGAAATCTTGTACAGCAGGGCATAAACTTCGGGGGAAGCAGGAGGAAAGAAAGTCCATGTGCTCACTTGGATGTTGGAGCAGAGGTGGGCTGAGCAGATTGAACGGGGCTTCCTCTCCCTCGGGATCTGGTTGGAAATGTTGTTACTACCCCAGTGCCTGCTGAAAAAAAAAAATTGCCACATTTCCAAGTGGACATCTGGCAACTATAATTTTCTGCTCACTCTGAAGTTTCAATTAATATGAGTAAGGAAGAGATACTTTTTTTGATATTTTAATTAATGCAAGCTTGAAACAATAGGCCTGATATTCAAGCAAAGTTATATGTTCATTGGCAGCTGATGAACATACAGTATAACTTCACTATTTGTAACTTTTTCAAACTTATAAAAACTAGCAGTCCTAAACTAAACATGTGGAGCCCGATCCAGCAAGGGCACATCTGGGTCATCTGGACACCCCGAGTAGGACGGGCCCATTAGGACCCGATTGGCTCTGTGTGTGGAGGGGAGATGGGAGGTGGAATACAGTGAAGGCCATAACGACATTTCAATAAGGTCATATGGATGTGAAAATTGGACAGTGAAGAAGCAGCTGACTTTGAATTATGGTGCTAGCAAAGAATATTGCATATAACATGAACTGTTCAAACAACAAATCAGTCTGCACTGGAGGATATTAAACCCAAGCTTTCCTGGGAAGCTCAAATGATAAGACTTCAACTTTCATACTTTGGACACATTGAGGAGAATTTTAAAAGGGACGTTCAAGTGTAATCTGGGACATCTAAGTCAGAATGTCTGAAAAAACAGCAGGCACGTACAGGTATGGACATGATTTCACAAACGTGGACATGACCAATATGGATGTTTGCAAGGACATCTACATACATCCCCAGAAGCGTATGTCAGGATACAGATGTCAGGATAGCCTAATCTTTAGAGTAGTGGGCTAGGAACAGGGAAGCCAGGGTTCAAATTCCACTGCTGCTATTGTCGACATTGTGTTGAGTACTGGGGATGATGGAGTGCTATCTTCTCTATACCCTCTAGATGTTTTTCAGCCAAAACAAGCACTTTAAAGATGTCTGTTCATGCCTCAAATGGTCTAAACTTAGAAACAACTCAGGACATCCATGATGTTTCTGAAATCAGGCAGGGACATCCAGGTTCTTGGGAATGCACCAGCCATGCCTCCATCATACCCTCATTTAGATTTGGAAGTCCTCAATCTGGGGACATCCCTAGAACAAGTTGCTAAAATGACTCTGGAGATGTCTCTGTGCTTTGGATGTCTCTGCCAATTTTTGGACATCAAAAGCATGAATTGCGCTTCCAAAATGACCCCCCAATATGTGAAGAGAAAGATCATTAGTGAAATACATCATGCTTGGCAAGGTGAAGACCAGCAATAGAATGGATTGATACAATAACAGTAGCTATACAACAATTAGTCACTTGACTGAAGATTGAACACAGTTTAGACTCTAGAGCAACTATCCATAGGGTCACTATGAGTTAGCATCGACTCAATGGTACTGAACAACAGGTTTCCACATTTGTTTGCACATGTAAATCATAGTATTTGAGTGGTTTACAGATGCAAATGACCACATATATGTGCAATGTAATAGATTGCTACTCTGAAAATACGTGTGTTGGAGCAGTAGCACATACTTTCACTATAGGCATGCATAGGACAGAGTTTGGGTGGAGCATGAGAGGAACACATATATTTGTATATAAATTATAAACTATTATAATTTATGCATGTTCTCGCAAAATCTAGGTATGAGCATTTACACCTATCATAGAGCTGGCATAAGTGCTCACACCTAGTTTCATGTGTGTTTTTGACTATTGATGCCCTTTTTTATAAAGTATGCAAATACCTTTCTTTATAAAATAGGCATTATGGGCCCAATTTTCAAAGCCCTAGGCAGGTTCTACATGTGTAAATGCTGGCCTTACCCGTGTAAAACTGCCATAACTGTGTAAACCATATATTCAACAAGGCAACTTGAATCGTTGAGGCCCAGTTACCTGCACAGTGCCATGCACCATGGACCTGGGGCAGAATGGGGGCATGTTGCCATGAAACCCATGTAAAGTCAATTTCCGAAAGCCGTGTATGCCGACATTGGACATCACTAACCACGTAAACCTAAGCAATGTTTCCTGGTGAATATGACTGCTGATGGTGAGTGACAAACCTGTGTAATGGTGTTACAGTGCATAGTAGAGTCAGGGGAGCATGTGCAGGCCCATACCCAAACCATGCAGAGGTAAAGCATCGCTGGACCAGCAGTGAAACCATGTGGGCCATGCACATGGTGTTCCAGAGGTGGAGACATGCCCGCCATGCTTGGGCACAGCAGAGGATGTAGCAGGCAGTGGGTACCCATCAGCAGGCAGTAGGCCAGCAACCGAGATGCAGGTACCATGCCCACATGTACACAGGCCCTGGGTGAGCTACCTGCAACTGATGGAGGAGGAGGTCTACCAGAGATACAGACTGGATGGGGCAATGATAACTGAGTTGTGTAGCATACTCAGTATGAACTTGGAGCCATCCACATCCAAAATTCAGGTCCTGCCAGTGGCCATGATGGTGAACACTGCCCTGGGATATCTGGCAACTGGTAGCTTCCAGCATGTGATAGGGATGACTGTCAGAATCACACAGTCCACTGCCAGCTACTACATAAGTACTTTCACCAGGGCCCTGCTGCGGAGGATGTACCACCTCATAGCCTTCCACTGGATATAGCAAATGTGGCAGGAGATCATGCAGGCTTTCTACAATGTCACTTGGTTCCCATCGGTACTTGGAAGTATAGACTGCACCCACATTGCACCCATGATGCATTTGCCCTTCCCAGTCTATCTTGGGACAGGCAGCAGCCGGGGTTCAGCTAGGTGAGTGTGAACATGTGTGAGCCCCAGGAAAGGCACAGAACAAATGGTTGCTGAAGTATGATGCTATGTGTAATGCAAACAGGTGGGGATATATGTTGCATATGTATTGCAATACATGAGGACCATTGCGTGCACATGCTCTGCTGTTCTGCAGATCCATGCACACTGCTGGCCATGATGCACATTGTGGAGAAAACCAGGGGAAGCCCCTCTGCTGAAAGCAGGCAGCATGCACCAACATGTGGCATGTGGAAGAGCATGTGCTGGCACCATGTAGTGCAACTACATGACAGCAGTTTGTGTAGGGCACATCCATGTCTGCCCCCATACCAGCCAGCAGACCCCCTAATCACATCTCTGTGCCATGCCCCTACACCCCTCCCAACAGGCCATCCCATGTTGCCATCCCCCATTGCCCAACTCCAAATGCCTGACTGCCACACAAACCTTATGTTGGTGTCTGCTCGCTAACACAGTGTTGTTGACTGTTAGCTATTGTACCCTGCCCTGCTAGTAGATGATGTGTTGTATGCTGTCTGTAGCAGCCCACAAACTGTAACCAATGCATTTTCCATGCTCATGTGCACAACTCACATTGCCCCCAAAGGTGACTGAGGATCTGGCCGCTGACCCCAGTGCACCACCCCATGAGCTGGCAGAAGGAGTGCTACAATGCCACCCATCAGCAGACTTGAACTATTGTGAAGTGAGCAATAGAGGTGCTGAAGAGCCGCTTCTGGTGCCTCAACAGGAGCAGTGGGGAACACCTCCACAGCTTCTATGCCTGATCTTTGCATCATGCTGCATACTCCACAAACTTGCATGGATGCGTGGATTTCCGGACCCAGAACCAGCGGCTATGGAGGAGTGGGAGACTGAAGAGGCAGCAGATGGTGATGGGGAAGAGGCCAGGAGCCAACAGCAGGCCTGGGCAGTGGGTCGCCATGCGTGGCTGATATGTGACAGTTTCTGAGGTGACTGCCCCACACCAGCACCAGTAGAGGATACACACAATCACCAATAAAGTGCCCAATAATACACTACATGTGCAGAGTGATCATTTATTTCCTCACATATTTCCCCTTCCCCCGGGCTCCCTGCCAGTCTTGGGCGCTTGCTGGCATATGCACTGCGATGCAGTGGAGCGATGTCCGATGACATGCTGGCAGCGTCATCACCTTCCTCAGCAAGGCAGGCCAACGGATATGGGCCAAGGCTACCAGGAGGCTGTGCTGATGTGCTGGCAGCCCCAACACCCACCCCCTGTGCCCACAGGAGGCCCACCAAACTGTGCAGGGAACCAACGATTCATGCCTGACATGCTGCCATCTCCCTCATCAGATGCAGGTGCCCCTCCATGTGGCATTCCACATGCAATTTGTGGGCCTACTATTCCTCATGCTCTGCCTCCCTTGCCTGTTATGCAGCCTGCAGGTCCTGGCAGATGCTATGCAGCTCGGACTGTACGCCCTCAGTGCTGGCAACCAGGCATGCACCCTCCTGCAGTAGCTCCTGGTCCAAATCAGTGCCTCCTGCTTCCACAGGGTCATCCAGGATGGCAAATTGTAGTTCAGTGAGTGGGGCATCATTGGTCTCCATCTCCCCATCAGTGCCAGACACACTGGCCTGCTCCACTGCCCTGTGCAGTGAACCGGACTGGCCCTCTGCCCATGTTGATGCACTAGACTGTTCCTCTGCGCTGGCAGGCACAATGGCCCCTATGGATGTGCTGCATCCTGGCTGCACACTGGCAACATCCACAGTGGGTAGTGAGGATCCCCCTGACACATCAGTCCCAGTCTGTGAGGGTAAGGTCCTTGGAAGGTCTATGGGAAAACAAAGGTGGCAGAGGTTGGTGACATGGGTGACAGATCAGCATATGGGGTGCCACCAGGCCCACTGATGAACTGGCAGGTGGATTCCCAGTCCACACACTCCCCAACCCACACAGCACCCACAGTCTGACAATAGACAGGAAGGCCCTGGGTGGATGGAACCATGGTGGGAACACATACATGGCCATCATGATGCCACCCAGGCCATGTGGCACCCCTACTCATCCTCCTCTGTGACTGGGGTAGAGCTATCAAAGCCAACAACCCCTGAGATGGACACCTCCTTCACGAATTGCAGCACCTGTTCCTTCAGAGGGGTGAGTCTGTGCTGCTGCACAGGTGGCAGCCTGCTGTTGCTGGCACTCTTCTCCTTCACAGCCTGCCATACCATCCACCATTTCTTCTTGATATCCTCCATGTCCATGTTGTGGTGCTGGATGGCATTGATCCTCCTGATGATGTCACACCAAGCTATCAGCTGTGAGCTGGCATCCTATGCCGCAAAGAGGACAGTGTGCTATTTCAGGATGAGCTCCAGGGCCATAGCAGTCTCAGAGGGTGTGAAGTTTGCCTTCCATGTTTGCTTAGCCCCTCTCGGTGCTGTGTCTGCCATTGTGTAGTTCAAGTGCTATTGTGGTGATAAGTTACCTGCGAAGGTCCTTTAACACATACATGGTTATGATGTGCAGCCAAGCCACGTCCCATCCAAAGGCATATCTGGTACCTGCATAGGTTCCTGAGCACCAATGGTATGAAAATCTGCATGACAGCTAACCACTGTAGGACACCATAGCCGCACATCAATGAGCAACGGCAACATATGCATGCATGGATGCTCAAACGGTAATACCCGGGTAGGACAGATAGCATAGTATGCAGACATAGCCACCATGTCATGCATGCATGCACACTGCTTCACTCCGACTGTGTGCCTCCATGGGGCAGGGGGTTCCATGCATATTTGGCACCGCTGTGCCACACCCATGCTGACTGCCACCTGTTCTACAAGGGTATAGCACAGGTGGGGTAGTTGTATCCACCTTGCCTGGGTATGGCACAGCAGCACTACCTGTCTAGCACACGTAAGTGCAGCCACTCTGCCTGGGTATGGCACAGCAGTGCTACCCATGCAGAGCTGAACCTGCTGCTGTTCTGCATGTGTGGTGCCTCAGTGCCATATGCACACGCACGGATGTGACCCACAGGGCATATATCCTGTACCCATATACCCTGGATCTCCTCCCATGGTCCCCTACACCATCCACACAGACGCACCACCCTGCCACTACAAAATGGACAACACATCATGATTGCAAACTAGGAACTGTTTATTTGAAAAGCTGTCACATATATCACAAATGTTGCAATAGCAGTATGCAACTAACAGTGGTACAAAACTCAGTCTGCTCCATTATGGCCCATTGCAGGCAATCTCTGGCATGGGGATGGCCTATGGTGCAAGATGGCCCTGTTTGTGACCTGTTACTGTAGTAGTGAAGGCATCCAGATGCATGGTGATGGTCTGTGTTGTGGTCTGTAACTCCTCCCTCAGGAGCCGCACCTCTGCCAACAGGGCAGACAAAACCCAGTCACTGGATGGATGAGGGGGTAGTAGTGCAGAGGGGTCTAGTGTGGCACAGCCAGGGTGTACCTATGGGTGCTGGAGTGACTGTGAGGGCCCCAAGCTGCGGAAGGTGGACCATGGCTTTGCTGTCTGTTGTGCCTGGCCTGTACCAAGCCATGCAGTGGGCACTTGGCCCCTGGTAGGGTTGTGAGCAGGCATGGCTGTGGGCTATGGGACAGAGCCAGGGTGTGCAGCTCCTCCTCTGGTTCCCCCTACTGGGTGTCTGCTGGCTGTGAATTGCACTGCACTGCCATGCCTGGGGCGCTTGGAGAGTGGTGCCTGCATTCCCCCTGCTGCCTCCTCTGATCCCTCCACCTCATCAGACTCCCCACCCTGCCCCTGGCCCTCTGATCCCTCCTCTTCCTCTGACTCCACATCCTTCCCCTGGTGCTCTGATCCCTCCTCCTCCTCTGACTCCCCACCCTGCCCCTGGTCCTGGCCCTCTGATCTCTCCTCCTCCTCTGACTCCCTATGCTGATGCTGTACCATGGTCCCCTCACTGCTCTCCCCGTCTGTGGTGCTGTCCTCTGACACAGTGTCACTGGACTCATAAGAACATAATAACATAAGACATGCTATACTGGGTCAGACCAAGGACCATCAAGCCCAGTATCCTGTTTCCAACAGTGACCAATCTAGGTCATACGTACTGTGACACCGCACCTCCTAGCCCTAGGCGTAATCAGGCAGTTGGTGCGTGCCACATGGGGGTTTTAAAAGTCCTTGGTAGTGCTGAAGCCCTGTATCCTATTGTAGTTGTGGACTGAAGTGATGACAGCCAAGGTTGGGTTTCCAAGTTAATGAATACTTTATTATTGCATAAGGTATTGCACAAAGTATTGCAAAAGAACAGCACAGGATTTACTCCCCCAACACAAAAGTAAAGCGGTAACCTTTTTGTACCAAATAAAAGTTCAAGTGTACAGTCAGTTCTCCTGATTCTTCTCAGAGACACGTAATACAGTTAAATGCTTTTAGGCTTCTTCCAGCTTCACCAATACAACAGCATTTCAGGATGCCAGTAATGCTTTCCAAGTATCAGCTTGTAATAAAGAAATCTTCTAGCTGTTGCATTTCTCTTTCTAATGTCCATAACTTGTCTAACAGCTTTCAATAGAAATGGCAATCTCCACACTCTCTTGCCTATGAGTACCAGGCTTCTTGTGTATGAACACTTCCTTATGTTGCCTTTCCTTCACAGCTGCACGTTATGAAGCTCTGAGTCATTTCACCCAGCGGAACGCTGCTGTCTCTGGTGCAAACTTCTAAGAACATTGGTTTAGGCTTCACAGCACTCAATCATAAAACAGGAACAAATTATAGCTCCTTACTCTCTCATACATACACCACACTCCATTTCAGAATCACTGGTATTGGATAAAGGAGCCCCTAATTCCATTGGTTCTTCCTGGCTCTCTGATATCCCTTTGTCATGTGGAACATACAAGCCTTCAGACTTTAATTCTTTAATTATATTCTGAAGCTGTTTCCATTTAGTTTCTCTCTGCCTTCTAGGCACTTGTAAGGCTTGGTATTTCTCAGCACCTTTTAACAGCTCATAAAAGGGATTTATTTCTTCCTTGCCTTGCCTAGGTAGTTGCCTTTGGTTGGGAGGAATATGTCTCTTATGGAACGGCCTTGTGAGATCCCTCAGCACAGCCTGGTCCTCAGGGTCTGTTCCTAGCTCTCTGCACGGTAGCTGCCAATTAGCCTTTTGCTGACAAGCAGGTGTGCTATCTTCTGAGCTAGAGCTCTGATCACGCTGTCTGTATAAGGGAAATGCTTGCAGCTTCTTAATAGGGACTTTCCTACAGCCCAACTTTCCTCTAGTAACTTCAGGTTTCCTTTCAAAACTTGGTTTAAACCTGTTTCTTCTAGAAAGCACTCTATTATCACTTCCTAGAGACTGGCTTATTTCAGAGCTATCTACTTTACAAGATTTTAAAGGTTTTGCTCTGACCTGATTTTGGCAGCGTCTGTCTCTGGGGAACTCCCCTGACTCCAAGTCTGTGTTCAAGGCTTCTGAGTCCAGCCCTGGGTCTCTTCCAGGGTTCACTCTCTCTTGGAGCTTAGCTCTGCCTGGGTCTCTTCCTGGACCACCCACAGGAACTCTCCTTTCCCTGGTTCTCTCCTTGGTTCCCCTTTCGCTGCTTGGGAGGTTTCTGTCTTCACTCCCTTCTCTCCTGGAGGTTTCTCTGCTTCTTTTCCCTTCGCCTCTGCTTCCTTCAACTCTACTGCTCTCTCTACTAACTACTGCTTCCTGGTTTTGAGTGCAGAGTGGCCCAATCCGGTCTGACTCCGCCCACCTCCCTGATTGGCTATGTCTCTGGGTTAGCCTAGAGCTAGGGTGTGGTTCTTTCCCTGCTCTTCTTTGCAGAGAAGGTTCGTGTGCTGGAATCTTAACCCCTTCCTGTCCTGCATCTCTAAACATCTGAGGTGACAGAAAGTGTTTTAAACCCTTTTTCTTCTGTTGCTGAGCCTCTGCCTTGTCACATAACCCCCCATTTAAGATATTCCGGGCTGGCTGAACAGATCCAGAACAGCCCGGAATCCTTGAAAGGGCATCTGCGTTAAGGTGCAGCTTACCAGGCCTATGCTCTTTGTGAAACTCATAGGCTTGCAGGGCCATATACCACCTAGTCAAGCGGGGATTATGGTCCTTCATACTTGACAGCCACTTTAGGGGAGCGTGATCCGTTACCAAAGTGAAACGGCGGCCTGTTAAATAAAATCTAAGGGCCCCTATAGCCCATCGGATGGCCAGGCATTCCCTCTCCACTGTCGAGTATTTTTGTTCTGCCGGCGCTAGCTTCCTGCTTAGAAACATTAAGGGGTGCTCCACTCCCCCATGCTTTTGTGACAGGACGGCTCCTAGCCCGGTATCCGACGCGTCGGTCTGTAAAATGAATGTTTTACTAAAGTCCACCCCCTTAAGAATTGGAGCCGCGCACAACTGTTCTTTTAACCTGGCGAAGGCCTCTTCAGCTGTCGGGGTCCACTGCACTAGGTTGGGTGCATTTTTCTTCAACATATTCGTGAGGGGGTTCTTTCACTAGCAAAATGGGGCAGGAATCTTCTATAATACCCAATAAGGCCTAAAAAGCTTCGGGTCTGCTTTTTGGTGGAAGGTCGGGGGAAATCCCTTACACTCACTATTTTATCCATGAGTGGTTTCACTACCCCTCGTCCCACTAGATGGCCTAAATATTTTACCTCTTTCCCTCCAAAGAGGCATTTCGCAGGGTTCAAAATGATTCCTGCCTTTCTCATGTCCTTAAGTACTGCTTGAATCTGAGCTAAATGGAGCTCCCAATTATCGCTATGGATAATTACGTCATCCATATAGGCTAAGGCATATGAACGATGGGGACGTAAGACTATATCAATCAGTCTTTGGTACGTCGCCGCGGCGCCGTGCAGTCCAAAGGGCATGCGGCGAAACTGATATAGACCAAGGGGTGTACTGAAAGCAGTTTTGGGGCGAGATTCCCGAGTGAGGGGAATCTGCCAATACCCCTTGGTCATATCTAGGGTGGTAAGGTAGGTGACTTGCCCGAGCTGATCTAACAGCTCCTCTATTCGAGGTAAGGGGTATGTATCAAATTGTGAGATGGAGTTTACTTTCCTAAAATCGATACAAAACCTTATGCTCCCATCAGGTTTGGGGACCATAACCACGGGGCTGTTCCAGGGGCTGACTGACTCCTCAATCACCCCCATCTGGAGCATCTCCTGGACCTGCCTAATCACCTCCTTACGTTTTGCCTCGGGCAACCTATACGCTCTTTGCCGGATTACCTCTCCAGGCGGGGTCACTATTTCGTGAGCGACCAACCGTGTTTCTCCGGGCATAGGGGTTAATACATCCGGGAAGTTTCCCAACAATCTCAACAGAGCTTGTTGTTGAACCCAGGAAAGCTCTGCCCCTAGCCTAGGAAGGGCTTTGGCCTTACAATCCTCTAGCTGGGGTCCCAGATCCGTCTCTGTTTTCTCTTCCCCTTTGGGGTCTGTCAAGCCTATCAACACGGCTCGGCCGGTAGACCCGAACCCACGTGAGCCTCTCACGGTGGTGTTCAATTCAGTGACCTCTTCTACGGAGGGAAAACCCACCCTTTCCATAATAAGCTGGGCTATCCTATCTCCTACTGTCACCTTAAACTCCTTCTGGGAAAAGTTAAGGAGTAAAACCTTAATCACTCCCCTAAAATCTGGGTCTATAACCCCTGCACCCACATCAATGTTGTCCTTCACAGCTAACCCTGATCGTGGAGCGATTCGACAGTAACAACCTGGCGGAATTTCCAGCTGTATACCGGTCTCTATCAAGGCTCTACCCTGTCGGGGGACTATAGTGTCTTCCGCACTATAGAGGTCGAAACCTGCAGCATTTTCTGTGGCTCTTTTAGGAATCCTTGCATTAGGGGTGACCCTACAACATTTTAAGACGAATATGTTTTTCTTACTGGGAGGGTCTTGAATAGGGATTCTCTCCCTAGCTGGCTTCTCTTGAGGCTTCGCAAATAATGGAGCTGGAATCATCCCTAGCCTGGTTTGGCTTCTCTGAGGGGTTGTTACCAGTTTTTCCCTATGCTCCCTCCTCTCAGAGTCCTTCTCTACCCTAGGATGTTCAGGGATTTTGGCCACTGCAGTAGCAGCTAAACCTTTAGCTAGGCCCTTTCTAAACTGCGGCCAATCCCTGCCTAACACTATAGGATGGGGCAACCTTGGTACCACCGCTACTGGGATGTCCTTGCTTAAACCCATTCCTTTTACGGTTACTGTGTGCCTTGGGTATGCTGTTGCAGCACCATGCACGCATCGAATCTTAATTTTACCCTCAGGGTGTTTTTCATCACTCCCACTCTGAGATCCTATCTCCTTCCACAGACTTTCAGAGACCATGGACTGGTCGGCGCCTGAATCTAACAAGGCTTCAACCGGGATATTATTGACCGTGACCATCAGCAAGAATCCCTCCCCAACCTCCTTGGACTGGGTGGTGATTAGTGCTAGCCTAGCCCTACAATTCCTCCTGAGGTGTCCCTTCTGACCACAGGCAAAACACTTGCGCTCATTCACTCCAGGTCTGAAAAAAGGCCTAGATGAAGATTCATCCACCTGTACTCCTCCCTTCATTCCTGGCTCCCTCAAGACTGTACCCTCTGGAACACCTTTCCTCTTCTGACCTAAGGCTTGCGCCTCTAGGAACCGGTCAGCAAGGGCATCCTTGGTATTCTGGCAGTCTTGGAGGATTAGGAAGGACTGTACTTCCCGGGGCAGTGCTTCCAAGAATTGTTCAAGTACAATATCATCCATTACTGTGTCCATGCTCTTACCTTGTGGAGATAGCCATTTATATGCGAAAGCTTTTATCCTATGGCATAAGGCTTGTGGTGTCTCGCCTGGGGTTAACCTGCACCCTCTTAAACGTCGGCGATACACCACGGGAGTTAGGCCTAATCTGTCCCGTATTGCTTCAACGACAGCTCCATAATCGTTGGCAAGATCACTGGGCATCTCCTTGTAGGCCGTAAGAGCCTCTCCCGTTAGGGATGTAGCCAATCGGATAACCCAGTGTTCTTTAGGCCATCCGCTCATGGTTGCAATGCGCTCAAACACTTCGAGATGATCATCAACATTAGCGTCCTTAGACCACTGTCCTAATGATAACATTCCCTGACCAAGAACTCCGAGTCCTGTGGCAGTTCCTAACGAACTGGACACAGTCTGTAGCGTCTCCGATGTCCGCTTCTGCTCTTCCATCCAGGATCCTAGCAGGTCTAACATAGGCTGTTGCTGCGTGCGTAGCATCGCGGCCATCCTCTCTTGGGTCTTCACCGACCTTGCCTCCTGCTCCTGGAACCTCTCCGCTACCCAATTCATCAAGGTTGCGGGCTCCATTTTGATGTACCTGTAGGGAAACAAAAAGAAACACCAAGTGCGGCACCACCACAAAAGCACCTTCCTTCGCTCCCAGCTTAGCTCTGCCAAATTACCACCCCCTTGTAGCAGTATCCTAAGATGACCCCTCTTAGCTACGGGTTACCTGCTACAAGTGGAGTGTCTCTCTTATCAGCAGAGCGGTAGCCTTAGGACCGGAACTCTGGTCCACCTCAGCTGAACTGTAATCTGCAGCACTGGTAAGCTCTTCAGGTACCCTTGGTGTCAAATCTTTCTTTTTTTTTTTTTTTCAAAAATTTTCAAAGTGTCCACTCTTCAGAACTTTACTGGTATCGTTGGTCAGTCACTCCTTCTGTGCAACGCAGCAATTTTTATAATCCTGCCAACTATGCCAAAAACCTTTCCTATGTGACACCGCACCTCCTAGCCCTAGGCGTAATCAGGCAGTTGGTGCGTGCCACATGGGGGTTTTAAAAGTCCTTGGTAGTGCTGAAGCCCTGTATCCTATTGTAGTTGTGGACTGAAGTGATGACAGCCAAGGTTGGGTTTCCAAGTTAATGAATACTTTATTATTACATAAGGTATTGCACAAAGTATTGCAAAAGAACAGCACAGGATTTACTCCCCCAACACAAAAGTAAAGCGGTAACCTTTTTGTACCAAATAAAAGTTCAAGTGTACAGTCAGTTCTCCTGATTCTTCTCAGGGACACGTAATACAGTTAAATGCTTTTAGGCTTCTTCCAGCTTCACCAATACAACAGCATTTCAGGATGCCAGTAATGCTTTCCAAGTATCAGCTTGTAATAAAGAAATCTTCTAGCTGTTGCATTTCTCTTTCTAATGTCCATAACTTGTCTAACAGCTTTCAATAGAAATGGCAATCTCCACACTCTCTTGCCTATTAGTACCAGGCTTCTTGTGTAGGAACACTTCCTTATGTTGCCTTTCCTTCACAGCTGCACGTTATGAAGCTCTGAGTCATTTCAACCAGCAGAACGCTGCTGTCTCTGGTGCAAACTTCTAAGAACATTGGTTTAGGCTTCACAGCACTCAATCATAAAACAGGAACAAATTATAGCTCCTTACTCTCTCATACATACACCACACTCCATTTCAGAATCACTGGTATTGGATAAAGGAGCCCCTAATTCCATTGGTTCTTCCTGGCTCTCTGATATCCCTTTGTCATGTGGAACATACAAGCCTTCAGACTTTAATTCTTTAATTATATTCTGAAGCTGTTTCCATTTAGTTTCTCTCTGCCTTCTAGGCACTTGTAAGGCTTGGTATTTCTCAGCACCTTTTAACAGCTCATAAAAGGGATTTATTTCTTCCTTGCCTTGCCTAGGTAGTTGCCTTTGGTTGGGAGGAATATGTCTCTTATGGAACGGCCTTGTGAGATCCCTCAGCACAGCCTGGTCCTCAGGGTCTGTTCCTAGTTCTCTGCACTGTAGCTGCCAATTAGCCTTTTGCTGAGAAGCAGGTGTGCTATCTTCTGAGCTAGAGCTCTGGTCACGCTGTCTGTATAAGGGAAATGCTTGCAGCTTCTTAATAGGGACTTTCCTACAGCCCAACTTTCCTCTAGTAACTTCAGGTTTCCTTTCAAAGCTTGGTTTAAACCTGTTTCTTCTAGAAAGCACTCTATTATCACTTCCTAGAGACTGGCTTATTTCAGAGCTATCTACTTTACAAGATTTTAAAGGTTTTGCTCTGACCTGATTTTGGCAGCGTCTGTCTCTGGGGAACTCCCCTGACTCCACGTCTGTGTTCAAGGCTTCTGAGTCCAGCCCTGGGTCTCTTCCAGGGTTCACTCTCTCTTGGAGCTGAGCTCTGCCTGGGTCTCTTCCTGGACCACCCACAGGAACTCTCCTTTCCCTGGTTCTCTCCTTGGTTCCCCTTTCGCTGCTTGGGAGGTTTCTGTCTTCACTCCCTTCTCTCCTGGAGGTTTCTCTGCTTCTCCTCCCTTTGCCTCTGCTTCCTTCAACTCTGCTGCTCTCTCTACTAACTACTGCTTCCTGGTTATGAGTGCAGAGTGGCCCAATCCGGTCTGACTCCGCCCACCTCCCTGATTGGCTATGTCTCTGGGTTAGCCTAGAGCTAGGGTGTGGTTCTTTCCCTGCTCTTCTTTGCAGAGAAGGTTCGTGTGCTGGAATCTTAACCCCTTCCTGTCCTGCATCTCTAAACATCTGAGGTGACAGAAAGTGTTTTAAACCCTTTTTCTTCTGTTGCTGAGCCTCTGCCTTGTCACAGTACCTAGCAGTTTCCCCAAGACACAGGTTCCACAATGCTTGTATTGGTTCAAGCATTGATATTGGTCCCTTCTTAATAATGCTTATGGACCTTTCCTCCAGGAACTTGTCCAAACATTTTTTAAACCCAACTACACTAACAGCCTTTACTACATCCTCCGGTAACAAATTCCAGAGTTTCATTACACGTTGAGTGAAAAAATATTTTCTTTTATTAGTCTTAAATAGTTTACCCTATAGCTTCATTGCATGTCCCCTAGTCTTTCTATATTCTGATAATGTAAACAATCAATCTACGTTTACCTGTTCCACTCCGTTCATTAATTTATAGACTTCTATCATATCTCCCCTCAGCCGTCTCTTTTCCAGGTTAAAGAGCCCTAACCTTTTTAGCCTATCTTCATAGGGGTATCCTTCCATCCCTTTTACCATTTTACCTTCTCTGAACCTTTTCTAATAATGCTATATCCTTTTTAAGATGCGGTGACCAGAATTGCACACAATACTCAAGGTGTGGTCTCATCATGGAATGATATAGACATTATAATATCTTTTGTTTTATTTTCCATTCCTTTCCTTATGATACCTAGCATTCTATTTGCTCTCTTGGCTGCCACTGCACACTGGGCTACTGACTCCTCCTCCCCATCACTACTGGAGGAACTGTTGGTCTCTGTTCCTCAGGTCAGATGTACTGGCACTGGATTGCTGCTCCTGGGTGGTGGCTGTGGTGGGCCAGCTGTGTTCAAGGCTTCCCTGGGACCAGCAGTGGGGGAAGAGGGATAGGGGTTAATGGTCTGCACAGGTGTTGTCCTGGGGTGGTACTGGCATACCTCCAGGGGGCCTGCACATGCATGGTGCAACCCACCTTTGGGCCATGGGGGAATGCCACCCCACAGTGCACACTGCATGCCCTCCCCTTTGCCCACCTCCAGTCAGCTCTGTTCTCCCCCTTACATGCCCAGCTGTGGCTTGCTGGCCCCCCCAGCCAATGGGCATACACAGGGGCATTGGGGCCACCGCTGATGGTGTATGTCCCTGTACCACCCATCCGTGCTGTACCATGGCCAAGTGTGTGCGCACCTGCATGTATTGGGTACCGTCTGGTCCACACATGGGATAATGGCTCCAGAGGATGGCACAACTGCCCACAGCACATTCCCATCATTGCATATGGAGCATTCACCAACAGATGGTCTGCCTGCTCTTATCTGACAGCCATGGCTGCCATTCCCTTAATCTTTTGAGTTCCACTGTGTACCCCACTGACCTTCCTCAGCCACCAGCCACTCCCTGATGCACTGCAACTGGTTTGGTCGCCTCTGGCGCTGTGTCTGAAAATGCCACTTCAGGGCCTCCATGGTGTGGTGCATGCCATATTCACTTTGGGAGGGGGGGACACATAGGGGCTCAGTTTGGTGCTTCAATATCATCTGTTTTGCATACATTATCCTGCCTCAGCCAGGTGGCCTGCCCATCCTGTGGAGCAAGAGCATATCCATGGATAGCAGGTATAGGGTGCATGTGATGGTACATCTCTGGCATATGCCACTAGATTCCTACCCACCACTTCCCTGGACTTTTGACACATGCCCTATGCCACCACCAACAGAGCCATCTGGGCCATTGCTTCACCTGTGTCACCCATCTGGCCTTTTCAGCCATGTGTACAGTCCTCCCCCCTTCCTTTGCTATCATCTGTTGCACAAAGGCTTGCCTTGGCACCATGGTACATGGTTGTGGACCATGCATGACCTCGGCTGTTGCCATAAGTCATGCTAGAGGGCATCCACTGCCTCAGGGGCCATATCACTGCATGGTTTGTTTGGTGCCATGCAGCACAGGGTGTCACGGTTTGTGCATGCTCGCCATTACACATCCTTCAGGTTCTGTGGCATCACATCATTGACATGCTGCCATAGCCTGACAAGAGGTGGCAGGCAGTGGTGTCAGATCTGCTTGTAGGGACAGATGGACAGCACATATGTGGATTCCACCACTGGTCCCCTTGGACCCCTTGGCTGGGGTCACAGGGACTGGGGGGTGGGACGCATGTCCAGTGCATTTGCACTGACTGGCAGGGTCCCTTGGGGTGGGCAGCCTGACTACAGCTTGCCATGCATCGGGCACCATTGCTGTGCATGTCCTGTGGTGTTGTTGCCAAATGCCAGCAGATGGTGCAGCAGCCTCCCCACCTGCTGTGTCTGGTTATACCTCCTGCTGCAGGCAGCCAGAGATAGCACCTGTACCAATGCATGGCCTGTCCTCCCACTGACACCTGTTCTGCATACATTGGGGCTGCCACCAGCATGTGACTTGGCACCATAGCCCTGTCTCCCAGCTGTGCCTTTCAGGGTGAGTGTGGCCAAGAATGGTGCTCAGCCCCCCACACCCATTGAGGCCTCTTACCTGCACAGGTGGAGTTGGATACCCCTCCATATAGCCATGGCCAGCCACAAGTTTGGCTGTCAGCCCCCCTGAGGTATAGCACCCCCTCATAATGCAGCACAGATCAGGGAAGGGTCTAGGACTCATCTGGGTTGAAGTTTGCTGTCCTCCTCACAGCAATGCCACTGGTGTCTATCCGCCTAGCCACATAGACAGCCCACAGGGCTTGTATGATGGCATTGTCTCTGCACAGGTACACCAAACTGGCAGTACACAGGCTCATGCATACTTGTTGTTCCACTTTTCTGGCTGCTGATTTGGTCACATATATGGATATGGCGGGTCTGCCTTAGGCACTGAGCCCAGGTTCCGGACCCTAAGACCACCCATCTATGCCACACTGGGCGCCTACCACTGTGCCCAGTGTGTGCTGTATTTTCAATGGTTGCCCATTTTGGAGGGGCATGATTCATGATTCAAGCACTTTTCCTGGGTATGTTTCTCCGGGTATGGCATGTCTCGGCACCTTGTTGAAAATCGGGCCCTATATGATTATTCAGTGTCATCGATTATGAGATTAATATTCAAAAGGACCTGTTAACTGGATAAGTCTTAGTAAGAGGAATCTTCAGTGACAAATTCCAGACAGTGTCAGGCTAGTCCATGGATAGAGATGAGGAGGAGCTGGCATTTATCAGTATAGCAGTGTCCAAAAAGGGCAATGTGGACATCTTTTCAGTCAGGATGTAGAAAATGTGATTTCAGAACTGGGAAAATCCAAATGTCCACATGGCCGGCACATACAAATTCTGGCGTTCCAAAATGGCCATGGCAGATGACATTCTAGAATGTGGCCATGGTGGAGCCAGGACTCAGATGCCAAAAGAGTATTTTGCATAATTTCCTGGATGTGCTGTGCATGGCAACCAGACATCCTGGCCTAGACCTTCTATAAAGCTCAAACAGGTAAGGGACTTGGCTGTCCATGTTGACTGTGAATACAATTGTTCTAGGAGGAGAACAAAGGAGAGAGAGAGAGAGAGAGGTGCCGCGCCATGGCCAATGAACCCCTGTGTCAAAAGTCTGCACCCTGTATGTCCATCTCTGTTGACCCAGCCTCAATAGGCATCCCTCAGCCCTCCACCCCCTACCTCAGTCACAGGTACCTGCCCCACCCCATCCCCTTACTACCAAACCAGGACCCTTGATACCAATGTCTCCACAAGGTAAATTCATCAGTGCAAGAGTGTGCAGAGTAGTAATGAGCATTGATTTGTTTGTGCAGGAGTAGAGAAGTGGAGGTAGCTGTGTGAGTGTCCATTTGCCATGCCCCCTTGTGCAGATGTCCATATCAATCAGTGTCCTCATTGCACACAACACATAGCACTGTGTGTTGGTGGTGGTAGCATAGGGGTCAGCAAAAGATGGGTGAAAAGGACGCGCAATGGTGGATCCCCACAGATGTAGGTGGAGGTAAGCAGACATGCAGTGTGTGAACTGGTAGTTTGGAGAAGCCATTGACAAGGAGCTGGAGAAGGAGAGCAGGAGGACGCACAGAGGGCACTCATACCAGAGAATATACCAGCCAAGACTCCAGTTCATGGGGTTCACAGATGAACAGTGACTGAGGCAGTTCTGTTTTGACAAAGCCTCATACAACAGCTGTGCATGGAGTTAGAGCAAGATTTTAGTGGCAACACACAGCGAGGTTGCCCCATACCTGTGGCTGTAAATGTCACTAAAGCCCTTGAATTCCTGGTGATTGGCAGCTTCCAATCCATGCTGGCAGCTAAGATAGGCATCATCCAGTTGGCTGGGTCAAGAGTCTCAAAGGGTTCCTCCCCAGGATGGTGTACTACATATGCTTTCCTAGCACTGCACAGCAGCAAACATTATGGACTTTTCTGCAGTGTTCAGTGTCATAGACTGCATGCATGTGGCCCTGTGCCTCTCATGTGTGAGGGAAGCAACCTACTGGAATCACAAGTAATATAATTTCATGAACATGCAGGTAGTTTGCAATGCTGAGGCTGAAATAACCGGTCTTTCCCCATGTCTCAGAATCATACCACGATGCCTATATCCTGATGCACTCAGGCATTCATGAGCTCGTCAGCAGTGGAACGATCACCGGTAGCTGGCTCCTTGGTAAGTCACAACCTCATAGTCGAGGCATTGCACCATGGCTATGGCTAGTGCCATGAAACAGGAGGAGAAAGTGCATGGGTGAGAAAGAAAAGACTGGGTTAGAGACAGTGAGAAGGCGAATGAATGGTAGTGGGTGAGAATGCTGCAACATGTGGCCACCAATGGCCTTTGACTGTCCCCCCTCAATATTCCCTGATACAGATGATCGTGGCTACCCACTGAGGTGCTGGCTAATGACCTCTATCATTTCCCTTCACAGTGAGGTAGAGGAGCTCTTCAACCAGGCATACAGTGCAACCCATACCATCATTGAGCACACATTTGGTCAACTGAAAACACTATTACTACTACTGCTACTTATCATTTATATAGTGTTACAGGGCATATGTAGTGCTATACAGAGACATGTAAGAGAAATTCCCTGCTCCAAGAGCTTACAGTCTAATCAAGACAGACAACACACATGGGGATTAAGCTACCTATAGGGGAATGGTAAGGAAAGACATGGGAGATGAACAGGAAACTAGGGGAATCAGGAACAAAAAGCATTCTCAAAGAAGTGAGTTTTTAGCCTGAGTTTGAACAGGGCTAGAGATGGAGACTGACATACTGACTTGGGTAGTTTATCCAGTCATAAGGAGAAGCAAGGTAGAAAGTTTGAAGTCTGGAATTGGCAGTGGAAGAGAAGGGCACAGATAGAAGGGAACTGCCAGAAGAGCAAAGTTCCTGAGGAGGGGTATAGGGAGAGATAAGAGAGGAAAGGTAGAGAGAAGCAGCTGAATGAAAGCATTTGTAAGTCAGTAGTAGAAGTTTGAACTGGATGAAGAAATGGATAGGAAGTCAATATAGTGACTTCTGAAGAGGGATGGCACCCAACTTCCCTACGATGTACTGCAAGGCTCAGTACTTGCCTCTCTACTATTCAACATCTTCCTCATTCCTTTTACCCTCTTGGTACAAATGTGGGATATCAACATATTATTATGCTGATGACATAATATTCCTCCTTCACACTGATCCACTTTCCCTGGACCTGTCTCCACTTAACACTTGCTCAAATTACTGCTTGGATGTCATCTAACCTTCTCCTCTTGAACCCCGGGAAAACTTCTGCCATCTGGCTCACTGGTGGTAGTCCCTGCCCTTCACTTTACCCAATACTCTTGGAAGCTCCCCTTCCCTTAGTGCCCTCACTTCGCTATTTGGGTGTTATCTTGGATTCCTACCTGACCTTTCAGGACCATTTTTCTGCCATTGTCCACTGCTCCTTCCATCACTCCATCAGATCTGTGCTGTATGACTGCTCCTCTCTGCTTCCTCCCTGACTACTCTACTATGAATCTTAGTTAGGTCTCACCTAGATTATTGTAAGATTGTTTTTTCAGGACTGTCACATTACTGACTACAGCATCTTCAACCTATTCAGAATATGGCCATTAAGATACTCGTTCACGCTTCACGCTTTGACCACATCACCCCCACTGGCTCCCAGTTTCCTACTGCATTCCGTATAAACTTCTTACCCTTGACCACAAGGTTCTTCACTCAGGCAGCTCAGTTTATCTTTCTTATTTCCTCATTTTGCACTCTCCGCACCAGGGTCTATACTCCATTCATGCCAATTGCCTGCACCTCCCTCCTGTCAGATGAGCCAGGCTAGAGATCATCTGTCATGCTGCTTTCCATTTTCTGGGTACATCCCTCTAGAACAACTTGCCTCCTGACCTCAGATTGGAATTGTCCAATATTCGGTTTAAGTCACAACTCAGAACTTACCTCTTTCAGAAAGCCTTTGACCTCCCAGTTGCTTAACTCTTGACTCCTCACCCTTCTGACCCTGGTCCTCTATCCTGTATGAATGCTTCTATCTTTCCTATCAGACATAATGTTCCTTTCCTTCCTTCTCTACTATATATTTTTATTGTATACTGCCCTGCTGTGAATGTGAATGGTGGTATATCAAGGTCAATAAACATACAGTGAATATGGTGACACTGGCAGAAGTTTAGCTGTGCAGCTAAGTTTGAACAGATTGAAGTGGGAAGAGATGATTCAAAGGACAACCAGTGAAGAAGAGGTTGCAATAGTCTAGATGGGAGGTGCCTAGAGAATGTATCAGGATTTTTTTAGTGTGCATAGAAAGGAAGGAATGAATTTTGCTAATATTATAGAGAAAGAAAAGTCAGGTTTTAGCTATCTGCTGGATGTGTGTAGAGAAGGAGAGGGGGGAATCAAAGATGACCCCAAGATTGCAAGCTGAGGAAACAGGGAGGAGTAGAGTGTTATCCATGGAAACAGAAAAGGAGGAAGGAGGGAGGTGGACTTAGGGGTAAAGGTAAGGAGCTCAGTTTTGGCCATATTCAATTTCAGATGGCTGTGAGACATCCAGGCAGCAATGTCAGAAAAGCAGGCAGAGATTCAGGCCTGTATTCCTGGAGAAATTTCAGGTTCAGAGAGATCTGAGAGTCATCAGCATAGAGATGGTACTGAAAATCATGGGAGGAGATGAGTGCACCAAGGGACTGAATGTAGAGAGAAAAAAGGAGAGGTTCCAAGAAAGAGGCTGGGGGTACACCAATAGAAAATGGGATAGCAGTAGAGGAGGATCCACCAGAACATACACTAAAAGTTTGATGGGAGACATAGGAAGAAAACCAGGACAGTACAGAGTCCCTAAATCCAAATGAGGATAGGTTATTAAGCAGGAGGATGGTGACCAACAGTATAAAAACCAGCAGAAAGATCAAGAAGGATGAGGATCGAGTAAAGGCCCTAGACACGTCAGGGGGCAAGCTGCTGTACAGGCCACAAAAGGTCTGCCAGATCTTCATGGCCCGCTGCATGCTGCACAAGATGGCCTGAGGAGGGCAATACTGAAGAGGTTCAGAAAGTGGCACAAACGTCACTGGCCGGCCATATAGAGGGAGAGCAAGCAAGAAACAAACTGATATGAAATAATTTTTCCTAAGGTACATGTTTTTATTCTGGAGCATTAATGTAAGTTTACAGTATGATCCCCTTACCCATCCCTCTTGCCCATCCTCTTAACCCTCTTGCCCCACTGCAAAGTCCCAGTGGAGGCCATAACAACCCAACCCCTCAAGCATGCACACAACACTACCCTAATGCTGGCTCCTCCATCTCAAAGAGCCCAACACAGCCCCTTCACACCCTCTGCCCCAGCAGCCACCTGACCACCCATCCCCTTGCATGCTCCCTGCCCCCTAATCCCTGCCACCATCACCCATCATACCAGAAGGCCCTGTGATGCCCCCTTTCACTATTTCTTCGCACCCACATATGTGCAGCACAGACATGTCACTGCCTACATGGTATGCTTCCCCTTGCCCTTGCTACAACCCCATGACTCATGTCCTCTTCTGCCCTGATCCTCTGTAACTGGAAATTCCTGTTTATGAAGGTATAGATGCTTTCATTGGACTCTGAGGAGCTAACACCCTTCTCCCCTGATCCTACCAAAGCCTGTGTTGTAGCAGATTGGAAATTAGAGAACCTCAGGGGACGTGCCTGTGCTGAGGGGGTGCTCTGAGGATGTTGCTCATGGATGGCTCATGTTATCTGCAGGTCTATGGACCTGTGGTCTTGCTGTCCATTGGGGATGCTGTTATTGCCACAGGAAACACTGAAAGCTCATTGCCAGAGGCCGAAACCATTTGGGTAATGTGGAATGCCAGAATGCCCACATCTGCCACTAGAGTATCTAGGGACTGGCTGATGTGTTGTAGCCTGTGGTGCATGTGTTCATCACTCTAATTTCTCTCTTGCAATGCATGAAGAATGCACTCAAGGACGCCAGTATGTCCCCATTCCAGCTCCAGGAACTCCTCATTTTGGTGTAGTAATCATTCCCCAAAGTTGATAAGCTGCTGTCTATGATGGCTAGCCGGCAGGCACTCCTAGGCTAGCATTGTTACTGCCTCCTCATGAGCTAAGTCCACTGTGCCACTGCGGTTTTGAGCTACCTCCACCTGAGCTGTCTTCTCCATGTGCTCATCTTCTGCTTTATCCTGCAGGTGTGACTGAAGTGGCTCACCCTCTATCTTGTACATCATGTTGCTCATCTCCTTCTGCCTCTGACAGTGCTGAGTGCCTGCATCTGATATGCCTGGACTGGACTTATGGCTGACCCCCATTACATTTTTGGACTGCTGCACCACCTCACGAACAGCAACAGTACCTGCAGGTGAGTGGGAAACATAAGGCTAGTTGTTCCGGAATCAATGCCCAGCTGTGGTCCTGGGGTGACTGACTAACCACTTTACATTACAGGAGAGTGCTACCTCATGCTGCAAGAACCATGAGGTATCCAGATCACCAACACCGGTCAATGACTCTTTGTCCATTGTGCCCAGTACCTATTCTTACCATTCGATCAGCACTGGTGCTCGACCATCAGGACCTCCCTCGGCTGCCTTCACCTTTGCCTTGCATTTAATCTCCCCCCATTTCTTATTGAAGTACTCAATGTTGCGGTTGCAGTGATAGATCTTATTGAGTGCTGTACTGATGCCATACCACAGATACTTCTTTTGGTGGGGTTATAGTTGGCACTGGCATGACCAAATAGTATGTGATGTTTTTCAAGGACCTGTTGCAGCAGCAGCTCTACTTCAAATGGACAAAAGTTCTCCTTTCTACTGGATACCTTTGCCTTTGGAGCCATAGCACTGACTCTGTCATCTACTGAATGCTCATGTTGCAAAATCCACAATATGCACTGTCGCAGGGCACCCTCTGTAGAGGGGTAGTAGACCCGAGAGGGACCCGGACACAAGAAAGGTGAGGGTTGAGGTTGGCCTATGCTGCAAGGGTTAAGGGTGGTTATTCCTTATGGCTTCCTTGTAACCAACGCTCAAAGAACAAATGCACAGAGTGGAGGGAAAGTTAATGGCTTTATTTCCCTTTCTTGCACAAAACGGTTCAAAAGGATTGGTTATGGTAACAACTGAAATGTCCTTACTTCAGGATAGGAAAAAAATAAAAGCAAGCAATAAAGTAAAGGCTGTTATCTTCACAGAACATTTGTACAAAAACAATAAACTTCCTTCACTTAGTTATCTGATACATTGGAGATATATTCAACACTCCCCGAGGCACAATATGTACAATCCATTGCATTATCTAATTCTTCCCCCTCTGATCCTACTTGCATGGATTCAACCTCAGAAGCCTCTGAATCTGTAACATCAGGGTAATTGCAATCGGGTTTCTTATATACTGGTTGCACTATGTCCCAATACCTAGCATTTAGCTTTGGGCGTCGGTCTCCAGGAGTTTTGCAGTACAACGGTCCCTCTCTGATTAGAGGTTCAAAAGCAGATTCATAAAAAGATTTCCCACTCAAACTTCTCTTCTTAGGCAAACTTCTTTCATAGTCTTGCTTACAAGAATGTTTAGGGTAACAGTAATCCTCTTCCCACTGTCTTCCCCATACTTTAGGCTTCTGAAGGTAATTATCAGTAATAAGAGTTTTACCTTTGAGGCTTCTCTTCCTTCTTTCTAGTAAGGCTTGAGGCCTACCTTGGTTTGGCTTCAGCGCAGCAGTACTCAGGCTCTCCTGTGGTCTTTCCTTAGACTTCAGACCATAGTGGTAAGGATGTTTTCTTTCCTCCAAACAAACATTTTCCACCTCTGAAAATGGACGAACCTCTTTATTCCAAGGTTGCTGTGAGGACCTTCTGCCAGGTACTCCCTTGCAGTCCCAGTACTTCTCTTGGCTTTTTCTCTGTTCCTTATTCCACTCCAACTCTGGTTGAAGCTCCTGCTTTGCTTCCTGCTCAGGACTCTGCTTCTTTCTGCTCTTGCCAGTGCTTTGGCCTTCCCCTTTGCCTTCTGTACTCTGGCTCTGGCTGCTGCTTCTGCTTTGGCTTCTGCTTTGGTCCTTCTCCTCCTTCCTCCCCTGGTCAGACCTGCCTCTGTTCAAAAAGAAGCTGTCTGGGCTTGCGTCCCTCCCAGAGGGGCGTGGTTTCTCGGTCTCTCTCTCGACTCTCCTGCTCCCTCTAGATGGATCCTGCCAATATTGCAGGTTGTGCTTGCCTTTTTCTGGTTTTAAAACTTTTTCTCTCTCTTCAAGAGGGTCCGCTGCATCACACATCCCCCTTCTTAAAATATTACGGGCTGGGGAAGCCTCCTCTCCGCAGCACGTAATACGTGACATTGCATCTGCGTTAAAATGCAGCTTCCTGGCTCGATGCTCCACTCTAAAATCATAGGGCTGCAAAGCCATGTACCATCTGGTTAATCGATTATTTTCATTCCTCATGGTGTGCAACCACTTTAGAGGGGCATGGTCCGTTATGAGGACAAACTTCCTCCCTGTCAAATAGAATTTTAATGCCTCAATGGCCCATTTGATAGCGAGACATTCTCTTTCAATTGTAGCATATTTTCTTTCTGCCAGCGATAGTTTCCTACTAAGAAACATAATAGGATGTTCTGCCCCTTCTTGTATCTGAGATAGATCAGCACCCAGACCCGCCTCAGAGGCATCTGTAACAGGAAGGTTTGCCGAAAGTCTACCCCACGTAATATGGGGGCTTGACATTGCTTTCCAAAGGTTAAAGGGAAAGCTGTCTCTGCTTCTGGTGACCATTTTAACATATTCGGGGCATTTTTCCTCAACATTTCTGTAAAGACATTGCTTTCCTCCGCAAAGTGCGGTATGAAGCGGCGGTAATAGCCGATGAGGCCAAGGAAGCTTCTCAACTGCTTCTTGTGTTGGGGAATGGGAAACTTCCTGACGCTTTCCACCTTATCTAGTAGAGGTCGTACTGTTCCCCGACCCACCAGGTGACCCAAGTATTTGACCTCTTTAGCAGCAAAGGTGCATTTCTTTGGGTTTAAAATGAGGCCTGCTCTTCTCATGGCTTCTAATATGGTACCTACTTGGTGGAGATGTTCCTTCCAGGTGGTACTGTGGATTACCACATCGTCCATGTAGGCAGTAGCGAAAGTTTGGTATGGACGTAGAATGATATCCATCAAACGCTGGCATGTGGCAGCTGCCCCATGTAAACCGAAGGGCATTCTTCGGAATTGGAAGAGGCCCAAAGGTGTACTGAAGGCGGTTTTAGGCCTGGCATCCCACGTCAAATTGACCTGCCAGTACCCTTTGGTCATATCTAATGTTGTCAGAAATCTTGCTTGCCCGAGCCGGTCTAACAATTCCTCGATCCGAGGCATAGGGTAGGCATCGAAAGTGGACATGGTATTCACTTGGCGGAAGTCTATACAGAAACGCATAGTCCCGTCGGGCTTAGGTACTAGTACCACAGGACTACACCACGGACTATGTGACTCCTCAATTATGTTCATTAGCAGCATTTCCTCTACTTGATTAATGACTTCCTGTTTTTTCGCCTCCGGCAATCGATATGGTCATTGTCGGATAATTTTACCTGGAGGGGTGAGTATTTCGTGAGCGACTAATGAGGTTTCTCCAGATATTGGGGTTAAGAGTCAGAGTGGAGGAGTAGCCTAGTGGTTGGGGCAAGGTACTTCAGGCCAGAAGGTCGGGGGTTCAAATCCCACTAGAGGACAGCAACCTTGGGCTGGAAGGACTGGGGTTTTTAGTCCCACAGGTGCTCCTTGTGGTCTTGGGCAAGCCACTTAACCCTCCATAGCCCATATTCCCTGTAAAATAGTTTTCTCCAAGTTATAATGCCCTGTTCAATGTAATTTCAGTTTGTTCAATGTAAACCGCGCTGATGCAGAATAGTGCGGTATATAAGAGAATGTAAATAAATAAATAAAGACATCCTTATATTCTTTCAACAGTTGAGCTAAGTCCTCCTTTTGCCCTAAGGAGAGTTCCTCCCCGATCTGTGGCATAGAGTCCTCTTTGCAGTCCTCTACCCGGGGACCAAGATCCTCTTCTGGGGGATCATTTCCTATGGCCACGAAGCCTTCCAGTTCTGCCTTCCCAGTAAAGCCAAAACCTCCTGTTCCCCGGCTCGTGGGAGCCAGCATGGCAACCTCTTCCAAGCTGGGGAATCCCACCCGTTCGCAAATAAGTTGCGCTATTCTGTCTCCGACTTGGACCTTAAAATCTTCGTTTGCGAAGTTACACAGCAGGACTTTTAATATGCCCCTGTAGTCGGGGTCGACTACTCCTGCAGCAACATCGAGGCTGTGTTTGGCGGCAAGTCCCTATCGTGGTGCTATCCTTCCATAGCACCCCGGTGGTAGCTCTATTTGTAGATCCGTAGTAACCAATTTACGGCCCTGCTTTGGGATGATCTGGTCTTCGGCGCTATGGAGGTCATAGCCTGCCACTTGGGATGATGCTCTTTGAGGACTACGCGCTTTTTCTGAAGTTTTGCAAAATTTCAGCACAAACCTTTTTGCTGGCTCTAGCGATTCCTTCATGGGGATTTTCTTAGGTTTTTCCCAAAGTGGGTTAGGCACTATAGGACCTGTAGTAGCGGCTAGGCTGTTCTGCTGGGCTGGGGAATGTTCAGTAGGCTTGGGTTGAATGCAAGTGGAATCTGGCTCTTTTGGGGGAGATAAACCTTCCTTTAGACTTTTCTTAAACTGTGGCCAATCACGGCCTAAGACCAATTCCTGCAGCAACCTAGGTACAACTGCTATCATCATTTCCCTTTCAATGCCTAATCCCTTTACGCCCAGTTTATACACCGGATAGCGGATAGCCGCTCCATGCACACATTTTATTTTCACATTTCCCACTGGATATTCTGGGACCGATAAGCCCTGAGCTTTGATCCTTGACCATAACTTTTTCGAGATCATGGTTTGATCGGCTCCAGAATCCAGGAGTGCTTTCACTGTCATGCCTTGCACTTTTACATTTAGAACAAAACCTTCACGTGTTGTTCTTGGGGACTCTCCCACCAAAGCAGTTCGCGAATAACATTCGTACTTTAAATGCCCTCTTTTACCACATGTAAAACATCTTTTGGTATTTTCCTTTACTAGAGGCTTGGCATTTTTCCAGCTACCAAATGGAGGATGTGAGGGATTCTCTACTTTCAGTGTCTCCATTCCTATGGCTATTTTAGAAGGGCCTCCCCTAGGTTGGCTGATTTTCTCTGCCTCTAAGTACCTCTCTGTAAGAGCTATTGCATCCCTAGTAGTGCAGCAGTTTTGTAATATTAAAAAGTTCTGCACTCTGCTAGGTAGGGCGGCCATATATTGCTCAAGTATTATAGCATCCATCAAGGTGCCTATGCTCTTCTTCTCGGGCTGTAACCATTTATGTGCCAGGCTGCATATTCTATGACTTAACGCTTTAGGCGTTTCATTAGCTTTAAGGAAAGTGGCCCTAAACATTTTGTTATATGCCAATGGTGTAAGGCCCAAACGATCCCTAATCGCTGTTACAACCTCCTCGTATGAATTAGCTAAAGCCGGGGGCATCGATCTATAGGCAGCCAGCGCTTCGCCGGTAAGAGACGCTGCCAACCGTATTGCCCACTGTTCTTGCGGCCATTTAGCTGAGCTTGCGATTCTACTAAATGCCTCTAAAAAGTCGTCTATGTTATCATCTGGACTAAGCTTGCCCACAACAAGATCAGTGCATAACCATTGTCCACGCTCTGGGTTAGCCGGTCCCGTAGCCAACGGCTTCTCCGTGTTGCTCTTGGCCAATTCTTCACGTTGTTGCGCCAGCCACTTTTCCATAGTCTCAATGACTGGGAGTTGCTGCACCTGCATCGCCTGTAGCGCTTGTGCTTGGATCTGCTGTGCCACCTCCGCCTGCTTGGAAAACTGGTGGGCCATCCAGGCACAAAGCTCCTTCGGCTCCATGGTATCTGGGAAAGAACAAACAGAGGAAAAAGAAACCCAAGTGCGGTTCTCCAAAACTTTTCCCCACCTTTTTCTTTTTTTTTTTTTTTTTTAACTTCCCCTAATATCCAACACTAGGCAGGTTTAATTACATATTACCTTGTTTTAGTGTTGAATCAGCTTTGGGGAATATACGCTGCTGTCCCACGATGGCTCCACTGCTGCGAGATTCGCCACAGGATTTCCAGGCTTCAGGATTTTCGCTCCATCCGCTCCAGATTCTGGTCACTCCACTCCGGGTTTTCTGACTCCGATCCGGTTTCTATATCCGCTCTGTTCCAGGCTTTCTTCAAGCAAATCAGTTCGGGTCTTTTTTTTTTTTTTTCAAAAAAAAAATTTCCAGTTGCAGGGCCAATCCTGTATACTTATTAATGTTGTAGCGATATCCTGCCAACTACGCCACTTATGTCGCAGGGCACCCTCTGTAGAGGGGTAGTAGACCCGAGAGGGACCCGGACACAAGAAAGGTGAGGGTTGAGGTTGGCCTATGCTTCAAGGGTTAAGGGTGGTTATTCCTTATGGCTTCCTTGTAACCAACGCTCAAAGAACAAATGCACAGAGTGGAGGGAAAGTTAAAGGCTTTATTTCCCTTTCTTGCACAAAACGGTTCAAAAGGATTGGTTATGGTAACAACTGAAATGTCCTTACTTCAGGATAGGAAAAAAATAAAAGCAAGCAATAAAGTAAAGGCTGTTATCTTCACAGAACATTTATACAAAAACAATAAACTTCCTTCACTTAGTTATCTGATACATTGGAGATATATTCAACACTCCCCGAGGCACAATATGTACAATCCATTGCATTATCTGATTCTTCCCCCTCTGATCCTACTTGCATGGATTCAACCTCAGAAGCCTCTGAATCTGTAACATCAGGGTAATCGTAATCGGGTTTCTTATTTTTTTTAATTTTTTTTATTTACATTCTCTTATATACCGCGCTATTCTGCATCAGTGTGGTTTACATTGAAAAAACTGAAATTACATTGAACAGGGCATTATAACTTAGAGATAACTATTTTACAGGGAACATGGGCTATGGAGGGTTAAGTGGCTTGCCCAAGACCACAAGGAGCACCTGTGGGAATAGAAACCCCAGTCCTTCCGGCCAAAGGTTGCTGTCCTCTAGTGGGATTTGAACCCCCGACCTTACGGCCTGAAGTACCTTGCCCCAACCACTAGGCCACTCCTCCACTTATATAATGGTTGCACTATGTCCCAATGCCTAGCATTTAGCTTTGGGCGTCAGTCTCCAGGAGTTTTGCAGTACAACGGTCCCTCTCTGATTAGAGGTTCAAAAGCAGATTCATAAAAAGATTTCCCACTCAAACTTCTCTTCTTAGGCAAACTTCTTTCATAGTCTTGCTTACAAGAATGTTTAGGGTAACAGTAATCCTCTTCCCACTGTCTTCCCCATACTTTAGGTTTCTGAAGGTAATTATCAGTAATAAGAGTTTTACCTTTGAGGCTTCTCTTCCTTCTTTCTAGTAAGACTTGAGGCCTACCTTGGTTTGGCTTCAGCGCAGCAGTGCTCAGGCTCTCCTGTGGTCTTTCCTTAGACTTCAGACCATAGTGGTAAGGATGTTTTCTTTCCTCCAAACAAACATTTTCCACCTCTGAAAATGGACGAACCTCTTTATTCCACGGTTGCTGTGAGGACCTTCTGCCAGGTACTCCCTTGCGGTCCCAGTACTTCTCTTGGCTTTTTCTCTGTTCCTTATTCCACTCCAACTCTGGTTGAAGCTCCTGCTTTGCTTCCTTCTCAGTACTCTGCTTCTTTCTGCTCTTGCCAGTGCTTTGGCCTTCCCCTTTGCCTTCTGTACTCTGGCTCTGGCTCTGGCTGCTGCTTCTGCTTTGGTCCTTCTCCTCCTTCCTCCCCTGGTCAGACCTGCCTCTGTTCAAAAAGAAGCTGTCTGGGCTTGCGTCCCACCCAGAGGGGCGTGGTTTCTCTGTCTCTCTCTTGACTCTCCTGCTCCCTCTAGATGGATCCTCCCAATATTGCAGGTTGTGCTTGCCTTTTTCTGGTTTTAAAACTTTTTCTCTCTCTTCAAGAGGGTCCGCTGCATCACAGCACATATGGTCAGGGCCTGTCCATTCACTAGGCAAGCTAGGCAGCTGCCTAGGGCAGCCAGCCTGGGTGGGTGGTGACAGCAGCACACATGGGTGGTGGTGGCAGCAGTGTCATACATGGGTGGCTGTGTCACCCCCTCCCCCTCCAACTACCACTCTTTATGTTTGTAAATAATTTTGCTGCCACTGCCTGCCTCTTCATCCCAAGATGGGCAGCAGAAACTCTTGGGACAGCCCTGCATATTGTGGTGCTCTTACCTGATGGCTTGTGTCTACACGTACCTGAGCTAGACATCTCAACATTCAAAATGGACTGTTTGCGTAGACGTCCCCATGACCTGGATGTCCCGCTGGACATTTACACAATCAACTGCATAGATGCCTCCAACACTAGCATAGTGTAGACAGGGTTCAAGCGGCCATTGGGGATTTGGGGATTGGGGGCCATCCATATGCCTGACATGCCTTCTCCCACTGCCTGAATGGGAAGCTGATGTTCATATGTTGATAGTGCTGATATTTCCTGAATCCTCCTGTGCAGGATGTGCCAGTCTCCACCTTAACCCCGGGGCCCCTCTTTGTGTTGCAGATGTTGGTCATGCTGTGTAGGGTGAGGGCACGCTGTATGGGACTACATAGCCATGATGTGCCAAAACAGTGGGACATGTGTATGGGTGTTGGACTCCAGTGCTAGGGGGGACACTCTGAGGCACACGGATCTTACCTGCAGAATTGCATGGGTACCTGTGATTGGAGTGAGGGCACTGTTCTTGTGCCAAGAGCAAAGGGACCATATCAGGATGATGAATGAGACTGGCTAGTGTCTATGTGTCTTATATATGTTTTTCTTTCACTATGTCCCTGCATCATGGTCCGGGTACACATATCTCTGTAGTCACGCTGGGTTCAGGGGTGGTGCTCAGATTTGTTGGGCCCTCCTAATTGACAGTGAGCACTGGGCTCATTCGCACAAGAGACTACTGGCATGCATGTACTTGAGAGGGGAAGAATGACTCAGATACAGAGGTAGAATAAACTTAACTGAGGTTTTTATTGCCACATTGGAACAGTGTATCCCTGACAGTGGCCTGTTCCCTTCCCCTTACCTTCTTCCCTCCCCCTAGAAGTGGGTGGCAACAGGGTGGAGCTGAGACCTCACAGCCCAACAATGTCAGTCAGGCCCTCCAGATGCCCAACCATAAGGTCATGGGTCCAGACAACAGCAGCAAAGCCCTGCTGCACCTCATGCCTCAGGGCCTGTAGGTGCAGCAGGACATCTGAACACCAGGGCCCAGAGGGACCTCATAGTGGGGCATTTCTCTTGGCACACTTGGGAGCCTCCACTGTGCCACAGCCTCTGACAGATGCTGCACAGTGATTCTGCCAATTGGACTAAATCAAAGGCAGAAGAAAAAATTGAGACAAAACTTTTTTCAGGTATATTTGGGAGAGGAGGAAAATCAGAGGTGGAATTGCAGGACTCAAAAGTGCCGGAAATGGATTTGTAGAAATTGACATTGAAAAAGCGAAAATGCTAAACAAATACTTCTTTTCTGTTTTTACTAAAGAAAATCCTGGTGAAGGACCACCTGCAATTGACAAATATACAAATGGGAATGCAGTAGATACCACACCATTCACAGAAGATAATGTGTTAGAATAGGTTGCAAAACTGAAAGTGGACAAGGCCATGGGACCAGATAGGATACATCACAGGATACGGAAAGAGCTCTAAGAGGTTCTTGCAGGGCCATTAAAGGATGTTTTTAATAGATCCTTGGAGACAGGAGAAGTTCTACAGTACTAGAGAAGGGCTGATGTGGTACCTCTTCACAAACGTGGTAATAGGGAAGAAGTGACAAACTACAGGCCAGTAAACCTTATCTCAGTGGTGGGAAAAGTAATGGAGATGCTCCTGAAAGCGTGAATAGTGGACTTTCTCGAAACGAACATGGTTTTACCAAAGGATGATCTTGCCAAACAAATCTGATTGAGTTTTTTGACTGGGTGACCAGAGAACTAGATCAAGGGCATGCGATGGATGTCATCTACCTGGATTTTAGCAAAGCCTTTGATACTGTTCCTCATAGAAGGCTTATCAAAAAACTCAACAGCTTGGGGATGGGTCCCAAGGTGGTGAACTGGATCAGAAATTAGTTGACTGGCAAATGACAGAAGGTGATGGTAAACAGAACTCACTCAAATGAAAGGAAGGTGATTAGTGGTGTGCCCCAGGGTTTGGTCCTGGGACCGGTATTGCTCAATGTATTTGTGAGTGATATTGCTGAAGGACTGAATTGAAAAGTCTGTCTTTTTGCAGATGACATGAAAAATTGCAACAGAGTGGACTCTCCCTGAGGGAGTGGAGAACATGAGGAAAGATCTTCAAAAGCTGGAAGAATGATTTAATGCTTGGCAGTTAAGATTTAATGTGAAGAAGTACAGTGTCATGCATTTGGGAAGCAGAAATCCAAGGGAACTGTATGCAATAGGGGGTGAGAGTTTGGTGTGCATGGACCAGGAGAAGGACTTCGGAGTGATTGTTTCTGAGGATCTCAAGGTGGCGAAACAGTGTGATAAGGTGGTAGCCAAAGACAGAAGAATGCTGGGTTGCATACAAAGAAGAATTACCAGCAGAAAGGAAGAGGTTCTAATGTCACTGTACAAGTTGCTGGTGAGGTCTCATTTGGAATATTGTGTTCAGTTTTGGAGACCGTATCTCGCCAAGGATATAAAAAGACTGGAAATGGTTCAGAGGAAGGCGACCAAAATTATTTGGAGCCTACGTCAGAGTCATATGAGAGGAGACTTGAAGACCTAAATATGTAAACTCTGGAGGAAAGGAGGGACAGGAGAGATATGATTCAGACCTTTAAATATGTAAAGAGTATTAATGAACAAACAAACCTCTTCCAAAGATGGGTAAGCTGTTAAAAAGAGGGCATAATATGAAGCTACAAGGGGGTAAGTTGAAAGGCAATGTCAGGAAATACTTTTTCACTGAAAGGTTGGTGGATGCTTAGAATGCCCTCCTGATGGAAGTGGTGGGGGCAAATACAGTGACAGAATTAAAAATGGCATGGGACAGACACAGTGGATCCCTTTATAGCAACAGGATAAAATCAAAATAAACATAACTAGTGCTTACATCTCAACAAATAGGGGTGATATAGATGGAATGGTGGGTACACCCCTTAACAAAGGCATGAGGAGGGGTGACCTGCATGGAGCAGCAGGTGCACCTAATCTTATTGCCCTGCTGGGCAGACTAGATGGACCATGCTGGTCTTTATCTGCCATTATATACTATGTTACTATGTTAACCAATTTCTAACACAGTCAGTCACTTTAGGGTCCATCCCTATGGTGCTCAATTTATTTAAAAGTCACCCATACAGAATGGTATCAAAGGCTTTACTGAAATCTAAGTACACCACATCTAGGGTTCTTCCTCACCCAATCAAAGAAATTAATCAGATTTGTCTGACAAGACCTGCCTCTAGTAAACCCATGCTGCCTCGGATCCTGCAATCCATTGGACTACAGAAACCTGATTATCCTCTGTTTTAGCAGTGTTTCCATAAATGTTTTCACTACAGAGGTCAGACAAACCAGCCTGTAGTTCTGAACCTTATCCTTACTTCCACGTTTGTGTAGAGGGACCATATGTGCCTTTCTCCAGTCCTCTGGGGCCACTCCGACTCTAAAGAAGCATTGAAAAGGTCAGAAAGTGGAGTCCAGCTCCATCACTTTGTTTACTTTTAGTATGGCTAGTTCCTCAGGAACACAGTTTTCTGAAAATCGTTCAAGATCCCATTCAATTCTATTCCTATATGTGGGTGTTTTCTGAGGTCCTGCTCTAGGCCTTTCATCTGTAAATCTAGAACATTGCAAACCATTTCACTTTATCCTCATTATCTTCTTTATATTTCTCTCCTTCACCCTTGAGTCTGACTTCCTCCTCTCGCAAACATATCTGAAGAATTCTTTGTACCTCAATTGTATTGCATTGGCTATTTCTTCTTCTTTTTGTATCTTTGCTTTCATGATTGCTTTCCTAGCTTCTCTACGTTTTTCCAAATATTGATGCTTGTCTTTCTCTCTCTGTGACCTCTTGTATTTTATGAAGGCCACCCTCTTTTTCTTCACCTTTTCAATTACTTCTTTTGAGAACCATAGTCACCTCCTTCTCCTTTTACATTTATTTACCTTTCTAACAAAAAGGTTTGTTGCCCTTAAAATATACCCTTTTCAGTTTTGCCCATAGATTTTATACATCCAGCAACTGTTCCCATCCTGCTAATGACTCCTTGAGGTGTTGTCCTATCTTGGCAAAGTTAGTTTTCCTAACTTCTAAGACCATCGTTTTTGAATGGACTTTATCAGCACTAGTCCTAATACTGGACCGGATGGTATACATCCAAGGGTGTTGAAAGAACTGAAATATGAGTTTGCAGATCTGCTATTAGTAATCTGTGAATTATCATTAAAATCATCTGTAATACCTGAAGATTGGAGGATGGCCAATGTAACGTCAATTTTTAAAAAGGGTTCCAGGGGTGATCCAGGAAACTACAGACCGGTGAGCCTGATGTCAGTACCAGGAAAAATGGTAGAAACCATCATGAAGAACAAAATTACTGAACATGTAAATAGTCATGGCTTAATGGGAGACAGCCAACATGGCTTTAGACAAGGAAGATCTTGTCTTACTAATCTTTTATGTTTTTTTGAAGGTGTGACTAAACAGGTAGACAAAGGTGAGTCAGTTGATATAGTGTATCTGGACTTTCAAAAAGCCTTTAACAAGGTCCTCATCAGAGACCTTTGGCAAAACTAAAAGGTCATGGGGTAGGAAGCAGTGTACTATTGTGGATCAGGAACTGGTTAAAAGATAGAAAGCAGAGGGTAAGGCTAAATGGCCAATTTTCCCAATGGAGAAAGGTGAATAGTGGACCAGGGATCTGTGCTAGGTCCGCTGCTTTTTAACATATTCATAAATGACCTGGAAATGCGAATAACGAGTGAGGTTATCAGATTTGCAGATGATACAAAACTATTTAAAGTTGTTAAAACACATGAGGATTGTGGAAAATTGCAAGAGGATCTTGATAAATTGGAAGACTGGCCTTCCAAATGGCAGATGAAATTTAATGTGGACAAGTGCAAAGTTATGCTTCTAGGAAAGAACAACCCAAACTATGGTTACACGATGCAAGGTTCCACATTAGGAACCACCACCCAGGAAAAAGATTTAGATATAATCATGGATAACATGTTAAAACCCTCCTCCCAGTGTGCAGTGGTGGCCAAGAGAGCAAATAGAATGCTAGGTATCATAAGTAAAGAAATGGAAAATAAAACAAAAGATATTATAATGCCTCTGTATCGTTCCATGGTGCAACCACACCTTGAATATTGTGTGCAGTTCTGGTTGCCGTATCTTAAAAAGGATATAGTGTTATTAGAAATACTACAGAGAAGAGTGACCAAAATGGTAAAGAGGATGGAAGGATGCCTCCATAAAGAGGGACTAAAAAGGTTAGGGCTCTTCAACCTGGAAAAGAGATGGCTGAGGGGAGATATGATAGAGATCTATAAATTAATGAATGGAGTGGAACAGGTAAATGTAGATCGATTGTTTACATCATCAGAATATGGAAAGACTAGGGGACATGCAATGAAGCTACAGGGTAAACTATTTAAGACTAATAAGAGAAAATATTTTTTCACTCAACATGTAATCAATCTCTGGAATTTGTTATCGGAGGATATAGTAAAAGCTGTTATTGTAGCTGGGCTTAAAAAAGGTTTGGACAAATTTCTGGAGGGAAGGTCCATACACCATTATTAAAAGAGACCCGGTATATCACTGCTTGACCCAATACAAGCATTGTGGAACCTGTGTCTTTTGAGGAAACTGCTAGGTACTTATGACCTAGTTTGGCCACTGTTGGAAACAGGATATTGGGCTTATTTATTTATTTATTTGTACCTTTTTTTATGCTGCCTCTTCCAGAGATCAGAGGCAGTTTACATATAATCAAACAATAATAAGGAGCATTATTATTATTTTACAAAGAACAATTTAGGTAGTTTAAGTAAAGGCAATATACAATGAAACAGGTGGCAAAAACGTGCCGATATAATAACAGCAGATGAAATTTAACTATCATCAAAGAACTATTTACATGTGTATGGCATTGAGATACCTGAGGAGTGTGACATATTATAAGCTATTGGCATTTTAACTTGCAGCAAAAACTATTTACATGAGTATAGTATTGAATATCCATGAGGAGTGAGGAATTGAATAGTAACTGATTTAATAGAAGATGAAAGCTTGATGGACCTTGGTCTGACTCAGTATGGCATATCTTATGTTCTTATGGACTAGGTGGTTGCCTAAAGCACCAGCCCTCCAGGGGCACTATTGCTGCTGCTGTCACCCCTCTCGGGACCTGCAGTGGTGACAATGGCCACAAATACAGTAAGTCATCATCGAGCATTGGAGGGGGTGGAAGCAAACAGCCCTGTAGTGCCAAGGTTTTAAGGTAAGCAACATGGGGCTGTTTGCAGCCATTGCTGCCGCTACAGGTTCCAGAGAGGGACAGCAGTGGCAGTAGCAGTAGCAGCAGCAGTAGCAGTGGCAGTGGCATTAGCAGTAGCAGTGGCAGTGGCAGTAGCAGTGGCGGTGGCGGTGGCGGTGGCAGTAGCAGTGGCAGTGGCAGTGGCAGTAGCAGTGGCGGTGGCAGTAGCAGTAGCAGTGGCAGTGGCAGTAGCAGTAGCAGTGGCAGTGGCAGTGGCAGTGGCAGTAGCAGTGGCAGTGGCAGTGGCAGTGGCAGTAGCAGTGGCAGTGGCAGTGGCAGTGGCGGTAGCGGTAGCGGTAGCGGTGGCGGTGGCAGTGGCAGTGGCAGTGGCAGTAGCAGTGGCAGTGGCAGTAGCAGTAGCAGTAGCAGTAGCAGTGGCAGTGGCAGTGGCAGTGGCGGTGGCGGTGGCGGTGGCGGTGGCGGTGGCAGTAGCAGTAGTAGTAGCAGTGGCAGTAGCAATAGCAGTAGCAGTAGTAGTAGCAGTGGCAGTGGCGGTGGCGGTGGCAGTAGCAGTAGCAGTAGCAGTAGTAGTAGCAGTGGCAGTAGCAGTAGCAGTGGCAGTGGCAGTAGCAGTAGCGGTGGCAGTGGTGGTGGCAGTGGCAGTGGCAGTAGCAGTAGCAGTAGCAGTAGCGGTGGTGGTGGCGGTGGCAGTGGCAGTAGCAGTAGCAGTAGCAGTAGCAGTGGTGGTGGCAGTGGCAGTGGCAGTAGCAGTAGCAGTAGCAGTGGTGGTGGCAGTGGCAGTGGGCGCTGGAGTGAGGAGAGTGCAAGAGATGGGGTTTGCCTAGGGCGCCTCATCTCCTTGCACCAGCCTTGCCTACATTCACTGCATGATAATTGTTTGCATATTCCCTTTCCTTCCAAAGCCACACACGACTCCACCAGACAATCTGCATTTTTCTATATTGCCCCTACTTTATGAAATAGCATGCCCCCCCCCCATCTTGAAGCAGTATATAAACAACTCAAAACCACCTTTAAAATCTATTCATTTGACCAGGCCTTTGACATCTCTATTTAATTGGAACCTAGCCTGCACCAGCTCTTCGTGGCCTAAACTTCTCTCTTCAGCTTTCCTATTACAGTCTATGGGGTTCCTTTCAGCTTTCTTTTTTTTTTTTAATAGCTTTATTTTAATTTTTCAAACGCTCCACCCAAGCAATACAACCGGCAAATACAAAGTCCATGTAGGAGCACACGTGAAAACAAGTACATAACCCCCAACAACCCAACACAACCCTCTCCCCCTTTACAGAGCAGTTGTTACAGTAATTCTGGATGCAGAAAACAGAAAACAACCCCCCCCCCCCGACTCCAGAGTGCACTGGCTCCGATACCATTCATACATTCAGAGCCTAAACATTATGTGAAAACCAATCCCTTATTACCTTCACCCATACACCGGTGGTAACCTTACCCCCCCCCCCCCCCCGCAGTGGGCCCATGTGGCATAATCATTAAGGGCTTTCCATTTCAGATGCTGCTTCCCCCCCCCCCCCCCCCAGCCATCCCTTTTCTCGGCATTTGTTCATACTTAATATACACACACAAGGTTCCACCAGGCTGCCAGACTAACATCATAGGTGCGTTTCCAATTACGAACAATAAGGCATATAGCTACCCCCACCATAAAATCCACCAGGAAACAGCAGTTCTTCTCCAAAGTAGGGTATTCTGCAGAGGTTCTAAGGCCTATAAGGGCCCAGGAAAGGGGGGCATGAAAATCTAAAATGACTTGCACACGCTCCCAAACCTGGGTCCAAAAAGTACTAATACAGGGGCAGCTGAACATAACATGCTCCAAGGTACCCACCGATGATTGACAGGACCAACACTTATCACTAGCCCCTTTATTCCAACGGCTTAATCTAACAGGCGTACAATATGCCCTATGAGCAAAAAAGAACAAAGTTTGAGAGACTGAGGCAGCTTTGGAAACCCTCACAGTCTTTGTCCACAATGCCTCCCACTTGACCCCCTCTAGGGAGATCCCGCTCTCCAGCGCCCAAGCCCGTTGCAACCCCTTTATAGGCGTGGGGACATTGGTGCGCAGCAACTTGTAGAACCGGGATGCCACCCCCGACTGTTGCGCAACCTGCCCAAGTAAAGCGTCCACCCCCTCCACCTCCCCCAAACTCACCAAATCAACCCCCGCCTTCTGCACACAATGCCGAAGCTGCAGCCATTGAAAATACAGCGCACCAGATAGACCAAACTCCCTCCGCAGCCCGTCAAAGCTCTTCCAACTGGCCGTCGTGACCAAATGGCCCAAGTTCCATATCCCCCGCGAAAACCACAAAGACCAGGCAAAAACCTCACGATTAATCTTAAACAAAGGGTTGTACCACAAGGGGGTGGTCACCACAACACTCTTCTCCAGCCCAACAGAATGTTTCAAAATTATAAAGGCTTTCTGGGTATCCACTATCACCACAGGGGCTCTTGAACTAGGGCACAACATATGGGGCAGATGCTCAACCGGAAACGGACTGACCAATTTCTGTTCTACCACTAGCCACGCTGGACTTAACTCGGAAATTGGCTCCAACCAACGGGAACCCTGCTTCTGCATAAAAGCAGTATGATACAGCCAAAAGTCAGGAAAATTGACCCCACCTTCCTCTTTTCTAGCTTTCAGTTTTCTCATGACAATCCGAGGCGGCTTGTTATTCCAAAGATACCGACTTAGAATTCCCTCCACCTGCTGATACACTTGCCGTGGCAAGTAACAAGGAAGCATCCCCAACACATAGTTCAACTTAGGAACAATGGACATCTTGATTGTTTCAAGTCGTCCCCACCACGAAAGGGCCAGAGGCGACCAAGTGCTAGTCAACGTTCGCGTCGATTTTAATAGCGCATCTGAATTAGCTTTGACAGTCTCTTCCAATGGGTAACAAAATTGGACCCCCAGATATTTAAACGCCTTCTGTTCCCAAACAAAGGGGAACTGAGACACCTCATGCTTATGAGTATACGCGTTCATTTTGTACCCTGACAGCTCAGAGTATTGCGCAATCAGACTAAGGATCGGGGCTACCGAGATAGGGGTAGTAAACAATAATAAATCATCGGCATACGCCGACAGCTTTACCTCCAACCTTGCAATCGGAACGCCCTGAATAGTTGAACTCTGTCTTACTGATAGCAAAAGCGGCTCTAAGGCCAAATTGAAAAGCAACGGGGAGAGAGGACATCCTTGCCGCGTACTCCGCCCGAGCTCCATGACCTGCGATTGAACACTGTTTACGCATATCGTAGCAGTGGGACGCAAATACAGTGCCCTAAGCGCATTGACAAAGCCCTGCCCAAAACCAAACCACTCCAGGACCGCAAACATAAAAGGCCATTCTAAGCGGTCAAACGCTTTTTCAGCGTCAAGCGAGAGGCCGATAACCAAATGAGGCACCCGCTCTGCTCCCACAAGTACATGGCACAACATCCTTGCGTTATCCATCGTAGACCTACCCTCAACGAAACCACACTGGTCCGGGTGAATCAGTAGGGGAGCCACACTAGCAACTCTTTGAGCCAAAACAGTAGCATATATCTTATAATCCGCATTTAGTAAGGAGATAGGGCGATAATTGCCCACTACCTGGGGATCCCTACCAGGTTTTTCTAACACAATGACATTTGCCACCGCAAAGGCACCCACCTGCACCGGCTCAGTAGCCATGACTTGGAAATACCTCTGCAGTTGTGGACATAGTTCCGTGGAGAAAGTTTTATAGAATTCACTCGGGAGGCCGTCTGGCCCAGCCGCTTTTCCCCTCGCCAATGAGGCCAGAGCTCTTTCCACTTCAACCACTGAAAAGGGGTCATCTAACCTCTCCGCAACTACCCCATCCAAGGCGGGCCGAGCAACCCTGCTAGCAATGCAGCAAACCTCTCCTTCTCAAACTCACCTTCAGAGGAATACAAATTCTGGTAGAAGAGCCTAAAAGACTCTGCAATCTCCTCATCAGTAACAAGAAGATCCTGCCCCTGCAGACCACGGAGAGCCGCTACCCGGCTCTTCTCCTTACGGGCCTGGAGGGCATTAGCCAGAAACCTCCCGGCCTTATTGCTCTCCCAATAATAAACACCATTCTGAGCTTTAACGCTTCAGGTGGCTTCATCAGACAGGATCAAATTATACTGATACCTGAGCCGCTGCAGGCGAAGCAGAACCCCTGAGTCCGCCCACCGAGTAAAAATACGCTCCCCAGCCTTTATTTGGGCGTCCAAGCTACGCAGCTGTCCCTTAATCCTCTTGGCTTGAGATATAGCATAACTCTGATATAAGCTTTAAACCCCTCCCACCAGGCCCAACCAGCCGAGTCCGCAATGTTGTTATGTTGAAAGTACTCCCCTATGGCAACCCGGACGTGCGCCCGAAAATCCTCGTCCTCCAAAAGCGATCTGTCAAAAAAACATCTCCCTGAACCAGAGGCCACCAACTCATCCTTGATAGACAGAGAGATTGCTGCTTGGTCAGAGATATGCATAGCATGTATACTGGCGGCTGTCACTCTAGAGCACAGTGCTTTAGAAATCAAAAATAAATCAATACGCGACGTGGACTGGTGGGGTGGTGAATAAAAGGTGAACTCCCGCTCTACAAGGTGCAAGGGCCGCCATATGTCTGTAAGCCCAGCTGCTTGCACCAAGGAGAGAAGAACATCCCGTGCTTTAGACAGCCTACTTCCTCTAAAAGGACTCCTATCAACTAAGGGGTCCATGACCAGGTTAAAATCCCCACCCAGTATTATGGCCCCCGGCAACTCTTGGTGGACCTCTTCCGTGACCACTCTGAAAAAATCAGGATCATCCAGATTAGGAGCATAGATATTTATAAATGCTACCTCTGAACCGCCCACCCTCATTAAAACCTTGACCCATCTACCCTTCTTATCCGCCCACATGCGAAGGACCCCAGAAGCCAGGGAGCGTCTAACCAGAATAGCCACCCCATTGCGTTTATGAATAGCAGGGGAATAAGCCGCTACTGTGAAAGGCTTTATGCCCAACTTCAGAGATTCTTGCGCATTTAAGCGAGTTTCCTGTAGAAACAAAACATCAGCTTGCTCCTGCCTCCCATACATCACAATCTTCTTACGCTTAATGGGGTTATTGATCCCTTTGACATTTAAAGACAGAATCTTAAACGCAGCCATACTAATTAACTAGTCACACATTCATAGCCCATGCCCACTACCCACCGCATCCAACACTCAAGCCATACGCATGTTATCACCCACCTACCAAGCATCCTTGTAACTCCCTTAACCCAACTAACCACATTGCCCCAGTACCCCCCAATCCTACCACCCAACCAATACATCACCCCAGCACACTCTGGAAAAGGAGACCCTCTAACACCAGCAATAGGGGAACCCAGAGAGAGAAAAATAGGCACAGAGGGCTACACCCAATCACAGTATCCCCAGCATTTAACCCTCAAAACACCAAACCAAACCAAACCCTGCATCCCCCAACTTAACCCACACCCCATCTACCACTACCACCCCCCCCCCCCGCCCGCATTCAAAAAGACCCAACTAAGAGCTAGAAAACAGAAAAAAGGCACATTGAATATGCAAGGTATACTTTACAATTATAACATTTGTGCACCAACCCCCATCCCCATTAGCAATACCTCCATACCAAACATCACTTATAAAAAAAGGAATTTTGGTTTGCTTCTCCCAAAGCAGGAGCCAACGCTACCCCCTGAAGATAACCCAAGGCTTGCACACAAGTACAATTCACTGCATCTGCGAATGTTCCTTCTCCTCCAAATAAGCAACCAGGACCTCGGGATCCTCAAATGTCCTTGTCTGGTTGTGCAATGTTACTCTCATCCGCGCAGGATACATCAGGCCATACCGCGCCTGAAGCTGTTGAAGCCGAGGTTTAAGGGCCACAAAACTCTTGCGCCGTTCAATAGTACTTTTAGCCAAGTCCGGGAAGAAAAACAACCGATGCCCCTCGAACTCTATAGGTGAGCGTAGCCGCGAGGCCTCCATTATCTGCATCACCTGCTGAAATCGGAGCACCCGCAGGATAATTGGCCTCGGCCTAGTGTTGTTCAGCTGCCGCTTTGCAGGGATCCTGTGCACGCAGTCTATCTCAAAGGGTAGCTCAAAAGTCAAGCACAGCACATGAGGGATCATTTTCTGCAAGTAGGGGATGACATCTTTGCCTTCTGCCCCCTCCGGAACTCCGACGATCCTGATGTTGTTCATCCTGGCCCTGTTGTTGCCGTCCTCCAAATCTTTTTGCAAGGCCTTAATTTGCTTGGCTTGCCTTTCCACAAGACGCAGACGCGTGTCATGCATATCCAGCACCTGCTCGACCTTCTCCTGCCGCAGGGTAAGCACCTCAATTGAAGTCTTCAGCGCTCCTACCTCTTCCTGCACGGCGGAGAGTGCTTTCCCGTTCGCCCGGACCATTTCTTTCACTGCCCGGACCTCCGCAAGCAGTTCCTGCATGCCTTCAGACTCCCGAGCCGCCGCCATCTTTTGCGGGGAGGGGGGTTCCGTTTTTGAACGCTTTACGCCGCTATTTTGGGATGCAGGAAAGTCTAATCGCGTCGGTTTAGAGCTGGACATGCTCCCCGACTGTTGCAGTCCCAAAAAACTTCGTTCTCCACCTTTCCAAATCTGCTGGGAATCAAAATTCGGCAGAAGCCCTCCAGAGCCAAAGCTCTATGCGGCCATCTTTCTCGACGCTAGGCTCTCATTCAGTTTTCATTTTTACATTTGTAAACCGCTTTGTCTGCCTGATAAAAGTAGTGTGTCAAACACAATAAGCCATAAATCATATATATTTTTTTTAATTATATGGATAAATTTAGGGATTTTATTATCTACGTACATAATCGCTTGCACTGCTCATGATCTGCCCACAATCCATCCATGTGCATGCCCATAGTGAAAATATGCACAATGCAAAACAATGTACTTACTTTTATGCTAGTTGGTATTTTTGAGAGGTCATATATGTAAATGACTAAAATAACAACATGCATACTTGCTACCTAAATTTAGGAATCTCCTTATAAAATTACCTCCTAATGCTGGTTAAGTTTTTTTCTTTTTTTTTTTTAAACTAAAGCACTTACATATTCATTGTGGTGCTGAATGTATACAGTAAATGCTTTTGTGTATCAGCCCATTTCTACCTACAAAGCAAATCTTTATGAAAATCAATATGAAATAAGAAAATTTGACAGAGATATGATTTTTTAAGTGAAAATGCTTGATACATTTTTCAATTTTTTCTAAATAGTACTTGAATTTGATTGTGTGAGTGAGAAAAAGAAAGAAAATGTAAAAGCATAAATAAATTGTTCACTCTATAGGACAAAGCATATGGGGAAACTTTAAATGAAATAGACAGTTCCCATTACTCCCTAATACTCACTAGAGAATAATTTGCAAAGGCTGAATAAATTGTATTTTAAAAGGGTAATGATGTGTAATAATTTCTTGTCAGCATGTCAGCTACAAGCAGAGTGAGTTGGATTCTTATTTTTTTCAGGCAGACATGAAGCCGGGGTATAGCTAAGGAGAAGAATAAAGAACACATAGGGAAATCCTATGTAGGATCATCTCTTTTAGGGGTCTGTTTGCTAGGCTACTGTATCCTATTAGCACACTTTAAATGTCAGTTTCTACATTTATTGTATGTTAAAAAAAGTGTTAACATGCTATCTTGAAATACTACGTTTTACTTGGAAGTGGTATTGTTTGCCATCGAGTCGGTGCCAACTCCTGGAAACTCTGTGGATAGTTGTGGCTATCCCCTAGGTTTTCACGGCAAGGTGTAACTGGAAGCAGATTGCCAGGCCTTTCTTCCTCATGCTAAGTCTATAGCACCTGGTCTTCAAATAGCGAGTGCTATTTCCTGGGAAAAAAACAGACAAAACACAAGAGCAATAAGAGGGTAATGTTACAAATGACTTGAACATGTAGAAAAATAGGGATGTGTATTTCTTTAAACTGATATGGGCAATTTCAGTAATATTTCCCATGTCATTTCATGTCATTTTTAACCCCAAATGACAAGAACCCCCCCAAAATTTCAAGTTTTTTCTGGTGTCATCTATAGTGCGCACTAATGTATTATTATCAATAGGTACCCTATTGAACAACAGTGCTCTTTTGCACAATAAGGTGCACTATTTGAGCAATAGGATACACTATTGAGTAATAGGGCACAGTATTTGAGCCATAAGGTGCACTCTTAAGCAAAACGTAGTACACACTATTAATGATATTGCCATGTTAGTCCAGTCTCTGGGGCAAAGCGGTTTTTAGTATGCAGAGGATATCCAAATAATATTTTCCAACAATTCCACTACTCCAGACCTCATGGCACTTAATCATGGCCTTGATCACACTGCAAACTGGCTAGAAGAGAAAGGACTATACTTGAACCCCACTAAATCCAGGGCTATGTGGGTTGTAATTTCCTGCCCATACTAAATCTTGTTCCAAGTATTAAGGGTTCCGTAATTCCTTTTTATACGTGCTTGATGATCCTAGGTTCAAAACTGAACCCCCTTTTTTCCATGGAACCACAAATTATCTCTATTATTCAAGCAGGTTTTATCTCAATTAGAAGATTTTAAAATGCTTACCTTTGCCTTCCTAATAAGCAGCCTTAATCATTATTCACAATACTGAAGCCTCAAACATTCATCACTAAATCGTCTGGAACTTCCTCAAAACATCTCAGCAAGGCTGATTGCTGGTACCAATAGATATGGTCACATCACTCCCATTCTAAAAGAACTGCATTGGTTTCCATTAATATTTTGATTTCATTTAAAAAGTAGGTTCTAGGAAAACAAAATACCAGCTTTTATACGATATAAGGGTAATTCTATAAAGGTTGTGTGGAAAGTTACATGCTAGTAATTTGCATAAGTTCCTTTTGTAAAGGATCTATGTGTGTGAATGAGCATTTACATGTGTGCTTTAGGTGGTCACTTTTCTGTAAGAATTCACGTATATCCTATTACTTTCAGTTTGGGTGTTCCCAGTGGCAGAGCTTGGACAGAATGTAGGCAGGCCCTAAATTTACTCGCCTAAGTTATAAAATATTATAACTTATGAGCATTACTGATCAATCTAGGCATGGTTATTTATGCCTGCTGTAAATTAAGGTTAAGTATGCGCGTACTATACTTTATTATATACGCACCACATACATGGCAATGTATGTTAACTGACTGGGAGTTTATAGAATTGCCCTCTATATGTGAAGGTATTCAAAGGGTGAAGAAAGGGTAGGGAATGAGGGGAAATTAGCACTTTTGAATGCTTCTTATAAAATATATGAATGCGGCTAATTTTACAAGTGTTCCTAAGTCAAAGTTGGGAAAAGGTGCCTATTTGAGCCTGTGTTATCAAGGCAATACTGGTGCCTATGTGCCTTTATAAAATGGACTCATAAAACAAATATCCTTGAACAAATTTACATCTGCTCCAAAGAAGGCATAAACTTGTACATATACTCCAGGGGTATCAAACTACAATCTTGGATGGCCAAATACCTGTCAGGTTTTCAGGATATCTGTAATTTATATGCATGAGGCACATTTGTCTATGATGGAGACAGTACATGCAAATATATCTCATGAATATCCATTCCGTTTATCCTGAAAACTTGACCAGTTTAAGGCCTTTCAGTGTTACAGTTTGACATCCTTGGATTACTCTATGCATTTGCATGCATATCTTACAAAATCTCACACCTCTTCCTCAATTCTGCTCAGTCTACACCCCAGGAAAGACCTTCACACAGGGCACATAACGTAAGCACACTCTCTCTCTGCACCTATTTTTAAGTGCGTATACCCATGCACAATTTTATAAGAATCCTTTTCCAGGTATGACACATGTTTACACACAAAACCTGCTTAATAACACTACCCCCACTGTGCCTATTCTTACCTATATGAGCCTGCATGATGTCACTTCTGCCTCAGAGTACAGTAGGCATTGCTTTGTATGGCAGCTTTCAGAAATACTTATTTTGTTTATATAAAATAGGTACAATACACGTGCCTTCACAGCCTAGACACTCAGTTATAAAATTACCCTGTTAATGAGGTGCACACCATAAATTTCATGAGATGCATTATTCCAAGAAAGATAACCACATTTTAACTTTGATCCTAAGAGCATCAGCAGGCTAACAGAAGTCAAAAGAGGCAGATAGCCCCACAATCATGCTCTCCCATATCAAAATCCCCATTATAATAAAATATACTGACCCCTGAAGCCCAGCCTGGCAAAATTCATCACCCCTTAGTCTTCTTCCAATAGACTAATAGAATTCCCACCTTCATTCCAAAACCTCACCCCACCCAACTTGCAAAAAAAAAAAAAAAATCACCACCAACCTAGGTCCGATGTCTTCTAAAGGCAAGTCAAGGGTATTGAGGGACAACATCAATGGTCAAACACTCCTTGCCCTGTAGACCCAAGGCTTACCCTCAGGTAGGATTTGGATTTGAGCACTTGTCTTTTCAAACCTACTGAACTCAAGATGACTTACATTTCAGGGATAGCAGGTAGTTTCCTATTCCAGAGGACTTACAGTCTAAGGCTTCCACTTGTTTAGCTGTGTTAAGGCAATAACTTGTCATTTGCCAATAAGCCACAATTACAGGATTCCCTATTGAAGCACATATCAAATAATAATGGATGGTGAAGCATGTGAGTACATGCAAAAGAGCTATTAAGAAAAATGAATAGAATGGCTTGCATTAAACCTGGTGAGCTGTATTATTCATAGAAAGTTAACAGGCCCTCAAGAGTTGTTGTCAACTTTCCTCCCCTAGAGAATCGGCTATTAACACATGACCAATGCTCCTGGCGAGCATGTTAAAGAGACCAGTGCTTAGTAAAAAAGAAAAAAAAATACTCCCTGTTCCTTTACATATCATAGTACCCTTCCTTAACCATCCCACACCAATCTCTAATCCCTTGGTGAAATCACAGCACTGATACCTTTCCAAATTACAACGGCCCCTCAAACCCATCCTTCAATCCCTTTGCAGTGGCCCCTACCGCTGACCCTTTGAAATCATAGGATCACCCTGGCTTTCCATACCCCCTGGGCATTTTCCATGGGTCTCCCTGGTAGATAGTGGGGTGCAGGAGTTATTTCAAGGAATTTCTGCCACAATGGCTCCCTCAGTCAAATCATGGCCTCAGACAACCCAGTACTACCCTGGTACTACATTTGGGAGGTCAGGCTGCTAAATAAGAAAAATAGCAGAAAATCTAACCAGCTGATATTTAAACTCCATGGTCATTGTTTTATAAATTGCTGGCCACTATATTTAAATAAATCATCAAACGAAGGAGCAGGGATATTGCAATTATTATGCCTGACATGTTTCAGCAAGAAATGCTTGCATCAGGGACAGTTAAATCAAGGTACAATTTAATTTCAAAATAAACTACCAGCATGGGATCTGCTGCATCAACAAACTTGCATCAAGATTGCAAAAATCAGAGTTGCTATCTAAATTGCTGGCAGCACTAAACTTATGTGCAGTGTGCCAATCACTAGAACTATCCAGATAGTGATGATAATTAGTCTATTATCCAAATAACTATCCAGACAACTTTAGGACAACTTCATTGCTATACTAAATGTATCTGCAAACTTGGATAGTTATTCAGATAGAGGCCAATTCCAAAAATGTGCACGTCCGGGCCGTAGGCACGTACAAATGGAAATACGCAGGAATAGAACCCGATTCCGCACACGCAGGGATAAATACACCCGTGTGCACAGAATCGATACATAAACGTGCTGGGTGCAGCATGTACACAGTGCAACATTGTACAAAGACAGGTATACCCCGAAAATGGCTTTGTATGTTCCCGTGCTCACCATATTCTGAAAAGATGTACGTCTGTGACCCTGCCCATCTCCACGATACACCAGCGAACAGCCATGCCCCCCTTTAAAACGTGCAGCTATGAAGCTGCTGTGGGCATGGACAGTGCTGTACTGAGGATGAATGACAATGAAAATTGGTGATACCTATAGGTGGATGCAACTTAGACAATAGAAACTAGTCTGTGGCATGCCCAGAACACTACAAAGCAATCGCAGTGCACAGTAATGTAGCAGGGAAACAGGGAGAGAGTGAACTTACTGGCACAAGATGCAGTGCAGCACTACATACATGGTAGTAGACCATCTCCCGATGTATGCACATCATGAACTTTTCAGGAACATGACTGCACAATGCAAAGTAAGGACATGATCCCAGCAGAATAGGCAACCCATAGCGAACTACCCAAACATTCCCCCTGCACTACTAAAGGGCCATTAGAATGACAGCAGTCAGCAGTGCAAGCACCACACAGCCATGCCCAGAGATGCCATTGTCATTCCCTACAACTGGTGCACCTGGGAATGGTGTACTATGCTTTGCACAGCTGCATGCCCTCCCTCTGAGCTCCCCTGAGTACTGACAGGGAAGTGTCTGGACAGGGAAGTGATTGCCAAACCATCCATCTCACTCCTGCCTGTATGCCCTAGCACCTAGTGATGCTGCAGACAGCCCTATGGTCCAGGTACGTGTCAGGCATACCTGTTCCTCACGGATATGTGGATGAGCAATCTAGACCACCTCTCCCCCCCCCCAATACAGCCCTCCAACCATGCACACACACGCACTTTAACTTGCATTCCCACAGAAACAGCCATCTGCCAAAAAACTGCCCTGCACCAAATGTTTTAACTGATGGAAAGGAAACCATAGCAATCAATACTTCCAACCCAGCATAGTACCTGCTCACTGCATGTCTATGTGGCTATGTACATACATGATAACTACAATAGTAGATTTCTAACAGATACAGAGCTGCAGTAGGCCCAAAAAGCCCTTCCAGTATATCAGCCTCAAGGGTCAAACCCTGTATGCGCATTGCACATCACAGGACAACAACCGCAACAATGACCTGTGCTCCAGATATTTGCCGTATAGCCACTGGCGTAGGATATCCACTATATAGTGTTATGATAGGAATCACATATGCCCTTATCTGCATCAGGGGACTGTACACATTGCAGAGAGCATATTGTAGTAATCCACTGTGTAGAGCGCAACACTCCAGCTGGCTGGGTGCTGCACATTGCACCAATGGCTGGGCTTACATATGCACGTGGGGTGCTAGGATTCTATCACCAATATTGCTGCCAGGACGTAGGCATTGTTGCATTGTTAGAAATCCCTTGCTGTGCCCCTTTAACTCACACAGCAAATGCCAGCACAGCTGGATTGCGCACCTATGCTCCACTGCATACATTTGTGGGGGTGTTTATTTCTGCTGCTTTGGCTTACATCCTCCCTCTCCTCTGCTTTCTGTTCCATAATGCTGCGTGCTGTGGTTTTCCAAACTGCAGTCACACCAATGCACAGCATAGGATAGACATCCAGTCACCACTGTTGGCTGAATTGGGGTGAGGAGCAGTAATATTTGTAGGTCCTACATTTATTCCACAGTTTTGCAGGTCTGCAGTGCCGACTGCAGACATACATGGGTATAGGGTTGCCAACTTTTTCACCGAGAAAAACCCGACACCTCTGGCTCGCCATGCTCCACCCATTATCCGCCCCTAGTCCCACCCCTGCCCTGCCCCCAGCCCCACCTACAAAAATTACCGAGGATACGTGTAGGCTAACTTCCTTGGTCAGATAATAATTAAACTGGGAACCCCAAAATCCAAACATGAAATGTACAACACTGGAGAAATCCAAACATGAAATGTACAACACTGGAGAAAACTATAAAGTAATTTCCTCTTGCACTAAACAAAAACGCAAAGATGTTAGGAATACACACTTCCCAGACCAGACATATTCCAGTTAATAAATTCAAAATAAAAAGCATTTTTCTACCTTCTGTTTGGGAATTTTATTTTTCAGTTGCAATTGCTCCAGTCACTTTCTTCTGGTTTCTTTGTGTCTTCTGCGAGCTATCCATTTGTCCTTTCTTCTCTTTTAGATGTTTTCCATTCTCTCTCTATTTCTGCTTTAACATACTGATTGTTTCCCTTTTGCTCTTTCCCCCAATTCTTTCCTTATTCCTTTATCATCCATTTAAATTTCACCCTTCCATTCTCAAGCCCCTCTTACTCTCCTAATACCCAGCCCATCATAGACTTTTCTTCCACACAAAATATTTTTTCCGCTCTCCATTCTCATTCCCCATCCATTCTAGTCCTCCCCCAAAATCAGTTCCCTTATAGTTCTAGACCCACCCAGCATCCACTCCCTTCTAGTCCCATTCTCCCATGCCCCACATCAGCCCATTTCCAGTCCTATTCCAGCTCTTCATCAGCCCATTTCCAGTGCTAGCCCTCACATCACAGGCCATTTCCAGTCCTAGCCACCCCAAATCACAGCCTATTTCCAGTCCTAGCCCCCACCATCACATCCCATTTGCAGTCCGAGTCCCCCTGCACCATCACAGCCCATTTGCAGTCCTAGTTCCCCCCCCCACCATCACAGCACATTTGCAGTCCTAGCCCCCCAATCACAGCCTATTTCCAGTCCAAGTTACCCCCCCCCCATAGCCCTTTTCCAGTCCAGGTCCCCCTCCCCATCACAACCCTTTTCCAGTCCATGCCCCCCCATAGCCCCTTTACAGTCCAGGTCCCCCCATCACAGCCCATTTCTTTCCAGTCCAAGTCCCCCCCCCCATAGCCCTTTTCCGGTCCAGGTCCCCCCCCCTCACAACCCATTTCCAGTCCAAGTCCCCCCCATAGCCCTTTTCCAGTCCAGGTCCCCCTCCCCATCACAACCCATTTCCAGTCCGTCCCCCCCCCATAGCCCTTTTACAGTCCAGGTCCCCCCCCATCACAGCCCATTTCTTTCCAGTCCAAGTCCCCCCCCCATAGCCCTTTTCCGGTCCAGGTCCCCCCCATCACAGCCCATTTGTAGTACTAGCCCCCCCATCACAGCCCATACAGTCCTTGGCCCCCCCGACCAGCACCACAGCTGTCTGAGGGGCTTCAGAGGGAGCCGGGGAAGCCCGCGTGAGGCCCCGGCTCCCTCTGTACAGCCGCCAGCATGAAGAGCCTTTTCCTTCACGCTGACGGCTGTATCTGTGAAGCCGCGAATGCTGGGAAAGGTTAAAGGGTATTGCCTTTAACCTTTCCCAGCAATCGCGGCTTTACAGAAACAGCCGCCAGCGTGAAGGAAAAGGCTCTTCATGCTGGCGGCTGTACAGAGGGAGCCGGGGCCTCGCGCGAGCTTACCCGGCTCCCTCTGAAGCCCTCCGGTGTGTGGGCCGGTCCTGGGTAGTTTTTTTTTGGACTTTGGGTGGGAAGAAAAGCCATTTTTTTGCTCTGGCTGCTCCCGATCTTGCGGCCAGAGCAAAAAAACGGCTTTTCAAGGGCCGGTTTTACATCTGCGCCGGCAGCCGGCCTAGCCATGGAAAAACCGGCCAGGCCGGCTGAAAACTGGCCAGTTGGCAACCCTACATGGGTACGACCGGAATACTTTACACCAGAGGTTCCCAACTCCAGTTCTGGAGGACCAAACACCATTCAGGTTTTCAGGCTGTCCCTAATAAATATGCATGAGATGCATTTGCATGCACTGCCCCCATTGTATTCAAATGTATCTCATGCATATTCATTAGGGACAGCCTGAAAACCTGAATGGTGTTTGGCCCTCCAGGACTGGAGTTGGGAACCTCTGCTCTTCACATCTCTGTGGCTGACCACGCCCCAGTTCCGCCCCTTCCCGCCTTCATTCTGCGATCCCCGTGTAAGTGCCATGTAATGCAGGGCCATGGAGATTTGGAACACGGTTCTGTATGTTTTTGCAAGATAAACATCTATCTCACACGTACAGGCGGCTTATTCGTGGTTCAGAATGACCCCCATAGCAAACTAAATATTGTCACCATCTGGATAACTTGCCACTAGACTCTTGCTTTGCTCACACCCTACCTCAGTGTTATCCAAAGAATATGAAGGAGATCTGTAAGGATATTCAGTGGTGCAGTCTAGATACTGCTGCTGAGTATACATGGATAATGCCTGCCTGTGCCAATATCTGTATAACGTTTGCTGATTTACAGATATTTGGCTTTGAATATTGACCTGTAAATCAATTCCTTGTATAAAGCTGTGCAGAGGTGCACATATATTTGCCGACATGTGACACTTTTTCACAGAGCTGTAATAGTTCAGTGTGTTGGCCTATGGTCATTCTGCAAGGGGTTGGAGAAAAAGCACCAGAAAATTCTTTCAGAAATCCTCTCATTTGATACCTCTGTTTATTGACTGTTATAGAGAGCCTTAGATTTGTAACTTCAGCCTCATCCTCTTCCTCTTTAGGGATTTCCGAGACTAACCCCTTGCAGCTAATCCAGGATTTTAAGGTACTCCCCTGTGGCACCTCATAATCTAATGATCCAACCTTCTTCTTGATTTCAAATGGACCTCTTCACCAAATTGTTGATTTATTCGCAGAAGTAGGTAGTAAGACTAGCACTTGGTCCCCAAACTGAATCTCTCTCTCTCTGGCCCTTTTATCATAATATTCTTTCTGATATCTTTGGGCATTTTCCACATTTTCTTTAACTAACCTTGAGATCAGATATGCCAAGTCCATTCACATATCACCCCTACTGATTCCCCCTCAGTTCTGGCCCAGGCTTCCCTAACTACTTCCAGCAAACCCCAGGGCTGTTGGCTGCACATTAGTTCAAAAGATCGCCATATCTTAAAAAGGATATAGCAGAAATCGAAAAGGTACAGAGAAGAACAACCAATATGGTAAAGGGGAAGGAAGGATATCCCTATGAGGAAAGGCTTAAAAGGTTAGGGCTCTTTAACTTAGAAAAGAGATGGCTGAGGGGAGATATGATAGAGGTCTATAAAATAATGAATGGAATAGAATGGGTAAATACAGATCAGTTGTTCACTCCTTCAAAAAGTAATAAGACTAGGGGACAAGCAATGAAGCTACAATGTAGCACATTTAAGACAAATCAGACATTTTTTTTTTCACTTAACGCATAATCAAACTCTGGAATTTGTTACCAGAAGATGCAGTAACAGCTGTTAGTGTAGCTGGGTTTAAAAGAGGTTTGGACAAGTTCCTGGAGGAAAAGTCCATAAACCATTATTAAAGTGGACTTAGGAAATCCACTGCTTACCCCCGAGGCAAGCAGCATGGGATCTGTATACCTTTTGGGAACGTGACAGGTAATTGTGTCCTGGATTGGCCACTGTTGGAAGCAGGATACTGGACTTGATGGGCCTTGGTCTGACTCAGTATGGCATATTTTATGTTCTTATATTTAAAAAGCCCAGCATAGCCTGGGATACTTCTCGAGCTGCAAACAATTCAAACGATATCAGTTGGTCCCAGGTGCATGCGTTTTCAGTGATTTTGTTTTTTGAGCTTATCCTTAAGCATTTGATTGAAATGTTCAACTAAGCCATCTGTTTGGGGGTGGTATGCAGAAGTTTTCAGATGCCTAATTCTAAATAATTCCCATACTCTCTCTAGCAGTTTTGAAATAAAATCAGTCCCTGATCTGTTAGTACTTCTTGAAAATTTTTAGCTACTCCCCAGCGATTACTCAGGTGGAATTGGAGGGCAAGAGATCCACCCAGGGATGAATTCGTACCCCGCAGTGCTACAGTTTAAGGGCCCCACCATATCTCCTGCTGTTTAATCCATGGACTAGCACACTGATGGTAGAGGAATTAAGGGGCTCTTGGGTGGGACGTGTTGAAGAACTCACTGACAGTCTTGGCATGATCTGCAGAAATCCCTTACTGTTTGATATATGTGAGGCCCATAAAACTTCTGTAACAGTCAAGCCATAGTACTACATTCATTGAGGTGACCAGTGAGAGGGTATGCATGAGCTACCTTTAAGAAGGTCTCTTGGACTTGATTGGGGACCAGCAGTTGGCACTGCTCCCCTACCCTGGATTGCTTCTGCTCAATATGATACAATAAACTATTCCTAGAGGAATAATAAGGATAATGACCCTGCCCATCTTTAGTTTCCTTTTTCTGGAGATTATCCTAATATTCTTTCATACTTTCATTTTTTTGTTGTTCTTCCCTGAATTGAGGAAACCTCTTAATCATTTCCTCCCTCAAAGCCTACACTGGAGCTCTTGGGACTATTCCTTTTAATTTCTCTGACTAGCAGACAGCCCTATTTTTTTTCTTTTTCCCAGTGGTCTTATTCCCTCTTCCCCAGCAAAAGGTAACAACTCCCCCAAATTTGGTGCTTCCAGGGTCTCTACAAAACCCTTAGCATTGTTAGCCAACCAAGTTTCCTTTAAAATCTGGCCTTTTTCTTTCCTGAGCTAATCTCTTCCAAGAATCAGGAGGATGGAGCCTGTTTATGAGGGCTAGCTTTATAGGAATTATCTGTCCTTCATAAGCTATCTTCACCTCATATTTGGAGCATTTTCTTACACCCCCATGTGCACACCTCACTCCAACCTTCCCATGAAACCTTCTAGCCTAGAGAAGGATTCCTAGGTTTTTGGGCTAAAACTTATGCTAAGAATGAATTGTTACTCTCCATATCAATTAGGACTTCCACCGTGGTCCCTAGTAGCCTTACAGCATTTTTTTCTACTTGTTCTCTTGCCCCTAAGTATTTGCTGCACCCCATAGGTTTCGGAATGAGTTGGGCCACATGGGTCCTGGCCCCACCAAAGTTTTGCCCGCCATCTGCAGACAGCAGCCGTGATCACGGTAGACTCCTTCTGTCTGCCGTGGGAGATTGGATCTCTGTGGGCAGGGTAGAAAGCCACTGCAATTGCAGCAAAGACTACTTCTGTCTGCTCAGGGACATCTCCACAGGCAGTCAGAAGGAGTTTTTGCTGTGATCATGGCAGCCTTTCCCTCCTGCTCGTGGGGATCCGATCTCCCGCAGGCAGGAGGGGAAGGCTGCAACAATCACGGTGGCCTTCTACCCTGCTTGTGAAAGATCAGATCCTTCTGTCATGGCAGGAGGGGAAGGCTGCCAAGACAGAAGAAGTCCATCACAATTGCAGCCATTCTCTTCTCTTCTGCCCACATGAGATGGGATTCCCTTGGGCAGAACAGGAGGGGAAAGCTGCGGGGGCTAGAGATGGACTTAGGGCAGAACTTGGGATGGAGTCAAAGTGGAGCATTCCGTCTCCTAACAACCCCTGTCTGTCCTGCAGAAACTTTTCCAAGTGTGAAACATCAGTAAAAATATAAGAAGCGCCATCATAATTGATAGCACATTTACATGGGAATCTCAAGAAAAAGGTAGCACCCAGAGCTAACACTCGAGGTTTTAAAACAAGAAATTGCCTCCTTCGTAACTGAGTAGCACGTGCCACATCTGGGAAAACCAAAACAGCCTGTCCACAAAATTTAATTGCCTTAGCTTTGAAATAAACTTTAAGGATATGTTGTTTAATTGAAACAGACGAAAAGGTAACTAACAGTGTGGACCGCAAAGAAATAGTATCAGAGGAGTCCTCAATGAAAGCAGTGAGGAGACGGCTCTGTTAGAAGTTAATCACCTTCCATGATTGTGGACCTTGGTCCTTGGTTGCTGTTGTTTATTTTTATTTCTTTTTTTTTGGACTAAACTGCTCTCTCTTGATGTGGACTATATCATGTATTACTTTTTCCTATGTATTGTGAAAGGCTTTTGCTTTGTCTGTTATTTATCTTGATTGACCTGTTTAAATTTATTTGATCAATGTATTTTGATTGAAAATCAATAAAAAAAAAAAAAAGTGGAGCATTCCACGGCCCCTGCTGTACCCCAACCTGGAAAATGAGCAATCAGTGTAGGGGTAATCTTTTTCAAAATATCCCTCCTCTCCACAAGTAAAACATCTATAACTGTGTTTGGTCTCCTGCTTTGAAAGATTTGGGGGCCCACTATCCAACCGCTTCCGCCCATGACGGTGCTCTTTGGGCTTGGAACCCAAATCAGATTTGAAGCCTAAGTCCTAATTTACCTTCCTTGCTTGCCTGCTGGGTTTGAACTTTTGCCCTCCCCCTTCCCCTAAGTTCCTCTCCACAGTTCTCCCATCCCTTTCAATAAGTTTGACTGCCTCCTGCAGGAATGTTACACCATGGTGTATAACCCAGGCCCAAACATTAAAGGGCAAGAATATTTATAAATTGTTCTTGGACAATCTGTTTAACTATTTTCCAAGGGGATCAGTGGTCCGGCTCTAACCTTCTAATTGATAATAGTATCTTCTAGTAGATATTGGGCTGCTGCTTTCAGCCTTTCTCCTTTTCTAAATTTTCTTTCCTAGAATTTCTACTTGTAAGGCTCCCCTGAGTCCCAACCAATCCTCAATGGCCTCTTTGACCAAACCATAGTCCAAAGCAGAGACCGTATCCAGTGCTCAAAAGACTGCTTCAGTCTCCCCAATTAACAAAGGGACAAGATAGATAGCCCACTGATCCTGATGCCTCTGCTACCTTCTCAAAAGTTACTAAGAAAGCATTCAGGTCATCATCAGGTCCAACTTTGTCAGGGTTAACCCCCATCCATATTCTCCCCTCATAGTTCTTGGTACCTTTACATTGGCTCCCTCCACAGTTTGATTTTGCTGCTGTTGCCAATCAGCGGTCAACTTCTTCATCTCCCAGGTCCATTCCATTAGCAGCTGCAACAAGGATTCCTGTTGTTGTGTCTGATGTTCAACTATCTGCATCAGTAGGCATTCTATAAAGTCCCTATGGGGATGCATTTGGTCCCGCATTAGCTTCTTGCTGGTGGACATCTTCCTTGCCAGCACCTCCACTTACAGCCTGGCTGTCCCAGTGGCCTTACGTACTCTTACCTCCCCTTTATTCAATTAAAGCTCTATTAGGGAACACTCACTGCTAGACTCACTGGGTATTCATCCCCTGCCAAGGTCGAGGTACCCTTACCTCTGTCTCTATGAAGATGGAGCCTTCCCACAAGGGTCTTGTGCTCATTGTCCCTTCCTCCACTGGAGACTCCATCTGGCTGGTGGTTCACAGATCCCACTGCAGCTACAATTTGTCCTTTGTACAGCCTCCATCCTATAATTTGTCCTTTGTACAGCCTCCATCCGCTGGGTCACTCAATTGGTACTCCATCCTCCTGCCCCTGGTCAAGCATAATTCCTGGGTGTCTGAAATTCAATTACAAAAAGAAGGTCCCAGAACACACACAGAAATTCAGCTAAGCCTTGGCTATATCAGAAAAGAAAATCCCAATTATATAGTCCCACTTCCCAGACAACCCATTCAGGACATCTTCCGTGCCATCTGCCAAACCATCATTACACCAACCCTTGACTACTGCAATTCACTGTACCATAACCTCCCAAAGCACACTATCCATCCACTACAGAAGGAACAGAACACAGCGGCTTGCATTATCACCGGCTTAACCAGACACAATCACATCACATCCATACTGAACCAACTACACTAGCTCCCAATACACTCCCAAACCAAATTCAAAACAACACTCAGCTTTTTCAAAATCCTACACAGCACCTGAGCGGACAGCCTGCAGGACCTAATCATGAGGAACACAGACAACTGCCCAGAATAAATAACAACAGGAACGTTATAGTTCTACCTTGCACATACTCAAAGACTAAATGGTCCACCACCAAGACAGCATTTTCACTCTCCGCACCAACCTTATTGTACTCCCTCCCAGAGGACGTCAGAACAACTGTCAAAGGCAAGGAATTCAGAATAAGTGTATACAGAACACTTTGGAAACATTACTCAGATGTAACATTAAAAAAAAAAAAGACCTCCAACCAATAGCTGACTCCGGCCCCTTACCAGGCAAGATTTGTAAGAGCCATTCCCATATGTACATCCACTACAGCTGCTCAACTTGTATATAGTTTGTCATCTTTAACTTACACTGCATGCCAAGTTACCCCCCCCCCCCACACACACATCTTGGTTTCAATGTAAACAGTAATAAGTTGTAATGTAAACCGCTTTGACTTAAGGATAAAGCTGTATAAAGAACATGTTAAATAAATAAAATAAATAGCTAAATCTCCCACAGGTCTGGTTTTCTATAACTCCAATTGGCAGAAAACGCTTTAGAGTTTTTTTCTCTGTAGCAACTATTTACCCATCAGTCTTTACCCAGTGAAGTAACAAATAAAAACTGCTTTCAACAAATCAGTTCAATTTTGGGCTTCCAAGTTATCCTCCTAGCATCTCCATGATGGCTTTCTTCCAATTAAAGGGATTTTTTAATGGCCTCTAAACTGATGCCGCTACCACCCACTGTCTGGTTGGTTTGTAAAATTCAAGCAGCCCGTTATCCCAGTTGCTTTCCAGCATAAGGTAGTTTTTTCCCCTAAATGAAGCACTGTTCTCTCTGCAACTTCTTAAGACAGAAGATAAGTTTTATCTGAGGAAGTACTAGCAGTACTTTACCTTTTCTTGCAGAGTTCAGGCAAGTAGATGCTCTGGCAGCTACTCACTGATGGAGTCTCTCCATGAGAGAGACTGAGCTTCTGGGTTTGTTCCCAGACTTCATACTCTGGCTAACCCCACCTCTTCTGACTTCCCCCTCCTGGGTTGCCTAGGAGATGAATCCTTCCTTTATCTTAGTGCTGATAACAGAAATCTCCTAGCCTAGATTCAGAAATTATGCTATCAAATTCCCTTTCTTTACCTGAGGCCTGAGTGAAAGGATATACAGAAGGACCCCAACTTATTTAGCTCTGACATACGTCAATCTGGACCTACGTAGAAAATTTCCGACATGCGCAAAAGATCTATGGAACTTACGGTACTGTAAAAATGCTGTCAATTGTGAGAAAATGCCTTAAATTGCAGCATGTGGCAACAACTCAAAACTAATCCCCATTAACAATGATTGGTGGAAAGGGCAGTCTTCTCGCAAACATCACTTGGAGACCAAAATAAAAATCATCCATATGCATGAATGTGGCCAAACCTCACCTCCATTGCTTGTGAACTTAGCTATGCACCATCTACAATCAACAGCATTGTCAAAGATGCTGCCGGTATAAGAGAGCATGCTAAAGGTACTGCTGTGATGAAGGCAACAATAATCACTAAAAAAACATGATGGATTAGTGAGATGGAAAAATTGTCAATTTGGATGGAAGACTAGGCTCAAATGCTTGTGCCCCTAAGCCTGTAGTTAGTTCAGACAAAAGCCGAAAGCATCAAGGAAGGAGTGTCTCAGTGGTTGGGACAAGTTACCTCAGGCTGGATAGCCAGGGGTTCAGTTCCCACATAGGGACCCCAAGCTGGAGGGACTGGGGTCTCTAGTCCCATGGCCACTTCTTGTGTCCTTGGGTAAACCCCTTAACTCTCTATTGCCTCAGGTATGCTTGGATTGTGAGCCCTTCAGGGACAAGGGAATAAAAAGTACCTGTTAGAATATATATTTAAACTGCTCTGATGTATGTTTTAAAGGGTGGTATATAAATTGCCTGTAACCATAAGTATTGTGGTGGAGAAGCAGCCGCTGAGGGCAGAAAAATAAAGGGGAAACTGCCTTTTTTTTCTTTTACCCATAAAACTGCAGGCACTGAAAGGGTTAACACCAACATTAAAGGTAAAGGTTTCTCACAGAGAAGTGCAGACCTAAGCACATGCCCTGTTCCCATGGAGATAGAGGGAGGAGAAGGGAGTGGTTTGGGGGTGGAGTCAAAGGGGATAGGACAGCCCCACACATTTAGGAACAGAAGCTGCACTCATACGGGGGAGAAGGAGAACTGAAAGAGAAGGGGAGAGAGAAGGAGGAACCGTATGAGAGAGAGAGGACACAGACACAGAGGACACGAGGGTTCCAGGAAGGAAGGACAAGAAACCCATGGAAATCCCTTGCACAGAAGCAATTGAGAACCAGGAGCAAAGAGCTGACAAGGCCAGTGGAAAGCTCAGGGGAGGAGTCCTCAGAGGAGGAAATATTCTCCAAGAGTTCATGGCTCAACTCTTCTCCTAGTAAGGAATCTGTAAGGAGGAAAAGCGGCACTAATAAGGTGAGCCCTTTACAACGTTTGAAAGGCTTATTAGACAAAGAGGGTTTTTCCTGCCCTTCCCCCACAAGCTCACACACTGTTAAGGGTACCTGGGAGAAGCTCCTAAAGGCTGTGCAAGCTAGTGAGGCTTTCCAGGAAGATACCAGGGGAAACAGTGACCAAGAAGAGTCTAGTGTGGAGGATATGGACTTGGGAGACACTGTGGATTTAGACAATGTCTCAGACATGGAAATAAGTTGTGCAATCTGTGCTAAAGAAGTATAAAGGAACCGAATAGGGTTTGAAAGCAGAAAGAAACCCAGCTGGTCTTGATTACTGAATGCATCTGGGTTACCTCGTGATAAGTAAAAGAACTGAAGGAAGTGTTGTCTGGAAGAAACCCAGAAGTTCTTTTGCAAGGACATTTTAAAGCCCATTACTTTTTAGCTGTGCTTTTAAAAGTAGCTATCCTGTTTAAAGCTGCTTGGGAAGAAGCTGTGCTGAAAGTGTGTTATAATTGGAAAAGAATTCTATTGCTTGTGAAAGTATCTAGGTGGGCCAGGAAGTCTTGCTACACCTACTGTGAAGTAACAGAGGGTGGCATAGCGCCTCCTGGGGACCAGGAAACAGAATACTGCTGAAAGTAGAGTTTTATCAGAAAGCAAGTTTGAAAGCTGTATCAAGCTAAGGACTGTATAATAGGCTTGTGTGCTGTTATTTGGAGAAGTATCCTGAATTTTGTTTTGGTCAACTTCAATCAATTCATGTCAAAGAATTGAACCGGTTAGGAAATCCTTGTTTCTAAAAATAAAGAAATATTCCTGCGACCTTTACACTTGGCTCTAATCCTTTTGGGGACACAACTACATGCTCTTGGGCTAATTTCAACAAAGGACAATCTGCGCCTCCCCTGTAGCCCTAGGCAACCGCCTGGCCACACGCGGGCGCGCCGACAGTATCTGGACAGCTGCAGGGTTTCACAAAGTGAAAGTTTCAAGAGAGGCTGAAAGTGGTAATGCTGAGGCTGCAAAACAATACTCTGAGGGGGTCTTTGTGAACCATGAATAAGCTGCATGGACATGCACGGGGCACGTCTAACAGACGTGAACATCCAAACACCTATTACGAAAGAACATCCATGAATGGGGAATCCTAAATGTGCAGAAGAGGGGTGGAACCTGGGGGTGTCTGGCAGCAGGGACATGTAAATGCAACTGTGAGTGCAGATGTGTACGAGCTCCCACAACAATGTATAAGTGCAAAGTAGACCAACAGAAACATGGTATATAGGCAGGACATAGAAAACCAAACAACAGTGAACACATAGCAGAGGTAGCTGCACCAGGGCAACAGATACAAATGAGCATGTCCATGGTGAATGAAGCAGAAAGAGACATGGAGACAGGCAGGTGTGGAGTAAACCAATGTAAATATACTGGCAGCAGAGGAACAATCAGTACACAAATGCACACAGGACAGTGGGAGGTGCAGTGGGTACATGAACTAGAGATGCAGGTCTGGGACAGAGCCCATGTGAGAGATGGATGACAGAGATCAGGTATGCACCCTGGTCCTGCGACATCCATGAAGTGTCCAAATCAACAATGCCCTCCATGGTTACCGAGTCCACCATACCCAGAACCTGCTGCTCCAGATTGGTCAGCTGCACCACCTGTCTATATGGTCCCACACTGCACACTTTCTTGCAGGTGTCCTGGCGCACCTGCCACCACCTCCGTTTCACATCCTCAACGTCACGGTTGTTATGGTAGATGGCATTGAATTTCCAACAGATGGAGAGCCACCTCTGCTGCCGGTCATAGGAGCTCACCCTGGCCCCCTCTATGCCCATCAGGACCCCCAAGTCAGTGAGGATCTCCTCAATGAGGAGTTTCAGTGCATCATCGGTGAAGTTATGCTTAAAGGCTGAGACCTTGTGGGTCATTGAACAGACAAATGCAGCTATGTAAAACGCCTAAACCATGGGGGCATGTCCGCAAAAGGGATGCATGTTTTATAGTGTGTAGACATATAGCAACATAGACATACAAATATTCACAATATGTTATACTCGCACATGTACAATGATGTGTAGCCATGACAGCAATACACATTGCAGACTGCAAAATATGTTTCAGACTTTGATTCACGTCCTCTAGGTATATTCATGGCCTGAAGAGACACACTTTGAGCTGCTACAGATGAGGTAGGCTACCAAGGGGGCATGTTGTAAATGGGATGCTATGTGTGGTGGTGTATGTGCCCCAGTGCCTCAATTCAGATGCTAGGTGAGCACTGCTGGCGCCCCTGTGGGAAGCATTTCTGAGAATGCTACTCTGGAAGTTCTGGTTTTCAACTTCCCACCTAAAAGCATAAATCTGGCCTCCAGAACCTCCCTACCACACTTTCCTATGTCATTGGTACCAACATGTACCAAGACAGCAGACTCCTCCCCAGCACTATCTAACACCTTGTCTAGGTGGTGCGTGAGGTCCACTACCATTGCACCAGGCAGGCATGTTACCAGGTGATCCTCACCAGCCACCCAGCTATCTACATGCCTAATGATTGAATCATCAAATATAACGGTTGTCCTAACCCTCCCCTCATAGGTATATGGCCCTGGAGAAACCTCCTCGGTGCAAGAGGGTTTTACATCACCTGGAGGATAGGTCCTAACTACACGATCACTTCCTGCCACACCACGGTGATACTCTCCTGTCATGTGACTACTCTCCTCCATGGCAAAAGGGAGGCTGCCAGACTGGAGGTGGGACTTCAGTACTACATGTCTGTAGGTCTCATCTATATACCCCTCTGTCTTCCTTATGTCCTCCGAGTCTGCTACTCTAGCATCAAGAGATCCGACTTGTTCCTTGAGAGCAAAGTGCTCCTTGCACCTAGTGTACACATAAGACCCCTCATCAACTTGGAGAAAATCATACATGTGACACTCAATGCAAAAGACTGGAAAGCCCCCATCTCGCTGCTGGACTGCTGTCTGCATCTTAGCTCTAAGGTTTTCTTCAGATATTAAAGTTGTTTACTTACTTAGGTTTGTTGGGGATACTTGTATTAATACAACTACACCTAATATGTTAAATAGACCTTGTTCACCTCAAGAATAATTAATCCCAGGTCCTTAACAAATCAATTGCTGTTGAAAATAACCACAAACACCTGAAAGTGATTATGGGCACCTCCCCCTTTAATATGTATAAGAACCTATAAAGCTAAGATTATCCCTGGAGTGGGTGGTGAGGGAGGAAAATAGTTACCATGTTTAACCCTGTATAATGAACCTGTTTATTGTAAGTCCAGTAAGGCCCTTGCCTACACTAGACAAATGCGTTACTTGTAAACCGCGCTGATCTCAAATAGTGCGGTATAAAAGAAACATAAATAAATAAGACTTAAAAGCTGGCTTTCTACACAGTGCCCTGACCTGTGCTATTAAGGTAAAGTCTTACAAATTTCCTGGGTGATTTACACAGCCCTTGGTTTGATAGAGGGGACCTTTCAAATTGTCCCTTTGATCTGTCACTTGCCTTTAACACCTATTTAAGACAACTTCACAGATATTTTGCCTCTTAACTGGAAGTACTCTTTGTAAAGGTCACTAGAAACAAGTATAGTTCTTTGTACTTGGAGACTATTTATTCTATTTGTATGGCAAGCTTGATTTGATTTAAATGAAAAGCTCTCTGATGGTACTAAGACCTGACTGACTCAGAAAACACACTGAATTCTAAAATACACAGATTTATCTGCTTTAACCGAAGGATTACCCTTTTTCCCCAAGATTTAGAGTATATTCAGAAGATAAATACTTACAAGTGAAGATTTATTTCTATTGTGTCCAAACTGCCCTTTGGGCTAAAAAAATAAAGCTTATACCAGGCTAGCTGAATGAGAGGGTCAATTGGCCAGAAGCCAGAAGTGTTCCCACTGTTCTGCTTCCAAACATATGCCAAGATCATGAGACCACACCTCCATAAGCTCCACCTGAGGTTGGTAATGCACAATTCACAGTTGCCTATATACAAGAGATACCAGGTGGCCCATCTCCAATGCCCATGAGCAAAAAGCCTTTAAACCCAGCTCTTTCCCTAATTCGCCTAAAGCGAGTTTAGAATGTTGAATGCAATGCTTCAGATGCTGCCAACAAAAGGCCTGCGTACTGGAGAGGTGAAACCTAGACTGCAAGACAGGGCAGGGAAGCAACCTACTGTCCTCCATAACTTGAGCAAGAGTCCACACCCTTCTGGATTGTCAAAGAGACCAGGAAACCATAGTCCTACCGATACAAAATTGAGGATTATCCCAGAGGGAGTTTCACTGAGAGCCTTCCCAATGATTCTCTAAAACCTTGTCCAAGGCCCAAAGAGCAGTGTGGGTAGCCCAAAATGGTGGCCAATGACATGCCCACTATCCCATGCAAGGAGAAGGGCTCCACTAGTGCCTGTTCAAGAGGAAGCCAACTAGGCAGGTCAGAGGAAAGCTCCTCGGATTGGAATAAAAAAATAGAAACACAGAAACATGATGACAGAAAAAGACCAGATGGCCTAGCTAGTCTGCCCTTCCATATCAACTACTACAATAGTGCCTTTTTTTCCTTTTGAGATATTCTGCGTTTGTCCCAAACTTTTTTGAGTTCAGATACTGTCCACATCTTTACGACCTCCACTGGGAGACTATTCCATGCATCTACTACTCTTTCCATAAAGAAACATTTCTGCATATTAGTCCTGAGTCTATCCCCTTTTACCCTCCATCCTATGTCCCCTCATAGCAGAACTTGCTTTCAATCGAAAGACCTCTCCTCCTGTGCATTTAAACATCTCTATCATATCTCCCCTATATCACCTTACATCTAATGTATACATATTAAGATCCTTAAGTCTATCCTCATATGCTTTATAACAAAGACAACTAAGCATTTTAGTCATCACCCTCTGCATCAACTCCAACCTGTTTATATCCTTTTGAAGGTGCGGTCTTCAGAACTGCACACAAAATGCCAAATGAGCTTGCAACAAAGACTTACAGAGGCACTATCACCTCCTTTTTTCTGCTGGCAATTCCTCTCCCTATGCACCCAAGCAACCTTATGGCTTTTGCTGTCATTGTTTCTACTTGTTTAGCTACTTTAAGATTATCAGACACCATCACACCAGGTCCGCTCTTCTTTTGTGGACAGAGGTACTTCACCCCCTACACCCCTACTCCTTTGGATTATTGCAGCCCAAATGCATGACCCTGCATTTTTTAGCATTAAATTTCATCTTCCAAATTCTCGACCATTATTCAAGCTTAGCTAGATTCCTCCTCATGTTATCTACTCCTTCCTAGGTGTCTACTCTATTGCAGATGTTGGTACCTGACAGCTCTTCTGCAATATCACTAAGAAAGATGTTAAAAAGAATCAGACGAAGGACAGATCCCTGCAGCCCACCACTGGTAACCTCCTTCTCCTCAGAGTGAGCTCTATTTACCTGTACCCTTTGTTGCCTCCCACTCAACCATTTCTAACCCAATCAGTAACTTCAGGGTCCATCCCTAGGGTGCTCAGTTTGGTTATAATTCTCCTGTGTGGAACGGTGTCAAAGGCTTTACTGAAATCCAAGTACACCACATCTAGGGTTCTCCCTTGGTCCAACTCCCTGGTTATCCAGTCAAACAATCAATCAGACTTGTCTGACAAGACATGCCTCTGGTGAATCCATGCTGCCCCAATCCTGTAATCTATTGGAGTCCAGAAACTTCACTATTTTCTCTTTCAGCAGCGTTTCCAATAATTTACTCAGCACAGAGGTTAGTCTAACCAGCCTGTAGTTTTCAACCATATCCTTACTTCCATTTTTGTATAAAGGGACCACATGTGCCTCTCTCCAGCCCTCTGGTACCACTCCCGACTCCAAAGAGGCATTGAAAAGGTCAGTCAGTGGAGCTACTAGAGCGTCCCCAAGTTCCTTCAGTATTCTCGCATGTATCCCATCCGGTCCCATTGCATTGTTTACTTTTAGTTTAGCTAGTTCCTCACGAACACTGTCTTCTAAAAATTGTTTGAGATCCCTGCTGCTTCTTTTTCTATTTGTGGGTGTTTTCTGAGGTCCTGCTCCTGGCCCTTCATCTGTAAACACAGAACAGAAATACTTATTAAGCAAATCTGCTTTATCCTCATCAGCTTCTACATATTCCTCCCCTTGAGTCTGACAATACCACTTTTGACCTTCTACCTCTCACTAAGATATCTGAAAAATGTCTTATCCCCCCTTTTTATTGCATTGACTATTTCTTCTTCTTTTTCTATCTTTGCTTTCCTGAAGCTACTTTGCTAGTTTCTCCAAGTTTTTCCAAATATAGATGCTGTCTTCCTCTCTCTGTGATCTTTCATAAAGGTCTCCCCCTTTTTCTTCACCTTTCCAGCTACTTCTTTTGAGAACCACAGCGGCCTCCTTTTCCCTTTATTTACCTTTCTAACAAAAAGGCTGGTTGCCCTTAAACTATCCCCTTTCAGTTTTGTCCGCTGTTTTTCTACATCCCCCAACTGTTCCCATCCCACTAACGACTCTTTGAGGTATTGGCCCATCTTGGCAAAATTAATTTTTGCTCTTGAACGGATTTTATCAGTCCTAGTCCTAATACTCAACCACACCATCTGATGATCACTGGATGCAAGATGATCTCTCACTATAGCATCAGAAACACTTTCACCATTGGTAATCACCAAGTCCAGTATGGCCCCTTCATGTGTGGGTTCTATTACCAGTTGCCTGAATAGTTCTCCCTGTAGAAAATCCAGGATCTCCTTATTTCTAGATGACACTGCAGTAGGGATGTGCCAATCAACATATTGAAATCACCTATCAATAGCACTTCCCCTTTCCTGTCAATGCTGCATATGTCTTCTATTAAATTTATTTATTTAACAGGTTTTATATACTGCTTTATCATTTCAATCAAAGTGGTTTACATTGAAACTTAAACTTGGTAATGTACATTAAACAGGGATATTGATAACCTGGATTTTTCTGAGGCAATGGAGGGTTAAGTGACTTGCCAAAGGCCACAAGGAGTGCTAGTGGGAATATTAGCCTTGGTTTCTGGTTCCCAAGCCAGTGTTTTTAACCATTATGCTACTCCTCCACTCCTAATCTACATCCACTTCTTCTCCCTGTGAGGGGGCTCTGTATATCATATCAATGCAAATGAATTTCTCTTTCCTTCTTTCTAGTTTAACCCACAGTGCCTCCTCTCTCCCTTTTAAGCCCTGTAATTCTATAGCTTTAATATTATTTTTTACATATAGTGCCACTCCTCCTCCCCTTCTTCCTATCCTAACCTTCCTAAGTAAAATATGGCTTGGTATAATTATATCCCAGTCATGGGATTTTTACCGTAACTGTCGGTAAATCCAAGTTAGTTTCTTCCTTTAAACCCTCAACATCTGAGATCTTATTTCCCATGCTACAGGCATTTATACATAGCACTTTCCAGATGTTGCCCCTTTTACCAGTTTCTATAGAGGTATTTAATATTTCACTTACCTGGGAGATTTCATCAACCTTCCCCAATGAGTCCAGTTTAAAGCCCTCTTCAGTAGGTTAGCCAGTTTGCTACTGAAGACATGTCGACCCTTCTTGGACAGATGGATGCCATCTCTGCTCTCCTGACCTTGGAACAGCATCCCATGGTCAATGAACCAAAATGCTCTCAATGACACCATCCACACAGCCATGCATTTATCTCTAGGATGCAATATTTTCTGTCTTGGCCTTTACTCTCAACAGGGAGTATTGAAGAGAACACCACCTGTGCACCTGTCTGCTTCACCCTCTGTCCCAGATCTATGAAGTCACTTTTGATATGCTCAAAGGGATACTTGGTAGTATCATTTGTGCCAACATGGATGAGCAACATCGGGTAATAGTCAGTAGGCCTGATGAGTCTCAGCAAACTCTCCATAACATCTCCGATTTTGGCATCTGGCAGACAGCAGATCTCTATGGACATCAAGCCTGGTTTGCAGATGGATGCTCAGTACCCCTCAGAAGAGAGTCACCAAACACCACTACCATTTGCTTCCTTGTGGTGACTGATTCTGCAACTTTGGGGTGCTCAAGCTGTGGTTCCTTCCTTTCCTGGAATGTTTCCACCTCTTCCAATTCCAGGGCTGCATATTGGTTCTTCATTTCAGTGGCTGGAGGAATTGAATTGGTGATTATGCAGGCTCTGGTGACTCATGTCCAACTTTCATCATTTTGTAGATTCCCATTTTCACCTCTGCTGGAGAGCCTGGATGTTTCAAGAAGTATCTCATCAATGTACTTCTCACTGTCTTGAATGCTCCTCAGCCACACTACCTCTTCTCTAAGCTCCTCCACTTGTTTTCTTTGTGCTTCAGCATGCAGGCATCCTGCACATTGAACTGGAACTTCAATTGGCATTGGATTTTCTGTCTGGACAGAGGTAGAAGCTATAATGGGGGCAACAGCTTTGGCAATACGAAGTTCCCCAGCCATTGTTCAGCTGGAGGAGCTTTGGTACCTGTTGAAGTAAAAGAAAGAGACCTACCAAAGTCCCTGCCTGTTCCTTAGCTGTTCTTTAAGAAAAAAAAAGCAGTTAATCTCTTGAGTGTGCTCTAACACTCTACATAGTTGTCTGTATGATAGTTCCATATGTTAACTGTACATAAATTATTCTGTTCAATGTAAAATGTTTTCAGCTGTTCTATATGTAAACCGCCCCTGATCTCTGGAAGGGGAGGTAAATAAAAATATGTTAAATAAATAAATAAATACAAATAAATAGGGCTGTTCTAAGTCCCTGTGTGTAGCAAATTGGGGAATTGCCCTATAAAGCAAGAATGGGGTGGGCGGGAGCTGTGGTGGGTAGGGAGGGTCCTTTCATCTTATGAGGTCAGTGGCTTCAAAGAGCTAGCAAGCTAGAACAAAAAACAATGAACTGTAACTGACAGAGCTTTTCCCAATACCACAAACAATTTCCCCTTTGCAATATAGAAAAAAAAGAATTAGCTGTTACAATGAAACTCAAAACCCCTTCAAGAGCTTTCAAGTAGAGAGATTGTAGTTAAAAGCCACACAGTATTACCTTGCTTGCAACCATGTCCCTGTTAGGGATGTCAGTGCTTGCAAGTCTCTGTGTACCTTTATACCAGCACTCAGCAGCCCAGTTCCCTTTGCAAGCTAATGAAGTACCACTAACACCTGATGTGGTCAGTGGCTTCAAAGAACTAGCAATCTGGAACAACAAACAATTAACTTTAACTGACAGAGCTTTGCCCAATACCACAAGCAATTTCCCCTTTGCAGTATAGGAAAAAGAAAATAATTAGATGTTACAAATGAAAATCAAGACCCCTTCAAGAGCTTTCAGACAGAGAGATTGCAGTTAAAAGCCACACAGTCTTACCTTGCTTGTAGGCCATACCATATCAAAAAAGACAAATGGTATAGGTAAAAATCAGGAAGACACACTCTCCCTGCACACCTAGCCACAGATAATGTCCTACAGGCAATACGCAGCCTACAGTTCTGCCAAATATACTTAAAGAGCAAGGTCTCAATCCGTTCACAGAAAGTCTTGGGGTAGAGACTAGGCATCATGTTAAGTATACAGTTAATCTGCGTGATTAGAACCATTCTGATTGCCTTAATCTGACTCCATTAAGAAATCACTAAGGAGGACCAGTGTCTAATGGTATCAATAATAAGAGAAATAATTTTTTCTATGTTTAGCAGATGCACCTGATCCAAATCCCAATGCTAGAAGGGAACCCATTTCAATCCACAGTTTGCAATTTCAGCCTGAGTGGTGTGGTCATCTAAGGGCATAACTTCAGATTTATCCCAGTTGATCTTTTAACCTAAGAATGTGGAGAAGTAATCAATGAGTGTAACTAATGCAGCAAAAGACGTGTCGAGGGGCATTGGAGGAATAGGAGGAGTCATCTGCATAGGTCACCAACTTATCTTAAAAAGGATATAGCTGATTTAGAAATGGTACAAAGAAGAGCGACAAAAATGGTAAAGGGAATGGAAGGATACACCTATGAGGAGAGGCTTAAAAGGTTGGGGGATCTTCAACTTGGAAAAAGACGGCTGAGGGGGGATATGATAGAGGTCTATAAATTAATGAATGGAGTGGAACAGGTAAACATAGATCAGTTATTTATGCCATCAAAAAGTAGAAAGACTAGAGGACACACAATGTAGCTATGGAGTTACAATACAACCTATTTAAGACTAATAAGAGGAAATATTTTTTAACTCAATGTATAATCAAACTCTGGAATTTGCTACTGGAGAATATAGCAAAAGCTGTTAGTGTAGCTGGTTTTAAATAAGGTTTGGACAAGTTCCTGGAGGAAAGGTCCGTAAGCCATTATTAAAGAGGACCTGGGAGGCGGAGCCAACTCGGGTTAAGATGGCCGCTTGAGTCTCGAGCTCCTTACCCCCTCGCACGACAATTCCCCCCTGTTGCAGTGGAAAAGGTCTTGGCGACTTCCCGGTGCTCATTGAGGTGTCCGAGATGGCGAGCGGCAAACCTACGAAGCTCGATTACGCCACAGCGACCGGTGGCGGCGTAAAAAGAGCTAAGGCCGAGCCGCCTTCGCCGCAAAAATCGGCGTCGGCACAGGCGGGAGAAGAGTCTGTGGGCCTAAAAGAAGTTCTGGCAGAGATCAGGGCTGTGAAAGGCATGGTTGCTGTCAACGGAGAGACTCTATGTGGAGTGCAGGCAGATGTCGCAGAGCTCAAAGAGATGCAAGAGCAAATGTTACAACTAACAGAGAGGCTGCAGAAATTGGAAACCGTCGCAGAGGTGCATGAGGAGCGTTTCAAGCAGGTGGGAGCAAATTCTAAAAGAATAGCGGCCTTGGAGCGCAGCTTAAAAGATCTCAATAATCGCACGTGGCGAAATAACGTACGTATCATCAGAGTCCCAGAGGGGGCTGAGGGAACTGATATGAAAGCTTTCTTGAGTGCCACAATTCCCAAGCTCCTCAAATTGGACTTTTGCTACCCGCTTGAAATTGAAAGAGCGCACCGTGTTCCTACTCATCCGGGCCCCAACGTTCGGAGGCCGCGACCAATAGTCATGTGCATTTTGCGCCATGACCAAGGGATGCAAATTCTCTCGGCTGCAAGGGTCCTCCGCTCGGTGCAAGTGGATGGGCAGAGTGTCGCCTTTTACACTGACTACCACAAAGCAACAGTGGAGCATCGGAAGCAGTTGCTGTCCTTCAGGCCGCGGCTCCAAGCCCTCCAAGCATGCTATGGTCTTTTCGCCCCCGCTCGTCTGCGTGTAACGCTGCATAACCAGACGAGGATGTTTGAAGATCCTGAGGCCTTGGGGAAGTTCCTTGAGGACAGTGAGGCAGCGATCATGCGCTGAGTTGGATGCCTCCGGTCTGGGTTTTGCGACAGGAGGCAACGGAGAGTTCCTGATGCTTTGTTTGCCCCAAGACCTGTGCCAGCTGCAACCGAAGATTACCTGGATCCCGCTTGGGAATGACTCTGTGTGGGACTGACTTGTTTACCTTATTGTTTTTCCTCTTCAAAGTGTATTTCAGACCCCGCAATAGCGGTTAGGCATACAGGGGTTGTCGGTGGGAGGGTGGCTGGCAATGAGGGCATATTGGCCCCGCGATTGCCTGGGTTTACTGTAACTATAGATGGAATGTTGTTAGTTATAAGGTTGATGTTGTTTGCGTAAGGGGGACTGTTATTATTTTTTTTTTTTTATAGTTGATGTTTCTTAGCGAGGGGGGGGCGGGGGGTCGAGGGGTTATCAAGCCTATATGGTTCACCCGTTTAGTATCCGTTCTCGAACGGGCATGGTGTCTCCTCATGGGTACGGGGGGGTTGTTTGGGGTCCAGAGGCTCTGGCGTGAGCCGTGAGCAGCGGGGTATTCGGTCCTATTATAGCCAAGCAGTTAGGTGTGTCCACTCCCCTTGTCCAGTTGAGGCAAAGCATCTTGTCCCATGGCGACGCTTAAAGTGTTGTTGCTGAATGTGAAGGGTATTAACAGCCCCGTCAAAAGGAAGAAAATACTCCAATACTGTAGGAGAAAGGGAGCTGACCTGATTCTGTTGCTTGTCCGAGGTGGAGACTTTGAAGCTGGGTTTGGGTCATCTATTAATTATTGCACACTCAGCCGCGCGCCAGGGTAAGAACGGGGTGGTTATCCTTGCCAGAAGAGGCCTGCCCCTGTGTATAGAGAGGCAGCGCGCTGACGTGGAAGGGAGGTGGGCGTCAGGTTTGATTCAAGTTCATGGGAAAAAGCTGGCCCTCTTTAATGTCTATGGTCCCAACTCTTGACGATCCCAAGTTTTTTCGAGGGCTGGCTTTGGAGATACAGGAACTCTCTGGGCATGAGGTAATTTTGGGGGGAGATTTCAATTTGGTCCTAGACCCCTTGATAGACTGTGCTCCCTACCGGTGCCATAGGAGCCAACGGGCTTCCAAAATTTTGCTGGAATTTATAAGGGAAGCCAGCCTAGTTGACATTTGGAGACTACTGCACCCCACCGATAAAGAGTTCTCCTTTTTCTCCCTGCCCCACCAGTCGCACTCCCGGCTAGATTTTTTCCTTATCTCCCAGACCATGGCTGCGGCTGTGAGAAACTCCGAAATCGCAGCTATGCATATCTCAGATCACGCGGCGGTGTGGTTTACTTTCCAGGTAGAGGCGGACGTCCCTCCATCGCCGGGCTTTTTCTTTAATAGGAGTTTGTTAGAGAATGAGGCTTTTTGCGATTATATGCGTCAGAGCATACAGGAATACTTTGGGGCGAACCTCCTTCAGGACACGGCGGGGTGGGCTTGGTGGGAGGGGTTCAAGGCCTTTTTAAGAGCAAAGATAACCTGTTTCAGCATTGGTCTTCGGAGAGCGCAGAGGGCACAGTTGGCCTTCCTGGAGGAGCAGATTAAGGCTGGAGAGCGAATTTTGGTCAATAGGGCCGAGGCGGGTGTTTTGCTTCGGCTCCAACGCCTCCGATACCAATACAACCAAATCCTGAGCCATGAGGCGGCGCAGATTCTGTCCCTCCAGAGGGCAAATTGTTACCTTGAGAGCAATACGGCGGAAAAGTTGTTAGCCCACACCTTGAAGCCTCGATCAAGGAAAACCAACATTCAGGCTATTGTTCGGGAAGACCAGGTGACTCTCTTGAGTAATGCTGCTATTGCCGAGGAGTTTCGGAGGTTCTACGAGTCGCTGTACGCCTCAGAAGGTAGAGCCAGCTCGGAAGACTTTGCAGCTTTGTTTGCGGACATTCAGCACCCAGTTGTCTCACCCCAGCAGGCTTGCAGTCTAGATAGTGATATCTCGGCCCAAGAGATTTTGGATGTCTTGAAGGCGGCAGCTAAGGGGAAGGCTGCAGGCCCCAATGGGATTCCTATGGAGTTCTACCAGGTGTTTGCACTGGATCTGGCCCCGTTTATGTTAGACTTTTTCAGTTGTCTGGAGGCACAGTTGCCCCAAACGGGGTCGTTTAGCGATGCGGTAATAGTGGTCCTTGAGAAACCGGGGAGGGATGCTACGAAGGTAGGCAACTATAGGCCAATCTCGCTGCTGAATGCCGACTACAAGATTTACTCGGCCATCTTGACCAGGCGTCTGGCCAAGGTGATACCGGACCTGGTCCATGTGGATCAGTGTGGGTTTATCTCTGGGCGTGCAACCTCGGATAACTCGCGGCTTCTGTTGAATATATTCTCAGTGATGGAGTTGAGGGAGGAGCCGATGCTGGGCCTCTCGCTCGATGCCGAAAAGGAATTTGACAGGCTAGAGTGGAGTTTCTTGATTCTTGCGCTGCAATGGTTTGGCATTGGGGAGCGGTTTATTTGCTTTATTCAGTTGCTGTACTCTCGTCCCACAGCGCGAGTTCTGGTGAATGGAGTTGTTTCGGCACCTCTATCCTTGCATAGGGGATCACGGCAGGGGTGCTCACTTTCCCCATTGTTATTCAATCTAGCACTAGAGCCCCTGCTGTTGAAGATCAGGCAATCTCAGGTTATCAAGGGTATTCGTCTAGGGGATTTAGAAGTCAAGGTTTCAGCCTTTGCGGATGACCTCCTTCTCTTTGTATGCCCGCACTCGGTTGAAGGGCTTTTTGCCACGATAACCAGCTACTCAAAGCTCTCGGGTTATAGGGTTAATTGGTCAAAATCCTTGGCTTTCCCCTTGAATAAACAGATGAGTAAAGCCTTGATAGAGCCTTGTGCGTTCGAGTGGAAGCCCACTGATGTAAAATATCTGGGGGTTAGGTTCAGCATGGAGTTAGAGGAAACTATTCAACTTAATATAAGTAACATTGAGGAGACGACTAAGTCTTTTACAGAGCACTGGTCCCCCCTGCATCTTTCGTGGTGGGGCAGGCTAGAGTCCATCAAGATGGTGTTGGTCCCCAAAATTAACTACTTGTTGGAGATGCTCCCATTGCGATTTCCGGAGAGCTTCTACCGCTCAGTTGAGCGCTGTTTGTCGGGGTTTTTGTGGCAGCATAAAACGCCTAGGATAGCCCTGTGGAAGTTGAAGGCAGCAAAGAGCAGGGGGGGGAGTGCAGTTCCCCGACTTCTGTAATTATCATCATGCCTTCCGGCTCAGGCAGGGTGCCCTATGGTTGGATCCGGAGAGTAAGGGGGTCAAACCGACCTGGCTGGAGGTAGAGGAGTGGCTTGTCGCCCCATTTGGCTTAGAGTGGCTGGTAGGCATGAAATTCCCTGACACATTCCCGGCGGGGAGGGTAGTGCGAGACACACAGGAGTCGGTGTGCTGGGTGGGTCGAGTGGTCAAGGAAGAGCGCCCCTCGTGGGGGCAGATGCCCCTTTGGTATAACCCGCGCTTCAAGATAGGTCGCAAGGTGGTTAGTTGGAGGGAATGGCAGGCGAAGGGGGTTTGGTCCCTCGGCCAGTTGTTGGTGGGCAAACGATGGAAACGGTTCGAGGACCTGCAGCGGGAGTTTGTGTTAGCGAGTAACCAGTACTTCCGGTGGATGCAATTGTGGCACTGTCTGTCTCAGGCCGGGATTGTGGTAGGGGAAGTGGCGGAGGAGTGTCAGCTGCGGAAGCTTCTGGAGCAGCATGCGGGGCTACGGGGGGCTTCCTCCAAGCTATATACCCTTATGAGGGAGAGGGCTCCTGGCGACCTGCGTAAATTGGAGGGGGCCTGGGAGTGCGACCTGGGGATCCCTGTATCTCAGAGAAGTTGGGCTGCGATATGGGGGCCTATGAGTAAAGTGGCCCAGGGAGCCTCGATGCGGCAAACTCTCTTCTTTCTAGCGCACAGAGTTTATATAACTCCGGCGCGGCTTAGTAAATGCCTTGACATGCTCCAATCATGGCTTCAACAAAACAACATGTCAATAAACCACAAGAAAACAGAGGTCATGTTTATCTCCAAGAAAGCCAATTTCATCCCGCCCACCACAGTCACCCTTAACAAAAACATATATCATACGAAACCTGTAATAAAATATCTAGGAGTCCTACTGGACTGCAACCTTAGGATGGACAAACACCTCCGAACAATTAATCGAGCCATCTTTTACAAACTGAAAATTCTGCAACCACTTCGCAATATCCTCGAGAAATCTGACTTTAGGACTGTTGCACAAGCTCTAATTATTCCACACCTGGACTACTGCAACGCCATTCTGTAAGGGCTTCCAAAGAACACCCTAAGCATCCTGAAAATGGCTCAAAATGTTGCTGCAAGAGTCATCATGGAAAAGAAAGTCACAGACCACATAACCCCAGTACTAATGGAACTGCACTGGCTCCCAGTGGCCGCTCGCATCATCTTCAAACTGCTCATAACAGCGCTTAAACTCATCCATAACATCGCACCATCCTACCTCAATAACCTAATCGCTATTCAACCATGCAACAGGAACAGAAGAACCATGAATCTCAACACTCTATGTGTTCCGACCAGCATAAGATCTGTCAAGGCTGAAACAAGCAATAGGGCATTCACATATACAGCACCAATCCACTGGAACCAACTCCCACATGAGTTGAGACTCACAAACAACTTGAGTGAATTTAGAAGAAAGCTTAAAACCCATTTGTTTCAGACCCACTACAACCTGACCTAATTGCGATACTCTACCTCAACCAGATGACCTTTGCCTGCCACGGCGGCTTTAGGAATACTGGCATGTAATCATGTATGGATTGTACTTTTTGGCATGTAATCATGTATAAATTGTATATATTGGGCCCCTCCCACGCTATCGCAATCAAATGTATACCCAGATCTGCGTGCCATAATCAAATGTATATTGTATCCAACTGATTCTCCGTGTTATATAAATCATTGACTAATCAAAAATGTAAATCTGAAAGATCTCGCTGTATTGTATGATACATTATGATTCTGTAAAGTAAACCGCTGCTGATCATAGGAAGCAGCGGTATACAAATGTTTACTAAATAAATAAATAAATAAATAAATGGGATGCAAGTCGAGCGGGCAGGTGTTGGACTTGCAACAGTACCCGGGGGACTCTCCGTCATATGCTCTATGATTGCCCTCACGTCCAGCTGTTCTGGCAATCGGTGTGGGACAAGATGCTGAAAGTATTAGATATCTAGGGGCAAGTATCGTGGCAGACTGTCTTCCTGAGATCCCAAGACGCCTCCTTAGAGGTCCCCAAAGACCAGTCCTTCCTCTTTGATTTTATGATGGCTGTTGCGATTAAATTGATCCTGATTTGTTGGAAGGACTCGTCGCAGTTGGGGGAGATCCAGTGGTGGAATATGGTCTGCCTATATGCGGGGTTCGAGAAGGGCCAGGCGGTGCGGAACAGGCCAAAAGCGATGCCAGGGGAGGTCAGGAGATTCCATATAGGTTGCAGGGGGAGGAGGGAGTGGATGGATAAGTGGAAATATTTAGATGAGTTTGCGGCTCAAGCGAGTATTTGAGACCGTGACTGACAATAGGACCATGTTGGGGTGTCTGATTGGCAGAGGCGTTTTAGGCTGCTCAGTGTCCGGTACCCGATGCTCATGAGGAGACAGGGGGGGGGAGGGGGCCTACTAAGGGTGGGGGTAGGTTAGATGGAGCTGGGGGGGGGGAAAGGGGAGGAGTGGGGGGATAGATCAGAGGGATGATATTGGTGTTGTATTTTGTGCTACTTTGGTTGCTGGAGTTGGAAATTTAAATAAACATACTAAAAAAAAGAAAAAGAGGACCTGGGAAATTTACTGCTTGCTCTGGGACAAGCACAGTAGAACCTGTGTGCCTTCTTGGGAACCTGCCAAGTACTTGTAACCTGGATTGGCCACTGTTGGAAAGAGGATACTGGGCTTGATGGACTTTCATCTGACCCAGTATGGCATTTCTTATGTTCTTAAGTAAAGCCACTATGAGTAAGCCCCTGGATATTCACAGTCTGAGGTATAGCAAGAAGCAGGGGCTGTAAAGCTAAATTAAATAGCAGGGAAGATAATGGGCATCCCTGCCTAGTACCCCATGTTATGGAAAATGGAGACAAGAGCAAACCATTGACTGCTATCCAGGATATAGAAGAAGAATAGAGAACCTCCACCCACTTGATAAATTCTCTACCACAACCCATCCAGCCAAGGTCTTGGAATAGATACGGCCATTCAATATGGTCAAACGCCTTCTCAACATCCAGGGAAAAAGTAACCATCAGGTCTTCCCTATCCCTGAACTCCGCTATAATAGATAAAAATAGCCGACCATTATCTCCAATGTAGTGGCCTGCCATAAATCCCGTTTGGTCTCAGTGTATCAATGACCCCAGTACTTTCTGCAAATGACCAGCAAGCCCTTTGGCAAGAATCTTGTTATCAACATTTACTAATGAAACTGGCCTGTAATTGTGCACCAATGTAAAGTCCCTCCCCAGTTTGGGTAGGCAATTGACGATACAATTCAATAGTGAAGCCATTCAGACTCAGGGCTTTATTGAGTGAAAAATTGCCTGAATTTCCGCCTCAATAATGGGGGCTCCAAGGCTGGTGCAGGTCTTGTCCGACAAATCTGATTGATTTCTTTGACTGTGTGACCAGGGAGTTGGACCAAGGGAGAGCCCTAGATGTGATATACTTAGATTTCAGTAAAACCTTTGACATCATTCTGCACAGACAACTTATAACCAAACTGAGCACCCTAGGGATGGCCCTAAAGTAACTAGCTTAGAAATTGGTTGAGTGGGAGCAAAAAAGGGTACAGGTAAATGGAGCTCACTCTGAGGAGGTTACCAGTAGTGTGCAGCAGGAATCTGTCCTTGGTCTGATTCTTTTTAACATCTTTGTTAGTGATATTGCGGAAGGACTGTTGGGTAAGGTTTGCTTGTTTGCAGATGATACCAAAATCTGCAATAGAGTAGAAACATAGTAAGGAGTCAAAAAAATGAGGAGGAATCTAGCTAAGTTTGAAGAATGGTCAAGGATTTGGCAGCTTATTTAATGCTAAAAAATGCAGGGTCATGCAAACATCCAAGGGAGTGGTACAGTGTAGGGGGCAAAATGCTTCTGTCCATCAAAGAAGAATGGGACCTGGACATGATTGGTTTTGATGATCTTAAAGTGGCTGTACAGGTAGAAACAGCAACACTGAAAACCAGAAGGATGCCTGGGTGCATAGGGAGAGGAATGGCCAGCAGAAGAAAGGAGTTGATAGTGTCTCTGTATAAGACTCTGGTATAACCTCATTTAGCATATTGTGTGCAATTCTGGAGACCACACCTTCAAAAGGATATAAACATGATGGAGTTGGTGCAGAGGGTGGCTGCTAAATTGGTCAGTGGTTTTTGTTATAAACCATATGGGGACAGACTTAAAGATCTTAATATGTATACGTTAGAGGAAAGACAGGATAGAGGAGATATAATAGACACATTTATATACTTCTGTGGCATAAATGCACAAGAGGATAGCCTCTTTTGATTGAAAGCAAGTTCTGCTATGAGGGGACATAGGATGAGGGTTAAAGGGGATAGATAGGAGTAACATATGGAAATATTTCTTTACGGAAAAAGTGGTAGATGCGTGGAATAGTCTCCAAGTAGAAGTAACAGAGACAAGGAGAGTAGCTGAATTTAAGAAAACCTGAGACAAACACAGAGGATCTTTAAAAGTAAAAAGGGGACTATTGTAGTTAATATGGAAGGGCAGACTAAGTAGGTCATGTGATCTTTTTCTGCCATCACGTTCCTATGTGTGCTTCGTGTTGGATATGCTGTTACCACGGCTGACAATGTATTGGAATCTGCTTCTTTGTCATTTGCTAGTGTACAATTAGCCAAGGTTTTTGCACTTGAACTTTCTTGATACTTTGTGGTGAATATATACACAGACAGTGCATATGCTATAGGTATTCTATGGGACTTTGGGAACATCTGGGCTCATTGGGGATTTTTGACTTCTACTAATAAACAAATACATCATGCTGAATACATTCATTGTTAACCACCTTGTAGATCAAGAACCCCAACAGACTGCCCTTCAAGCATCAGTGTCCCCAGCACTGCAGTATTTAAAGTCATCTAACATGTCTTTGTTTTGTCTCTCATCTCTCCTGCAGCATTATCAGGATTTTCCCCTGGAAACCCAAACTCTGTGGACTTCTTGGGTGCTACATGTAATTCTCAGGGTTACTGGAAAAAGGATCATCTTTTTATCTGCCCATGCAGCTTACTATTTCCTCTTGCCCTTTTTCTAAATCATAAACTCCATCTCTCAGCTGCAGCCATGAATCATGCCTTTTCGGTTCTGTGGTATCATCATAATTTCCTTTCTGTGGCACAGGCAGTCTATGCAACCTGTTTGGGCTGTTTAAGAGTTCACAGAATGGGTTCCCCCATGAAGGTTTTTGCTGTTCTACCCTGGACCTCAGGACCCTTTTTTTTTATTACAACCAATAATTATACAGAAAGAAATAAGTGATATGAACCAAATTATATAAAAAGAAGAAAACATTCTTACAACAAAAGAAAAAATATATTCAAGGTACATATCACCACCCGCCCACATCAAGAAGAGACCAGCATAGGGAGAATACCGAAGCATTCACTAAAGGCTACTACACCCAACCTAACCACATTTCCATAATATAATCAATTTCCTTACAATATCACTCAAGCCTGCAATGAAACCAGAAGAGATTCCAACAATGAAGGGTCAGAATAGACATAACTGACCCCTTGAATAGTCACCAAACATTTACATGGAAACCACAGAAAGAAGGTACCTCCTCCAGCCAAAACTCTAGGTTTTAATTGAAGGAAGGACCTTCTCCGATTCTGCGTCTGTCTGGAGACATCAGGGAAAAGATAGAAAGGACCCTTTTTCATTTTGCAACTTCATTACCCAGACCTGCCTTGTGCCAAAGAAGTGAGGTGGATGGGTGGAAGCTTATCTACTATAACTGCTACTGTCACTATCAAATTATTGCTTACCCAATTTATTCCTGTTTGGAGTGTATCAGGATCTGATCTTCATTGTGAGTGTCTGGGAGGGCACTGAGCAATGGCTTGGCAATAAAAGGACAACTTCATACCCCTTATTATCTGCAAAGCTCTGGCCAAGTGGAGCGGATGAATAGGACCCTTAAAGGTTACTTACAGACTATGACTCAGGATTGGGCTACAGCTTGGACAGAAGCCCTTTCTTTTACCCTAATGGCAGTGCAAAATTCCCCTCAGCACACTCAAGGAGGCCTGATACCATATGAAATAGTTACTGGACATCCAGCTACTTCCCCTCATGAATTGACAGTGACTCCTGATCCCCAACATCTGCACAGCAATATTTTGACCTACTGTTCACAGTTACATTCAGTTTTGTCTATTTCTCCTCCATTGCAGGTTAATCCTCAACAAGATACGCCCCCAGAATCATTGCATCCAGAGTGGAAGCCAGGTGATTAGGTCCTGATAAAGAACCTACACCCGAAGACACCTTTGGCTCCCAAATTCCTGGGTCCCTTCCATGTGCTGCTAGTGGGATATTCAGCCTGCAAAGTGAAAGGACAACCTCAGTGATCCATCTTTCACAACGTAAAAAGACTCCTCCGCAAAATCCTGACGGTGGTTCCTTGCATCTATAAATTAGAGCAGAAAGCATCTTTTTGTTGTGGCACAGAGACATATCTGGACTTGGATCACAGTGACGTTACAGTTCTGCAGAAAAGGATATTGTGAATGACTGAATTTAAATGAACTGTTGTTGTTTTTTTATTTTATTTTATCTTTAATGCAATTTTACAGTTTATCAAGTAAAAATACTTGTACAGAAAAAAGTCCTATCATGGCAGAAATATAAAATTAAATGAATACTGAGGAAAATAATATAAATGAACTGTGTAAGAAAATTTATTTTAGGTTTTGTGCTATTAATTTGGTTTGCTGTTTTGTAGAATTAGCTTTTCTAATGGTGTGCAGGTGTTTTCCTTTTGGACACTCCACTAGCAGAGAAACACCCGCACCATTTGGAGAAATTGGGGGCAGGGTTTGGGTGATAAATTTAGTACTCATCTTTATGGCACTTAGTGTGATATTTCTATTTGCTTTTCTTTTTCCACTAGTGAACCTCTCTATCTTTTAGTTTTACTTATTATCTGGCTTTGGGACTGGTGGTGCTTTCAGAGGATGTCTCCCTACCAGATGATGTTATTTACTTTATGGCACGCTATTGTTAGTGAGGCAGTACTGCGGTCAGATCTTTGGGAAAGTCATGGGGAACATCCAAACATTTTGAGTCAAACTTGCAATCAGTTACCAAATACTTTAATCTCTCTGATTGTGCTGTTTGTCTCCCAGTTGTGACAGCTACCCAGCAGGGGTTTCTGTAACAGGCCTTGGCTAAGACCGTTCAGGAGTTTCATGACATAGCCTTTAATCTAACTATAATAAGTTAGAGCCTAGCAGCAGCAAAGAGCTATAATTTAAATCAAATCAGAATATAGCTTAGCACAAAAGGCCAAACAGGGTCAGTACTCTTTGAGCAACAAATAAAGTCTTTTAGAGACCTTTACAAAGAGGCCTTCTACCTAGGGGGTAAGATACCTGTGAATCTCTTTCAATAGGTGTTAACACCAGGTGGCAGGTCAAAAAGCTCTTCTGAAAGACTCTTTCTATCCAAGCAAGGACTGTTAATCACCAAGGAAGTTGGTCACAGCTTACCTCAGCAACACAGGCATAAATAGCTCAATCACAGCTCTGTGATCCTCAGTCTTGAAAGACTAGAAAAAGGAAACTGTTACTTCTGGAGAGAGATCTGCAATTGTGAGTATATACTTCTGGGGATTTTCTGAAATGAATTCTTTGTATTAAAGCTAATTAATCTGTGAACCCACTATTTTTTGTTATATCAGGGCCTAGTAGCAGCAGTTTAAGTTTAAATTTAAAACACAGAAGAGAACTTTCTGGTTACATTTCATACCCAGCAGAGAGCTTGTAGTTTAAATTTAATAGTCACTCAGGGCCTAGCAACGGCAAAGTTCTTTTAGTTTAAATTTAAAACACAGAAGAGAGCTTTCTGGTTAAATTTAGAACCCAGCAGAGAGCTTGTAGTTTAAATTTCATAATAGGTTAGAGCCTAGCAGCAGCAAATAGCTATAATTTAAATCAAATCAGAATATAGCTTACATCAGCAGCACAAGACAGGGTACTGCGTAGCAGCCCTCTTTTACTAAGTGTTAATTCCCTTCCTTCCTCCCCAACACACACCCACCATGTGATAATCGTAGCTTTATAGGTACTTACATATCTTAAAAGACAGGAGGTGCTCTCAGGTGAAGCTCGTTACCCAAATCAGTCATAAACTAAGGACCTGAGATTAATTAAGCTTTGGGTGAACAAGGTATATTAAACATATTAGGTATAATTAGTATAAATATCCATAGCAATCCTTAGTAAGTAAAGAACTTAAAGATCTAAACACAAATTAAAACTAAGATGCAGACCTCCAGTCTGGCAGCATCCCTGTTGCCATGGAGGAGAGAGGTCACGTGGCAGGAAAGCATCACCCTGGTGTGGCAGGAAGTGATCCTGTAACTAGGACCTGTCCTCCAGGTGATGTAAAACTCTCTCGCACTGAGGAAGATTCTCCAGGGCCATGTGCCCATGAGGGACGGGTTAGGACAGCCGTAATAGTTGGTGATTCGATCATTAGGCATGTAGATAGCTGGGTGGCTGGTCGACGTGAGGATCTCCTGGTAACATGCCTGCCTGGTGCGAAGGTAGCGGACTTCTAGCGCCACCTAGATAAGGTCTTAGATAGTGCTGGGGAGGAGTCTTCTCTCTTGGTACATGTCGGTACCAATGGCATAGGAAAATGTGGTAGGGAGGTTCTGGAGGCCAAATTTAGGCTTTTAGGTAGGAAGTTGAAATCCAGAACTTCCAGGGTAGCATTCTCCAAAATGCTTCCTGTTCCACGCGCAGGACCCAAAAGGCAGGCAGAGCTCCGGAGTCTCAATGCATGGATGAGACAATGGTGCAGAGATGAGGGGTTTGGATTTGTTAGGAACTGGGGAACATTCTGGGGAAAGGAGGGGCTCTTCCAAAGGGATGGGCTTCACCTTAACAGGGATGGAACCAGGCTGCTGGCATTAACCTTTAAAAAGGAGATAGAGCAGCTTTTAAACTAGATAATAGGGGAAAGCCGACAGTCACCCAAGAGCGGATGGTTCGGAAGAATGTATCCTTGAAGGATACTACCAAAAGCAGAGAGTTTTCAAAAAAGAGTAAAGTAGCCCAAATGCCCTCGAGTATGGAGCAGACAGAGCTTAAAGATCCCAAATTGCCCATGTCTACCAATAGCCAAATTAATACGAATAAAATACAGTCGCTAAAATGCTTGTATGCAAATGCTAGAAGTCTAAAAAATAAAATGGGAGAGTTAGAATATATAGCACTAAATGAAAGGTTAGATATGATTGGAATATCAGAGACATGGTGGAAGGAGGACAACCATTGGGACACTGTGATACCTGGGTACAAACTATAACTTAATGATAGAGCTGATCAAATTGGTAGAGGGGTTGCGCTCTATGTTAGAGAGGGCATTGAGTCAGAAAGGATTAAAGTTTTGCAGGAAACAAAATTTGCTGTAGAATCTCTATGGATTGAAATTTCATTTAAAAAGGGGAAGGTGATGGCAGTGGGGGTGTACTATCGACCGCCTGGCCAGAATGAACAAATGGATGATGAAATGCTCAAAGAAATCAAGGAAGGTACAAAGGTTACAGCGCAGTAATAATAATGGGTGCTTTCGATTACCCCGGTATCAACTGGGTCAGTGTCACGGCAGGACATGCTAGGGAGATAAAGTTCCACGATGAAATAAATGACTGCTTCTTGGAGCAGCTGGTTCATGAACCGACCAGAGGGGAAACCATATTAGACCTAGTCCTTAGTGGAACACCAGATCTAGTGCAAGAGATAAGGGTGTTGGGGCCACTTGGCAATAGTGATCATAGTATGATCGCTTTTGATTTAATTAGTGGAGGAGGGATAGTAAGGAAATCCACAGTACTACCTTTTAACCTTCGAAAGGGAGACTATGATAAAATGAGGAAAAAGGTTAAGAAAAAACTAAAAGGAGCAGTTGCAAAGGTTAAATACTTACATCAAGCTTGGGTGTTGTTGAAAAATACTATCTTGGAAGCCCAGACCAGCTGTATTCCACGCTTTAAGAAAAGTGGAAGGAAGTCCATAAACTGCCAGCATGGTTTAAAGGTGAGGTCAGAGAGGCTGTTGTTGCCAAAAAAGCATCTTTCAGGAAATGGAAAAAAGAGCCAAACAACGAAACCTGGAAACAGCACAAGCACTGACAAGTCAAATGCAAGGCATTGATAAGGCAGGCAAAGGGAGAATTTGAGAAGAAGATTACTGCGGAAGCAAAAACGAGAAATAAAGACTTTTTCAAGTACATTCGTAGCAAAAATCCTGTGAGAGAGTCAGTTGGTCCATTAGATGATAGAGGGGTTAAAGGGGCACTAAGAGGCGACAAGGCGATAGCGGTGAGACTGAATGAATTCTTTGCTTCGGTCTTTACTGAGGAAGATGTAGGGATGTTACCCATGACTGAAGTCGTTTTTAAATGTGCGGAACAATTGAAGGAAATTTCGATACATTAGATAAACTGAAGAGTAGCAAATCACCTGGGCCGGATGGTATACATCCAATGGTGTTGAAAGAACTGAAATATGAGATTGCAGACCTTCTATTAGTAAACTGTGAACTATCATTAAAATCATCTCTAATACCTGAAGATTGGAGGATCGCCAATTTAACACCAATTTTTAAAAAGGGTTCCAAGGGTGATCCGGGAAACTACAGACCGGTGAGCCTGACGTCAGTACCGGGAAAAATGGTAGAAACCATCATAATGAATAAAATTACTCAGCATGTAGATAGTCATGGCCTAATGGGAAACAGTCAACATGGCTTTAGACAAGGAAGATATTGTCTTACTAATCTGTTATGTTTTTTTGAAGGTGTGACTAAACAGGTAGACAAAGGTGAGTCAGTTGATATAGTGTATCTGGACTTTCTGAAAGCCTTTCACAAGGTCCCTCATCAGAGACTTTTGGCAAAACTAAAGAGTCATGGGATAGGAGGCAGTGTATTACTGTGGATCAGGAACTGGTTAAAAGATAGAAAGCAGAGGGTAGGGCTAAATGGCCAATTTTCCCAATGGAGAAAGGTGAATAGTGGTGTACCCCAGGGATCTGTGCTGGGTCCGCTGCTTTTTGACATATTCATAAATTACCTGGAAAGTGGAATAACGAGTGAGGTTATCAAATTTGCAGATGACACAAAACTATGTAAAGTTGTTAAAACCCAAGAGGATTGTGGAAACTTGCAAGAGGATCTTGATAAATTGGAAGACTGGGCATCAAAATGGCAGATGAAATGTAATGTGGACAAGTGCAAAGTTATGCACCTAGGGAAGAACAACCCAAACTATGGTTACACGATGCAAGGTTCCCCATTAGGAATCACCACCCAGGAAAAAGATTTAGGCATCTTTGTGGATGCCATGTTAAAACCCTCAGCCCACTGTGCAGCGGCAGCGAAGAGAGCAAATAGAATACTAGATATCATAAGGAAAGGAATGGAAAATAAAACAAAAGATATTATAATTCCTCTATATCGTTCCATGGTGAGACCGCACCTTGAATATTGTGTGCAATTCTGGTTGCCGTATCTTAAAAAGGATATAGCGATATTAGAAAAGGTTCAGGGTAGAGCCACCAAAATGGTAAAGGGGATGGAAAGATACTTCTATGAATAAAGGCTAAAAAGGTTAGGGCTCCTTAACCTGGAAAAGAGACGGCTGAGGGGAGATATGATAGAAGTCTATAAATTAATGAACGGAGTGGAATAGGTAAACGTAGATCAATTGTTTACGTTATCAGAATATAGAAAGACTAGGGGACATGCAATGAAGCTGCAGGGTAAACTATTTAAGACTAATAAAAGAAAATATTTTTTCACTCAATGTGTAATCAAACTCTGGAATTTGTTACCGTGGATGTAGTAAAGGCTGTAGTGTAGCTGGGTTTAAAAAAGGTTTGGACAAGTTCCTGGAGGAAAGGTACATAAACCATTATTAAGAAGGGACCCAGGATATCAATGCTTGACCCAGTACAAGCATTGTGGAACTTGTGTCTCTTGGGGAAACTGCTAGGTACATATGACCTAGATTGGCCACTGTTGGAAACAGAATACTGGGCTTGATGGACCTTGGTCTGACCCAGTATGGCATATCTTATGTTTTTATGTTCTTAGAGTGGCCACATACCATCCCTGACCCTAGTCTGGTAAGCCCGAGACCATTTGTGACTCCTATTTGTTTTACAGCCCAAAATCCAGTGAAAAAGGTAGGAGGCACTCCTTGGAACATTTGTAAATCTGTTATGATACACAATTCCTCCTCCTGTTATAAGAATTAACCTTTTGGGAACCCTTTTATTTCAGTAGTAAAGATAGTACCAGTGCAGGGAAACTAAGTGCATGCTCATGAGTTATTTCAGTATGATGGTTCTTGGAACCCGATTCCTTTAAATGTTTCAGGGTCAGACTCAGATATGCCCAAATGGAGTTGCTCCCTATTAGGGTATTATCACCCCTGGGTGCACAACCTATCTTTAGGGATGAGTGAAATGAACATCACCCAATTGGCTCTGTATAATTGTATGCAGAATATATCTAGTCCCTGCAATTTGACATTTTGGGGTAATGGATTGGTAGCCTTGGAAAGAGATTATTTTGTATGCGGTAATCTTGCATATACTGAATTACCTAAAGATTGATCAGGAAATTGTTAGGTGACCCAATTAGAAACCCTGTGGCAATTTTTTTTTATTATAATATTACTTTATTGTCACCTCTAGGGAATGAAGAGACGGGTTTTTTATTTGATGTGGCAATTAACGGGGAGCCAGTGAAGATGCTTGAGGATGGGGATGATGTGTTCTTGCCTTAGGGCTGCCAGTAGGGTATGAGCGGTGGTGTGGCGGGCTGTCCATAATGGGAGGGTGTTTGATTGTGGGAGTCCTTCATAAATAGAGTTACTGTAGTAGAGGATGGGGAGGATTGCTGATTGGAGTTCTATTCTGAATTCGGGAGGGTCTAGAATGGGGTGAAGGTGTTGAAGGGTGCAAATCTTGTAGAAGACTGAGTTTGCCATATTTTTTATTTGTTGCTTAAAGATGAGGTTGTAGTCTAGACTTATTCCGAGATATTTCATTTTTTGTTGTGCTTTGATCTGAGCGTTGTTCAGAGTAATGGATGCAGGGGGAGCAAATGTGGTGTCCTTAATGATGAAGAATGCTTTAGTTTTCTTATAGTTGATACAGAAGTGGTTGGTTGTGAGCCCTTGTAAAACTTCAGAGAAGCAGTGCTGTAACTGCATATGTGGGTTGGCTGGTATTGAAGGAAGTATAGATCAGGATGTCCTCAGCATATAGGTAGTAGAATAGGTTGTGAGATTTGATTATCGAGCAGAGTGGTTGTAGATATATTTTAAAGAATAGGGCAGAGAGGGTGGAGCCTTGTGGGATGCCTTGAGATTGGATAAATGGGATGGAGAATATGTCTCCCATCTTGATTTGTTGCCAGCGGTTAGACAAGAAGGACTGGAACCAGTTCAACACAGTACTCTGAAATCCGATGGATTGGAGGTATTGAAGAAGGATGGGATGCTTTACCGAGTCAAATGCAGCTGAGATGTCAAGAAAAACTAGAATATAACCTTGTTGTGCAGGCTGGATGCCTTGGAAAAGTGTGTTTAGAAGAGAGAGGAGGAGGAGGTTTCAATTCCATAGTTGGGGCAGAAGCCATGTTGTTGAGGGTCAAGTGGAGCATGAATTTTGATATGATTTGGAGTTGTTGGCAAACCATTTTTTCAATAATTTTTTGACATGAAAGGAAGGCTGGTGATGGACCAGTATGAGGTAGGGCCCAATGGGTCAAGGTTGGGTTTTTGAGGATTGGACGTATTGAGGCAGATTTGAGGATGATGAGCATGATCCTTGTGTGAGAGTTGCTTGAATAAATTTAGTGATGATGGGACTGAGCTCTGTTTTCATTGCCTTGATCGAAGTGACTGGGCATGGGTCAAATGGGGACATGGTGGTGTTGAGTGAGGTGATGATGGTTTCAATATGGTTTGGGCTTATGGAGTGGAAGGATGACCAGGGTGTTACTGTGGTAGGTGGCTGTGGTGGAGGGAGATCTTGTAGCTGAGGTTGACACTGTAGTCAGTTATAGAAGTCTGCAAGCTTTTGAGGGTTGATTGTGTTTCCTTGAGCAGACTTGGTAGGGTTTTTAGTCAGTTGTCTCACAATGTTAGAGTTCTCGTGGCTGGTTGAGAGAAGAGTTGATTAGCTTGGACTGGTATTGTTTTTTTTTTTTGTTCTGTCTGTTGATGTCCTGTATTAGTCCAGTAGATTCATGTAGTGGATGCAGTCGGTGGGGTGCTTGGTTTTCTGCCACTTTCTCTCTAGCTTCCATAGGTGGGTTTTGATTCTCTGGAGTTCTGGCATGTACCATGGGGTTTTAGGGGTTTTGTTGAGCTTGTGCTGTGTGTTGGTTGGAGCTGCTGCAGCTGTCTGGGTGGTATTGTTCCATAGCTCTGGAATGTTTTGGGATCATTAGTTCTGTCTTCAAGAGGAGGGAGAATGTTATTGAGGAAGTCTTCTTTACTGAAGGTTTTGAATCTTCTTTTAGTTGGTTTTAAAGGAGTTTGAGAGGGACTGAAGCGGGAAGGGAGACTGAAGTTGATGAGGTAATGGTCGGACCAGGGGACAGGTTGTATTTAAGTTTGTGTAGAGGGTGTGGAGAGAGGAGGGGGGAGTGCAATTGTTGATGAAAATCATGTCTAGGATGTTGCCTTTGTTGTGGGTGGGGTTGTGGATTATCTGTTCAAAGTCGATGGCTTTCATATTGCCTAGGAAGGTGACAGCCTGGTTTTGGTGGAGGTAATAGTAAGTTGAAGTCTCCTAGTAGAATGGTGGTTTTGTTGGACTTGGTAGTTATGAGTGTGTGTTCTGAGATGTTGGTTAGTTTGGAGGCAGGGGAGATTGGTGGCCGATATACGAGCGATAATTTAATGTGCTTATTCGTGATGGTGAGGGTATCTGATTCGCTTGTGTTGTTAAGATCTTGGATGCTGAAGTTGTGTTGGAGTTTAGAAAGGATGACTACTCCACATCCTTGACATTGAGATAGAGGGCAGTGAGGTACTTGGTAACCCGGGGGGGGGGGGGGTGAGGTTATTCAATAGGACTGTGTCTGTTTCATGAGTCCAGGTCTTGGTTATGCATTTGCTTGTGGTGAGGTCAATAGATTCCACGAGTCCTTTGACTAAATCGCAAATTTATACTTTTACTGGTACTGTTCGGCTTTCTACCTTTGGAGCTATAGCACCAACCCGAGAGTATGGCACTCAGATTATGTACTTATAGGCAGTTGTCGAGTTTACAGCTTTGGATCTTACAGAAGCAACTAGTGGGCTGCAAGGTGCAATGATCACTGCTTTTATAATCAGCCTATTGATGCTAAGCAATTCCTTTTCCTGCAGACCAGGTAAGTGCAGCCCTTAAAAGAACTCCTCTCTACTCGCTGTGTTTTCTTCCCCCTACTATACAGGGCTTGATCGAATTCCACAAAACATTTGGCTACTTTTGAGGCTCCTGTAGCCAAGGCCGTACTGAGTGTAAATCGCACCCTGTGCGACTTGCACATTGGGCGCGCACCCCCCCCCCCCCCCGTGGCGGGAGAGAAGAGGCGTGCCCGATGTGCAAGTCCCTTGCAGGGAGGGACAGATCTGCTTAGCATGCCGGCGAGAAGACTTAAGGGGCGCATTTTAGCTGTCTGTTGCTGCCTGCCGCCGCTGAGAGAAGAAAAAGTGGTGGCAGCAGGCAACGGCAGACAGCTAAAATGTGCCCCTTAAGCCTTTGCGCCCTGTGCAGCTGCACCGCTCGCACAGGGCTAGGTACAGGCCTGCCTGTAACCATCTCTCTCTCATTTTTTATATGCACCATTACTTTTTTTCCCTGGACACTTTGAATCAGGTGAGCTAATAATTTCCCTGACTTGTTACAATGAAATGGCATACCACTTGTATGACCAGCCATATAATATATGTCCTTAAATGTCCCTTTGGCCTGTTATATGTAGGATGCACTACTCTATTCATCAAGACCCGTTTGAGCGAACACTCTTCCCGCCTCCAGATAGAAACACTTTCAGCACCTATTGTGGAACAATGTCTGTCCAATCATCATGTTTTTTGGATCTGCATTGGTGGATTATTGATCATGTACCTTTTGATCCTCGGGGCGGTGATCAGGTGACAAAACTGCAATGGCGGGAACAGTGGTTGTTAAGTGCCGTCGAGTCGGAGTCGACTCATGGCGACCCTCTGGATAGCTATCCTAAATTGTGTTCGGTCTTCAGTCAGGCAGCTCATTGTTGACAGACTGGTACCCGTAGCTGTTGTTATTGTATCGATCCATCTCATTGCTGGCCTTCCTCTTTTGCGTTGTCCTTCTATCTTCCCAAGCATGATGTCTTTCTCTAATGATCTCTCTCTCCGCATGATGTGTCCAAAATATGAAAGTCGAAGTCTTGTCATCTGAGCTTCTAAAGAAAGCTTAGGTTTGATCTCCTCTAGTACCGACTGGTTTGTTCTTCGGGCAGTCCATGGTATACACAGTATTCGCCGCCAGCACCATAATTCAAAGGCATCAATTTTCTTCCTGTCTATCTTTTTCACTGTCCAGCTTTCACATCCATATGATGTTATTGAAAATACCATGGCTTGAACAAGTTGAATCTTTGTATGGAGAGACATATCTCTGCTCTTGAGAATCTTATCTAGGTCTTTCATAGCCATTCTGCCAAGAGCAATGCGTCGTCTGATTTCTTGACTGCTTGTTGCTTCTTTATTGATAGTTGATCCAAGTAGGTTAAAGTTATTCACAATTTCAATTTCTTCTCCTTCGACGATGAACCTGTTGATTATGCCAGTTGTCATGATCTTTGTCTTCTTTACATTAAGGTGCAGGCCCATTTTGAGACTATGTTCTTTGATTGTGAGAAGCAAATGTTTCAGATCATCTTCACTTTCAGCCAGTAATGTGGTATCATCAGCATAGCGAAAGTTGTTGATGAGTCTTCCACCAATCTTCACACCTCTGTTGTCTTCATACAATCCTGCTTCTCTGATGATTTGTTCTGCATATAATTTAAAAAGGAATGGGGAAAGTATGCAGCCTTGTCTTACACCTTTGCTTATTTTAAACCATTCTGTTTCTCCTTGTTCCGTTCGAACTGTTGCTTCTTGATCAATGTACAGATTGTGCAAGAGAACGATCAGGTGTTCTGGTATAACCATGCTTCTTAATGTGGCCCAGAGTTTCTCATGGTTTACACAGTCAAAAGCTTTGCTATAGTCGATAAAGCACAAATAGATATCCTTTTGGTATTCTTTAGTCTTTTCAAGGATCCATCTCACATCCACAATGATGTCTCTCGTTCCTCGCCCTTTTCTGAACCCTGCTTGCACTTCAGGTAGTTCTTGTTCCAGGTATGATTGTAGTCTCTTTTGAATAATCTTCAGTAGAATTTTGCTGGCATCTGGGATCAGAGCGATTGTGCGATAATTTCCACAGTCAGTTGGATCACCTTTCTTTAGTATTGGTATAAACACAGATCTTTTCCAGTCAGTTGTCCATGATGCTGTCTTCCATATTTCTTGGCAGAGCCTTGTAAGTAAGGTAACAGCTGCATCAGATTGCTTTAATACTTTTATGGGAATGCAATCAATGCCTGGTGCTTTGTTCTTTGATAAGGCTTTCAATGCTGCTTCAACTTCTTCTTTCATCACCAATGGTTCCAGATCATAAGGTACAAGTTGAAACGACTGTTGGTCCACTTGATCTTTATCATATAAAAACTCTGTATATTCCTTCCATCTTTTCTTGATCTTCTCAGCATCATTCAACATAGAACCTTGAGCATCTTGTAACATTCCAATTCGAGGCTGGAACTTTTTCTTTAACTCTCGTAGCTTTAGGAAAGCTGATCTTGTTCTTCCTCTAATAGTTTCTGCTTTTATTTCCTTGCATGCGTCGTTGTAGTACTTTTCCTTGTCCTGTCTTGCTGCACGTTGGAAATCTCTGTTTAGTTCTGTGATTGTCTTTCTTTCTCCTCTGGCTTTAGCTTCTCTGCGTTTCTGGGCAATTTTCAGAGTTTCTTCCGTCATCCATTTTGGCCGTTTTTTCTTTTTTACCTTTTGTAGAGACTTCTCACTTTCTTCCAACACAACCTTCTTGATGTCATTCCATAACTCTTCTGGAACTCTATCATTTGTATCTAAAACAGCAAATCGATTTTGCAGGCAGTCTTTAAATTCCAGTGGTATATTCTCAAGGTCATATTTTGCTGCATTCATGAGTGGTTTGCTCTTTTTCAACTTTAGTTTGAGTTTGCATACTAGTAGTTGATGATCTGTACCACAGTCAGCTCCAGATTTTGTCTTTGTTGATGTTATAAAGATTTTCCATCGTTGACTTCCACAGATGTAGTCAATTTGATTTTTATACAATCCATTGGGTGAAGTCCATGTGTACAGTCGCCGCTTGTGTTGCTGGAAGAAGGTGTTCGAGATGAATAGATCGTTGGTCTTGCAGAATTCTATCAGTCTTTCTCCAGCTTCATTTCTGTTGCCATATTTTCCAACTACTTTGTCTTCTTTGTTGCCAACCTTTGCGTTCCAATCACCCATGACTATCAGGATATCCTGTTTGCATGATCTGTCAATTTCAGCTTGTACTTGTTCATAGAACTCTTCAATTTCATTCTCTTCTGCAGCTGTTGTTGGGGCATATACTTGAATTATAGTTGTGTTGATAGGCATTCCTCGTAGACGAATAGAGATTAAGCGTTCGCTGACTGCATTGTATTTCATTACAGTTCTTGCAAGTTTCTTCTTTATTATAAATGCAACACCATTTCTTCTTTGTCTTTCATTTCCAGCATAGTAGACCATGTGATCTTCTGATGCAAAGTGCCCGATGCCAGTCCATTTCAGTTCGCTGACACCCAACAGATCAAGTTGTACACGTTCCATTTCATTCTTGATCACCTCCAACTTCCCTTGGTTCATGCTTCGTACGTTCCATGTTCCAATGTGTAAGACATCTTTACAGCTTCTGACTCTCATTTCATGCGCAGCTACATCAGCAGTCAGACGTCCCGAGGGCTTTGATCCAACCACATCATAAATGCTGGCTTTACTCTGAAAAGTCTTCAGATCTTCCCCAGTAGCTAGTTGAGTGCCTTCCAACCTGGGGGTCTCATCTTCCAGCACTACAGCACAATTTGTTTTGTTGTAACTATCCATTGGGTTTTCATGGCAAGATACAGAAGTAGATTGCCGGGCCTTTCTTCTGCTCAGTTTAAGTTTGGTCACAGAAATGTGATCCTCCGCCTTCAACACTATCCCATTCTGCTGCTGCCCAGATGGGTGGTTTGTCTTGGTCTGGCATCTCAGCTGAGACCTGTCCATCTTGGGAGACCCTGCCAGTAGTTAAACTACTGATAGTTTAGCTCTCAGCATCACTGATGCACACAAGCCCTTACAGCACGACAAGCTGCAAACCAAGTGAGGGGGGAACAGTGGTAGATTTTTAAAATTGGACACTGTCAAACCCAAGGGACTTAATCTGGAAATTGATTGGCACAACCTATTTTAATCTTATCCAATCAGGCAAGGGTATCCCTCGTTTCTGATAGGTGGTTCCAAATCAGTGACGTATGTGGTCTATCAGCCAATATGCAATAGAGCAGATATTTAAGCAGCAGTTTGTATGATGGGTTCTTTGTATTCGAGAAAATTTGGTAGAGAGTTTGGACACACCTTTTTATATCCTGGTGCACCTGAGACAGGACTGGCAGAGGCAATCTGAAGCGTGCAGGTCGTGTACGGATATCTGTGGGGGATCTAAGTTTTGATGAAATTTTGATGAGTGTTCCACCATTCAGATAAGTGTGATATTTGGAATCAAAATGAGTAAAAGGATAGGGCGATCTGGTGAGTGTGACATTTGTCCACTCCTGATCGTGATATCTGACAAAAAAACTATATTGTACTGCTCTTTTAAGCAAAGGGGATTTTCTTAATCAACGGTACCTATATGGTTAAGGCATCAGGAGGAGAATCAGTTCAGGGAGATCACATGACAGTTTATTTTGAGGAGGAACGGGGCCCAAATCAGTCATGTGAAGCTCATTTAGGCAAAGGAAAAAGAGGAAATAGGCCTACCAGATCTTCGATTATATAACGGTGCAGCTATGCTTTGTTGGATGCATAAACTGTGCTTAGGAAGTGTCCAGTATGTCCCAGATGACTTGATGGATGAATTGCATACACCATATAAGTTTGTAAACTTAATGCATGGCCTGCAGGGTGTGGAGGGTGTAGTGGGTCGGGAACAGGGCCTGCTGCTGTCCTTCCGTAAGACGTAGAAGTGGTAGTATAATGTGGGGCAGATACCTACAGCGGTGTTGCCTTATCTGCAGCTGTGTGGGAATCCTGATTTCTAGGCAGGGATTGGACATACTGTTTTCCTAAAATGCGAAAAGTTGGGCTATTATAGGATTGGATAGTTTATAGGTGGGCAGGAGCAAAACACTTATACCCTTAGTGAGGTGCAAGAGAAGTGGGCCAACTCTCACGTACACCAGTTCCTTTAATGGCAGGTTAAACATTACTACCAGCTGTTGCAGGGAATGCTGTAGCTGGGGCCTTTGGATCAGGACTTTCATACCTTACTGCCCAAGTTCTACAGACTATCTAGATGGTTCAAAATCTGAGGCCCTGAGTGCAACCACTGGCATGAACATGGTCGAGGGACATGACACTGCCATTGGAGGAGAAGACTTTTGATGAGTTATTCTATAGTGTTTACACTTATTTGTCCAATGCTGCCTATCAGGAAACCCAATTCCGGCTATTGCACAGAACCTTTATCACAAAGGAAGTAGGAAGTACACATGCGGCTCTGGTGCAAAAGCACATGTGAGAAATGTAAAGGGGCTACTCGTACTCTCCTACTTTTTTGAATGTACTCAACTAAGGGATCTCTGGGAATAGGCCCTGGGTGATCTCTGCTGGACAGCAGGAACAGAAATAGAGTAGACATAAGACTTGTTACTGCTAGAGAATGTAGTGGGACTGGAAAGATATTGTCTTTTCAATGCAGAAAAGAAATTTCTATATATGGGACTATTCTTAGTATGAAAGGTGGTCCTCTGCTCCTGGGTAGAGAAGAGTGGTCCTAGAGCCTCTCAGTGGAGGAGGATGACGGGCGAGGTGGCAAAAAATGAGACACAGATGTATAAAAACAGTAGGAAATTGGAGTGGAAAGAATACTGTCATTTGTGGCAGAGCTCCCAGGACACCACAGATTTAGAGATGATCAAGATGAACGGGTAGAGGAGGGAGGGGAAGGGGGTTAGAGCTATCCAAGGAGTGTGCGTGGGAGAATGCATGTTGGAGGGGGGAGAGGTGAGTGTGGAGGGGTAGAGGGTAGGAGACAGGTATAGGGAAAGAGCACTGAATGGGGCATGTATGAGGTAAAACTAATGGAAAAATGACAGGTACCAAGAGATAATGTCAATGATTAGATGTCCTTGTTAAAAGAGAAATTGTTGTGTTAATTTTGCCAAAAACTCTGTTTTCTTCTCTGTTATCTGTTGAATTTTGTATTGTGTGCCCTTGTCAGAAAAAATAAAAGTAAAAAAAAAGTTAACCAGCTAGTGCTGACATCTAGCTCTATCTAGTTAACTTCATCCAGTTAGATTTGACCTCATAAAGACTGTTCCATAATGCACCAGAATAATGTTGCCAGAAATCAAGAAATGTCCCCAAAATCTCCCTCCTGGAACTGGGCAACTTTGAAACTCATCCACTCCTGCAATATAATGTGAATTGTGGGTTAGGAGGATAGATTCACCTGCTGTGAATCAGAAAATGCCTAGGAAGTTTCAGAGACAAAGGAGCTGCATTTGGGAATTTCTGATTTTGATTGATAAGCAAAAAAACCCCCACACAATTCTTGCATAGATAGTAATAAGGATGGGAGAGAAAGAAAGAGAGATGAGGGGGTAAAGTGAGACAAAGGTTTTAGAACTTTATTCAATGGCCAGGTAATGACCACCTTAATAGCTAAGTAATGGATTTAATGCCAAATTTCCAGTAGGAAAAAGGCAGTGAGATTCAAGAGCCTGCAATGTTTCTCTTCCTGTTTCTTAGTCTTGGGGCACAGAACAGTAAAACCAACAATTAAACATGCAAAACATCATATAAATCAATCAATAGTTTATAATAAAATAAATTCAAAATGGATCTGTAAAACAGATTCTATTTACAAACATCCCCCAGAGACAGTTGCTCTCAAAACATCCGCCATCCTTCTCTTCAATAAAGAACTCCCAGAGGAAAGGCTATCAGAGTGGATTGGAAAGGAGAGTGACTAAAAAAGGGAAAGCAAGTTGCTGAAGTTCCATCTCCCAGGCCTATAGAGAGAATTTAGGTCCCTATAGTCAGGGCCATACCAAGGGTTGTGCGAACAGTGCGGCCGCACAGGGTGCAAGCAAGGAAATGACACTCATGCCATCACTGGGCTTCCAGGAAGTCCAATAAGAGTGAGTTCCTGCATGCAGCTGGGTGAAATGGGGTGGTGGGCACCAGGTACGCAAGTCACACAGGGTGCATTTACAGCTTGGTATGGTCCTGCCTATCAAGGGTGCCTATCACTTTCTTAATGGCAGCAGAATCCAATTTCTACTCCTAGCAACATGTCAGGAAATGATGTGCTGGGCACACTCAGGACCTAGCATGTATTGTGACCTTGTCACTGCTCTTATAGCTCTGGTTTTCTTATAAATTAATCCCAGAGGCCATGGCAGTTCAGCAAGGATTTGACATTATGCTGTGATATGAGTTGAACCATCATTTCACAGCATTTGGTTATTGCTCTCTTCTCAAATAGGAACAGATATTTATTCTACATAATTGTGCTTTTCCCTTGAACCTTCTCTGTTTTAGACCTTTAGAGGGGCATGTATCCCTTTCAGTGTCAGTCTTTAACCTTCTATTCTCAGTGCCATTCTTCAACCTTATGAAACAAAGAAAAGAAAAAGACCAGTGTAGGAAGCCAGCAAATTCTCTCCTTTCCTTGAACCTAGGGGTGGAGGTTAGTGATTGCTTTTTAGATGGATGGGACTTGGCAACATAAAAACTAGGTCTTGCTCACTCCAGAACTGCCAAGTTACCCAGCTTCAGGAGGAAGTCTTTTTTGGCCAGTCTAGGTTTTGTTTCCATGTGTGGTTTTGGTAGTCCCTGATTGTACCTGTACAGTCCCTGATTGTACCTGTTGAATTCAGGGCTGCCAGTTAACATATCTGGTTAACTTTACACCAACAACTTTACACCAGTGGTTCAACTTAACTGAATAAGTCAGCTAAATATCTAGTTAACTTTAACTAGATATCATGATGATTAATGATTAATTGCCATTGTCGAAGTCAACTCCTGGTGACTATATAGACTATCTCCAAAATGTTCTATCCGCTGTTTGTATTCGAAGGCTGCTCAGAGATGCATTCATAGTTTTTGTGATATTGTTGATCCATTTTGTTGTAGGCTGTCCTTGATATCTTCTGCATTCAATATTTTCAAGTATAATTGATTTCTCCAGTAAGTCTGTTCATCTCATAATGTGTCCAAAATATGATCACTTCAATCTCGTTTTCAAGTGAAAGTTTGGGTTTAATTTGATTTTGAATCCATTTCTTTGTCTTCTTGGCTGTTCATGGTATTCTTAAGAAACGTTCCCAACACCACAATTCAAATGCATCAGTATTTCTCCTATCCTGCTTTTTCCATATAGTGTCACAGAAAAAAAACATGCTCTGAACAATTCAAATTGTATTTTGGAACTCTTCTCATTGATCACTGGTGTCAGGAGGCAAACACTGTCCACAAATTTGATGTCTTCATTGTCAGTTCTGAAAATAGTCGTTAGATCTGTTGACAGCACTTTTTCTTCTTTAGCTATCTAAATATCCTGGAAAACTTTAACCACGCCTCCTTCCTTTCTCAGCATTTCACATCCCCTCTGTCCTGCTCAGCCAAGCTCAGTCCTCAAGAATTTCTAACTACCTAACTGGCCCTTCTCTTGAAAAATTTGGGGATTATTCACTATGGATGCCCATTCCTTTTAAAACGAATGGTAAAATGCAACAAACGAGGTCATTTTCATCTCGGTTCCTTCAAATTAACCAAATGGCTGCATGGTCTTAAAACCATTCATTTTTTGATCCATTACTATTCATGGTCCAAGAAAGCAGTCCATCTCTCTGTTTGGCGAGATACAGTGGAGCTGCTTTGGGGTGGGACAGCAAAGAAGCAGGAATTCTTTCACCAGTCATGTTGAAAATTTTTGACAAGCAGCCAATCAAATTTATTTCAGCCTCATGTTTTAAATATTTGATGGTTGATGATATTAGAGGAAACTGAAAATATAAAGCAAGGGTATTTTCTGTTCATTTATTTTCAAGGATCAGAGGGATAGCGTATTAGCTACAGACTAGGAAATTTAAAGAGGTGAAAACTGAAAAATGTCATCATCCTTAGGCAGAAATACAGTAAAGAATGCCTATTCTCAGGGACAGGCAGAGTGTCTAGACTGCCTGTTTTAGTTTGTGGGTCAGAAGAAAGGCTCCATAGTAAGGGGGCTGACTGCAAAAGAACAGGTAACAGGAAAAGAAGGATCGGGGAAGGTAAGGAAAAGGGCACGCATACATTGCCTTTGTGCATATGAGAATCACTCTGGAGAAGTAACCTAATGGTTAGAGCAATGGGCTGGGAAGCCAAAGTTCAAATCTTACTGCCATTGTCATTGCCTCAGGTATAAGGTTATAAGACTTAAGGTACCTAATTTTAATTTGTGTTGCGCTACTCCTGAAAAAGATATGAGCTACGTAATTCCTTTTCCCTTCTTAGTAATCCTGTATGAGTGCACAGACATGAGCAACTGTGCCCAGTGTGCCATAGTGTTACAACATCCTTACTAGGCAGTGAAAAGGGCACACACATAATGATTTTGACTGTGGGTATGAGAGTCACTCCACTGCTAACGTATGGCACACTGTATGGGTGCACAGAAGTGAGTACCTGTGCTGCCGTGCGTTAGTGATAGCAGCTTACTAGGAGTGGACAAGTAGCCTGGTGACCAAGAAACCAGGGTTTAATTTCTGCTGGTACTTCTTGTGGCCTTGAGCAAATCATTTTACCCCCCCCCCCCCATTGCCTTGGAAGAAAGGTCTGGCAATCTACTTCAGGTCACACCTTGCCAAGGAAACCCAGGGGCTGCGGGATCACCAGCATTGACTTGATGGTGCACACCCCACCATCAGGCAGGACAGATGTCACACTCATACTACAAAAACTTTAGGATAACTGGAAGACTATGTTGTGATCATCTAAGAACAATAGATTGCCCAGTTTTAATTAACTGTTCTCAAAATGGACAGAGGTACACATCTTTCAAAGACCTACTTTGATAACCAAAAAGAAGCAGATACAGTATCTTGTGAAAGTATTCATTCCCTCTGTGTTTGTCCTGTTTTGTCGCATTACAACCTGGAATTAAAATGGAGTTTTGGGGGTTAGCACCATGTGATATACACAACATGCCTATGACTTTGAAGGTGCAAAATATCCTTCATTGTGGCACAAACAATAATGAAGGAAAAAACACCTGAAATCAGGAGCGTGCATATATATTCCCCCACCCCACCCCCAAGTCAATACTTTGTAGAGCCACCTTTTGTTGCAATTACAGCTGCAAGTCTCTTGCGGTATGTCTTTATTAGCTTAGCACATCTAGCCACTGGGATTTTCACCTGTTCCTCAAGGCAGAACTGCTCCAACTCCTTCAAGTTAGATGGATTGCGCTGGTGTACAGCAATCTTCAAGTCATGCCATAGATTCTCAATTGGATTGAGGTCTGGGCTTTAATTGGGCCATTCCAGGACATTTAAATGTTTCTCTTTAAACTGCTCCAGTGAGGCTTTAGCAGTATGTTTAGGGTCATTGTCCTGCTTTGTCCCAGTCTCAAATCTCTGGCAGACTGAAACAGGTTTTCCACAAGAACTGCCCTGTATCCATCACTCCTACAATCCTGACCAGTTTTCCTGTCCCTATTGATGAAAAAAATCCCCACAGCATGGTACTGCCACTGCCATGTTTCACTGTGAGAATGGTGTTCACGGGGTGATGGGAAGTGTTGGGTTTGCACCCATGATGGCCAAAACGTTCAATTTTCATCTCATCTGACCAGTGAACCTTCTTCCATTTGTTTGAGGGGTCCGCCACATGCTGTTGTGCAAACCCCAAACATGTTTTCTTATTTCTTTCTTAAAGCAATGGCTTTTTTTTGGCTGCTCTTCCATAAAACCCTGCTCTCTGGAGTGTATGGCTTAAAGTGGGCCTATGGACAGATACTCCCATCTCTACTGTGGATCTTTGCAGCTCCTTCAGTGTTATCCTTGGTGTCTTTCTGGCATCTCTGATTAATTCCCTCCTTACCCGGTCTGTGAGTTTTGGTGGGCGGCCTTCTCTTTTCAGGTTTGTATTGGTGTCATATTCTTTCCATTTTGTTATAATGGATTTAATACTACTCTGTAGAATATTCAGAATTTGGGATCGTTTTCTTACATGCCAACCCTGATCTATACTTCTCCACAACTTTGTCTCTGACCTGTTTGGAATTCTCCTTAGTTTTTATGTTGCTTGCTTAGTGGTGTTGCAGAGTCAGGGGTCTTTCACAACAGGTATATTTATACAGGCATGTGACAGATCATGTGACATTGATTGCACACAGTTGGACCCTAATCAACTAATTATTTGACCTCTGAGGGTAATAGGTTGGACCAGATCTTATTTAGGGGTTTCATAGCAAAAAGGATGAATGCATATACACTCACAACTTTTCCGTTTTCACTTCTTTCTTAATATATATAAGGCATTTTATTGTCATTCCACTTCACCAATTTGGACTATATTGATAGATCCATTACCTAACATCCAAATGAACCTCCATTTTCATTCCAGGTTGTATGTAATGCAACAAAACAGGACAAAAACCGAGGGGAAGAATAGTTTTTCAAGGCACTGTATTGTAGATTTCTTCATTAATACTGCTTTATTCCTCTCCTGATGCCTTAGGGTCTTCATGACACTTTTTATTTATTGATTTTATATGAACCTAATTTGAGATTGGTCAATGGTTGGTCCTTTATGGCAGGGTAATAATGATTATGAATGATTAACAGAATGACCGTGTTCGCTATTAACTTATTTTGTTTGTAATGATGCTTCCATCATTTTATCCAGCACCACCATAGAGCTTTCTAGTCTGTAGTTATTCAGATCACTTCTTGGATCCCTTTTTAGCGTTGTTGTTACATCAGTTGTTCTCCAGTACACAGATATAGAGGCAGACTTATGGATGATTAAGCTGCACTCCTGCCTTCCTTTCAAAGTAGGGGCCCTATTTTTTTTCATATGATCTTCAAACAGTGCAACAAAAAGTAGGATCTTGCCATTAAAGTCTCCCAGACAAATCCATCCTTCATGCACCCTTCTACAGGGCTCATTTTCTACAAAACTCTAACCCTAAATTAACCCAGTCATCGGCGTCCTTGCTATTTATTCTACAGCGCTGAGGGAGGAGAAGGGATTCCCCCTTCAAACTGTTGGCTTTCCGTTTTGAGCTGTTCCACTTGCTCAGGATCAATTAGTCACCAGCTTCCCTGCTATTTACTCTACAGCATCTTTAGGTGCACCCACGCCTGGTGGGCCATGCCAAAGGGCCCTTTGGCATGGCCCTTAGGCATGGAATGCAACCCTGCATCTCTTTTTGCCTGGTGTCCCACATTGGATGTTTAATATTGCATACAGCTGATACCTGATGTAGATTTCTTTCATGAAAAGACGCCCTGACAACAGCGCTGATCTGATCACTATTACTTGCTGTCTGCTCATTGTATATATGAGTAGAATACCATGGACTGCTCGAAGAACAAACCAGTCAGTACTAGAAGACCTAAGCTTTCTTTAGAAGCTCAGATGACAAGACTTTGACTTTCATACTATGGACACATCATGCGAAGAGAGAGATCATTAGAGAAAGACATCATGCTTGGAAGATAGAAGGTCAACGCAAAAGAGGAAGGCCAGCAATGAGATGAATTGATACAATAACAGCAGCTACGGGTACCAGTCTGCCAATAATGAGCCACCCGACTGAAGACCGCACATAATTTAGGACAACTATCCAGAGGGTCGCCATGAGTCGATACCGACTCGACGGCACTTAACAACAACAACGACAACCTGTCTGTCAAACTGACCCCCTCGTTCCACATTATATCCGTCTGCCCACAGTTTTAATAACCTTACCTACTGCTCCTTACTACCTCATTTGGACTTCCATTCCTCGACTCCTATTTCTACCTTAGCTCCTGGTTCAAACCAGGTAAGGAAGCTATTCTATACCACTGTCTCCCAGATGGTTTCTCTTACTTCTCCACACCCAGGATCACTCACATTGGTGGTGGGGTGACTGTTATCTATCGTCCCTACCTCCGCAAAGCAGTACTTCACTCCCACTCCCTTTCTTTCCCAAAGGCCATCCTCCTTATTCTACCAACACAACCTGTGACTCACCTTCTTTTGCTTTATGCTTTTCCCTCCCTATCCACCTCCCCCTGCTTCTTATTATCTCAACTACCTTCCCCAACCTTTATATTCTTGGCAACTTCAATTGCCATGTAGACTCTCCTCTTAAGCTATGTGATAAGCTGTTCTTGGCCCACCTTAATGATCTTCAACTCACTCAACACCTCTTCTTTCCCACTCATTCTGATGGTCATATTCTGGATCTCATCATTTCAACTCTTAATCCACCTTGACAACTCTTATGCTTATTGTCATTACCTCTTTCCTGGACAGACCATTTTCTCATCCTCTTTTCTCTCATTCTTCCTTCTATCTTGCCCAGTACATCCACTATCCCCTGCTCCCCTCTGAGGTTATCTCATAAACTAAATCTGGACACTATCCTAGCTTTCCCATCTGCAGAAACTATTTTTCCTTCCTCTCTCCATCTGATGCCTGTAGATAAGCAGGCCTCTCTCTCGGACTCACTTCTTCAATCTGCCTTGGATCACATCACACCAGTTCAGGCATTTTGATCTAAATGAAGACCTAGCCAAGCCCTGGTTTCATCCCAGCATCTATCTTGCCCATATGCATCTCCGTAGAGTCGAGCACCACTGGAGATGGGCCACTCTCCCAGTGCACCCAACATTTCTGGGACTGTCATCATTTCTATCATCATACAATTGTGGTTGCTAAGAGGGAATGCTACTCTAATCTCATTGCCAATTCCTCTTCACAACTTTGTCAGCTTTTCTCCATCCTCTCCTCTTTATTAGCATCTCCATCCCAACCCTGCAATGTGGATGATTCTCCTACTGCTACTCAGTTAGCCACCTTCTTTTCCACCAAGATCTCCAGTTTACAATAGAATTTCCCCCCAGCTCCTCCCCCTCCATTCTCTGACCCTACATCATCTTGCATGCCTCCAACACCTACATTGAAACATATCTGGAGCACTTTCAACCCCATTTCCCCCAACTCCCTGTCCAAGGCCCTTGCCACTTCTCGAAAGACTACTTGTAATTTGGACCCCCTCCCATCATCCTGGCTTTCTGATAACTCCCTGGTGCTCAAACCAATTACCCTCTCTTTAATTAACAATAGCCATGCTACTGGTGTCTTTCCCCATGCATGGAAAGAGGCCTATATTTGTTCCCATCTTAAAAAGCCTTCCTTAGACAAGTTTGTCCTTACTAATTACTGTCCAGTTTTGAACCTATCATTCCTCTTTAAACTGCTTCAGAAGCTCGACTCTCAACAACTAGCCACCCAGCTTGAACTCTCCAATGCTTTGCACCACTGTCAGTCTGGATTTCGTACTGGTCATTCCACTGATACTATTTTTCTCTCTCTTCTTAATGAAGTTCACCATTCATTGGACCGCGGGGATGTCACAATTGCTGTTTCACTTGATCTATCTAGTGGGATGGGAACAGCTGGGGGATGTAGAAAAACAGCAGGGGGATGTAGAAAAACAGTGGGCAAAACTGAAAGGGGATATTTTAAGGGCAACCAGCCTTTTTGTTAAAATGGTAAATAAAGGTAAAAGGAAAAGGAGACCGCTATGGCTTTCAAAAGAAGTAGCTGAAAAAGTGAAGAAAAAGAGGGAGTCCTTCATGAAATACAAGAGATCACAGAGAGAGGAAGACAGGCATCTGTATTTGGAAAAACTTAGAGAAGCTAGCAAAGTAGTCAAGAAGGCAAAGATTCAAAAGGAGGAGGAAATAGCCAATGCAATAAAATAGGGGGATAAGATATTTTTCAGATATATTAGTGAGAAGAGGAAGGGCAAAAGTGGTATTGTCAGACTCAAGGGTGCAAGGGAGAAGTATGTAGAAGCTGATAAGGATAAAGAAGAATTGCTTAACAAATATTTCTGTTCTGTGTTCACAGATGAAGAACCAGGAGCAGGACCTCAGAAAACATCCACAAACAGGAACAGAAGCAAGGGACATCTTGATCAATTTTCAGAAGACTGTGTTCGTGAGAAACTAGCTCAACTTAAAGTAGACAAAGTGATGGGACCGGATGGGATACACCCTAGAATACTGAGGGAACTTGGGGACGTTCTAGCAGCTCCACTGACTGACATTTTGAATGCTTCATTGGAGTCGGGAGTGGTGCCAAAGGACGGGAGAGAGGCTCATGTGGTGCCTTTACACAAAAGCGGAAGTAAGGATGTGGTTGAAAACTACTGGCCAGTTAGTTTAACTTCGGTGGTGAGTAAATTATTGGAAACTCTGCTGAAAGAGAAAATAGTGAGGTTTCTGGAGTCCAGCAGATTACAGGATCCGAGGCAGCATGGATTCACCAGAGGCAGGTCTTGTCAGACAAATCTGATTGATTTCTTTGACTGGGTGACCAGCGAGTTAGACTGAGGGAGAGCCCTAGATGTGGTGTATTTAGATTTCAAGTAAAGCCTTTGACACTGTTCCTCACAGGTGACTTATAAACAAACAGAGCACCCTAGGGATGGACCCTAAAGTTACTGCTTGGGTTAGAAATTGGTTGGGTGGGAGGCGACAAAGAGTACAGGTAAATGGAGCTCACTCTGAGGAGAAGGATGTTACCAGTGGTGTGCCCCAGGGTTCTGTCCTTGGTCTGATTCTTTTTAACATCTTTGTTAGTGATATAGCGGAAGAGCTGTCGGGTAAGGTTTGCCTCTTTGCGGATGATACCAAAATCTGCAATAGAGTAGACTCCCAGGAAGGTGTAGATAACATGAGAAGGGATCTAGCTAAGCTTGAAGAAAGGTCTAGAATTTGGCAGCTGGGATTTAATGTTAAAAAATGTAAGGTCATGCATTTGGGCTGCAGCAATCCAAGGGTGGTGAAGTACTTTTGTCCACTAAAGAAGAGCGGGACCTAGGCGTGCAGAAAAAAGGAGGTGATAATGCCTCTGTATAAGTCTTTGGTGTGACCTCATTTGGAGTATAGTGTGCAATTCTGGAGACCGCACCTTCAAAAGGATGTGAACAGGATGGAGCCGGTGCAGAGGGTGGCTACTAAAATGATTAGTGGTCTTCATTATAAAGCATATGAGGACAGACCTAAGGATCTTAATATGTACACCTTAGAGGAAAGGCGGGCTAGAGTTGATATGATTGAGATGTTTAAATATCTCCGTGGCATAAATGTTCAGGGAGAGAGCCTCTTTCAATTGAAAGCAAGTTCTGCTACGAGGGGACATGGTATGAGTGTGAAGGGAGATAGATTCAGGAGTGATATGCGGAAATATTTCTTTACAGAAAGAGTAGTGGAATAGTCTACCAGTGGAGGTGGTAGAGATGAGGACAGTAACTGAATTCAAAAAGGCATGGGACAAACACAGAGGATGTCTAAAGGTAAAAAGGGGACTGTTGTAGTCGTTGATATAGAAGGACAGACTAGATAGGCCATGTGGTGTTTTTCTGTCATCATATTTTGTATGTTTCTATGTTTCTATCTTCAGCATTCCATCTTGTCCATCACAATCTTCTCCTCTCTTGGTTGTACGACCGTTGGTCTCATGGAATAGTTCTTCAATGGTTCACTTCTTTTCTATCACAGCATTCCTTTTGTATCATCAAGGGTATGTCTGTTTCATCCTCTCACTCTCGTGTGGCTCCATAATAGCACCTGTTCTTTTCAATATTTTTCTCTCGCCCCTGCCCCTAGCTCTTATGATCCAACAGCTTGGCATTTCAACATACTTTTATGCAGATGACATTCTTCTTCATTTCATATGGATTCATCTCTGCCAGATCTCTCCCCCTTGAATACATGCCTCACACATGTTGCGGCCTGGTTGTCTATCAATCACTTTCTACTTAACTCTTCAGAAACTACTGCAACCTGGCTCATGGGTCCTATTCCCCCTATTCTCGATGGGTCACCTATTTGTCTCACATCATCTTTTCACTACCTTGGGTCACATTGGATTCGTCACTCTCTTTCCATGATTATATCACCCAAATCATCCAACATTCATTTTCTTTCTTTATCATATCAAAGCAGTCTATACCCTTCTGAGCACTACTGCCTTAATCACGCTTGCTGTCTCTCTCATTCTATCTAAACTTGACTATTGTAATGTAGCACTTGCCAGCCTCCCTCAATACTCTTTAAAGTGCCTGCAACTTATTCAGCGTACTGCGGCCAGATTAATTGTTCATGCATCCAGATTTGATCACATCACCCCCCCCCCCCTCATCCATTTAGACTGGCTCCCTGTACCATCCTGTATTCATTACAAAATTCTCATCCAGGTCCATAAAACACTTAACACTGGTTCCCCGGATTACTTAGCATCCTCTCTTATTCCGTTGCCCCACAAAGCTCTCTCCATGCAATTCTCCTACCCTCTCCCTCTCTGGCCCATCTCAATCTACTCGCCATTCAGCATTTTATTTCGTCAGACCAGCCCTTTGGAATAATCTTCCTCCACATCTCCACTTAGGGTCTTCTTTCACAACGTTCAAAGTCCAACTTAAAACCCACCTTTTCTGCACAGTTTTTGACCTCCCACTGGACTCCCTCAGTTGATTTCCTTATGCTTCCTACCTGCCTCCCTCCTCATCTCTCACCACCCTCCTCCAGCCCTTCCTTGTCATGTCTCATTTTCCCATCTGTCCTATACATACTGGCATTCTTTTCATTTTTTGCTTCAGTTTTTATTGTATTCTATTATAAACTGTTTTGCTGTACCCACTTTAAGTGGCATAGCAAAGCTTAAATAAATGAAAAAATGAAACCCTTAAGGTGTATCTTTGCCCTATGCTCAGAGGATTTGGGATCTTCATATCAATGCTGGTGCTTCTTCATCCATCTCCTGGTGCCTTGGGCTTTTTTTACCATTGTTGATGCTTTACCTTTCTCCTGGTACTTTGAGTCTTTTTCTTATGATGGTGTTGCTTTACTCTTCTGTTAATGGTCTTTCTGTCAATGTTTGTGTCACTTTGCCCCTCCCATGATGGCTCTGTGTCTACATGCTGCTGTTAGTGCCCTATGACCCTCTTTTGGTGCTATGTGGTCTTTATGGTACTCTTAATGCCTTGGAGGGCTGATGTCTCCATGACTGATGTCTACCATCAGGTTTTAAGCAAATTTGCATAGAAATTGATGGAAAACCCCACTATTAGATTGAAAAAAGTTTGCTGCTTTTACTTTAATGGATCCAAATGATCAGAATGATGTGAATAATTAGGACTCAAAAGAAAAATCAACAGGGCGCTTGATCCGAAGTTGAACTGAGCCAACATTTTTTCCATGTTCATCCCTTTTTATCCACTTTCAATTTCATTTTCTCTATTCCTTTTACTAGGGGAATATGCCACCAAGGAAACTCCATAAAAGAAATGTTTAGCAAAAAAGAGCATTAAACTTTCATAAAATCATTCAGTATGCTTTTTTAAGCCTTCCTTGAATATCTACTACATAAATATTTGTTGTGTTCTAATATTTCACAGTTTTTTGTTTCTCCTCCAGAATCTTGAATGTGCTGTGCCAAGAGACTTTAGACTGAAGTATCAATGAGTAAGAAAATAAAATGATCTGTTTTTGCGCTTTAGGCATTTTGGTCTTGTACCAAGCTAAGAAACTGATTTCCAAATGTAATTAGAATTATTAAAACTAAATTATTCATTATTGCACTGATCACCTCTTCCTTCTTTTGACAAATGCATTCACTATATTCAGAAGAGATACTTACACTTCAGACAGCCCTAAAGGTAGCAATTAATAGTTGATGATAATTACATGATAACTTTATTGATCAAGCTAGACACAGACTATAACCCATTGCTCATCTATTATATGACAAAAATACTGTTGAAAGTACATTTCATACAGCAGTATGAAGTAAACCATCATTAATTCATAAAAAATGTCCTCTTCATTTGTCCATGCTGATTATATTTCAATATTTTCTTCATTCTACAGTCAAACCTCGGTTTTCGTATGCCCTGGTTTTCGTACGATTCGGTTTTCGTTGATTTTTTTCATCAAGATTGTGTTTCGGTTTTCGTACGTTGTCTCGGTTTTCGTACAGCATTTTACCCCCCCCCCCCCGTACCTGCCATGGATTAGCGTGAGCCAGCGATCTCCCACGGAGCTTGAGCCAGCGATTCTGCGGGACCTCTGGGGAGCCGAGGAGTTCAACGCTCCAGCGTGGCCTGCCCGAAACTGCTTCCTGCCCCGGACTCTCCCCCGATTGACGTCTGCCTGCTGCCTCTTCCCCTGCACATCCCTTGAACCGGGACAGGAGCTGGTGACCGAATCTGCTTCTCCTTGGCGGCCCAGTCTCCCGCCGGGGCCCCTGCCCTCCCGATTGGATTCTGGGTGTCCTGCAGGCCTGCACACGCGGCCTCTCCTTGAAACCTTGCAGTCTGCAGCTGCAGGCTCCTGCTGGCACAGCCCCACGCTGTTCTCTGACTCTCACCTGTGTCAGGCTGCTACCTTAGGGGGGGCCGGAGGCAGCCTAAGACTCTCTGTCCCACTGTTTCTCAACTGCCTGCTGCTTGGCTGACACTGCCTCTCCACCTCTCCCGACACTGTGTATGCCAACAAAAGTCTTCAATAAAGGTAAAAGTGATGTTACATGCTCATTTATCCATTTCATTAGTCATTTATATGTATTTCTCATTGTTTTCTGTATGTAAAAAGATAGTTATTCTCTATAAAATGTATTTTTTGTCAATATTTTTGGGTGTCTGGAACGGATTAATTGAATTTACATTATTTCTTATGGGAAATCTTGCTTCGGTTTTAGTCCGTTTCGGTTATAGTCAGACATTTTTGAACGGATTAATCATGAAAACCGAGGTTTGACTGTATTACTATTGCCGCTCATTGCACATTTTAAAGAATCCGTAGAAGTGTATGATTTAGTGGTTTGAATAAAGAACGTAGAAAGTTCTGCTTCTGACATTTGTGACGCTGGCAGCAAGTGAAGTTGTTGAATGCTCAAGGGCAGACAGATGGCTTCCTGATTATGACTGTAGCTGCTCTTGAGCATGAGGCCTCCGAACCCCTTGTATGCCCTTTATCCTTAAGAAAACTGTCACCTCCCAAGACCTTTCCTCCTCAATTCTACTAATACTACTTATCATTTGTGTAGCTATAGTGCATGCAGCGCTGTACAGATGCTTGTAGGAGATAGTTCCTGCTCCTCAGAACTTGCAGTCTAGTCAAGACAGACAGCACAACAAATGGGAACTAGAATATGCTGAGATGAATGGTAAGGAAACACATAGGCAGTGAACTGGTGGCTGAGGAGATCAGGTCCTTTGAGTTCTCCCCTTTTTTACATGTTTAGCTATTCCTTCCCTCCCTCTCATAAGAACATAAGAAAAGCCATGCTGAGTCAGACCAAGATCAATTGAACTCAGCATCCTCTTTCCAGCAATAGCCATCCTCTGGAACAATGTGAGCCCTGTTAGCATTTGGCTCACATTTTTCCAGTAAAAGATCAAGGTGAGTTACATTCAGGTACAGGAAGAATTTGACCCTAGAACCCTTTTTAAAATCAGCCCTCCAGTTCTCAAGTACTATGGAGATTTTAAATGACAGGTTACAGCTTGTGAGTAGCAGGTAAGCATTGTCATTTTAGAGTACATTCAGAACTTTGGAGTGACTACCATCAACTCCTGGTAATTTGTTTCTCTTTAGTTTGCTCTATTAAATGTTCTATATTTGCAATGATCTGCTTTATTTGCTCCAAATCATCACTGTCAAAGAAGATTTCCAGTGAGAGAAAGAGATTTTCTGACCCCAACTTACTCTTCAATAAAGACTGAAGCAAGTAATTCATTTTGGGATCTTTGCTAAGGTGAAGGAAAATTTTGAACTTACTGCATTTTAAGTGGGGCAGGTTTAAAACTCTGCTTTGGTAACTTTCTCAGCTCTTGGGAACTGCTGACACCTAATTAGGTGTTAGTTCCCTCCCTACCCTCCCCCCCCCAACTCCCATCTACCATTAGTGAGCAGTCTTGGTTTATAGGGCACCTCCCCATTTAACAAAACACAGGGACATGGAAAAGCACATTTTGAATGCAATTAAAGAGATTTAACTGTTTTTTTCTCTCAAAGGACAGCTAGGAAACCGGTTGGTACTTTGGTAGATCTCTCTCTTTTGCTTTAACAGATACCTAAGCTCCACAAACAGAACAATGGCTGGGAAAAATCATATCGCTAAAGCTGCTTGCCCCGTTACAGCTTCTGCCTCTGTCCAGACAGAGGTCCCAATGCCAGTTGAAGGACTGGATCCATGTGCAGGATGCCTGCATGCTGAAGCTCTGAGGAAACAAGTGGAAAAACTCAGAGAGGAGGTGGCAAGGCTGAGGAGCATTCAAGCCAGTGAGAAGTACATTGATGAGATGCTTCTTGCAGCAACCAAGCTCTCCAGCAAAGGAGAAGATGGGTGCTGACAGAATGACAACGGTTGGACACAAGTCACCAGGGCCTGCAGAATCACCAATACAACTTCTCCAGCCCTTGAATTGAAGAACCATTATGTAGCCCTGGAAGTGGAGGACGTGAAAGCATCCCTGAAAAGGGAAGAATCAGAGCTCAAGTACCCCAAAGTTGCAGAATCAGTGACCACAAGGAAGTGAAGGATAGTGGTGGTTGGTGACTCTCTTCTCAGGGGTACTGAGGCGTCCATCTGCCGACCAGACTTGATGTCCAGAGAGGTATGCTGTTGGCCTGGTGCCAAAATCCAAGATGTTATGGAGAGTTTGCCGAGACTCATCAAGCCCACTGACTATTACCTAATGTTGCTAATCCATGTCGGAAGAAATGATACTGCCAGGTATCCCTCTGACCGTATCAAAAGTGACTTCATGGTTCTGGGACAGAGGGTGAAGAAGTTAGGTGCACAGGTGGTGTTCTCTTCAATCCTCCCTGTTGAGAACATAAGAACATAAGATATGCCATACTGGCATAAACTAGATAATAGGGGAAAGCCAACAGTCGCCCAAGAGCGCATGGTTCGGAAGAATGTATCCTTGAAGGATACTACAAAAAGCAGAGAGGTTCCAAAAAAGAGTAAAGTAGCCCAAATGCCCTCGAGTATGGAGCAGACAGAGCTTAAAGATCCCAAATTACCCATGTCTACCAATAGCCAAATTAATATGAATAAAATACAGTCTCTTGGGGAAACTGCTAGGTACATATGACCTAGATTGGCCACTGTTGGAAACAGAATACTGGGCTTGATGGACCTTGGTCTGACCCAGTATGGCATATCTTATTTTCTTATGTTCTTATGTCAGACCAAGGTCCATCAAGCCCAGTATTCTGTTTCCAACAGTGGACAATCTAGGTCATATGTACCTAGCAGTTTCCCCAAGAGACACAAGTTCAACAATGCTTGTACTGGGTCAAGCATTGATATCTTCGGTCACTTCTTATTAATGGTTTATGGACCTTTCCTCCAGGAACTTGTCCAAACCTTTTTTAAACCCAGCTACACTAACAGCCTTTACTACATCCTCCGGTAACAAATTCCAGAGTTTGATTACACGTTGAGTGAAAAAATATTTTCTTTTATTAGTCTTAAATAGTTTACCCTGTAGCTTTATTTCATGTCCCCTAGTCTTTCTATAATCTGATAACGTAAACAATCGATCTACGTTTACCCGTTCCTCTCCGTTCATTAATTTATAGACTTCTATCATATCTCCCTTCAGCCGTCTCTTTTCCAGGTTAAAGAGCCCTAACCTTTTTAGCCTTTCTTCATAGGAGTATCCTTCCATCCCCTTTACCATTTTCGTGGCTCTTCTCTGAACCTTTTCTAAAATCGCTATATCCTTTATAAGATACGGCGACCAGAATTGCACACAATATTCAAGGTGCGGTCTCACCATGGAACGATGTAGAGGCATTATAATATCTTTTGTTTTATTTTCCATTCCTTTCCTTATCATAACTAGCATTCTATTTGATCTCTTGGCCGCCGCTGCACACTGCACCGAGGGTTTTAATATGGTATCCACAATGACGCCTAAATCTTTTTCCTGGGTGGTGGTTCCTAATGTGGAACCTTGCATCGTGTAACCATAGTTTGGGTTGTTCTTCCCTAGGTGCATAACCTTGCACTTGTCCACATTAAATTTCATTTGCCATTTTGATGCCCAGTCTTCCAATTTATCAAGATCCTCTTGCAATTTTTCACAATCCTCTTGGATTTTAACAACTTTAAATAGTTTTGTGTCATCTGCAGATTTGATCACCTCACTCGTTATTCCACTTTCCAGGTCATTTATGAATATGTCAAAAAGCAGTGGACCCAGCACAGATCCCTGGGGTACGCCAGTATTCACCTTTCTCCATTGGGAAAATTGGCCATTTAGCCCTATTCTCTGCTTTCTATCTTTTAACCAGTTCCTGATCCACAATAGTACACTGCCTCCTATCCCATGACTCTTTAGTTTTGCCAAAAGTCTCTGATGATGGACCTTGTCAAAGGCTTTCTGAAAGTCCAGATACACAATATCAACCGACTCACCTTTGTCCACCTGTTTATTCACTCCTTCAAAAAAACATAACAGATTAGTAACACAAGATCTTCCTTGTCTAAAGCCATGTTGGCTGTCTCCCATTAGGTTGTGACTATCTACATGCTGAGTAATTTTATTCTTTATGATGGTTTCTACCATTCTTCCTGGTACTGTCGTCAGGCTCACCGGTCTGTAGTTTCCCGGATCACCCCTGGAACCCTTTTTAAAAATTGGTGTTACATTGGCCATCCTCCAATCTTCAGGTATTAGAGATGATTTTAATGATAGTTCACAGATTACTAATAGCAGGTCTGCAATCTCATATTTCAGTTCTTTCAACACCCTTGGATGTATACCATCCGGCCCAGGTGATTTGCTACTCTTCAGTTTATCTAATAGTTGTAAGACATCTTCCCGATGTATCAATATTTCGTTCAATTCTTCCGCACCTTTAAATACCACTTCAGTCATTGGTAACATCCCTACATCTTCCTCAGTAAAGACCGAAGCAAAGAATTCATTCAGTCTCTCCGCTATCGCCTTGTCGCCTCTTAGTGCTCCTTTAACCCCTTTATCATCTAATGGACCAACTGACTCTCTCACAGGTTTTTTGCTATGAATATACTTGAATGAATATACACGTTTTTGCTTCCACAGCCAGCTTCTTCTCAAATTCTCTCTTTGCCTGCCTTATCAATGCCTTGCATTTGACTTGCCAGTGCTTGTGCTGTTTCCAGGTTTCGTCGTTTGGCTCTTTTTTTCATTTCCTGAAAGATGCTTTTTTGGCAACAACAGCCTCTCTGACCTCACCTTTAAACCATGCTGGCAGTTTTTTGGACTTCCTTCCACTTTTCTTAAAGTGTGGAATACAGCTGGTCTGGGCTTCCAAGATAGTATTTTTCAACAACACCCAAGGTTGATGTACGTCTTTAACCTTTGCAACTGCTCCTTTTAGTTTTTTCTTAACTGTTTTCCTCATTTTATCATAGTCTCCCTTTCGAAAGTTAAAAGGTAGTACTGTGGATTTCCTTACTATCCCTCCTCCACTAATTAAATCAAAGGCGATCATGCTATGATCACTATTGCCAAGTGGCCCCAACTCCCTTATCTCTTGCACTAAATCTGGTGTTCCACTAAGGACTAGGTCTAATATGGCTTCCCCTCTGGTCGGTTCATGAACCAGCTGCTTCAAGAAGCAGTCATTTATTTCATCTAGGAACTTTATCTCCCTAGCATGTCCTGACGTGACACTGACCCAGTCGATACCGGAGTAATTGAAATCACCCATTATTATTACTGCGCTGTAACTTTTGTTAGCTTCCTTGATTTCTTTGAGCATTTCATCATCCATTTGGTCATTCTGGCCAGGTGCTCGATAGTACACCCCCACTGCCATTGCCTTCCCCCTTTTATATGGAATTTCAATCCATATAGATTCTACAGCAGATTTTGTTTCCTGCAAAACTTTAATCCTTTCTGACTCAATGCCCTCTCTAACATAGAGCGCAACCTCTCCACCAATTTGATCAGCTCTATCATTACGATACAGTTTGTACCCAGGTATCACAGTGTCCCACTGGTTGTCCTCCTTCCACCATGTCTCTGATATTCCAGTCATATCTAACCTTTCATTTAGTGCTATATATTCTAACTCTCCCATCTTATTCTTTAGACTTCTAGCATTTGCATACAAGCATTTTAGAGAATGTATTTTATTCATGTTAATTTGGCTATTGTTAGACATGGATAAATTGGGATCTTTAAGCTCTGTCTGCTCCATACTTGAGGGCATTTGGGCTACTTTACTCTTTTTTGGAACCTCTCTGCTTTTGGTAGTATCCTTCAAGGATACATTCTTCCGAACCATGCGCTCTTGGGCGACTGTCGGCTTTCCCCTAATATCTAGCTTAAAAGCTGCTCTATCTCCTTTTTAAAGGTTAATGCCAGCAGCCTGGTTCCATCCTGGTTAAGGTGAAGCCCATCCCTTCGGAAGAGCCCCTCCTTTCCCCAGAATGTTCCCCAGTTCCTAACAAATCCAAAACCCTCATCTCTGCACCATTGTCTCATCCACGCATTGAGACTCCGGAGCTCTGCCTGCCTTTTGGGTCCTGCGCGTGGAACAGGAAACATTTTGGAGAATGCTACCATGGACGTTCTGGATTTCAACTTCCTACCTAAAAGCCTAAATTTAGCCTCCAGAACCTCCCTACCATATTTTCCTATGTCATTAGTACCGACATGTACCAAGACAGCAGACTCCTCCCCTGCACTATCTAAGACCTTATCTAGGTGGCGCGTGAGGTCCGCTACCTTCGCACCAGGCAGGCATGTTACCAGGCGATCCTCACGTCCAGCAGCCACCCAGCTATCTACATGCCTAATGATCGAATCACCAACTATAACGGCTGTCCTAACCCTTCCCTCATGGGCACATGGCCCTGGAGAAACCTCCTCGGTGCGAAAGGGTTTTACATCACCTGGAGGACAGGTCCTAGTTACAGGATCACTTCCTGCCACACCAGGGTGATGCTCTCCTGTCACGTGACCTCTCTCCTCCATGGCAACAGGGGTGCTGCCAGACTGGAGGTGGGACTTCAGGACTATATCCCTGTAGGTCTTGTTTATGTACCTCTCTGTCTGTCTTATGTTTTCCAAGTCTGCTACTTTAGCCTCTAGAGAACGGACTTGTTCCCTGAGAGCAAATAGCTCCTTGCACCTAGTGCACACGTAAGACCTCTCACCAACTGGGAGAAAATCATACATGTGACAGGCCAAGGCAGACAGGCCAAAGCAGAGAGGCTTGCATCCTGGAGATGAATGCATGGCTGCGTGGATGGTGTCATCGAGAGTGTTTTGGTTTCCTAGACCATGGGATGTTGTTCCGAGGGTTGCAGAGCAGAGATGGCATCCATCTGTCCAAGAAAGGTTGACATGTCTTCAGTAGTAGATTGGCTAATCTACTGAAGAGGGCTTTAAACTAGATTCATTAGGGATGGGCGAAGAAAGCCCCCATGTAAGTGAAAGTCCCCACGTAAGTGATACATTAAATACCTTTATGGAAATGGGTAACAGGGGTAACATATGGAAAGCAGTGTGTATAAATGCCCGTAGCATGGGAAATAAGATCCCTGAAGTTGAAGCTTTGGTGGGAGTGGCTGACTTGGATTTAGTGGCAGTTACAGAAACAAGGTTCACAGAAAACCATGACTGGGATGTAACTATACCTGGCTATACTTTATTCAGAAAGGAAAGGGTAGGAAGAAAGGGAGGAGGAGTGGCACTATATGTAAAAAATACTATTAAACCTTTGGAATTACAGAGCTTAAAAGGGAGAGAGGAGGCATTGTGGGTTAAACTAGAAAGAGGTAAAGAGAAATATATTTGCATTGGTGTGATATACAGACCTCCCTCGCAAGAGGAAGAGGTGGACAGAGAGTTAATTGAGGACATACGCAGCATTGCTAGGAAAGGGGAAGTGCTACTGATAGGGGTTTTCAATATGCCAGATGTTGATTGGCAGATTCCTGTTGCAGTATCACCTAGAAGTAAAGAGATCCTGGATTCTCTACAGGGAGAACTATTCAAGCAATTGGTAACAGACCCCACATGTGAAGGGGCCATACTGGACTTGTTGCTTACAAATGGTGAAAGTGTTTCTGATGTTATAGTGGGAGATCATTTTGCATCCAGTGATCACCAGATGGTGTGGTTCAGTATTAGGACTAGGGCTGTTAGAATCCATTCAAAGGTGAGGGTCTTAGACATTAGGAAGACTACTATAACTTTTCCAAGATGGGCCAATACCTCAGGGAGTCATTAGCGCGATGGGAACATCTGGGAGATTTAGAAAAACAGTGGGCAAAACTGAAAGGGGATATTTTAAGGTCAACCAACCTTTTTATTAAAATGGTAAATAAAGGTAAAAGTAAAAGGAGACCGCTATGGCTTTTGAAAGAAGTAGCTGAAAAGATGAAGAAAAAGAGGGAGTCCTTCATGAAATACAAGAGATCAAAGAGAGAGGAAGAACGGAATCCATATTTGGAAAAACTTAGACAAGCTAGCAATGTAGTCAGGAAAGCAAAGATTCAAAAAGAGGAGGAAATAGACAATGCAATAAAATGGGGGGATAAAACATTTTTCAGATATGTTAGTGAGAAGAGGAAGGGCAAAAGTGGTATTGTCAGACTCAAGGGTGAAGGGGAGGAATATGTAGAAGCTGATGAGGATAAAGCGGAATTGCTTAACAAATATTTCTGTTCTGTGTTCACAGATGAAGAACCAGGAACAGGACCTCAGAAAACCCCCACGAACAGGAACAGAAGCGAGGGACATCTTGAAAATTTTTCAGAAGACTGTGTTTGTGAGAAACTAGCTCAACTTAAAGTAGACAAAGTGATGGGATCGGATGGGATACACCCTAGAATTCTGAGAGAACTTGGGGACATTCTAGCAGCTTGTGATAAGGAAGCTTATCATAGCTCAGGAAGGAGCTATAGAAAAGGTGAAGTGACTCTGAACAAGCAACCTGTCAGTTCTGGTAGAAATAAGAAAACAGAATTTTGCCATAAAAGACTACCAGTCCCAGAATGCACCAGGTTTTCAACAGCCATTAGAGGAGCTGAAATGGGGAAACGTGTGTTCAATCAGGAGGGCTATGAGGTAATCCCTAAGCACTCATCTCAAAGGGCAGGGCCTGATTCAGCACAGCTGCGCTGTATTAGGGAGGAGCACTCATCCAAGCAGAATAAGAGTAGAGTTTATTCTACAGATGACCATCTTCATGATCACCTTGGATATCCAGAGAATTGTCCTCAGTATCCTGAGAATCAGCTTGAGTTTGATCATCAGTTTCATCTGAAGGATCATCAGAAGCAGAAGCCAAACCGGACGGACAGAGAGGGAAAGAGAGCCTTTGGAAGAAGGAAGAGAAAAGCCTTTGAGAGGTCTAGAAGAGTCCAAAGCAGTACGTATACTGGGAGGTATTCCAAGGGCCAGCATACACCATTGGACTGGCGAAAGCCAGAGGAATGGTGCTGCAGAGCTAGGAATCACCAGAGGCTACCTGTGAGGGAGACGGCTGCACGTGGAAGGGACCCTAAGACCTGTGCCAGAAGGTATGTGAAGAGAGATCCAGTATCCAGGGATCTGGATTGGAAGGCTGGACATAAGAACTGGACTACATACTGGCCAGGCTATATAGAGAGGAACTCTAGCAGCAATGGAAGCTCAGGTATGAACACTGATCTATGCCCTTGCTATAACCTTGAAAGACAGCAGGGAAACAAGTATTCTCCTGAAACTGCTCCATTGAGAGATTCATCTGTGCCAATCCATGATATTGAACCCATGCTTGTTGAACAAGGGGGAATAATAGCAGATGAGGATCCTGTTTATATGGACTGCTCTCTATCTAAATTCCGTTGGTAACTTTCTGTTATAAAGTACAGCAACCATCACAAAGAAATACAAATTTGTTCTTTAATCTACTCAGAAAAGCTCCTGAAGCAGGATTTGACCCACACAGTGGAAGGCAAGCCAGCTAAGGGGTTTCAGCTGGTGACTGCTAGCAATTAAGCCTTACCTAATTGCTTGTGAGCTAGGAGAGAATCATTTCTGAATTTATGTGGGAAGTAATCAGAAATTAACCTGAAAAGAACAGTTTGTTTCTTGCTTTGTAGCTTTTCATTTGTTGTTTTCCTGATTTTGACTTTGTTTTTCCAAGTTAACACTGAAAGCAAGTAACCTAATTTATGTGCTACCAAGCATATCTGTGTTGGGAGAAATAACCCCATAAATAAATATCTTATTGGCTTTACCCAAGAGCACAACTAAATTATTGTCAGCAGCTGTGTCTGGTGTGAATGAACTACATTGCCCACAATACCTTGCAAATCATATAGAAATATGCACTTGCCAAGGGTGTGAAGATTTTCACCCAGGCAGCTGTCTGACAAGCTCCACTGACTGACCTTTTCAATGCCTTGTTGGATTAGGGAGTGGTGCCTAAGGACTAGAGAGAGGCTCATGTGGTGCCTTTACACAAAAGCAGAAGTAAGGATGTGGTTGAAAACAACAGGCCAGTTAGTTTAACTTTGGTGGTGAATAATTTTATTGGAAACACTGCTGAAAGAGAAAATAGCGAGGTTTCTAGAGTCCAGCGGATTACAGGATCCGAGGCAGCATGGATTCACCAGAGGCAGGTCTTGTCAGGCAAATATGATTGATTTCTTGGACTGGGTGATGAGGGAGTTGGACCGAGGGAGAGCCCTAGATGTGGTATATTTATATTTCAGTAAAGCCTTTGACACTGTTCCTCATAGGCGACTTATAAACAAACTGAACACCCTAGGGATGGACCCTAAAGTTACTGCTTGGGTTAGAAATTAGTTAGGTGGGAGGCAACAAAGAGTACAGGTACTGTAAATGGAGCTCACTCTGAGGAGAAGGATGTTACCAGTGGTGTGCCCCAGGGATCTGTCCTTGGTCCGATTCTTTTTAACATCTTTGTTAGTGATACAGCGGAAGAGCTGTCGGGTAAGGTTTGCCTCTTTGCGGATGATACCAAAATCTGCAATAGAGTAGACACCCAGGAAGGTGTAGATAACATGAGGAGGGATCTAGCTAAGCTTGAAGAATGGTCTAGAATTTGGCAGCTGGGATTTAATGTTAAAAAATGTAAGGTCATACATTTGGGCTGCAGCAATCCAAGGGAGCAATATAGTATAGGTGGTGAAGTACTTTGTCCACTGAAGAAGAGCAGGACCTAGGCGTGGTTGTCTCTGATGATCTTAAAATAGCTAAACAGGTAGAAAAGTTGACGGCAAAAGCTAAATGGATACTTGGGTGCATACAGAGAGGAATGGCTAGCAGAAAAGTGATCTAGCTAAGCTTGAAGAATGGTCTAGAATTTGGCAGCTGGGATTTAATGTTAAAAAATGTAAGGTCATGCATTTGGGCTGCATCAATCCAAGGGAGCAATATCGTATAGGTGGTGAAGAACTTTTGTCCACTAAAGAAGAGCAGGACCTAGGCGTGCAGGAAAAGGAGGTGATAGTGCCTCTGTATAAGTCTTTGTTGCAACCTCATCTGGAGTATAGTGTGCAATTCTGGAGACCACACCTTCAAAAGGATATAAATAGGATGGAGTCAGTACAGAGAGTGGCTACTAAAATGGTTAATGGTCTTCATTATAAAGCATATGAGGACAGACTTAAGGATCTTAATATGTACACCTTTGAGGAAAGGCGGGATAGAAGTGATATGATTGAGATGTTTAAATACCTCCATGGCATAAATGCACAGGGGGAGAGCCTCTTTCAATTGAAAGCAAGTTCTGCTATGAGGGGACATGAGATGAGGGTGAAGGGAGATAGATTCAGGAGTGATATGCAGAAATATTTCTTTACAGAAAGAGTGGTGGATCGGTGGAATAGTCTCCCAGTGGAGGTGGTAGAAATGAGGACACTATCTGAATTTAAAAAAGCATCTGGCAAACACAGAGGATCTCTAAAGGAAAAAAGGGGACTGTTGTAGTTGTTGATATGGAAGGACAGACTAGATAGGCCATGTGGTCTTTTTCTGTTGTCATATTTCTATGTTTCTATGTTTCTAAGGTACATTAATAGCAAAACCTGTGCAGTAAAGGCGGAGGATGTGCTCAGTAAGATATATTACAACTATTTGATAAACTAAATAGTAGCAAATCACCTGGACCAGATGATATATATTCAAGGGTGTTGAAAGAACTAAAATATGAGATTGCAGACCTACTATTATTAATCAGTGAACTATCATTAAAATCATTAAAAAGGGTTCCAGTGGTGATCCAGGAAACTAAAGACTTGTGAGCCTGACATCAGTACCAGGAAAAATGGTTGAAACCATTATAAAGAATAAAATTACTGTACATGTAGATAGTCATGGTTTAATAGGAGAAAGCCAACATACCTCTAGCCAAGGACGGTCTTGCCTTACTAATCTGTTATATTTTTTTGAAGGTGTGAATAAACAGGTAGACAAAGGTAAGCCAGTCGATATAGTGTATCTAGATTTTCAGAAAGCCTTTGAAAAGATCCCTCATGAGAGACTCTTGGCAAAGTTAAAAAGTCATGGAAATGGAATCAGTGTACTATTGTGGATCAGGCCCGATATTCAAAGAGCTAGGAGTGTGCTGGATGCTGAAATGAGGGACTTACCCATGGAAAGATGCCATTATTGTGTACACCAAATATTCAACAACTGGGTAACAGCAGCTGCCGAGCTTCGAGGGCATAATGGGGCGTGGCTTTCATCCCTTACATTCTACTGAAACGGCTCTTGCTAAAGTCTCCAGTTACTTGTTCCTTGCAAAATCCAAGGGCCTCTACTCAGCCCTCATCCTTTTTGACCTCTCCTGTGTTTTTGACACTGTTGACCACAGCCTTCTCCTTGATACCCTGTTCTCATTAGATTTTAAGGGCTCTGTACTATTCTGGTTCTCCTCTTATTTCTCCCTTTGCTCTTTCAGTGTTTGTTCTGGTGGATCCTCCTTCTTCTGCTATCCCGCTCTCAGTTGGTGTACCTCAAGGATCTGTCTTGGGTCCACTCCTTTTCTCTCTATATACCCAGTCCCTTGGTGCACTCATCTCTTCCCATTGCTTTCAGTACCATCTTTATGCTGATGACTCACAGATCTACCTCTCTACACTTGAAATATCTCCGGCAATCTAGACACGGATCTCTGCCTGCCTTTCTGACATTGGTGCTTGGATGTCTCTCCGCCACTTGAAATTGAACATGGCCAAAACTGAGCTTCTTGTTTTATTTCCCCTAAAACCTCCTCTCTTCTTCCTCCATTCTCAGTGTCTATTGATAACTCTCTGCTCCTCCCTGTTTCCTTGGCTCGCAACCTTGGGGGTCGTCTTTGACTCCTCTATCTCCTTCTCCACACACATTCATCTGATAGCTAAAACCTGCCATTTCTTTCTCTATAGCATCAACAAAATCCACCCATTCCTTTCTGAACACACAACTAAGACACTTATCCACTCCTTAATCACCTCTCATCTTGATTATTGTAAACTACACCTTGCTGGTCTCCCACTGAATCATTTCTCTCCCCTTCAATCTGTTCAACACTCTGCTGCGCGGCATATCTTCCACCAGCCTCATCATGCTCATATTACCCCTCTTCTCAAGTCACTTCATTGGCTCCTTATCCATTTCCACATGCTGTGCAAACTTCTCCTGCTGACTCTGAAGCTCCTCACTGCCTTTCCTCTCTTATACCTCCCTACACCCTCCCCAGAAACTCCGGTGTTCTGAAAATTGCTTGTATTGGTGCCCTTCTCTTCTATTGCTAACTCCAGACTTCACTCCTTTCACCTTGCTGCTCCTTATGCCTGGAACAAACTACCTGAGTCTGTACATCAGGCGCCTTCTCTGGCCCTTTTCAAATCCAGGCTGAAAGCTCACATCTTTGCTGCTTCTTTCAGATCTTTACTCACCTGATCTCTTTTGTGTTTCCTTGTCATTCCCCCTAGATGTATCCCAGGTGTACAGGTACTGTGTGTCTGTCCTGACTAGACTGTAAGCTCTGATGAGCAGGGACTGCCTTTTACATGTGCCTGTGCAGCGCTGCATACGTCTTGAAGCACTACACAAATGCTCAGTAGTAGTAGTAGGTAGGTGATACATATATGTTTCCTTTGTCCGATATGAGATGGTCATGCTTCTATGTAACATTATATTTTTAATTGCCCTCCGTTAGTAGCTTCTTGAGTTTGCTCACATATACCTAATGTGGTTATTGCGATATTTTGTAAGAGAAGAGATCAATGCTTGTTTTACAATGGCATCGTAACTTTTATTAATTATACATGGCCCCCTCTTTACAGTTGTTTTATTAGGTCAGCTTTGGTTACTCTATTATGTAACTTGTTGAGACATTTCCTTCATTTAATATTTAATGCATGTTTATAGTATAAACAATACAGAAGTATTGTTTCTAATTTTAGTGTAAATTTGTTTTAACGCAATCTTTTATTCACTATTAAGGGCACACATTAAGAAACCAGACTTCTTTTCACCGTTCTCTCTTGCCACGTTCACACTTTTGTTCCTTCCGGTCATCTATTAAAACAACAAGTATATACCGTGTTTCCCCGAAAATAAGACCGGGCCTTATATTTATTTTTGCTCTGAAAGATGCACTAGGGCTTATTTTCGGGGTAGGGCTTATTTTTTTTTTTCATATACAACAATCCACAGCAACAACTGAAAGAGAGCCCCTTGGAGAGAAGAGGCCCGCAGCGCAGCACAGGCAGCCGATCGGCATCGGGGAGTGGAGCAGGAGGAAAGCTCCTCCCTGGTCCTCCCGCCAAAGCCAATCAGCACAACAGCAGCAACAACTGAAAGACAGCCCCTTGGAGAGAAGAAGCCCGCAGCGCAGCACAGCACCGGCAGCCGATCGGCGTCGGGGAGTGGAGCAGGAGGAAAGCTCCTCCCTGGTCCTCCCGCCGAAGCCAATCAGCACAACAGCAGCAACAACTGAAAGACAGCCCTTTGGAGAGAAGAAGCCCGCAGCACAGCACAGCACCGGCAGCCGATCGGCGTCGGGGAGTGGAGCAGGAGGAAAGCTCCTCCCTGGTCCTCCCGCCGAAGCCAATCAGCACAACAGCAGCAACAACTGAAAGACAGCCCCTTGGAGAGAAGAAGCCCGCAGCGCAGCAAAGCACCGGCAGCCGATCGGCGTCGGGGAGTGGAGCAGGAAGAAAGCTCCTCCCTGGTGGGACCCCCCCCCCCAGGTACTGAATCTGTCAGTCCGTCGATGATCTTCACTAGGGCTTATTTTCAGGGTAGGGCTTATATTTCGAAAATCACAGTAAAACATGCTAGGGCTTATTTTCGGGGTAGGTCTTATTTTCGGGGAAACACGGTACATACCTCATTTTATGTTGCAGTTTTTATTGATATTTATAGGTTTTGAATTTATTGTCTATTACTTCTAGTTGCACAAGAATTGCCTTTACATAAAGGTCATTCAGAGATGTGTCCTCCGTAATCACTACAGAGGTATTTATTGCCTTTTATAAGTGTTGTTTGTCACACCCTCTCTCCCCCTTCCCTTCTTTTTATTTTTATTTTTATGGAGTTTCTTTTTATGGAGCTTTTAATGTCTTGTTAATTATTTATCCTATGTATTTATGTAAATAATTATTGATTTGATATATTTTATCCACACTTTTTACCCCTTTACATGTAACATGTTTTTAACAGTTATTAGATGTATTTATATGTGATATAGATTTATATCGTAGCATCTGTTCTGTTCATAGTTTTATTGTTTCATATAGTATATACTATAATTTGTATTTATGTATTTATGTATTTATGTTTTTAGTTTATTCACCTGATCAACCCCTGACGAAGGGTAGCGAAACATGGCCTGTGTCAGGTTGGCAATAAGTTTATTAATAAAACTCTGTCTTTTCCACATATTTATTTATTTATTTATTTAGTAAACATTTGTATACCGCTGCTTCCTACGATCAGCAGCGGTTTACTCTACAGAATCGTAATGCTTTGTACAGCACATTGAGATCTTTCAGATTTACATTTTTGATTGGACAATGATTTACATAACACGGGAGAATCAGTTGGGTGTAACATACATACATTTGATTTGAGCACACAGATTTGGGTATACATTTGATTACAATAGCGTGGGGGGGGGGGTCCCATATATACAATTTATACAGAATTACTTGCCAAAAAGTACAAACTATACATGATTAGCAGTTAGCTCAAGTTGTAGTGGGTTTGAAACAAGTGTGTTTTAAGCTTTCGTCGAAATTCACTTAGGTTGTTTATGAGTCTCAACTCATGTGGGAGTTGGTTCCAATGGATTGGTGCTGTGTATGTGAACGCTCTATTGCTTGTTTCGGCCTTGACAGATCTTATGCTAGTCGGTAAGCATAGGGTGTTGAGATTCATGGTTCTCCTGCTCCTGTTGCATGGTTGAATAGTGATTAAGTTATTGAGGTAGGATGGTGCGATGTTATGGATGAGTTTAAATGTTGTGATGAGCAGTTTGTAGATGATACGGGCGGCTACTGGGAGCCAGTGCAGTTCCATTAGCACTGGGGTTATGTGGTCTGTGACTTTCTTTTCCATGATGACTCTAGCAGCAACGTTTTGAGCCATTTGCAGGATGCTTAGGGTGTTCTTCGGAAGCCCTTGTAGAGTTGCATTGCTGTAGTCCAGGTGGGGAATGATTAGTGCTTGAGCAACAGAACTGAAGTCAGATTTCTCGAGGATATTGCGAAGTGGTTGTAAAATTTTCAGTTTGTAGAAGATGGCTCGGTTAACTGTTCGGAGGTGTTTGTCCATTCTAAGGTTGCAGTCCAGTAGGACACCTAGATACTTTATTACAGGTTTCGTATGATATATGTTTTTGTTAAGGGTGATTGTGGTGGGCGGGATAAAATTGGGTTTCCTGGAGACAATCATGACCTCCGTTTTCTTGTGGTTTATTGACATGTTATTTTGTTGAAGCCATGACTGGAGCATGTCAAGGCATTCTTCTATCGGACTGAAGTTTGGCTGCGTTATGTCAAGCTGCGTGTACAGCATCACATCGTCTGCATATATGTGATATTTGATGTTACATTTCTGAAAGATCTCGCAGACCGGTTTTATATACAAATTGAACAATAGAGATGATAAGGCGGACCCTTGAGGAATCCCTTGGGTTTGAGGGAAGGCATCAGCTTTATCATTGTTGAACTGCACTTGTTGCATCCTATTGGATATATATGATTTGAACCATTTTAAGGGGGTCCCTGCTATGCCCAATGAGGCCAGACGGTTTAGGAGGGTGTTGTGGTGAACTGTATCAAATGCCGCTGAGATGTCAATAAATATGAGTATGAACATAGTGTTTCTGTTTTCGAGGCCCTTGAGGAGATTGTCAAAGAGTGCCAGCAGTAGTGTTTCAACTCCGTGATTCTGTCGAAACCCATATTGATGCTTATCCAGGGCGTTTCTCTCGTCCATGTGGTCTTGTAGTTGTTGCTGAACAGCTTTTTCTATTGTTTTTGCTAAGAAGGATATGCTTGAGATTGGGCGATATGATGCAGGGTCCCTTTTGTTGAGAGACTTGTTCTTTAAGATGGGTCTTATAAGTGACTTCTTGAGATGAGTCGGCATGATACCTTGTTGCAGAGACTGGTTAACAATGTACGCGATGGGTTTTGCGTTTTCCTTCTTGGTTGCTTTCATCCATGCGGCTGGGCATGGGTCGAGAGGGGAGGTAGTGGTGTTTAAATTGGTTAAGATGCTTATGATTTGTTGCTCACCTAATTGCTGGAAGGTGTTCCATTCAGCTGCGAAGTCCGCTTGGGGGACAGTGTTGGTTTCTCGTGGGGTGGTGACTAATGACTTGCTTTGATCAATGATTGTGGGAAGCTGCGGGTGCAGTTTCTTGGCGTAATGGTCAGCAAGCGTCTGGGCCTTTATATCGTCCGCAGAGGCAGTGGCCTGAGAAATTTTGGTGAGTGACTTTACTAGCTCGAAGAGCTCTCTGGGTCTATTGAGTGCTTTATTGAGTAGGTTAGTGTGGTGATTCTTTTTGGCAAGGTTGACCTCATTCTTGTATTTCGTGAGTAGGGTTAGGTATAGTTGCTTGCCTTCTTCGGTTTGCTTTTTCCTCCATTTCCTTTCAAGTTTGCGTAGCTCTCTTTTCATTTAAGTTAGGGTGGGAGAGTACCATGGTTCGGTTCCTGTTTTTGTTGCAGTGTTTGTGGCCTTCCAGGTTGGTCTTGCGGCTGCTTCGATCCCTGAGTTCCATTGGGCTACCAGCTTGTCTAGGTCCGTGCTGGTGTACTCAAAATGCGTGGATATAGAGGTTACCAATGCTTCACTGTTGAATTTTTGGAATTTCCTCTGTTGGTGTGTTTTTGGGTTGGCTTGAGATTTTTCCTTGAAAGTTGGTAGGTGGATTTCAAATTCAATTAGGAAATGGTCAGACCATGGGACTGGGGTTATTCTCGGTTTGGTTTTTTGAGCTTCGTTTTGTAGGATGTTGTGTGATAAAAACACCATATCTAAGGTGTTACCTTTATTATGTGTGGGTTCTTGAATGATTTGTACGTATCCGAGCTGGTTCATGGCTTCAGTGAAAGCGTCTGCCTGTACTGGGGGTATGGATGGAAGGTTCAGGTCACCCAGGATGATGCGCTGTTTTTTGATTGCAGAGGTTGAGATAATTTCCAGTGCGGTGGCCAATGTGTCGTGGTGCGCCGAGGGGGGTCTATAGATTAAACAAAGGATTGATGTTTTGTTTTCAATCTTGAGTATATCAATGCCTTCGGATTCAGTTAGGGATGTGTTTGTGAACATTAGGGAGGTTTTGGCAATGATTAATACTCCTCCTCCTCTCCTGTTGGGCCGCGGGCAGTTAAATAATGTGTAGTTGGGGTTAGGTAATTGGTTTACTATTGCTGGGTCAGTGTCTGTGAGCCATGTCTCAGTGATACAGAGGATATCAGGTTTGCTGTCAGAGATGATGCAGTGTATGATGTGGGTTTTATTTCTAATAGATCTGGCGTTGATAAGACAGATTGTGATCGGGGATTGTGATAATTGGTGTGGTTGCTGTTGCTTGCTTTTAATTTTAGTGGCTGCTGGCTTCCTGCGGTTATTTTGTTTTGGTTTGGAGCTGCGTCTTTTCTGGGGCTTGCCTGGGACCTTTATCATCGTGTTCAGGTCTGGGTTGGGTATGGCTTCATCGTGAGCAAGGTAGGCAGGACCTATCAGTGGTATTATAGGTAACAGTATTGTGCCATGAATAAGAACTGGGTGCCATACTATTGCCTGGTGTTGTGTCAAGTGTGGTATGTATGCATATGCGGCTAGAGACACGTAGAGGCAGAGAATTACCATATAGGTGATGGGAGCCATGATTGGGAGTTTGAGATTCTAGTCTGTTGTACAGATTGTTTACAGATTCATTGGGGGATTGACACTGTGTGTATTTGCAAGTAGCAAATGTTGGTTACTCATAAGCTAAGGGACTTACATCTATTATCGTCAACTTTGCCAATTGTTGTGCATGAGACACTTCGATCAGATTATATAATATACTTATTACAGGTAAAACATTTGGTATATGAGGTAGGTGCAAAACTAAACAGCTTAGCTATTGCGGCTATTACTGGCATATAATCAGGTTATATATTTCAGTTATTACTGGCATAAATAATTAGTTTTACATATTGTAGCTATTACTGGTACAAATAATCAGCTTAGGTATTGTGGATATTACTGGCAAATTCTGATAGTATGAGACAGATCAAAGCTCCACTCCTGCAATGTACAGTGTTTGGGATAAGTGGCTGTTATTTTCCCGGTAGAGCAGCTGATTTGTGTCAATACGTTTGCATAGAGTTTTAATATTCAGTATTTCATTTACCTGGTCGGGAGTTGTGGTGAGACCAGATGGAAACGGCGTGCTCAACCTGGGTCAGGGAGCTCTATCCATGTTGCGTTGTTGCTTCTTTGATTTGACGATGTAGTGGGCTCGTCGTTTCTCTTTTGATTGGTGGAGATTTGTAATTCCTTTCCTTGGTGATTTTAGGGCGCTTTGGGTGATGCGCTGTTGTGATATTCGGCGCTGGCGAGCTCAGACCCATCCAGGGGAGCTCAAGCCAGTCTTGGCTGTTGGTGTGGTTGTTCCAGTATTCTTCTCCTGGAACGACTTGCTTTCCTCACTTTTTCTTTACGCCTACTGGCTCCCGCCTAAGGGCCACGCCAAAGGGCCCTCTGGCGAGGCCCTCAGGCGCGGGCCCGCCAGGCGCGGGCGCGCCCGATAGGGACGCCGCTTATATGCGGGAGACTTGCCGGCCCTTTTCTGCTCCCACTGCCCCGATAGGGCAGGAGCACTCGCACTGACCCGATTGGTCAGGAGAAGAACAGGGGGCTGTTGGTGGCTGAAGCGGCTCCCTCGGGGTAGGGACGCCGCTTATATGCGGGAGACTTGCCGGCCCTTTTCTGCTCCCACTGCCCCGATAGGGCAGGAGCACTCGCACTGACCCGATTGGTCAGGAGAAGAACAGGGGGCTGTTGGTGGCTGAAGCGGCTCCCTCGGGGTAGGGACGCCGCTTATATGCGGGAGACTTGCCGGCCCTTTTCTGCTCCCACTGCCCCGATAGGGCAGGAGCACTCGCACTGACCCGATTGGTCAGGAGAAGAACAGGGGGCTGTTGGTGGCTGAAGCGGCTCCCTCGGGGTAGGGACGCCGCTTATATGCGGGAGACTTGCCGGCCCTTTTCTGCTCCCACTGCCCCGATAGGGCAGGAGCACTCGCGCTGACCGATTGGTCAGGAGAAGAACAGGGGGCTGTTGGTGGCTGAAGCGGCTCCCTCGGGGTAGGGACGCCGCTTATATGCGGGAGACTTGCCGGCCCTTTTCTGCTCCCACTGCCCCGATAGGGCAGGAGCACTCGCACTGACCCGATTGGTCAGGAGAAGAACAGGGGGCTGTTGGTGGCTGAAGCGGCTCCCTCGGGTAGGGACGCCGCTTATATGCGGGAGACTTGCCGGCCCTTTTCTGCTCCCACTGCCCCGATAGGGCAGGAGCACTCGCACTGACCCGATTGGTCAGGAGAAGAACAGGGGGCTGTTGGTGGCTGAAGCGGCTCCCTCGGGGTAGGGACGCCGCTTATATGCGGGAGACTTGCCGGCCCTTTTCTGCTCCCACTGCCCCGATAGGGCAGGAGCACTCGCACTGACCCGATTGGTCAGGAGAAGAACAGGGGGCTGTTGGTGGCTGAAGCGGCTCCCTCGGGGTAGGGACGCCGCTTATATGCGGGAGACTTGCCGGCCCTTTTCTGCTCCCACTGCCCCGATAGGGCAGGAGCACTCGCACTGACCCGATTGGTCAGGAGAAGAACAGGGGGCTGTTGGTGGCTGAAGCCACATAATCACGCTTTGGACTGGGTTTGTTGTTATACGTGATTATTTGCCTTTTCGTGGTGGGGTCCCATGTGTACAGCTACTGTGTGTCTGTCCTGACTAGACTGTAAGCCCTGATGAGCGGGGACTGCCTTTTACATGTGCCTGTGCAGCGCTCCATATGTCTTGAAGCACTACACAAATGCTCAGTAGTAGTAGTGGTAGTAGTAACATGGATATTCAAATGTGCTATAAACCACATAAGGCTAGGTGAGGGTTTGCGACACCTAGGACACCGCAGTGCATCCATACACAAGTAGTGAAGCAAATCCGTGAAAGACAGGTGCTATTGGAGAGGTTTTCCAGCCCGTGGAGCACACACACCCATTCAGGACAGCCGGTGATGCCACGGGGGCACTCCACAGGCTCCTCCAGTGGTGAAGATGTGCCCATCGTGCCCGGGCACAGAGGAGGATGTAGCTAGCTGCAGGGAGACAGTAACAGGCACAGGTACCGTGCCTCCCAGGTGCACAGGCCCAGGATGAGCAAACTGCAGTTTACCAAGGAGGAGGTGTACCAGTGGTACTGGCTGGATGGAGGCACCATCATGGAACTGTGTACCAGACTCAGTTGGCACCTGGAACCAGCCACCGCGAGAAGCAAGGCACTACCAATGGCTATGAATGTGACCACTTCTTTAGCCTTCCTGGCAACAGGGAGCTTCCAGCATGTTGCTGGAGCAACCACTGGCATCATGCAGTCCACAGCAATCCTCTGCATAAATGCTGTCACTGAAGCACTGCTGCGTCGCATGGGCCACCACATAGCCTTCCCCGGACACCGCTGGAGTGGCAGGAGATGATGCAGGCCTTCTATGATCTGGTTGGCATCCCATCAGTGTTGGGCATCATTGACTGCATGCTTGTGGCCTTGAGGGCGCTCAGGCAGGATCAGAGGGCCTACCGGAACCGGCACAAGTACACCTCTATGAATATGCAGGTGGTGGTAGATGCCAACATGATGTTCAGGGATGTGTGTATATGTTACCCAGGTGCCTGCCATGATGCCTACATATTTAGCCAGTCCGGCCTGGGGCAAGCAGCAACTGGTGGACACCTGGGAGATGCCTGGCTGCTATTGAGTGTAGACAGCTGGGAGCCCCCAAAGAGGTACCCAACCCACAATAGATGTTAAAATATGTACAGTTAGGGGCAAACATGGTGGTGGGTAGGTGGAGGTATGACATGCGAATGCTGATGAACATTGTGGGCACATGTGCTGTGTTGCTGCAAATATGTAATGCTGGCGCCAAACAGCACATGGTTGAGGCATCCTGGAGACCCACACTTACCTAGAGCAGAGGCATAGCTGTAGCTTTGTCCAGGATGCCCCTTCACATGGCAGCAGCCTAGAACATAAGAACATAAGATATGCCATACTGGGTCAGACCAAGGTCCATCAAGCCCAGTAGCCTGCTTCCAACAGTGGCCAGTCTAGGTCATACGTACCTAGCAGTTTCCCCAAAAGACACAGGTTCCACAATGCTAGTACTAGGTCAAGCATTGATATCCTGGGTCCTTTCTTAGTAATGGTTTATGGACTTTTCCTCCAGAAACTTGTCCAAACCTTTTTTAAACCCAGCTACACTAACAGCCTTTACTACATTCTCTGGTAACAAATTCCAGAGTTTGATTACACGTTGAGTGAAAAAATATTTTCTTTTATTAGTCTTATATAGTTTACCTTGTAGCTTTATTGCATGTCCCCTAGTCTTTCTATATTCCTGATAATGTAAACAATCGATCTACGTTTACACATTCCACTCCGTTCATTAATTTATAGACTTCTATCATATCTCCCCTCAGCCATCTCTTTTCCAGGTTAAAGAGCCCTAACCTTTTTAGCGTTTCTTCATAGGAGTATCCTTCCATCCCCTTTACCATTTTGGTGGCTCTTCTCTGAACCTTTTCTAATATCGCTATATCCTTTTTGACATACGGCGACCAGAATTGCACATAATATTCAAGGTGCGGTCTCACCATGAAACGATATAGAGGCATTATAATATCTTTTGTTTTACTTTCCATTCCTTTCCTTATGATAACAAGCATTCTATTTGCTCTCTTGGCCGCCGCTGCACACTGGGCGGAGAGTTTTAACATGTTATCCACAATGACGCCTAAATCTTTTTCCTGGGTGGTGGTTCCTAATGTGGAACCTTGCATCGTGTAACCATGTTTTGGGTTGTTCTTCCCTAGGTGCATAACTATGCACTTGTCCACATTAAATTTCATCTGCCGTTTTGATGCCCAATCTTCCAATTTATCAAGATCCTCTTGCAATTTTCCACAATCCTCTTGGGTTTTAACAACTTTAAATAGTTTTGTGTCATCTGCAAATTTGATAAACTCACTCGTTATTCCACTTTCCAGGTCGTTTATGAATATGTCAAAAAGCAGCAGACCCAGCACAGATCCCTGGGGTACACCACTATTCACCTTTCTCCATTGGGAAAATTGGCCATTTAGCCCTACCCTCTGTTTCTATCTTTTAACCAGTTGCTGATCCACAGTAGTACACTGCCTCCTATCCCATGACATTTTAGTTTTGCCAAAAGTCTCTGATGATGGACCTTGTCAAAGGCTTTCTGAAAGTCCAGATACACTATATCAACCGACTCACCTTTGTCCACCTGTTTATTGACACCTTCAAAAAAACATAACAGATTAGTAAGACAAGATCTACCCTGTCCAAAGCCATGTTGGCTGTCTCCCATTAGGCCATGACTATATACATGCTGAGCAATTTTATTCTTTATGATGGTTTCTACCATTTTTCCCGGTACTGACGTCAGGCTCACCGGTCTGTAGTTTCCCGGATCACTCCTGGAACCCTTTTTAAAAATTAGAGTTACATTGGCGATCCTCCAATCTTCAGGTATTAGATATGATTTTAATGATAGTTCACAGATTACTAATAGCAGGTCTGAAAGCTCACATTTATTTATTTTATTTATTTATTTAGCAAGCATTTGTAGCCCGCTCCTTCCAGCGATCAGAAGCGGGTAGGATTACTATTGTGAAACTGCCGAATCAAGGCAGGTACAAATTTTGTTTACATACAGATTGTCAGAAAAGCACATCATACAGAGTTAACACTTCTTAGCTATGGGGGAGTTCATTTACATATATACATAAATACATATATACAGGATAAGCTTTTGGCCACAGTGGTCAGGGGCTGCTCCATCTGTGGATTTAGTTCAGGTTGAAATGAGATTGGAAAATGTGCGTTTTGAGTTTCTTTCTGAAGTCTAGAAGGTCATTGCTAGCTCGTAGTTCTGGTGGGAGTTGGTTCCACAGTGTTGGTGCCACATATGAGAAAGCCCTGTGGCTGGTGTTAGCTTTGGCAGATCTTATATCTGTTGGAGTGTGAAGGATGTTGGAATTGTGGGTTCTTCTGTTTCGGGTAGGAGGTTGCGATCTTCCTAGGTTGTTGAGGAAGGAAGGTGCTAAGTTGTGGATGAGTTTGAAGGTGGTTGTTAGTATTTTGTATTTTGTTCGAGCTGTTATGGGTAGCCAGTGTAATTGAATTAGCACTGGTGTGATGTGGTCACTTATATTTTTCTTCATTATGACCATGGCAGCTACATTTTGTGCCATTTGTAATATGTTTAGGGTTTTTTTAGGTAAACCTTGTAGGATGGCGTTGCAGTAGTCAAAATGTGGCATGATGAGTGCTTGGGCCACTGTTCTGAAGTCTTGGGGATCAATAATATTCCGAATGGGTTGGAGCACTCTAAGCTTGTGGAAAACTGCTCTGTTGGTCTTTCGAAGGTGTTTTTCCATCTTTAGGTCACAGTCAAATGTGACTCCTAGATACTTTATTTCTTTTTTTGTTTGGTAAGTGTTGTTACATAGTGTTATTGATGTGGGTGGGTCAAAATTCGGTTCTTTGGAGATATACATTACTTCGGTTTTTTTGTGATTAATTGACATACTACTTTGTTGCAACCAGTCCTGCATCTCTCTGATACATGTCTCTAGTGGGTTGTAGTCTGGGTTTTTAGTGTCTAGTTGTGAGTATAGCATGATATCATCGGCATAGATGTGGTAATTAATTTCGTGTCGTGAGAAAATTTTGCATAGTGGCTGCATATATATGTTAAACAGAAGTGCTGAGAGAGCAGAGCCTTGGGGGATTCCCTGCGTTTGGGAGAAAGATTCTGCTTTTTCTCCGTTGAATTGAACCTGTTGTGTTCGATTTGAGATGTAGGATGAGAACCATTTTAGTGGTGTTCCTGTTATTTCCTATTGTTTTTATCCTATTTATGAGGGTCCCATGATTGACTGTATCAAAGGCAGCGGAGATGTCAATGAATACAAGAATGTACATTTTCTTTTTGTTTTCAAGGCCCTTTAGGAGGTTGTTAAGTAGGACTAGTAACAGGGTTTCAACTCCATGATGTTGCCTGAAGCCATATTGTTGGTCATCAAGAGGAGCATTGTCAGTCAGATGGTCTTGGAGCTGTAGAAGGACCGTTTTTTCTATGATCTTTGCCAGGAATGAGATACTTGATATGGGACGGTAGGACGCTGGGTCTTCTCCGTTGAGTGTAGTGTTTTTTAGGATCGGTCTAATGACTGATTTCTTTAATTCTGAGGGCATGATTCCTTGTTGTAGGGATAGGTTAACTATGTGCGCTATGTGAGGTGCTATGTCTTGTTTCACTGCCTTGATCCAGGATGCAGGACAGGGGTCTAGTGGGGAGGTGGTGCTTTTTAGGCTTGTGACAATGGTTGTGATTTGCTGGGTTCCTATTTTGTGGAAGTGCTCCCATAACTGGTTTTGCGTCGTGTTATTCTCACTTCTGATTTGTGGTGTTGGTGGGGGGGGGTGGAGGACTAGGGGCCGTAAGTTTGGTCGCGTAGTGGTTTGCCAGTGTTTGGACCTTGATGGAGTTGTTGAGGTTGGCATTTTGGTCGGTTTTGGTTAGTGATTTGACTAGTTCAAATAACTCTCGCGGGCGATTGATCGCCTTGTTTAGGATGTTGGTGTGATGTAATTTTTTGCATTGTTCACGTCGTCTTTGTACTTTGCGAGATGGGCCATGTATTTAGTTTTGAGATCGGAGGATTTGGTATGTCTCCATTTTCTCTCTATTTTAACGGAGCTCCCTTTTTGATTTTATTAGAGTTCCTGTGTACCAGGGTTCCGAGTTGATCTTATGTGGGTTTGTTGTGTGTTTCAATGTTGGGTTAGATGTATTTTGGATGTGTGTGTTCCATCTGTTAGTTAGTTCGTCGAGGTCTGTGGAATCTAGGTTTATGTGGGATGCAATGGTGCTTATGAGGTGTTCCTCATTGAGTTTGCTGAATTTCCTAATGGGGCTGGTCATTCTCATCTCCTTTGAGTTTTTGGGTTGGCACTGTAGTTTAAGTTTACAGTTGATTTGGTGGTGGTCTGACCATGGTACTTGAGTTATGTTTATTATAGGTGGTTCATTGCTTTGTTGTGGATTTCTGGGTATGAAAATCATATCTAGGATGTTGCCTCTATCGTGTGTGGGGTTGCTTACTATTTGTTGGAAACCCAATTGGTCGATGGCTTCATAGAAGGAGTCCGTGTGGGACGGAGGAATTGATGCTAGGTTCAAATCTCCGAGGATGATTTGGAATTTTTTGCTTTCTGTGGATGTGATGGTTTCTAGTGCTGTGGCTAGTGTTTCGTGCTGTGGTGAGGGAGGTCGATAGATTAGGCAGATGGATAATGCCATGCTCTCGACTTTGAGTAGGTCAAGATCGGGATTTGTGACCGTAGATGTGGTTGTGAGTTGAAGGCTGGTTTTGGCTGCTATAAGGACTCCGCCTCCTCTTCTGTTGATGCGTGGGCAGTTGTATAGTTGGTATCCGGGCTTCTGTATTTGGTTCATTGTTGCAGGGTCTGAGTCAGTGAGCCATGTTTCTGTTATGCATAGGATATCTGGTTGTTCGTCAGTTAGAATGTTGTGGATAATATGCTGTTTATTCCTTATTGACCTAGCATTAATAAGGATAATGTTACATGTGTTATGGTCTGGGTGTGTTGTTCGTGTGAGTTGTATTTGGGATCCAATAGTGTTATTTGTTTTGGTTTTAGGTTTTTTTTGTTATCTATTTCCTTTGATATGGGTGTGTCGTTGGGGTAATTTGCTTGGCGTTTGTGTGGTGGTGATAGGATTTAAGTTGTATTGATGCAGGATGGGTAATGGTGGGGGGGGGTGGAGAAGGTAGATTGGTGTATATAGTAGAGGAATGCAGTATTGTGAGTGTGGGATGGTTCTATATGAAGATGTCAGTATACACATGCACAAAATCAGGAAAGTGTGAGCAGGCTCCATTTTATGTCTTCCAGAAATACTTGGGTTTTTGGATTCGTGTGGCGCAGTGTGGGGTGTAATCAAGGCAGCTGGCCTAGAGATGGGTTAGTGTAGGCCGGCAAGATAGTTGTTGGGTACCAACAGTTTAGCAGGGATAGATGGGTTGGGGTACAGTGTTTCTTATTACTTTAAACAAAATAGGGATACAGTCCTAACGTTCCTTATCACTCAGTATAAACAGATACAGTATTGTGCGATTCAGTCCTATCGTTACTTCTCACTCAGTATAAACAGATACAGTATTGTGCGATTCAGTCTTAAGGTTAGTGCAAGAAGGTTATTGGGTTACTGCATTGAAATGTAACAACTTGCTGGTTAGAGACACTTTGTTTCATTTCAGTTCTTTCAACACCCTTGGATGTATACCATCTGGCCCAGGTGATTTGCTACTCTTCAGTTTATCTAATAGTTGTAATACATCTTCCCGATGTATGGATATTTCTTCAATTCTTCCACACCTTTAAATACCACTTCAGTCATGGGTAACATCCCTACATCTTCCTCAGTAAAGACCGAAGCAAAGAATTCATTCAGTCTCTCCGCTATCGCCTTGTCACTTCTTAGTGCCCCTTTAACCCTTCTATCATCTAATGGACCAACTGACTCTCTCACAGGTTTTTTGCTACGAATGTACTTGAAAAAGTCTTTATTTCGCGTTTTTGCTTCCGCAGCAAGCTTCTTCTCAAATTCTCCCTTTGCCGGCCTTATCAATGCCTTGCATTTGACTTGCCAGTGCTTGTGCTGTTTCCAGGTTTCATCGTTTGACTCTTTTTTCCATTTCCTGAAAGATGCTTTTTTGGCAACAACAGCCTCTCTGACCTCACCTTTAAACCATGCTGGCAGTTTTTTTGGACTTCCTTCCACTTTTCTTAAAGCGTGGAATACAGCTGGTCTGGGCTTCCAAGATAGTATTTTTCAACAACACCCAAGCTTGATGTAAGTCTTTAACCTTTGCAACTGCTCCTTTTAGTTTTTTCTTAACTATTTTCCTCATTTTATCATAGTCTCCCTTTCAAAAGTTAAAAGGTAGCACTGTGGACTTCCTTACTATCCCTCCTCCACTAATTAAAACAAAGGCGATCATGCTATGATCACTATTGCCAAGTGGCCCCAACACCCTTATCTCTTGCACTAGATCTGGTGTTCCACTAAGGACTAGGTCTAATAAGGCTTCCCCTCTGGTTGGTTCATGAACCAGCTGCTCCAAGAAGCAGTCATTTATTTTATCTAGAAACTTTATCTCCCTAGCATGTCCTGCCATGACATTGACCCAGTCGATACCGGGGTAATTGAAATCACCCATTATTATTACTGCGCTGTAACGTTTTTTAGCTTCCTTGATTTCTTTGAGCATTTCATCATTCATTTGTTCATTCTGGCCAGGCGGTCGATAGTACACCCCCACTGCCATTGCCTTCCCCTTTTTACATGGAATTTCAATCCATAGAGATTCTACAGCAAATTTTGTTTCCTGCAAAACTTTAATCCTTTCTGACTCAATGCCCTCTCTAACAAAGAGTGCAACCCCTCCACCAATTTGATCAGCTCTATCATTATGATATAGTTTGTACCCAGGTATCACAGTGTCCCACTGGTTGTCCTCCTTCCACCATGTCTCTGATATTCCAATCATATCTATCCTCTCATTTAGTGCTATATATTCTAACTCTCCCATCTTATTTTTTAGACTTCTAGCATTTGCATACAAGCATTTTAGAGAATGTATTTTATTCATATTAATTTGGCTATTGGTAGACATAGGTAATTTGGGATCTTTAAGCTCTATCTCCTCCATACTTGAGGGCATTTGGGCTACTTTATTTATTTATTTATTTAGTACACACTTATATACCGCTACTTCCAGCTACTTTACTCTTTTGGAACCTCTCTGCTTTTGGTAGTATCCTTCAAGGATACATTCTTCCGAACCATGCGCTCTTGGGTGACTGTCGGCTTTCCCCTATTATCTAGTTTAAAAGCTGCTCTAACTCCTTTTTAAAGGTTAATGCCAGCATCCTGGTTCCATCCCAGTTAAGGTGAAGCCTATGCCTTTGGAAGAGCCCCTCCTTTCGCCATAATGTTCCCCAGTTCCTAACAAATCCAAAACCCTCATCTCTGCACCATTGTCTCATCTACGCATTGAGACTCCGGAGGTCTGCCTGCCTTTTGGGTCCTACGCGTGGAACGGGAAGCATTTCAGAGAACACTACCCTGGAAGTTCTGGATTTCAACTTCCTACCTAAAAGCCTAAATTTAGCCTCCAGAACCTCCCTACCACATTTTCCTATGTCATTAGTACCGACATGTACCAAGACAGCAGACTCCTCCCCAGCACTACCTAAGACCTTATCTAGGTGACGGCTGAGGTCCGCTACCTTCGCACTAGGCAGGCATGTTGGAGGTCACACCCATGTTGATCCAACCCTCCCTGCAGGTCCCACCACACCTGTCACAGTCGCAATGCTTATGTGCACCTCTCTGCCCAACAGGTGACCATGGATATCCCCTCCAGATCTGGCTGCTGACCCCACTTTGGAACCCCCAGACTGCACAGGAGGAGCGGTACAATGCTCCACACCTGAGTGGTTGTGGAGAGAGCCACTGGGGTACTTAAAAGCAAGTTCCGCTGCCTGGACCAGAGCAGAGACGAGCTGCTCTACCGCCCGGAGTGGGTATGCCATACAATAATGCTACAACGCCTTCAGCAGATCGGAAGAAGTAAGAACAACCTAAAATTGTTTACCTCCTACTTGAATGGCCGGACACAGCAAGTCAAATGTGCTCAAAAGAAATCACAGCAGTTCCCCGTCACACAAGGAATACCACAATGTTCCGCACAATCATCTATACTCTTTAATATATACATTCAATCCATATGCAAACATCATCAAACGCCAAAAGCTACATTACCACCTTTATGCTGACGATAACATGCTATGTACCCCAATCAACTTACAATCACCTGACATGATAACGATGACAAGGTGCCTCAAAGACATGAACACCTGGCTCACCACTAACAACCTGATGGTTAACTTTGATAAAACAGAGGCTATGTTCATCACTAGAGACTCCACTTTCAATCTGCCCCAAACAATCAGCATTCCAAACAAAACTATAGCAGTCAAGGATGAAGTGAGATACACGGGGATTACCTTGGACAGATCTCTGAACCTGAAATCTCATATTACTAAAACAGCAGCAAAAGTCTACCACCGATTGAGGATCATCAGGAAACTCAAACCTGTCCTTAATCAAGACCACTTCCGCACAGTTTGACAAGCAGTCATCACCCCACTGCTAGACTACGGAAACTCATTATACCAAGGCCTCCCCCAGCAGACTATTCACCCACTTCAAATGGTGCAGAATACTGCAGCACAAATCATCATGGGCACTGCAAGATCTGAACACATCACCCCCATCTTACAACAGCTACACTGGCTCCCAATAATTACAAAGGCAAAATTAAAAATAATCCTGAACATCTTCAAAATCTTCCAACACCACTCAGCAGATGTGCTCCAGGATATAATAACCAGAGATGTCAGCAACAGACCTAGAAGAACCAACAATGGCAACAGGATCAGCACATCCACTGGCTATCACAAGACTAAACAAACAACATCTAAGAGAGCTCCCTCGCTACTGGCACCTGCATTATGGATACCCCTCCCTATGGACTTAAGGACCCTAAACGACACCAAAGACTTCCACAAGGCACTCAAGACCCTTCTCTTTACCGAGGCCTATGAACAACCACCTTAAGTTGCCAACCACTAGATTCCACCCAATTGGCCCAACAGCTACCTACACCACTTGGCCCCAACTACCCATTACCAATTAGACCTACAAGCACATAGTATTTACGTATATGAGTTGTATCCCCTCCTGTTAAATGTACCCCTCCAATTGTGTTGTGACCACTTTGATTGAAGGAAAAGGTGGTATACAAAACCGTCTAAATAAATACATATTTGCTGCATGCTGCATCCTCCACAATCTGGCTAGGCAGCGGGGCATACCCGACCCTGATCCTGATGCACCAGAGGACCCGAAGGCCACAGAGGCAGCAGAGGGGGATGAACCATAGCCGGCAAGCCAGCAGCATGCCCAGGCATAGGCAAAACAGGCACGCTTCATTCAGGAGACGTTCTAGTGGCTATGGGGACCCACAGCACCCACTGGTAAGAGACTAAGTGACATCACAACATGTACAGAGTTTAGGTGGCCTCACTGCCATTCCTTCCCCCTAGCTCCATATCATGCCATGGCCGTTTGGCAATGTGAGCACAGCGACACAATGGAGCAATGTCTCATGTGATACTGGCAGCATCATCACCCTCCCCCGGGATGCTTTGTGCCTCAGAGGTGTCTGGGTCACTGTGATGTTCAGGTGATGCATCCCCCACCACCAAACCCCACTGGTCCTGTGCGAGAGCCACCAATTGGTGTAGGGCACAAGCGGTAGTGGCCTGATAGGCCGCCATCTCCCTCATCAGCCGTAGTTGCGCCTCCCAGTGGGGCAGTAGACTCTGTTGGTGGTCACACAATTCCTGGAGCTCTGCCTGCATGCCATGCAGTTCAGAATGGATGCCCTCAGTGCTGGCCAGCAGTCGTGCCCCCCCTGTAGCAATTCCTGGTCCAGGTCAGCATGTTCTCCATCCCCCGGCTCTTCCAGTATGTGGAACTCCAATTCTGCAAGTGGTGGTTCGACTGTTCCCAGATCATCCACATCCTTAGCCACATTGGCTTCTGTGGCTGTGCTGCAGCCTGGCTGCATGGTGAGGTCATCAACGGGAGTTGGCAACACTCTCCCTGCCTCGTCTGTCCCTGGCTGGGAGGGTTTGGCCATGGGCTGGTCTGTGGGAGTGCAAGGGAGACATAGGTTAGGGCCCTGCAGTGTGGTGTAGCAGTGGTTGGGGTCCAGCCCCACAGGGAAGTGGTCAGGGGGATCCCTGAGGGTGACCGTTCCCCACTCCCCCAACCAAATGGACAGACAGACAGACAGTCCCTGCATGGATGGAACCATGGTGTAGGCACACACACATGCATACACATGAACAGTGTAGAGGTCGCAAAGGTTGGGGACCTAGCTAGCTTCCATAGACCCCCCCCCCCCAGGTCAAACACAGGATGTCATCTGACTACCAACCAGGGAGCCCCCAATCCAAGGCATTGCAGGGGGTGTACCATTGCACCGCATGTGCACCCCAGGGAACATGACAAGTGACTTGGCCAGGGCACTCATACAAGGTGGGTGGGCCTGCTGTTGATACCAGCTGTAATGCACACATGCCACTATGTTTCCCACACTGTGTGGGGCACAAACTAATGTTCTCCCCTTTCTCTCCCTATGATGGTATGCCATACCATCACCATGGCAGACTGGACCACATACAACCCTGATGCCCAGGTGGTGTTACCAACAGACTGTGGCTGTCCCTGTGAGCCAACAGACACCACCACCATTTGGCCCAACACCATTTACCAAACTGACCGCCACAACTGGGGAATGGTTGACTGGCCTGGCCCCAGCACCGGCCACACTATCCGGATGATTGCACCCTGCCACTGCTCCACATACCAGCCACACCCACAGGATCAGGTGTGCAGGAATAAGCCACCGTATAGCTGCCACGGCCATGCTGGGTGTACAGCGCTCCTGTCACTGTACCACCAACATGACTGACATGTACAGCCTAGCAGTACCACAGCAGATACACAGTGGGCAGAGCTGGCAGTGCACCAAAATACATGCTAGTGCACACATGTGACCCTGAGCCCAGATATGGGTGTCAGTGTGCACACCCGGTAGTGCACACATGGGGACCCATGACCCAGCCTGGCAGGGCCATGCTACCATGAGGGGCATGGTAGTAATGACACATCTGTGACCCAGCATGGACAGTGGCAGGACACACACAACACTGCTACAGTGCATGGGCCAGGCACCACTCACTCTCTTGTGAGGTTGGAGCGGAGCTATCAAAGTTGGTAACTCCAGTGATAGAGACCTCGTCCACAAACTGATGGACCTGTTTCTCAAGGGGACTGATTCTGCGCTGGCACTCTGGTTTCAGCTTGCTGTTGTTGGCCCTCTTCTCCTTTTCAGCCTGCCATACCACCTGCCACGTTTTCTTGATATTCTCCATGTCCCTGTTGTGATGGTGGGTGGCATTCACCCTCCTAGATATGTCCCTCCAGGCTAGCTGCTGTATGGTGGCATCCACTGCAGCAAAGAGGGTGGCCTGCCACTCAGTTATGAGCCCCAGGGTAATGGAGGTCTCTGAGGGTGTGAAGTTGGCTTTCTTGTTGCACTTTGGACCCTTAGGCACTGGGTTAGCCATTGTGCTGCTCAATCGCTATGACGTACTCCATTTCAACATGAGTGGTTATGATGCCCAGGTAGACGATGCTCTGTCAAAACCATATCCACTACCTGTGCAGCATTTTAGCCGCCACACTTTTTAAAATCTGCTTCTGGGGTATGCTGCCATATGCTGTCTTAGCTGTGCACCATGCCAATGAGGGAGTTTGATATGTGGGAACCGCACCTCCCGGGTAAGTCACAAGCACCAAAGCGCACTAGCCATATATGCATGCTTACTGCACCACCATGTCACTTCTGACCATGTAATCTCTGCTGACCCAACAACACATTACACCACTTGTAATACCCTTCCATCACATATTAGGGCCATCTCTGATCTCAGCCAGTTTAAGAAGGCCTTGAAACATCACCTTTTCATCAATTACTTCCCAGAGGACATAGAAACACAGGCACATGCAAATAGCAAGTTATTGTTCCTGTTATATGTAAAACCAGATAAATGTAACTTGTCTGAAGTTTTCTTGTTCTCTTTAAACCGCGCTGATAATGAATAGTGCGGTATATAAAAGACGTTAATAAATAAATAAATAAATAAATGTTTTGTGGTGTGTTGCCTGAGTATATTATGCAGCAGCAACTCTGTAAGCACAGGTACCACGCCGCTATGTCATGGTACCCATGGAGCGTGTGGCATAGTACACAGACACCCCAGCATGCCATCACAATACCCGTGCATTGCGGAGGCACTGTTGGTGGACTCCTGATATGGCTATGGGCCACTTCTTACCACCTGGGGACTGCACCACCACCACCATAGCATATACATGGCCCCATCCCTGGCTAGAATGACAACATAGTTGGCAGGCAAAACAGATCTTTTATTCAGGAACACAGGCACATACAAATACAACATTGGCTACAATGGTAGCAAACTACACAGCATTGGCTGCAAAAGCAGTGGACCATATAACAGTGGCTAACATGCCTTCACATGTGTGACTGGTCCACAGTGCCCGGATCTATGCAATGTTGCTCCTACCCCTGCTGCGCCTGCACAAACCCATTACCAAGGTTGAGCTGGCTGCTGGCCGGTGGCCCACAAATGCCCATGTTGTGCCATGGCAAGGCCTATGATAATGGGTGATCCTGGCTGTGGTACAGGTGTACAGCTGTCATTGTGTCCAGGCACCTGCAGATGGCACATCTCTGCAGTGAGGGTGGTCATGGACCCTTCGCCAGTTGCCTATAGGGGTGGTTGTGGTCCAAGACTTGGAATCAGATGTACATGCTGGTTCCCTGAGTCCAGTGGTGGCATAGGGGATCCATAGTTGCAGAGAGGGGCCTCAAGGGCTATGGTCCCCTGCATCCAAGCTGTGCCAGCCCATGTGTTTGGGGTCTGGCCCTGTAGACTTGCCATGCTTGGCTGGGGTATGTGGTGCAACACAGACACCTGCTTGTCCTTCAATGGTTCCACCTTCACCAGCAAGGTGGTCCACAGTGTGTCTGCCTTCCCAGCCATGGTTTGCCTGGTGGATGGTGTCTGCATCCCCCTGTCCCCCCCCTCAGACACCGGGCCCATATGACCCTCCCCCTCCAACCCCTCCTCCCTCCCAGAACCCCTTGGCTGCTCTTCATCCATGGACTCTACCCCTCCTCTCCTGACCCCCTGGCTGGTCACCACTGCCAGAACCTCCACCTCCTCCCCTGACCCTCTGACTGGTCACCACTGCCAGAACCCCCCATCCTCCCCTAACCCTCCTGAGTGGTCACCACTGCTGGAACCCTCCCCTTCTTCCTCTGACTCCCATGACTGGTCTCCACTGCTGGAACCGTCTTCCTTCTCTGACTCCCATGACTGGTCTAGACCCTCTGTCAGCTCCTCCTCCCCTGACATGCCTGCCTTGTTGGGACCCTGCAGCATACCCAGCTCCTCCATGGCCCCCACAACCACCCATTCCACACCCACAGCCAGCCCCTCCTGTACCACTGCCACCTTTTGCTCACCTGGGACCTTCACACTGGCCCCAGGGAAGTCAGCCACTGCCACCTCCACCTCCATCAGTGCAACTTTTTCAACAGATGCCATGCCCTCCATGGAGCTGTCCTCCTCTTCCATGGTGCTGGACCCCTCCTCCTCACCACTGGAGGATGAGCTGCTTATTTATATTTGCACTTGGTCTGAGACCTAACCACCTGAGGGAGACGGAAGACAAGACACATTGGGGTGTTGCCTCAGGATAGGTGTTCAGTCCTACAGCCATGGATGCTCTGTCCTACACTATGGACTGTCCCCCACCAGCCAGTCTGCCTGCGCTTCACAATCTGCAATGACTGGTGTTCACTGTGGCTACTGGGGTCTGCTGTGTGTCTCTCTAACCTGCGTCTGCTGCCAACTGGTCTCGGAGATGCTGCATGAGGCATGGATGCTGGCAGTGCATTGTCCAGAAGTGGCTCTTCAGGACCTCCAGGGTGCATTGGACACTGTGGTCACTGTAAACATGAAGTTGAAGTCCATATTGGGACATTCCCAGATCAACTAATGTGCATTCACATATCCTGCTCATGCATAGTGGGCTACCCATCCCGGCTGCACATCCACTAGGACACTTCCAGCATCTGCCCCAGGTTACACATATACTACAGCCACCTGGCCAAGGCTGCATGCTCCATGCACCCCCTTCCATCCCCAGATCAGCCTCACACCCCCCTCTGTCATGACTCTGGCTCCCATGTTCTTCATCCCCCCATCCCCTTTCCATACTCCCACCTGTGGCACCACTATCTGACCTGGGTGGTATAATAAGTGGCTGGTGACAGTGCTTGGACCAGCCTTTGTTCAGGTACTGGCACACTAGCCATCTGGCACTACACAGACCAAACACCTACATGCTTTGTGCAGCTCTGTGCAACACGGGGATCCTTGGATTGGGCATGCCGTGCAATTGCGCATCTGCTCTGTCCAATGTCATCACCATGTCGCCACTTGTTTGTCTGTTCTGCCTGTAATGTGCTGTGGCTGCTGTGCATCCACAGTGTGTGGTGTCTGCTGAATGCGCCCGGTGTAGTTGCACACTCACCTCACAGCCTTCCCTGCACAGGTCCATGCCTCCACTGCTGTCTCTCTGTGGTGTGGGCTTTTCTTTGCAGGTGCACCAGGGAGTGCTCCAGCTTACCCATATGCTGTTCCAGGGCAGGGCTAATTTTTGGACCAACCAGGGCTGGCAGTGTTGTACTTTGTGTGGTACAGGCCCTGGCTGTCTTCCATCCAGTTCACATTGCTGCTGCCTCCGGCCTGTGAACTATCCCCACATCCCTGTCTGCATCTGTGCTTTTTTAAATGTGTTTACCATGGCCTGCTACCCTTCCCCACCCCCCACCATGCTCCCTGCTCCTTTGTGGCTACTCGCGCAGACGCAGCTGGATACCCCTCCAGATGGCCATGGATAGCCTTAGGATGGGCCTCTGCCCCCCCCCCTTGGGTAAAGCATCCCCTCGTACTGGAGTACTGCTCATGCCAGGGCCTCTGCCTCATTAGGGCTGAAATTTACGATCCTCCTGGATGCCTTGCTGCTGCTATCAGCTTAGCCAGAAGGGGATTCCTACAAAGGCAGCTGTTGGACCCTGCTTGTCAGTGTTGTCTGCTACACGGGTACTCCAGGAGCTCTCTATACGGGTATGCCAGTATGCACACTATGCACTCACCTGCCTGGGGATTGCTTTGGGTCTTTGGTACACGAGTAGTTCAAAATCCCCTCCTGGTGCCTGCCCACTTATGGCACTTTACACACCTGCTGCTTTGGTTTGTCACTCATTTTCATAGCTTGCCCGTGTAGAAGTCACCTGCCTGACAATTCAGTCTCTTTTACTGAGCGGATTTCTTTAGCCAGGTCGGTCTTATATTGCCGCCTTGTCCAATATCAGCCCAGAAAGCAGATGGTAGGGCTGGATGGCCAATTTTCCCAGTGGAGAAAGGTGAATAGTGGAGTACCCCAGGGATCTGTGATGGATCCACTGCTTTTTAACATATTTGTAAATGACCTGGAAATGGGAATAACAAGTGAGGTATTTGCAGATGACACAAAATTATTCAAAGTTGTTAAAACCCAAGAGGATTGTGAAAAATTGCAAGAGGACCTTAATAAATCGGAAGACTGGCTATTCAAATGGCAGATGAAATTTAATGTGGACAAGTGCACATATGATAGCCTACTCCAATGTATGAACGAGACTACTAAATGGCTTGAAGACAACCACCTAAGCATTAACCTCAAAAAAACAGAGGCAATGTTCATAACGAGGAAATCAGACACTGACTACAAATACCCCAATACAATCACAATAAGTAATACACCTATACCTGTTAAAAAGGAGGTAAAATACCTTGGAATAATCTTAGACCACTCACTCACCATGATCCCACACATAAAACACACAGTAAAAACCATATTTTATAAACTCAAGACAATACAACATCTGAGACCCCTACTCAACACAGATGACTTTAGATCTGTAGTCAATACCCTCATCACCCCCCACTTCGACTATTGCAATAGTCTCCTAAATGGACTACCATTAAAAAGCATATACCTTCTCCAAAGAGCCCAAAACATATGCGCCAAGATGGTCACTAAAGCTAAACTAACAGACCATGTGACCCCAATTCTACTAGACTTACACTGGCTCCCTATAAACAGCCGAATAAAATATAAAATCCTCCTAACTACTTTCAAAATCATTAACAACATCTCTCCCTCACAACTATCAACCCTAATACACCCCCATCAGATACTAGATCACGCAGACAGAATGCAACCTACTCCCTCAACATAAAAACAAATTTTAGAAAAACTAAAGCGACAACAAGTGATAGGGCCTTCTCCTTTGCTGCCCCCACCCTCTGGAATGAAATACCATTAACACTCCGCATGATAAAAGACCTTCATCAATTCAAAAAGGAACTAAAAACATACCTCTTCACAAAACACTTTGAAATCCCCTACCAACAAAGAACCTCACCAATACGATCACAGAAACACATCCACAGTACCCAAGACAGAACAAATGACTAACTCAAGAAACTTTACAAACCTCACACAACATGCTAATGAACCACTCAAACAGTTGACTATTTCACTATTGTAAATAACCACCGTAACTAACTATGCTGCGCTCCATGTATATAACTTGTAAATAGTTTGAAAAGCTCTGTTATAGTTAATGTTCAAAATATGTTCCCTGTAAGTACATCTGTATATAGTTAAAGCATAACGTTCCTTGTAAATGTATAGAGAAGTATACAATTGTTCTGTTTATTGTTCAATGTAAACCGCCCCTGATCTCTGGAAGGGGCGGTATAGAAAAGACTGTTAAATAAATAAAATAAATAAATAAGTGCAAAGTTATGCATCTAGGAAATAACAACCCAAATTATGGTTACACGATGCAAGGTTCCACATTAGGAACCACCACCCAGGAAAATGATTTAGGCGTCATCATGGATAAGACGTTGAAACCCTCCGTCCAGTGTGCAGCAGTGCATGCTAGGAATCATAAGGAAAGGAATGGAGAATAAACAAAAGATAGAATAACTCTGTATCATTCCATGGTGTGACTGCATCTTGAATACTGTGTGCAATTCTGGTCACTGTATCTTAAAAAGGATATAGCGGAATTAGAAAGGGTACAGAGAAGAGTCACCAAAATGGTAAAGGGGATGGGAGGATACCCCTATGAGGAGAGGCTTAAAAGGTTAGGGCTCTTCAACCTGGAAATTAATGAATGGAATGGAACGGGTAAACATAGATCAATTCTTTACGGCACCAAAAAGTAGAAAGACTAGGGGACATGCAATGAAGCTACAGTGTAACCTGTTAAAGACTAATAAGAGAAAATATTATTTCACTCAACGTGTAATCAAACTCTGGAATTTGTTACCAGAGGATGCAGTAAAAGCTGGGTTTAAAAAAGGTTTGGACAAATTCCTAGAGGAAAGGTCCATAAACCATTATTATAGAGGACCCAGGTAATCCACTGCTTGCCCCAATCCAAACCTTCTGGAACCTGTGTATCTTTTTGGGAAACTGTTAGGTATTTGTGACCTGAATTGGCTAGTATTGGAAACAGGATACTGGGATTGATGGACCTTCGTCTGACCCAGTATGGCATTTCTTATGTTCTTATGTTAGTATTGCATAGGGCAGAAATACCAAGGGCATACTAAAAAGGACTCTGGTGCTAAAAAACTGAAGCTGTCATGGCAGCACATCTCTTTTTCCCTGTGAACAGAATCCCTCCCCTGATCTGGTTCTCTCCAAAGAATCTAACTTCCCAATCTGATCTTCCTTCCCAGATAGCATTCCTTTCATCAAGACCTCCCTCTCAATCCTATTCCTTCAATTAGCAACCCTTTGCTTATACAGCATTACTCCCATCAGCATCCCCCAATGCAGACTCCCACAAGGCAGACCCCACAAACAGGATACCTTCAAAATGTAGCCCCCGAATAGGAAGCCTGCCCATAGACTGTGACCCAAACCTATTCCTTCTCCTTGACCTCCCCAGGATTCACACAGGAGTTTACCTGGTGTCTAGTGATTCTGAGTGGGAGTGGTCATTCTCTGCTCTTGTCCAGTAGCTGCCTGGTTCCAAAATGGTAGTGATAAACTAAAGGTATTCTCTTAGGGGTCAATCTTCCATATAAGGGTAATTGCTGTGACAGAAAGTAGTGATTTGGCAGAATGCTGGGATTAACATTTATTTGGACAGGATGAAGGCCTGTGATATTGCAGACCATCTGCATAATGGGGAAGTGAAATGCTTTTCTGTTTTTGTAACTGACCTAACTCCCCAAAGGTAGTCAGATTGCAATGTGTACACAATCTATTGCCCCCAAAACTGATGGGAATGAGAAATTTCATAAAATTATGTCATGGCTTGCTGCTTCTGCAGCATATCTTCAGAAAAAGCAATATAATGACTGGCTCTTCTGAGAAAAACACTCAGAACTGGTACAATGCAGAGTCAGATGGCTGACTAGCTTATTTCTGCTGCCACCAGAAGAGTGGTCAAAAGCTTCAAGTAGCCAAAATGGCAAGGTCTGTGGTGACATTCAGATGCATTAGCATGATGTGCCCTCTGCAGGTTGCAGTTTACCCTTTAATTCCTGGCATACAGTATGAAGAAAATAGTGTCTAAAACCAAATTATCTTAAAGCATTGCTCTTCTGACAAGTCAAGGAACTTGGACCTGAACCTATATATCCTCTGCAGATAGTAGATTCTCCCTCGTTACCTGCCACTCCTCCAACCAGATTCAGTGCATTCATCCTAGACACATTATCTAAGGTCAGTACACCCAGATTTACCACTAACATACCCAGAACTATCAGCAATATACCCAGAACCACCACCAATATACCCAGCATTTCCCTTTTTCTTTCTCTGTTCCCCAATAGTTCAGCATCTCCCCTTCTCTTTTCCTCTTCCCTCTTTCTAGCATCTTTCCCACATTGTCTCTGTCTCTTGAAGAGCCTGCTCCCTCTTTCTCTCTACTATCACCACTGACACTGTCTGGCCACCCTGAAGCATTGTAAAGATATGTGCACATCGTGGGATCTCTGAGCTGGGCACATGCTCAACTTCTGCTAGGTCTCAACTCATCCAGCAGAAAGTTTGCGCTGGAGGAGGTGGGATCTAGGAGAGCTTCATCACGTGCTTCATTCTAAAGCCCAGTGCCATGATTGCTACTCTACACTACTTCAGGGTGGCCTGGGTAGAGGGTGGCCTGGGTACTTCAGCAACAGAGAAGGGGATGAAGGTCTGTCTGACCTTGTCATAGCCCCCTGAACTCTATTATCCTAGACAGACAACTATAGTCTGGACCTGCCCAGAGCCCTAATCCTAATATCACAGCTAACTGCGCCAGATTGGAAGATCAACGAGCCTGATTCTGCGATGCATAGAACAACAGCTAAGCAGAGGAAAAGCCACCTCTATGGTGATCATACTGCTGCCATCCCTTACCTCTGCCAAAGATCCCAGATACAACAAAAGGAGCATAGGTTAATGTTCAAGGTGATAAGGAAGAATATAGTAAATAGGACTTCAGTAACAGGGAAATACAGGATCTCTGGACTTTAACACAGATCACCAAAGTAAATTCTCATATGTACAAATTTGCATTGCAGAAAGCCTCAGGTGCCCTGAAAGCATGTGTATAATATAAGAGTCACCAGAGGCAAGTGACACTTTGTGGATTGCCAAAGCTAAAGTGTTTTATAAAGATATCACAGGGAAAGGCTGCAGTAAGTGCCAAGTATGTGAGTCTACTGGGACATAGTGAATGAATGACACAGACTGCCATTACTATTTGCAAAATAAACTACAGCCTTTGCGTTACCTACCTGTAAGACAACAGCACCATTCATCTTGTTTGTCTGAAAAGAAATGTATTAAAAATGCAAATCACTTAAAGCATTGCATACTTGCTTTTAACTACAAACACAAATAGGTGCCTTCAATATTGACAGGTACTCCTTCCAGGCCTCTCTCCACCCAGGCTACAGTGTGATTGCCACGTTAGTCCACTTTAATGGTAGTTAGATAAAAGGAGAAACAAACAAGAAAATAAGATGATACCTTTCTACTGGACTAACTTAATACATTCTTGGATTAGCTTTCAAAGGTAAACCAGAGTCTCAATGTGTGGATCAGATGATGGTGTCGGGAAGAGGACTTTAGATTTGCTTGAACTAGGCCTTTTTTTCAGATGGGCTCCACCTTAACCAAAATGGAACCAGGTTGCTGGCATTAACCTTTAAAAAGGATAAAGAGCAGCTTTTCAACTAGTCAATGGTGGTGGTGAGAGGGAGGAGGGGTGAGCTGGCAGCTACCTTGGAGCATTTGGTTTGGAATGGTATATCTTAGAAACTTACTAACAAAACAGGGTAATTAGGACATCCTGACAGAAGGCAGGGAAGGGAAGGGATGGGATTTTGGATTTAACTCACAGTTTTTTAAGGAGTAGCTCAATGATGATTTACAATCACGTACAACAGTGACTTTCCTATCCCCAAAGGACTTAAAATCTAAGGGCCCGATATTCAAAGGCATTTACATGGTCTGTACCGGGATATCAATGGCGCTAACACAGATAGTGCCACTGATTATATGTGGATGCCGCTGCTGCATGTCCCAGTGCTAACCGGTCAGCATCGGGGCGCACCGGGGGTGTTCCAGGGCAGCCCTCATCACTAACCAGGCAGCAGCTGCATGCTGCCACTACCCATTTAGCTTCATGATACTCTGGGCAACCCAGATATTCAATGCCGGAGAACAGATATGGTCCCAACATTGTTTATCTATATTTAAAGTTCAACGGTAACGGCAAGCTGCGTTAGATCGGCCAGATGCCTTCACTGAATATCGGGCCCTAAGTTAGTACCTGAGGCAAAGGAGGCTGAAGTGAAGTCTTTAATGGAACATAGGATCTGATTTGAGAGGTAACAGTATTGGAACTGTTTGGCAAAAGTGATCATAACATGATCACATTTGATTTAATAAATGCAGACAGATCAGTAAGGAAATCTACTGTGCCAACTTTAAATTTCAAAAGGGAGACTATGATAAAATAAGAAAAAATTTAAACAATAAAACTAAAAGGAGAAGCAAAGATTACATCAGTCCTGGACATTTTTTAAAAATACTATTTGAAAGCCCATTTGGCCTTATTTCCATACTTTAAAAATGATGAAAATAAGGCCAAATGGCTGCTGGTATGTTTAAAAGATGAGGTGAGAATGACTGTTATAATAAAAATAACATACATACAAGGCTGATTTAGGTGGTATAAGCAGCACTTTTGGCCTGATCAGGGCCCAAGGATACCGCCCCTGGAGCCAGGTGCGGGGGGTCCTCGCTACCTGGTCAAGGCTGTGGCAGGCCAGCCGTGGGTCAGGCGGTAGGGAAATGGGGGCCAGAGCTGTGGATGTTGGGGGCACCTGCAAGGAGGCGTCCATGCAGATGGAGGGGGGCATGCCGGGCCATACTCGGGCCTGATTCTGGCTACTGTAGGAATGTTTTGTTCCACAAAGCACAATCGGGTCCACACATCTTCATCGGTGACATCCAGATGACCCGGACGTCACCCTCCATGAATCGGGCAATATGTGTGCTAATTAAATACAAACATTTTTTTCTTGTTTTACTTTATATATATTTATGTGTGTGTGTGTGTGTGTGTGTGTGTGTGTGAAACGTTTAATTAAAAATTCAAATATGCTACTTATCTGCCTAAAGAAAATCCCAACATGAATTCATGTTTCAGACCCATAAAAAGACCTTGCTTCAGGGATTACTATTGAAAAACAGAGCACATAGCATTAAAGAGTAATCCTTCACAATCAGCCGCTAAAAAATGCTTTCAAAGTCCCTGACACCAGACAGGAAGTGGCATCACACCATAAGTAGTAAAAAACAGGCTAATTAGCTAATCAAGATCAGAGGCAGGACACTCAAATCAAGGTGGGCTATTGCATTTCTTGATTTAAACAATGGGGAGATACAGAGCGGAGACAGTAAATCCATTGTTGTTCCTATAAATTTAATATAGTAACATCCCCTTTACCATTTTGGTGGCTCTTCTCTGTGTCTTTTCTAATAACACTATATACTTTTTAAGATACGGCGACCAGGAATTGCACACAATATTCAAGGTGCAGAAGCACCATAGAACGATACAGAGGCATTATAATATCCTTTGTTTTATTTTCCATTCCTTTCCTTATGACACCTAGCATTCTATTTGCTCTCTTGGCCGCCACTGCACAGTGGGCCGAGGGTTTTAACATGTTATCCACGATGACAGATAAATCTTTTTTCCTGGGTGGTGGTTCCCAATGTGGAACCTTGCATCGTGTAACCATAATTTGGGTTCTTCTTTCCTAGGTGCATAACTTTGCACTTGTCCACATTAAATTTTATCTGCCATTTGGATGCCCAGTCTTCCAATTTATCAAGATCCTCTTGCAATTTTCCATAATCCTCTTGGGTTTTAACAACTTTAAATAGTTTTGTGTCATCTGCAAATTTGATAACCTCACTCGTTATACCCTTTTCCAGGTCATTTAAGAATATGTCAAAAAGCAGTCGACCCAGCACAGATCCCTGGGGTACTCCACTGTTCACCTTTTTCCATTGGGAAAATTGGCCATTTAGCCCTACCCTCTGCTTTCTATCTTTTAACCAGTTCTTGATCCATAATAGTACATTATCTCCTATCCCATGACTTTTTAATTTTGCCAAAAGTCTCTGATGAGGGACCTTGTCAAAGGCTTTCTGAAAGTCCAGATACACTATATCAACCAACTCACTTTTGTCTACCTGTTTAGTCACACCTTCAAAAGAACATAACAGATTAGTAAGACAAGATCTTCCTTGTCTAAAGCCATGTTGGCTGTCTCCCATTAGGCCATGACTATCTACATGCTGAGTAATTTTGTTATTTATGATGGTTTCTACCATTTTTCCCGGTACTGATATTAGGCTCACCGGTCTGTAGTTTCCCGGATCACCACTGGAACCCTTTTTAAAAATTGGTGTTACATTGGCGATCCTCCATTCTTCAGGTATTACGGATGATTTTAATGATAGTTCACAGATTACTAATAGCAGGTCTGCAATCTCATATTTCAGTTTTTTCAACACCCTTGGATGTATACCATCCGGTCCAGATGATTTACTACTCTTCAGTTTATCAAATAGTTGCAATACATCTTCCTGGTGTAGCGATATTTCTTTCAATTCTTCTGCAGTATCACCTTTAAATGCCACTTCAGTCATGGGTAACATCCCTACATCTTCCTCAGTAAAGACTGAAGCAAATAATTCATTCAGTCTCCTGGCTACAGCCTTGTCCTCTCTTACTGCCCCTTTTACCCCTCTATCATCTAATGGTCCAACTGACTCTCTCACAGGTTTTTTGCTATGAATGTACTTGAAAAAGTCTTTATAATGCGTTTTTGCTTCCACAGCAAGTTTCTTTTCAAATTCTCTCTTTGCCTGCCTTATCAATGCCTTGCATTTAACTTGCCAGTACTTGTGCTGTTTCCAGTTTTCATCATTTGGCTCTTTTTTCCATTTCCTGAAAGATGCTTTTTTGGCAACAACAGCCTCTCTGACCTCACCTTAAAACCATGCCTGCATTTTTTTTGGACTTCCTTCCACTTTTCTTAAAGTGTGGAATACAGCTGGTCTGGGCTTCCAAGACAGTATTTTTAAACAACACCAAAGCTTGATGTAAGTCTTTAACCTTAGCAACTGCTCCTTTATTTTTTTCTTAACTATTATCCTCATTTTATCATAGTCTCCCTTTCAAAGGTTAAAAGGTGGATTTCCTTACCATCACTCCTCTATTAATTAAATCATACACGATCATGCTGTGATCACTATTGCCAAGCGGCCCAACACTCTTATCTCTTGCACCAGATCTGGTGTTCCACTAAGGACTAAGCCCAAAATGGCTTCCCCCCTGGTCGGTTCATGAACCAGCTGCTCCAAGAAGCAGTTATTTATTTTGTCTAGAAACATCTCCCCATATTTTTGTTTAGGGGTGTACCCACCACTCTGTGTAGGTCACCTCTAGTTGTTGAGATATCAGAGACAGTTAAGTTTATTTTTATTTCATCCTGTTTTTATAAAGGGATCCACTGTGTCTGTCCCATGCCATTTTGAATTCTGTCACTGTATTTGCCCCACCACTTCCATCAAGTGGGCATTCCAGGCATCTACTACCCTTTCAATGAAAAAGTATTTCCTGACGTTGCCTTTCAGTTTATCCCCTTGCAGTTTCGTGTTATGCCCTCTAGTATTACAGCTTCCCCATCTTTGAAAATACCCCTTAAGTATTAATACTACTTAAGCAATTAAAGGTCTGTATCATATCTCCCCTGTCCCTCCTCTCCTCTAGGTCTTGGAGTCTCTTATGGTGCAGGCTCCAAATTATTTTGGTCACCTTCCTCTGAACCGTTTTCAATCTTTTTATATCCTCTGTGAGATATGGTCTCCAAAACTGAACACAATATTCCAAGTGAGGCTTGTGATAAGGAAGCTTATCATAGCTCAGGTAGGAGCTATAGAAAAGATGATGTGACTCTGAACAAGCAACCTGTCAGTTCTGGTAGAAGTGAGAAAACAGAATTTTCACATAAAAGACTACCAGTCCCAGAATGCACCAGGTTTCCAGCAGCCATGAGAGGGGCTGAAGTGAGAGAATGTGTGTGCAATCAAGAGAGCTATGAGGTAATCCCTAAGCACTCATCTCAAAGGGCAGGGCCTGATTCAACACAGCTGCGCTGTGTTAGGGAGCAGCACACATTAGAACAGGATAAGAATAGAGCTTATTCTTCAGATAACAGCTACAGAGGGAGGAAGAGATACAGAGACAGCAACGGCTACAAGCACCAGTATCACCTGGAGAAACAGAAGCCAAGCCAAGCAGATAGAGAGAGAAGGAAACTCTCTGGAAGGAAGAGAAGAAAGGCCATTGGAAGGTCTGGGAGATTCCAAGGCAGTACTCATACTGGGAGGTATTCCAAAAGCCAGCAGAGTCCATTGGACTGGATTCAGCCAGAGGAATGGAGTGGCAGAGATAGGAATCACCAGTGGCTACCTGGAAGAGAGAAGACTGCATGTGGAAGGGACTTTCAGACCAAGGCCAGAAGGTATGTGGGAGAAGATCCAGCGTCCAGGGATCAAGATTGGAAGGCTGGACATCAGAATTGGATTACATATTGGCCAGGCTATACAGAGATGAATAATGATAGCAGGAGAGGCTCAGGTATGAACACTGATCCAGACCCTATCTATAATAGAGAATGGCAGCAAGGGAATAAGCATTCTCATGATAGTGCCTTAATGAAAGACTCATCTGTGCCAATGTATGATATTGACCCTATGATTGTTGATGCAGGGGGAAATACAGCAGATGAAACTATTTACATGGACTGTTCTTTATCTAAATGCTATTGCTAGTTTTCTATGAGCAAACACATCAGCCATCACAAAGAAACCTAACTTTGTTCTTTATTTCCACTGCAAACAGCTCTTAAAGCAGGATTTGGGTTCACACAGTAGCAGCCAGCCAGCTAAAGGCTTTCAGCTGGTCCATTGATAGTAATTAGGGCTGCACCTGATTGTGTGTGTGAGCAAGGGAGAATCACTGCTGAGATCAGCATGGAAAATAAGCAGAAGTTAACTTAACCAGCAAAGTTTATTCTTTACTTTGTGCCTTTGTATTTGGTAATTATTTGCTAAGAAAACATTAGCTAATTGCCTGACAAGCTGAAGGTTGTTTTCTGGTTTACTTTGTGACTTTTTGTTATCCATTTTAAACACTGCAAGCAAGTAACCTCATTTATAGTGCTATCAAGCATACATGTGCTGGGTGAATTAAACCCCATCAATAAAAGAAGTATTTTATTGATCTTACCACTTGGTTTCACAACTCAAATTATTGTCATCAGCTGTGTTTGGGAGTGAATGAACTACAATACCCACAATACCTTGCAAGAATCATATGAATATATGCATCGTCAAGATTGTGTAAGTTCTCACCCTAGGCAGCCGTCTGACAAATGGCGTAGTTTTTTGGATTGCTCTTGCACCAAGAGGATTTACTTGTTGTGGATTACAAATAAAAGTCAAGTTTAAAGCTGTAAGAAGATTTTTTCCCTCGTCTGCACTTTGGAGGAAAAGTGGTTGTTCCAGGAAGCTGTCCCAGAGGAAAAGACCCTGTGCAAAGCTGGATTCATCACTGAGACAAGGTAATATGTACCTCGGCATGTCTAGTGGTGGATGTGTGTAAGCACAGGGGGTAATTGAAAAAAAGTTGAAAAAAAATAAAATAAACACACCTGGTTGGAAGGTGCTGCTCTTTGGTTTTTTTTTTTTCTCTCTCTTTTCTTGCAGGGGTCAAGATGGATCCGATGGAGATGGCTCAGTGGATGGCAGCCCAATTCAGCAAGCAGCAGGAGCTATCACAGCAGGCCCAGGACACTGCTATGAAGGCCTTAATGGAACAGCAGAAACCAGTGCTTGATCTGGTGCAAGCTCTAGTTCAGCTGCAGAGCCAAAGTGGAACAGATGCAAGACCAGCAGTTAGTACTGGTGCACCACATGTGGACACTGTGGGACTCAATCAAGGGATTGGGGCATTTAATTTTGGGAAATTAACTCCAGAAGATAATGTTGATGATTTTCTAGAGTCTTTTGAAAGAGTGGCACAGGCTTTAGCATGGCCAGAGACCCAGTGGGCAGTAAGGCTGGCAGCCTCATTAACTGGTGAGGCACTAGCAGCTTACAGAGCAATGCCAGCAGCCCAGGCTTTGATTTATAAGGATGTAAAGGCAGCTATTAGAGATCGCCTAGGGTTGTCTATTTCAGAGTATAGGCGAATGTTTAGAGCTGTTACATTGAAAGTGGGTGAGACACCCAGGGCTCTGAGTCAGAGAATTAGAAGTCTAGCTGTAAAATGGTTGGAGCCTGAGCAAAAGACAGTAGAAATGTTATTAGATATTATAATGCTGGAACAATTTATGCTTGGGGTACCTAAAGATTTGAATGTTTTTCTTATACAGCAAAATTGCCAAAATCTTGGAGAGGCAACCATGCTAGCAGAGAGATTCTTGGAAGCCACGCAGGCTTGCCATAGAATGGGTGGCCCTCTAAAGATGGATGCTGAGGCTAGATGTGCTGTATCAGAAAAAGGAATAATTAGGAATGTTTCTAAAAATGAATGTACTGTATCAAACCAGATGACACAGTGGAATAGAAAGAAATGTTTCAAGTGTGGAAAAGTGGGACACTTAGAGAAGAGATGCCAGACACACACTAGTTTAATGGGTCTGGATTTAAAACAACCCAAGGAAGGATTTCTTTTGATGGTTGATGTGCAAGGAATTACCACAAATGCATTATTAGACTCTGGGGCAGACCAGAGTATGATGTCAAAAAGGCTTTGGAAGAGGATAGAGGCCCAAGAAAGATTTGTGCCTAGAACCCCTGAAAGCCAAGTTCACATCAGATGCATTCATGGTGCTGCATCATCATATCCCACCTATAGGCTAAAGGTTAAGTGCCTAGGGAAACAAGAGGAAGTCCTATTAGCAGTGGTGCCTAGGCTACCCTTTGATTTGGTTCTAGGAAGAGACTGGCCAAGATTTAAGCAGGGTCTAGTGGAAGGACTAGGAAAAAAGGAGGGAGAAGGTTTAATGGTAGTAGCTCCCGGGCCTTTATTTGGAAGTCCTCAGACCCCAGCTAAAAAGATGGTTAAGCGTCCAGAAGACCAAGCTACCCCAAAGCAGATATTCGTCCTAAAGTACCATAAGGTCTCTGAGAAGGCCCAAGCTCCTAGGCGGGCAACCCCTCAGTCTGCTGGGTTTGACCTGTGCAGCATAGAAAATGTGATTGTACCTAGCCAAGGGAGAGCCCTGGTTGACACCGGTCTCCAAGTGGAAATACCAATTGGATGTTATGGGAGAGTAGCCCCAAGGTCCGGATTAGCCCTTAAATATTTCATCGATGTGGGTGCGGGAGTAATTGATCCCGATTACAGGGGCAATATTAAAGTTCTGTTGTTTAACTTTGGACAGAATGAGTATCATGTGAAGACAGGAGACAAAATTGCCCAATTGATCTGTGAGAGGCTGGGTTTTCCACCTGTGGAGGAGGTCACATCCCTAGAGAATTCTGAACGTGGAGCCAAAGGTTTTGGTTCTACTGATGTCAAAGGGGTTAAAAGCTTAGCTGCCACCTGTGCCCGAGAGAGGGAGGTGAGTGAAGAGGAAGATTTGGGACCCCAGGTATCTGATTGTAAAGAAAAATCAGAGCCCCAAATAGGTGAGGACCTGACAATGGTACAACAGGAAGAAATTAGGAAGTTGCTTAAGGAATTCCCAGATGTGTTGACACCCATACCTGGGGAGACCCATTTGGTGGCCCATGAAATAATAACTCCACCTGGGAAATTGGTTCGTCAAAGGCCATACCGCTTGCCTGAAGCCAAAAGACAGGAGGTAGTGGCACAAGTCCAGGAGATGTTGGACATGGGGGTAATAGAGGAGTCAAAGAGTCCCTGGAATAGCCCCATAGTCCTGGTGCCGAAGCCTGATGGATCCTTAAGATTTTGTATTGACTTCCGGCAGGTAAACGCCATATCAGTTTTTGATGCATATCCAATGCCAAGAATTGAGGAGCTGCTAGACCAGCTGGGACAGGCTCAATACTTAACCACCCTTGATATGACAAAAGGATATTGGCAAATCCCTCTCACCAGGGTGTCGAAGCCGAAGACTGCGTTCAGCACCCCCGTTGGCCTTTTCCAGTTCAAGAGGATGCCTTTCGGACTGCATGGAGCAGCGGCTACCTGCCAAAGGTTAGTGGATCAGGTACTTCGACCCCACCAAAGTTATGCTTTTGCATACATGGATGATGTCATAATCCATAGTAACACCTGGGCGGAGCATTTGAAGAGGATCAGGGCAGTCTTGTGCTCTATGAAGCAAGCGGGAATCACTTTAAACCCGAAGAAGTGTGCCTTTGCAAATAGGGAGGTAAAATACCTAGGCCACCTAGTGGGAAGAGGAAAAATTAAACCTCTATTAAGCAAAATAGATAGCATCAGGAATTTTCCTCCTCCAACAACCAAGAAACAACTAAGAAGTTTCTTAGGACTTATTGGATACTACCACCGGTTTATACCGCAATTCGCAGAGAAAAGTGCCATTTTCACGGATATGCTGCAAAAGAATTGTCCAAACCAGATAAAGTGGACACCAGAAGCTGAAAAAGCGTTTTCAGTATTAAAAGAAAAATTGTGTACAGGACCGGTACTGAAAGGAGTAGACTTCAAGAAACCCTTTCTGGTTCAAACCGATGCATCGGATGTAGGGCTAGGAGCAGTCCTGTCCCAGTGCCATGATGGGGAGGAGCATCCTGTGATGTACCTGAGCAGGAAGTTGTCACTGGCTGAACAAAAGTATTCCATGATAGAAAAAGAGTGTTTGGCTATCAAGTGGTCAGTGGAGGCGTTAAGGTTTTACCTTACAGGGAGAAAGTTCCAGTTGGTCACGGACCATGCCCCACTTAAGTGGTTGCAGCAAATGAAGAACCACAATGCCAGGTTGACACGCTGGTACATGGCCTTACAGGCGTTTGATTTTCAGGTTGAACATCGTGCCGGGAAGTTACACAAGAATGCGGATGCACTTTCCCGTATTACGGACTGTAGAGAAGAAGTTTCACCAGTAAAACCAGTCCGTAATAACTTAAGCAGGGGGGTATGTGATAAGGAAGCTTATCATAGCTCAGGTAGGAGCTATAGAAAAGATGATGTGACTCTGAACAAGCAACCTGTCAGTTCTGGTAGAAGTGAGAAAACAGAATTTTCACATAAAAGACTACCAGTCCCAGAATGCACCAGGTTTCCAGCAGCCATGAGAGGGGCTGAAGTGAGAGAATGTGTGTGCAATCAAGAGAGCTATGAGGTAATCCCTAAGCACTCATCTCAAAGGGCAGGGCCTGATTCAACACAGCTGCGCTGTGTTAGGGAGCAGCACACATTAGAACAGGATGAGAATAGAGCTTATTCTTCAGATAACAGCTACAGAGGGAGGAAGAGATACAGAGACAGCAACGGCTACAAGCACCAGTATCACCTGGAGAAACAGAAGCCAAGCCAAGCAGATAGAGAGAGAAGGAAACTCTCTGGGAGGAAGAGAAGAAAGGCCATTGGAAGGTCTGGGAGATTCCAAGGCAGTACTCATACTGGGAGGTATTCCAAAAGCCAGCAGAGTCCATTGGACTGGATTCAGCCAGAGGAATGGAGTGGCAGAGATAGGAATCACCAGTGGCTACCTGGAAGAGAGAAGACTGCATGTGGAAGGGACTTTCAGACCAAGGCCAGAAGGTATGTGGGAGAAGATCCAGCGTCCAGGGATCAAGATTGGAAGGCTGGACATCAGAATTGGATTACATATTGGCCAGGCTATACAGAGATGAATAATGATAGCAGGAGAGGCTCAGGTATGAACACTGATCCAGACCCTATCTATAATAGAGAATGGCAGCAAGGGAATAAGCATTCTCATGATAGTGCCTTAATGAAAGACTCATCTGTGCCAATGTATGATATTGACCCTATGATTGTTGATGCAGGGGGAAATACAGCAGATGAAACTATTTACATGGACTGTTCTTTATCTAAATGCTATTGCTAGTTTTCTATGAGCAAACACATCAGCCATCACAAAGAAACCTAACTTTGTTCTTTATTTCCACTGCAAACAGCTCTTAAAGCAGGATTTGGGTTCACACAGTAGCAGCCAGCCAGCTAAAGGCTTTCAGCTGGTCCATTGATAGTAATTAGGGCTGCACCTGATTGTGTGTTTGAGCAAGGGAGAATCACTGCTGAGATCAGTGTGGAAAATAAGCAGAAGTTAACCTAACCAGCAAAGTTTATTCTTTACTTTGTGCCTTTGTATTTGGTAATTATTTGCTAAGAAAACATTAGCTAATTGCCTGACAAGCTGAAGGTTGTTTTCTGGTTTACTTTGTGACTTTTTGTTATCCATTTTAAACACTGCAAGCAAGTAACCTCATTTATAGTGCTATCAAGCATACATGTGCTGGGTGAATTAAACCCCATCAATAAAAGAAGTATTTTATTGATCTTACCACTTGGTTTCACAACTCAAATTATTGTCATCAGCTGTGTTTGGGAGTGAATGAACTACAATACCCACAATACCTTGCAAGAATCATATGAATATATGCATCGTCAAGATTGTGTAAGTTCTCACCCTAGGCAGCCGTCTGACAGGCTTCACCAGCAATTTGTACAGTGGCATTAGTACCTCCTCCTCCTTTCTGCTGATAATTCCTCTCGGTATGCAACTCAGCAAATCTTTGGCTTTGCAACCGCTTTATCACACTGCTTCACCACTTTGTGATCCTCAGAAACAATTACTCCAACATCCTTCTCATAGTCCATGCACAACAACCTCTCGACCCCAATTGCATACAATTCCCTTGGATTTCTGCATCCCGAGTACATGACAGTGCACTTCTTCACATTAAATCTTAACTGCCAAGCATTAGACCATTCTTCCAGCTTTTGCAGATCTTTCCTCATGTCATCTGCTCCCTCAGGGGAGTCCACTCTGTGCAAATTTTCATGTCATCTGCAAAAAGACAGAGTTTTCCATTCAGTCCTTCAGCAATATCACTCACAAATACATTGAACAATACCAGCCCCAGGACCGATCCCTGGGCACGCCACTAATCACCTTCCTTTCATCCGAATGAATTCTGTTTTACATCACCTTCTGTCATCTATCATTCAACCAATTTCTGATCCAGTTCACCACCTTGGGACCCATCCCCAGGCTGTTGAGTTTATTGATAAGCCTCCTATGAGGAATAGTATCAAAGACTTTGCTGAAATCTAGGTAAATCACATCCTCGCATGCCTTTGATCTAGTTCTCTGGTCACCTAGTCAAAGAACTCAATCAGTTTTGTTTGGCATGATTGTCCTTTGGTAAAACCATGTTGCCTTGGATCATGCAACCTATTGCTTTTGAGAAAGTCCACTGGTCTCTCTTTCAGGAACATCTCTATTACTTTTCCCAGCAAGTAGTTTGCCACTTCTTCCTTATTACTACATCAGCCTATCTGATCCTATGGCTTTGTCCGCTTTCAAGTTTTGCAAGTACTGTGCAAGTACACATCACCTTCTTTGACTGGTGTAGTATCTACTCCATTTCCACTTGTACATTTGTCAATCACAGGTGGTCCTTCTCCAGAATTTTCTTTAGCAAAAACAGAACAAAAGTATTTGTTTAGCATTTTCGCTTTTTCAACGTCACATTCCACGAATCCCTTCTCAGCACTTTTGAATCTTGCAATTTCACCTCTTCTCCCGAATATAGCTGAAAAAAGTTTTATCACTACGCTTTAGATCTTTAGCCATCTTTTTTTCTGCCTTTGATTTTGCTATCCTTATTTCTCCTTTTGTCTCTTTTAGCTTTATCCTGTATTCTTTTCTGTGTTCTTCTGTTTGCTTTTATTTGTGCAGCCATTCTTTTAGAAAACCAGAGGTTACCTTTTCCTCTTGTTTTTATTTAATTTCCTTAATATGTATCTGTTGCCTCTTTTATTGTCTCCTTTAGTTTAGCCCACTGCAATTCCACTTCCCTTACCTCCTCCCACCCTGCCAACTCCGGGCACTTGGCCATCTTCCTGAAGTCAGCGTTTTTGAAGTCTAGGACTTTGAGTTTGCTGTGAGGGGACTCTGCCTTGGCTTTTTTCTCAAACCACACCGTGTGATGATCGCTGCTGCTCACAAGGGCATCCACCCAGACATTTGACACACTTTCTCCGTTGGCGAGTAATTGTTGACGATTGCCTCCCCTCCAATGATCAGGCACCATATCTATTGCATGCCAATTAAATGATTTACTATCATGCCCACACATTGAAAAATATAATAACATAGTAACATAGTAAATGACGGCAGATAAAGACCAGCATGGTCCATCTAGTCTGCCCAGCACGATGGCAAGAGTAGGTGCACCTGCCGCTCCGTGCAGGCCACCCTTCCCCATGTCCCTGTTTAGGGGTGAACCCAACACTCCATGCAGGACACCCCTATTTGTTGAGAAATTAGATGGTTCTGTTTATTTTTTATTTTATCCTGTTGCTGTAAAGGGATCCACTGTGTCTGTCCCATGCCATTTTGAATTCCGTCACCATGTTTGCCCCCACCACTTCCATCGGGAGGGCATTCCAAGCATCCACCACCCTTTCCGTGAAAAAGTATTTCCTGACAATGCCTTTCAATTTACCACCTTGCAGCTTCCTATTGTGCCCTCTAGTTTTACAGCTCCCCTGTCTTTGGAAGAGGTTTGTTTGTTCATTATATCCCTTTAAGTATTTAAAGGTCTGAATCATATCTCCCCTGTCCCTCCTCTCCTCCAAAGTGTACATGTTTAGGTCTTCAAGTCTCTTCTCATAAGGCTTCCGACGCAGGCTCCAAATCATTTTGGTTGCCTTCCTCTGAACAGCTTCCAGTCTTTTTACATCCTTTGCAAGATACGGTCTCCAAAACTGAACACAGTATTCCAAGTGAGGCCTCACCAGTGACTTGTACAGTGGCATAAGTACCTCTTCCTTTCTGCTGGTGATTCCTCTTTGTATGCAGCCCAACATCCTCCTGGCTTTTGCCACCACCTTGTTGCACTGTTTTGCCACCTTGAGATCTTCAGAAATAATCACACCAAGGTCTTTCTCCTGATCTGTGCACACCAACCTCTCGCCCCCTATTGCGGACATTTCCCTTGGATTTGAGATACTAGAAGAGCAGTCAATGTTCCAGTATTCAATCTGCTCAGATGTCTGGTGTCGGTGACTTTGAAAGCATTTTTTAGCGTTTGCTGGAGAAGGATTACTCTTTGGATGCTATGTTTTTCAATAGTAACCCCTGAAGTAAGCTCCGTTTAGGGGCCTAAAACATGAATTCATCTCGGGATTTCCTTCAGGCAGATAAGTAGCAATTTTAATTTTTAATTAAACTTTTCACATATATATAAAAAAATAAAAAAATGTTTTGTATTTAATTAGCACACATAATTGAGTCCAATGATGGTGCATTTGGGCTGTCGACTAGTCTTTTTACACTTTATTAGCCCTATTCTGAGGGTCTCTATAAAACTGATTTGGGTTTTCATTCTAGCCCTGTTCTGTTTTATAAGTTGTTGGTATATTTTGGCTTAGGGATCATTCTGCTCAGATCTGTTTCATTTGTTTCTGTGACTGCACTCCTGCCTGTCTGCAATTTACACAGGTACCCTGTTTGAATGGCACAGAAGAAAACACATGTGAGCTATGGAGAGAGTAGATGTCATCAGGCCTGCTACAGTCTGGCTAACCATATTTTGTACAGGAGTGTGCAGGATGTGGGCCTACTGAGAAAAAAAATACAGGTCAAGCTGAAAACTAATTAGCTCAGGTACTCTCAGCTCTGAAGAAATACAATTAGTGCCAGAAGACCATAAGCGGGCCCCAAGGAATGCAGGAGAGATGCGCTTCACAGCACAGATAAGCAAAGACTTTGGAGACCTTGAAGCACTAGCCTTAGGCCTTGAAAATCATGAGGGAGGGGGTCCGATCTGGAGAGCTTTAGCAAACTTCTGCAAGCAGCACTCTAATTTTTGCAAGTAGCACTGGCAGATTTTTGCAGAAGGCTCAAAAATTGTGCAGATGGCTTTACAACCTTTTGTAGGAAGTATAGCAGATTTGTGCACACGGAACAAGACTCAGTGCAGGAGTTGCTACAGAGAAGGATATATAAGAAGGCAAGCCACAGAGCTCAGGGGAGCGGCCTTCTCTCTCCCCGATGGGAGGGAGAATGTTGCTCGCCCTCAGATCTCTAAGACAGACCTTTTTATCTGTGCTTATGGAGTTTGCTTGTACTAAATAAAAACAGATTTTTTGCTGACAAGTAACTGTGATCTGAATTTCTTTTGTTTTGTTTCTTCTGGTGCACGGGTCCCATGTGCCCAGCCAATCTTGATAATTATTAGGGATGCTTTTGTAGGTAAGAACCCGCCTACAAAGTGGCATAATAACATTGGGAACCTCTTGTGTGTAATGAGTGTATCAGAACTTCACAGTCAGCTATGAGGTGAGTCACCATTACAAAATCTACACGTCTGTTTTGCCAACTTTTTTAATGCTCATTGTAAACCATGTCATCCATAATCCATTGCCCTGCACTGCACTTATTAAGCTTTCATCCTTCAGTTTCAGTTCATCTCTCCTTAACCATTCATGTGTCTGTTCTTGATCGACAAAGGTTCCTGGAGTAACACTCTGTATTTCCCACTGTATTTGTGTATTTTCCACTTATTTTTCCTTGTTTGCTGATCTAATTCTTTGAAGAGTCTTTTCTCTTGTTTTGCAAATTCTGCTGCTTCCTTCCCTGTGTGTGTGTGCTTGTGGATTCACTCATTCTTTCTAGACTCTCTATTTTATCCTTATGGTATGTTTCACATCTCCCTTAAAGAACACACTGTATTAGGGCACGTCCCTTTTAAACAGTGTACAAACTCCATTGTATACCAGCTTCAGTGCTGTCATTGTGTTTACTTAATGCTGCATCAAGGACAGGGCTGGCTTAAGAGGTGAGCCAATGAGATACTAGCTTGGGGTGCACCAGAATGGGAGTGCAAGAAGCCTGCCTCATTGACTCACTCACAGCCTGCTACCTGCCTCCACCACCGTGGATGTATTAATGCCTAACACAGCCACAGGAGCATTTGCTTTTACTCCCATGGCTGTGCTGTACTCATGCCACCAGCACCATGGCATTTTATCATGCAAAAAGCAAATATTTGCATGCTCAAAGGGGAGAGTTGAGAGGGAGAGGTATAAGAATGGATGCTGGAGTAAGAAGGAGGAAAGATAAGGTTAATGAATATTGGATAAGGAAGTAGATGGGTGGGTGCTGGGGAAGGGATAAAATAGAATCTGTCCATGTTATTGGAAATAGAGAGTCTGTATATTATTGACTATTATTATTTGAAAAGTGTATTGACGTATAAAAATGAACGTGGAAGTTTTTTTTCTGACCCATGAAGAAGCCTTCTTTGACTCTACAGCAGTCTCTGAGGTCTTTTTCCTTCCACTTTAATTTGAGATTGGTTTGCTGTTATGGAGTGATGAAAAACATTTTTTTTTTCTGGAAGATGCAGGATTTCCTGATTGGGATTAGTTCTATACAGATAGTGCCATAGAAAATTTTCAGCAGTCCTATCTATACAGCATCACTGAACATTAATGAATAGGGCTATTATCCTTATCGTGTTAAGTACTGTGATGAAGCTGACACTACTGAAGCTATGGAGTTAAGAGAAAACTCTGTTTCTTTTAAAGAAACTGATTTACAGAGAATGCAGTTACCAAGAAGTGCAGCTAGAGGGAGTAGGCATGAGGCTGCAGAAGGTAGGCTGACACACCCAGATTATAATGAGGCAATAGCTAATCAAACACAACTGAGTAGAGGGCCAGAAAGCTCACTAGAGAAACTGCTTGATAAGCAGTGCTCCGTCAGGAGAATAGGGGGAGGACCACCAATACAGAGAGGAACACCAATACAGAGAGGACCACAAATACAGAGAGTAACAGAGACCCCTGCTACTAAGGAGAGAGAAAGGGGAAAGCTCCAACTACGGAAGGAAAGGCAGTTAAGCTTGCAGTCCTTACAAGGAAGGGACAACTTCCAGGAAGGACAAGCCCATGCTGAAAAGCTCCAGAAAGAAGTCTCCAGGGAAGACAGTGTAAGCAGGAGAGTGCCTGGTAGAGGGAATACCAGCAACGCACGTCTCAGAGAACAAAGGTACAGTCACACCGCCTTTCCTGAGTGGGTACCAGGTCCTAGAAAGGCTTGTAAACCAGAGAGCCATAGATATGAGAAACAAAGCTGGGAAAAGCTTTGGAAACCTGTGCAGAAGGTCCTAGATAAAAGCCATATTAATTGTTTGCCAGACCAGGCCCAGCCAGGTTGGAAAGTCTGGGAGAGAACTACTGAAGTACAACCAGTTTTGCCTAGGAAAAGCTCAGGCTTAGCAGACACCATATCTGAGCAAGAGGATATGCAAACAGACCTTGTAGAACCAGAACCATTGCTACCTGAATATCCTATGGACTGTACTCTCTGTGTAGCTGAGAGTATAGAATCTCTCACAGAGTCATAGCGTAAGACATGCTCTAAAATGTAATTGCTTTGTTGAGCTGAAAAGAAGAAGTTTTTGTGTTTATTTAACCTGTTTATATTGAAAAATCCTGCTTGAATGGAAAAGACTGTGAAGCTCTTATAACAGTTTTGGACTTTGTAAATACTTTGGTAGAAACCCTGAATCAAGGTGAATTCTGTTGTCTTCTTGGAGAACCTTAGCGCATCAAGGGAATAAAACCTTATATTTAACCCAGCACAAGGCTCACACAACTATTCTTTATAAAGAAGGGAACTACAAGGACCATAATGCACCTGATCTAAGTTAGGGTTCCCGGCTTCAACAAACAATAAATGTCCACCCTGACCATTCAGCACGCTGCCACCGGGAGGGGCTGTGACAGTACCATATGGATAAGTCCTTTTGAATAGCTGGTCCTTGATTTATAGAAATACTTTCATCCTCAAGGAATTTCATTATAGAAATTGCTAGCTTTAACTTTTCATGAAGAAATGTCATGGTATAAAACACCATGAGGTAAATATTCAGAAGCACAAAAATCATATAATGTTAAACAATAAGTTGTCCATTCAGCTGCAGAGGATTTTCAGATGTGTTATTCATTCAAGTGGTACTGCTGAATAAATAACTATAGCTTTAAATGGATAAATAATCTATTTGACACACTTGCTTACAGAAAAGCGACCACTCAAAGCATGTGTGTAAGTATCCATTCACGTGCATGTAAATTGCTTGTAACTTTACTTGTGTCCCTTATGAAATTGGCTCTTCAGTGACTTAAATGTCAAAGTTATCTGTTCAAGTGCAAAGGATTTAAATAAGAGCATTTATGCCATTGTTTTAAAATATAGACCTACTTGGTGTAAATTTGTTATATTTTTTAATATCAGTGTCTGCAAATTTTCTCAATGGTTCACGTGTTTTATATTTGTTAGCAGCATTGTTGAAAAAGGTAACAAATGTGTCACATTTTTATCAGAACAGTCACTGCTTTAATAACAGAATACCAACATTCAGAATGACACTGGGAATAACTTGTGATCCAGTACCAAGTTTGTTGCAGAACAGACAGCAATGTATTTTCCTCTGAATATAAGATATGTCATACTGGGTCAGATCACAGGTCCATTAAACCCAGTATCCTGTTTCCAACAGCTGCCAATCCAGGTCACAAGTACCCATCGAGTTCCCTAAAAGGCAACCAGATTCTACAATGCTTATTCTGGACTAAGCAGTGGATTTCCCAAGTCCACTTTAATAATGGTTTATGGACTTTTCCTCCAGGAATTTGTCCAAACCTCCTTTGAACCCAACTGCACTAATAGCTTTTACTACATCATGTGGTAACGAATTCCAGGATTTGATTACATGTTGAGTAAAAATTTTTTTTTCTCTGATTAGTATTAAATGTGCTACACTGTAGATTCATTGCATGTTTCCTAGTCTTTCTCTTTTTTGGAGGAGTAAACAACTGATTTATGTTTAGGTGTTCCACTCCATTCACTATTTTATAGACCTCTATCATATCTCCCCTCAGCTGTCTTTTTTCCAAGTTGAAGAGCCCTAATCTTTTAAGCCTCTCCTAGTAGGGCTATCCTTCCTTCTGAGCTCACATACATATCTAAAAATGCCTTTGAGTGCATTACAAAATCTAAAATTCCTGAAAAGCATTTATTGAAACACTCTTTCTTTTAGAAAATCATCTAGCAAACAGCAAATATCACAAAGAATGAATGAGTTAAATCCTGGTTTTGCAGAAGACAAACATTTACCCATCTTTTTTCATGTAGCTGAATGAATCCCTACAAGAATTTACAATATTTTCCCACTGCTTTGGTAATATGACCAGAACTTGCTGTATTAAAGCTGACACAGAAACCACATTACATACTTCAAGCATCTCCAGGTCTGCTATCAATGTGTGTCATACATTTTTACCATCTTTGTATAAAATAAATAAGATTGTAACAGCTGGGTCACCATGAATTTCAAAATTCTCATCGATGGTTATTGAAATCTGAAAATCCTTCATTAGACTTATAATGCACTGAAAGTCCACTTCAAACACATTTGGAAGGCATTATTGTAAAGCTGTGCAGCATTTGGAATATATTTTGCTGAATGCATTTTCTTATTCTTATTTTATAAAGAAGTGCTCCAAATAGTCCATCTGTGTGGACTAGGGAATACCAGTCTGATCCAATGCTCTTATAAATTCATGTGTTGCATTCATCTCTCATCTCCTTTTCTTTGCAACCTTGTCACACTTTCAAAAAGTGACAGTTTGGCTCTAAATGGACAGGAGGCCTGTGATATTTTGAAATTCAGATGAATCTCAGCCCGTTGATGTTCTGCTATTCTTTTCCTGGTATGGTGGTTGGGATTAATCTCCAGTATTTGCATATTAGCAATATTTCCCCTTATATTTCTTGGATGTGCAGCTTTACAGAACACACTATTTGCACCTATAGGCGGCGGCACTTGCATACTGTGCTACCTATATATGAAAATGCAGCTGCTTACACATACAAAGCCCTTTGTGATCTTGCTCTTTTCTGAAATATTTATCGGTAAAATACTGTAGCTGTTCCTGTTCTATGAGTTGCCAAATATGTGCATATTTCTGCAACCTTACACAAATATATATTTTGCAAAAGGCTCCACATTCAGCAAACCTTTTGTAAAACACATTACAAAGTTTAAATATCCCAAATTGAAATTCTCTTTTCCAAACTAGATACCCTATAGAAAACTAGGCTGCACACTTCTAAGTGCTGACAGGTTAATAACAGGTCTAACTTTAAGGGGCAGATTTTATAAAGCACTCTCCATGTATAAAGCATACACTAAGAAGGTAATTTTATAAGGGGGCTCCTGGTTAAAGTGCTTTTTAAGGCACTTTTGTTAAGCCTGCCTTATAAAGATAAGCAGATGCTTGCTTGTCTTTTTAGAATATTAGCGCGAGTAGCAGGGATTGTGCCATAAATTAAGGTATGGATATCTGTGCCAGTCCTACAGCTGGTGTAAATGCCTGCATCAATATTTTTCAAGAAAATTTGCAAATTCTAGTGTTTGATAATCTATTCATGCACTTTCATGTCAAGCTTTGATACTTGTCAGCATTTTATAAGAGATCATTAATATGCCTATGTGCCACATACGTATATTAATGACCAAAATACCACCAAAGTAGCCATGTATTTTCAATTTACCGTAAAGTACACACCCCATTATAAAATGTATTTATTTAATTATTTAAACAGTTTTGTATACCACCTTATCCTTCAATCAAAGTGGTCACAATGCAATTGGGGGATACATTTAACACGAGGGGATATGAGACACATACACTAATACAGGGAACATGGGCAATGAAGGGTTAAGTGGCTTGCCCAAGACCACAAGGAGCACCCCAAATGTAAAAAATAACACATAAAATTACTACTACTACTACTGAGTCTTGAAGGACTACCAAAATGGACTGCTACTTCTGGAGGGAGATCTGCAATTGGGAATTTTTCTAAATCTTGGTGTAAAAGGAATTATTTAGATTAAAGCTGATTAATCCAGAGTATTTGTTAAATCAGTCAGGGCCTAATAACAGCAAAGAACATTTAGTTAAATTAAAAACTCAACAGGTAGCTTTCAGTTTAAGTTTAAAACCTAGCATGTCAAGTGGTCTAGGGCTCCCCGCTCGACCATCTCAGATTTGGCTGAAATTTTATATATTGAGTACCAAATGTCTCAAACGAAGTTTGGCCAAGTTTTAGATTCTCCGGTTGAGTACTTATTGAGAAAAAGCCGTTTGTTTGACCCCATACCCTGACTGCGTAATGTACGGTACTAAGATTTCACCAACTTTGAGAACTGATATCTCTACTGATAATCCTTAATAAAAGATGAAGGTTAGCTAGCCTGTACAACTTTTTGCGCTCTATTTTATGGTAATAATAACTATTATTTCTGTGCATGCTATAGGAATATAAATTATGTCAAAGTTGGTCAAAAAAATTGACTTTCTAAAAAAAATGAAAGTTTAAAGTTTCATAGCTCATGAAATAATCATTTAATAAATGTCAAATTTGATACATAGTGTGTCTACAAGTTTATCTTCAAAAGTTTATGATTTCATGCCAGTAGCTCTCTCTGTTTCTTTACAAAATTATTGTAAAGTTGACAATTTTTGTAAAATGGCTAAAAGTAGGGTATTTCTAATCCTATATTCCACAAAAGTATCTTCTAGAAACGTTTTTAAACCACTTTCATTGAAAAGAGCATGTCTTGAACCACCTAGAAAAGTAGATTTGATTGACTAACGCCGGCATACAATGCCCTAAAAAATGAGTCAAAGTGAGAAGCATTGCCGCATTATAGCTTTCATTTTACTATTCAAATTCTGCACTTTTTTAAGGTTCAGACTTCTCTTAATGCTTTTTATAGAGAAATTATGAGTATTATATTGCGTTGGTCCATGGTGACATCGTCACTACCAGTTCATGAACATGAACTGGCAGCCCCATCGCCATAGGGGCCACGCCCGATAGCCGTGCAATACCGGCCACGGGTGGGTTTCTTAGTCAAGGTTCCCAAGCCTTTAATGTGGTTTCTTAGTCGAGGTTCCAAAGCCTTAAGTGGGTGTCTGCCTGGATCCCAAGACAATGATTGAGCAACTTATCCTAGGTTCTCAAGCCTAAAGTGGGTATCTTATTTGGTTCCCAAGCCGATGTCCACAGCATGATTTCAATTGATAGCAATCTTTTTTCACATTCTGTCAAATTTATAAGCCACTTCTTTCAGCATATTTTCTGAAAATTTGTATTGTCGGCCTGATGAGGTGACTGAAGGAGCAGGAAGCATGCAAATGAAGTGTTGCTCCGGAATCCAGCATATATCCTGCCTTTCTGGCCAATAAAACGAATGAGCAGGACCTGGCGGATGCATGAAATTTATCAATGCATCATTTTCTTCAATTGAAACTTCAACAACATTGCCAGTCCACCATTTGTTGTCATAAATACAGGCAATGTAACAACCAGGGGACAGCTCAGACAATTTCAAATACAAAATAGTGGTACCAGAAATTCTAGCAACAAAATTTGTCGTGTCATTGGAAACTTTGCTGACACTAATCAAGTTTAAGTCAACTGGTATGAATTGATGATGCTCTCTAGTACCAGCTATTGTGCTACTTTCTTGCCACCGTTCTTCTTGAAACTTCCTGTCCTCTTCAATTTCATCTTTTGTGACAAAAATATATTTAATTCCGCTTATGTTTTGATCACAGAAGTCAAAGAGATCTTTTGGCGTCAATATTTGGTCAGATGAAGGTCTCTGGAGGCTTGCCCGGGCAGCCAGCCGTTTAGTTGTGCCACCAACTCCATCACATGGTGATTTCCCATGGCTTGTACCAAAGAAGTTCCATTCAGCCTCGATATTGAAATCATTTTTGTGGTTGCATAAATTCACGAAGTTCTTATAGTTTTTATATTGAGCAGCAGAACCATCACTGAAGTAGTATATTTTTGAAACTTCTGTCCGTGTCACCAAAAATTCGATTAACTTTCGAATAAACACATGTACAGACACTGTATCATGTTGCAATTTATCAGAAATCATGCAGCAGTTGACAATTTGCAAGTTGCCCGTATTGTCAACATAATATGCAACGAATGGATGCACGGTGGCCTGTGAATTTTCCCAGTGAAAGCCCTGGGCAGCATCTTGCACTACAAATGAGTAGTTTTCGGCAAAGTCCATCAGAACTATTAATTCTGTTGCTTTTAAGTCAGTCTTCAATGATTTCAAGTAATCACTTTGGTGCTTTGCAATGAAATGATGGCCTGTCAGCTTCCAAATCTTGTTTGATAGCTTTTCAATAAAGTTTTCCACCGTCAATACATTGGTTTCTAGTGTTTCACGGTCAGTGTGAACCCACTGTTTGAATTCAATCGATTCCTCTGCATCCCAGTCACGGAATATTTCTTCTAAGTAAACCTTAACTGCATCTTCACCTGGGCAGCTTTGACAACGATGCAGCATACAGTCCTTGGCACTCAGATCACATACTGCCTTTTCTATTAGCACTTTGTAGTCATCTTTAATATTAGCACTTTGCAGCATGAGCTTAACATTCTGATGTATGGTGCACACACAGACGGAATGCATGCCTGATGCACCAACAGTCACACACCACTTTGGCCTGAGGTCGCAAAATCTGGAGAAACCAATTTCAGCTCCATATTTATTACGATAAGCCACGTACAGCTCTTTGAGGTTGCACAATAGCAACCGCTTCTGTTTTTGTAGTTTAATACCACCAATCCGAACTGCAACATAATCTTTTTTGCCAGGACACATCCTGCTGAATTCATCATCTTCATAGAAACTGCTGACTCTTTCAGCGACTTCCTTTGACAATGGTTTGCCAACCTTTGCATCAGGTAATGTACATATACCTTTTTCTGCCCTGATTTTCCGAGCTGTTTTGACCATGCGTTCAGAAACGCCAAACTTTATAGCAGTTTCCTTTATTGACCAACTTCTTGGGGCCATAGTCAGCAACTGAACTTTTGTTGGTCTACTGGATATTTCAATTTTAGCTTTCATTTCTTTGATAAGGTCAGTGTAATCATTACACAAACTGCATTCAGCAGAGCGACTAGATTGTGCAATATTGTCTACTGTTCCAGAGACCGACATGATTTTTTCTGCTATCACATTTTGTGCACGTTCAATTTTTTGTTTCAAATAGCCAGCTTTGTCTCGGCTGCTTATTCTGCGAATTTTTAATGGAGAAGTGCCTAAAGCAGTCAAGCTTTGATCAAGATTATCTGAAGCATTTGGATCGAACTCGTCAGAAGACGAAGTTGCTGTGATTTCAGTCAAAGAAACATATTCAGCTTTGCACTTGATGCAAATTTTCTGACCTGGCTTTACATTCACCTTGGTCACTTTGTTCAGCTCCTCGGACCATGGCCAAAGTGATCTTTAACAAGCCACCTTTGACCATGTGGTTCTGCTTTTCAAAGGGATTGCAACACGATTTCTGGCTCATTTCGTATTTGAAGAGGTATTTTGCTTGGTGATGCAAGCAGACCAGGTCATTGTCCGCAAGCTCAACTTCTGATCGTCGAGCAAGAAGTAATTTTTCATTTGCAGACAAGCTGCTAACAGAAATGAGCCCGATTTTGTTGGAATAAAACGAGCCATGGTGACATTTTGATGACAATTTTTGTCCAACAGTGCAGTCGGCTGTAGGAGAATCAAAAACAATTGCTTCGCTGACGTCCATTTTGAATTGAATCAATTAGCAAATTATGTAATACTAAAGGGAATCAAAAAATATGTATAATAGGTTAATTGTCTACTGTTCCAGAGACCGACATGATTTTTTCTGCTATCACATTTTGTGCACGTTCAAATTTTTTGTTTCAAATAGCCAGCTTTGTCTCGGCTGCTTATTCTGCGAATTTTTAATGGAGAAGTGCCTAAAGCAGTCAAGCTTTGATATGTATAATAGGTTAATTGTGCCTGTTTATGCACGAAAATTTGTCTAATAATATCAACACCTATGAGAAAATTAAGAAATATAATTAACAGCATAATTGCATTTTGGATTGTACGCGTAACTATGGCAATGGCTACCAACTTTGGTTCTTTTTTTTTACACTAGATGCTCGCGTTAGTCAATCAAATCTACTTTTCTAGGTGCTTTAAGACATGCTCTTTCCAATGGAAGTGGTTTTAAAACATTTCTAGAAAATACTTTTTTGCAAAATATAATTGAAATTACCTCACTTTCAGACTTTTTACCAAAATTGTCAACTTTACACTAACTTTGTAAAGTAACAGAAAGAGCTACCAACATGAAATTAAGAACTTTTAAAGGACAACTTGTAGACATGCTATGCATCAAATTTGACATCTATTAAATAATTATTTGAGGAGCTATGCAACTTTACAATTTTGAATTTTTTTAAAAAGTCAATTTTTTTGGCCGACTTTGATATAATTTATCTACCTACAGTGGGCACAGAAATAATAATTATTATTACCAAAGAATATAGCGCAAAAAGTTGTACAAGCTAGCTAAGTTTCATTTATTTTAAAGGAATATCAAGAGAGATATTAGGTATCAAAGTTGGCAAAATCTTATTGTCGTATGTTACGTGGTCAGGGTATGGGGTCAAACAAATGGCTATATCTCAATAAGTATTCTACTGGAGAATCTAAAACTCTACCATAGTTCGTTTGAGACATGTGGTACCCTACATACAAAATTTAAGCCAAATCCAAGATGGTCGAGCGGGGCACTTTTCTAAAACTGGACCACTTGACATGGAATGACCGAAATTTAGAACCCAATGCTCCCTCTATCCAAGCAAGGGCTGTGTGAATTACCCAGGAAATTGGTCACAGAATACCTTAGAAACAAAGGACAGGGTACTATGTAGTAGCCAGTTTTTAGTAAGTCGTCTTTCCCTCCCTCACCGACACCCACCCATCCCTGGGATAATCGTAGCTTTATAGGTGCTTAAACCTCTTAAAGGAAAGGCGGTCCCATATTCACACTCAGGTTCATCTGTTTATCCTCATCAGGCATACATTAAGGACCTTAGATCAGTGGTTCTCAACCCTGTCCTCGGGACCCCACTAGCCAGTCGGGTTTTCAGGCTATCCACAATGAATATGAATGAGATATATATGCATTAGAAATAGCCTGCCAAACTGACTGGCTTGTGGCCCTCCAATGCTGGATTTGGGGACCCCGGCCTTACACCTCTGTCATTTAAGATTGTGAGTGGGAAAGGTACAGATGTCCAAGACATCAAAAAGATTAGATGGAATATGTCACATACCTCCTCGCCTCTCACCACCACCAAAATATTGTCTATTAGACAACTTTTTGGTGGTGGTGAGAAACTAGGAGGGATGTGACACATTCTATCTACCCTTTTGATGTCGAGGACATCTGTACCTTGCCCACTCACAATCGTACTTGACAGAGGTGTACGGCAGGGGTCCCCAAATCCAGCACTGGAGGGCCACAAACCAGTCAGTTTGGCAGGCTATTTCTAATGCATATATATCTCATTCATATTCATTGTGGATAGCCTGAAAACCCGACTGGCTAGTGGGGTCCCGAGGACAGGGTTGAGAACCCCTGCCTTAGATTAATTAAGCTTCAGATGAACAAAGTTCATTAAATGTATTAGGTATATTTTAATTAGTATAAGTATCCCCAGCAATCCTTAGTAAGTAAAGAACTTAAATACCTAAACACAACCTCAAAAATAAGATGCAGATAGAAGTCCAGCAGTGAGATGGGGGTTTTCTAGTCTTTTGCACTATGTCAGATATATGATTTTCTCCCAGTTGGTGAGGAGTCTTAGGTGTGCACTAGGTGCAAGAAGCTCTTTGCTCTCAGGGAATAAGTCCAATCTCTGGTGGCTAGAGTAGCAGACTTGGAGGACATAAGGAAGACAGAGAGGTACATAGGCGAGACCTACAGGGATATAGTACTGAATTCCCACCTCCAGTCTGGCAGAATCCCTATTGCCATGGAGAAGGGAGGTCACATGACAGGAGAACATCACACTGGTGTGGCAGGAAGTGATCCTGTAGATAGGACCTGTCCTCTAGGTAATGTAAAACCCTTTCACACCGAGGAGGTTTCTCCAGGGCCATGTGCCCACAAGGGAAGGGATAGGACAGCTGCTGTAGTTGATGATTCAATTATTAGTCATGTAAATAGCTGGGTGGCTGGTAGACATGAGGATCGCCTGGTAACATGCTTGCCTGGTACAAAGGTAGTGGACCTCACATGCCACCTAGACAAGGTCTTAGATGGTGCCTGGGAGGAGTCTGCTATCTTGGTACATGTCGGTACCAATGACATAGGAAAGTGTTTTTAGGGAGGTTCTGGAGGTTAAATTTAGGCTTTTAGAAAGGAAGTGGAAATCCAGAACTTCCAGGGTAGCATTCTCCGAAATGCATCCCGTTCCACGTGCAGGACCCAAAAGGCAGGCAGAGCTTTGGAATCTCAATGCATGGATGAGACAATAGTGCAAGGAGGAGGGTTTTGGATTTGTTTATTTTATTTATTTATTTATTTAGACAGTTTTGTATACCGCCTTATCCTTCAATCAAAGCGGTCACAACACAATTGGGGGATACATTTAACACGCGGGGATATGAGACACATACACTAATACTTACAGAGAACATGGGCTATGGAGGGTTAAGGGCCCAAGACCACAAGGAGCATCTGTGGGACTAGAAACCCCAGTCCTTCCGGCCCAAGGTTGCTGTCCTCTAGTGGGATCTGAACCCCCGACCTTCCGGCCTGAAGTACCTTGCCCCAACCACTAGGCTACTCCTCCCTTAGGAACTGGGGAACATTTTGGGGAACAGAGAGGCTCTTCTGAAGGGATGGGCTCCACCCTAACCAGGGGCGGAACCAGGCTGCTGGCATTAACCTTTAAAAAGGAGATAGAGCAGCTTTTAAACTAGATAATAGGGAAAGCCAACAGTCGCCCAGAGCAATGCAATTTACCATGGACTCCCAAAGAAAATGACTCTCCCCTTACAATGGGTACAAAACACAGCGGCCAGAATCATCACCGGAACAGCAAGATACAAACACATAACCCCCACGCTCCATCAGCTGCATTGGCTCCCTGTGGCTGTAAGCACCAAGTACAAAAACATAATAATAATCTTTAAAACACTAAACACCCTCTCTCCAATAACTCTCCAACCACTGATCATGAAGACACCCCCAACCAGAACAAGAAGAGGAGCAGACAACAACATCCTGGAGACCCCACTAAACTTCAGGAAAGCAAACCAATCCACCTGCATCAGAGCCTTCTCTCTGTTTGCACCCCAGCTGTGGAACGATCTTCCCGTATCAACACGTGAAATCAAAGACTTAGTGGACTTTAGAAAGGCAATAAAAACCCACCTCTTCCTAGAATACTTTGGATCTACCCCAGAAGATGGCGATTGATGACAAACTGGACCATAAGACACTACTACAGATCCTGTTTATAGTTAGCAATCGTTAATTGCCTAGTTACCCTAATTTAACCTCCAAGTTGAATAACCTTGTTCGATGTAAAGCTTGTTGCTATAACTGTTCCATCTAAACCACTTTGAATGTATGATAAGGCGGTATAGAAGACCTGTTAAATAAATAAATTTTTTAAAAGGATTCTGGAGGTGATCCAGGAAACTACAAACTGGTGAGTCTGACGTCAGTACCAGGAAAATGGTAGAAACCATCTTAAAGGACAAAGTTACTCAACATGTAGATAGTCATGGTTTAATGGGAGCCAGCCAAAATTGCTTTAGCCAAGGAAGGTCTTGTCTTACTAATCTGTTATGTTTTTTTGAAGGTGTGAATAAATAGGTAGACATAGTTGAGTCGCTTGATATAGTGTATCAGGATTTTCAGAAAGATCCCTCATGAGAGACTCTGGTCAAAATTAAAAAGTTATGGGATAGGAGGCAGTGTACTATTGTGAATCAGGAACTGGTTAAAAGATAGAAACCAGAGGGTAGGGCTAAATGGCCAATTTTCCAAATGGAGAAAGGTGAATAGTAGAGTACCCCAGGGATCTGTGCTGGGTACACTGTTTTTTGACATATTTGTAAATGACCTGGGAATGGGAATAACGAGTGAGATTATCAGATTTGCAGATGACACAAAATTATTCAAAGTTGTTAAAACCCAAGAGGATTGTGAAAAATTGCAAGAGGACCTTGATAAATTGGAAGACTGGATGTTCAAATAGCAGATGAAATTTAATGTGGTCAAGTGCAACGTTACGCACCAAGGAAAGAACAACCCAAACTATGGTTACACGATGCAGGTTCCACATACGGAACCACCACCCAGGAAGAACTTTTAGGCATCATCATGGATAACATGTTGAAACCCTCCTCCCAGTGTGCATTGATGGCAAAGAAAGCAAATAGAATGTTAGGAATCATAAGGAAAGGAATGGAGAATAAAACAAAGGATATTCTAATGCCTCTTTATCGTTCTATGATGCGACTGCACCTTAAATATTGTGTGCAATCTGGTCGCTGTATCTTAAAAAGAATATAGCATTATTGGAAAAGAGATGGCTGAGAGGAGATATGATAGAGGTCTATAAATTGATGAATGGAGTGGAACTGGTAAACGCAGATTGATTGTTTACAGCATCAAAATATAGAAAGACTAGGGGACATGCAATGAAGCTACAGTGTAACCAGTTAAGACTAATAAGAGAAAATATTTTTTCACTCAACGCGTAATCAAACTCTGGAATTTGTTACCAGAGTATGTCATAAAAGCTGTAACCGAGGCAGGCGGACCTGGTGCTTCGGGCCCGTTTCTACCACCCCCATCACCCCCAATCCCCTAACCCCACAAAAGACACCACACCAACATTTTATGGAACACAACTGGTCGCAGCTTTATTAACCTTTTAACAATTTCTCAATATGCCAACATGCTACACCTTCTCAATCGATTAGCGCCACCCGGCCCGCACCAGCCATACCTTAGCAAAGTGCCTTGCCACCGCTAACGCCATAACTTGCCCCCCCCCCGGCAAGTTACGTAACCCTTCCCCCGACTTCGCCATGCCATAGCAAAAGTCGACCAGGGTTTGACCGGGTCAGGGGCACCCCGCCCCCGCCCAAGTGTAGCCTGAGGCTCCGGACCCCGGAAACCTCCGGGATCCCGCCACCGGCACAGGTAACAACCTTGTTCCTGTGCCACCCCCCCAAAGCGAAGCTGCGACCAGTGAGCAACCCAACCCATTCCAAGATCTCCCGCCAGTCCTAAAACAGCTGATCCAGCACTACTGGTGATAACTGCCCCATCACCCTCATACAGCCCCGGCCACAACCACCCCAGGAAGGCAGCCTCCAGTACCCCCATGTCGGCCAAGCCAACTGATAGCCAGCCCCTGCGACCAACACTTCTGGCTCCATCATGCAGACCTTGGGACAATGTCAGACCCCAGCAAAAGTACACCCAGCAGCCGCCCGTGGCACTGTAGCAAAGGAAGCCGCTGCGACCCGCCGGGTCCGCGCTCACCTAGCCATGATATAGCCACCAAAACCGGGGCGCTCCCCAATGGGCAATCGCCCCCTCACCAGCACTCGCCGACCGGCTCATCGGACAAAAGAATGATCCCCCACCTCCAGAAGGCTCCAGACCCCACCTGCAAAATAAATGAACAATGAAACTCCCCAACCCCACAACTCCCCAGAGCTGGCCAAGCCGCACTCAGCCCCTACACGCCCGAGAGCGCCATCCTCATGCTCTACAGGGCCAGGGCAGCCACCCAAAAGGGAAAAGCGCAGCGCAAAATATGCAGGCTCATCACCCGCCCAACACATTGCCCACCTGACCACCTCGAGCGCCAGAACACCCCATGCAGCTGAAATAGCCCAACCCTTCCGCACTCTAGAAGAAGCCCCCCACCTGCCCGGGGGCACTCGCAGGTATCGCCGCATGACAGCCATAGGGCACGCAAAAGCCATCAGCCCACTGCGGCGCACCCTCGTGAAGTCGTAAAATTGGCCCCAACATCCCACACCGTCCAGAAACCCAGACATGGGGCCATTGAAGCCCTCCCCCACCCCCTGTCCCGACCGAAGCTGCCGCCCACTCCCCCCCATTCTAAAAGCCCCGAAAGGCAATACCAAAACTGCCCAAGACATGGCGGCATCATACCCCCATGTAGTCCTCCGCAGGCTCGCCGAAAGGAGCCAGCCCGGCACATCATGCGCGAGGGGCCACCGCGGATCCGAGGGGATGTCCGAGCACACCCCACCCCTCCGCAGTAACCTGCGATTTACCACTCCCCCACCCAGCGATCCGCACCCCCACCCTCGCCCATATGAACCCGTCCAAACCGCGAACCCAACCCGGACTGGAAACCCCCCCACACCCTTAGCCACCCCTATATATACCCACCAAGCAACGCTTCCGATTGCCGCCCGAGCGCGACCCAAAGTGGACCACGTAGTCACACCCTGATGACATCCAGACCACGGCCCCAGTGATACCGAATTCTGCAGTACCACCGCACGTCTCCAAGTCCAGTGCTCCATAAGGTCCCCGGGCCCCAGAGCCCTCCCTGTCCGCATCCGGGCCAGCCCGCAACCGCTCGGCCAAGCCTCCTTCAACACCAGCAAGTGTAGAGATGCGAACCCCACCACCCTCATGGACCCGCCACTGGCAAACCCCTGCGGGAGTAACGATAGACCACACTGCCCACAGCCGCATTGCCGCCCACCAGATCACCTCACGGCTGCGGAGCCAATCAGGACAAAACTCCCAACCACCCTGTGCAGAAACGCTCGAGGAAGGGGATATCGCCAGGCCCCACCGAAGTACACGCCCCACCCGCCGCATCGGTGTAGAGCTGCAACCCCTCGCGGGACAACTCCTACTCCACCAACACCGAAGCCCCATCAAAATTGGCCAAGAAGCGACCCAAGAGCCGCGCAACCCCACACGACTCCGCGGCCCCCCAGCCGATGGCATGGGTCCTACGCCCCGCCCCGTGGAAACAACAGTGCTAGCTACCTATTCCTGCTGCAGGCGAGCTACCACACCCCCCGAGTCTAACTCCATACCCCAAGTTAGCCGCACCAGGGGACCCTCTGCCGTACCCAACGCCAAGGGCCCATCTAAATCATGCGATGGTTCTGCCCCCGATGTAATATCCTCTGGCACCACCAGCTAAGCTGCCCCCCCACACAGACGAGCCTACAAGCAGTGCACCTACAAGCAATGCACCACAGTCGCCAAACCCCCATGTTGCACAAGCAACCACTGCACTGAACAGCACCAAGGACGCACCAGAGACCGAGCGGACCAGAAGCATGCCCGTGTAAAACAACACGCCCCATGACGGAAACCCCCACAAGGGAAACGCAGCTGGATGCACTGGCAACATGCGAAAAGGCCGATTCGAGCAACCTCGGCCCGCAATGGTACCCGACCCACCTCCTGCACCATCACAGCTGCCCGAGCAAAAGGACCCTCACCCCCACCGCACCCCACGCACACGAAATGTATGCCGTCAGCCACACCCCCAAGACAGGCCAAATTATAAATTAGCCAGAACTGCTCAGCCACCATCTTCGGGACTATCCCCAAGGGGAAATCATCAAGTTCGGAAGGCGGTTACTGGACCGGGCCCACGAAGCTGCCCCCCACGCAACCCCAAAGAACCAAACCCACCCACGGTTTAAAACACCGCACCGAAGACGAATTCCAAAGACAAGGCGCCACTACTACACCCAGCCTGGCAAAACAACACCAAACCCAACCCGAACCCAGAGCCGCGGATACCGCGGACCACCCTAGCAAAGCGTGACCCGGCTAAGCCGCCCCCCCGAACCGCCCAACAACCACTACTGCAGCACCTTCGCCACCACTACAGGAGGGACATTGAAAGAACGCACCGGAAGCTGAGCCGAACGTAGGCCAACCGTTGCCAATGAAGACGCCCTCGTCAAATGGAAGCCCGAAGGAAATGGAGAGGAATGGCCGACCACATGCGACAGAGCGAGGCAATCCCAACCTTGTCCACAATGCAGCCCAACCCGCGTCCGTCAACCGCTCCACCGCCCGAGCAAATGACGCAGCCTCACAGGACACCATATGAGAGGAACAAATCACCAAGAAGCCCGAACCCCAGTCTCCCCAAGCGGTACCATCTGCCAAAACGCCGTAGGGAAGGCGAAGTCCGAGTACTAGGCACTACAACCGTGGCTCGCCCCCATAAGAACCAAATCAAACGGAAACCGAACCTCCCGTATCGAAGCCACCAGTACAACGAACACATAGCGGAGTCGAAGCCCGACTGCCCGATGCCTCGTGGCAGGGGGGTCGATCCCCCGGCGCCGTTGACCCCTTTGTAACCACGCCTCACAGCGGAATGCCCTCCGCCACAACCGATCCGAAGTGCCAGCACATGCCGTCCGGAAATGGGGAGGTAAACCTAGGAACCCCACACGTGATGCCGACCCCCCCTCCCCCGCCCCAGCTCACCACCGGAAACAGGCCAACCCCACGGCCAGCATCACCCACCCCCCCCCACCGCCCTCCGCCTACACCCGCCCTAGCAGACGTATATGTCAGCCAGAGGTGACTATAGCTGGAGTGCCCCAAGATAACCGTCTGTCCCCCCCCATGCCGTCCCGGAACAGCCTAACACAGTTCCACCATGCCCCACCCAAGCGGCCGGGACGCCCCCAACACCGCAGCCGCGCCTGCCAAAAGAGCAACTCACCCACCGAAGCCAATGACGAAGCACGCGGCAAGGCCGACCCCCAAGCCAGGATGCCACTTGCTCCTTCCCTCCTGACCCCCTTTCCAGCTCCCTCCAACCCGTCAGTCCCGCGCCCGGTGGGCCCAACCACCCCCCCCCCGCCTCGCGCCCACTGCGGCCCCCACAGAATCAGCCCTGGCTTCTGCAAGTTGCGCTCAGCACCGACCTGCCCATCTCCCGCACCTCACTGAATGCCTATGCGGCAGCACCTGACATCACATCCGCTCGACGGCCCCACTCACCTGTCTCGCCAACCTCTGCAGCCACAGCAACAGCAGTTCCGGCGTCCAGCCGTTGGATCTCAGCGCCACTGCCCTCCGCGCAGGCCCCTGTGAAAACAAGCAAAAACAAAGAAGGGGGGGAAAGGGGGCGGGGGGGAACCGCCAGGAACCACGTATATGACCAGTGCCAATCCCCCAACAACCCAACCGTTTCCCGCCTACCCAAGCCAATGCACCCCATGGAAAGGACCACCAGCCACCGCAAAACACCATGAACCAGAGACCCGGCAGCAGGAGTCCCCTTACCCACTGTCCCCAAACCTGGCTGCCCCCTCCCCCCTGCCAATATTAACTATAACAGGTAATGCCTCAGCCAGCCTTCTTCAGTAGGCACAGTGGGGGATTGAACCCATGACTCCTGCATCAATGGTCATTGTCTGAACCATTGTGCTCCACTGCTGCTCCCCGAGTTCCTCCCGAAGCGCCCACCACACAACACCCCCCGCACCCCAACCCCCATATACGCCCCCTGCACCCCCCCTTTAGCTGCCCCCCACACCCCCAACCCCATAGCTGCCCCCGACCACCCCACCCCTGAGATGGGCCACTCTACCTGCCGAACCCCTGAGAAAAAAGGGAGCTCCTGCGCTCCACACCCCCCCCAGACTGGCCCCTCCCAAAACCAATGGCCAAAAAGCTAGGGCCCCCAGTGCCCACGACCTGCCCCCTACCCCCACCCGACAGCGGCATGGGGGAACGAGCACCCGCGACCATGGCTCCGGACCCGGCGAGGTCCTGAGCAGGCCCCCCGGAAAACCACCAGGCAGGCCATAGGTCGGTCGGCTGGTCAGGCAGCCCGTCCCCCGAACCCTGCGTGCACCCACCAGATCCGCCGCTGACACAGGCCAGGCCGAGCCCTCCACCTCCGCAGCGAGCAGCACAGCAACGGTCGCCGGGGCAACGGGGCTCCCTCGCCGCAGGGGCCGCAATCTCGGCCCAGAACAGCTCCCCAAAGCGGCGGCAACCCCCCCTCGCCGGAAGAGCCGGACACGGCCCTCCAACGACAAGCCGGGGCGCAAGGCAGGCCCCGGCCATGGTAAGCCCGCGCGCCGCGGAGAAAACAAAAAGCCGGCACCCCCGAGCAGCCTCCGCCATGAATAACCACACGGAGGCTGCTCGCCGGCCCCCACCACCCACCACTGCGCCAGAATCCTCCCTGATTGGCTCCCGTGCGGCTGCAACCGCCGGGAGCCAATGAATGCGATGCTAGCATGGCCGCGCGCAGGGTCCTCGCACCGGCCGCGCGCCCAGTTAGGGTCGGCCAACGGGACCCTGCCCGCGGCCTCTTCATTTAGTGTAGCTGGGTTTAAAAAACATTTCGACAATTTCCTGGAGGAAAGGTTCATAAACCATTATTAAATGGAATTTGGGAAATTCACTGCTTGCCCCGATACAAGCATTTTGGAACCTGTGTCTTTTGGGGAAACTGCTAGGTACTTGTGACCTAGATTGACCACTGTTGGCAACAGGATACTGGCTTGATTGCCTTGGTCTGTCCCAGTATTGCATATCTTATGTTCTTATGTTTTTATGGTTAGTGCTCATATGAGAACAGACTTAAAGATCTTAGGGCCCGATTTTCGAAGGCAGTTACATGGGTAGCAGCCCACGTTACTCATGTAAATGCCTTAACCAGGATTTTCCAAAGGCATCTACAGAGGCAGTGCCTTTGGAAAATCCTGGTTAAGTCCCTAATGTGCCCAGATGTTATCCGCTTAGCATTGGGGTGTGTTTGTGGCATTCTGGGGTGCAGCAGATGCAGGGAATGGCACTAAGTGGGTAACAGTGATTTTCGATGCTGCCAGCTTAATGCTCTGCACCTTAAAGATAGGCAAGGAAAACCGTCACCTACCTTTAAGATGCTGGAACTAAATGGACAGCATCAAAAATCACTGCTAGCTCCTCAGCCTCAGCGGCTGCCGGCTCTGCAATGTGACCCGGATTTTCATTTCCGTTGCCGCAGAAATGAAAATCCAGGTTGAGGGAGTCGGCGGGCAGGTGCTTAGCCTGCCTAAATGAAAATCGGGCCCTTAATATGCATACTTTAGAGCAATGGCAGGATAGAGAAGATTATCATATGAGGAGATTATCATAGAGGAGATGTTTAAATGCACAGGAATAAATGCATAGGAGGAGAGTCTCTTTTGATTGAAAACAAGCTCTGCTATGAGGGGACATAGGATGAGGCTGAAAGGGGATAGAATCAGGAGTATTGTGCGGAAATATTTCATTTCGGAAAGAGTGGTAGATATGTGGAATAGTCTCCCAGTGGAGGTGGTGAAGATAAGGACAGTATCTGAATTCAAAAAAGCATGGGACAAACACAGAGGATCTCTAAAGGTAAAAAGGGGACTATTGTAGTTGATATGGAAGTGCAGACTAGATAGACTATGTGGTCTTTTTCTACTGTCATATAGAGTTGAGGCGGCAGCAACTTACTTCAAGGTGTTGGCCGCCGCCTCAACTCTTGCTGTAGACCTGGAAACTATTCCTTGCTGACTGAAGTCTTGTGGTGTGACTATTATCATGAGACTTTGACCCAGTGACGAACAGCCACTGTGCTCACAGTGAACTTAAAAGAGTAGTGCCATGTTGCCGTTACTGCTGTTGCCACTGCTGTGTGGGCCCTTTCTGCTTGGGCCCATGAAAAACGTAAAAGAGTGGTGTGGTGCTGCCATTTCTGATCCTGCTGCCATTATTATATAGCCACTTCCTTGGAGAACCATCAGTTTCCTTCTCCTCTTACTTTTATTCACTTTCCTTACATAAAAAGTATTTGCCATTTGTATGGCTCCTTTCAGTTTTGTCCACTGTCTCTCTACTTCTCTTATCTCCTATTCTACTAGCAAATCCTTCAAGTACTTCCTCATTTGAATGAAGTCAATGTGTTGGAAATCCAAGACTTTGAGTTTTGTGTGTATGGTTAATCAACTCTGTTTAACTAATGCATGCTGCATATAGTAAATTGTTACACTGTAAGTGTTAACGGTTTTGTTTCATGTACACTGCTTTGACCCAATGAAAGGTAGTATAGAAATCCATCTAATTAAAATAAATAAATAAAATTATATCAAACCATGCCATGTGATGATCACTGTTACCCAAGTGAGCACCACCCGGACATTGGGCACACCATCTCCATTTGTGAGTACTAGATCCAGCTCTGCCCTTTCCATTGCATGTCTTCCCTCATCATTTGTATGAGCAGAACACCTTGAAGGGCATCCACAATCATTCTACTTCTTTCTCATTCTGCAGATGGGATATCCCAATCCACATCCAGCAGGTTGAAATCTCCCTTTCATTCCCAGCATTTGGATATCCATGACCAGATCTCTGTCTAGTTTCTGTGTTTGAACTGACTGAAAGGTCCATCTTCTCTTTCTCAGATTACCCATATTACTTTCTCCTTTCCCTAAGCCCCCTGAATTTCAGTTGCTTCAATATTGGTTTTCATTTTATAGGGCTATTCTACTGTTTTAGCCATCCCTCCTAAAAATATTATACCCTGGTATGGCTGTGTTCCATTCATGAGTCTCATTGAACCATGTCTCTGTAATAGCAACAATATTTAAGTCTGCCTTTACCATTAAGGACTGCAGATCTGGAACTTTGGTACATTGACTGTGAGCATTACTACTCATCAATTTACATTTCCTTTTTTGTTGTTTGTTTTTCCTCTTCTTTATAGCCTTTTGCTTGGTCTTCTCTCAATTTAATTTAATTTAACTTAATAATAGCATCTACAGTATATTCTTCTTTACAATCATTCTGAAGTACAAAATAGTTAACAACATATAAAAACATATAAAAATATACAATGAATAAAATAAATCTCTTCAAATTTAGAAACATACAAAATCACATTTCTACTTATTAATAAAACACATCCATAAAAACATAAAGGCCCGATATTCAAAGGCATTTACATGGTTTATAGACCTGTAAACCATGTAAATGCTGCTTAGTGGGATATTGACCCGCACTAACATAGTTAGTGCCACTGAATAGCCCTGATTATCTCCACTACACACCCCGATGCTAATTGCTTAGAATCAGGTCATGTTGTGGGGGTTCCGTGATGTTCTGGGGGCGGTGACAGTCGCTAACCAGGTAACAGTGATATTGCACCACTGCCCGGTTAGTGACCTGCAGTAAAAGATAGGTGCAGCAAAAGCTGTTCTTTTACCCATAGAAGCTAACCGGACAGCGGCTCAATATCGCCGCTGCTCGGCTAGCCTCTGTGCCTGCAGATGTTGTGCAAATGCTGGGGCCTCATATGATCCTGGCATTGAATATCCAGGGTTAAAGGTCGGTGCTGACAGCTATGCACCACAGCAGCTCACAGCCATCCCAGGAGAATATTGGGCCCAAAATCTTTATAACTGAAAATAATTCATAAATAACCAGGTTTGCAATTTGTGGTGAAATTGTGCATAATTGTTCAAATCCTTTAGATCAGCAGGTACAATAAATCATTACATAATTTGAGTATTGCTTCAGAAAAATGTTCTCAATCCAAACTGAAGAAAATGCCTGAGAAGCAGGCAAAGCCAGGGAATGATGTAATGTTGAATATAACATTTTAGATGGATAGTATTTAATCAATTTCTTTGATAAATATTTAGAACCATCACATTGAAGAGTTTTAAACACAACATCTTAATCTAATTCTCATATCTAATGGCAACCAATGCAATTTATATAGTAAAGGTGTCACCCTATTCCTATAAGCAGTCTGTGTAAGAACCTTCACTGCTAAGTTTTCCACTTGCTGAAATCTTTTTTGTAAATTTTTAGGTAATCTAAGATAAATTACATTACAGTAGTCATGACTTAAAACTGTCAAATAAACCATTAGATGATAATCCTAGGAGTGGGGGTAAATTGTTATGATGCTGTATAATCCAGGAGGCATCTTTAACTACAGTTAAGTTCTGTTTGAGTTGAGTGAACTCCTTTTTCATAGCAAAGGACTGCAGAGAGATCGGGCAAGCTTTAAGTCTCCAGACAGTCTGCCTTAGGACTGACAAATCATAGTTATTGTACAGAATTATACTTGTGAAGGGGAATTTTATGTAGGATGTACTGTGTGCAAGATGAACATCTGAAGAGGGACATGCCACAAATACATGCAATTACAGAACCAGGCCTGAGGACATCCAGGGTGGGAGCAAAATAGGATGTTAGATGTGCAGTGAAATGGATGCATAGGCTGGATAAGGCAGCCAACCATTCATTCTATGCATAATATAGTGATGAGGACAGCCAGGGCACTGTCCAGCATCATGGACCCATGGATGTCCAGGCTCTAAGGATGATATGCATGCACATACAGCCACGTAGGAGCAGCACATGAGAATTCATAGAGAAGTGGCACGATGGCCAGCAGGCTGCCAAATTTTACTGATGCAGAGACCAAGAGTTTCTGCTGCCTTATGCTCGCTAATGAGAAGGAATTATACCCATCGTGTGGCAACGAGTGAGCCAGCAGGATGTGCTTGCTATATGGCAAATGATTCACCAGACCCTCTATCAGTAAGTGCCGCAGAAGAGATGGGGTGTGGGCAGTGGCAGGTGCAGGAGGGCAGAGGGTGATGAGAAAGCGGGGAAGCAGATCTGCGAAGAACAGACATAGGGGAGGGTCATCCAGGATGGTGAGAAGATAGGGGTGGGGAGCTGAGAAGGAGCAGTCAGCCCTCCAGGGATGGAAGGTCACAGTGGGAATGCAGACAATGGCAGGGCACAGCTAGATGTTGTTCAGGACCAGCACAGCACAGTGGAATGTCAGAGGTGGAAACAGATACACAGGGATTGTGTGTGCCATGGACAGATCTCAGGTGAAAAGGGAAGGGAAGCATTAACCATGCAACATCCAGCCACAGGCATTACAGGATCAGTACTGAGGCACTCAAATACCACATCAAGGCCATAAAAAGGAAGAAGCTGTGACTCTTGGAGTGGCAGCAGCATGAACTGTCAAAACAGCAAGGTAAGGACATGATGTGTGAGCACAGGTAGCAAATGCTTAGTGTGTGTCGAACCATGACATGGCATGGTAAATGATACAGGCTAAGGGCCGTAGCAACAGTCAGTAGCAACAGCCAAGGTGAGAAGATGCGCAAGTAGCAGGTTGTTAATCGACAGTATTATGTGTCCCCTTGACCTTGTAGCTGTAACCTCCATGGAAGCAGTGGCACCAGCACCAGAGGAGCCATAGGAGTAACCACAGAAGGCAACAGAGCAGGTAGCCTAGGAGGTAGCAGCACCATCAGTGGGAGTGGCTGCCTGATCATAGATGTCTCATGTGAGGAGGAGGAAGAGACCCAAGAGGTCACCCCCATGCCACAACTGCAATGCCTGCACTTCACTGGGGGCCCACAGGGCTATGGAGGTCTCACTGCCCTTGCCCTAGCAGTGGTGTGTAGATGTACTGGAAGGGAGGGGGAGGGGATTGGGACAGACAGGGGCTAGTGTCTGGGAGGATTAGGGGGTGAGGGGAGGAGGAAGGAGGGGGATACAAAGGTGGAGGGAGGGAGCTGGGGAGGAGGGAGGGGTGGGGTTGGTAGGGGGAGCATAGAGGTAGGAAGGAGGGGTTTCAGTGGTGCCCACCAATGGCATCACTGCTACACCACAGCTGTCTGAGGAAGTGGCACAGTGGGGCGCCCATAGGCTGTACCCCAGCATGAGGCCTCTCTAACCACTGGTGAGCACAACATCTTTCTTCACCTGCAGGCCCTCAGGCATGAGCTGCAGCAGAGTTTCACTGCCATTATCTGGACCCAGGACATTATGGTGGGCCATCTGGAGGGCCTCAGGCTGGAGAAGTGAGCCATGACACAGGCTGTGTTGGGCGTGCAGGGCTCCATCTCTGCCGCAATGCCACGCATCACAAGGGGAGGGTTAGAGATTGTGGGGAGGGTCCATTGTCTTGTGAGAAGAACTGCTGTTTAGTTAAATAAATGTTTGGGTTTGGTCCTTACAACCACTGTATCCATGTCATTCATCACTCCCTAAAACACCTGCATGCATGGGGCCATACATTTCCCTGAGTATGCTGTATGTGCCAACACAACTCTTGCATATGGAACCCATGCCAGAGCTTCATGGATATGACTGAGAGCAAAACATTCGTAGGACACTCATGTGCTATGCTGGGTCTCCCTCTGCAAATGGCTGCCTGACATGGTCCCTTTGCTTTTGGCTGCATAACAGTACCCTTGTCCCTGTAATATGCTATGATGGCAACATCTGAACACATCAACAGTGCCATATAAAGGCTATGCACACCACGTTTCAGAAATCTCGATGCTAAAACAGTACATCTAAGTGCTGGGATCCCAAACCCATGCACATGCCCCACTGCTGGTAGTCAGATCAGGTCCATTTGGATCTGACACCAACACATCCAGCTATATAGCATATCCCCATTATGTACAGTGTTGGCATGCTAGAAACATCCATATCAGTCAGAAGCACACCAGGGGCAATATAGAGGCATGCACTGTACTGCACAAGATCATCACAGACATGTTCTGTCAGACACCAAATACATGTGTGACATGGATGGCTGCCATTGAAGACAGCACATCCCCCCCTCCTCAGGTCCATCTGTCACAATGGTGTCCAGTTGCTTCAAGTCCATACCAACACCACAGTCCTGTTGTCACTGTGTAAACCAAGCAGTTTCCAGAGATGTCCATGTAGTCAATTCCAGAAGCGAGTATCAGGATGTCCAAATCCCGGGGGCGATCACACAAATGGTCAGTTTTGGATGTGGGGACATACATCTCTGGTACATGCAGATGAAAGCCTTGAGGACATATATAACAGTGCCACCATACATACATATGGGTGATTTCGAAATGCGAGCATGAGGTCAGTGCCATAGGTTGTTAAGTATGGCACCAAAGGACAAACAATTGATTAGGAAGGAGAACGTCTGTCCTGGCGAGGTGTTGCTGCTGCTGTGAGAAGTCCTTAACAAACACCTTTTTGGGAACACTTTCACAAATTATAGTGACCCTAGAAAGAGCGTCTCTGGCATGCCATCAGCACCAAGTAAAACACTATCGACCACCGCACTCCGCAGCCAGGATGTAAAGGATTGCAAGCATAACTGGAGGATAATGAAGCACAGGACAAAGACTAAGGCAAGTGGATAGGGTGATGAGGAGATGGGGGATGAGAAGGGCCGTTCTTTGGGTCCCTTGACAGTGGTCAGGATGCCTCAGCCATCTCTACACAGACCCTACCCATTCCTGAGGAACGAGGCAGGAGGGGGCATGGAGTGAGGGGATGGGACAAGGGCGGGGAGAGACGGCCAAGGTAGGAATGCTGCATGGGTGGAGAATGGGTATCTGTGTTGGCAGCATGTGGGTGTAGTGGAAGGGGGGCACACAGTTTGTGATATGATATGATATGATTTGTTGTCTGGGGGGGGGGAAGGACATCCTTCCCACTGGGACTAGTGGCTGGTGGGGCAGTGTAGGAAAGGGCCAGTGGAGGATGGTAATGGCATCCATGGGGGAGGGACATGAGGGTGGTAGAGGATGTTATATGGTATTGGTGTGTGGGTATCCATAGTTTTGGGGTCGATCAGGCAGGCTTGGGTTCAGGTGGATGGGTGGGCAGGAGTGAGGGGTATGCAGGACTATTGAGAACAGCTGCTCTTGCTTGGAAGGATTCTGCAATTGCAAGTATGTACCTGCTGGTAATTTCTCAGATTCTTGGCTAAAGGGAACTCTTTGGGTTTAAACTGATAAAATCTCTATCTTAAAGTTCTGTCTTCTGAAAGCGACTCAAGATCCTCGTCACTTCGTTTCCTATTTCTGGGTGTTTTCTGAGGTCCTGCTCTTGGCCTTTCATCTATGAACACAGAACAGAAAGATTTGTTAAGCAATTCTGCTTTATCCTCATCAGTTTCTACATATTCCTCCCCTTCACCCTTGAGTATGATAATGCCACTTTTGCCCGTCCTCCTCTCACTAACATATCTGTGAAAATGTCTTATCCCCCTATTTTATTGCATTGGCTATTTCTCCTTCTTTTTGTACCTTTGATTTCCTGACTACTTTGCTAGCTTCTCTAAGTTCTTCCAAATATAGATGCCTGTCTTCCTCTCTCTATGATCTTTTGTATTACATGAAGACCTCCCTTTTCAGCTACTTCAAGAACCACAGCAGCCACCTTTTTCTTTTACATTTATTTACCTTTCTAATAAAAATATTTGTTGTCCTTAAAATATCCCCTTTCAGTTTTGCCCACTGTTTTTCTACATCCCCCAGCTGTTCCCATCCTGCTGACGACTCTCTGAGGTATTGTCCCATCTTTGCAAACGTAGTTTTCCTAAAGTCTAAGACCAGAGATGATCTCCCACTATGACATCAGAAATGCTTTCCCCATTGGTAAGCACCAAGTCCAGTATGGCCCCTTCACATGTGCGTTCTGTTACATGCCTGAATAGTTCTCCCTGTAGAGAATCCAGGATCTCCTTACTTCTAGATGACAATGCAGTAGGAATGTGTCAGTCAACATCTGTCATATTGAAATCCCCTATCAGTACCACTCAGAGGCGGCTCAAGGCAATCTGCCACCTGAGGCGAAGTATGAAAAGGCGCCCCCCCCCCCACCTTAGAGGGGGGCAGGACTTCTTCAGAAATCCAATCAGAGACTGAACCAAACCAAAAAGCCGATTAGATTATCTGGAGGAAATGCAAGATGTTTGCACACAGGAACATATCGAGATGCAATAGCACCCTGTGTGACTTGCCGCTCAGGCGTATGCCCCCCTCTCCCCCCATACCTCTGTCCAGTGCTGCCTGCTCTTTCCCTGCTGTTGCCGCCATCTGTTTTTTTCACAGCGGCGCTTGACGGAGGTATGGGGAGGAGGAGGGGGTATGCGTCCGATATGAAAGGCACCGGCACTTTAAGCAGATCTGCCCCTCCCTACTCTGACATCACGTCGGAGGAGGGAGGGACCAGACCTGCTTAAAGTGCTGTGAAAAGGCTTGGGGAGCGCATTTTGGTGGCTTGCTATTGTCCTGCCAGCAGCGGCAGGGCAACAGCAGACAGCCGAAATGCACCCCCCAAGCCTTTCCATCCTGTGCGGCTGCACCACTTGCACAGGGCTAGGTACGGTCCCGTTTCCACACCAAGGAGCTAAAAGACAGCAAGAACCAACAGCACAGTTTATAAAACTAAATTATAACTCATTTTTATTTTGTTGTTATAAACTGCGTTATGGTTCTTGCTTTTTCTTTTTCAACATATATTTTGAATCCACAGTAGGTGCAGAGCAGAACCAGGACATTCACCCACAGAACTCAATATTTTAAAAAAATATATGATTCTGATCATCTCACTAACAACAACAACAACTTCTATTCTCCAGTACCAGGCATATTTTGAACTGATACAAAACCCTACAGCAAAGAGCAAACTACCATACTATACCATATCAACACAAACTTCCAAAACTCACATAAGGAGCCCATCCAAAAAAAGTGTCACTGTAAATACTACAGTGGACCCTGAAACATTCATACACTTATTTGAAAAGCTGAACAAGTCAAATTACTACAGTACAGTTTAGATCTTTATATACAAACTCCATGTTAACAGAACACCTGACCTCAGTCACACACTCGCAACATTGACCCTCACCAAGTACAGAATAAGTAACCATAATCTAAAGTAAAAATAAAAATATGTAGACAAAATTTAAATTGAAACCCCAAGAAGCCAGAGTCCACATACAGTGAAACATCAGATAAATAAGAGTTGCAGTTCCCCAATACTGTGTAAAATATAAAAATAGCACAAAGTCCAATCACTAAAATTGTATAAAATTATTTTTTCTACCTTTGTTGTCTGACCATTTTATTCTCTGATCATGCTGGTCCCGATCTGAAGCTTTTTCTTTCCTGTCTTCTCTTAGCTCTCTTTCTGTGGTCTATGGTCTATGGTCCATCTGCCATTTCTAATCTCTTCTTTTGTTTTCTTTACTTTCTTCCATCAGCCCATTTCCAGTTCCAGTAAACCTCCCCAGTATCATCCCCCTTTCCAGTCCTTCCCTCCCAGTACCTTCCAATGTCAACAGCCTTGCATTCCCAGGACTGCCACTGGTGTCCATTCCCTTCCAGTCCCCCTCCTTCCCCACTGTCCAGCCCCTTCTAGTCCAAATACCATCCCAGATATCAGCTCACGTCCACTCTCAGTGCCACTCCCCCAGTCAACACCCTTCCAGTCGCCCTACCCTCTGTCCATCCCCTTTCCAGTGCCATTTGCATGTCAGCTCCCTTCCAGCCTCCTCCCCATTACCCAACCACCTACCACTCCCATCCCCAAGTGTGAGCTCCCTTCCAGTCCCCATTCAGTACATCCCAGGTGTCAGCTCCTTTCCAGCCCCCTCCTTCCTCCCGTGTCAGCTCCCTTTGTGACCCCTCCTTCCCCTGGCAGACCCTCTCATTATCTGCTCCCTTCCAGTCCTGTTCTACCATCTTCCCACATCAGCCCATTTGTAGCTCTAGCCCCTAGTTTTCTTCCAGGGACAGCAGCACTCTCCTCCCCTCCCCCATTAGCCCATTTCCAGTCCCAGCCCATTTCCAGTCCTATCCTCCTTATCAGCCCACTCTAGTCCTAGTCCCCCAATCAGCCCATTACCAGTCCTAGCTCATTTCCAGTGCTAGCCCATCTGCCCATTACCAGTCCTAACCCCCCCATAAGTCCATTTCCAGTCCTAGCCCCCCAATCAGCCCATTTCCTGTCCTAGCCCCCTAATCAGTCCATTTCCAGTTCTAACCCCCCATCAGCCCATTTCCAGTTCTAGCCCCCCCTTCTGATCTGCCCATTTCCAGTTCTAACCCCCCATCAGCCATTTCTTGTCCTAGCCCCCCATAGCCCATTATCAGTCCTAAACCCCACCCATCAGCCCACCTCCAGTCCTAACCCCCCCCCCCATCAGCCCACTTACAGTCCTCACCCCCCATCAGCCCATTTTCAGTTCTAGCTCTCCCATAGCCCATTACCAGTCCTAAATCCCCATCAGCCCAGTTCCATTCCTAACCCCCCATCAGCCAATTCCAGTCCTAGCCCCCCCCCCCCCACCCCAGGGAAATTTAAAAACAAAAAAAACCTGGCTGCTGAAGCTGCTGCAGCAGCAGAATGAAGTGTCCCGCGGCCTCCCCGGCAGAGCCCACTTCTCTCCCTCAGAGCGGCTTTTCAGAGCCACGAAGGGAGAGTTTCCCTTTCTCGTGGCTCTGTTAAGCCCGCCAGTGCTGATGGGAAACAGGAAATCCCATCAGCACCAGCGGGCTTAAAAGAGCCTCGAGAAAGGGAAACTCTCCCTTTGCGGCTCTGAAAAGCTGCGCTGTGGGAGATAAGAGGGCTCTGCCAGGGCAGCCGCGGGGCACTTCATTCTGCTTCTGCCGTGGCTCCTCTTCTCGAGGTTTTTTTTTTTGAAGGCCGCCCCTTGTAGCACTTCCCCTTTCCTGAGAATGCTGCATATGTCTCCTATTAAATTTCCATCCACTTCTCCCTTTGAGGGGGGTTTGTATATCACACCAATGTTAAAGGATGTTTTCAACAGATCCTTGGAAACAGGAGTAGTTCCTCAGGACTGGAGAAGGGCAGATGTGGTACCTCTTCACAAAAGTGGTGACAGGGAAGAAGTGACAAACTACAGGCCCATGAGCCTTACCTCGGTGGCGGGAAAAGTAATGGAGGCGCTTCTGAAAGGGTGAATAGTGGACTTTCTCAAAACCAACAGGTTGCATGATCTGAGGCAACATAGTTTTACCAAAGGATAATCTTGCCAAACAAATCTGATTGAGTTCTTTGACTGGGTGACCAGAGAACTAGATCAAGGGCATGCGATGGATGTCATCTACCTGGATTTCAGCAAAGCCTTTGATACTGTTCCTCATAGGAGGCTTATCAATAAACTCAGTAGTTTGGGGATGGGTCCCAAGGTGGTGAACTGGATCAGAAATTGGTTGACTGACAGAAGCCAGAAGGTGATGGTAAATGGAGCTCACTCGGATGAAAGGAGGGTGATAAGCGGGGTGCCCCAGGGTTCGGTCCTGGCCCGGCACTATTCAATGTATTTGTGAGTGATATTGCTAAAGGACTGCATGGAAAAGTCTGTCTTTTTGCAGATGACACGAAAATTTGCAACAGAGTGGACTGCCCTGAGGGAATGGATAACATGAGGAAAGATCTACAAAAGCTGGAAAAATGGTCTAATGCTTGGCAGTTATGATTTGATGAGAAGAAGTACAGTGTCATGCACTTGGGAAGCAGAAATCCAGGGGAAATGTACGCAATAGGATGTGAGAGGTTGTGGTGCACGGACCAGGAGAAGGACCTTGGTGTGATTATTTCTGTGGATCTCAAGGTGGCAAAACAGTGTGACAAGGCAGTGGCAAAAGCCAGGAAGATGTTGGGTTGCATACAAAGAGGAATTACCAGCAGAAAGGAAGAGGTACGAATGCCACTGTATAAGTCACTGGTGTGATCTCACTTGGAATACTGTGTTCAGTTTTGGAGACCACATCTTGCAAAGGATATAGAAAGACTGGAAACTGTTCAGAGGAAGGCAACCAAAATGATTTGGAGCCTGCATCAGAAGCTTTATGAGAAGAGACTTGAAGACCTAAATATGTACACTCTGGAGGAGAGGAGGGACAGGGGAGATATGATTCAGACCTTTAAATATTTAAAGAGAAATAATGAACAAACAAACCTCTTCCAAAGACGGGGAAGCTGTAAAACTAGAGGGCATAACATGAAGCTGCAAGGGGGCAAATTGAAAGGAAATGTCAGGAAATACTTTTTCACTGAAAGGATGCTTGGAATGCCCTCCCGATGGAAGTGGTGGGGGCAAACACGGTGACGGAATTCAAAATGGCATGGGACAGACACAGTGGATCCTTTTACAGCAACAGGATAAAATCAAAATAAACTTAACTAAGTTCTCGGCATACAGGGGTGTGCTACACGGAGCGGTGGGTTCACACCTAAAACAAAGACATGGGGATGGGTGGCCTGCATGGAGCCCAGGCACAAAGAGAGCAGGTAGCTCTTGCTGATCCAACAGGAGACAATGAGGCAAGAGATTGGATGAACACGGGTGCCTTTATTGTTGGTCCCCTACGCGTTACGGCCGAAGCCTTCCTCAGGGGGATACAAAGGCACTGCAGATAAGAAGGTTCAATTTGGCCTATGAACTGGTACCTATTGTAATACTGCACTTGATCAATTGTGATGAACAACGCTAAACGTGGAAAAACCGCAATTCCAGGACAAAAGTATAGTCAAGGCTTTTTTGACTATACTTTTGTCCTGGAATTGCGGTTTTTCCACGTTTAGCGTTGTTCATCACAATTGATCAAGTGCAGTATTACAATAGGTACCAGTTCATAGGCCAAATTGAACCTTCTTATCTGCAGTGCCTTTGTATCCCCCTGAGGAAGGCTTCGGCCGTAACGCGTAGGGGACCAACAATAAAGGCACCCGTGTTCATCCAATCTCTTGCCTCATTGTCTCCTGGCCTGCATGGAGCGGCAGGTGCAACTACTCTTGCCATCTTAATGGGCAGACTAGATGGACCATATTGGTCTTTATCTGCCGTCATTTACTATGTTAACATCTTACTATGTTACTATGTAAATGGATTTCTCTTTCTCTCTTTCTAGTTTAGAGATATAGAAACATAGAAAAATGACAGAAAAAGACCACATGGCCTATCTAGCCTGTCCTTCCATATCAACAACTACAACAGTCCCCTTTTTTCCTTTAGAGATCCTCTCTGTGTGTCCCATACTTTTTTGAATTCAGATACTGTCCTCATCTCTACCACCTCCACCTCCACTCTACCACAGATTCACCACTCTTTCCGTAAAGAAATATTTCCGCATATCACTCCTGAATCTATCCCCTTTCACCCTCATTCCATGTCGCCTCGTAGCAGAACTTGCTTTCATTCGAAAGAGGCTCTTCCCCTGTGCATTTATGCCATGGAGGTATTTAAACGTCTCAATAATATCACCTCTATCCCACCTTTCCTATATGGTGTACATATTAAGATCCTTAAGTCTGTCCTCATATGCTTTATAATGAAGACCACTAACCATTTTAGTAGCTACCCTCTGTACTGACTCCATCCTGTTTATAAGGAGCAAAAGCGGAACACCAAAAACCAGGCCAAACACGAGGGTGTAGTATATGCAGAAAAGCTTTATTAAAGGACCCAACTAAAACGTTTTGGCCTGAGGCCTTCTTCAGGGGTCTAAAACAAAATCAAACATAAATATTAAAAATGTACATACATAAAAAATACATACGTAATAAAAACCATGTTTGAACATGAATATCAAATTATGCATACTACCAATAAGGGATTTAAAAAAACCACATGTGTAAATGAGCTGAATATAAGTGTAATGTAAAAACATGTGTGAGAACAAACAATATAAAAACACAATTTAAATGCAAATACATTACCACAAGGAAAAAGCAACAATAACATGTAAGAGGGGCAAGCCACTCTACCCAATCTGTATAAGATAATGGGAAACATAAGAGCTTGTTATTAGGGTGACAAAATACAACAACCCTGATACAAATGAAGGGCATAAACAGGCAATGATACAAACGAAGAGCTTCAACAAGCAATGTATGAAGCACAAAAACATACCAAAAACAACAGAAATAAATAAATAAAAACATGTTATTGTAAAAAAAGGGGATCTCATATATAAACTAACATCTAAAAAAACATATTACAGCCATATTTAAAACACAAATATGAAACTATGGATATTAAAATATTAAGAAAAACAACAAAAATAAATGAATAAAAACATAATGTTAGAAAGAATCTCATATATAATATCTAAAAAACATATTACAGTCATATTAAGACACAAATATAAAAATATGCATATTAGCATAGGAAGTATCATCGACGCATATATCTGTGAGGGCCAGTCTAACTATAATATAAAAGTATATGAAAAAAAGAATAAAAGAATAAAAACATGACCACAGAATGGGAAAATGCACAACATGTCAGAGGGGAGGAGAGAAACCACTCTTCCCGATAAATAGACAAAGAACCAATTAAAAAGTAGAAAGGTAAAAAGACAAGGCATAAATGACAGAGTACGCTAAAAACAAATAAGGACATAAAATTAAAAAGTGTACATCATGCTCCAACTGACATCTAAAAGCATGTCCACACAGATGACATCAACATTGGAATACCATAAAACATTGCACGACTGTGAAGAACGGGTATGAAAAGAAAAACAAAGGCTAAAAGGTTAGAAAAGCTACAATGCGATATAGCTTGTGAGCAAATGGATAAATGTACGGAGATATATTGCTTGATTAAGACCACCACTAAAAGGAATATACCAATTATAAGCATAATATGAAAACAACAGAGATGAAAAGACAGTGAGACGCCACGTATTTGAAAGTACAAAAACGGACCAGAGAACCGCAAAGAAAAGCCTGAGCAATAAGAACTGAAAAGTAGAATAAACAAAAGACATCGTATACACAAAAAAGTGAAATGTGTCCACCGATTAGAAAGAGAAGAACATTGTATAAAATAGGCATTGTGGGCCAGGCAAATGAAAAAAAATATAAAACTGACAAGCATATAGCCAACCGAACGGAACTGTTATGTTATCATAGTATCCTAAGCTGGTAAGAACGTATCAAGTCCTAGACAAACCAGATATTTGCTCACAGCCAAAAAGAACGGCAGACAGCCCATCATAGCCATGATACCAAACTTTAAAACCAAATTAACCACAGATACACAAAAGGTACTAAATTATATTCAGCAAATCAAAAAAGGTTCAATGTGAGTAAGAGCCGATTATAAAAACTGATCATAAAAGACCAAAGCATAATGTCAAAAGTGGAGAACGGAATACAAATCTAATCCTAACATAATGCGATCCCTCAATAAAAACATATTTAGTCACCGACTATCATAAATACCATAATGTACCATTCAAACTAAAAAGTATACTGTGTGGTGTAAATGAACGTGCTTGCAGTGGTATATATTCACATGGTAGGGCATAAAAACAACATCACCTAAAAATCGGCAATCGGAAAAACAAGAGAAACATTATTATAAAACCTTTGTGACAAAAAATCAAACCGACATAGTTTAACTAAGACTAAAAAGCAGCCAAAAAAGCATAAAGATTAGGCATTACCAGCGTCGTAGCTGTGAGCGGGAAAGCACAGTTACTTACCTGTAACAGGTGATCTCTGGGAACAGCAGGAATTAGTCCTCACATATGGGTACGTCGGTACCGACGGAGCCCGTGCGGGAAAGCTCCCCAGCTTCTTAGAATAGAAGCTTTTGGGACCTCCCACTGCACATGCGCACTGCCTTCCCGCCTTCCTGAACAGCTCTCCTCAGTTTCGAGTTTATAGCTGAGTCAACAGAGAGAGGACAGGAAGATAGATAGATAAAAGATACAACTCCTAGGGGAGGTGGGTGGGTTGTGAGGACTAATTCCTGCTGTTCCCAGAGATCACCTGTTACAGGTAAGTAACTGTGCTATCTCCAGGAACAAGCAGGAATAAGTCCTCACATATGGGGACTCCCTAGCTTAGATGCATGGGATCCCCTGTAAAGGTTCGCCATCTTCGTATGGATCTCAGGCATCCATTCTGGGAAGGTGGGCAGGAGTTGTTTAGGAATGGAACAGGTGCTTGAGGACAGCCTGGCCAAACAAGGCATCCCGGCGGGAGTCCTTGTCCAAACAGTAATGGGCTGTGAAGGTATGAACCGAGGCCCAGGTAGCGGCTCGACAGATCTGATCTATGGAAACAGAGTGCAGATGAGCCATAGAAGTTGCCATGGCCCTCACATTGTGAGCAGTGACATGGCCTTCCAGAGAAATGTTTTTGCTCTGGTAAGCAAAAGAAATACACTGAGCAATCCAATTGGAAAGTGTACGCTTGGAGACTGGAAGTCCCAAATGGGAAGGATCAAAGGCCACAAAAAGTTGAGAAGACTTTCGATGTGGCTGAGTCCTATTAAGGTAAAAAGCGAGAGCTCTTTTACAATCCAGAGTATGAAGGTTCCTCTCTGCATTGGATGCATGAGGAGCTGGAAAAAAGACAGGTAGATATACCTCTTGATTAAGATGAAAAGGCGAGACCACTTTAGGCATAAAGTGGGGATTCGTCCTAAGGACCACCTTATCATGATGAAATCTTGTGTAAGGTGGATTAGCCACTAAAGCCTGCAGCTCACTGATGCGGCGAGCCGAAGTGACTGCAATGAGGAAGATGACCTTCCAGGAAAGAAATTTCAAGGAGGTGGAAAACATTGGCTCAAAAGGTGGCTTCATAAGTTGACCGAGCACTAGATTCAAATCCCATGCGACCGGGGGTGGTCTGATGGGAGGTTTAGTGAGAGTCAGGCCTCTCATGAATCTTGCAACAAGAGGATGAGAGGAGATAGGTTGTCCATTTATATGTTTCAAGGATGCTGCAATAGCACTTAAATGGACTCTTACCGAATTCGTCTTGAGGCCTGCATTGGATAGATGCAGGAGATAATCAAGAAGAGAATTCAAAGGAAGTGCCAGAGGGTCAAGACCCTGCTGAGCACACCAAATGGAAAAACGTTTCCATTTGAAAGCATAGGAACGCCTGGTAGAGGGTTTCCTAGAGGCAGAAAGGATATCTTTCACTGGTTGGGAAAGATGAAAGTCTTGAAGGCTTAAGCCTTCAGTAACCAAGCACTGAGGTGAAGGGATTTGGGGTTTGGGTGCCACAAAGTCCCCTCCTCCTGAGACAGGAGGTCTGGCGCAGCTCCCAGATCCAAGTAGGATCCCTGGGAGAGCTGTAGAAGTAGAGGGAACCACACTTGGCGTGGCCAGCGTGGAGCTATGAGGATCATAGTTCCATGATCCCTCTGGAGTTTGAACAGAGTCTTGGGAATCAAAGGAATGGGTGGAAAGGCATATAGGAATGCCTGATTCCAATTCAGGAGAAAGGCGTCCGTAGCCTGAGCTCCCTGACACGGGGTTCTGGAACAGAACCGGGGAAGTTTGGCATTCCACGGACTTGCAAAGAGGTCTATGTCCGGGGTCCCCCATTCCTGAAAGATTCGGTTTATTTGGTCCAAATGTAGGGACCATTCGTGTGGCAGCAGAACTCGACTGAGCCTGTCTGCCCGAGAGTTTTGAACTCCTGGGAGATACACTGCTAGCAGGTGAATCTGATGCTCTCTGGCGAAGGCCCATAGTCTTAGAGCTTCGTTGCAAAGCGACAGAGAGCCCGTCCCTCCTTGTTTGTTTATGTAAAACATGGCCACCTGATTGTCCGTCTGAACTAGGACAGTGAGGTTGGCTAGGAGGGAGTGGAAGACCTTGAGGGCAAGGTAAATTGCTCGCAGTTCCAGAAGATTGATATGAAGGGTGGTCTCCTGTAGAGACCAAGTGCCCTGAGTGGAGAGAGTTTGCAGATGAGCTCCCCACCCTGTTTGGGAGGCATCTGTTGTGAGGGTTGCTTGGGGTAGCAATGGTTGAAATGGAGCCCCCAACAACAGATTCTTGGTGGAAGTCCACCAGTGGAGGGACCAAAACAGACGATCGGAGGTTTGTATTTGGTCTGAGAGCGCTCCTGAAGCCTGAGTCCACTGAGTGGCCAGGGTCCATTGAGCTGCTCTCATATGAAGACGAGCATAGGGCACCACATGCACTGTGGAGGCCATATGACCCAGTAGGCGTAGCATTTCCCTGGCTGTCAAGTGAGTGCTGGACTGAGCTTGGGAGGCCAAACTCAGGAGGCGCTGGCCTCGAACATGTGGAAGGTAGGCCCTTGCAGTGATGGTGTCCAACTGGGCCCCTATGAATTCTAGAGATTGAGTAGGGATGAGTTGGGACTTGGGAAGGTTTACTACCAGTCCCAGATACTGCAAAAGGCTCCTTGTGTGGTCCAGGGAAATCTGGGCCTGTGACTGAGTTGGAGCTCGGATGAGCCAGTCGTCCAGATATGGGAAGACAAAGATTCCCATGCCTCTTAGAAATGCGGCTACGACTGCCATGCATTTTGTGAATACTCTTGGAGCAGAGGCTAGACCGAAGGGGAGTACTCTGTATTGGAAATGTTTTCCCTGAAACAGAAAGCGAAGATACTTTCTGTGGGATGGATGGATGAGTATATGTGTATACGCATCCTGTAGGTCTAGAGAACAAAGCCAGTCCTGACCCTGGAGGTAAGGAAGGAGAATGCCGAGAGACAGCATTTTGAATTTCTCCTTGAAGAGAAATTTGTTCAATTCTCTCAGATCTAGGATTGGTCTGAATCCCCCTGTCTTCTTTGGAATGAGAAAATAAGGGGAGTAGAAACCGGACCCTTGTTGAGGAAGAGGAACCTCTTCTATGGCCCCTTGGGCAAGAAGAGAGGAAACCTCTTGACCCAACAGGGTTAGGAGAGATGGGGGAGAATTGAATGGTCTCACCATATGATGGGGAGGAAGGCTGGAGAAATGAAGTTTGTAACCCTCTCGAATGATAGAGAGGGTCCATTGTTCTGTTGTGATTTGTTCCCATCTGGGAGCAAAGTGAACCAACCTTCCGGGTATGGTGAGAGGTTCTGGTTGTGTTAGAACCAGAAGTGGCAAGTTCCCTAGGAGCAAGTCAAAACCCCTGAGGGGTTGGAGCCTGCTGAGCTACAGTAGCTGCTGCAGGCTTAGCTCGTGCTTGTTTGGATTGCTGACGCTTAGCAGTATAGCGAGGTTGAGAAGACTGCTGGCCAGTATTTGAAGCAACTCTGGCCTTCTTATAGTAAGGCCTTTTAAAAGACTTTTTCTTAGTAGGAATTGAAGTGGACTTTGAAAGTCTTTCCAAGGTGGCATTTTCAGCATCCATCTGGGTGGCTTTGATTTGCCACTCTTCCCCAAATAAGTTCTCACCTGTACAGGGCAGATTCCGTAAGCCATCTAGAACCCAAGGTTCCAGATCAGAGGCCTGGAGCCAAGCAAGACGTCGGGCTGCAATAGCAATGCCCGAAGCCCTACTGGCTCCCTCAAAGGAATCATATGCTGCCCTATTAGAGAACTTAGAAACCTCTAAGAGTTGTTTCACTAGGGAAAGGAATCCCTGCTTTTTATCCTCAGGGATAAAGGGGGCAAAATGCCGCACCTTTTTGGCAAGTTCCTCCAGGAACATGCCCATATAGAGACTGTAGGAATTAATCCTGGCTATAAGCATACTAGCCTGGAAAATTTTCCTACCAAAAGAGTCCAAAGTCTTACATTCCCGTCCTGGAGGGGTGGAAGAGTGCCTTTTGGTACTCCTAATCTTCTTCATTGCAGACTTCACCACAATAGAGTGGTGGGGCAATTGAGTCTTTTGGAAACCAGGAGAAGGAGGGACCCTATACATGGTGTCCAACCTACGGGAATAAGGAGACAAAGTCAAAGGATTTTCCCAGAAATCCATCAGTTGTTCTTGAAGGATTTCATGGATAGGCAGGGTAACTGCCTCCTTAGGGGCCTTTGAGTATCCCAAAATATCCAGTTTTTTGGATCTGGGTTCCTTTTCAGAGGATGTGGTAATAGAAAGGGCTGTAGCCATATCTAAAACAAAGTCCTGGAAGGACAAATCCTCTGGAGGGGACATTCTCCTTTTAGGAGAAGAGGGCTCCTCAGGTAAGTTGAGTGAAAACTCAGCAGAATCATCAGAGGAGTGAAAATCCTCAGAGGAATCGGTGCTTTCCTCTAACGCACGATACGCGTACCGATCGGTATCGATATCGGGCGTATCGGGTATGGAACCGGTATGGAGCGAAAGCCCATACGGTACCGACTTGCGTTTAGAGGTGGACGGCCTCGATACCGGCATGGCGGACGATACCGGTATCGGGCCCGGAACCGCTGAAAGCGGAACCGATGGCGTTGCAGCTTTAATGAAAGCCATGACGGCTTGCTGCATGGACTGTACAGTATCGCCCATGGACGCCATAGCTGCCTGGATGTCGGTACCGGAGTGACCCGGTACCCCAGAGCAGGCTAACAGGTGATCTGTCGAGGCCGTAGCATCGATATCAACCTGAGACCCCTGAATTGGCGTTTTTGGAAGTTGGACTTCCCGCCGGGGTTGTTTGGCTGGGGCAGGGTCCTCAAGTTCTAAGCTAAGAGCCTCTCGATGCTTTGAAGGAGATTTGCTCTTTGAGGACTTACCCACAGAAGGTTTGGTTACCTGAGATCCATCCGGAGAAGAAGACCTGGATGACTGTGATGCTGTATTCTCTGAAGCAAACAGCACATGGAATTTGTTGGCCCGGTTCTGCAGCCCACGTTTAGACATGTGGGAGCAAGATGGGCAGTCCGGTATGGAATGGTCAGGCCCCAAACATTTCAGACACCAGTCATGGGTGTCTGTGACTGAAATAAACAGCATTACATTTGGAACACTTCTTAAATCCAGGGGCTGGCTTCTCCATGAGGAGAAATTGAGTAGGCCGAGAGGCCTCTCTGAAGTGACCAAAAAGCTAAAAAATAAGAAAAAAGAATTATAATTTTTTAAAGAAAGAAAGAAAAGACCGGCGATACCGGTATCGGTATGGGGAAGGCAGGTACGCGGTCTAAAGAAACAAATAAAATAACAATTTCTTCAGCGGTGACAGGAACACGACCTGCTGGCTCCGCGGAAAAAGAGAAACTGAGGAGAGCTGTTCAGGAAGGCGGGAAGGCAGTGCGCATGTGCAGTGGGAGGTCCCAAAAGCTTCTATTCTAAGAAGCTGGGGAGCTTTCCCGCACGGGCTCCGTCGGTACCGACGTACCCATATGTGAGGACTTATTCCTGCTTGTTCCTGGAGATAACGCCACGCAGAAGCAGAAAGGATATTTAAATGACATCGGAGCACCTCCCACATGAATTGATGGACAAGAACAGGACAAAGAGGGAGGGGGGAAGGGGAAAAGGAAGGGGAGGGGAAAAGGAAGGGAGGGGGAGGGGCATGAGGGGGAAGGGGAGAGAGAAAGGGAAGGGAATTAATACTGAGAACAAAAATGGCATGTAACACAGATATAAAAAAAAGCAGAGGGACTGCTGTACTACTCTATTGGTGCAGAACCAGTAAAGGGAGAATGTGTATGATAAAAACACCATTGTGGCACGGGGATATTTGCAATAAGTGTGTTAATAAGAAGAAAAATATTAAAATAAATAAGACATAATAGTATACACAGACACATATTGAATCACAGAAAAACATGATATTCAATATTTTTATTTAACCCTTTTAGGACCACTGTATCGAATAAAAAAATATACCTCTCTTCCTCTTGGGTTAACCTGCGATCACGGTCCCCACCCCGAGGAGATTTTTTGATTTGCATTAAAACAAAGAACTTTATATCATCAAGAGTATGTTGGAATGAGGACCAATGCTCCACCAAGGGAGCTGTCATAATTTTTCTTTTAATGCAACTCTTATGTTCCTGAATACGTGTCTTAATTGGTCGAATGGTTTTACCAACATATAGAAGGGGACATGGGCAAACAATGATATACACTACATGTGTAGAGGTACAGTCAGTCCTAGCGTGCAGCTTATATTGTACATGAGTGATAGGATGTGAGAAAACAGATAATGCAATAGCATTGTCATTGGTCCTCATTCCAACATACTCTTGATGATATAAAGTTATTTGTTGTATTGCAAATCAAAAAACCTCCTCGGGGTGGGGACCGTGATCGCAGGTTAACCCAAGAGGAACAGAGGTATATTTTTTTATTCGATACAGTGGTCCCAAAAGGGTTAAATAAAGAGATTGAATATCATGTTTTTCTGTGATTCAATATGAATAAAGGCGCGGGCAGGGTCCCGGCGCCTGCTCGTAACCGGGTGCTCTGCCCCACGCGGGACCCTGCTCGTGCATGGGGGGAGAATTGGTGCCGTGGCGGGCCGTGCACGCGGTGCAATTTTTGAATTGATTGGCTCCGCTCGGGAAGGGGAGTGAGCAGAGCCAATCAGGGTGCAGGCTGCCATGTGCTCCAGCGTGCGCGATGGCGGGAGGCCCTGCAGCCCACCCGCCCACCCAGCCTTTGCAATGCGGGGAGCTGGTGTTGGGGTGTCGCAGCTGGGGGGGGGTGAGGTGGGATCCCGGAGGTTTCCGGGGTCCGGAGCCTTAGGCGACTCGGGACGGGGGCGGGGTGCCCTCGACCCGGACTACCCCTGGAAGACTTTTGCTAGTAATATGGCGAAGTCGGATAGGGGTGGTCGGAACGTTGCCGGTGGTGTGACCATGGCTGGAGTGGAGGCGAGGTCGCTTTGCTAATAGCATGGCTGGTGACGCATCGCTCCGCTGGGGGGGGGGGGGGGGTTGTGAGATCATTGTTCCTGTTATTGTTTGGATGTTGTTGGAAATAAAGCTGCGACCAGTTGTCACCACACTTGGCTATCAGTGCAATTTGTGGGAAGGGTAAAAGAGAAAGCTGTTGGGGAAAGAGGGGTGGGGTCGGGGGGGGAAGCAAGGTTATAAGGAAAAGGGTGAGCGCCGGGTCTGGCTACCCGGTTAGTGTCTGTGTATACTATTATGTCTTATTTATTTTAATATTTTTTCTTCTTATTAACACACTTATTGCAAGTATCCCTGTGCCACAATGGTGTTTTTATCATACACTTTCTCCCTTTACTGGTTCTGTACCAATAGAGTAGTACAGCTGTCCCTCTGCTTTGTTTTATATCTGTGTTACATGTCGTTTTTGTTCTCAGTTTTATTTCCCTTCCCTTTCTCTCCCCCCCCCCTTCCCTCTCGTTCCCCTCCCCCCTTCCTTCCTTTTCCCCTCCCCCCCTTTTCTCCCCCTTCCCCCTCCCCCCTCCCCCCTTTCCCCTCCCTCTTTGCCTGTTCTTGTCCATCAATTCATGTGGGAGGTGCTCTGATGTCATTTAAATATCCTTTCTGCTTCTGCGTGGCATTTTCCCGCTCACAGCTACGACGCTGGTAATGCCTACTCTTTATGCTTTTTTGGCTGCTTTTTAGTCTTAGTTAAACTATGTCTGTTTGATTTTTTGTCACAAAGGTTTTGTAATAATGTTTCTCTTGTTTTTCCGGTTGCCGATTTTTAGGTGATGTTTTCATGCCCTACCATGTGAATATATACCACTGCAAGCACGTTCATTTACACCACACAGTATACTTTTTAGTTTGAACGGTACATTATGGTATTTATGATAGTCGGTGACTAAATATGTTAGGATTAGATTTGTATTCTGTTCTCCACTTTTGAAATTATGCTTTGATCTTTTATGATCAGTTTTTATAATCAGCTCTTACTCACATTGAACCTTTTTTGATTTGCTGGAAATAATTTATTACCTTTTGTGTATATGTGGTTAATTTGGTTTAAAGTTTGGTATCATGGCTCTGATGGGCTGTCTGCAGTTCTTTTTGGCTGTGAGCAAATATCTGGTTTGTCTAGGACTTGATACGTTCTTACCAGCTTATGATACTATGATAACATGACAGTTCTGTTCAGTTGGCTATACACTTGTCAGTTTTATATTTTTTTTCATTTGCCTGGCCCACAATGCCTATTTTATTCAATGTTCTTCTCTTTCTAATCGGTGGACACATTTCACTTTTGGGTGTTGTCAGACGGCTGCCTGGGTGAGAATCTTCACACTCTTGGCAAGTGCATATTTCTATATGATTTGCAAGGTATTGTGGGAAATGTAGTTCATTCACGCCAGACACAGCTGCTGACAATAATTTAGTTGTGCTCTTGGGTAAAGCCAATAAGATATTTATTTATGGGGTTATTTCTCCCAACACAGATATGCTTGGTAGCACATAAATTAGGTTACTTGCTTTCAGTGTTAACTTGGAAAAACAAAGTCAAAATCAGGAAAACAACAAATGAAAAGCCACAAAGCAAGAAACAAACTGTTCTTTTCAGGTTAACTTCTGATTACTTCCCACATAGATACAGAAGTGATTCAGTTATCCAGCTGAAACCCCTTTGCTGGCTTGCTTTCTACTGTGTGGGTCAAATCCTGCTTCAGGAGCTTTTCTGAGTAGATTAAAGAATAAATTTGTATTTCTTTGTGATGGTTGCTGTACTTTATAACAGAAAGTTACCAATGGAGTTTAGATAGAGAGCAGCCCATATAAACAGGATCCTAAGAACATAAGAATATAAGATATGCCATACTGGGTCAGACCAAGGTCCATCAAGCCCAGCATTCTGTTTCCAACAGTGGCCAATCTAGGTCATACGTACCTAGCAGTTTCCCCAAGGGACACAGGTTCCACAATGCTTGTACTGGTTCAAGCATTGATATCCTGGGTCCCTTCTTAATAATGGTTTATGGACCTTTCCTCCAGGAACTTGTCCAAACCTTTTTTAAACCCAGCTACACTAACAGCCTTTACTACATCCTCCGGCAACAAATTCCAGAGTTTGATTACACGTTGAGTGAAAAAATATTTTCTTTTATTAGTCTTAAATAGTTTACCCTGTAGCTTCATTGCATGTCCCCTAGTCTTTCCATATTCTGATAAGGTAAACAATCGATCTACGTTTACCCGTTCCACTCCGTTCATTAATTTATAGACTTCTATCATATCTCCCCTCAGCCGTCTCTTCTCCAGGCTAAAGAGCCCCAACCTTTTTAGCCTTTCTTCATAGGAGTAGCCTTCCATCCCCTTTACCATTTTGCTGGCTCTTCTCTGAACCTTTTCTAAAATCGCTATATCCTTTTTAAGATACGGCGACCAGAATTGCACACAATATTCAAGGTGCGGTCTCACCATGGAACGATATAGAGGCATTATAATATCTTTTGTTTTATTTTCCATTCCTTTCCTTATCATACCTAGCATTCTATTTGCTCTCTTGGCCACCGCTGCACACTGGGCTGAGGGTTTTAACAAGGTATCCACAATGACGCCTAAATCTTTTTCCTGGGTGGTGGTTCCTAATGTGGAACCTTGCATCGTGTAACCATAGTTTGGGTTGTTCTTCCCTAGGTGCATAACCTTGCACTTCTCCACATTAAATTTCATCTGCCATTTTGATGCCCAGCTTTCCAATTTATCAAGATCCTCTTGCAATTTTCCACAATCCTCCTGGGTTTTAACAACTTTAAATAGTTTTGTGTCATCTGCAAATTTGATAACCTCACTTGTTATTCCACTTTCCAGGTCATTTATGAATATGTCAAAAAGCAGCGGACCCAGCACAGATCCCTGGGGTACACCACTATTCACCTTTCTCCATTGGGAAAATTGGCCATTTAGCCCTACCCTCTGCTTTCTATCTTTTAACCAGTTCCTGATCCACAGTAGTACACTGCCTCCTATCCCATGACTCTTTAGTTTTGCCAAAAGTCTCTCATGAGGGACCTTGTCAAAGGCTTTCTGAAAGTCCAGATACACAATATCAACCGACTCACCTTTGTCCACCTGTTTATTCACTCCTTCAAAAAAACATAACAGATTAGTAAGACAAGATCTTCCTTGTCTAAAGCCATGTTGGCTGTCTCCCATTAGGTCGTGACTATCTACATGCTGAGTAATTTTATTCTTTATGATGGTTTCTACCATTTTTCCCGGTACTGATGTCAGGCTCACTGGTCTGTAGTTTCCCGGATAACCCCTCGAATGCTTTTTAAAAATTGGGGTTACATTGGCGATCCTCCAATCCTCAGGTATTAGAGATGATTTTAATGATAGTTCACAGATTACTGATAGCAGGTCTGCAATCTCAAATTTCAGTTCTTTCAACACCCTTGGATGTATACCATCCGGCCCAGGTGATTTGCTACTCTTCAGTTTATCTAACAGTTGTAAGACATCTTCCCGATGTATCGATATTTCCTTCAATTCTTCCACACCTTTAAATACCACTTCAGTCATGGGTAACATCCCTACATCTTCCTCAGTAAAGACCGAAGCAAAGAATTCATTCAGTCTCTCCGCTATCGCCTTGTCGCCTCTTAGTGCTCCTTTAACCCCTTTATCATCTAATGGACCAACTGACTCTCACAGGTTTTTTGCTACGAATGTACTTGAAAAGGTCTTTATTTCGCGTTTTTGCTTCCGCAGCAAGCTTCTTCTCAAATTCTCTCTTTGCCTGCCTTATCAATGCCTTGCATTTGACTTGCCAGTGCTTGTGCTGTTTCCAGGTTTCATCATTTGGCTCTTTTTTCCATTTCCTGAAAGATGCTTTTTTGGCAACAACAGCCTCTCTGACCTCACCTTTAAACCATGCTGGCAGTTTTTTGGACTTCCTTCCACTTTTCTTAAAGCGTGGAATACAGCTGTTCTTGGCTTCCAAGATAGTATTTTTCAAAACACCCAAGCTTGATGTACGTCTTTAACCTTTGCAACTGCTCCTTTTAGATTTTTCTTAACTGGTTTCCTCATTTTATCATAGTCTCCCTTTCGAAAGTTAAAGGGTAGTACTGTGGATTTCCTTACTATCCCTCCTCCACTAATTAAATCAAAGGTGATCATGCTATGATCACTATTGCCAAGTGGCCCCAACACCCTTATCTCTTGCACTACATCTGGTGTTCCACTAAGGACTAGGTCTAATATTGCTTCCCCTCTGGTTGGTTCATGAACCAGCTGCTCCAAGAAGCAGTCATTTATTTCATCTAGGAACTTTATCTCCCTAGCATGTCCTGTTGTGACACTGACCCAGTCGATGCTGGGGTAATTGAAATCACCCATTATTATTACTGCACTGTAACGTTTGCTAGCTTCCTTGATTTCTTTGAGCATTTCATCATCCATTTGTTCATTCTGGCCAGGCGGACGATAGTACACCCCCACTGCCATCGCCTTCCCCTTTTTACATGGAATTTCAATCCATAGAGATTCTACAGCAAATTTTGTTTCTTGCAAAACTTTAATCCTTTCTGACTCAATGCCCTCTCTAACATAGAGCGCAACCCCTCCACCAATTTGGTCAGCTCTATCATTACGATATAGTTTGTACCCAGGTATCACAGTGTCCCACTGGTTGTCCTCCTTCCACCATGTCTCTGATATTCCAATCATATCTAACCTCTCGTTTAGTGCTATATATTCTAACTCTCCCATCTTGTTTTGTAGACTTCTAGCCTTTGCATACAAGCATTTTAGAGACTGTATTTTATTCATATTAATTTGGCTATTGGTAGACATGGGTAATTTGGGATCTTTAAGTTCTGTCTGCTCCATACTCGAGGGCATTTGGGCTACTTTACTCTTTTTTGGAACCTCTCTGCTTTTTGTAGTATCCTTCAAGGATACATTCTTCCGAACCATGCGCTCTTGGGCGACTGTCGGCTTTCCCCTATTATCTAGTTTAAAAGCTGCTCTATCTCCTTTTTAAAGGTTAATGCCAGCAGCCTGGTTCCATCCCGGTTAAGGTGAAGCCCATCCCTTCGGAAGAGCCCCTCCTTTCCCCAGAATGTTCCCCAGTTCCTAACAAATCCGAACCCCTCATCTCTGCACCATTGTCTCATCCACGCATTGAGACTCCGGAGCTCTGCCTGCCTTTTGGGTCCTGCGCGTGGAACGGGAAGCATTTCGGAGAACGCTACCCTGGAAGTTCTGGATTTCAACTTCCTACCTAAAAGCCTAAATTTAGCTTTCAGAACCTCCCTACCACATTTTCCTATGTCATTGGTACCGACATGTACCAAGACAGCAGACTCCTCCCCAGCACTATCTAAGACCTTATCTAGGTGGCGTGTGAGGTCCGCTACCTTCGCACCAGGCAGGCATGTTACCAGGCGATCCTCACGTCCACCAGCCACCCAGCTATCTACATGCCTAATGATTGAATCACCAACTATAACTGCTGTCCTAACCCTTCCCTCATGGGCACTTGGCCCTGGAGAAACCTCCTCGGTGCGAGAGGGGTTTACATTACCTGGAGGACAGGTCCTAGTTACAGGATCACTTCATGCCACACCAGGGTGATGCTCTCCTGTCACGTGACCTCTCTCCTCCATGGCAACAGGGATGCTGCCAGACTGGAGGTGGGACTTCAGGACTATATCCCTGTAGGTCTCGTCTATTTACCTCTCTGTCTGTCTTATGTTTTCCAAGTCTGCTACTCTAGCCTCTAGGGAACGGACTCGTTCCCTGAGAGCAGAGAGCTCCTTGCACCTAGTGCACACGTAAGACCTCTCACCAGCTGGGAGAAAATCATACATGTGACACTCAATGCAAAAGACTGGTATTATTCCCCCTTGTTCAACAAGCATGGGTTCAATATCATGGATTGGCACAGATGAATCTCTCAATGGAGCATTTTCAGGAGAATACTTGTTTCCCTGCTGTCTTTCAAGGTTATAGCTAGGGCATAGATCAGTGTTCATACCTGAGCTTCCATTGCTGCTAGAGTTCCTCTCTATATAGCCTGGCCAGTATGTAGTCCAGTTCTTATGTCCAGCCTTCCAATCCAGATCCCTGGACACTGGATCTCTCTTCACATACCTTCTGGCACAGGTCTTAGGGTCCCTTCCACGTGCAGCCATCTCCCTCACAGGTAGCCTCTGGTGATTCCTAGCTCTGCAGCACCATTCCTCTGGCTTTCCCCAGTCCAATGGTGTATGCTGGCCCTTGGAATACCTCCCAGTATACGTACTGCTTTGGACTCCTCTAGACCTCTCAAAGGCTTTTCTCTTCCTTCTTCCAAAGGGTCTCTTTCCCTCTCTGTCCGTCCGGTTTGGCTTCTGCTTCTGATGATCCTTCAGATGAAACTGATGATCAAACTCAAGCTGATTCTCAGGATACTGAGGGCAATTCTCTGGATATCCAAGGTGATCATGAAGATGGTCATCTGTAGAATAAACTCTACTCTTATTCTGCTTAGATGAGTGTTCCTCCCTAATACAGCGCAGCTGTGCTGAATCAGGCCCTGCCCTTTGAGATGAGTGCTTAGGGATTACCTCATAGCCCTCCTGATTGAACACACGTTTCCCCACTTCAGCTCCTCTAATGGCTGTTGGAAACCTGGTGCATTCTGGGACTGGTAGTCTTTTATGGGAAAATTCTGTTTTCTTATTTCTACCAGAACTGACAGGTTGCTTGTTCAGAGTCACTTCACCTTTTCTATAGCTCCTTCCTGAGCTATGATAAGCTTCCTTATCACAGTGTATACGATGTCTTTTTAATTTTATGTCCTTATTTGTTTTTAGCGCACTCTGTCATTTATGCCTTGTCTTTTTACCTTTCTACTTTTTAATTGGTTCTTTGTCTATTTATCGGGGAGAGTGGTTTCTCTCCTCCCCTCTCACACGTTGTGCATTTTCCCATTCTGTGGTCATATTTTTATTCTTTTATTCTTTTTTTCATATACTTTTATATTATAGTTAGACTGGCCCTCACAGATATATGCGTCGATGGTACTTCCTATGCTAATGTGCATATTTCTATATTTGTGTCTTAATATGGCTGTAATATGTTTTTTAGATATTATATATGAGATTCTTTTCTAACATTATGTTTTTATTCATGTATTTTTGTTGTTTTTCTTGATATTTTAATATCCATAGTTTCATATTTGTGTTTTAAATATGGCTGTAATACGTTTTTTTAGATGTTAGTTTATATATGAGATCCCCTTTTTTTACAATAACATGTTTTTATTTATTTATTTCTGTTGTTTTTTGGTATGTTTTTGTGCTTCATATATTGCTTGTTGAAGCTCTTCATTTGTATCATTGCCTGTTTATGCCCTTCATTTGTATCAGGGTTGTTGTATTTTGTCACCCTAATAACAAGCTCATATGTTTCTCTTTATCTTATACAGATTGGGAAGAGTGGCTTGCTCCTCTTACATGTTGTTGTTGCTTTTTCCTTGTGGTAATGCATTTGCCTTTACGTTTTTTTATATTGTTTTTTCTCACACATGTTTTTACATTACACTTATATTCAGCTCATTTACACATGTGGTTTTTTAATCCCTTATTGGTAGTATGCATAATTTGATATTCATGTTCAAACATGGATTTTATTACGTATGTATTTTTTATGTATGTACATTTTTAATATTTATGTTTGATTTTGTTTTAGACCCCTGAAGAATTCCTCAGGCCGAAACTTTTTAGTTGAGCCCTTTAATAAAGCTTTTCTGCATATACTATACCCTCGTGTTTGGCCTGGTTTTTGGTGTTCCGCTTTTGCTCGTTTTGTTCTTTTGTGGATATCTCCTTCTCCTCCTGCTGTTTTGGTTTCCATCCTGTTTATATCTTTTTGAAGGTGCGCTGTCCAGAATTGCACACAATACTCCAAATGAGGTCATAGCAAAGACTTATACAGAGGCACTATCACCTCCTTTTTTTCTGCTAGCCATTCCTCTCCGTATTTTTATCTTTATTTTGGAGTGGAGGAGTAGCCTAGTGGTTGGAGCAAGGTACTTCAGGCCGGAAGGTCAGGGATTCAAATCCCACTAGAGGACAGCAACCTTGGGCCGGAAGGACTGGGGTTTCTAATCCCACAGGTGCTCCTTGTGGTCTTGGGCTAGCCACGTAACCCTCCATAGCCCATGTTGCCTGTAAAATAGTTATCTCCAAGTTATAATGCCCTGTTCAATGTAATTTCAGTTTGTTCAATGTAAACCGCACTGATGCATAATAGCACGGTATATAAGAGAATGTAAATAAATAAATTTTGCACTTGATATACCACCCACGTTGAAACATTAGGGTGGTTTATAATAAAACTTGTCAACGCTTACAGAAAGGAAAAGAACGCCAATAAAATATAGGAAAGCAGTACAGATTTATAGTGACAGGCCAAAGAAGAAACAAGAAATTAGGTAGAGGCATCACAGGGGAGGTCGAAAGCCTGTTGGAATAAATGGGTCTTCGGTAAATTTTTAAATTGTGAATAGGAGGGTTCCAAACGGAGGGAAGATTGCAGGGCATTCCAAAGTGAGGGTCCACAAAAGAAAAATGCAGCATGATGAGTTTGTTCGAGATGGGCCTAAGAGGATGAGGGCAAAGAAAGATGATTAGCATGTAGTGACCGAAGTTGGCGATACGGAGTATGAACTGATATAAGGTTAGCCAAATAAAGTGGTGTAGATGTCTGAAGAGCCTTGTGAATCAAAATTAGGAACTTGTAGTGACATCTGTAGCGAAGGGGTAGCCCGTGAAGGCGGTAAAGGATAGGAGTGATATGATCAAACCGACTGGCTGATGAAATGAGCCGAGCTGCTATATTTTGCAATAACTGTAGGCGTTGAAGTTGATAAGCGAGTAAATTAGCCAAAACCACATTACAGTAGTCTAGGCAGCTCATAACCAAAGACAGTACGAGAGTGGTAAGAGAGGAGGGAGACAGCAGGGACTGGACTGCTCTAATTTGTCGCAAAGCAAAGAAAGGCCTACGAATGAGAATGGAAATATGTTCATGAAAGGAAAGGGAAGAATCGAGGGTCACACCCAAATAGCGAAAAGAAGATGTAAGAGAAATGTGAGATGAATCAATTTGAGGGGCGATGTCTGGGCAAGAGGTACTTAATGAGATCCACATAGCAGTAGATTTGGATGGGTTCAAATGAAGATAATTTGCGGCAAGCCAAGAAGCGATATGGGAAAGGGAATCATTTAGTGCTGAGATATCCACATTGATGGGGGAGGTATGAAAGAGAAGAATAATATCGTCTGCATAAATGTAGGTGGAAACTGGATACTGTTGAATTAAAAGAGGTAGGGGAGCTAGAAAAATGTTAAAAAGCAAAGGAGAAAGAACCGACCCCTGGGGAACCCCACATGAGAGAGGAAAAGGGGAAGAGGACTGTTTATTAACGTGAATGGAGAAAGTACGGGCAGACAAAAAAGAACGAAACCATTGTAACACTGTACCCCGCGGTCCCGCATCGAAGAGACGAGAAAGCAAGGTCCGGTGATCGATCAGATCAAACACCGAGGACAGATCGAGTGACACCAAAAGAGTAATATCCCCCAATCATGGGCGACATGCACTTCATTTAGCAGGGCTAAAAGAAGTGTTTCCGTACTATGTCCTGTACGGAATCCTGACTGTCTGGGATGAAGAGCATTAGTAGCTTCCATGTGAGATGCTAGCTGAAGAAACACCAGCCGTTCCAATACCTTAGCCAAGAAGGGGAGATTTGAAACAGGACGCCAGTGTGCTAAAACCGAGGTATCAAGAGAGGGTTGTTTCAAGAGTGGATGGATAATAGCCGATTTCCATGGCATGAGGAAGCAGCCAGAGGATAAACTGGTATTCAAAATTGTTAAAATAAAAGGCAGCAACTGAAGTGAGGGATTGGACAGCCAGCCTGAAGGAATAGGGTCTAACTGGCATGAAGTCTTCCTAGAATTGGTGATAGTCCTAAGCAATTCTGAGGAAGTAATAGTATGAAAGGTGGATTAAGTATGAACTAGTGCCCGATTAGGAGGTGAAAGAGGTAAAGCAATAGCACCCTGAATGGTTTCCTCTGTGGAGGGAGCAAAGGAGATAGAGAGGGAGGGTGACAAAGGAGGGGGTGATAGAGGTGGAGGTGGGGGATCAGAAAAAGAGGTTAAGAATCTTGTCAGAAAAGAAAGTAGCCAACGAAGAGGGGGTAGGTGCAACGACCTAAAGAGGCGAAGTAGACATAGTAGATGAGAGGCGACGCAGGATGGCATATAGCTGTCTGGATGAATTAGAGGCCTCGGAAATTTCTGAGGAATAAAACGAATGTTTGGCGGCCTGGACTACCAGGCGATAAGAGGAATAAAGCTGTTTAAACCGAGTCATTGCCACCGGAGAAGGGTGCTTCTCCCAGTGGCGCTCTGCTTGGCAAAGTTGCGACCGCTGTAGGCGTAAGCCTGGATGAAACCACGGTGAGTGCACTTGCTGTGACAACCCAGAAGAGGGGTGGAGGGGAGCTAAATTATCCAATGCAGCACCAAGCACAGAATTCCAGAGAAGAACCTGCGCATCCGAAGAGCGCGAAGTGAAATCTGAGGGAAAAAGAGATTGTGCCAATGGGAAAGCAACCAGCGTACAGGGAGTGATATCACGCCGTAGACAAGGCGAGGGGGAAAGACCAGAAGAGTCAGCAGGAACTAGGGCTGGCACAGAAACAGAAAAGGAAACGCAATAATGATCGGACCAGGGGATACAATGGGTAGAAATATCAGAAAGTGAAAGACCCAAACTAGATGGAGCAAGAACTAAGTCCAAGGTATGTCCAGCACTATGAGTAGAGCCAGAAACCCAAGCATCCTTCTAGCTTTTGTTGTCAACTTTTCTACCTGTTTAGCCACTTTAAGATCATCAGACACAACCATGCCTAGGTCCCGCTCTTCTTTAGTGGACAAAAGTACTTCACCCCTATACTATATTGCTCTCTTGGATTGCTGCAGCCCAAATGCATGGCCTTGCATTTTTTAACATTAAATCCCAGCTGCCAAATTCTACACCGTTCTTCAAGCTTAGCCAGATCCCTCCTCATGTTATCTAAACCTTCCTGGGTGTCTACTCTATTGCAGATTTTGGTATCATCCGCAAAGAGGCAAACCTTACCCAACAGCCCTTCCGCTATATCACTAACAAAGATATTAAAAAGAATCAGACCAAGGCCAGATCCCTGGGGCACACCACTGGTAACTTCCTTCTCCTCAGAGTGAGCTCCATTTACCTGTACTCTTTGTCGCCTCTCACTCAACCAGTGTCTAACCCAAGCAGTAACTTTAGGGTCCATCCCTAGGGTGCTCAGTTTGTTTATAAGTCACCAGTGAGGAACGGAGTCAAAGGCTTTACTGAAATCTAAATACACCACATCTAGGGCTCTCCCTTGGTCCAACTCCCTGGTCACACAGTCAAAGAAATCAATCAGATTTGTCTGACAAGACCTGCCTCTGGTGAATCCATGCTGCTTCGGATCCTGCAATCTGCTGGACTCCAGAAACCTCACTATTTTCTCTTTCAGCAGAGTTTCCAATAATTTACTCACCACAGAAGTTAAACTAAGTGGCCTGTAGTTTTCAACCATAATCTTGCTTCCATTTTTGTGTAAAGGCACCACATGAGTCTCTCTCTAGTCCTTTGGCACCACTCCTGACTCCAACAAGGCATTGAAAAGGTCAGTCAGTGGAGCTGCTAGAACGTCCCCAAGTTCCCTCAGTATTCTAGGGTGTATTCCATCTGTTCCCATCACTTTGTCTACTTAAAGTTTAGCTAGTTTCTCTTGAACACAGTCTTCTGAAAAATGTTCATGATGCCCCTCGCTTCTGTTCCTGTTTGTGGGTGTTTTCTGAGGTCCTGTTCCTGGTTCTTCATCTGTGAACACAGAACAGAAATATTTGTTAAGCAATTCAGCTTTACCCTCATCAGTTTCTAAATGTTCCTCCCCTTCACCCTTGAATCTGACAATACCACTTTTGCCCTTCCTCTTCTCACTAATATATCTGAAAAATGTCGTATCCCTCCATTTTATTGCATTGGCTATTTCCTCCTCTTTTTGAATCTTTGCTTTCCTGACTACTTTGCTAGCATATCTAAGTTTTTTTCAAATATAGATGCCTGTCTTCCTCTCTCTCTCTGATCTCTTGTATTTCATGAAGGCCTCCCTCTTTTTCTTCACCTTTTCAGCTACTTCTTTCAAAAGCCATAATGGTCTCCCTTTCCTTTTACCTTTATTTACCATTTTAACAAAAAGATTGGTTGCCCTTAAAATATTCCCTTTCAGTTTTGCCCACTGTTTTTCTACATTCCCCAGCTGTTCCCATCCTTCTAACGACTCCCTGAGGTATCGACCCATCTTGGCAAAGTTAGTTTTCCTAAAGTCTAAGACCCTCACTTTTGAATGGATTCTAACAGCCCTAGTCCTAATACTGAACCATACCATCTGGTGATCACTGGATGTAAAATGATCTTCCACTATAACATCAGAAACACTTTCACCATTGGTAAGCACCAAGTCCAGTATGGCCCCTTCATGTGTGGGGTCTGTTAACAAGTGCCTGCATAGTTCTCCCTGTAGAGGATCCAGGATCTCCTTACCTCTGCAACAGGAATGTGCAAATCAGCATCTGGCATATTGAAATCACCTATCAGTAGCACTTCCCTTTCCTAGCAATGCTGCGTATATCTTCAATTAACTCTCTGTCCACCTCTTCCTCTTGTGAGGGTGGTTTGTATATCATGCCAATGCAAATAGATTTCTCTTTGCCTCTTTCTAGTTTAACCCACAGTGCCTCCTCTCTCCCTTATAAGCTCTGTTATTCCAAAGCTTTAATATTAGTTTTTATATATAGTGCCACTCCTCCTCCCCTTCTTCCTACCCTGTCCTTTCTGAATAAAGTATAGCCTGGTATAGTTACATCACAGTCATGGTTTTCTGTGAACCAATGTTTCTGTATCTGCCACTAAATCCAAGTCAGCCACTCCCACCAAAGCTTCAACATCAGGGATCTTATTTCCCATGCTATGGGCATTTATACAAACTGCTTTCCATGTTTTATCCCTTTTACCCATTTCCATAAAGGTATTTAATGTTTCACTTATCTGGGGGCTTTCTTCACCCATCCACAATGAATCTAGTTTAAAGCCCTCTTCAGTAGATTAGCCAAACTACTACTGAAGATGCGTCAACCTTTCTTGGACAAATGGACACCATCTCTGCTCTGCAACCCTTAGCATCCCATGGTGCAGGAAACCAAAACGCTCTCGATGACACCATCTACGCAGCCATACATTCATCTCCAGGATGTGAGCCTCTCTGCCTTGGCCTTTACCCTCAACAGGGAGGATTGAAGAGAACACCACCTGTGAACCTATCTGCTTCACCCTCTGTTCCAGAGCCATGAAGTCACTTTTGATATGCTCAGAGGGATACCTGGCAGTATCTTTTGTGCTGACATGGATTAGAAACATTTGTAATAGTCAGTGGGCTTGTTGAGTCTCGGCTAACTCTCCATAACATCTTGGATTTTGGCACCAGGCAGACAGCATACCTCTCTGGACATCAAGTCTGATCAGCAGATGGGTGCCTCAGTACCCCTCAGAAGAGAGTCACCAACCACCACTACCCTTCGCTTCCTTGTGGTTACTGATTCTGCAATTTTGGGGTACTTGAGCTCTGGTTCTTCCCTTTCCAGGGATGCTTTCATGTCCTCCACTTCCAGGGCTGCATAATGGTACTTCAATTCAAGGGCTGGAGAAGTTGGATTGGTGATTCTGCAGGCCCTGGTGGCTTGTGTCCAACCTTCGTCATTCTGTTGGCACCCATCTTCTCCACTGCTGGAGAGCTTGGATGTTGCAAGAAGCATCTCATCAATGTACTTCTCTCTGTCTTGAATGCTCCTCAGCCTCGCCACCTCCTCTCTGAGTTTCTCAACTTGTTTCCTGAGAGCTTCAGCATGCAGGCACCCTGCACATGGAACTGGTCCTTCAACTGGCTTTGGGACCTCTGTCTGGACAGAGGCAGAAGCTGTAACTGGGGCAATAGCTTTAGCGATAGGATTTTTCCCAGTCATTGTTCTATTTGTGGAGCTTAGGTATCTGTTAAAGCAAAACAGAGAGGTCTACCAAAGTACAAGCTGGTTTCCCAGCTGTCCTTTCAGAGAGAAAGCCGTTAAATCTCTTTAATTATATTCAAAATGTGTTGTTCCAAGTCCCTGTGTTTTGTTAATTGGGGAGGTGGCCTATAAAGGAAGACTGCTCACTATGGGTGGGTGGGAGTTTGAGGGGGGTAGGGAGGGAACTAACACCTGATTAGGTGTCAGTAGCTCCAAAGAGCTGAGGAAGTTACTAATGCAGAGTTTTAAACCTACCCCACTAAAGAAAATATTTCTCCTTTTAAACTAAAGCACCAAAAAGAATGTAACTTTGTTTTAAAAATGTATCAAAACCCTTTTAAGAGCTCCCAGTCAGAGAGCTAGCAATTTAAAAAAACACAAATTCTTACCTTTGTTTGAAATGTATAGCCCCTGTTAGGAATGCCTCAACAGTGCAGGGCTCTGTAACCTTTTATGCAGGCCTCAGCTGCTCTCAGTTCTTTCACAGGCTAATCAGGCCCACTAACTACTGATTAGCTGTCAGTAGCTCCAAAGAGCTGAGAAAGTTACTAATGCAGAGTTTTATACCTACCCCACTGAAGAAAATATTTCTCCTTTAAATTAAAGCATCAAAAAGAATGTAACTTTGTCTTAAAAATTTAACAAAACCCTTTTAAGAGCTCCCAGTCAGAAAGCTAGCAATTTTAAAAATCACAAATTCTTACCTTTGTTTGAAATATATAGCCCCTGTTAGGAATGCCCACAGAGCCTCCTATCTCCCTTTAAAACCCTGTATTTCAATAGCTTTAATATTACTTTTTACAAAGAATGCCACTCCTCCTCCCCTTCTTTCTACCTTGTCCTTTCTGAATAAAGTATAGCCTGGTATAGTTACATCGCAGTCATGGTTTTCTGTGAACCATGTCTCTGTAACTGCCACTAAATCCAAGTCGGCTACTCCCACCAAAGCTTCAACATCAGGGATCTGTTACAGCCACTAAATCAAAGTCAGCCTCTCCCATTAAAGCTTCAACATCTGGGATCTTATTTCCCATGCTACGGGCAGTTATACACATCACTTTCCAGATGTTGCCCCTATTACCCTTTTCTACAGAGGTACTTAATGTTTCACTTACTTGGGGGCTTTCTTCACATCTGAAGGCTCTCTTTACCCTTCCACAATGAATCAAATTTAAAACACTCTTCAGTAGATTAACCAGTCTGCTGCTGAAGACACTTTGACTCTTCTTGGGCAGGTGGACACCATCTCTGCTCTGCAGCCCTTGGAACATAATCCCATGGTCCAGGAAACCAAAATGCTCTTGATGACACCATCCATGCAGCCATGCATTCATCTCCAGGATGCGAGCTTCTCTGCCTCAACTTTTATCCTCAACAGGGAGAATGGAAGAGAACACCACCTGTGCACCTGTCTGCTTCACCCTCTGTCCCTGAGCCATGAAGTCACTTTTGATATGCACGGAGGGATACCTAGTAGTATCATTGTGTGGACATGGATTAGCAACATCAGATAATAGTCAGTAGGCTTGATGAGTCATGGCAAACTCTCTGTAACATCTCGGATTTTAGCATCTGGCAGACAGCACACCTCTTTAGTAATCAAATCTGGTTGGCAGATGGACACCTCAGTACCCCTCAGAAGAGAGTCACCAACAACCACTACCCTTCGCTTCCTTGTGGTGACTGATTCTTCAACTTTGGGATACTCAAGCTGTGATTCCTCCCTTTCCTGGGATTCTTTCACCTCTTCCACTTTCAGGGCTGCATAATGGTTCTTCATTTCAAGGGTTGGAGGAGTTGGAGTGTTGATACTGCAGGATCTGGTGACTCATGTCCAACCTTCTTCCTTTTGTAGCCTCCCATCTTCATCTCTTCTGGAGAGCTTGAATGTTTCAAGAAGCATCTCATCAATGTAGTTCTCACTGTCTTGAATGCTTCTCAGGCTCACCACCTCTTCCCTGAGCTCCTCCACTTCTTTCCTGAGGGCCTCAGAATGCAGGCATCTTGCACATGGAACCGGTCCTTCAAATGGCATTGGGATCTCTGTCTAGACAGATGCAGAACTTGTAACAGAGGTAACAGCTTTAGCAATATGATTTTTCCCAGTCATTGTTTTGGTACCTGTTGAAGTAAAAGACAGAGACCTACCAAAGCCCCTACCTGTTCCTCAGCTGTCCTTTAAGAGAAAAAGCAGTTAGCCTCTTTTAAGTGCATTCTAACAGTGCTTGTCTATGTCCCTATGTGTAGTTAATTGGGGAGTTGCCCTATAAAGTAAGAATGCTCACATGGGGTGGGCAGAAACAGACCTAACACTGATATGGCTTCAAAGAGTTAGCTGTGAATGGGTAGCTAGAACAAAGACAATAAATGCTAACTGACAGAGCCTTGCCCAATACCATAAGCACACAAAAAATTCCCCCTTTGCAGTAAAAAGAAAGACTTTCCTTTGAAAAAGAATATCAAAACCCTTTGAGAATTAGCTTTTAAAAGAAAACAACAAACCCCTTTAAGAATTAGCTTTTAAAAAAGAACAGCAAAACCCTTGAGAATTAGCATTTAAAAGAGAACAGCAAACCCCTTTGAGAATTAGCTTTTAAAAAAGAACAGCAAAACCCTTAGAATTAGCTTTTAAAAGAGAACAGCAAAACAACTTTGAGAATTAGCTTTAAAAAAAAAAGAACAGCAAAACACTTTGAAAACAAGCTTTTAAAAAAGAACACCTAAACCCCTTTGAGAGCTTTCAGGCTGAGTACTATCTTGCTTTGCAATGGAGTTTCTTTCTCTCCATCCCACCCCAACTCCCACCCTTCCAAGGCATTATTATAGATTTATAGGTTCTTACAGCTCTTACAGGGACAAAAGTAGTCAAATTCACCTTCAGGTGTAGTTGGTTATCTTAATCAGGTATAGCTTAATTAATTAAGGCCCTGAAATTTATCTTGATATAAACAAAGTCCCTTAAACCTATTAGGTATACTTGTGTTTGTAAAACTATCCCTCGCAACTTTAAGAAAGTAAACAACTTAAATATCTTAACAAAACCTTAAAACTAAGAAGCAGAATCAGTTCATCAGTGAGATGGGGGCTATCCAGTCTTTTGCATTGCGTGTCACATGTACGATTTTCACCCAGTTGGTGAGGGGTCTTATGTGTGCACTAGGTGCAAGGAGCTCTTTGCTCTCAGGGAACGAGTCTGATCTCTAGAGACTAGAGTAGCAGTCTTGGAGGAGCTAAGGAGGACAGAGAGGTATATAGATGAGACATACAGGGACATAGTAATGAAGTCCCATCTCCAGTCTGGCAGTCTGTCTGTTACAAGGAGGAGAGAGGTCACATGAAAGGAGAGCATCATCTTGTTGTGGCAGGAAGTGATGCTGTAGCTAGGACCTGTCCTCCAGGTGATGTAAAACCCTCTCACACCAAGGAGTTTTCTCCAAGATCATCTGCCCATGAGGGAAGGGTTAGGATGGCCGTTATAGTTGGTGATTCAAACATTAGGCATGGAGATAGCTGGGTGGCTGGTGGACGTGAGGATCACCTGGCAGCTTGTCTGCCTGATGCAAAGGTAGTGAACCTCATGCGACACATAGACGAGGAGCATGTTTACTAAAGTACACTAAGGAGGTCATTCCAGAACACAAGTAAGAGATGTGTACATGATGCGGGGACATTTATGTGCTGAAACATCCCCAGCCATATTCTGAAGCACTGCTAACATGCACGTCCATGATGTTAGCACAGGGATCTCAGAACATGCCTAGAAGGGGCAGAACGGGGTCATGGTCAGCCACGGAGATGTATAAAGCATATTCAGAAAAGATCTGTGTACATATTAAGTATTTCCTGTAAATGTCCACGTTACTCCTGCTGAAATTTGGAATACGGCCAGGTATTTGAAAAAACTTTGCTCTTCTCTGCAATGTGTCCCATATGGAAGAATGGTTGTGAAAGTATGTTTTGAACGGGTGTGACTGCAGTCTGGAAAAACACAAAATGCAGTCTTAAGGTAGAGAGAGCAGAGGTAAGGGAATGTTGAAAGGTAAAGAAACCTTAATAAACACCTTTACAGAAATATGAAGAAGAGCAATAGTGTGTATTTTGGTTATTCCTAAAAGTGTTGTTTGTGCTAAAAGAGTCAATTCTCATATTCTGAAAAATGGGACTGCTGATATAGGAATATATGGGCATGAGCAGGGAAAGGATTCTTGTTCAGGTGAGAAAAGGAGATCATATATTTAGTCCTGGTACCTCATGCTATTATGTTATGTCATAGCTGTTATATATAGGTTCAGAGCATCTTTTTGGCAAAATTTTGTTTTTATGACAAAAAGTGAGAGTGTGTGTGTGGTTTTGAGGGGTGCCCAGGGAGATCTGATGTACTCATCTGCAATGCAGGGGGAACTTGAAAGCCTGGCCAGTACCTGGACTGTATAGATGATTGCAGCATCACCAAGGAGCCTGTCTGATCAGGCACAAATCAGAGAGGGTTCACTATAGATAAGTGTCAAAACATATCGCTGTCAATAATAAGGGACCCTCAGAATAAGGACATTAAACAGTGAAAACAGCACTAATGCATGCCCATTATGCACATTTTGTGTGGCTAATGATGTTGCTGTTGAGCATGTATTAGTGTTATTTGCACTGCTGAATGCTCATATTCTGAAGGTCCCTTATTATTGACAGAGATATGTTTTGACATTTAGCCATAGGGAACCTATGTTGATTCCTTTTGGATTATTTTTAATAGGGTACACTAATAAGATCTGATATTGTTGGCAATGTAATAAGGTAGTCCTACATCTGCTGTGCGAGGCACTAGGAGACATGACTGATGTTGTTCCAATATTCCCTAGATTGTACCATGTAGCCTACATCCCTACCCAGACCTGGATCATTAAGAGCTGAGAGAGTGGTGATATATCTGGAGTCTGGCTACTTGGTATGATGGCACAAGGATCTCCCCTCCCATACCCATACAGCTCTGACCAGGGGAGCAGTACCACAAAGCTGGCCGTGGGAAGGCAGACAGGGTTGCCTCACAGATAGCAGGTGTATACAGACCAACATACACCATGATGGGAAATGTGTAGCTGCTGTGAGAAATGCCAGTACCCAGCCAGTACCCAACTAGGTGGGCATACGCAGTGCTGCACAGCCACATGTAAAAGATGGTCCCTTATCAGCAGAGACTGCAGTCTATTCAAGACAGACAACACAATAGCTGTGGACAGGATACATTCAGGGGGAATGGTCAGGAAACATAAGGGAGCTTAAACAGATCAGATCCAACACTGGCAACGAAGAAGCAAGTGCTCACCTGGATTTGAGAGGGGCCAGAGATGAAGCCTGACATACAAATTCAGGTAGTTTGTTCCAGGCATAAGAGGCAGTAAGGTGAAAGGAGTGACATCTGGATTTGGTAGTGGAAGGGAAAGGTGCAGATTGAAGCAATGTAACAAAAGAGTGGAGTTCCCGGGGAGGGGTGCAGGGAAAGATAAGAGGGAAATGGTTATGCAGAACAACAGAATGAGTGCACTTATAGGCCATAGGCATGAAAAGGGCATACATTTGTTGCTCAGCAAAATTATACATTTTTTGGGGATCTGCAAGGTTAGTTTGGGATTTTGTGCACTTGGTGAGAGTCCATCCCTAGCAGTTTAAAGCGTTTTTGTAGAGATGACCAGGGCAGGAATCACTGGGACCAGGTCCCAATGTCACATACCATTTGATGCAAAGTATGTCATCAGAACATAAGAACATAAGATATGCCATACTGGATCAGACCAAGGTCCATCAAGCCCAGTATCCTGTTTCCAACAGTGGCCAATCTAGGTCATACGTACCTAGCAGTTTCCTCAAAAGACACAGGTAACACAGGTACACTACCAAAAAACTGCCTCCAGTTTTGCAACTGATTCCTATAGATTTTGGGGTGCTGAATCCAGGAAAAATAGCCAAAATGTTCCATCACGTCACGTTTTCTTGCAAAATTAGATTTCTTACCCATATAAGGAATGTTCACATAATTTCTTTTTAGCCGACTGCAGTTTATTTTCTTGGCCCAAAATAGAGGTTGTAATGGTTAACTAACTAGAAACACTCCCTCATGATATTTTAGAGTGTTTTGTATTCATTTTATACATTAACAGGACAATTGGGAGGCGGGGGCTAAATCCAGTACTCGCGCTGGCGCATGTTCTTTCCTGTTCGCCTCGCCTCGTTCGCTCGCTCAAACACGGTGGTTGCGACATGAACGTTCCTGTCAAATTTCAGTTTCTTGCAAGTTCATTATTACCTTTTGTTTGCTCAGTCGTAATCCAGCTTTATTCCGAAGTGGTTCACTACAGTTGTAGTTTGCAGTGCTGTGTATTGTTGATGGCTCACAGAGCCAGAGGTTGCGTCAACTCTCCGGACAGTTTTTGTTTTATTTGTGGGGAATATACCGTGAAAAAGCGGCAGAGGAACATTTCTGCATTTATTAAAAAAGTATATTTCGCCTATTTCGGTTTGAAGTTAGGCGATCAAGACAAACCGTGGGCTCCTCACAAAGTGTGCAAGACATGTGAGGAAGATCTACGCTTATGGATGAAAGGTAAAAAACAAGCATTTCGTTTCGGAATACCTATGATGTGGCGTGAACAAAGAGACCACAACAGTGACTGCTATTTTTGCTCTTGCATTGTGAAGGGATACAACTTAAAAAATAAGAACGTAATAAGTTACCCCAACCTTCCCTCAGCAATTAGGCCTATGCCTCATAGCAACGAAGTACCTGTGCCTGAACCACCAAAATCTTTGGATCATATTTGTGTGTTCGGTTCTGATCATGATGAGACTCATCAGATGGTTTTTCCCGATGAGTCCAGTACTGAACTTTTCTCTCAAGCTGAATTGAATGATTTAGTCCGGGATTTAGGACTCCCAAAAGATGCTGCCCAACTGCTAGGTTCTCGGCTTAAACAGAAAAATCTATTGTCACCAGGAACAACTTTTTATTGGTACCGCAACCGCGAGACACAATTTTTGAAGTATTTCAGCAAAGAGGAAGATTTGGTATTTTGCAACGATATATACGGAGTGATGGAAAAGTTTAAACTCAAGTATGATCCTGCTGAATGGCGGCTGTTCATTGATTCATCAAAAGACAGCATAAAAGATGTTCTTCTTCATAATGGCAACACATTCGCTTCAGTTCCTATTGCTCACTCTGTTATTCTCCAAGAAAAATACGAGGATTTGGCCCTGATTCTTCAGAAGATTCGTTATGATGAGCATAAGTGGATGATTTGTGGAGACTTTAAAATTCTATCCATGCTATTAGGGCAGCAATCCGGTTTCACCAAATATCCCTGCTTCCTTTGCTTGTGGGATAGCCGGGCCCGCGACCTACACACTGGGGGAAAAAAGACTGGCCAATTCGGGAGTATTTGAGACCCGGTGAGAAAAATGTTCTTCATGAGAGCTTGGTACCTCATGATAAAATTCTATTACCACCTCTCCACATTAAGTTGGGTCTCATTAAGCAATTCATCAAGTCCCTTCCAAAAGATGGTGAGTGCTTTCAGTACCTTTGCTCAAAGTTCCCCCGATTTTCTGAAGCAAAGCTAAAGGAAGGAGCGTTTGTTGGCCCTGATATAAGGAAACTCATTTCAGATGGAGCATTCGCTGAAACGATGTCTGAGAAGGAAAAAGAAGCCTGGGATTCCTTCAAGGATGTTGTTCTCAAATTCTTGGGGAACAGGCGGGATGAGAACTATAAGGATATTGTTGCCAGGATGCTCAATGCCTTCAAAGAACAAGGCTGTAACATGAGCCTGAAAGTCCATTTCTTGCACTCCCATGTGAACTACTTTCCCGAAAACTTGGGGGCGTACAGTGAAGAACAAGGTGAAAGGTTTCACCAGGACATCAAGGACGCAGAGAGAAGGTACCAAGAAAGATGGAACACCACTATGATGGCTGATTTCTGCTGGTTGCTGCTGCGGGAAACCCCAGATGAAAAATACGCCAAGCAGCGCACCAAGAGAAGCATTCGGGGAAGAAGAAACGGGCCCACCAGGAGATTGATTGACCCAAGAATGACTTTAAAATCTAAACTGTGTTGACAAATATCGTGTTTTTACTAAACTTTGAAATAAAAATTTGCTAGTTATTACCACAGTGTCGGATCTCATTTATTAGAATTTTATTTTCACACCATCGTGTGTTTGTCTTCATGTATTGCAATGGTGCGGTTTGCGTTTTCTATTCTTACATACATACCTGTACAATATTTTTTGCACATTTCTTTGCTTTGCTTTGTGTCTAACCTCGCTCTTATATGCTCAATGTTTGTGCACATGTATGTGGCTGTTTTAAGTGCAGACAATTTTGCTACCATCACAGTGTGTTTTGTTGACATTACTCTATTTTTATGTGCTGCCTTGTTACAATTTTCTTTATTCTTATTTGAATAACTACTAAACAATTAGTATAAAGAATTCATCCAAGAAACTTTTATCTCGATCGCACTCAATCTGAAACGTTCACCTCAAACTGCTAACCCAATGTAGCAAAAAATCTGTACGTGATGGAGCAAATTGGTTACCAGATTTGGATTCAGCGCACCAAAAAACGTAAAAATCAATCGAAACATTAGAGGCAGTTTAAAAAAAATTTCTTTTAGTGTACCTGTGTAACATATCTGAACATATTAACATATCTGAAAAATGTTTTGTCCCCATTGTACTGCATTGGCTATTTTTTCTTATACTTGTATTTTTGCTTTTTTGACTACTTTCCTAACTTCTCTTAGCTTCTTTGAAATATTGATGCTTCCCCACTATTCCCCGCTATTCATAGCTCGGAATGAGCCTATGTATGTACAGGCCAATGGGAATCGGGTCCCTGCCTGCACATACAGGCCTAGATGCGATTTGGATCCCATGGGGGCTAGACATGCCCCTGCAGAATCAGAATCAGGTTCTACCTCTGTGTGTCTGGTTCCAGCTAGATGCACAGAGGCTAAGATGCGCAGAATAGAATGTGCCTCAATATAAATCACCCGACCATATGGCGATCATTTTCTCAAATTGATCTATAACATCTATGTAGAATACTAACCAATATTAATACAACTATATCTGCTCTTGATACCTGTCCAGTTAGCTGCCTGAAAATAGCTGGTTCTGAACTGGTCCCAAACATTCGGAAAAAAACTAATTTATCCCTATCACAAAAAAGCAATAATCCGTCCTGTCCTAAAAAATGGATCCATGGATAAAACTAACCTACTCTCATACAGACCTATCTCTTGAAAAGTTGTCCAGATCCAGCTATAGGTTCATATTGACCTACACGCCCCAATGGGCGTTCGTCAATATGGTTTCAGATCAAACCATGGGGTAAGGACACTTTTAATTTCTCTTTTTGACACACTCTTAAAAGGTCTCAAACTTCAAACAACAGCTAAGGCCACTCCTATCAAGCAGGACTTCCAACAGTACATATCAAGGGCTATCTGAACAAGCAATAAAGCAACTCCAGATGATGTAAAACACCACTGCATGCGTAGTCTTTAAAATTCATAGTGCTGAACACATCACCCCTATACTTCACATACATGTTCAGATTTACATTCTTGTATACCATATTAGGGTGCGCTTTTCAGGGCATGAAGAAGACTGGTGTATGGTCTAGGTTGAAGCAACTGTCATTTCTCATTTGTATTTATGTCATGTGAATCAGCAAACTATTGTCTGTGATGAGCAGTTTAGGAGATGCATGTTTTTCCTGAGGGGTGTGGCTTCCACGGGTACATCGTGGGTATGGGAAGGATTTATTTTACTAGGCTTATATATTGCTTTTCTATAAGTCAAAGTGGTATGCTGAATATATATTTCCCTTGTCCCTGAAGGCCTCACAATTATTTTTTTTTGTATCTGAGACAACTGAGGGTTAAGTGGCTTGCCCAAAGAACACCTGAAGGACTAGAAACCCCAGTACTTAAGGCCTAAGGCTGTTGTCCTCTAGTGGGATTTGAACTTCTGGCTCTCCAGCCTGAGGTGACTTGCCCCAACCACTAGGCCACTCCTCTTTCTTTGCATGGACTATGCCTGCACTAGTGTGCGGGTCACGCGCTGGATGCGTGCATGGGCTGGCTGAGTAGCACTTGCACATGCCACGCTGAGCACATCTATCTCCCTGATTACGGTACCATGGGCACGTTTAGACCAGTGGATGTGGAATTAGCTTCAAAGAGGGCCTGTTTTTAATTTAGACGTGCCTGCGGCCGGACATGCACGTTATAGAATTGGGCTCTAAGTGATTAAGACACATTCCAACATGTAGTAACTATGTGCGAGGAACCATAGCAATAGCTACCGTGCAGGCCAGAGAAGTACCTTGTGTTAATTCCCACGTTAACTATAAAATGCATGATGGGTTGGGGAATGGGCAGGATAGGGCAGAGAGTGAGTATGGAGAGCTCATCGCTCTTAGCACGTGGATTGATTGTGCACTAATAACCAATGTTGCAAATAGTGTGGGGCTTGCGGGTAGCACACAGCCAGCTGGAGCAGCACTCTCTTGGACTTCCTGCTGGGCTCATTCCCAGCTGCAGGTAAGTCTTTTGTTCAACCTTATTGAAAAACAGTATTGTGTCGGATTGGTAAGATGGTTCTGATTAAGAGATGTGTTCTTTCACTTTTGGAATTTTTTATTTTTATTTTTGATAATTGGGATGTTCTTACACTATTATATGTTTTGAATAGGGTGTTATAAGTTGATTCACTAAGATATGATAGACCAATGATGATTGTGTGAGCATAACTAGCGGTGGCCTTGAACGGCTCTTATGCTAGAGGGCTTTTAAAGCTCATTTAAGACTGAGGTCCTTTACTATCATATATTATTTTCTATCTGTTTTATCCCAGATAATATTCTAGACTTTTTTCTGTTTTTTGAAAATAGTGTGGGTGCACTTAATGAAATATCACCTCAATGGGTGGTGTTAAGTGCACCCACATGGACTGTGAATGCTGCTGCCATGCATTAGGATGTGTTTCGCTGCAATAAATGCCGGGAACATGCTGGATATGCCTCTGACAGCTCCCCACTGTTGCAAGTAGCACGCGTTATTTCTAGAACAAAGGCATGTGAAATGCAAAAACCTAGCGCACTTTAGTAAATATGCCCTTTAGTGTTAACGTAAGCAATATTAATATGCAATTAATGGAGTGTAGGTATTTTCTGCATTTCAGTACTTCCATTATTATTGACAAACTTAAAGAAGTCCGAACATGTGAACCCACTGAAATGCATGTGAACCTCTGTGATTTCAAGTAGCTCTATTTAATGAAGATTCAATAAATTTATGCTTCAGAATTAACGTGGTTTTAAACATTGAACTTTGTTGACCTCCTTGAAAAAAATTGTTAAAAGATTTACTAAGGCACTTTAAGAAGAGATTTGAGCTTGCTTTTTTTATTGTCATCTGCTTAAATGTGTTCTGACATGAGATCTGTTTTATTGAGGTTAATGCATACTTATAGGACAATCCACAAAGGTGGCTGGGTAAAATGAAAGAAAGCTGGAGTGTCATGTTCTTTTCCTGCCTTTCTCCTCCTCTTCCCCAGTATACTTTCCTTTTTTTTTTTATAAATAAGCTAAGAGTTTTTATAATTCATCACCTGGTTGACAGATGAGTTCTGCTGGAGAATATTAGAAAATGTCTCAAATCTCATATATATGCTAATGGTATGCTGAGACTGGTTGGTGGTATGCCAGAGTTTTTAATCTGTCTTGACCAGTGTGGAAAGTGGAGGAGACAAGTCATTGCACTCAGCAATTTATGATCAAACAACAGAGTTATAAAGGAGGAAGGACATGCAGAAAGGGGGAGTAATTTTCTGATTTAACTGCATTGTTACTACAAATGAAGAAATCTTGATTTTGAATGCACCCGACATTAAATGAGTTTGCTGTGCCCCTGCTTTGAATTTTACATTTTCAGATTTGTATAAATCATTCTGCATAGATACAAATGGCAGATAAGGAAGTGATTTCATATGGAAATCAAATAATAAAGTCATCTTCTGTTTATTAAATAAAGAGATGTAGCTAACTTCAGTGGAAAATGTACTGATAATTCCTTCATTGTGTTACATTTCCTTTTTTTTTTACAGGTCACAACGAATTATATTTAACAATAAAATGATTAGACATAAATTTTTCTACTTATTACTTTATAGTAAAAAGGGATTACAGTGGGGGCAATTTCTGCATGCCCATATGAGTAATTTTAACAGGTAATATTCAAAGACAAACTAATGTATGCAAATGAAAAGCTCCCGCTTCTTTTTTTATCTGAATGGTAAAAGGAGAAAAGAAATAGAGTTTTGAAAATGCTAAACACATGCTCTATTTTTCTCCCTCCTAATCAAAAATGTCTAAGTCCTCTAAAATAATATACACTGCGGAAGCCCACATATACTTTTACCTAGTCTGAGGGCAGCCTTCATACAGTCCAATTAGCTCAATTAAACCATTTTTACTGGGATACATCTTTGAAAATTGGACTTGTAGGGGTAAATTAATAACAGGGTGTCTCAGTGAGATGCCCAAAAAAAGTTTTCATTTTATGTAGACAAACATAAAGAGCTATAGGTCTTTATGATCTCACAATTATGCCTGATAGTGCACAAATTTAAGTGTGTGCATATGGCTGAGCATCTTTAAGTGATATACTACAGCAGATCTCAAGTACAGGCCCCACAAAGATGCAGATTAATAAATATCTTGTCACCTAAAAGCCTGTCAAACAGCTCCCAGATTAATGGCAAAAGATATCTGTCCTTAATGGTGATTTTGTAGCTGATAACCAGGCCTAAGGGAGTCATTTTCCTTTTTGTAGAAAAAGGACCTCTGCTTCAACAGGGGATTGAAAGGGGCAAATGAAGTCCCATGCTAGGTTCTCCTGAATGCATTTCAATATGACCTTGATTTCAAGCGCAGATAGCCCTTTTGTACTAGCATGAGTTATCATTGCCCCAGGGAGCAGTTCAATGGCATATTCATGGTCTCCGAGAAGGTTCTCAGTCTGCTTCTTACTGACAGCATTAGGGAATGAATGATATTCGGCTGGGCGATACAGGGATGCTTTCAAAGTGGAGGCTCTGATGATGGAGTCCATGGATCTAGGGTCAGAAATACAAGATGAAAAACAGGAGGGAGACCAGGAAACAATTTATCCAATAAAGGAATCCATGAAGGGCAGTTCATGATAAAGCGCCCATGCCCAAAGCTGTAAGGACATAAGCCCAGCTTTCTCATTTGGTCTTAATCCATTACTAACAATCAGAACCTAAGCAGGCCACCTCTATAGGCTCCTTGGCCTGAAAGGAGTTGAGATGGATGTCCCAGAAGGTGACTGGAGCTCTGATTGATGCTCTCCAATATAAGCATTCAGGTACAAACACAAAAGAATCACATTCTAAGGAATATGCTTTTATTGTCAGAATAACGGGACCACTTTTGATTCATATACCTGTAAATAAACAAAAATGGGCAAGGATTCCAAATATCTATACATTTTTGGCACCCATTATATTCTGTGAAGTGAGAAAGAAACACTTGTTTTGTTTGGTTACTGTGAGGTTCATTGGGGGACGAATCCATGATCCTTTGGGAACAGATGCTAAAGGTTTGCAGCTGAAGCCAAAGGTGCACAATCAAGGTAGAAGCTAGGGAATAATTACTTTCTGAGCATCAGAAATGGAAGCAAGTCCTGGATCAGCCTTTGATCCCTAATGAAAACATACTCCATTCTGGTCCAATGATCTCCTTCATCTGCGCAGAGAATCAACATTCACTGGATTCTATGGGTCAATGTCTAACCATGATGGTCAGCATTCAGTGCTGATATCCATAAAATAGCCAAAGCTATATATACAGATTCAACGCTGGCTGACATTGCAATCTGGATAGTGGTGATCTTCAGCCCACTATACTGTATGGATAGTAAATAGCATAAAGCTAGGCAGCCTTTTTATTTTCCTAACTTTATGTGGTTTGCCAGTTAGAGTGCTGAATATAGCCACTAATCGGATAACTTTGAACTCCCTCAGCAGGGCGGCACTATCCAGACAGTGGTGCTGAATGTTCCTCTGACTGGCACTTTTCCATTAGCATGTGCTGGAAACCAGATAAGGGCCTCTGAATATCAACCTCGTGGAGGTCAATTCTGAACAGGGTTTATCCGGTCCATCTGGACAGGTTGGATTTGCACCCGATTCTTAACTCACAGAAGCTAGACTTTCCTACGGGATCAGAATCGGGTGCAGAGAGCCTGGATGGGTAGAGCGTGCCCCAATTCTGACCTGCTGCACGTCCGGTCTGTTCCCCATCCAACCCTCCCAATGCTCCTGCATGGAACCGTGGTGCCGTGGCATCCTGTCGCCATGGCACTGGGACGCCATGCAGGAGCCCTGCTACCTCTCACAACTACAAAGTGTATTTCCCTGTAGCTCAATCTCTGGATGTTCCTATCAAGGCCAGGATTGGGTGGCGGGGATCCAGCTGCCCTGCTCACCTGGCCTGGGGGTGTGGTCTTGCCACAATGTCCGTCCATGTCAGGGGAACTTATTCCACCTTGGAAGTGGACTAAGTCCCCCATCTATCACCTCGACCCAGATGTACAAGGCCGTGACAGGAATCTGCCCTGTATGTCCGGGGTCAGGTCACGCCTCTGACCCGCCTATGTCCAGAGCCCCCTGCATAGCTCCTCTGTATGTGTGTGGAGCTTTGGCACTGGGATTGGCCCCCTGTGAATAATCTGGATTGAACATCCACACCGGATGTTCATCTCTGCAATTTGCAGGGCAGAAAATACCCCTTAGGGGGTCATTCTGAACTCCATTTAGTAGGTCTGGATGTCCGATCTGGACGTCTAGACCCATTAAATGGCCGAACAGTCTTCCCAGGATAGAGCTCTCTTATCGCCCTTCCTTATCACCCATCAGCAATATGTTACAAGTCACTCCAACAAACAGATCCAGGAGAACTGCTGCATTGAATTCCATCATCCTACCAAAAATCCTTACCAAATGCTCCAAAACAACAGCCTCCAGAGCCTTCTCACTGTTTGCACCTAGGGCCTGGAATGCCCTCCCACCAGAAATCAGATCCATCACTAGCCTCACTACATTCAGAAAGGCCTTAAAATATCATCTGTTCCTAATACACTACCCTGAAGCAACCCCAAATGAACATTGCACTCATACTGATCTTTCCCATTTAACCCCGGTAGAAAATGGCTAATCCTGTAGATCCATACTTTCACACTATATCCAGACTGTATTTATATTTATACTGTACTGTAATTTCTATCTGTTACCTATACCATGTAGCTACCCAAAAATTGCCATGTACATAGTTAACCCTATTCACATCCTCGTTCTTTGTATATAGTTAACCCTGTTTTACCTCCTAGTTTTCTGTACCCTGTTCAATGTAAAAAACCAATGCTGATTGTACCATTGTGTTTAATTTTGTTCATTTGTAAACCGCACTGATTGAAAGAGTGCGGTATATAAGAAATAAAAATAAATAAATAAATAAATAAATTTGTATGGGGAGCTCTGTTCGTGCGAGAGAGAGGACAAGACAGAAGCGGAGCAAGGGCAAGCAGTGGACAGTGAGTGACCTTGGACGTACAGGACCGATTCTGAAGGACTACAAAAAGCGACTGCTACTTCTGGAGAGAGATCTGCAATTATAAGTATTTACTTCTGGGAATTTTTCTAAATCTTGGGGAAAAAGGAATTCTTTAGATTAAAGCTGATTAATCTGTGTAAATAAGAATCCAGTGTGTTTGTTAAATCAGTCAGGGCCTAGCTTTTAGTTAGAAACATAGAAAACATAGAAACATAGAAAAATGATGATAGAAAAAGACCACATGGCCTATCTAATCTGTCCTTCCATATCAACAACTACAACAGTCCCCTTTTTTATTTTAGAGATCCTCTGTGTTTGTCCCATGCTTTTTTTTAATTCAGATACTGTCCTCATCTCTACCACCTCAACAACTACAACAGTCCCCTTTTTTCCTTTAGAGATCCTCTGTGTTTGTCCCATGCTTTTTTTAAATTCAGATACTATCCTCATCTCTACCACCTCCACTGGGAGACTATTCCATGGATCCACCACTCTTTCCGTAAAGAAATATTTCCACATATCACTCCTGAATCTATCCCCTTTCACCTTCATCCCATGTCCCCTCATAGCAGAACTTGCTTTCAATCGAAAGAGGCTCTCCCCATGTGCATTTATGCCATGGAGGTATTTAAATGTCTCAATCATATCACCTCTATCCCACATTTCCTCTAAGGTGTACATATTAAGATCCTTAAGTCTGTCCTCATATGCTTTATAATGAAGACCACTAACCATTTTAGTACCCACCATCTGTACCAACTCCATCCTGTTTATATCCTTTTGAAGTTGCGGTTTCCAGAATTGCACACAATACTCCAAATGAGGTCGCACCAAAGACTTATGCAGAGTCACTATCACCTCCTTTTTTCTGCTAGCCATTCCTCTCCGTATGCACCCAAGCATCCTTCTAGCTTTTGCTGTCACCTTTTCTACCTGTTTAGCTGCTTTAAGATCATCAGACACAACCACCCCGAGGTCCCGCTCTTCTTTAGTGAACAAAATTACTTCACCCCCATACTATATTTCTCCCTTGGCTTGCTGCAGCCCAAATTCATGACCTTGCATGTTTTAACATTAAATCCCAGCTGCCAAATTCTTGACCATTCTTCAAGCTTATCTAGATCCCTCCTCATGTCATCTACACCTTCCTGGGTGTCTACTCTATTGCAGATTTTGGTGTCATCTGCAAAGAGGCAAACCTTACCCGACAGCCCTTCTGCTATATCACTAAAAAAGATGTTGAAAAGAATTGGACCAAGGATAGATTCCTGGGGCACACCACTGGTAACTTCTTTCTCCTCAGAGTGAGCTCCATTTACCTGTACTCTTTGTCGCCTCCCACTCAACCAATTTCAGAGACGCATAAAAGGCAGCGCCATCGGGTGCATCAACCTCTTCTGCCTTCCTCCTCTCTCTGGAGCCCAGCAGCTCTCCCTGAAGGGGATTGAGCACATCAGAGCAACACGTGCATTGCTGAAAAGTGAAACGGCCCAATCGGGGCATTCAGAAACGCATAAAAGGCAGCGCCATTGGGTGCATCAACCTCTTCTGCCTTCTTCCTCTCTCTGGAGCCCAGCAGCTCTCCCTGAAGGGGATTGAGCACATCAGAGCAACACGTGCATCGCTGAGAAGTGAAACGGCCCAATCGGGGCATTCAGAGACACATAAAAGGAAGCGCCATCGGGCGCGCCCGCGCCTGGCGGGCCCGTGCCTGGCTAAGGCCAAACCACGGAAAAACAGCACCAATGGAACCAGAGCTTATAGAAGCACCTCAAGCACTGCAGCACAGACTGAAAAGGCTCTTAAAGATCACCAACCCGGCGCAAAAAGCAACTTGACGAAAACCACGCCGAGACCAGCAACATCAGATAACAGCTGAGCTCCCTCAGGGTTGAGCCTGCGTACATCTTCACCACATCAGATCCTCAAAACGCAGCAAGTATAAGCAATACAAACATTGACTTTATCTTGTTTCTTAATCCAACTGAACCTGGGGTGTCCATCTAACCTCACTTATCTATCCCTGTTGCCACTATTTCAACTGTACCTGCATTTACATTGAAAGTAACCTTGTACTGTTGCCAGTATTTTCAACTGTACCTGCATTTACATAGAAAGTAACCATTTACTGTTGCCAGTATTTTCAACTGTACCTGCATTTACATTGAATTTAACTTATTGCCAGTATAATACCACAGCCAAAATGCATCTACTTAACCCTCACAAATGTAAAATTACATTAATTAGCATCACTATAGCAGTGCTAATAACCCTTGCTCAAAGCCTACATAACAACAACAATGTTAAAAACATCCCCATCATACACAGTCTAACACGAAACAACCCCCCATTATGGCACCCATACATAGCACATCATCCCAAGATGAACAACCATAGATTAATTCACATAAAATATTCTTCTCCCCTCAGTCAACAAACACTAAGCTATGCAAAAATCTAGAATCATTATCAATAATACTAATTAATGCCAGATCAATGAAAAATAAGTTACCTATATTCACAGAAATACTAGACAATCAAAAACCAGATATACTATGTATAACCGAGACATGGCTATCAGACACAGACAGCGTCTACTTAAATCAACTAAACAATAATGAATATGATACTTTCTACATACATAGAACTCACAAAAAAGGTGGTGGAGTGCTAATAATGTTAAAAAAAGAACTAAAAGCCAAAAAACTAACATCGAACCTACCCATCAACATAGATACCATCATTGTGAAAATTGGCAACATAACAATCTGCCTAATTTACAGACCACCAGACCAACAATCTGAAAACCTGGACCCATTAATTGATTTTTTAAGCTCCTCCACTGATCAAAACCCAATTTTAATGCTCGGAGACTTTAACCTCCCCTCCTTACCAGCCTCATATGCCTCCCTCTTCCTAGAATCAACGGTTGATATAGATTTTCACCAAATAATAAACACTAGCACACATGGAAAAGGTAGTATTCTTGACATGATCTTCTTGCCAAATGTACTCCACCAACTCTATAACCCCACCTCCCTAAATTGCACACCGATCCCATGGTCAGACCATTACCTCATTAACTTTAATATCACAATAAACAACACATCAGTTAAACGAATACCAACTAACGCACCAACCTCAAGATTTAAAAAATACAATGAAGAAGAATTCCTAGACCTCATAATTCCTAACTTATCAACCTCACCACTAAACCTAGACGCAGCAGTAACTAACTGGCACAAAACTATAAATAACGCTGCAGCTAAAAAACAAATAACTAAGAAAAACACGCATTCTAAAGTTGGTCAAACCCCCTGGTACAACAAGGATTTAAAACTAATGAAAAAGAATTTAAGGAAAGCCGAATGTAAATGGAGGAAAAATAAAAACACAATTACAAAAGATTTATACCTCACGCTCCTTAATAAGTATAAAGACGCAATAAACAATGCCAAGAAAAATTACCATGCCTCCATCTTAAATAATGCAATAAATAGACCCAGAGAACTCTGCTCAATAGTCCAAAAACTGACAAATAATATTCACAACTCCAGCAACGAAATCACAGACATTACCCCACAGACATTGGCAAATTATTACATGAACAAAACAACATCTCATCCCCCACTACCTAAACCAGTAAATACTTCTCAAACACTTAACACAGACGAATGGTCTACATTCCAACCCCTAACCAAGGTTGAGCTCAAGAACATTATCACAAACATTAATACAACAACCTCACTAATTGACCCTTGTCCAGTAACCTGGATAAAAAACTCTCTACCTATACTCTCTCAATTCATCCTCCCAATAATAAATCTATCCCTAAAAAATGAATACCTACCCCCTACACTAAAACATGCACAGATCCGCCCAATTCTAAAAAACACTACCCTTGACAAATCATCACCTAAATCCTACAGACCCATATCGAGTATTCCGTTTATGGCAAAATTAATTGAAAAAACCGTACAAATTCAAACACAAGAGTACATTGATAGCTCAGCCCCACTTGATGACCAGCAGTATGGGTTTCGCCCCAGACACAGAGTAGAGTCACTCCTAACAGTTCTAATTGATACACTTGTAAGGGGAATAGACAACTCAAAACAAGCATTCCTACTCATATTCATTGATGTCTCCGCAGCCTTCGACAGTGTTCACCACTCAACAATGATTAATAAACTTAGGCAAATAGGTATAAAATCTACTGTTCTAAAATGGTTTACCTCTTATCTAACAGACCGAACTCAAATGGTACAAATCGGTAATCTCACCTCAAAAACATACAACCAAGAACTAGGCCTTCCACAAGGTTCAGCACTGTCAGCGTTACTACAGTATTTAACATATACTTAAAACACATTTGTAAAATCTTTAAAAAATTCAACGTCCACTATCACCTATATGCGGACGACATTATGATGTATGTCCCTTTCAAAATACCAAATATCCCTATACAACTCATTAATGATTGCCTCAATGAAATAAACACCTGGCTAAACGAAAACAATCTGTACATCAATCACTCAAAAACAGAAGCTCTAATAGTAACCAAAAGTACAACGTTCATTCCCCCATCACACATTACATTGCAGAATAACGATATCAAACTAAAATCTGAAATACGTTACTTAGGCGTTAAACTGGACAAACACCTCAGCATGGACACACATGTAAGAAATATAACAAAAAAAGTTTACTTTAAACTGAAAATATTAAAGCAACTCCGCCCCCTAATGCACGTACAGGATTTTCAACGAATCATACAAGCTATTATAACCCCCCATTTCGACTTTGCAAATCAAATCCTACTTGGTGTAACTAAGCAAGCCTTAAAAAAACTTCAATTAGCACAAAACGCGGCAGCAAGGACCATTACGAAGGCCCCACCTTTCCAACATATAACCCCGATTTTAGAATATTTACACTGGCTCCCGATTCAAAGCCGAATAGAATACAAAACTCTCTTAACCACATACAAAGCCATAATTAAAACAGCACCCCCGACCATAAATAACCTCATCAAAATAGAATCCACCCATAATCTCCAAAGGAGAGACCAGTTAAATAAACTAACAACACCAAAAGAATTCATTAGGGCCAAAAAATCCACAAACAAGAAAGCCTTCTCCCATGCAGCCCCCATCTTGTGGAACACAATCCCAATAGAATTAAGACAATTACCTGAAATCATGGAGTTTAGGAAAAAACTTAAAACACACCTATTTACAATGCACTATGGATCCGTGACAAACTCACCACTCACCTCTCAGCTAGATAAAGGATAATCCTACTCCAGATAATACATTTTTCAACAAAGGAATGAAGTACTGCAACCATAAAACAATGTATTGAGGACACTTGTATAACAAATAACTGTGTATATAGTTAAATTCTGTTCATTTGTACATAGTTCACTAACTGTTAATTGTTACCTGTAATTTCCAAGTTTCAAATTGTTATATGTAAAAACAGCTCGCTCTGTTTATTGTTGTTCTATGGGAACAGCATCTGATCAATGGAAGGAGCGGTATATAAAAAATCTGTTAATTAAATTAAATTAACCCAATCAGTAACTTTAGGGTCCATCCCCAGGGTGCTCAGTTTGTTTCTAAGTCGCCTGTGAGGAACGGTGTCAAAGGCTTTGCTGAAATCTAAATACACCACATCTACGGCTCTCCCTCAGTCCAACTCCCTGGTCACCCAGTGAAATAAATCAATCAGATTTGTCTGACAAGACCTGCCTCTGGTGAATTCATGCTGCCTCAAATCCTATAATCTGCTGGACTCTAGAAATCTTACAATTTTCTCTTTCAGTAGTGTTTCCAATAATTTACTCACCACCGAAGTTAAACTAACCAGCCTGTAGTTTTCAACCACATCCTTACTTCCGCTTTTGTGTAAAGGCACCACATGAGCCTCTCTCCAGTCCTTAGGCACCACTCCCGACAACAACGAGATATTGAAAAGGTCAGTCAGTGGAACTGCTAGAATGTCCCCAAGTTAAATTAAAAACTCAACAGGTAGCTTTTAGCTTAAGTTTAAAACCCAGCAGTCAGGGCCTAGTATCAGCAAAGAGCTTTCAATTTAAATGTAAAACACAGCAGAGAGCTTCTAGTTTGAACTTTATACTCAGTCAGGGCCTAGTGTCAGCAAAGAGCTTTAATTTAAATCAAATCAGAGTATAACTTAGCATAAAAGGAAAAACAGGCTCAGTATTCTTTGAGCAATAAATTGTTTCTAGAGACTTTTACATAGAGGCCTTCTAGATAGGGGGCAAGAGACCTGTGAAGTTGTTTTAAATAAGCATTAAAGCCAAGTGCAGATCAGAGGGGCATTTTGAAAGACTCCCTCTATCCAAGTAAGTGCTGCGTGAATCACAGGACAGGGCACTGTATAGCAGTCTGCTTTTAATAAGTCTTCTTTCCCTCCCTCCCTCCCCGACTCCTACCCACGCCTGGGATAATTGTAGCTTTATAGTTGCTTAAACCTCTGAAAGAGAAAGAGGTGCCATATTCACTCTAGGCTGCTGCTGTTTATCCTCATCAGGCATACATTAAGGACCTGAGATTAACTAAGCTTCAGGTAAACAAAGTCCATTAAACTTATCAGCTATAGCGTTATTAGTATAAATATCCCCAGCAAACCTTAGTGAGTAAACAACTTAAATAACTAAACACAACCTTAAAATTAAGATGCAGACAGCAGTCCAGCAGCAAGATGGGGGCTTTCCAGTCTTTTGCATTGAGTGTCACATGTATGATTTTCTTCCAGTTGGTGAGAGGTCTTACATGTGTGCTAGGTGCAAGGAGCTCTTTGCTCTCAGGGAACAAGTCTGATCTCTGGAGGCTAGAGTAGCAGACTTGGAGGATATAAGGAAGACAGAGAGCTACATAGACGAGACCTTCAAGGAGATAGTACTGAAGTCACACCTCCAGTCTCGCAGCATCCCTGTTACCATGGAGGAGAGGGCACGTGACAGGAGACCATCACACTGGTGCGGCAGGAAGTGATTCTGTAGCTAGGACCTGCCCTCTAGGTGATGTAAAACCCTCTTGCACCAAGGAGGTTTCTCCAGGCCCATGTGCCCATGAGGAAAGGGTTAGGAGAGCCATTATAGTTGGTGATTCGATCATTAGGCATGTAGATAGCTAGGTGGTGGGTGGACGTGAGGATCATCTGGTAACATGCCTGCTTCGTGTGAAGGTAGTGGATCACACACGCCACCTAGGCAAGGTCTTTGATAGTGCTGGGGAGGAGTCTGCTGTCTTGGTATATGTCGGTACCAATGGCATAGGAAAGTGTGGTAGGGAGGTTCTGGAGACTAAATTTAGGCTTTTGGGAAGTAAGTTGAAATCCAGAACTTCCAGGGTAGCATTCTCTGAATGTTTCCTATTCCATGTGCTGGACCCAAAAGGCAGGCAGAACTCTGGAGTCTCAATACGTGGATGAGAAGATGGTGCAAGGATGAGGGTTTTGGAGTTATTAGGAATTGGTCAACATTCCGGAGAAAGGAGGGGCTCTACCGAAGGGATGGGCTCCACCTTAACTGGGATGGAACCAAGCTGCTGGCATTAACCTTTAAAAAGGAGATCGAGCAGCTTTTAAACTAGATTGTAGGGAAGAGCCACATTCGTCCAAGAGCGCATGGTTCGGAACAATGTATCCTTGAAAGATACTAGCAAAAGATTGAAGCTAAGGATATAGCTAGGGATATAGAGAGGTTCCACTAAAGACAAATGTAGCCCAAATGCCCTTAAGAACAGAGCAGACAGAGCTTAAAGATTCCAAATGACCCCTGCCTACCAATAGCTAGATTAATATGAATAAAAAACAGTCTCTAAAATGCTTATATGCAAATGCTAGAAGTCTAAAAAATAAGATGGGAGAGTTAGAATATATAGCACGAAATGAGAGGTTAGATATGACTGGTATCTCAGAGACATGGTGGAAGCAGGACAACCAGTGGGACACTGTGATACCTGGGTACAAACTATATTGTAATGATAGAGCAGATCAAATTGGTGGAGGGATTGCTCTTTATGTTAGAGAGAGAATTGAGTCACAAAAGTTTAAAGTTTTACAGGAAACAAAATTCACCGTAGAATCTCTATAGATTGAAATTCCATGTAAAAAGGGGAATGGGGAAGGCAATGGCAATAGGGTTGTACTATCGACCACCTGGCCAGAATGAACAAATGGATGATGAAATGCTCAAAGAAATCAGGGAAGCTAACAAAAGTTACAGCACAGTAATAATAATGGGTGATTTCAATTACCCCGTTATCAACTGGGTCAGTGTCATGGCAAAGCATGCTAGGGAGATAAAATTTCTAGAGGAAATAAATGACTGCTTCTTGGAGCAGTTGGTTCATGAACCAACCAGAGGGGAAGACAATTTGATGGAACACAAGATCTGCTGCAAGAGATAAGGGTGTTGGGGCCACTTGGCAATAGTGATTATAGCATCATCGCGTTTCATTTAATAAATGGAGGAGGGACGGTAAGGAAATCCAATGTACTACCTTTTAACTTTCAAAAGGAAGACTGATAAAATGAAGTAAATAGTTAAGAAAAAACTAAAGGGAGCATTTTCAATGGTTAAAGATTTATATCAAGCATGGGAGTTGTTTAAAAATACTATCTTGGAAGCCCAGACCAGCTGTATTCCACACTTTAAGAAAAGTTCAAAGAAGTCCAAAAATCTGCCAGCATGGTATAAAGGTGAGACCAGAGAAGCATCTTTCTGGAAATGGAATAAGGAGTCAAATGACAAAAACTGGAAGCAACAGAAGCACTGGCAAGTTAGATACAAGGCATTGATAAGGCAGGCAAAGAGAGGATGGCAAACACAATGATAATTTTTAAAAAGGATTCCAGGGGTGATCCGGGAAATTACAGACTGGTGAGCTTGTCGTCAGTACCAGGAAAAATGGTAGAAACCATAATAAAGAACAAAATTACTGAACATGTAGATAGTCGTGGCTTAATGGGAGACAGCCAAAATGGCTTTAGACAAGGAAGATCTTGTCTTACTAATCTGTTATGTTTTTGTGAAGGTGTGAATAAACAGGTTGACAAAGGTGGGTCAGTTGATATAGTGTATCTGGACTTTCAGAAAGCCTTTGACAAGGTCCTTTATCAGAAACTTTTGGCAAAACTAAAAAGTCATGGGACAATATGCACAGATAAGAACCCCTTGTCCCTGATGTATGCTGTGTGCCTGGGTAACCCTTGAGGATGCCTGACCAGTGATGCATGCCCAGCTGTATGATATCAACTTGCACAAACAATGTGAAGCTTAATGTTTTGGCTCCTGACTACAAGAATCCCTCATGATTTGCCAGGCCTGTAGTTGTGGGGTCAGTCATACAGGTTGAGATTAGCATTGTACAGCAACCATACAGAGATGAGGGAAGTGTGCCCTGAACAATGTCAATGTAACATTCTGGTTACATTCCATACCCAGCAGAGAGCTTGTAGTTTTAATTTAATAGTCACTCAGGGCCTAGTATCAGCAAAGTACTTTTAGTTTAAATTTAAAACACAGAAGAGAGCTTTCTGGTTAAATTTGGAACCCAGAAGAGAGCTGTAGTTTAATTTTTTTTTTTTTTTTTTTTTTTTATTGTGCTTTTGTAGTCATTACAACAACCAAAATGAGAAAAGGAAATCAGTGTACACTTGACAGATAAAATAAAGGTAACATATTAGACAACCAATAAATGGATGACATAAATCAATCAACAAGGGACACTACAAAGCCCACATTACGGAAGCGAACTATGTCAATTAAATAAGAAAACAAATAAAATAACTATTAAGAAAACAAGGCCACAAGGCCTACCAAATGGAGGTTATTTCACATTGTAGATTGCACTTCCCTCACCCTGTTCTGCCGGTCTAAGAGAAATTTTTCCAAGTGTGAGACGTCCATGAAGATATAAGAATTACCCTCATAGACAACCACACACTTACAAGGAAAGCGCAAGAAAAATGTAGCACCCAATGCCAGGACCCGGGGCTTAAAGGTCAAAAACTGCCGCCGGCGAAGTTGGGTGCTACGTGTAACGTCAGGGAAAACATTAATCAATTGACCACAGACCGCTTTCCTGGAGGATTCTCTGGATACAATTACTCAACGGGCCATATTACTGGTGACTTTCTCGTCTATGCTTGTAAAACAACGCATTCTTAAGGCTTTTTTTAAAGTCAAAGCCACTAAGTTCTGCTGTAGTTTAAATTTAATATTCACTCAGGGCCTAGCATCAGCAAAGTAATTTTAGTTGAAATTTAAAACACAGAAGAGAGCTTTCAGGTTAAATTTAGAACCCAGCAGAGAGCTTGTAGTTTAAATTTCATAATTTATTTATTTACATTTGTTTTATATACCGCGCTATTCCCCATCAGTGCGGTTCACATGGAACAATTAAACTATGCATTTCACAAAGATGATCTGCATTTACAATTAACAGGTGATAGAAGCAAAAACACGACATAAAGATTTTTTCAAGTACATTCGTAGCAAAAAACCTGTGAGAGTCAGTTGGTCCATTAGATGATAGAGGAGTTAAAGGGGCACTAAGAGGCGACAAGGCGATAGCGGAGAGACTGAATGAATTCTTTACTTCGGTCTTTACTGAGGAAGATTTAGGGATGTTACCCATGACTGAAGTGGTATTTAAAGGTGTGGAAGAATTGAGCCTAGCAGCAGCAAAGAGCTATAATTTAGCAGCACAGGAAAGGGTACTGTGTGGCAAACCCCTTTTTTAATAAGTGTTATTTTCCTCCCACCCTCCCCACACCCACCCACCCCTGGGATAATCGTAGCTTTATAGGTACTTACATATCTTAAAAGACAGGAGGTGCTCATTACCCAAATCAGTCATACACTAAAGACCTGAGATTAATTAAGTTTCAGGTGAACAAGGTATATTAAACGTATTAGGTACGGTTTTATTGGTATAAATATCCATAGCAACCCTTAGTAAGTAAAGAACTTAAAGATCTAAACAAAAACTTAAAACTAAGATGCAGACAGCATTCCAGCAGCGAGATGGGGGCTTTCCAGTCTTTTGCATTGAGTGTCACATGTATGATTTTCTCCCAGTTAGTGAGAGGTCTTACGTGTGCACTAGGTGCAAGGAGCTCTTTGCTCTCAGGGAACGAGTTCGTTCTCTAGAGGCTAGAGTAGCAGACTTGGAAAATATAAGAAAGACAGAGAGGTACATAGACAAGACCTACAGGGATATAGTCCTGAAGTCCCACCTCCAGTCTTGCCATGGAGGAGAGAGGTCACGTGACAGGAGAGCATCACCCTGATGTGGCAGGATGTGATCCTGTAACTAGGACCTGTCCTCCAGGTGATGTAAAACCCTCTCGCACCAAGGAAGTTTCTCCAGGGCCATGTGCCCAGGAGGGAAGGGTTAGGACAGCCGTTATAGTTGGTGATTCAATCATTAGGCATGTAGATAGCTGGGTGGCTGGTGGACGTGAGGATCGCCTGGTTACATGCATGCCTGGTGCGAAGGTAGCGGACCTCACGCGCCACCTAGATAAGGTCTTAGATAGTGCTGGGGAGGAGGCTGCAGTATTGGTACATGTCGGTACCAATGACATAGGAAAATGTGGTAGGGAGGTTCTGGAGGCTAAATTTAGGCTTTTAGGTAGGAAATTGAAATCCAGAACTTCCAGGGTAGCGTTCTCCGAAATGCTTCCTGTTCCATGTGCAGGACCCAAAAGGCAGGCAGAGCTCCGGAGTCTCAATGCATGGATGAGACAATGGTGCAGAGATGAGGGTTTTGGATTTGTTAGGAACTGGGGAACATTCTGGGGAAAGGAGGGGCTCTTCCAAAGGGATGGGCTTCACCTTAACCAGGATGGAACCAGGCTGCTGGCATTAACCTTTAAAAAGGAGATAGAGCAGCTTTTAAACTAGATAATAGGGGAAAGCCGACAGTCGCCCAAGAGTGGATGGTTCGGAAGAATGTATCCTTGAAGGATATTACCAAAAGCAGAGAGGTTCCAAAAAAGAGTAATGTAGCCCAAATGCCCTCGAGTATGGAGCAGACAGAGCTTAAAGATCCCAAATTGCCCATGTCTACTAATAGCCAAATTAATAAGAATAAAATACAGTCTCTAAAATGCTTGTATGCAAATGCTAGAAGTCTAAAAAATAAGATGGGAGAGTTAGAATATATAGCACTAAATTAGAGGTTAGATATGATTGGAATATCAGAGACATGGTGAAAGGAGGATAACCAGTGGGACACTGTGATACCTGGGTACAAACTATATCGTAATGATAGAGATGATCAAATTGGTGGAGGGGTTGCGCTTTATGTTAGAGAGGGCATTGAGTCAGAAAGGATTAAAGTTTTGCAGGAAACAACATTTGCTGTAGAATCTCTATGGATTGAAATTCCATGTAAAAAGGGGAAGGCGAAGGCAGTGGGGGTGTACTATCGACCGCCTGGCAAGAATGAACAAATGGATGATGAAATGCTCAAAGAAATCAAGGAGACAAACAAAATTACAGTGCAGTAATAATAATGGGTGATATCAATTATCCCGGTATCGACTGGGTCAGTGTCACAGCAGGACATGCTAGGGAGATAAAGTTCCTAGATGACATAAATGACTGCTTCTTGGAGCAGCTGGTTCATGAACTGACCAGAGGGGAAGCCATATTAGACCTAGTCCTTAGTGGAACACCAGATCTAGTGCAAGAGATAAGGGTGTTGGGGCCACTTGGCAATAGTGATCATAGCATGATCGCCTTTGTTTTAATTAGTGGAGGAGGGATAGTAAGGAAATCCACAGTACTACCTTTTAACTTTCAAAAGGGAGACTATGATAAAAAGAGGAAAATAGTTAAGAAAGAACTAAAAGGAGCAGTTGAAAAGGTTAAAGACTTACATCAAGCTTGGGTGTTGTTGAAAAATACTATCTTGGAAGCCCAGACCAGCTGTATTCCACGCTTTAAGAAAAGTGGAAGGAAGTCAAAAAACTGCCAGCATGGTTTAAAGGTGAGGTCAGAGAGGCTGTTGTTGCCAAAAAAGCATATTTCAGGAAATGGAAAAAAGAGCCAAATGACGAAACCTGGAAACAGCACAAGCACTGGCAAGTCAAATGCAAGGCATTGATAAAGCAGGCAAAGGGAGAATTTGAGAAGAAGCTTGCTGCGGAAGCAAAAACGTGAAATAACGATTTTTTCAAGTACATTCGTAGCAAAACACCTCTGAGAGAGTCAGTTGGTCCATTAGATGATAGAGGATTTAAAGGGGCACTAAGAGGCGACAAGGCGATAGCGGAGAGACTGAATGAATTCTTTGCTTCGGTCTTTACTGATGAAGATGTAGGGATGTTACTCATGACTGAAGTGGTATTTAAAGGTGCGTAAGAATTGAAGGAAATATCAATACATCGGGAAGATGTATTACAATTATTTGATAAACTGAAGAGTAGGAAATCACCTGGGCCGGATGGTATACATCCAAGGGTGTTGAAAGAACTGAAATATGAGATTGCAGACCTGCTATTAGTAATCTGTGAACTATCATTAAAATCATCTCTAATACCTGAAGATTAGAGGATCGACAATGTAACACCGATTTTTAAAAAGGGTTCCAGGGGTGATCCGGGAAACTACAGACCGGTGAGCGTCACATCAATACCGGGAAAAATGGTAGAAACCATCATAAAGAATAAAATTACTCAGCATGTAGATAGTCATGGACTAATGGGAGACAGCCAACATGGCTTTAGACAAGGAAGATCTTGTCTTACTAATCTGTTATGTTTTTTTGAAAGTGTGATTAAACAGGTGGACAAAGGTGAGTAGGTTGATATAGTATATCTGGACTTTCAGAAAGCCTTTGACAAGGTCCCTCATCAGAGACTTTTGGCAAAACTAAAAAGTCATGGGATAGGAGTCAGTGTACTAATGTGGATCAGGAACTGGTTAAAAGATAGAAAGCAGAGGGTTGGGCTAAATGGCCAATATTCCCAATGGAGAAAGGTGAATGGTGGTGTACCCCAGGGATATGTGCTAGGTCCGCTGCTTTTTGACATATTCATAAATGACCTGGAAAGTGGAATAACGAGTGAGGTTATCAAATTTTCAGATGACACAAAACTATTTAAAGTTGTTAAAACCCAAGAGGATTGTGGAAAATTGCAAGAGAATCTTGATAAATTGGAAGACTGGTCATCAAAATGGCAGATGAAATTTAATGTGGACAAGTGCAAAGTTATGCACCTAGGGAAGAACAACCCAAACTATGGTTATACAATGCAAGGTTCCACATTAGGAACCACCACCCAGGAAAAAGAGTTAGGCATCATTGTGGATAACATGTTAAAACCCTCGGCCCAGTGTGCAGCGGCGGCCAAGAGAGCAAATAGAATGCTAGGTATCATAAGGAAAGGAATGGAAAATAAAACAAAAGATATTATAATGCCTCTATATTGTTCAATGGTGAGACCGCACCTTGAATATTGTGTGCAATTCTGGTTGCCGTATCTTAAAAAGGATATAGCATTATTAGAAAAGGTTCAGAGAAGAGCCACCAAAATAGTAAAGGGGATAGAAAGGATACTCCTATGAAGAAAGGCTAAAAAGATTAGGGATCTTTAACCTGGAACAGAGACGGGTGAGGGGAAATATGATAGAAGTCTATAAATTAATGAACGGAGTGGAACAGGTAAACATAGATTGATTGTTTACGTTATCAGAATATAGAAAGATTAGGGGACATTCAATGAAGCTACATGGTGTGGTGGTGAGACTGTAGTGGAGCCCAGGGAAATGGATAGGAATCAGACATTTACCCCTAAGCAAAAGAATAGTTCAGGGAGTTTTGACATTGAAACTCCAGCCAAGGAAAAAAACACACACATAGAGTTGCAGAGTGCAAGCCACGCCCTAGCTCCAAGGCAACCAGGGTAGGTAATGGGGAACACCCGGGGGAGGAGTTTAAAGCCATAGGTCAGCCCCAGTCATTTAAGCCTGAGGAAACCCCAGCCTGAGGAAACCTTTAAGAAGAGAGGAGACAACCGAGGAACCAGGAAGAGAAGGGACCACCAAGGAACCAGGAAGAGAAGGAACAACCAAGGAACCAGGAGGAGAAGGGGAAGATTCTTGCAAGGAAGCTGAGAGAGGGAGGTGTTCTAGAAGCAGCCTCAGGAAAGGTTCTCATTGCAGCCAGCACACAGGAAACTACAGCTCTGAAGGAAGCCCATGTTGTAGGAGCATTACAGCAGGCCCTGAAGACAGGAGAGTTTATCCTGAGGAAAGTGCTGTCTTTGAGCAGGGCATGGGCGTGGTCCTGCCAGAACCTGGGGGAAGAGCTTCACCTCGAGGAAGGTCTGTAAAGAGCTCTGTTACTAGGCGACTTATATACAAACTGAGCACCCTAGGGATGGACCCTAAAGTTACTGCTTGGGTTAGAAATTGGTTGGGTGGGAGGCGACAAAGAGTACAAGTAAATGGAGCTCACTCTGAGGAGAAGGATGTTACCAGTGGTGTGCCCCAGGGATCTGTCCTTGGTCCGATTCTTTTTAACATCTTTGTTAGTGATATAGTGGAAGGGCTGTCGGGTAATGTTTGCCTCTTTGCAGATGATACCAAAATCTGCAATAGAGTAGACACCCAGGAAGGTGTAGATAACATGAGGAGGGATCTAGCTAAGCTTGAAGAATGGTCTAGAATTTGGCAGCTGGGATTTAATGTTAAAAAATGTAAGGTCATGCATTTGGGCTGCAGCAATCCAAGGGAGCAATACAGTATAGGAGGTGAAGTACTTTTGTCCAGTAAAGAAGAGCGGGATCTAGGCGTGGTTGTGTCTGATGATCTTAAAGTAGCTAAACAGGTAGAAAAGGCGACGGCAAAAGCTAGAAGGATGCTTGGGTGCATACGGAGAGGAATGGCTAGCAGAAAAAAGGAGGTGATAATGCCTCTGTATAAGTCTTTGGTGCGACCTTATTTGGAGTATAGTGTGCAATTCTGGAGACTGCACCTTCAAAAGGATGTGAACAGGATGGAGTCGGTGAAGAGGGTGGCTACTAAAATGAAAGTGGGCTTCATTATAAAGCATATGAGGACAGACTTAAGGATCTCCGTGGCATAAATGTTCAGGGAGAGTGCCTCTTTCAATTGAAAGCGAGTTCTGCTACGAGGGGACATGGGATGAGGGTGAAGGGAGATAGATTCAGGAGTGATATGTGGAAATATTTCTTTACGGAAAGAGTAGTGGATCCATGGAATAGTCTCCCAGTGGAGGTGGTAGAGATGAGGACAGTAACTGAATTCAAAAAAGCATGGGACCAACACAGAGGATCTCTAAGGGTAAAAAGTGGACTGTTGTAGTTGTTGATGTGGAAGGACAGACTGGATAGGCCATGTGGTCTTTTTCTGTCATCATGTTTCTATGTTTCTAGAAGTAAGGTGAGCCCATTTGAAACCTTGCATAGTTTATTGAAGGATAAGAAACCCCTCAGCCCATCCAACATTCCTCAACATAGAAAGAGGTCTCATTGGGAGAAGGTTTTAAAGTTATTAGAAGAAATAAAACCTGAAATCCCACAAGCTGATTCCAGCCAGATGCTAACTGACCCCGAGTATGAGAGCATGCAGGTAGATAACTATGATTCTGATAATAGTTCTGCCGACTCTCAAATGGACTGTTCTTTTTGCGTAAAGCAAAGGTGAAGAAGCTGTAAGGTTTAAAACTGAGAAAACCCAAAAGCTTTGTACTTACCTTTTCTGCTAGAAATGTTTGGAATGAAGTTGCTAACATTTTAAAGCTTTCTTCCAAAATAAACCTAAAAGAGTATCCCACATCTATATCCTACCTAACAAAAGAGATCACTCGAACAGAAAGAAATTTTTGTCGGAGCTACTGCCATGAAAACTTACGCTCTCTCGAGGCAGAATGCTCCTTTTTAATCAGAAATTTTTTTTAAAAGGGATAGCAACACCCCAAAATACCCAAAAGGATATAAACAACCCATAGGGTACAAAACCGAATGTGAAAATGAGTCCTGTGATAGTAAAAGGCCGTAGCCTGCACTCCACAATATAGCTGCCTAATGTTAAACACGGGTACTTAGCTCAAGTCCAGACTCCCGTGGGTCCATCAGAAAAAATTCAAAAGCTTTTGAATTTTTTCTGATGGACCCACGGGAGTCTGGACTTGAGCTAAGTACCCGTGTTTAACATTAGGCAGCTATATTGTGGAGTGCAGGCTACGGCCTTTTACTATCACAGGACTCATTTTCACATTCGGTTTTGTACCCTATGGGTTGTTTATATCCTTTTGGGTATTTTGGGGTGTTGCTATCCCTTTTAAAAAAAAATTTCTGATTAAAAAGGAGCATTCTGCCTCGAGAGAGCGTAAGTTTTCATGGCAGTAGCTCCGACAAAAATTTCTTTCTGTTCGAGTGATCTCTTTTGTTAGGTAGAACATTTTAAAGCTGGCAGAGAAGGTTCAGAAGTGCTGATTTGAAGGCTTAAGAAGTCACTACATAAACGTATAAACAGCCAGAAGTAAAGTGGGTTGTGCTTTGCATAGTGCTCAGTTTGGAAGAGCAGTTACTTGGGCTGAACTGAGCAAGGAACCCTTAAGCTGTATTCTTGAACTCTGGAAAAAGATATACTACTGGTATAACAAGCTGAGTGAAGCAGTTGCTATCGGTGTCACTGTGAAAGTTTTTTTTTCTTTATTTGGAGAGGTATCCTACTTTTGTTGCTGTATGTTTGAAAGGGCAAAAGAAGAAAAGAATAAATTTTTTCTGTATTTGCCTTCCACCCTCGGCTACTCATTTTTTTCACAACTACAATCCCCAGAAGCCATGGCTCTGGGAACCCACACTACCAAGGGACAATAGGAGGTACGCCCACTGCCTATAGGCAACCGCCTAGCCATCAGGGGGCGCAACAATGGTAAACTATTTAAGACTAATAAAAGAAAATATTTTTTTCACTCAACGTGTAATCAAACTCTGGAATTTGTTACCGGAGGATGTAGTAAAGGCTGTTAGTGTAGCTGGGTTTAAAAAAGGTTTGGACAAGTTCCTGGAGGAAAGGTCCATAAACCATTATTAAGAAGGGACCCAGGATATCAATGCTTGACCCAGTACAAGCATTGTGGAACCTGTGTCTTTTGGGGAAACTTTTAGGTACGTATGACCTAGATTGGCCACTGTTGGAAACAGGATACTGGGCTTGATGGACCTTGGTCTGACCCAGTATGGCATATCTTATGTACTTATCTTATGTTCTTATAAGAACTGCTTCCGGTGAGCATGAGTAGCTCTAGTAACATCCAGAAATATCCTCACAGTTTTACCACAAAACATTGCAGCTTTATTTTTTAAAAATATTCTCAAAATTCGCACTTTAACAGAATCTGCCATAAAGGTCATAAGTAATGTATTACATCTAGTAATATTATCCGTGAAATCTTCCAGAAAATGAGATAAATTCTGGCAGACTGTAGGGGCTAAGGAGTCAAACCCATCCTCCCCCATAGGGGGCACCATAACTTTAGTTGAAATGTAGAATGATTTCAATATTCACTGGTATTTTCAAAACCTCTTTAAAATGTTGTCGTAATAAACATACTGCCGATAACAAATATGTATAAGGAAAATTCAATATTCCTAAATTCCACGGTTTAGAGGCATTCTCTAATGCCTCGATTTTAGCATACATAATACAGGAATCTTTAACAAAATTAGCATTCACATTCACAAAAGAAGAATGCTGAACATTTAACTGAGAAACAGCTTTATCAGTTTCCATTACCCTGGTTTCCAAATCAAAGAGTTTCTCTACTACCTCATATGTAAAATCACACAGAGAGCTGGTGACTTTAGAATCCATAACTTTAATCGCTCCAAGAATATCTTCCAGGGTAACGGTAGGGCGCGGGGCAGGGTCCCGGCGAACGGATTTAACCGGGTGCTCGGCCCGGCGCGGGACCCTGCATACGCGGCAGTGGGGGGTAGAAGGGGGAGGCCAAATCGGCGGTGAAGACGCTCGCGCGCCCTTTAAACTGATTGGCCAGTGCGCTCGATTTGAGCGTGTTCGGCCAATCAGGAGCAGAGGAGCGAAGGCATGTGCTCAGACGTGGTGGAGGTCCCTGAGCACATGCGGAGGGTGCCGGTGCTGAGCGGTTGGGCTTGCAGGAACGGAGGAGAGAAGTGGGCCCGGGGGGAAAAGGGAGACAGTCGGCAGCATCTTAAAGTTGTGCAGGCAAGTGTTGGGGGTCGGGGAGCGGAGCAGGGAACGGAGCCGGGCCTTATTTCAGAGTACTGGGGGAATTAATTAGTCAGCTCCGGGGACAGCTGGAGAGGGTGAAGCGGCAATGGCACCCAAGAGGGCCCAGCAGGGAAGAAGGCGAGGGGGCAAGGATGGGGGGGGATAGGTGTACAGGGGGAAGAAGGGGTCGTGGGGCTGATCTTTGGGGGTGCGAATGGAGCCGGGCAGTGGGGAGTCTATTGCTGGTATATGCAGATTTGATTCTCGAAGCCTCGCAAGCCCACGAAGGTTGGTCGTGGCTTAATTACGATGAAAAGTTTTGAGACAAAATGAAGGAGAATAAGAGCTTAATGTGGGGCATGCAAGATATCAATTTGTGGCTGACGCAGATGTCAACCAGAACGGGGACCGGGAATGGGAATGGAGGAAAGGGTGGGTCGGTGCCCACCGGGGGGGGGGGGGGCGAGTCGTCCCTTTGGGAGCGGCCCCCCCCCCATGCAGACTAAGCCAGCGAGAACCGGGGGGGGGGGATGTTTGCTGGCAGTTTAATAAGTCAGTTTGCCCCTTCCCAGATTGTAAGTTCCGGCATGCTTGCTCGAGCTGCGGGGGGGGGGGGGGGTCCATCCGGCGTCACAATGTGTTAAGAAAGGAGCAGGGACCGCTCCCGTTGCAGCACCAAAACTGTGAGCTGGGATTCGGAGTGGCCCCTTCTCCAATAAAGGTGGAGGTGTTTGCGGGCTTGGCTTTTCGGCAATACCCGAAGAGGAAAGATAGGGTTGTATTGCAATTAGGTTTTCAGTTTGGTTTTGTTATTCTGGTTCAGGGAGTGGTTTTAGGTGTGGCGGCTCCAAATTCTGTGACGGTCAGGCGTTGTGCACCGATTGTTCGGGAGAAGTTGGCGGTGGAGTTGAGGTTAGGCAGAATAGCGGGCCCGTTTCGCCAGTGGCCTTTTCCTCACTTTGTCATATCTCCATTGGGGCTCATACCTAAGAAAGAGGCAGGTAAATTCCGTTTAATACACAATCTGTCAAGTCCAGTCGGGACATTGGTGAATGATTTCATTCTGCGTGAATGTTGTATGGTGCGATACGCGTCGTTTGATAGGGCGGTGGAGTTGCTACGGAGGGCGGGTCGAGGGGCCTTAATGGTGAAGGTGGATATCGAATTGGCATTTCGGCTGCTCCCGGTGCATCCGTCCTCTTTTCATTTGTTAGGGTTCCAATTTGAAGGGGAGTTCTATTTCGACAAGTGTATACCCATGGGTTGTTCAGTGGCGTGTGCATATTTTGAGAAGTTTAGTTCCTTCCTGCATTGGGTAGTGGGCCAGAAGGTAGGGTGGCAGGAGGTGGTGCATTATTAGATGATTTTTTGTTTGTTGGGGCAGTGCAGTCGACCGGATGCCAAAAGCTCTTGGCAGGCTTCATGGAGATGGCTGGGGAGTTGGGGGTTCCTCTTGCGGACAATAAGATGGTGGGCCCGGTTACCAGGCTTACCTTCCTGGGGATTGAGCTAGATTTCGACGGAATGGTGGTGCGGCTACCGGTTGAAAAGGTGGTTAAGTTGAGGGTTTTGGTAGCTAATGCCACGGCTTCATCGAAGTTAACATTGAAGGAAATGCAGGTGTTGCTAGGGTCGCTGAATTTTGCTTGCAGGGTGTTACCGATGGGACGGGTATTTCTGCAGCGGTTGATGGCAGCAACGGCTGGGATGTGAAAGCCTCATCACCGCATACGAGTTTCCAGGGTGATGCACGAGGATTTGCAGGTATGGGATAGGTTTTTGCGGGGGTTCAACGGACGTGCAGTTTGGATGGAAGCTGAGATGTCCAGTGAAGATTTGCAGTTGTTTATAGATGCGGCAGGGGGGGAGTAGGTCTAGGTATTTACTTTGTGGGTTCATGGTGTGCTGATAGATGGCCAAAGGCTTGGCATTAGGCTGGGCTATTGAGCAATATTACCTTTCTGGAGCTTTTTCCTATGTTGGTAGCATTAGAGCTATGGCCCGACCGGCTGAGGAATCGTAGAGTTTGTCAGACGGCTGCCTGGGTGAGAACCTTCACAGTCTCGGCAAGTTCATATTTCTATATGATTTGCAAGGTATTGTGGGCAATGTAGTTCATTCACACCAGACACAGCTGCTGACAATAATTTAGTTGTGCTCTTGTGTAAAGCCAATAAGATATTTATTTATGGGGTTATTTCTCCCAACACAGATATGCTTGGTAGCACATAAATTAGGTAACTTGCTTTCAGTGTTAACTTGGAAAAACAAAGTCAAAATCAGGAAAACAACCAATGAAAAGCTACAAAGCAAGAAACAAACTGTTCTTTTCAGGTTAATTTCTGATTACTTCCCACATAAATTCAGAAATGATTCTCTCCTAGCTCACAAGCAATTAGGTAAGGCTTAATTGCTAGCAGTTACCAGCTGAAACCCCTTAGCTGGCTTGCCTTCCACTGTGTGGGTCAAATCCTGCTTCAGGAGCTTTTCTGAGAAGATTAAAGAACAAATTTGTATTTCTTTGTGATGGTTGCTGTACTTTATAACAGAAAGTTACCAATGGAGTTTAGATAGAGAGCAGTCCATATAAACAGGATCCTCATCTGCTATTATTCCCCCTTGTTCAACAAGCATGGGTTCAATATCATGGATTGGCACAGATGAATCTCTCAATGGAGCAGTTTCAGGAGAATACTTGTTTCCCTGCTGTCTTTCAAGGTTATAGCTAGGGCATAGATCAGTGTTCATACCTGAGCTTCCATTGCTGCTAGAGTTCCTCTCTGTATAGCCTGGCCAGTATGTAGTCCAGTTCTTATGTCCAGCCTTCCAATCCAGATCCCTGGATACTGGATCTCTCTTCACATACCTTCTGGCACAGGTCTTAGGGTCCCTTCCACGTGCAGCCGTCTCCCTCACAGGTAGCCTCTGGTGATTCCTAGCTCTGCAGCACTATTCCTCTGGCTTTCCCCAGTCCAATGGTGTATGCTGGCCCTTGGAATACCTCCCAGTATACGTACTGCTTTGGACTCTTCTAGACCTCTCAAAGGCTTTTCTCTTCCTTCTTCCAAAGGGTCTCTTTCCCTCTCTGTCCGTCCGGTTTGGCTTCTGCTTCTGATGATCCTTCAGATGAAACTGATGATCAAACTCAAGCTGATTCTCAGGATACTGAGGACAATTCTCTGGATATCCAAGGTGATCATGAAGATGGTCATCTGTAGAATAAACTCTACTCTTATTCTGCTTAGATGAGTGCTCCTCCCTAACACAGCGCAGCTGTGCTGAATCAGGCCCTGCCCTTTGAGATGAGTGCTTAGGGATTACCTCATAGCCCTCCTGATTGAACACACGTTTCCCCACTTCAGCTCCTCTAATGGCTGTTGGAAACCTGGTGCATTCTGGGACTGGTAGTCTTTTATGGGAAAATTCTGTTTTCTTATTTCTACCAGAACTGACAGGTTGCTTGTTCAGAGTCACTTCACCTTTTCTATAGCTCCTTCCTGAGCTATGATAAGCTTCCTTATCACAAGTTCTATGGTGGTGTGACAATGAAGCTGTGGTGAGCGTGGTGAATCATTACTCCGCACATTGTCTTCAGGTAGCGTCCCTAATGAGGGCTGTAGTTTTGTCATGTCTGCGTTTGAATGTGATGTTACGGGCGTGACATACACCTGGTATTGCTGATGCTCTCTCCCAATTACAGATGGAGCAATTTCGGAAATTGGCGCCGGATGCGGACACAATCAGGCGTGTGGTCCCGTGGAACTTGTGGAGCTCTGGCCTGCAGAGATGAGGAGTCTACTGCAGAGTTCGGTGGCTGAAAGGACATGGGAGGCTTATCAGCAAGGTGGGAAGAGAGTCGCTGAATTTTTGCTGGCATGGGGATGGGAAGGGGGTGGTAGCTGATTACCTGCTGGGACAATATATTGTCAGTGCGAAAGAACAAGGGGTTGCGAGATCGACGGTGCGTAGCCAGCTGGCGGGTTTTGCGTTTTTCGCAAGAGCGGTGGGATGGGGTTCCGGTGAGGGAGGGTTCCTGGTGAGAAGACTTATGCAGGGCTGGGAATGCTTGCTCCCCGCCCTGCCGAACCGGCGATGCCCGATCACGCATCAGTTACTGCTGAGATTGTGCAAAGAATTGCCGCAAGTTGCGGAATCGCGGTATGAGGCCACGCTGTTTTGAGCAGTTTTCAGCTTGGCGTTCTTTGGTGCCTTCCAGGTGAGCGAATTGGTAGCGGACTCACTGAAGGCGGGAGTGGGGGTTAGTTTACAGCGGCAGCACATGAAGGTTCTGGACGGGTGGTTGTGGGTGTTTTTAAGGAAATCCAAAATGGATCAGTGCGGTAAGGGGCAATGGGTGGTCCTGAACGAGATTGGGGGGCCTACATGTCCCTTGGCGAGGATGAAGGCCTACGTGGGTGTTCGTCCGGCATATGAAGGGGGGTTATTCATTCACAAGGACGCGCGCATGCTGACGAGGTTTGAAGTAGTGGCGGTTTTGCGGATCATGCTGCGGCTTATTGGCGAAGACCCATCCTTGTTCTCGGCCCATTCGTTTTGCATCGGATCGGCAACCAGTGCTGCGGCGGAGGGGTTGGCAGAGGGGCAGATACAATGTATTGACCGATGGCGGTCTAGGGCCTTCAGAGGGTATGTACGTTTCTAAGGGTGCACTGAAGTGATGTATGAATAACGCAGTCTTTCTTTTGCAGATGGGGGACAGAGTGTTTGGAAGTATTGGCTGCTGGGGCATTCCTTTGTGTACTAGGCTGGAGAGCGAGCAGCAGTGTGGCCTGTGGGGATGACTCTGGGGCTGCAGCCTTCGTTGGTGTCGATAACATGTCTGGGTGAGCAGGGACTGCGGTGGACGCAGCTGCTACCTTTGCTTAGGCACCACCAGCGGATAAGAGGACAGCCTGGGATTATCCTGCAGTATCTGGGGGGGAATGACTTGGTAGCCTGGACTTGCAAACAACTGATCAGGGCTGCAAAGAGAGATTTGGCCGTGGTGCTAAAAATGTTTGAGAGGGTAGTTTTGATTTGGTCGGACATTGTCTCGCGGCCAGCGTGTTGGGAACAGCGACGGTGGTCACGAGGATTAACAAAAATTAATAGGCAGATTGGGCAGTGGGTATGTGCACAAGGGGGTTATCAGGTGCAGCATTCGTGGGTGGAGGTGGGGTGTGGGGGGTTGTACAGGAGTGACAGAGTGCATCTATCTTCGGTGGGGGTGGACCTCCTCCTAAATGACTGGCAGGAGGCTTTGGAGCGGGTGGTGCGGGGTGGCAGGAATTGGTCGCAGCTTGAGATGGTGGGGGGGGGGGTGGCTAGGGGATGTCAGATAGCCCGAGCTGGTGGCAGGATCCCGGAGGTGTCCGGGGTCCGGAGCCTTAGGTCACTTGGGGCGTGGGGGGAGGGGTGCCCACAACCCGGACAACCCCTGCTAGACATTTGCTAGTAATATGGTGAAGTCAGACAGGGGTGGTAAGAATTTGGCCAGCAGAGGAATGCGGCCGGTGCGGAGGTGAGGTCACTTTGCTAATAGCATGGCTGGTGGTGCATCGCTCCGCAAGGGGGAGGGGGAGGGGGGTTTGGTTGGTTGTTGATTATTATGGTTGTTTTTGTGCTGAATGTTAAATTGGCAAATAAAGCTGCAACCAATTGTTACCCAAGAATGGTTCTCTGTGGTATTTGTGATAAGGTTGGGTGGGGGGGGGGGGGTGAAGAGGATATGACAGGAATGGGGTATGAGAGTCAAATAGGGTGAGCACCGGGTCCAACTACCCGATTACGGTAGGGCGCGGGGCAGGGTCCCGGCGAACGGATTTAACCAGGTGCTCGGCCTGGCGCGGGACCCTGCACACGCGGCGGGGGGTAGAAGGGGGAAGCCAAATCGGCGGCGAAGACGCTCGCGCACCCTTTAAACTGATTGACCAGTGCGCTCGATTTGAGCGTGGTCGGCCAATCAGGAGCAGAGGAGCGAAGGCATGTGCTCAGGCGCAGTGGAGGTCCCTGAGCACATGAGGAGGGTGCCGGTGCTGAGCGGCCCACCCGCCCATCCTTTGTGGGAGGTGGTGGCTTGGGGGGACCACTTAAAGTTGTTGCAGCTTGGGGGGGGGAGCGGCGGGATCCCGGAGGTGTCCGGGGTCCGGAGCCTTAGGCCACTTGGAGCGTGGGCGGGGGTGCCCACAACCCGGACAACCCCTGCTAGACTTTTGCTAGTAATATGGCGAATGCAGACAGGGGTGGTAAGAATTTGGCCAGCGGAGGAACTTGGCTGGTGCGGAGGCGAGGTCACTTTGCTAATTGCATGGCTGGTGGCGCATCGCTCCGCAAGGGGGGGAGGGGGTTTGGTTGGTTGTTGATTATTATGGTTGTTTTTGTGCTGAATGTTAAATTGGCAAATAAAGCTGCGACCAATTGTTACCCAAGAATGGTTGTCTGTGGTATTTGTGATAAGGTGGGGGGGGGGGGGGGTGTGAAGAGGATATGACAGGAATGGGGTACGAGAGTCAAATAGGGTGAGCGCCGGGTCCGACTACCCGGTTATTTCCTAATCAACCTCTTCAGAAGACAGAACTAAAGGCTGCACAGTAGCAAAAGTAACTGGCTTCAGAACCGGAACAATAGAAACAAACCTTTCATTCTTTAACAATGGAGTAGAACACATGGGAGGAGATAGACATGATAGCGGAGTATGCCCCCCGGGGCTAAAAGAACCTCCCTGGGGAACACTTGGCTTACTGGCAAAGAAAAAAACATGCCTGTCCATTGGCCCCAGCAGGACTCCCGATGAGGCAGCAGAGGAACTGCACTTCACAGAACTTTTATTCTTTCTCTTTCCCATAGTACTATGCATCCAAACACTTCCTGGACCTTTGTATCTATCACCTCCGGTGCACCAAAGGGGTATGCCCAGCCTCTTTGGATGTGCCACATTGAACTGCATCCGGTGGACAGCAACATACGGCCACAAGTAAAACTGCAGGTCTTTTATGGGGAAGAGTCTCCACCCAGCAAGCTGACCATGCCTGTGCCTGCTAGCACCAAACAGACAGGGAAACAACAAACAGGAAAAAACTGCAAACAAGCCAACAGTTCTTCTCACCTTCAGCCCCAGCACAGACCATTCTTTTGTCTTTTCAATGATCCATCTCACATCTGCGACGATGTCTCTCATTCCTCGCCCTTTCCTGATCCCTGCTTCCACTTCAGGCAGTTCTCATTGCAGGTAAGGTTGTAGCCTCTGTTGAATGATCTTGAGTAAAATCTTGCTGGCATGTGGGATCAGAGCCATTGTGTGATGATTTCCACAGTCAGTTGGATCACCTTTCTTCAGTGTTGGTATAAACATAGATCTTTTCCAGTCAGTTGTCCATGATGTTGTCTTCCAAATTTGCTGGCAGTATCTTGTAGGTATGGTATCAGCCACATCTGATTGTTGTAATACTTCAATGGGAATGCCATCAATGCCCGGTGCTTTTTCCTTCTGTTTTGACTTCTTCTTCCATCACCAATAGTTCCTGATCATAAGGTACAGGTTGAAATGTTGTTGGTCCACTTGATCTTTATGGTATAATAGCTCTGTATATTCTTTTCATCTTTTCTTGATCTCAGCATCATTCAACATGGATCCTTGAGCATCTTGTAGCATTCCAATTAAAGGCTGGAATATTCTTTTTAACTCTCGTAGCTTTATGAAAGCTGATCTTGTTCTTCCTCTAATAGTTTCTGATTCTATTTCCAAGTATGTGTCATTCTAATACTTCTTCTTGTCTCATCTTGTTGCATGTTGGAAATCTCTGTTGAATTCTGTGATTGCTTCTCCTTCTCTGATTTTAGCTTTTCTGTGTTCCTGGTAATTTTCTGAGTTTCTTCAGTCATCTATTTTAGCCATTTTTGCTTTTCCACCTTTTGTACAGACTTCTCACTTTCTTTGAACACAACTTTCCTGATGTCATCCCATAACTCTTCTGGAGCTCTGTCAATTGTATCTAAAGAAGCAAATAGATTTTGCAGGCAGTCTTTAATTCCAGTGGTATATTCTTAAAATCATATTTTGTACATTCATGATTGGTTTGTTCTTTTTAAGCTTTAGCTTGAGTCTGCATACTAGTAGTTGGTGATCTGTATCACATTCGACTCCAGGTTTCGTCTTTCTAGATGTTATTGAGCTTTTCCATCTTTGACATAGCTAAGAGAGAATCTTTAAGAAAATGGAAAAAGAGCCAAAGACAAAAACAGGAAACACCATAAACACTGGCAAGCTAAATGCAAGGCATTGATAAAGCAGGCAAAGATAACATTTGAAAAGATGCTTACCATGGAAACAAAAGCACATAATGAAAGCTTTTTCAGGTATTCATAGCAAAACACCTGTGAAGTAATAAGTTGGACCATTAGATGATGGAGGAGTAAAAGGTGCACTGAGAGAGAACAAGGCCATAGCAGAGACTGAATTAATTTTTTGCTTCAATCTTTACTGAAGAAGATATAGGAAACTTACCCATGCCAGAAATTATATTAAAATGTGATGTATCTGAAGAATTGAAACAAATATCAACAAACTGGGAAGATGTAATACAGTTAATTGATAAGCTAATGAACAGCAAATCACCTGGACCAGATAGCATACAATCCAGGGTGCTGAAAGAACTGAAATAGGAGATTGTAGAACTACTATTAGTAATCTGTGATCTATCATTAAAATCATCTGTAGTACCTGAAGATTGGAGAGTGGCCAATATAATGCCAATTTTTAAAAATGTTTCCAGGGGTGATTGGGAAACTACAGACCAATGAGCCTGACATCAGTACCAGGCAAAATGGTAGAAACCATTATAAAAAACCAAAATTACTGAACATGTAGATAGGTAGATAGCCATGGTTTAATGGCAGAAAGCCAACATGGATTTAGTCAAGGAAAGCCTTGTCTCACCAATCTCATATTTTTTTGAAGGCATGAATAAACAGATAGATAAAGGTGAGCCAGCTGATATAATGTATCCCAATTTTCAGAAAGCCTTTGACAAAGTCCCTCATGAGAGACTCTTGGGCAAATTAAAAAGTCATGGGATAGGAGGCAATGTACTATTGTGGATTAGGAACTAGTTGAAAGATAGAAAAAAGGCAGGGCTAAATGGCCAGTTTTCTCAATGGACAAAGGTGAATAATGGAGTACCCCAGGGATCACTGCTGGACACGCTGCTTTTTTTTTCTTTTTATCACATTTTTGCAAATACACCAAGCAAACTTGGAATAGGAAATACAAGCAATGGTCTAACAAAAAAAAACCTCATAGGAAAAATCACATAATCAAAACAGCAAAGCCCTTACAGGGAAATCAAAGGCCATCTGCAAAATAGTCCACTAATAGGAGTGATCCAAGAAAGACAATTCCAGAGGAGTGGAAATAAAAAGGCAATTTTAAAATACAAGAAAAGAAAACAACAGGACAGTGTGGCAAACATACTACACTATCGGTCCCACAAGTACACATACTCCAACCAGCCCCAGTCAGCCCTACAACCTCTTAGCATCCAGAAAGAAGCATAATTGAGAAGGCTCAAAGAAATGATACACAGAAATCTGGTAATGAACAATACATTTACAAGGAAATCTTAATTGGAACTTTGCTCCCAGAGATATCACCTCTGTGTGTAGTTCCAAAAATTTCTTTCTACGGATTTGTGTCCAACTGGACACATCCGGAAAAATATGAATCTTACCCCCCAGAAAGGAAATATCAGTTTTCTTAGGAAACAAGTGTAATAATGCATTCTTATCTGAAAGAAAAACAAAAGAAACTAAAAGTGTCGCTCTGGATCCTACTGTTTCAGATGACTGTTCCAAACGTAAAGACAAATTCCCCAAGTCAAGAGAGTCTAAAGAAACTTCAGCTTGAGGAGCAGGACTCATACCAGTAGTGCCAGTAGCAACACCAGATGGTATATAATAGATCTTCTGCGTAGGGGGAAAATCAGCATCAGGGTAACCAAAAATGTCCTTTAGAAATCTATGAAAAAATGTTCTAGCCGGAGAGCCAGACACCTGCGGGAAATTCAATATCCTCAAGTTCAGAGACCGGGAAGCATTCTCCAAATTTTAAATCTTTCGAAGAAATAACATCTTATCTTGAGAGATTTTCCCCTGTTGCTCCTGTACCTGCTGAATTCATTGGTCAAGCACAGTTAACTGACCCTGATGATCCACAAGGCTCTTCTCCACACTTTCCACTCGAGCAGGAAGCGGGGTCAATGCCTGAAATGCTGCAGCACAAACCTGGTAAACTGACTGGAGGGCAGACCAGATGGACGCCAGAGTCACTTCTTGTGGGCACATGTTGTTGTTGTTGTTGTTGTTAAGTGCCGTTGAGTCGGAGTCGACTCATGGCGACCCTCTGGATAGCTATCCTAAATTGTGTTTGGTCTTCAGTCAGGCGTCTCATTGTTGACAGACTGGTACGCGTAGCTGCTGTTATTGTATCGATCCATCTCATTGCTGGCCTTCCTCTTTTGCGTTGACCTTCTATCTTGCCAAGCATAATGTCTTTCTCTGATGATCTCTCTCTTCGCATGATGTGTGTGATTTGGGCACATAAGAGGAGGAAAAACCAACTGGGGGTTGGTAATGGAAGTAGGAAGAGCAACACTTCCCTGCTCTAGCACACTGACACCAGATGCTAGAGGCAACACCCCCGCCGAGGACGCCGACACGTCTCCAGAATGGATACCCTCTGCATCTCCACCACAGTGCCAGCAGCTACTTCAGCAGGCTGTAGAGGAGTGGAAGGACCTGCGGGGCTCAGCGATATGTCGCTGCCCAAGCAGAGGCTCATCTCCGCCGCTGCCGTGGAAATTCCCTCTGTTGCCACTGTGAAACTGTCCATAGTTCGCTGCCCCACCGATAAGCCTCCCTTGCCCTTAGCCTTCCGCTTTGGCATAGGGCAGGGATTAAGGAAACCTTCATGAAGAAAAGAGCATAAGGTAAGAGGAGCAGCAAACAAGGCGTCCTGTTACGCCCGCATTGCTTTTTAACATCTTCATAAATAACCTAGAAATGGGAATAACAAGTGAGGTGATCACATTTGCAGAAGACACAAAATTATTCAAAGTTATTAAATACAAGAGGATTGTTAAAAATTGCATGTTGATAAATTGGTAGACTGGGTGTCCAAATGGCAGATGCCATTTAATGTGGACAAGTGCAAGGTTATGCACTTATGGAAGAAAAACCCAAACTACAGTTATAAGATGCAAGGTTCTTTGAAGGTCAGTGCAAACTTTTGGAAAAACACCATGTGCAACATTCAAAGAGCTTATGGCTGACCTGGAATAATCTGGAGTGGTGGTGTCAACCTGCACTATATGCCGCGCACTAAACAAAGAAGAACTTCATGGGTGAAGGCCAAGGAGGATCCCACTGCTCAAAGACAGATATGAAAAGGCATACCTGATCTTTGCCCAAACCCACTTTGAGAAACTACAATCCTTCTGGTAAAATGTTCTTTGGACAGATGAAACCAAACTTGGGCTCTTTGGCAATGCAGACCAGTGATAAATTTACAGGCAAAGAAATGAAGCTTATAAGGAAAAAAACACCCTTCCTACAGTTAAATATGATGAAGGTTCCATAATGTTGACGGGCTGTTTTACTGCCTCGGGAACTGGAGGTCTGGAACGTACGAAAGGAATCATGAGGTCAGAGGACTACCAAGGTATTTTTGAGTGAAATGTGCTACCTATTGTCAGAAAACTGGGTCTGGGTCAAAGTCCTGGGTCCTCCAGGACAATGACCCAAAACTCAGAAATTACTAGCTTGCACAGACATCTTTTTTTTTATTGTATACCTTTGAACTTACTATTAAAATATTATGATGACATACAGTTGGAATATTTCCAATTATTAATCAAGATATTGTACACAGCATACCTAAAATGCAAGGGTGCCAATAATGTTGACCACAACTGTATGAGCTTCTGCTTCCCCTCTCATAGTTGTTCCACAAAGATTACCATTAGCTGAGCTTGGAGATGAGAGGAGCAGGGGAAACAGTAGGAAAGCTGCTGAATTTGGTTTGCAAAACATCAATGATATTAGTGACTTTTCTTTGGGCCAGTTTGGAAATAAGTATACAGTCATCCCTCGTTTATCACGGTTAATCCGTTCCAGACTCTACCGCGATAAGTGAATTTCCGCAAAGTAGGATTCTGTATTTATAAATCAAATATTTTCGTAGCTAGAGCATAGAAAACCTGTTTACGACCTATAACACCCCTTTAGTCACCATTACACTCGTATTTGAAAAAAAATGCGATAAAGTGAAGCTGCGAAAGTCGAAGCACAAAGTGGCGAGGGACGACTGTAATACTTAAGAGACTTTTTCCTTGAATTTGCAGGAGGAAATGAATTGTGAATCCCTTAATGTGATTTCTAAACAAAAATTTATTTTAGTAATTAATAAATTCCTTTGAAGTTTTAATTTCTCAATTTTTGATCAGGGCATTAGAATTCATCTGAAGAGTAGTTACTTTGTTTATTCCTTACTAAGCTTAACAGAAAATTCTTAGGAGAAGAGATTAGAATTTATCCAGATTTGATTAGAAAAACAGTACAGATGTAAAGCTTTTCTTAATCTTTAATCTTGGGACTTAGCTATAGGTGCCAAATTTTTATTTTAATTACCCTTGTAATTGTACAGTCTTGTAAAATCTTCCATTCATATTAGTGAATAAATCCAACACTGTTACAGGGCATAATCTTATAAATAGAATTGCCACCCCCCTCTTATTCATCTTAAAGGGAGCCACAATGACCTCCTCAATCCAATGTCTCTTAAATTTCAGATGTTCCCTAGCAGTGAGATGTGTTTCCTAAAAGAACATAAAGTCAGCTTTCAATTTAATTGAACTAAGGGGCTTGTTTACAAAGCCGTGATTTCAATGGGGCCGCGGCTCCGATATCAATCGGAAACCACTACCGCGGCTTTGTAAACAAGCCCCTAAGACTCTTCCATTTTGAGGGCACATTTATAAGGTGGTGCCTAGTTAAAGCATGTTTTAAAGTGCCTATGTTAAGCCCATTTTATAAAGACAAATAAATACCTACTTGTATTTATAAAATACTAGCTTAAGTGACATAATACTTTGCAGGTGTGAACTTTTACACCAGCCCTAGTATTTTATAATCTATGCACGCACTTCTACAATCCACACATGTTCCATCCAAACTCTGCCCATATGTGCACATCTACCATCAAAAGTATGCACCTTGATGCCAATGAGCATACTATTATGCCAGTTGGCATTATAAGAGGTCATTTGCATTCCTATGTGGCCACATGCATGTTGAAATGACTTTATACAATTACTTTCACTAAGGAACTGTTTAAGCTACAAGCATTCCAAGAATACAATCTACTCATACCTGGAATTCCCATGCCAATTGGTATTGTTTGGACCAGTAATTATTATAGATGCTAAAACATATTAATTCTGTTAACCTGAGTATGAATACTCTCCAAAAATAACCTTCCCCCCCCCCAAACCCCCTAAAAAAGCAAAATAAAAGCAGTAAATTAAATCTTCCCAGTATGAATGCACAAGACATTGGCATCCTAAGGGGAGACTGATTAAAGTCAGCCTTCTCTCTCCACACAGACAAATTCTCACTCACTCCAGAGAGAACTCAAGCAGCCCTGGAACCATTGGGGACCACCTATGCACCGATGAGCCAACCTATCTCCAATTAAGTGTGTGTTCACTCCTACCTCCTATACTTTTACTGTACCTCTGCATGGGACAGAGCTATCCCCTCAAGAGTTGGTTGGTGGCCCCTATAGCCCACCCTGAGTGAGAAGCTGAACAGAACTTTAATAGAGCACACAGGCAGACCACAGCTGTAATAGAGCAGATATTTGGAATTCTGAAAAGTAGATTTAGATGCCTGAACAAGTCAGAGGGTGAATTGCTCTGCAACCCAGCTACGTCATCTTTTGCTTGCTGTATGCTGCACAACCTTGCCTCACCTATAGGATGTCAGAACTAGAGAACACTTGGCCACCAATCACAGAGAATGATGAAAATGATGTAGCAGCACCCCAGGAACTGACTCCCCCATATCCACCAGCATGCAGTGTCAACTAGGAATTTATCTATACACACACATCTCGTTCCCATAAGTGAATGGGTTTACTGCACCACTATGTCTATTTAGCATATGCTGAAATGCTCAAATATGTTGCCCCAAACAACTATTCTTCCTCCTTCTATGACCTTGCTGGGAGGTAATTACAGCTGACTACTCCAGTGAAGAAAGGGATCATAGCCAGAGGCCTCCTCTGAAGGAGCTTGTCCATCTCGACCCACCTCTGAGCCTCACCTGAGAAGCTGAGGAAGACCAGGTGGTGATAGATCTCATTAGCCTGGCTAGACTTAGGGTTATGGAAAGGTGAACTGAAATATTAGATGTTCTTTGTGGAGAGCTGGCAGAGGATAGAGTATCAAGTAGTGGGAGGTACTTCACTATTTGACCCAGGAAGAAGCCAAGATGCTATGAGGGATTCAGAGCTCTGAGTGTAGCCCTGTAAAGTCTTGGACTATGTAATGGTGAAGCTCCTTGTTGCCACCTTGGAGCCCTGTGACGTCCTCCCTCAGGTCCTCCTGCTATTGGCTTATGGAATTTGCTACTCTATTAATGGGTCTTCTCTACCTGTAGATATATTGACATTATGGCTGCTGGTATTAGCATCTTCCTCCACCCCAGGATGCTCACTCTGGTCATCTGTCTCCTCCAGGTCATAGTGTTCATCCTGACATGCATACAGTTCCTGTTCCATCTCTTCATCTGCCTCTGGGTCTGAGACATCCTTCCCAGCATCATCTGGGTTCTGCCAGTCCTCCTTATTAGCCTCTAGGTCCTGACTGTTCCTCATGACCCTCTGAGTTCAGACCATTATTACCACTTTCTGAGTCCGGAGCCGCTCACTGAGATGATATCTACTAGCTTTGGTGCTCTGGTTTTTGATGGAATCATCCTTGCTGTGCATTTAAGGGCCCAACTTCCTCATCTCCTTTTGTGACTCCTTTTCTAGGTCTAGCTGCAGCATCTGCAGAATGGAACACATGAGAGAATTTGTAATTAGAGAACTCAGACGGTGTAAAGTTCTGTGGACTGGAGACTGATCTTGATTCTATTGGACCTCTGCCTGTAACCTATAGATAATATAGTATTAATGCCAGAATGTACCCAATCCCATAGTACTTCTGGATTGCCACCCATTCTCAAATAGTGCTACCTATTGGCAAGGACACCGTGTGACTGGAAAGATGGGAATAGCAGTTAGGGGTCATGTACATATAGTTCAATAATGGTGTTTCACCTTGTCGTTTAGTGCCCCTTCCTCATATGCATGGACAATTCACAGTGTCTTTCAGCTATATATAACTGGAACAAGTGTTCATGGGCACTAGGAACAGCTGAAAAATAAGTATCTGTCTTAAACAATTACATTGCATATAATCTGTAGAATGGGTTGGAGAAATCCATGCATTGTAGACATATGTGGTGGGGAAGTGGATATAGTTTGGGGGAGACTAATGTGTATGAGCTGCATGCTGATGTTGGTGATGGCAGGGGGGTAATGTCAGAGTTGAAGTCATGTAACCAGAATCACATATATGTCACCATTTCATAGGTCTAATTGGACAAGTTGGGGGAGGGATTGTGTGTATAGACCAAACCTTTGGCTTTCCTCTGCACCAGCATAAGTGGCAAAGGAGGGAAAACCCTAGACCAGGGGTCGGCAACCCGCGGCTCCGGAGCCGCATGCGGCTCTTTCTCACCTTTGCCGCGGCTGCGGAGCACACTGCCCGCCCGGTATTTATGGCGTTATGGGCTCCCTCCCTTCTTCTGCAGCCGCGGCTCCCTGCCTCTTAGGGAACCGCGGCTGTGCTTTTAAAATCATCTCGGAGCCCTTCCTGTCTTGACGGGCTCCGTGCAGCATTGTCCCGCCTCTAAAGGAAGTTTGGAGGCGGGACAATGCTGCACGGAGCCCGTCAAGACAGGAAGGGCTCCGAGATGATTTTAAAAGCACCGCCGCGGTTCCGTAAGAGGCAGGGAGCCGCGGCTGCAGAAGAAGGGAGGGGAGCTGACATGGAGGGAGGGAGCAGATATGGATGGAGGGAGGGGGGCTGACATGGAGGGAGGGAGCTGATATGGATGGAGGGACGGGGGCGGACATGGAGGGATGGAGGGGGCTGACATGGAGGGAGGGAGCTGATATGGATGGATGGAGGGAGGGGGGCTGACATGGAGGGAGGGAGCTGATATGGATGGATGGAGGGAGGGGGGCTGACATGGAGGGAGGGAGCTGATATGGATGGAGGGAGGGGGCTGACATGGAGGGAGGGAGCAGATATGGATGGATGGAGGGAGGGGGGCTGACATGGAGGGAGGGAGCAGATATGGATGGATGGAGGGAGGGGGGCTGACATGGAGGGAGGGAGCAGATATGGATGGATGGAGGGAGGGGGGCTGACATGGAGGGAGGGAGCTGATATGGATGGATGGAGGGAGGGGGGCTGACATGGAGGGAGGGAGGGAGCTGATATGGATGGAGGGAGGGGCTGACATGGAGGGAGGGAGCAGATATGGATGGATGGAGGGAGGGGGGCTGACATGGAGGGAGGGGGGCTGACATGGAGGGAGGGAGCAGATATGGATGGATGGAGGGAGGGGGGCTGACATGGAGGGAGGGAGCAGATAGGGATGGATGGAGGGGCTGACATGGAGGGAGGGAGGGGCTGACATGGAGGGAGGGAGGGAGGGGGGCTGACATGGAGGGAGGGGGGCTGACATGGAGGGAGGGAGCAGATATGGAGGGAGGGAGCTGATATGGATGGATGGAGGGAGGGGGCTGAACTGGAGGGAGGGGGGCTGACATGGATGGAGGGAGCTGATATGGATGGATGGAGAGAGGGGGGCTGACATGGAGGGAGGGAGCAGATATGGATGGAGGGAGGGGGGCTGACATGGAGGGATGGAGGGGGCTGACATGGAGGGAGGGAGGGAGCTGATATGGAGGGAGGGGCTGACATGGAGGGAGGGAGCAGATATGGATGGATGGAGGGAGGGGGGCTGACATGGAGGGATGGAGGGGGCTGACATGGAGGGAGGAAGCTGATATGGATGGATGGAGGGAGGGGGGCTGACATGGAGGGAGGGAGCTGATATGGATGGAGGGAGTGAGCTGATATGGATGGAGGGAGGGAGGGAGCTGATATGGATGGAGGGAGGGGGGCTGACATGGAGGGAGGGAGCAGATATGGATGGATGGAGGGAGGGGGGCTGACATGGAGGGAGGGGGGCTGACATGGAGGGAGGGAGCAGATATGGATGGATGGAGGGAGGGGGGCTGACATGGAGGGAGGGAGCTGATATGGATGGATGGAGGGAGGGGGGCTGACATGGAGGGAGGGAGCTGATATTGATGGAGGGAGGGGGGCTGACATGGAGGGATGGAGGGGGCTGACATGGAGGGAGGGAGCTGATATGGATGGAGGGAGGGAGGGGGCTGACATGGAGGGATGGAGGGGGCTGACATGGAGGGAGGGAGCTGATATGGATGGAGGGAGGGGGGCTGACATGGAGGGATGGAGGGGGCTGACATGGAGGGAGGGAGCTGATATGGATGGAGGGAGGGAGGGGGCTGACATGGAGGGATGGAACACTGGTAATGGGGTTGAGGGGACGAGCACTGGAAATGAGCTGATTAGGGGAGGCTAGGACTGGTAATGAGCTGATGGGGGGTAGGACTGGTATTGGGCTGATTAGGGGAGGCTAGCACTGGTAATGGGGTTGAGGGGGGATTAGCACTGGAAGGTACTGGGAGTGAGGACTGGAAAGGGGCTGATATTGGGGAGGGTTACTGGGACTGGAAATAGGCTGATGGAAAGAAGTGAAGAAAACGAAAGAAGAGATAAGAAATGGCAGATGGACCATAGACCACAGAAAGAGAGCTAAGAGAAGACAGGAAAGCAGAAGCCTCAGATCGGGACCAGCATGATCAAAGAATAAATTGGTCAGACAACAAAGGTAGAAAAAATAATTTTATTTCATATTAGTGATTTGACTACAAAATCATCATAATTTTGAAATCAAATATTGTTACTTGTTGTTGTGATATTTTCTGGCGGTTTTTTTTTTTGGTGTGTGAAGGAAGAGGGGTAGTCTTATACGGCGAGTATAGGCCAAACACCTATATTTTAACAGGAAAAGTAGGGGGTCGTATATAGCATTAAGGTAAGAAACAATATATGCAGTGTTAGATTTGTTTTAAATGTCGCAATGGTTTTGCGGCTCCCAGTTTTTTTTTTCCCTTCGGAAACGGGTCCAAGTGGCTCTTTACGTCTTAAAGGTTGCAGACCCCTGCCCTAGACCTATACTCACCTTTTCTCAAAGTGTCATGTTGGCTCACTCCAACAATAGTAAAAGGATCACATGTGGAAAACACCTCTTGCTCTACCACTTTTAGTGATCTGTGTCTTTCAGGGCTTTGATTGGAGTGAGTGCTCAGCCAGCTTCTTCAGTGTATTTTTATGCATATCCCTCCATTTTTAAAAAATGATCCAAGATGGTGGCCTCATGTTAGCCCATTCTGTTTGGTCCTGCTGTTTTAGGCTCTGATACTCTCTAAATATTGCTTTTGTCCTTGTTTTCTGGCTGGTAAATGGGGAAGAGAAATGGGAAAGTCAAAACTTACCCAAAAGTTGGATAGTCTTCTGTTCAAGTGCCTATTATTAAGTTTGTGACCATTGGAGCTGTAGATGGAGCTGCTAGGATTAGTGCTGGAGCTGATAGAAAGGCAGTCTATTCAGCCTCAATTGTTAGTCTGAGTCTAGAGCAGCATATTCCTGTCCAAGAATTTATTTTGCTGGTGGTTCCTGTGCTGCTCGGACCCCTCCCTCTTGCCGACGTTGCTGGGGGTTTAAAGTCTGATTTGGAGGAGTAGTCAGGCTTGGAAGCACTTGTGCAGCCTTCTGGATGGGAGGGGGAGTCCTTTTCTGGTTCCTCCCAAGTTTTGTCTGGTGGAGTCCTGGGTGTTATGCATCAGTGATGGCATCAGGCCCGGGGGTTACATCAACGCCATTGACCTCTTACCCTCCTGTGGAAGCTAGTGTTTTAGTGAAGCCTCCAGTTGTTATACTGGACACCATCTGGTCTGCGATAGTGCTGCTAGAGTGGACAGTTTCCAGATGTTTGAACACTGTTGAAAAGTCCACTCAGGATCTTCAGACACAAATGTTATTACAGGAGCAAGCCATTTCAGAGACTGGAACAAAGGTGGAAAATCTTAATACACAGGTACAAGTTTTTCAAGCTCAGAGTGCCTCGTTTGTGTGGGACAGTTTGGCTACTCAGTTAAATATGGAGAAGTTAGAAAACTTCTCCAAAAGATTGAATTTGTGTTTTGTAAATTTTCCTAAGTCTGCTGCTGTGTCTCTTGTTGAACTCTTTAATAGTACCTTTTGGAAATATTGGAGATGCCAGAGAATGTGCTGCCACCCACATCTAAAGTTTATTCTCTTCCTTTAAAAAATCGGTCTAGTGGGGAGCATTTGTCAGAGGAGCAAAGCTGCTCGGCTCTGGATATCTTGAATTTAACACAGGTTCTGGAAGAATCAGCAGGGGTTAGCATGCAGAGAGCTACTTTATTGGTCACCTATGTCCTGGAACCTGATCATGCATGGACCTTGAGAATATATTTTCAGAATTCACAAAAGTTATTTTTTGGTTAGAAAGTTTGAGTTTTCCCTGATGTTTTCTTTAATATGCAGTTAAAAAGACGCCAATTTCTGTCTATACGGTCTAAAGTGGTCTCTATGGGTTTTAGCTTTTGGCTTAGATTTTGTAAATGTTTGATAAAATCTGGATCTAGTAGGTATATCTTTCATGATTTTAAACAATTGCAATCTTTTCTGGATGCTCGGAAGTCTCCGAGTACTGTCTAAGCCTGATGGGGGATCCAAAAGATTGATTCTCTGTAGGATGGTTAAGGTGTAATAGGGCCATGTGACAGTTATTTTCTTTATGATAATTGTTTTCTTTTTCTATAATTATGATGGGCTAATATCTTGCCTTTTACAAGGTTTCCCCTCTTTCATATTGTGGGCCGTTAGTGTTTAACACAAATGGGTAACTTTATTTATATTTGTCTTTATTTCTTTTTTTATTTTTTGGTGTAGTTCATTTGTGCTCTTCCTTTCCTCAAATATATGTAAATATTGCTTGATGTTAAATGAGAAAAAATAAAAAATAAAATCCTTTACATCCCTGTTATTGTGATACATCGCATTGACCTTGTGGCAGATGCTATGCCACAGGGATGCCTTCTGGTGGGCATTGACTCTAGTGCCAGCTGATCCATAGAGTATGCCATAGTTCCTTATCGTTCCTCCAGCTTAGTCCTCAACGTATGGGTTGTGCACCTCCTCCTGCAGCATGAAGACTGGACCAATCAAATTTCAGCACCACTGGAATCAGCATAGCAGGCATCCCTTGAACTCCAGTGTGTCCAGTCTTCATGCAGCAGGAAGACGTTAGTGAGCCTTGCTGGGCTCACTAGTCATTCAGTTTAGTGTGTCTTTTTCCCTAGCTACCTTTTGAGTCTTTCTTTTTTGTCCTCTTAGGACTTATTTCATTTTTTAGCTTAAGGGGTTCCTGTTTCTTTAAATTTTCTTCACTCATTTCGGCACTCCCTGGGGGAGGGGGGAGACCTGAGGAAGGTCTCTCTCCTGCACAGCCTAAGCCGCTTTTCTGATCTTGCCTCTCTCTGTATAATTGGGATCTCTGCCCCAGGGCTGTTCGGAGCAGAGCTCCCGCGGTGGCTGTACGGCAGCTTCTCTCAGCGGTAGTAGTTGTGCTGCTTCTGTGCCGGTAAGTGCTGGTAGTGGGCGGCGGAGCCGTTTCACTCCAGCTTCTCTGTGCCTCTGCTCAACCAATTTGGGAGCTCCCTTTAATTTGGCGATTTTTCATTTTTTGGGGGCCCTGGGGCGCGAAAGCTGCGGCGATTCGGTGCCCCGTTGGCAGACGAGATTCCCTGCACTCGGGCTGTTCCGCCCGTGAGAGGCAAGGGCGCGCCAAAATTTTCTCCCTGCAGCGGCCATTTTGTGCCTTTCAGTTCGCGGTGCTTTTCAACGTGTTGGCCACGCGGTGTTTTTTCCCCTTCCTTTTATTAGGTTTCTTTTATTAAACTTCTTTTCATTTCGGTGTTTTTTGTTATTTTTGGCCCTTTCCTCGGGGTTCTTCTGTCCCGCGGCTAAGGGGGGGGGGGAAATTCTGTTCTCCTTTCCTCTTCGCGGTTTTGTTCATAGGGGGGCACGATTTTTTGGTGGAGTATTTTTTATTAATAAATAAAGTACAGTATAATACTTCTTAAGAGAGAGCATTTTACATTGGCGCCTCTGCCTCGCCGGTGCTGACTACTGCCCAGTTTCCAGTTGGTGTGCTGGTTCTGCTGGGGCTGTCAGCCTTCCCTTGCTTGTCGGCGTTGGGGGGGCCTCGCTAATTGCTTGCTGCCCTGCCTTTCCGAGTTTTCCATGCCTTCGGGGTCTCTTTGTATAATTTGTGGTTCTAGGCGGGGTGCAGCTCCTGAGACGGGCGTCTGCCAGTGCTGTGCTGCGGTCTCTCTCAGTATGGAGCAGAGCCTGGAGAATTCCTTGGCTGCGGAAGTGCAGCCCGGTTCCACAGCCGGGGTGTTGGATTCGCCTCTGGAGGGGTCCTCGGGGCTTCCTTCGGCTGTTCCCTTACCTTCTGGGGGTCAGCCGGATCTCGGGGGTTTCTTGCCCTTGGAGGATTTTTCTCCCGATTTTGTTTTGCTGATGCATCAGGCATTCTGCCGTAGGCGGCAGAGCTTGGGCACTGCTTGCCCTTCGATGCTGGGGGTGACGGCCCTGTCCGCACCAGCGGAGAGCCCGTTGTCCGGTGGCATGGCGCCTAAGCGACAACGTCTGCATGACCCATTCCAGTCAGCAACGGAGTGGCCTGATGGCGATGATCCGGATTTCGACCACGAAGCGGATGGGGAGGCTTTAGAGGAGGGCGAGCTCCCCGAGCCGGAGGATCAGGCGAAGATCATTCGCATCTTCAGACGCGAGGAATTGCCCGCGCTTGTTTCAGAGGCGTTGCAGACTCTCGGTTTGGCTCCGTCTCCTCCGGTGGAAGAGGCGGATGGAGCGGACCCAATTATTCAGGCGGTGCGACAAACTAACGTGGTTTTTCCCATTCACCGAGTGATTGATCAGATGATTCAGTCCGAGTGGGATACCCCTGAGTCGGGCCTTAAGGGGGTGAAAGTCATGCGGAGGCTCTATCCTCTGTCAGACGCCGATCTTGAGCGCTTTCGCTCTCCCAAGGTTGACGCGGCTGTCTTGGCGGTGACTAAGAAAACCACGATACCGGTGGAGGGTAGTGCGGCCTTGCGTGAGCCGCAGGACCGGAAGATGGACGGTTTGTTGAAGCAGTCGTTTGAGGCTGACGCGATTGCGTTGCAGGCCTCGGTTTGTGGAGCTTGGGTGGCACGTGCATGTTTGCGCTGGGTGCAGCGGCTTCAGCAAACCCCCTCCTTGGAGGCCGGAATGTTGAGTGAGCTTCACCGCCTGGAATCTGGTTCGGCGTATTTGGTGGATGTCCATTATGATCTCATTAGAGCTCTCTCCAACAGCATGGCATCCGTGGTAGCATCTCGCAGAGCCCTTTGGCTGAAGAATTGGGCGGCCGATGGTTCGTCCAAGTCTCGCTTGGGCAGGTTGCCCTTTAAGGGTAGGCTGCTATTTGGTGAGGATTTGGATAAGTTGGTCAAGGATTTAGGTGAGTCCAAGGGCGGGCGTCTGCCGGAGGATCGACCCAAGCGAGGTAGGGCGCCTCCGGCTGCTCGGGGGCAGTTTCGGGACTTTCGGCGGTTTCGATCCCCCCGTTCTGGTGGATTTCAACGTGGCAGATATGTCTCGAGAGCTTCGAGTTTTCGGGGCTTTCGTGGAGCCAGTAGAGGATTCACGGCTGCAGCTGCTACTTCCGCTCGCAAGCCCCAATGAAGGGCAGCGGGCCCTGGTGGAGATCCCAGTGATCGGAGGCCGTCTTCGACACTTTCTCTCCGCTTGGGCCCAGATAACGTCCGATCAGTGGGTTTTAGACATCATTCGGGACGGGTATGTTCTGGACTTGGCCAGGCCCGTACTCGATTCCTTTGTAGCGTCTCCCTGCCGGGGAGAACGCAAGACTGCTCTGATTCGCCAAACCCTCGATCGTCTTATCCAGCTGGGGGCGGTAGTTCCCGTTCCGCAGGCGGAGTATGGTCTAGGAAGGTATTCCATTTATTTCGTGGTGCCAAAAAAGGATGGCACTCTTCGCCCCATTTTGGATCTCAAAGGTGTGAACCGCTGTCTGCGGGTGCCTCACTTCCGGATGGAAACTTTGCGCTCAGTGCTGGTTGCCATCAGCAAGGGCGAGTTCCTCACTTCCCTAGACCTCACGGAAGCTTACCTCCATATTCCAATCCGGGAAGATCAGCAGCGGTATCTCCGCTTCGCACTACCATGGGGCCACTTCCAATTCCAAGCATTGCCATTCGGTCTTGCGACCGCGCCGTGAGTGTTCACCAAGATCATGGTGGTTGTGGCGGCGGCCTTGCGCAAGGAAGGGGTGCTGGTCCATCCCTATCTGGACGATTGGTTGATTCGCGGGAAGTCTCGGGAGGAGAGCTTGACCGCGACGTCCCAGGTCGTGGCGCTCTTGCAGTCCCTCGGCTGGGTGGTCAACCCGCGCAAGAGACACTTGGCCCCAACGCAGTGCCTCGAATATTTGGGCGTACGGTTCGACACGTGCGGGGGTTCGATTTTTCTGCCCGACCGCAGGGTGTTGGCGCTTCGCGCTCTCGTGCGACAGTTTCGGAAGAGCCCCGCCCCGTCAGCTTGGCACTACCTCCAGTTGTTGGGGACCATGGTTGCTTCCCTGGAGGTAGTGCCTTGGGCTCGGTTTCACATGCGGTCGCTTCAGAGAGCCTTGCTCCGTCGCTGGTCCAATCAGTCGGATTCGCTGAGCAAGCGTCTCCCTTGTCCGATGTCGGTTCGGAGGGATCTCCGATGGTGGCTGAGCAAGTCGTCGCTTCAAGCGGGGATGCCCTTAGAGCAGCCACTCTGGATTCCGCTATTGACGGACGCTTTCCTGACCGGCTGGGGCGCTCACTGCAGCGAACAGTTCGCTCAAGGTCTTTGGTCCCCGGAGGAGAGCGGTTGGTCAATCAACCGCTTGGAACTTCGTGCCGTTCGGTTGGCCTTGCTACACTTCGAGTCCCTGGTCTCCTCTCGAGCGGTGCGAGTACTCTCCGACAATGCGACGGCGGTGGCCTACATAAACCGACAGGGCGGAACCGGAAGCGTGGCCTTGGAGACGGAGGCGCGGGCATTGTTCGAGTGGGTGGAGCCCCGGCTACTAGCCATATCGGCAGTGCACATTGCCGGGAAGGACAACGTGACTGCGGATTTTCTCAGCAGGGTTCAGGTGGATCCCGGCGAATGGGAGCTAAACTCGCGGGTGTTCGAGCAGCTGGTTCAGCGTTGGGGGCAGCCGGTCATGGACCTGATGGCCACGCTGCACTCGGCGAAGGCAGCTCGGTTCTACAGTCGTCGAAGGGAGCCGATGTCGGAAGGCCTGGATGCTCTTCTGCAGATCTGGCCGTCGTCGGGCCTTCTTTACGTGTTTCCCCCGTGGCCTCTGCTGGGACGCGTGATTCAGCGTATCGAGGCCCACCGGGGGCGGGTGCTGTTGATAGCGCCGGATTGGCCTCGTCGTCCTTGGTATGCCGACCTGATGAGATTAGTGGTCGGATCTCCGTGGCAGCTTCCCCTGGATTCGGATCTGTTGTGTCAGGGTCCTCTTCGCATGCCGCAAGTGGGGAGATTCTCTCTTACGGCCTGGCTATTGAAAGGGCGCGGTTAAGAAAACGGGGTTATTCCGCTTCTGTCGTGGCGACTCTATTACAAGCGCGCAAGCGATCGACTTCGCTGGCCTATGTACGAGTTTGGCGTATCTTTGAGGATTGGTGCTCTCGGCGTCAGGTTCGGGCTGTCATGGCCTCTCTTCCGGTAATCCCTGACTTTTTACAGGACGGTTTTACTAAAGGTTTGGCCGCCAGCTCTTTGCGCGTTCAGTTGGCGGCGCTTTCGTGCTACCGCGGTAAGGTCCACGGCGTGTCGCTGGGGGCTCATGCTGATGTGGTTCGCTTCTTGCGGGCCGTTTCTCAACTGCGTCCGGCCCGCAGGATTTCGGTGCCTTCATGGGATCTCAACTTAGTTTTGCGGTCCCTCAGTGCGGCTCCTTTTGAGCCTCTCTCTCGGTCTTCGGTAAAGGACTTGACGCTTAAGACTGTGTTCTTAGTAGCAATTTGTTCGGCGCGGCGTATTTCCGAGCTCCAGGCCCTGTCTTGCAGGGAGCCTTTTCTGTCTTTCTCGGCTCAGAAGGTGGTGCTACGGCCGGTGCCTTCTTTCTTGCCTAAGGTGTCTTCTCCCTTTCACTTGAATCAGGTGGTCTCGCTCCCGGTGTTTCCTGCCTCGGCGGAGCATGCCTCCGATCGCGGGCTTAGTCGGTTGGACCTCAAGAGGGTCTTGCGTCGTTATTTGAAGGTTACCAGCGCCTTTCGTAAATCTGATCATTTATTTGTGCTGTTCGGCGGTCCTCGGAAGGGTGAGGCTGCGGCGAAGGCTTCCATTGCTCGGTGGATCAAGGAGGCGATAGGCTCGGCTTATCTCTTGCACGGCCGGCTGCCGCCTGTTGGTTTGCGTGCTCATTCTACCCGGGCGCATGCTGCGTCCTGGGCGGAGTATAGTTTGGTCTCACCCGTGGACATCTGTAAAGCGGCCACGTGGTCTTCTCTTCACACTTTCAGTAAGCACTATCGACTAGATGTTTTAGCGGCGGGCGATGCCAGTTTTGGTTCCGCAGTTTTGCATGCCAGCTGGCGGAATCCTGCCCGTTAGGCTGCTCTGTTACATCCCATACGTTGAGGACTAAGCTGGAGGAACGATAAGGAAATAGTAATTACACTTACCTGGTAATTGTAGTTCCTTGAGAGACGACAGCTTAGTCCTCCTTCCCTCCCTGTGCAATTTTCAGTGCGGCACGCCTCGGATTCAGAAGGTCTTATTTCCAGGTGAGTGTGTCTCTTTGATTTCTTCTGTTTCGCTCCAATGTTTGTTTCTCTTCCTCTCACTATTGGTTTATGCTGTGGCAGGAGCGGGACATTCTGTACCCTTCGCTTGGGTGCCATTGTCCACTGTTAAAAAAAAAAAAAAAGAGACAAAACTAAAAATGAAAATAAAAACCAAAACATAAAAAAAAAAAAAAAAAAAAATGAGTCTTAGTTGAAGGTTTAGCTGTTTCTCTGAGTTTGCTTTGACAGTTGGTCACTGGAGTTCAAGGGATGCCTGCTATGCTGATTCCAGTGGTGCTGAAATTTGATTGGTCCAGTCTTCATGCTGCAGGAGGAGGTGCACAACCCATACGTTGAGGACTAAGCTGTCGTCTCTCAAGGAACTACAATTACCAGGTAAGTGTAATTACTATTTAGTCTTGATCTCCCTGACCATGAATCAGAGGTCCCCAGGAGCAAAGTTTATTTTATTTATTTATTTACTTAGCTGTTTTTATACACCTCTTTATCAATGTGGCAAAGTGGTTTACATATTAACAAAGTAAACTAAATTCAAGGTACATGGAACACATTAGAAGCAGGAAAATGACAATATCGCACCAGAGTTATAAAATTCTATTCCTGAAGACTTAAGAACTCAGGAAGACATTAAGGACTTTCGCAAATCTTTAAAGACTTATTTATTTATAGAATTATTTGGTGAAATAACTTAAATTAACCATTATTTATATTTAATTTCACTATGATATAGTATTATAACATACTGTTTTGTTTTGTATTTATATTGTAATGTATCATTATTGTTTTCCCATACCCTCAGTATGTAAGCCTTTGTTGTCTTGTCAACCACTTTGATTGAAGGATAAGGTGGTATACAAAACTGGTAAAATAAATAAATAACACAGGGTGAATAAATACAAGGAGAGAATAGAACAAGGGTCAACCAGTTGAACTACATACAACATATGAATTGAGTTAACCTGAACAAATAGCAGTGAGAGAGTGGAGTCAGGTATAAAAGACTAGCAGTGCATGATGGTCCAGTTATCTATGCTAGGTGATATTTCCCTGAAGTGCTCAATGAATAGGTGTGTTTTCAACTTTCTACGGAATTCCTGGATGTAATGTGTGGCCTGGATGGTCTCTGGTAGCACATTACATAGACTTGGGGCATAGAATGAGAAGGCTCTGTTTGATGTTGAGTGAGAGCTCTTCCTGTTTACCGGTGAAATGGTTAGGGTGAATTGTGTATTGGCTCTCTGTGGTCTGTCATTTGATGTTTTCTGAATTAGCAGTTGTAGGTAATCTGAAGAAAGGTTGTGTTATATTTTAAATATGAGGAGAGCCTTGTATTTAATACAGGTTGTGATGGGAAACCAGTGTAGGGCCTTGAGAACTGGGGTTATATGTTCTTATTTGAGTATTCCATGCAGGACTCAAGTGGCAGTGTTCTGGGCAAGTTGTAGAGGGTGGATTGCATATCCTGGTAAGCCTTGAAGGATGATGTTGCAGTTATCTAAGTGGGGGAGTACCAGGGCCTGGAAGACTGTGTGGAAGTCATGTGTCGAGTAAGGGTCACAGGCTCTGGACTGTCTTTATTTTGTGGTAGGTAAGTTTAACGATATTGCTGATATGTGGCTGCAGTATTAGTCCCTGGTCCAGAGTTACTCCCAGGTATCATACTTGTGATTTGACTTGCAGTTGTGCTCTTGAGGTCTTTGTGTGCATTGGTGATAGAAAGGCTGTGTCCCTAGTGATATGGAGGGCCTCTGTTTTTTGGTAATTCATGGTTAGGTTGTGTCTTACTAACCTATTCGTGAGGCCTGTGAAGCAGTTGATTAGCAGGGTGTACATGTGTTGCAGGGTGGAAAATGATATGTACAACATTATGTCATCCATATATATGTGATATACAACATTGTAAGAATTTATGATTGAGCAGACAGGCTGTATATAAATGTTAAAAAGGAGAAAAGAGAGAGCAGAACATTGTGGCACACCTTGTCAGAGTCTGAACGGGGCAGAAGTGCCGCCAGCTGCTCATACTTGCTATTGGTGTTCATTCAAAAAGTTGTATTTGCGATGACTGGGGCCTCTCTGAGCCACTGTGATGCAGGCAGGGGCTGAGTGTATAAGCGTGCATGTATTTTGAGGAAACGTACGTGCACATGTTTCCAATAAATACCCATTTTTTTCAAGAATGTTGAGGTCGATATTCAGCCACGGTGCTCAACATCTCTAAAGCACCTGGCTGCCGCCACTTTAACTACAACCAAATATTCAGCACCGGAACCTATTTGGCATCCAGTGATGAATATCCGGCTTCACCAGCCAGAGGCTTTGCTGACAGGTTAATGGCAGTATTCAGCCACTAACCAGATAGCAAAATCACATAACGTTAGGACAGTCATTGACATTTAGCTATCCGATTTAGCTATCTGGTTAGCAACTGATTATTGCCACTAACCAGATAGCTGTGAGTACCACCCCAGCTTCATCTACATACTGAAAACCACATGAATCCATCTGAATATCCATCCCATTCAGTTAGGCATTTTAAAAAACTCTGGCTATGGGGGTCACAGCTCTGCCTTCTACTTGTCTACATTCCTAAAGCCTTTTCTAAGTGAGGCTAGTGAATTTTTATTGTGTATACTACAGCTACTTTGCCTGCTTCAGTGATGTTTCATGCACCCTCCATCTTGCTTTGTGATTGCACTGCTGTCCTATAGGTCAGCCAAATAAGGTGAATGAATGCATACCAGATTCCCAAACTGGATCCCACTGATTGATGGCTTCTAAGAACATAAGAACATAAGATATGCCATACTGGGTCGACCAAGGTCCATCAAGCCCAGTATTCTGTTTCCAACAGTGGCCAATCTACAGTATATGGTGCTATGTAGCGATTGGTTCTTTGGGGTAATGGTATTTGTCTCTGGTCAAGCATACGTCATCTACATGTTGTGCACAGTTACAAGCACATATATAATTCAGGAGGCTGACAATTTGGGATAGACCAGGAATGAAAGCTGTACTAGTGAGGATTTCTGTGTAGCAGGTTCTGAGCAATGCTAGCCCAAACTTCCCAACAGGTGGTATCTCTGTCGAGCCAGAGTAGTGCGCTGGTATTTGGTTTTCTTTGGGTTCTTCTGAAATGGCATGTAGAGGAGGGTAGTGCATAGACCAGCAGAGCTTAGGCTGATACGCATATCTTTTAAGAGGCTCAAAGTGCAGTTTGTAGTGTCTGTACATGGCATGGCATGGCTCCAGATTTCTGGAGTAATGCAGGGTAACTACCCTGAAGGTTTACCTGACTTGAGAAGTGTGCATTATGGAACAGAGTGATTTTTAAAGCTTAAACATAAATCATGTGCTGGGATGGCAGTCAGAGAAGATCTTTGCCTACCACATCCACACACTTTAAGAATGAGGCCATATAGCCTCCCAAAATCTCTTATATCTTTTCCTGTGTGGCAGCTTTTCCATTCCATGGGCAGTGAGGATTAAGAGAGCAAGTGTGGAGTTGCAGGGTCTCACCAGAGAAAAACACAGTTTGTCTTCTAACATGACAGATACGTGTGAGTCTGAATATAGGATAGGGGGGTGGGTATGTGTGGGATAAATACATACCATCTAAGGCTAGTGTAATTAGCGCCCTTTACTTGGCATAGCCATGTACACAACTATTTGTCTGTATTTATTGATAAACATACCCTTATGGGAAGAGGTTTCTGTTCTGTGTCCATCTATCAGGAGGAGGGAGGTATCACTACCTGTGAGTGTGGCTGGACTATGACATGTGTCACAGATGTCCATACCAAAGGCAAAAGAATGAGGTGCATGCATAGGATTAGAAGGCTGAAAGCAACCAGGGTACTATAGAGTGTTTAATAGTCACAAAGAAGTCTATACAGTGAGCTGCGGGTTCTGTCATCTGCCAGCAGACACAAACCGATATATGTAAATGCAGATTATATAAAAGTAAACTGACTATTACAGTCTATCAATGCTGCACATTTGCTTTAGGTTTGAAGGGGGATGAGTAAAACAGGGAGCCAACTCATCCCAAGAAGAGGAGAAGGACAGATGGCAGGTGGTGGCACAGATATAGGGCTTGACCAGTGGACATGTTGAGGATTCTAGCATATTCAAGGGCAAATGTCAGCAAGACAAATGTCTCGTTCAACAAGTGACATCCTCTCTGTCAACTTATCAATGCACTGCAGCTGATCCTCCATGGCATCTGCCAGAGCATCTACAGCTCTGAAGAAAACGCTGCATCCCCACTGGAATACGGGGGTGGGACTAGGCATGCACCCCCATCCATCAGAGAAGATGTAGCTGTGACTGCATGAATGGTAGTCAATGGCAGCAGGTGGCTGCCAGAGACCTCCAATGGCTCCAAAACCATTATCACCTCCTGAATGTCATCTTCCTCTTCCTGGAATGATATGGGGAGAGGAACATTATGGAGAGGCTCATAGGGACAGCGGAACAGAGAGGCGTTGGCACCAGAGACAGGGCCAGTCCTGTGCCTGCATCTTGAGAAGGTCCTCAAAGGGTCTGGGAGCATGTTCCTGATATTGCAGGTCATATTACCATAAACACAGAAAATTGGAATCAATACACCAAGCACATGCTAAATCAAAACATTCTTCATCCTCCTATCCAATGCTTGCTAACCTCAGTGCCAGGGATGGCTTTAGGTGTTGACAAACCAGGCAACATCTTAGGTGGAGGTTTTGCAAAGTGTGTTTGCATTCTGACACTCAACTATTTCCTTAATTCTTCCAAGATTCATAATATAAATCCCATTGCAGTTTTAAAGATAAGGCAAACTGCTTAGAGGTCATCTAATTTAAGTTTCTAAGTGGTCCCAAACATGTCTCTTGTACAGTGTCTGAAGAGCCCTAAGGCCACCACTGCCACCACTTCTTGTCTGCCAATTTATTTCCAATATGGTATGTAATTTCTTTCAATAAAATGTTCTCAAACCTTTTTATTTCTTGCTCTTTATCCTTTATTGTTCCTTTCTTCTGATTCCAGCTCCATATCTGTCATCTATTTTCTTTTTATACTTCATTTTTTAACTTATTTTTTTCCTATTCATTTTCAATTTATTTATTATTTATTTATTTATTTATTTAACAGCTTTTATATACCGCACTTTTGATATCAGCGCGGTTTACATTTTAACAAATTTTGTACTTAAACATAAAACAAATGTTAAGTTTACAGAGAACAGGGAATAAAAACATGGATAACAGGGATTAACAATTAACAGATATTTTCAATTATTTACAATAGGTTCTTAAATGCTCGAGCTCTAAAGGTAGGGTTTGTGAGGCTTGGTCTAGATCAAGTGGTAAGGTTTCGGGAGCTTATTTGACTAGCCGTGATCAATGGTCTGTGTGTGAGGGGGGTCAGTATATTGTGAGAAGTGTTGTAGGAAGAGATGTGTTTTTATGGATTTTCTGAACTGGGACAGGTCTTTTTGTGATCTAATGCTAGGTGGAAGCGTGTTCCAGCATCTAGGGGCGAAGGAAGAGAATGCTCTTAAAGTGGTTGTTTGAGTGAGTTTTTTGCTGTCCTTTGGGACTGTTAGCATGTTCTCTGTTACAGAACGTCTAGATCTGGTGTTCTGTGTGTGATGGAGGAGATCAGATAAGGAGGATGATGAGATATGGTGGAATGCTTTGAAGGTCAGGATGAGAGCTTTGTATAAAATCCTGCAAGCTAGTGGGAGCCAGTGGAGGTCAAATAGGATGGGAGTAATATGTTGGCTTTTTGGGGATCCATGAAGAACTCTGGCCGCTGTATTCATGGCCAATTGAAGCGGGTTTAGAGTGCTCTTGGGTAGGCCATGAAGAACGATATTTGCATAGTCAAAATGAGGAGTGACTAATGCATGGAAGGTTGTACGGAAGTCAGATGGTTCAAGCATAGGTCTGAGGTGTCGAAGAGTCCTGATTTTGTAGTAAATGGCTTTTACAGTATTTTTTATGTGATCTTTGAATTCAAGTCGCTGGTCAAGTATAACACCCAGATAACGTATTGAGGTTTTGAGTGGTAGATCAGCATCTCGTGTTCTTAGAGTTGGTGGGGGAGAGAAGTCTTTGTTTCTAGTGACAATCAGGACTTCGGTTTTTTTAAAATTGATTCTGAGGTTTTGTGAGAGTAGCCAATATGATATCGAGTTGAAGCAGGTGATTAGTGTAGTGTAGTCAGGTTTTAATATATTAATTGGAGTGAATAAGAGCACGTCATCTGCGTAGATAAGACATGATATTCCGAAAGAGCGGGAGATGTTGCAGAGAGGTTGCATATAGATGTTAAATAGAAGGGCTGAAAGGGAGGAACCTTGCAGAACTCCTTGCTTCTGATGAAAAGGTTGAGATGTGGTATCACCAGTCCGTACTTGTTGCCAGCGATCTTCTAGGTAAGATCTGCACCAATTCAGTGCCGTTCCTTGAATTCCTTTTTCGTGGAGCCTGGTGAGTAGTTGGTTGTGGTCAACAGAATCAAAAGCTGCTGCTATGTCTAGGAAGATCATGGCGACTCCATTTCTGATATTGTCTGTTGTATTAATGAGTGTGTTCAATAGGGAAGTTAGGAGGGTTTCGACTCCGTGGGCTTCCCTGAAGCCATGTTGGTTTGGATCTAGTGGGGCCTCGGAATCAATGTGTTGTTGAATTTGTCTGAGAACGACTTTTTCTAGGATCTTGGCTAGTAGAGGAATGCTTGAAATTGGGCGATAGGAGTCTTCCTTTTTCGGATCCAGTTTGTTGTTCTTCAGTAGGGGACGGATGGAGGTGTGCTTGAGAGCTGTTGGAAATATCCCGGATCTAAGGGACTGGTCAGCTAATGCTGATATGTATGGGCTAAGTTGTGTTTTAAGTGATTTGATCCAGAAGGCTGGACATGGATCATTTGGAGCTGTAGTGGCGTTGATGGATGTAATAATTTCTTCAATAGACTTTGGAGTTGGAGATGAGAAATTATTGAGTATGAATTGGACGTTGGAAGGTTGCTTGGTTACATTTGTGGTTGCTTCAGTGATCTTGATTGCCTTGGATTGGATGTAATCAGCATATAGTTGTGGGTGTATATATTCCTGTTGTGGTGAGGGAGGTTCAGTGGTTAGGGATTTTACTATTTGGAAGAGATCTCTTGGTTTGTTGAGGGAACGGCTAAGTAGCTTTGTATGGTGTTCTCTTCTCTTTTCCCAGGTTAGCTGGCGATGGGACTTCAAGTTGGCTAGGTAAATGGACTGGTCATGAGGGTTTAGGGAGTGTCTCCATTTCTTCTCTAGTCTCCTCAGTTGTTGTAGGGAGGTTCGTAACTCTGAGGAGAACCATGGTGCGTTCTTTTTCTTGGTGATAGAAGAGTTGGTAGAGGTTTTATCATGTGTAGTGGTAGGTTGCGCTGATAGTCGAAGAGCATTGTTCCAGTTTGATACAGTGTCATCGATGTTGTTAGGTATAGTGGAGAGTTTTGGCATGGTAAGGGAGGTGATTGTGTCCATGTTGAGAGGTTGGAATCTTGCTGGTTTTGGTGGTGGGTAAGCATCAGGTGACTTGTTTGGAAATTCGGTAGATGGAATGATGAATGAGATAAGTTTGTGATCAGACCAGTGGACTGGGGTTGATAGGGGTTCGGGTTGGTTTATCAGATTCGGGTGTGCTGATGGTGCAAATATGAGGTCGAGGAGATTTCCTTGTTTATGAGTGGATGTTTTTACAATTTGATCGTAGTGTAAGTTAATCATGGCATCAAGGAAGGAGGTGGACACTGAAGGTGGTGTGGAGGCAAGGTTAAAATCTCCAAGGATCCAGTTAGGTTTGTTGATATCCGATGGGTTGATGGCAATATCAATTATGGTTGAGAGATCATCAGCTGGAGCATTTGGGGCTCTGTAGATGAGGTTTATGGTGTTGCTATTATTGGAGATGGATAGCGTATTTGTGTGGTTTGTGGCATTGGTAGATATCACGTGATATTTCAAATCTGTTCTTGCTATTATGCAAACTCCTCCTCCCTTTCTGTTTTCTCTGTTGCAGGTATAGATGGTGTAGTTAGGTGGGGTAAGATGGTTCATTAGGACATTGTCGGTATTAGAAAGCCATGTTTCTGTGATCAGTAGGATGTCTAGTGTGAGGTTTGATATAAGGTCAATGATAGCTGGCCATTTGTTGCGGGCTGAGCGTGCGTTAATGAGAGCACACTTGAGATTCTGTGGGGTAGTTCTTGGATTTGGTTTCTTGTTGTTTGTATTTTCAAGAGTTACATATAGACAGTAGTTGTGCCTACTATAGTATATACTTTGTGGATAATTTTGATGGGGTTTCCTATTACGGGTTTGGTGAATAGGTATGGGGTTGATATCAGATGTTAGAGCAGAGGAAATATGTAGTATGCAAGAGAGGATGGAGAGGAGCAGGAGTGGACAAGTAATGGTAGCCATGGTGTAATTCTGGGATGGTAGAGAGGGTGTAGGTGCTTTGACTTGAGTGCTACTGGCCACAGTAATAAGTGAATGTTACTGACCACAGTAATAATTGAGTGCAACAGTATAAAGGAGAGACACTGGCAACAGTGATAAATTGCTACTGTAATGTTGATTGTGTAGCTTTGTGTAGTTGAGCTTATTGTGTTGGTAACATTAGTAGCAAATTTTTAGCAACATTTGTAGGGGGGGGGGGGGTCTAGCAACAATAGTCTTGGTAAGACCTTAACAATGATATCTAGATGTGTGGGAAGACTGTGATAAATTTAGGAACAGCTACTAGCAACAGAATTTATGATATCTACTGGCAACAGTAATACAATAGAAATCAGGCAGTTGTTATAAATGATTGCAGGCAGCAAGAGGAGTTAGGCAGTGGTTGTAAAAGACTTACTAACAATAGTAGGTATCTATCAGTGGTGAGACAGGCAGTGTTGAATGACTTACTGGCAACAGTAAAGGTCAGACGGTTATAAATGAATTACAGGTAGCAGGAGAGGTTAGGCAGTGGTTATAAATGGCTTACTAACAATAGTAGGTATCAGTCAGTAGTTACAGGCGGTTAAGCAATAGTCTTTTAGGGTGATATATCAGTATAGGCTGGTTCAGTGTCGAGTATACTTGCTGCGTTTGAGTTTGTAGCTGGAAGGATGGAAGGATGATGATATGCGAGCTCAACCCTAGGGGAGCTCCAGCCGAAGAGGAAGTAGTGATTAGGCGCTGTTATGTTGTCTTCCGTGTCTCTGTTTAGTTCTTGTGTGTTCCTTATGGTCCTTAGTCTGGTTTCCACAGGGTGTTGCCTGGTGTTGCAGGAAGGAGCAGTCTTGTAGGCTAGGCGGGCTAGTTTGTTGCTGCCGCGTGGTGTTCAGTATAGGAGTAATAACCGAAGAAGTAAGAGCTAAGAGCCAGGGGAGCTTACTCTACACGATTGTCCTTGACGTCACCCTCTTTCGGTGCACAGGCGATCAGAGTTGTTGCCTTGATCTCCTGTCGTGCCACTCCTAAGGGCCACGCCAAAGGGCCCTCTGGCGAGGCCCTCAGGCGCGGGCCCGCCAGGCGCGGGCGCGCCCGATGGCGCGAAGCTTAAATAGGCTGAGGACTTACCCCGATTGGGTAGCGCTGGTCCAGAGGCCCCTCCCGCTGCTCGTAGCTCGATCCCCAGGGAAGGGGAGAGTTGCTGGTAGTGGCGGGGGTTTAAGGGGCCTGCGCCCGATGGCGCGAAGCTTAAATAGGCTGAGGACTTACCCCGATTGGGTAGTGCTGGTCCAGAGGCCCCTCCCGCTGCTCGTAGCTCGATCCCCAGGGAAGGGGAGAGTTGCTGGTAGTGGCGGGGGTTTAAGGGGCCTGCGCCCGATGGCGCGAAGCTTAAATAGGCTGAGGACTTACCCCGATTGGGTAGCGCTGGTCCAGAGGCCCCTCCCGCTGCTCGTAGCTCGATCCCCAGGGAAGGGGAGAGTTGCTGGTAGTGGCGGGGGTTTAAGGGGCCTGCGCCCGATGGCGCGAAGCTTAAATAGGCTGAGGACTTACCCCGATTGGGTAGCGCTGGTCCAGAGGCCCCTCCCGCTGCTCGTAGCTCGATCCCCAGGGAAGGGGAGAGTTGCTGGTAGTGGCGGGGGTTTAAGGGGCCTGCGCCCGATGGCGCGAAGCTTAAATAGGCTGAGGACTTACCCCGATTGGGTAGCGCTGGTCCAGAGGCCCCTCCCGCTGCTCGTAGCTCGATCCCCAGGGAAGGGGAGAGTTGCTGGTAGTGGCGGGGGTTTAAGGGGCCTGCGCCCGATGGCGCGAAGCTTAAATAGGCTGAGGACTTACCCCGATTGGGTAGCGCTGGTCCAGAGGCCCCTCCCGCTGCTCGTAGCTCGATCCCCAGGGAAGGGGAGAGTTGCTGGTAGTGGCGGGGGTTTAAGGGGCCTGCGCCCGATGGCGCGAAGCTTAAATAGGCTGAGGACTTACCCCGATTGGGTAGCGCTGGTCCAGAGGCCCCTCCCGCTGCTCGTAGCTCGATCCCCAGGGAAGGGGAGAGTTGCTGGTAGTGGCGGGGGTTTAAGGGGCCTGCGCCTGATGGCGCGAAGCTTAAATAGGCTGAGGACTTACCCCGATTGGGTAGCGCTGGTCCAATTTGCTTATATCTCTTCTCCCCTCTTATTTTTATATTTCCTTCTTTTCTTGCCCAGTCTGTCACTCTTCTAAATGTTTCCATCCCACTCTTCTTGCTGATTTTATTCTAATGTCCCATTCATTTTTTAAAAAAATGTATTTATGCAATTTTATCACCGTACTTACAAGAATACATCTTGTCCAGAAAAGGGGAGCAAGCCAAGAAAATTCAACAAAAAAATCATTACACAAATAAAATAAGTAAATAGGTAATACTACAGAGGTTTGTCCCCACCAGTCCTCAATAAGAGAGAGAAGGTGACACAATACCAAAGAAACATATCCAAAAAGAAATAAACTGAGATTAACCAAACAGATAAAAGGTGCTACAATATATTGCCAGAGAACTCACCCTATGACATAGGGCTAATTTTAGGGATGCTCAACAGTCTAGAGAAGATAAAGGCAGATGTCTGCTGTGGGTCCATAAAAAGATAATTAATTCCAGTCAACTTGACTAGGCATTTACATGGGAAATGCAGGAAAAACAACCCACCCAGATGAGTTACCCCAGGTTTGAGAACAAGAAAATGTTTCCGCCTTCTCTGTGTGGCTCTAGACACATCGGGGAAAATCCTGATAACAGATCCCATAAACTCTTTAGAAGTTGAACAAAAATATATTTTTAACAACCAATCTCGGTCTACATTTAGAGCCAGGGTGACCAACAAAGTTGTGGTCAGCCTAGAATCAGACCCAGACCATGCCAAAAATACGGTGAGAACCAGGCTATCACTGGACAGAGCTGGGGATTGAATTAAACCCTGACCCTGACTCCTCAGCCAGCCTGATCTTAGCTAAAGGCAAATAATAAACTCTAGAGATAGGAGGTATTAAGTCCACAGGTATTGGTCAGAAACTTCTTAAAAGTTTCAACAGGTGAAAAGGACAAAACCTTAGGAAAATTCAAAACTCAAGTTCCTACTTCTAGATACATTTTCTAGAACCTCAATTTTCCATTGTAAACTTTCTGAGTACCTCATAATAGCAGTATCAGAGTCCTGGATACCATTTATTTTTTTTAAATAATTTATAATTTGTTTCTTTACCTTACTTCATAGAAATTAACCATGCTTCCCTCCCCTCCCCCTCCTTCTCCCCTTCCCCTCCTCCTCCCCCTCCTCCTTCCTCCCCTGCCATACTCATTCTTTGCCCTGAACACACCTCGATCCCATCCCAACCCACGCTAAGCATCTATCACATGATAACCTCTATCTCAGGCACACACTAACAGGTAGCATGCAGTAAAACTCGCATGCATATTAAAATGTCAGCCCTTAAAACTACCACGTGAAATTAACTTATTAAATAAAGAAATAAAAATTAAAGATGAAGTAAGATATTTAGGTATAACCTTAGATAAATATTTAAATTTAAAATCTCATATAAACAAAATTGCGGCAAACGCATATCATCGCTTAAAGATTATAAGAAGGCTAAAACCAATATTAAATACAAATCACTTTTGCACGGTATGTCAAGCTGTCATAACACCTCTACTTGATTTTGGAAACATCTTGTATCAAGGTCTTCCTAAACACTCTATCCATCCTCTCCAATTAGTTCAAAACACCACTGCGCGTATAATAACTGGCTCTGCAAAATTTGATCACATAACTCCTGTCCTTAAACAGTTACATTTCCTTCCGATTATTGCAAGAGCAAAATACAAAAACTTAATGATTATTTTCAAAAATTGTCACCAATCTCCAGCAGATATTCTACAATCTATAATATCCAAAGACAAAATCCTAAGACCAAGACGAACTCAAAATACCAATACACCTTTGAACTTCAATAAATCAAAACAAATGACCTCTAAAAGAGCATTTTCCTTTATGGCACCAGAGTTATGGAATTCTATTCCTGAAGACTTAAGAACTCAAGAAGACATCAAAGACGTTCGCAAATCTTTAAAGACTTATTTATTTATAGAATCATTTGGTCAAATAACTTAAATTAATCAACATATTTAATTTCACTATGAGATAATATTATATTATACTGTTTGTATTGTATTTATATTGTAATGTATTTTTTTTGTCTTCCCATACCCTCAACATGTAAACCCTTTGTTGTCTTGTCAACCACTTTGATTAAAGGATAAGGTGGTATACCAAACTGGTTAAATTAATTAATTAATTAATTAATTAAGTGCTAAGCACGCTTTAACAAATGTGCCTCTAAATTTTTTAAGGGCTGCTAATGAACCAAATGCCATATTAACGAATGCACATTCTTAGCTCACACTATTTTAATGTATCGGTGTGTGAATTAATAGTAAGGGTAATATATCTCTATGGAATCTGTGCATTAGAATTCAAAATATAAAATGTCGAGAGTGTGAGTCTATAAAAATTATGGTTTATGGTGTATTATATGTGGCATATCTCCTTTTTCCAGCATTCAAAGTGATTTACAAAAATATTAAAGAAAGTTAAAATAAATTTTAAAGAAAAAAATGAACTCCATTTAATGATAGTAAAGTAAAAGGAACAAAAAGCAGAGGAGGTGCCATTTAGGTGGGATGTCACAGCCTGCAGGAACATTAGGTGGTGATTTCAAATCTTGCTCAAAAAGGAATGTTTTTAACTCAGATTTAAATAGTTTATAGGTAGATGTGAGGCAGAGATGAGAGAGCAGACTATTCTGCAAAGTGGGTGCAACATAGAAGGTTGACTGTCTTGTGGATTCATGTTTCACTCTGGAGGGTCAGATAATGTGTAACTAATAACCATGAGCTGAATGTAGCACATAGGCTAGTGCAGCGTTTTTCAACCACTGTGCCGCGGCACACTAGTGTGCCGTGAGATATTGTCTGGTGTGCCGTGGGAAAAATTCCAATTTCATCCGTAACATGTGGCCTCGGCTCACAAATTAGGGTTGCCAACCGGCCGGTTTTCAGCCGGCCTGGCCGGTTTTTCCATGGCCAGGCCGGCTGCCAGCACAGTTGTAAAACCGGCCATTGAAAAGCCGGTTTTTTTGCTCTGGCCGCAAGATCGGGAGCGGCCAGAGCAAAAAACGGCTTTTGTGCCGAAGTCCGTGGCACGAACGCGATCGCGATTCCCTATAGCAGTGCAGCCGCTGGTTCTGCTTTGTACAGAGCAGCGGCTGCACTACACTTACATTGAAAAGTAAAGAGAAACTGTGTCAGGAGCCCTCCGATCATGCAGAGCCCGAGGAAGTGATGTCATGGGGGCGGGCTCCTCACAGGCTGTCTTTCCTTTTCAAATTAACTTTAGCTGCAATAAAGTTAATTTGAAAAGGAAAGACAGCCTGTGAGGAGCCAGCCCCCATGACATCACTTCTTCGGGCTCTGCGATGACCGGAGGGCTCCTGACACAGTTTCTCTTTACTTTTCAATGTAAGTGTAGTGCAGCCGCTGCTCTGTACAAAGCAGAAGCAGCGGCTTGGGCAGAGGGTGTGTGTGTGTGTGTGAGTGAACCAGCAAGGGGGGGGAGTGTGAGTGAACCAGCAGTGGAGGGGGGGGGGGGTGGTGTGAGTGAACCAGCAAGGGGGGGGGGCGATGGTGTGAGTGAACCAGCAGGGGAGGGGGGGGTAACTGAGTGAGTGACCCAGCAGGAGGGGTGAGTAAGTGACAGGGGGGTGGGTGAGTGAACCAGCAGTGGAGGGGTGGGGGGTGTGAGTGAACCAGAAGGGGAGGGGGGATGGTGTGAACAAGCAGTGGAGGGGGGTTGGTGTGAGTGTTTGATTCCTATTCAAGAGAATTACTTTATATATAGTCAATATAGGCACAGAGGTAAATTTTTTTAACATTTTCTAATGGTGGTGTGCCTCGTGATTTTTTTCATGAAAAAAGTGTGCCTTTGCACAAAAAAGGTTAAAAAACACTGGGCTAGTGTATATAAAGTAATAAGAGAAGATAATCGAGGGCATCATTGTGAAATGCCTTAAAAGTAAGGGTCAGTATCTTGAAATGGATATGAGCTGAGATGGGGAGCCAGTAATGGTGCATCAGGCATGGGATGACATGATCATACTTCCAGGCATAGTATAAGATAAGGACAGCAGTGTATTGAATTGACTGAAAATGTTTTAGTTCATATTTACAGTAGGTAGACCAGAGTCAATAGTGCTACAGTAATCAAGACACAAACATGCACTTTAAAAATCCTCCTTTCTAGAACTCTGTTGCTATTTTTACCTATAATTCTCTCAGAGGTCATGTCTCTTTTCTCTAGGCCTTACAATTTCTGGCATATATGGGCAAGGCCACAGGGCCGGGTCCCGAGACCGGCAGTAACCGGGTTCCCGGGGCCCCCGGCTCTCGGCCTCGTGCTCATTGCATGGGGGGGAGGGGGAGAGGGCATGAGGGACACCAGCATCATTTGAAATCGCCCCACGTCAGGGCATGGGGCGATTTCATTGGCTTTCGGGAGGGGGGGCGGGGCGAGTGGGTCCTGGCGGGATCCGGTGAGCGGGTGCTTGCAGTTTTTTTTCCCAGCAGCGATTTCATGTGCCTATTTCAAGGCATTCAGTTCCTTTATGCACAGGGTTTTGGGACAGCGGACGGACTTGCGTTCCATGGTCCATTACTTGGATGATTTCCTTTTTGTGGGTCCGAGTCAGGTGGGGATGCGTGCTACTTTGTTGGCATCATTTCAGGAGATGGCCACTGACTTTGGCATTCCGTTGGCGAAGGAAAGACGGTAGGGCCGGTGACGTGTCTCTCCTTTTTAGGTATAGAGATAGATTCGGTGGACATGGTGGTGCGGTTACCTGCTGAGAAGGTTGAGCAGCTGAAAGGTTTGGTTTCAGCTGTGGGGTCTTCTGCCAAGGTTTCTTTTCGGGAATTGCAGTCTTTAGTAGGCCATCTTAATTTCGCAAGCCATGTTATTCCAATAGGGTGTCACTTTGCCCGGTGTCTGTCATTAGCAATGGCGGGGGTTCAGCGGCCTCATCATTGAATCCGCGTGACGATGGGAATGCGAGAGGACTTGCGGGTGTGGGAATCGTTCTTATCGGAGTTTAATGGCTGCACCATTGTACAGTTTCCTGAAGTGTCGAATGCGGATTTGCAGTTGTTTTCAGATGCGCTGGGTAGTTCCGGTTTCGGTGTCTATTTCCAGAGGTTGTGGTGCGCTGTGGCATGGCCGGCTGGCTGGGCGCAGTCGGGGCTGATGCATAACATAGCCTTTTTGGAATTGTTTCCCATTGTTGTGGCCTTTTGGGTGTGGCCTGAGCGGTTGAGGAATAGGAGGGTTGTGTTTTGGAGTGACAATGCGGCGGTGGTGGACATAATTAACAGGCACTCGCCCCGGTGCCTGCGGGTAGCGGCGCTGATGAGGGTTTTTGTACTAGCATGTTTGCACCTCAATGTTACGGCCGTGGCGCGTCATGTGCCGGGTGTACAGAATTCCATTGCTGATGCTTTGTCTCATTTTCAGTGGTCGCAGTTTCGCCGGTTGGCTCCCAGGGCAGACGTGGCAGCATCGGCAGTACCGGATCATCTTTGGCAGATTGGGACCCTGGAGTGATGGCGTCACTGCGTTCTTCGGTGGTGCAGGGGACCTGGTCTTCTTATTTGCGAGGCTACGCCAAGGTGTGTGAGTTTTTGAGGGGGCAGGGATGGAGGGGGGCAGAGTTGCTGATGGGTCTTTGGGTTTGTTCGTCGTATGGACGAAAGGTGAGGGTTCATCCAGGTCGGCAGTCTTGTTGGTGGTAGCCAGTTTTTCCTTTTTCTGTAAGGCTGATGGGTGGGGCAATCATAGGGCTTTGTTTTTAGTGCAGTTTCTGTTGGCGGGATGGGCCAAAGAGCGTCCCAAGAGACAGGATTGGTGTCAGCCAGTGTCGCACGACTTGCTCTTGCAGATCTGGGAGGTGTTGCCTGTGGTAGCAGTCTCTGACTTTGAGGCAGCGCTGTTTAGGGCCCTGTTTGTCATTGCCTTTTTGGAGCATTTCAGGTCTATGAATTGGTGCCGCGGTCCAAAAAATGGGGGGCATTCGGGGGATTGGATCTTCAGCATGTGGCTTTGTTGGCTACTCAGCTGCACATCTTCCGTCCTCAATCCAAAACTGACCAGTTGGGGAAAGGGGGATGGGTGGTGCTGAAAGCGATCCCCGACTTGAGTTCTTGCCCGGTACAGAATTTATTTTCGTATTTACGCGAGCGGCCGCAGGGTCCGGGCTTCCTATTTGTGCACAAAGATGGTAAGCCGGTGATGCAGTTCCAGTTCACTGCAGTGATGCGGTTGGCCTTGAGTAAGCTTGGCGTTGATGAATCGCAGTTTGCTTCACATTCATTCAGGATTGGAGCTGCCACTAGTGCTGCGGCGGCTGGATTGGAGGGCGAGGTCATTCAGCGAATTGACAGGTGGTGCTCCGGGGCCTATGCTGGTTGTGTTCACCCAGGAAAGTGGTGATCTTACCAGGCAAAGGGAGCTGCCTGGGCTGGATATGGCCGAGTGAATGGGGGCTGCCTGGGCTGGGGTAAGTTCGGGGGTGGGGGTATGTGGGGCGGATGGGGGGAACATTAATGCTTTTCTCCATTTTACAGGATCTCCAGTGAGTGGCATGCTGCTGAGCGGGGTCGCCGGTGGAGTCCCTGGCGGTGAGTGGTGGTTCCTTGGTCATTCCCTTGTGAATTGGGCAGAGTGGAGGGCCATCTCACGTCCCTTCGGAGTGCACTTGGGCCTGGCGGCCCGTAATATATGGTTGAAATGGATGGGCGAGCGTGGTATGCACTGGTGGCAGCTTCTACCGCTGGTGCAGCAGCGGACCAGACAATGACAGTGACCTGTAAGACTGGTGCTTCACTTGGGTGGCAACAATCTTTCCAGCTGGTCCTGTAGGCAGCTTATTTGTGCTGTCCAGCGAGACATAGTTTTGTTGCGGGACTTGTGGCCAGGGGTGGTGATTGTATGGTTGGACATAATACCTTGCCCAGCCTGCCAATCACAGTGTCGATGTTCTCGAGGTTTGACTAAGATCAACCGGCAGGTGGGGAGATGGGTTCAGCAGACGGACGGTCTGCAGGTGCAGCAAGGATTTGAGGGTTGGTTTGTTTGTTTTTATTATATTACATTGCTAGCTCTCTGACTGGGAGCTCTTAAAAGGTTTTTTTGTATATTTTTTAAAGCAAGGTTACTTTCTTTTTGGTGCTTTAGGGGAACTTTCCTTGAGAAAAGTAGGTTGCTGAACTCTAGTAACCTCCTCAGGTTTGGAAACTGCTAACACCTAATCAGGTGTTAGTTCCCTCCCTACCCACCCCGACTCCCACCCACCCCTAGTGAGCAGTCTTGCTTTATAGGGCACCTCCCCCTTTAACAAATCACAGAGAATTAGACCAGCACATTTTGAATATAATTAAAGAGATTTAACTACTTTTTCTCTGAAAGGACAGCTGGGAAACCGGCTGGTACTTGGTAGATCTCTCTCTTTTGCTTTAACAGATACCTAAGCTCCACAAACAGAACAATGGCTGATTGTATTGATAAAGCTGTTGCCCCCGTTACAGCTTCTGCCTCGGTCCAGACAGAGGTCCTAATGCCAGTTGAAGGACCAGCTCCATGTGCAGGGTGCCTGCATGCTGAAGCTCTGAGGACACAAGTGGAGGAAATCAGAGAGGAGGTGGCGAGGCTGAGGAGCATTCAAGACAGTGAGAAGTACATTGATGAGATGCTTCTTGCAGCAACCAAGCTCTCCAGCACAGGAGAAGATGGGTGCCAACAGAATGGTTGGACACAAGTCACCAGGGCCTGCAAAATCACCAATCCAACTTCTCCAGCCCTTGAATTGAAGAACCATTATGCAGCCCTGGAAGTGGAGGAGATGAAAGCATCCCTGGAAAGGGAAGAACCAGAGTTCAAGTACCCCAAAGTTGCAGAATCAGTTACCAGAAGGAAACAAAGGGTAGTGGTGGTTGGAGACTCTCTTCTGAGGGGTACTGAGGCATCCATCTGCCGACCAGACTTGATGTCCAGAGAGGTATGCTGTCTGCCTGGTGCCAAAATCCAAGATGTTACAGAGAGTTTGCCGAGGCTCATCAAGCCCACTGACTATTACCCAATGTTGCTAATCCATGTTGGAACAAATGATACTGCCAGGTATACCTCGGAACGTATCAAAAGTGACTTCATGGCTCTGGGACAGAGGGTGAAGCAGTTAGGTGCACAGGTGGTGTTCTCTTCAGTCCTCCCTGTTGAGGGTAAAGGCCAAGGCAGAGAGGCTCGCATCCTGGAGATGAATGCATGGCTGCGTGGATGGTGTCATCGAGTGCGTTTTGGTTTCCTAGACCATGGGATGCTGTTCCAAGGGTTGCAGAGCAGAGATGGCATCCATCTGTCCAAGAAAGGTCAACACATCTTTGGTAGTAGACTTGCTAATCTACTGAAGAAGGCTTTAAACTAGATTTGTTGGGGATAGGTGAAGAAAGCCCCCAGGTAAGTGAAAGCCCCCAGGTAGGTGATACATTAAATACCTTTATGGAAATGGGTAACAGGGGTAACATATGGAAAGCAGTGTGTATAAATGCCCGTAGCATGGGAAATAAGATCCCTGATGTTGAAGCTTTGGTGGGAGTGGCTGACTTGGATTTAGTGGCAGTTACAGAAACATGGTACACAGAAAACCGTGACTGGGATGTAACTATACCTGGCTATACTTTATTCAGATGGACAGGGGAGGAAGAAGGGGAGGAGGAGTGGCACTATATGTAAAAACTACTATTAAAACTTTGGAATTACAGAGCTTAAAAGGGAGAGAGGAGGCATTGTGGGTTAAACTAGAAAGAGGGAAAGAGAAATCTATTTGCATTGGTGTGATATACAGACCTCCCTCACAAGAGGAAGAGGTGGACAGAGAGTTAATTGAAGACATACGCAACATTGCTAGGAAAGGGGAAGTGCTACTGATAGGAGATTTCAATATGCCAGATGTTAATTGGCACATTCCTGCTGCAGTATCATCTAGAAGTAAGGAGTTCCTGGATTCTCTACAGGGAGAACTATTCATGCAATTGGTAACAGATCCCACATATGAAGGGGCCATACTGGATTTGGTGCTTACCAAAGGTGAAAGTGTTTCTGATGTTGTAGTGGGAGATCATTTTGCATCCAGTGATCACCAGATGGTGTGGTTCAGTATTAGGACTAGGGCTGTTAGAATCCATTCCAAGGTGAGGATCTTAGACTTTAGGAAGACTAACTTTGCGAAGATGGGCCAATACCTCAGGGAGTCGTTAGTGGGATGGGAACAGCTGGGGGATGTAGAAAAACAGTGGGCAAAACTGAAAGGGGGTATTTTAAGGGCAACCAACCTTTTTGTTAAAATGGTAAATAAAGGCAAAAGGAAAAGGAGACCGCTATGGTTTTCGAAGGAAGTAGCTGAAAAAGTGAAGAAAAAGATGGAGGCCTTCATGAAATACAAGAGATCACAGAGAGAGGAAGACAGGCATCTGTATTTTGAAAAACTTAGAGAAGCTAGCAAAGTAGTCAAGAAGGCAAAAATTCAAAAGGAGGAGGAAATAGCCAATGCAATAAAATGGGGGGATAAGACATTTTTCAGATATATTAGTGAGAAGAGGAAGGGCAAAAGTGGTATTATCAGACTCAAGGGTGCAGGGGGGGAATATGTAGAAGCTGATAAGGATAAAGCGGAATTGCTTAACAAATATTTTTGTTCTGTGTTCACAGATGAAGAACCAGGAGCAGGACCTCAGAAAACACCCGCAAATAGGAACAGAAGCGAGGGACATCTTGAACAATTTTCAGAAGACTGTGTTCGTGAGAAACTAGCTCAGCTTAAAGTAGACAAAGCGATGGGACAGGATGGGATACACCCTAAAATACTGAGGGAACTTGGGGACGTTCTAGCAACTCCACTGACTGACCTTTTCAATGCCTCGTTGGAGTTGGAAGTGGTGCCAAAGGACTGGAGAGAGGCTCATGTGGTGCCTTTACACAAAAGCGGAAGTAAGGATGTGGTTGAAAACTACAGGCTGGTTAGTTTAACTTCGGTGGTGAATAAATTATTGGAAACACTGCTGAAAGAGAAAATAGTGAGGTTTCTGGAGTCCAGCGGATTACAGGATCCGAGGCTGCATGGATTCACCAGAGGCAGGTCTTGTTAGACAAATCTGATTGATTTCTTTGACTGGATGACCAGGGAGATGGACCGAGGGAGAGCTCTAGATGTGGTGTATTTAGGTTTCAGTAAAGCCTTTGACCCTGTTCCTCACAGGCGACTTATAAACAAACTGAGCACCCTAGGGATGGACCCTAAAGTTACTGCTTGGGTTAGAAATTGGTTGGGTGGGAGGCGACAAAGAGTACAAGTAAATGGAGCTCACTCTGAGGAGAAGGATGTTACCAGTGGTGTGCCCCAGGGATCTGTCCTTGGTCCGATTCTTTTTAACATCTTTGTTAGTGAATATAGGGGAAGGGCTGTCGGGTAAGGTCTGCCTCTTTGCAGATGATACCAAAATCTGCAATAGGGTAGACACCCAGGAAGGTGTAGATAACATGAGGAGGGATCTAGCTAAGCTTGAAGAATGGTCTAGAATTTGGCAGCTGGGATTTAATGTTAAAAAATGTAAGGTCATGCATTTGGGCTGCAGCAATCCAAGGGAGCAATACAGTATTTATTTCATTATTTATTTATTTAAACGGACTTGGTAGACCGCTTTATCATGAAATCAAAGCGGTTGGCACAGCAAACAATCAATGAAGGGTGAGTTGTCATTAGCATGCAGTGGGAGAATTGTCACAGTGTGCTGAGTGAGTGAGTGTGGTCGATTTTGATGTGAGCTATATACATTTTGCGCTTAAGATACATATTTACAGATACATATTTACAGGGATGGCTTCATTATCTTAATGTTTGTTTAAGAGTCATTCTGTGAGGTCCTTGAAATGGTCTATGAATAGTTCAGTTTTAAGCAGCTTTCTGAATTCTTTGATGTTGTTTGTTGCTCTGAGGTGGTCAGGGAGAGAGTTCCTTATGGCGGGGGCTGCTAGGGTGAAAGCTCATTTTGATGTGGTTTGGTTTGTTCCGGTGAAGTCCTTTGGGGTTCTGATGTTTTTCGATGTTCCCTTTCTTCTTGGTCTTATATATTGAAAGCCCCGTGGTGTTTTAATTAAAGGGCCCACAATGTCCATTCCCATGCGCCGGATTGGCACCGATATGGTGGGCAAGGGCACCATGGGTACAGCCTTTGGTCTCGCCACTGTGACCCTCTGGCAGGTGGGACACGACTCGCAATATTGCTTGGTCTCCTTATAAACCCCCGGCCAGTAGAATCGCGCAAGTATTTGGTCCAGTGTTCCTTGAACACCTTTATGGCTACCTATCGGGTGGTCATGTGCCAGGCATAAAACAATGGCTTTAAAAGTCACTGGCACCACCAGTTGCTTCCGCACCGCATCTGTATAGGGATCTATACTTTCCCTATATAGGATGTCTCTGTCTAACAGGAATCGTGGAAGTACATGCCGATCCTCTTGGGCCCATTCAAACGCTCTTTTGAGCGACTGGTCAGCCCTCTGTTCCATGGGAAAAGAAGGGAACTTTTGAACTAGGGCTGCAGGCACCCACGGTAACCCTTCTCCTGCCTCTAGTTCCGCCCTCCCCCGGGTTCTATTATATCTCTCCTGGCGCTTCTTGGCCTTTGTCTTTTTCCCTTCCTTAGCTGGGACTTGAATTAGCTCATCATGGCTAGGAAGTACATTTGCCTCATTGTCTTCTATCCCTTCCTCAGGGAATTCTTCAGCCTCCTCCCTCTCATGCTCCTCTGTTCTTTCTACAGATGGTTCCCTGGCCTTTGAGGTTCCGGCTTGTGACCGGGTTGAAACTAGGCTCGTCCTAGTACCTAAACCCTCCATCAGCCCTCCCCTAAACGGAGGCCAATCTTGCCCAAGGATAAGCTCCTGTGGCAGCTTTGGGACCACTGCCACTTGTATTTCCTTTTCTATACCCATACCTCTAACATGCACTTTATGTAGGGGATAGTGAGAGTGTGTGCCATGTACGCATTTTATTCGTACCTGGTCCTCTACTCGACTCGGAGCTGACGGGCGAGGCGGTTCCATGGTCTCCCAAAACTCCTGAGAGACCATGCTCTGCTCAGCCCCCGAGTCAAGTAGTGCCAACGCATCTACTCCATTTACCATAACCTGGAGAAAGAGGCCCTTCGGGACTGGCTTTCCTGCTTCAGATATGAGGACTGTACGTGCCTTACAGTCTCGCTGGAAGTGGCCTCTCCTTCCGCAACCATAACATTTTCCTCTATAAGGATATGAGACATCATTATTAGCATTATCATACTTGTGCACTTTAGACATTTTAACTCTATCAAACTGTCTCATGCTATCAGGATTTGCCATTCCAGCCACCTTTAAAATTCCAATTCCTGAGGTATCAGCCTTTTTTGCCTCATAAAACCTATCGGTCATGTTGGCTGCCTCTTCTGTGCTGTGGCAATCCTGTAGGGTGAGATATGTTTTCAACTCAGGAGATACAGCTTGTAAAAACTGCTCTAAAATAATTTAATCCAAAATGGAATCAAGTGACCTTCTCTCTGGGGTAAGCCACTTGTACGCTAGACTCTTAAGCCTCTGGTACAGAGCTCTAGGAGTTTCCTTATGGTTAATCTTTGCTTCCCTAAACATACGTTTATAGTGCCTAGGGGTAAGACCTAACCTGTCTTTCACTGCCTTCTTTATTTCTGCATAATTGGCAGCAAGACTAGCAGGCATGGCCTTAAATGCGGATAGAGCCTCTCCTGTAAAGGTCATTGCGAATCTAATCGCCCATTGCTCTATCGGCCATTTAAGGGTCTCTGCTATTCTTTCGAAAGCATCCTTATAGTCGTCAAGATTGTCCTGTTGCGTTAACTGTCCTAAGGAAAATGCATGGCAACTGTCCATTCCTGCTTGGGGAAACATATGAAAATCTGTTGCTCCTGTTGTCTGCGACTTCTTCAAGAGGGCTTCCATAGTCTCTAGCAGAGGCCATTGCTGCTCCCTCAGTATTTCCGCTTGCCGTGTTTGGAGTTGTTGAATAAGCTCCGCCTGCTTGTCCCATTGCGTTTGCATCCACATCATTACGTCGCATGGCTCCATCTCTCCTCTGGAGTCTACTGCACCTGTGGAAGAAAGAAAAGAAAGACCCACCAAGTGCGGTACTTTTCTTTTAAAATCCCTGACTGTGAGCACAGCACCCCTTTCTCACTTAGTATCCTACCCTTCCGCCCAGGCTACCTTTACCTCAGGCTTCAGGTAGATTCCGGCATGTGAGAAAGGTCTTTTCCTCCTCCCTGGCCGACCTGCCAGCGAAAGTTCCGCTCAACAGCACTCCTTGTAACAGCAGTCTTCCAGATATCTTCTCTTTACTTTGCCTTCCTTTGTTTTTCAGAAAAACCACGCCCCCCAAAAAAATCCTCAATTCTACGCCATCTGTCATCGACCCCCTTGCCTTCCAGTGCTTATCTCCTTAAGCACAGGCAGGGTGTTAAGCCTAGGCCCAGCCCAGAGCCTTGCTTGGCCTTCTGGGATATGTAGTATTTTTATAGGTCTGTTCAAAGAATCAGTTGTGGCAACGAGGTAAGGCTTAAATAGGTTTTATTCCCCTTCCAAGAGGATTCTTTTGGTGGGTGAAACAAAAAGTATATAGCCCCACTTGGGCACAAACAAAGTGACAAAAAGGAGAACAGAAATTGCTTATCTTCAGCTTTTAACAGGTAAATGAAAAGTATTTAAAACAGTTCTTTCCAGCATACAAAGACCCTTTCCTTTGTGGCTTTCAAGCTTGGTAAATCACAACTTGTTTATCTCAAAGAAAATACATTATCCGAAACTGTGAGCGTGCAGTCCATGTAATCATTACATACAGTGTCTCCCTGCGCCTCACATTGCATCTCTTCAGGTTCTGCCGTTAAGGATTCTTCCCTTGCACAATACGGTACGTTACTGAACAGTCTCTCCTTACTATTCTCTGTGAGAATGTTTGCTATGCTGCTACCATATTCATTAGAGTGTTTACTTTGGGAGCCTCTTAAATGCGGTGGAAGATAGGGGAAATTACCAGTTTCACTTTTCCCTCTATTAGAAACAATTGGGCTACCTTTAAGCAATCTTTGACTCGGGCTTCTCTCTGCTGCTACAGACGCCGGAGTAAAATCCAGTAAAAGCTTTTCACGGCTCTTGCCTTTGAACCTTCTTCAAGACACAGGATTATCCTCAGGTATAACAGCTTTACTCTTTCTATGCCAATTGTTTGTATAAAGACTTTCTTCAGGCTTCCTCCAGCTAGCTTCCCAATTAAATGCTTTGTTACCTTTCTGATAACTTCTGCTGAGCTCTGACGCTTCCGTGCTCTGCCTTTCACCACAGGCACCTGGGTTCTCACTCTCTCCTTTGGAATGGGACTTTTTGGCTTTCACAGCTCTGCCCTCAGCTTCCTTCCAACTAGGGTTTCTCTCAGTACGTCCTTGGCTTTCAGAATCACAACTGCCTGCTCCCGTGCTCTAACCGGGTTCTATTCTGTTCCTGCTGTGTCCTGCGTGTCTCTTTTTTCTAACTCCATGTGCACTGAGCTTTTCTACGTGCGTGTCAGCTCCACCCACTCCCAGCTGGCTTTCATTAGTTCCTGATTTCCTAGCCTTTCTGCTGCTTGGGCGTGTTTCCCTCGTACGTGAACTGTTTTGTTTGGGTTGCCTATGGCAACATCCTAACCTGTGTTCCTCTGAACTGTCAGAATCTATCCTATTACTTGCATTTCTGCTTGTTTTCAAGGGCTCTATTACTCCCACTTTGTGACAATTGGTATGGTGGCATTGTTCAGGTTGATGGAGGGCGTGGGTGTGAAAGTTTGGTCTCTTGTTACGATCAGTGCTTCGGTTTTGTTATAGTATAGGAGGTGAAGTACTTTTGTCCACTAAAGAAGAGCGGGACCTAGGAGTGGTTGTGTCTGATGATCTTAAAGTAGCTAAACAGGTAGAAAAGACGACGGCAAAAGCTAGAAGGATGCTTGGGTGCATACGTAGAGTAATGGCTAGCAGAAAAAAGGAGGTGATAATGCCTCTGTATAAGTCTTTGTTGTGACCTCATTTGGAGTATAGTGTGCAATTCTGGAGACCGCACCTTCAAAAGGATGTGAACAGGATGGAGTCGATGCAGAGGGTGGCTACTAAAATGATTAGTGGGCTTCATTATAAAGCATATGAGGACAGACTTAAGGATCTTAATATGTACACCTTAGAGGAAAGGCGGGATAGAGGTGATATGATTGAGATGTTTAAATACCTCCGTGGCATAAATGTTCAGGGAGAGAGCCTCTTTCAATTGAAAGCAAGTTCTGCTACGAGGGGACATGGGATGAGGGTGAAGGGAGATAGATTCAGGAGTGATATGTGGAAATATTTCTTTACGGAAAGAGTAGTGGATCCATGGAATAGTCTCCCAGTGGAGGTGGTAGAGATGAGGACAGTAACTGAATTCAAAAAAGCATGGGACCAACACAGAGAATCTCTAAAGGTAAAAAGTGGACTGTTGTAGTTGTTGATATGGAAGGACAGACTAGATAGGCCATGTGGTCTTTTTCTGTCATCATGTTTCTATGTTTCTATCCTTGGGTGGGTGTAAAATGTGCTGGTCTTTATCACACTGATGGGGTGCATCTGTCTCCAGTGGGCCAGGATTTGTTATTAAATGACTGGCAGGAGGCGCTGGAGGAGTTGGTTGGTCGCATCTTTGTTGGGGGGGGGCGGCACAAGGATGGACAGGCCACCTTGGGCCGGTGGCGGGATATAAAGCCAGCAGTCGCCGAGATGGTGGGGCTGAAACAGATTAAGGCACTTTGGAGGGGAGCGAAGGGCTTCCCAGGGGGGGTCAAGACATCCCGGTTGGGGGTCTCTGCCCGGTAGAGGGTAGTGGGGCTGGCCTTTGCTACTAACATGGCAAGGCAGGCGGCAGGGGTGGGGTGAGGATGATGTATCATCTTGCTAATAATATGGCTGGTGGAGGCATTGTCCGGAGTTGAGGGGATGGGGGGGGGGGGGGGGTTGTGTTTGAGATGTTAAATGTTTGGCCTGTGTGGTGGGCCGGTGCTTTAAAGCGGATAATAAAGCTGTGACCAAAGTTTTGCCAGAAATGTGGTGTGTGTCTTCTGTATGACAAAGGTGGGTAGAAGGACACGGTGTTGAGGATGGTTGGGGGGGGAGGGGCTGTGAGGAGGTATTGCTTAAGAGGAGGAGTAGGGCCTCCGGGATACCCTGGTTATTGTCTTTCTTTCTTTCCTTTAGATGATGCTACTCAAAGCAGGTAAACCTCTTACACTTTCTCAGTACACACTATCTATCCTCTATCTTAGTTCTCTCAGTACAGGTATGTACAGTATAGCATAGGCAGTCAATCACAAAAATGTGATTTTGTTATCTGATCAGGAAAAGAAAATATTAAGAAAACTTTTTCAGTTTATATACTAACCCATGAAAAACCTTTACAGATTAGCATCCATTTTCATGAAATTTATCTGAGATGTAAATGAGCTCTTGGCTTATTTATATACCTTAATTAAACACATCTATGAGATTTCTTATAGGGTCAGATGGCACTTTTTTGCTAAAAAGATTCATGAGTAAAAATGTGAGCCCCCATCATCCCCAGACCCCTTGAATAGGTCAGGGTCAAAAAAAGGGGGTGGAGTAAGGGACCTCTTCAAGTTTTAATGATCTAATGGGAAAGGCTTTGATGAGGGGGTATCATTAAACAAGGTTTTGAGGCCTCTCCTGTGGAAGGGTCTGGAGGCTCTTTTTTAATCATTTTATGACCTAAGGAAAAAGGGAGTTGGGGAGTTACTAGACATCAGGAATCAGCCCCTTTGGGGGTTCAGGAAGGCTTTAGAAGCAGGCCATGAGGGCCCTATCAATAGTACCACCAGTGGTAATGCAAAACTTTTTTCCTGGGATGTGGAGAAAATTAGTTATACTTTCAGAAGTATGGTTATTTTTCTTACAAAAATGTCCTAACCAGAGCTTTTTAGCATACTTGCTTTTGCAATTTTAGTCCTTAATGGACTGTTTTGCATGAATTTGCATCACAATAAGTCATTAATTGCAAAATTAAATAAACCTTTGTGTGAGAGTTCATTGAAAATATACTACTGCGAGGTGCACTTTTGCTAAGTGCTTCCAGATCTTTTAACATGTGGCTACAAAGTATGCTGAGAATATGGGAAGGTTTCTTCCTGTAGCAGCTGCTGGTCTGATTGCTCCCAAGACTGAAAGAATATTGGCTATATTATAAAATTCCCCTTTGGTTTATTGTTGTTTCTTAAAGAAAAGAAATATATTGATTAGTTATCCTGAGAAGAAAATTGATATACTCTTTATTACAGAGATAAGTGTCTGCCAGCTAATCCTTGTTGTGTTACCCAGAGTGATTTAAAAGTTACTTTTAGCTAAAATGTCTAAAGTTTAGATCACTTTTAAATCAAAAGGGCATGCATGACTTCTCTACATTAGATTCACCAACCTTCCTTTGACTTCTGCCAGAGATGTAGAAGAGCCTGTCAAATCTATATCATAGAAAGCCCAGAGCAACCTTGGACCTATTCTGCTTTTCTGCAAGTACGTATTGTAACCCTTTTCTTCTGCTGCTGCTTTTTTTCTCTTCACACATGTGGTGCAATGCCTGGTGATGTACCGGTTTGCTTCATTCTAAAACTGCAATGTATATATGATCTTTTCTAATATGCTCTCAAAATACTTAGGGTCAATATTCAGCAATGGCAATCAGTGTTTTTAAAGTGCCTGGACGATGCTGCTTTAATTATAACCAGATATTCCATGCTGGAATGTATCATTGTCCAGCGCTCCAGGTATTCCATGCTGGAATGTATCCATTGTTCAGCGCTGAATATCTGGTTGTGACAGATAGAGTGCTGGCTATTCAGCTAATGGTGATATTCAGCCACTAACCAGATAGCACAAAACAGATAAAATTAGGACAGCTATTAACCTGTTCTAAACTTATGTGGTTTAGCAATCTGATTAGCTAACTGGATTGCTGCCAGGACCACTGCCACCTCGCCCACAAGCCACCCTGGTTTTAACTGGGCATCTTTTCTGTGGTCTGTGGGATATTCAGCTGCACGATTCGGATTGCACCTGAATATTGGGACTGCCGCAGTTTAGCAGGTCCTGCTAACCAGATAAACCCTTTTTAATATCCCCCCCCCCCTATTTTTAGGGGTGTGCAGGCCAAAACGTTTTGCTTTGTTTAGTTTCCCATGTTATTTGTAGAATTTTTCATTTTGTTTTGTTAAATTTTGTTGCAGGGAGAAATGTCATTAAGAGCATGCCCTGTCACTCAGTAGTGCACACTACTTGTAAATACTGCTTGCTGTTGGTCAATAGTGCACATTATGCATGAAGAGTATGCGCTATTAAGCAATAGTGTGCATTATAGAGCAATAGTCCATGCATTTGTGTATAGTGTATACATTCAAGCTTATTTGCATGCACATTATTCATATATGTGCGCACTACTGTCCAATAATGCATGGCATCATTCAATAGTCCTCACGCCCATAGCGTGCACTAGTGAGCCATAGCACACACTATTTGCCAATAGTGCACAATAATTACAAGAGACAAAAAGTGATGAACTTTTGTGTTTTTTTATTTCCATTTTGGTTTGAAAATTACATGAAATGATATAGGGAATATTACTAACATTTCCTATGTTATTTCAAATGAATTCTCTTCTCTACTATTTGTGTATGGCCATTTTGTAGAATATGAAAATCTGCAATAACCAGATTGCTCACATGTACATTAAGGCATATTTTAAACATGACAATGGGGAAGGAAATTCATATATCCACTTCATGACGTGAAGAATTCAAAAAGTATTTTACAAGAGATTCTGCCAAACATAGAGTGGCTTTCCATATCCATCAGGAGCGGCACTTTTGAGAAGCTGCATGTGGGAATCAATAAAAATAAAAATATCCCCTCACATACTGTATGTGTGAGAGCAGCTTCACTGCTCCTGATCTGCATGTGGACCTGGTTCAGTACCACCCCTTGCCTCCCCCAGATCACTCCCCCAAACCTGGCTATCCTCAATGACCCTTCACACCTTGATCTTTCACCCCATCCCCCTACTCCTGCTACTAGCCCTCTGATGCTCAGGTGTAGCCAAGGCATTCTGGCACTAAATCCCTACCACCTGAACCCCCCTGCTAACCATAACCCCTCCCCAAGGTCCTCTCCAGAGATAATTGGATGTTGACAATCAGCTATGGCATACTCCAGGACTATTTTTAGAGTTGGAGTAGTGATCTGCACTATCTTGTGTGGTAATTTCAAAGAAGATGCTTTATTTGAAGGACACCATTATGTGTTTTTGGTGTCCATTAAGGTGGTCCAACATTGATTGTCCAGGGTAAACAGAATTATTTATTTGACCCAGATGCAAGTGACAGCACCAACACATTTTGGGCAGTGATTAGATTTGATCTACATTGTGGTCCTGATATTCAGCAGTGGCCACCAGCACTGAATATCCATTTCAGCCGTGGAAGCCAGAAGCTAGCCAGGCAGTAGCGATATTGAACCGCTGCCTAGTTAGCCTCAGCAGCAAAAGTTAGGAAGCTTTTGCTGTGCCTAATGTTCACTGCCGAGGGATGACCAGACAGTTGCTGAATATCGCCTCTGAACGGTTATCCCTGAGTACCGCCCTGATGCTAACTGCGTAGCCTTGTAGCATATAGCGGCGGTGTCTATGGATATTCAGTGGCACTAACCAGCTTAGGGACATCTACATAGTTTACAGATCTGTAAGCTGTGCAAATACTTTTGAATATCGGAGCCTGTAAACCTTTCTACTTGTATAAATGCTGCTTTTTAGCTTCTAAAATAACCCCAACGCTACCCATTTTCAGTCCTATTGAACCTTTGAAAATCATTCCCTTAAGAATATATTTATGAAATTATTTTCTCCTATCAATCGTTATCATAAGGATCAAACTGTTCTATAACATTATCATTTTTTTCTTTAGAATTTGGAACCCCTACATGTCCTGTATTTTAAGCAATTTTTTTTCTGATAATCAGTATAAAATATTGCAACAAAAATGAAGCGAGCTTATTCTATTTCTAACCGAAAATGAGCGAAGAGTGAAATCTTTGCAGATATGAATGCAAGGCATCGGGAATGGAAGCCCTAGATGTCTACCATGAGAAGGATTTCATGCATTTGTTAATTAAACGAACAATGAAAAAAATGCAGTAGGCCATATCCCACATAACAGCTTCTACTAATAAAAAGTATTAGACAATTTTCTACATTCAATTCTTTTGAATGTTATTATACAAGGTAATCGAGTTTTGAAAATGGAAGTCCTAGCAGGCTGTCACAGGGGCTGTTTCCTCCACATTTTTTTTATTAAATGACTAAGTGCAGCAGTCTGTGTCCTATCTCTCCCTCTTGCATCTATTGGATTGTATTATTTTACATTTTGATTGAAATGATGTCACCAGCAGATAAAAGCTTGGCCCAGGCATTGTAATTGAATCAACCTGAGTTGTTTATTCTAGTGATCTATAGCAGTGTTGTCCTTGTCCTACTACAGAATACATAAAAGATCTCTTCGTGTTTAACATGTTGCTGATTAGATCTATTTTTTAAAATGCGAATTGAATCGGGGAAGGAGAAAGAGTGAAGAGCTGAGAATTGCAGTTGCACACACAAAAATTAATGGGAAGAGACGCCATCTGCAAAACTTTTCATGCGTGACTGAAAGTTTTGATGAAATAAATTTCACATGACATCAGCACCAGATGTAAACAGTGGTGACTGACAACATTTAAATGCTGGTTAATAGGAACTTGTACAATAGAGAAAACTTTTGTATATTATTTCCTAAGTCAGCCAGTAGTCATGTTTTCATTTAAAACTAATACTTCTTTGAAACTAGTAGAGAGGCCCAGTTAAAAATGATGGATGGAGATTGCCTCCCCCCTTTCTTCTACTGCTCCCAGTCCAGCTGTCCTCTCCTCTGCACATCACCCAACAGTCTCTCCATATGCGTCAGTGTAAGACAGGTGGACAGTCCTGTGCACCACATGCCATCCACCTACACAAGCACATATAGGGCATTGAAGCAATCATGGCACTCACAAACCAACTCACTATTAGATATAGATAGGGATAAAATTAATTAATTTGTTACGAGTAGAAAAGGGCTTTTATAAAATTAGGTCAAAGTAGGTGTGGTACAAGATGGCTCATAGTCATAGGGGCATGTTTTCTAAGGTTAACTACCTTCATGTCAAAGTAATTCTTTTACAGCACACTGGTCAATATTTGGTGAGAATCCATTAATGTGCATAAACGTCATGCGTATACATTAATGACTTGATAAAATTGCCTCATTGATGTTCAGATTCTTTTTATTTTTAGCATAGCTTTTAACCAAATAGATATGCTAAAATATTATGCTAATATAATTTCAATAAAACAATAGATTAACTTTGATAGTGGTAGATGGCAGAACTATTATATGATCAAATGAATCTTTACGGTGAATTGACATTATTCTTCACATTCTGAGAAAAATAAATTTCTGTTTACTTCAAAGGCTTCTATTTTTTTAAGAAATAGAATTAAAGAAACATTTCTCTTGTCTCTTTCTTTGTTATGTTTGGCAAAAATTAATTTAAAAGGCTGCAGTACCAAACACTCACTGGATGAATCGAATGGTGACTTATAGATATAGTCCAATGGTCAAAGTTTTGTTTTATGAAATGACTATTACAATGATGGTTTGCTTAATGAAACTATCAGGTAGGTAGGGGTGGAAGAGGTGAACTCAGTAACATGCGGCGTCCGAATCACATGGCCTGCCACAGACACCAACGCAGCGACACAAAGCTGCTACTTTCAGACAGAGTTGTGCTGCCCACCAAGCATCAGCCTGTGTTAGAAAGGAACAATTCCCTAATTGCTATACTTCAGTATATCAATGTTTCTATGCTGCAGCTCCAGCTACTACCATAGAACTTCATTGGGTCAATTTTTAAGGACTGCAATTCTCTAGAAACTCCAGTATAATACAGTCCATTTTTGAATACAGTGTGTCTTTCCCACATATTTTACCCAATACCAGATTTGATCCCATTCCATGAAATTCTCCATGAGTTATTTTGCACCCAGTTGGAGGGATAGATACATGGTTAAATGGACAAACTAATAAAATTGTAATCCCATTTACAGTAAATAATTGTTTTCTAACATTCCATTGGGTTGGACAGAATAAAAAGATAAAAGGAGAAACAAGTGTCTTCTAACATGGATAAATGGGGTTGTGAGGATTTTAAAGCCATAATAACATTCTTATGTAAAGCCATCTTAAAAATGCCCCTTACAAGTGCTATTAGTGTTCCTTCTGATACTGTAAAGCGAGGTCAGAAAATAGGAATGAGATGTATCTCATAAACTCTCTTTTTGGAGGTGTCTTTAAAGTATACGTCAATAAAACTAAAAAACCCACAGGGAATATAATGCCACTTCTAGATACAAACATATGTCCTACTTATTTTATAAAGGAAGCATATTATGCCAATGTGCCTTCATAATGTAACAACAAAAAGCTATCACACAAAGTTACACCTGCTCCGAGGTGCATGTTTACTAAACTGCGTCAATGTCATTCGCGTTAGGTTCCACGGTAAAGGTACAGATGTCCATATAAAGGCGTGGGTGGTGCATCATCACGGCAAGCTGCGTGAGACAACGTGCGGTACAGGGCGCCCTGTGCTAAGGTGCGGTACAAAGCGCCGCACAAGGTACCTAACGTAAGGTGCCCTACAAGGTGCCCTACAAAGTGCCGAAACCCAAGGTGCCCCAGGTCAGGGAGCTATAATGATTATGCTAAAGTGATCAAAGATATGGTGCCATAGGGACAGTAAGGTGGGCCAAGTTGGCAAGCATGAAATGTAAGGCTGAAACACAGATTTAACCCTAACACTGCACCGAGCACCAAGCAAAGGCAATGGACAAGTGATGGAAGGAAGGAGAGGTGGGAGATGATGGACCCGCCCAGTCTGCGTGCAGCCTATGTGGCAGCCGGTAAAGTGGACAAATATATTGGAGGCAGCTGTACAGATGCCCAAGGTGCCTGCAATGTAAACCGTCACAATGACAGTGGGTGGCAGAGGATGGGGAGACGTGTCCACCAGTGGAGGTAGAGGTGGCAAGACAAGTGCAATAATAGGAGGACAGAGGAGTAGTAGTGCTATGTCGAGAAGACACAGGAGAGGCAAGCATAAAAAGTCACAATGCAGAAAAGGGTACCAGCGTAGGACATGGGGTAGCAGCCTGCACATGAAGACAGGATGCCACACAGCTGACACATGCAGACAGAGGAACAGAAGGATGTTTGGCAACTGTGATGAGGGTACTATGGGCTGGCAGCACAAATCCACAGAGATATGACTGTTCAAAGGAATGACAAGTAGTTGTATAGGACAGGCATAAAAAACAAGAACAAACAGAAATCGAACCCATGACCAGTGGGCAGAAAGTCAGTGAACAAACCAGCAGGCTACACCACCATATTGAGTTCCACAGCAATGTCTGCATACAAGAACACTGAAGGACACCACACAAAACACCTGTTGAGTGCCAGGATAGGGCAACCCCACCAGTACCCATGATGCAACACAAATGCAGAACAGATGTCCATAGCTGATATCGCAGTCTGTAAGTGGGACAAGAGACAGATAAACATATGCACACACACCATAAAATGGAATGCCGTGAACATATCATGCCAAGGAGCGAATATCCAAAATAGAAAGGGTGGCAGGGGCCTGCAGAGGGAACAACCGTGTGCATGGACAGTGGACCAGGGCAAAACGGGGAATAGAACCAAAAAGGAGCACATGAGAATCAAACCCATACAACAACGTGTCCAACAACAGCATCACAATAGCACTACCAATCCTCAAAGCCAACTGCTCACTTGGATAGCATAATGATAAGAACCATATGTAACAGCTATTATGTGACAGATAGGCTGCATAGAGGGCACACTGTGGTGCACAGCGAAGAGAAGGGAGGGTGTGCGGAGAGGTGATGAAGTTGCAGCCATTACATGGTAAGGTCAGCAGAACACAAGAAAAGAAGAGGAATGGAACATGCTGGGATCAAACCCACAACCTATGGTGGCCCAATGCATGCCTCTCAACCACTATGTCAGACAACCACAGCAACTGCAATGCTAATATGTACCACTAAATGGAATGTGTGTATGGAAAGTCATAGCACCGTGTGAGGCGGCAGATGGCTGACACACAGTCAACTGCCAGTGATCCAGGATGGTCAGTGTGGTGATGCAGCAGTAGAGACAAATGTCTGTACAAAATGTCACACCAAAGCCACTGGTCCATCAACAGATGAGGAGCAGGACAGATCATGTCCAGGAGATGCATGGTGTGCACATGTACACAGTGGGTGCTGCATGTGGAGGACCAAACGCACAGGAGTCATGAAATGTCCACAAAGGCATACGTGCCTGGCAATACAGGACACACAAGCCAGAAAAAGCATATACAGCTAGATGTCTGCTAGTCTACACACAGATATATGTAATGGGTGTCAGAGACTGTCCATGATATCAAGCAAAACAGTGCACATGGCAACATAACCCTCATAATGTACATCAAACGGTGACAATGATTAACTGGACCCCGTCATAGCAATGCAGGGAATGTGGCCTGACAAATGCTACATGGGGAATTAAATCCTGGTCCCCATATATGCAGACCAGTGTGAGAACCATAGTGCCACACCAACACATAAACATCTCCGCAGTGGATGATGTGTAGACAGGGAGGCAGGTGCATATCCAATCAGTCCCGCAGCCAGCACCAGTGCCAATGAACACCAATGCCAGCTATGTCCGACACACACATCCCAGGCGGGGATGTAGAGGCACCAGCCAGGGCATGCATGTGCCCAATTAGTAGAGATGCCCACCCACAAGAAGCCACAATGCTCCAAGACAGACGACATCCAACTGTACAGGCACATGGGAGCGATGATTGTACCTGTGTTAAAATGGAATATGTATGTGGCCATCAGTGAAACCATCTGTGCGTAGGAAGCAGCAGGACGTCCAATACACTACACACATGTTGTATATGATAGAACACACACATTGGGCAACGACCTGAAAGGTCGACTGGTGATACAGTGATGTGAGTGAACCAGATGGCACTGACGTGTGTTGTCTGCATCATCATGGGACTAGCACAGGAACACACAACTAACAGGGGGCACGGTCCAGGCAGGTGCACCAAGCTGCCCACAAAACCAGAAGGCGATAAGGTCGGAATGAAGGATACCTAGAAGTAATGCCATGCTGCCATACAGTAATGTAGATCTGCAGTGCACAGGCAAATGCAGAAACATCAACAAACTGTCATGTCTCAATGTCCCAGCACCAGCCCTCAACTGCATAGACCATATGTGTGTGTATCAATGGGTCATACAGCAGTGTAGATGGCCAGTCAAAGGTCCGTGATGTGTGTGAGAATCAGCAGACATCAGTTACACATGTACAGAAACACCTTTAATGACCAAATGGGAGCAATAACAGTTATACAAGGCCAAATGAGGACATGGAAACAGGTAGGAGATGCTCATGTTGCCAAAGAACAAACATAGCCAAACCTCACAGACATAGAGGTAGCACCATGCAGAAGGCCTGCTGAAATGGGTGTTGTAGATACAGAAGCATCACAGATATGCAAATGAACAGGGGATGCACAACCTAAGGCAGAAAAATGAGACACCCCCCGCCCCACAGCTAAGGTAATGGTGCAATGTCAGTGGCATAATTCTATGTCATATGGAGGTTTGGGCACATATGCAATGATGGGGAGGTAAATCAATGTACAGCAGCACATCTGTAGGGGAACCACACAAAATAGCATGTATGTGGAGGTAGAACGAAAGGACAACAATGGTGTACTAACCCACACAGAATCCACGTAGGCACATGCACCATTGAAAACCTGGAATCAGGCAGATGCACATGCACTATGTACGTTAAAGCATGACAGAGTACTGCCCCAGATGAACTGTAACACCCCCTATGAGGATCAAACAGCAATCACAGATGGTGGCACACATCACAGTGGTGTGGAGGCAGTTTGTCATGTCCAAATACAAGGTAGCCAGACATAGCAACCACTGTTCCCTCTAAGCTGTGCGCGTGTGCGCGCGCACTCACCTCGCCGAGCGAGCGCACATACTTTACAACAGAGCGCACAAAAATTACAGTTCTGATTCTGATAGAAAACAACACAGATGTCTTAAAATTTAAAAGTTGTTGTGTATTTATGGTTTTCACAAGTTCTACAATATTTTCTAGTGCAGTCAATGTGGTGTACATACTGTATTCTGACGTGTAGTCAAATTTTAAAGTATATAACTTCGAGTGTCGTTATGTGGCGCACAAAAATTTAACCTTCCTTCAAAAGCTGCACAGCTGATATTTTATGCGCACACAGCCTACAGAAAATTAGAGGGAACATTGATAGCAACAGGGTCTACAGGATGTCTCCCCCCCATGGCACACACGTGGCTGCATGCAACAATCTTCAGGAATTAGAGATGATTTTAATGATAGTTTCAGAGATTACTAATAGCAGGTCTGCAATCTCATATTTCAGTTCTTTCAACACCCTTGGATGTATACCATCGGCCCAGGTGATTTGCTACTCTTCAGTTTATCTAATAGTTGTAATACATCTTCCCGATGTATTGATATTTCCTTCAACTCTTCTGCACCTTTAAATACCACTTCAGTCATGGGTAACATCCCTATATCTTCCTCAGTAAAGACCGAAGCAAAGAATTCATTCAGTCTCTCTGCTATCGCCTTGTCACCTCTTAGTGCCCCTTTAACGCCTCTGTCATCTAATGGACCAACTGACTCTCTCACAGGTTTTTTGCTGCAAATGTACTTGAAAAAATCTTTATTTCGCGTTTTTGCTTCCGCAGCAAGCTTCTTCTCAAATTCTCCCTTTGCCTGCTTTATTAATGCCTTGCATTTGACTTGCCAGTGCTTGTGCTGTTTCCATGTTTCGTCGTTTGGCTCTTTTTTCCATTTCCTGAAAGATGCTTTTTTGGCAACAACAGCCTCTCTGACCTCACCTTTAAACCATGCTGGCAGTTTTTTTGACTTCCTTCCACTTTTCTTAAAGCATGGAATAAAGCTGGCTTGGGCTTCCAAGATAGTATTTTTAAACAACACCCAAGCTTGATGTAAGTCTTTAACCTTTGCAACTGCTCCTTTTAGTTTTTTCTTAACTGTTTTCCTCATTTTATCATAGTCTCCCTTTCGAAAGTTAAAAGGTAGTACTGTGGATTTCCTTACTATCCCTCCTCCACTAATTAAATCAAAGGCGATCATGCTATGATCACTATTGCCAAGTGGCCCCAACACCCTTATCTCTTGCACTACATCTGGTGTTCCACTAAGGACTAGGTCTAATATTGCTTCCCCTCTGGTTGGTTCATGAACCAGCAGCTCCAAGAAGCAGTCATTTATTTCATCTAGGAACTTTATCTCCCTAGCATGTCCTGCTGTGACACTGACCCAGTCGATACCGGGGTAATTGAAATCACCCATTATTATTACTGCACTGTAACTTTTGCTAGCTTCCTTGATTTCTTTGAGCATTTCATCATCCATTTGTTCATTCTGGCCAGGCGGACGATAGTACACCCCCACTGCCATCGCCTTCCCCTTTTTACATGGAATTTCAATCCATAGAGATTCTACAGAAAATTTTGTTTCCTGCAAAACTTTAATCCTTTCTGACTCAATGCCCTCTCTAACATAGAGCGCAACCCCTCCACCAATTTGATCAGCTCTATCATTACGATACAGTTTGTACCCAGGTATCACAGTGTCCCACTGGTTGTCCTCCTTCCACTATGTCTCTGATATTCCAATCATATCTAACCTCTCGTTTAGTGCTATATATTCTAACTCTCCCATCTTGTTTTGTAGACTTCTAGCATTTGCGTACAAGCATTTTAGAGACTGTATTTTATTCATATTAATTTGGCTATTGGTAGACATGGGTAATTTGGGATCTTTAAGCTCTGTCTGCTCCATACTTGAGGGCATTTGGGCTACTTTACTCTTTTTTGCTTCCCCTCTGGGGTCTGTGCCCCCAAACACAGGTCCACCCACACTGCTGTCCCTACCCCCGACCACTGATGATTGGGCCGTCCCCTGGGCCCATCCCCAGTGGCCGTTCCCCCCTCACCACCGGGATATCCCCTGGTATCGGCACCCCCTGGGGGACACATAGGGACATGCACCTGGCAATCACACCCCACTGCCATGTTGTGAGATGAAACACAGGGACATGTTGATCCTGGCAACAACTGTGGTTTATTTACATTAGGGGGGTACATAGGCATTCTGTGTGCTTCCGAGAGCCCTGGCCCTGCCACCCCCTACCCCGCTGGTGTTGTCAGACCTGGGGCACAGGACGCCAGAGGGCAGGGGTGATGTGGGATCCAGCTGGCACTCACACCCCCTGGGGGCCACCCTGGCTGGGTGGCTGGTCAGCTGCACCTGCTGTGAGTATGTCACACAGCAGGCGCAGCTGGTCAGCCACCATGCCCATGGTCACTGCCATCTGCCACACAGCTTGGCTCTGCTCCCTCAGGGCGTATGCCTGCGCCTGCATTGTCACAACCATGTGGAGGCTACACATTCACCCATACAGACACATATCGCCCCTTGTCTGTGTGGCTGCATGTGCAGCCTGCCATCCAGCGCTGATGTGTGCAGGCTCTGCGCCCAGATGGGGTATGTCACTGGTGCTATGGGGCAGATGGCAGGGGCCCCCAGTGCCCTGTGATGGCCTGTGCCGCTCTGGGCTGGCCACGCCTCCATGCCTGCCCCCACACCCGCCTCTTCCACTGCCTCCTTCCTGCCTCACCTCCCTCCCCCTCACTGTGCACTAATAGGAGTGTTTGGCAAACCTGCCCACCACCCTGCCCTGCTCACAGTGCCGACGTTTCTGGCTTGTGCAGGAGGTGGTGGCAGTGCTAGGATGCTACCTGCAGCTCCGTGCTGGGGCCAACAGCCTAACTCTACATGGGTTTTTGGATAGTGGAGCCTTGATGAGTGGGTGTTTGTGCCCCTGTTAGCCGCTGCCATGGTGATTGCACGTTTTGATGGTGTATCTACATGGTGGGGTAAAAAATTTGGTTGTGCTGTGGTTGGGCCTTGAACCTGTGACACTCAACTCCAGGACACACCGGCTGTGTGTGCTGCACCACAGTGTTGCCACAGGGTTACAATGGGCCCTGGGGCTACCTGTTTGTCTCCTCAGCCAGACCTTTTCTGGTGTTGTGTTTTATCTACATATTGGGGTAAATTATCGAGGTGTATCTTTACATCTCCTCAGCCACAGCATTTCTGGTGTTCTGTTCTATGTCATGGGGTATATTATTGGGATGGACACTTCCTTCTCCTCAGCCCGACCTTTTCTGTGTTTCGGGTCTCTCTACATGGTGGTGTAACTTATTGGGATGTACCTTTCCTTCTCATCAGGACCTTGTCTGGTTTCTGTTTCATCTACATAGCGGGGTAAAATATTGGGGTGTGCTGTGCTGGGCCTGCAGATGGGACTTGAACCTGTGACTCTCAACGCCAGGACACACTGGCTGTGTGTGCTACACCACAGAGTTGCCACAGGGTTATGATGGGCCCTGGGGCTACCTGTATGTCTGCTCAGCCAGGCCCTTTCTGGTGTTGTGTTTTATCTACATAGTGGGGTAAATTATCGAGGTGCACCTTTACATCTCCTCAGCCACAGTGTTTCTGGTTTTCTGTTCTATCTATGTGGTGGAGTATATTATTGAGATGGACATTTCATTCACCTCAGCCCGACCTTTTCTGTTTTTCTGCTCTCTATACATGGGGAAAGTTTTGGAATGTACCTTTCCTTTACCTCAGCAGGTCCTTCTCTGGTTTCTGCTTGATCTACCTAGTGGGGTAAAATATTGGGTTGTGCTGGGCTGGGCTGGGCCCTGAACCTGTGATCCTCTGCTTAGGGACACACTAGCTGTGTGTATTGCGCCACAGTGTTGCCACAGGGTCACATTAGTCCCTTGGCCTACCTGTATGTCTCCTCAGCCAGACATTTTATATTGAGCTGCACACCACGTACTGGTGCAGGGCATGGCCTGGGGCCACTGCAGGCAGATGCCACTGCCCCCTCCAGGACGGACACACACACACCCCTCTGTCGTGCTGAAATGGGCATATGTTGTGTGTGTGCCATCACAGGTCATACACTGCACGGGCAGGCGGGTGCCTGGGTTGTGGTGTCAGGGGTGAGGGGCATACATGGCCTTCCGCACGCCTTCCACCCCCATCACAGCCTACCAACATTTTGCCCCTTCCACATGGGGGACGGGTGGCTGGGAGGATGTCCGGTGTCTGCCCTGGCAACTATTGGCTAGGGTGGTCAGGGTATTTTTGGTTTGTGTTTTGCTTTGGTCAGCGGCTGTCTTGCTGATTTCTCATGTCTATGTTCCTATGTGTCACCTAGGCTTCCGCCTGGTCAGCCCTGTGCCCCAGCTGCCCCCACTACATGTCCCACCTGCAGCACCCTATGTCCCATTCGCACTGTCACCATAGTGGTCTTTCATACTTGGCCACTATGCTGTTGGTGAAAATGTAGCACTACTATCACTGTTCTGGGGCTCCCTGCCTATGCTGTACATTGCTGACACAGAACTGGTTTCTCTCTCTTGCAAATGTGTGCTAACGCCAGGTTTTCAGTTGCGTTAGGATTCAGCCCTTCATTTTGCCATGTTAGTGTAGAAGGGGCCTCTCCTCACCCACTCAACACCCATTGACCCCTTCTCTCTGCCCTCTCTCCACACTCTGCGGGACTTACTGCGGCCGGGAACGTTAAGGCACGTTATGTAATGTTAAGGCGCATTAACGTTACGTTAAGTGCTTTAACCTTATATAACGCACCTTAACGTTACATAACGCACCTTAACGTAGCTGCTGCTATGTTAACACAGTTTAGTAAACATGCCCCTTTGTGTATATAGGTGTGGGTAAAACCTGGGGCTTCCATATGTATGTTATAAAATACATACACCCTTCCCCCGTTTCACATCCCTACTTGTATACCACATAAACATAGGCTCTATGTTATCCTAGATCATCATTGTTTATACTTTATTTGGTAGTTTTCTCTATTACATTCTCCAGGTTTACAATGATATGCTTTTGGTCCTCTGATTCATTACTATCGCCATTGTCCCTCCCGATCCACTCCCTGACGTGCTACCAGGATAGCGCAGGAATTTTGGTGCTAGGGCCTTGCTATTTTTTAGCTTGGTGCCTCAACCCCATGCTACCAGGCAGTGTGCTTTAGCAAACTTGTCCCCATGAATATTCTGTATAATTCTGGTCTCTACATCTCAAAAAATATATAACAGCATTAGCAAAGGTGTAGAGAAGGGTGACCAAAATGATAAAGAGGATCGAACAACTGTCCTATGAGAAAATGCTAAAAAGGTTAGGGCTTTTCAACCTGGAGAAAATATGGCTAAGGGGAGATATGATATAGGCCGATAAAATTTTGCGTGGAGTGGAAGACCATGAAGCTACGAAGTAATATTTTTAAAACAGATTTTTTTCTCAGTGTATAATTAAGCTTTAGAAATCATTGCTGGAAGATGTGATAAAAAAGTAGGTAATGTAGCTGGGTTTAAAAAAAGGTTTGGACAGATTCCTGGAGGAAAGGACCATAAACTCATTATTAAGGTAGACAGAAAGAAAAACAATGCTTATGCTTGGGGATAAGGGGCATGAAACGTGCTACTTTTAGGTCTCTAGCTGGCTATCACTGTTGTGTGCTTTCCAGTGTGTGGAAGCTTTCGGCTCCTGCTTTTGTGGAGCAGAGCTATCAGGCTCCCTGATAAAGCTGTAAATGGCGAAACACCCGGTGTCGGGGCTCTGATGGACGTCGGGATTACTGGCTGTTAGCTGCATGTTGAGCAATGCTACAGTGCAACGCAATGCAAAGTTGAGGAAATACTATGCTAAGTACCCGTTGGAAATATTTCACAGCTTTTTTTGGATGCTGGTTTCCCATACTGTATGTATCAAGCCCTCTGTGATAGCATGTCTATATGATATTTTGTGATTTTTGACTTGATCTTGATGGCATCACATCTCAAAGACTTATCACCCATGAACCCATGGACTGGAATATTGATTTATGTACACTGTGGGCCTGATTCTAGGATGAGAGTTGCAGGGCTGTACGTCCCAGTGGGACCTGTAGCTCTGCAAGACATCCGGGACTGATTCTCCCTCTGGCTCTCCCCATATGTCCTGAGAATCAGGATGGGGAGAGCCGGCAGGAGGCAGAAGGGGGCAGGATCGGAGTGGAGCAGGGGCAGGCCAGCACAGCAGGACATATAGGACCAATTCAGATCATGGCCCTATATGTCCTGCAGGGCCCGTGGGGGCATGCTGCTTATTCCACCTCAAAGGTGGAATAAGCAGTACAAAACCGGTGAGCCAGGCCACGACAGGCCAGCAGTGGGTCAGGAAACGGAAAAGGGGGGCTGAGGTCATGGAAGTTGGAGGCTCCTGTGGGGAGGATGTCCCCACAGGCGGCAGGGGCATGCCGGGTTGTCTTAGGGCCCGATTCCTATTACCACAGGAGTGTTTTATTCCCACAGTCCAGAATCGGGTCCAAAGGAGCCTGTCTTTCTTTGGGCCATCGGGACAGCACACACGTGCCCCTACCTGAATCGGGTTCTGTGTGTTTGCATAAGAGGTTTTTCAGACAGTTGATGTTTCAAATTTTACCAGTTGTTAGTTTTCACCGGCTAACTCATCCTTTTTTCTTTGGGTCATGTTATGACTCTGAGGGACACTGAGGTCTTTTCCTCTTATAGCAGTGCTGTCCTTTTATGCTCTTAAGTTTTTCAATAAGCTGGTTTGATTTACAAGTTTTTCCTTTTGTCTTTCGTTTTTAGGAGTTTTTGAATTTTGCATTTACTTTTGGGATATGTCAGGTACTTGTAACCTGGATTGACCACTTTTGGGAACAGGACTCTGGGCTTGAAAGACCTTTGCTCTGACCCAGTACGACAGTTCTTATATATAGTAACATAGTATATGACGGCAGATAAAAGACCAGTATGGTCCATCTAGTCTGCCCAGCAAGGTGGCAAGAATAGGTGCACCTGCTGCTCCGTGGTGGTCTTTGTTTAGATATTAGTGATAGAATTCAAAATGTCATGGGACAGACACAGTGGATCCCTTTAAAGCAACAGGATAAAATCAAAATAAACATAACTATCTCTTATATCTGAACAAATAGGGGTGACCTATTTTGATTTTATCCTGTTGCTGTAAAGGGATCCACTGTGTCTGTCCCATGCCATTCTGAATTCTATCACTGTATTTGCCCTGTCATTCCAAGCATCCACCACCCTTTCAGTGAAAAAAGTATTTCCTGATCTTGCCTTTCAGTTTATCCCCTTGCAGCTTCATGTTATGCCCTCTAGTTTTACAGTTTCCTTGTCTTTGGAAGAGATTTGTTCATTCATTAATACTCTAAGTATTTCAAGGTCTGTATTATATCTCCACTGTCCTTTCTCTCCTCCAGAATGTACATATTTAGGTCTTCAAGTCTTATGTTCTTTGGAAAAGATCTCTTCAGACTGGGTAAGCTGTATGTTATTGCCTTCTATGTAGATTCTCTCTTAAACTGCTTTTATGATATTTTGCATCTAATTTTCCAGTGTTTGTTTTCTTCGTTGAGTCTTGGGAGCATGTATAGTCAGCTCAGCTATTGTAACTAGTGTGATGCAGTGGGTAAAATAAACCATATACATATTCAGGAAAGTGAAGAGCTTACCTCTGATTCAGCTGTAGAAATGGATACAGGACAGGAAAAAACAGCTGAACAGAAAATGCCGTTACTACAGCAAAAGCCAAGGGCTCATCAAGAGCACCTGTCTCCTAGTCCTGACGTTACGTGCAGGGCTGGGAACCATAAAAGGAAGGGCTTTAGTCAGAATAAGGAGGGTCACCTGGAAAGCCTCACAGAGAGTTTCTGGAGAAGCCACAGAGAGGGACACAGGAAGACCCCCAGTGATATCCACGAGAGCTGCAGAGAGTTCAGCAGAGAGGACTCCCAGGTCACATGCAGGAGAAAGTGCAGAGGTTTGCTGGGAAGGGAACCTGCAACTCGGGAACCAGGAAGTAGCAGCAGCTCAGGAGGACGCTATCAGTCACAGAGCACAGGTCAGCCCAGGGGGAGTGTACCAAGAGGAGGGAACTCCAAACGCGGCTGTAAGCCAAAGCAAGGCTGGAAACCTGATACAGAGTTTATTAACTCTCAGCCTGACTGGGAAGCTGGGGGAAGGAGTGACTACAACCCCAGAGCCAGAAAGAGCACCAAGGTACAGAAAAGGGAATCTTCTTCTGTTAAACAAAGGTACGAGTACCAAGACTGTGGCAAAGGGCGTGGCCCTGTGAGTAATGGGGTAAGGGAGAGATATCCCAAACATTCATTGCATGAGGAGGATCAGCGGAGAGCTTTCCTCGAGCCAGGGAGTTATAACCTGGGATTTAAAGGAGTGAATGCAGGCAGTAACAGTGATCTCTCAGAAGAGGTTGGGCCAGACTCCTATATAGGAGAGGAGTCAGATATAGACGGACTGGGAAGTGAGTCTGAGGGGATGGTGTGGGAGAATACCAGCCTTCCCTCAGAGCCCATTCCGATGGACTGTAACATATGCTACAAGAATATCCACACTGTTTTGTGTTAACCTATTTGAACATACTTTGTGAAGATAACAAAGAAAAGAAGTTCTGTTTCCGTTTTGTGCACTGCTGTGTTTTGAGTTTTGTCCTTTGGAAGAAGGTCCGAGCGGGACGGGGAATAAACCCATATTTTGTTTCCTTACCTTGACCACAAGACTCTGTTTTTACATAGCTGAAGCAGGGTAAATTTACACAACCCTAGGCAGCCGCCTATATGTGGTTTTAAAGGGCTCATTTACACGGGCCCCATCACAAAATGGCGTAGTTGTTGCGGATCCCTGCTGGAGGATATAAAACTACAGCGCAGCAAGCTACAACGCGGAAGAGCGGACGGCGCCACACCCAGAGAGGATCCAGTGCCTGCAAGGAAAAAGGAAAAAGAAAAAAAAAATCAAGCACCTTCTCAAGGCAAGAACCTCCACCTGGCTCAGGTAAACGGTATTTGGGCACAGGCTGGGAGGATTCCTGGTGAGAAGGGAGGGCTTGTACAAGAAGGAGGAAAGGGAAACTTTCTCTCTGTGTTTGTACCGCACTTGGTTGTGTTTTAATCTGTTTTTCAGGAGCCAAGGAGTGCAAAGATGGAGGTCTCGGAAGTCCTGAAATGGATGAGCCTGCAATTTGACAGACAGAGAGAGCTGGCTCAGCTCAGCCAGGAGCAGGCCATCACAGCGCTGAAGGACCAGCAAAAGCCTCTGACAGACTTACTGCAAGCTTTTCTGGAGGAGCCGAAGACGAAGACAGCACCACCAACATCCTGTGGGGTAGGCCCACAGAGTTGTGGGATGTGGACTATTGGACAAATGAGTAAAACAGATGATTTTGGTGACTTTGTTGATACCTTTGAGAGGGTAGCTCTCAATTCCAACTGGCTAAGGGAGCAATGGGCGGTGAGACTGGCTTCAGCATTAACGGGAGAAGCCCAGTCGGCTTATAGAGCCATGCCCACCGCTTTAGCAGTGGAATATGAGGAGGTTAAGCGAGCAGTACGGGATAGGCTGGGCCTAACGCCGGCAGTCTATAGACGTATGCTCAGAGCTACGAGGATTCAAGCTGATGAAACACCCAAGGCACTGCGCTATAGAGTGCATGGTTTAGTTGTAAAATGGCTTGAACCGGAAGGAAAGCCCATAGAAAGCATAATAGATCAGATTGTGCTGGAGCAGTTCTATGAGGCAGTACCTGTAGAGGTTAAGGCCTTTTTGACACTGCAGAATTGCAGAACCTCCACAGAAGCAGCACTATTAACTGAACGGTTCTTTGAAGCCGAATTGGCTAAAAAGACCAGTGCTGAAAGCAAAGTGGGGTTAATCAATTCTGTAAGGGATGCTAGAGAACCTCATAGAAACAGGAGGTATACGAGTGAGCCTCTGGATAAAAAAGAGGATAGGAATGCATTGCCTAAGTGTTTTAAGTGTGGTAAGCCAGGGCACTTAAAGAAACATTGCATGCAGCGCACGGCACTCATTATAAAGGATGATAAACATGTACCAGTAGGCTTCCGAGTGGAGGTAGAGGTGCAGGGGGTCCCTGCAACGGCCTTGCTTGACTCGGGGGCCGATCAAAGTATGGTCTCCCGGCGGTTCTGGAAGATCATACAGGCCAGAAATGATTTTTCCCCGAGTCAGCAAGAGGGCACAACTAAGATAAAGTGTGTACATGGGGCATCGACCTGTTATCCCCTTTATAAAATAAAGGTGAAGGGTTTAGGCACCCAAGAAAATATCTTAGTAGCCATCATCCCCAAATTGCCTTATGACATAGTACTAGGCCGCGATTTGTCACCTTTTTACAGGGGTATAGAAGGAAGTACATATGTAAAGGGCGTACTGGTTTCCACCAGGTCCCAGGCGAAAGGCCGAGAGGAGCCCAATGAGATTCCAAAGAATAACCCTGTTCCCATAGAAGAGGAAGGAGATTCCGTAGGGGAGGAAGAAGAGCCTTTAAGGGAGGAAGATAGGGGGGTAGATGCAACTCTAAGTGAGCTTCCCCACCATGAAGAATTGATTAGTGCTTCTTTAAAAGCCAAAAAGAAGAGTAAGGGTGAGAAGCGCCAAGAGCGTCATCATCGAGCTCAATTGAGAGCCGGGGTAACAGATGGACAAGGGCTACCGTGGGTACCTGCTGACCTAGTGAAAAAGTTCCCGTCTTTTTCTAAAGAGCAGAAGGCAGACCCAGTATTGAAGAATGCCTTTGAGTTTGCACAGGCAGGTAGGGATGTGCTCCCCAGATTCCTGTTAGAGGAAAATATCTTATATAGGGAGAGCAGCAATCCCCATAATGGGGCAATTAGAAAACAATTAGTGGTTCCCACTACTTTTAAGGCGGTCGTTATGAGACTAGCTCATGACCACCCAATTGGGGGACATAAAGGAGTGCAAGCAACACTTGATCAGATCCTCGAGCGTTTTTACTGGCCAGGAGTGTTTAGGGAGACGAAGAGGTTCTGTGAGGCCTGTCCGGCTTGCCAGCGGGTAAGTGCCGCTAAGCCCGTAGGAGTCCCAATGATCCAGACCCCTACCATAGCAGAGCCGGTTCGCCGAATGGCGATGGACATTATAGGGCCACTAATGAAGACCCCTAGAGGATTTCACTACATCCTTGTTATAATGGATGTTGCTACCAGGTTTCCTTGGGCAATTCCTTTAAGGAATATATCGGCTAAGTTTATAGCTGCAGAATTAGTAAAGCTATTCTGCGAGGTGGGATTCCCGAGAGAAATGCTTACGGATAGAGGAAGTAATTTTGTATCAAAATACTTAGCACAAGTATGGGATGCTTTTGGCATCCGCCACATCAAAACATCTGCGTACCATCCACAGACGAACGGTCTGGTGGAACGCTTTAATCAAACCCTGAAACAGTTGCTACGTCGAGGGTTAGATGGGCAGATGGCAGATTGGGATATAATGCTGCCTTTCGCCCTGTATGCTAGTAGGGAGCGGACTCAATCGTTTTTAGGAGCATCCCCTTACGAACTGATGTTCGGGCGGACACCGCGAGGGGTCTTAGATATTTTAAGGGACCAGTGGGTGGAGCCAGAAGGGGAGGAAATGGGGGTTCCCCAGTTTCTTTTTAGACTCCGGAGTCGCCTCCAGAGAGCGTCAAGGGTCGCAGATGAGCACTTACAGGATAGCCAGAAAGTTCAAAAGAAATATTATGACCGAGGTAAGAAGCCACGGCAATTAACCGTGGGAGACAAGGTAGTTGTAATGGTCGCTGATCCAGGGCCAAAGTTCGAGGCCCAGTGGAAAGGTCCTTACGTAGTAGTAAGCCGCAAGGGTCCAGTGTCCTATGTTGTGAAGAACGACAAAGGACGTCTGCAGACCTATCACATAAACGTACTAAAACCGTGGTACGAGAGAACGGCAGCAACTAACTGTTCTAGAATAATTGTCCCAGGTAAAACAGCAGACAGTAGGTATAGCAGGCAGGTCACATATCTAAGGCAGATTCCGGGCTGTGTGCACAGAAGTTCCCCATCCCGGAATATCTTAAGAGGGGGGATATGTGATGCAGTGGGTAAAATAAACCATATACATATTCAGGAAAGTGAAGAGCTTACCTCTGATTCAGCTGTAGAAATGGATACAGGACAGGAAAAAACAGCTGAACAGAAAATGCCGTTACTACAGCAAAAGCCAAGGGCTCATCAAGAGCACCTGTCTCCTAGTCCTGACGTTACGTGCAGGGCTGGGAACCATAAAAGGAAGGGCTTTAGTCAGAATAAGGAGGGTCACCTGGAAAGCCTCACAGAGAGTTTCTGGAGAAGCCACAGAGAGGGACACAGGAAGATCCCCAGTGATATCCACGAGAGCTGCAGAGAGTTCAGCAGAGAGGACTCCCAGGTCACATGCAGGGGAAAGTGCAGAGGTTTGCTGGGAAGGGAACCTGCAACTCGGGAACCAGGAAGTAGCAGCAGCTCAGGAGGATGCTATCAGTCACAGAGCACAGGTCAGCCCAGGGGGAGTGTACCAAGAGGAGGGAACTCCAAATGCGGCTGTAAGCCAAAGCAAGGCTGGAAACCTGATACAGAGTTTATTAACTCTCAGCCTGACTGGGAAGCTGGGGGAAGGAGTGACTACAACCCCAGAGCCAGAAAGAGCACCAAGGTACAGAAAAGGGAATCTTCTTCTGTTAAACAAAGGTACGAGTACCAAGACTGTGGCAAAGGGTGTGGCCCTGTGAGTAATGGGGTAAGGGAGAGATATCCCAAACATTCATTGCATGAGGAGGATCAGCGGAGAGCTTTCCTCGAGCCAGGGAGTTATAACCTGGGATTTAAAGGAGTGAATGCAGGCAGTAACAGTGATCTCTCAGAAGAGGTTGGGCCAGACTCCTATATAGGAGAGGAGTCAGATATAGACGGACTGGGAAGTGAGTCTGAGGGGATGGTGTGGGAGAATACCAGCCTTCCCTCAGAGCCCATTCCGATGGACTGTAACATATGCTACAAGAATATCCACACTGTTTTGTGTTAACCTGTTTGAACATACTTTGTGAAGATAACAAAGAAAAGAAGTTCTGTTTCCGTTTTGTGCACTGCTGTGTTTTGAGTTTTGTCCTTTGGAAGAAGGTCCGAGCGGGACGGGGAATAAACCCATATTTTGTTTCCTTACCTTGACCACAAGACTCTGTTTTTACATAGCTGAAGCAGGGTAAATTTACACAACCCTAGGCAGCCGCCTATATGGGGTTTTAAAGGGCTCATTTACACGGGCCCCATCACACTAGGTTCCGTATTATTCAATGGGACCTTGTTACAAATAGTGAATGCTAAGCGTAAGCCATAAGAACATAAGAACATAAGATATGCCATACTGGGCCAGACTAAGGTCCATCAAGCCCAGTATCCTGTTTCCAACAGTGGCAAATCTAGGTCATACGTACCAAGCAGTTTCCCCAAAAGACACAGGTTCCACAATGCTTGCATTGGGTCAAGCATTGATATCCTGGGTCCCTTTTTAATAATGGTTTATAGACCTTTCCTCCAGGAACTTGTCCAAACCTTTTTTAAAACCAGCTACACTAACAGCCTTTACTACATCCTCCAGTAACAAATTCCAGAGTTTGATTACACATTGAGTGAAAAAATATTTTCTCTTATTATTCTTAAATAGTTTACCCTGTAGCTTCATTACATGTCCCCTAGTCTTTCTATATTCTGATAACATAAACAATCGATCTACGTTTACCCGTTCCACTCCATTCATTAAATTATAGACTTCTATCATATCTCCCCTCAGTCGTCTCTTTTCCAGGTTAAAGAGCCCTAACCTTTTTAGCCTTTCTTCATAGGGGTATCCTTCCATCCCCTTTACCATTTTGGTGGCTCTTCTCTGAACCTTTTCTAATAACGCAATATCCTTTTTAAGATACGGCGACCAGAATTTCACACAATATTCAAGGTGCGGTTGCACCATGGAACGATATAGAGGCATTATAATGTCCTTTGTTTTATTTTCCATTCCTTTCCTTATGATACCTAGCATTCTATTTGCTCTCTTGGCCGCTACTGCACACTGGGCAGAGGGTTTTAACATGCTATCTACAATGACACCTAAATCTTTGTCCTGGGTGGTGGTTCCTAATGTGGAACCTTGCATCGTGTAACCATAGTTTGGGTTGTTCTTCCCTAGGTGCATAACTTTGCACTTGTCCACATTAAATTTCATCTACCATTTTGATGCCCAGTCTTCCAATTTATCAAGATCCTCTTGCAATTTTCCACAATCCTCATGGGTTTTAACAACTTTAAATAGTTATGTGTCATCTGCAAATTTGATAACCTCACTGGTTATTCCCTTTTCCAGGTCATTTATGAATATGTCAAAAAGCAGTGTACTCAGCACAGATCCCTGAGGTACACCACTATTCACCTTTTTCCATTGGGAAAATTGGCCATTTAGCCCTACCCTCTGCTTTTTATCTTTTAACCAGTTCCTGATCCTCAATAGCACACTGCCTCCTATCCCATGACTCTTTAGTTTTGCCAAAAGTCTCTGATGAGGGACCTTGTCAAAGGCTTTCTGAAAGTCCAAATACACTATATCAACCAACTCACCTTTGTCTACCTGTTTATTCACACCTTCAAAAAAACATAACTGATTAGCAAGACAAGATCTTCCTTTTCTAAAGCCATGTTGGCTGTCTCCCATTAAGCCATGTTCAGCAATTTTGTTCTTTATGATGGTTTCTACCATTTTTCCCAGTATAGGAAGGCCGCAGCGCCTCGTGCCCGCGGCCGTAATTAACCGGGGGGGTGCCGTCGCGCTCGCGCACGGCTGTTCGGCTGCGCTGGCCGGCGGCGGCGCGTGTTTTGGTTCAAAGTGATTGGCTCCCGCAGTTGTTTTGACGACGCGGGAGCCAATCACGGATTTGAGCCGGGGCTTGATGGGGGGGCGGCGCAGAGCACAGCCGTTCCTTCGATCGCTAGTCGGAGGAGACGGTTGCTGCTTCCTCGTGCTCTGCCCCCATTTTCCTGCGGGTCCGTTGTTCCGTGTCTGTTGCGGCGATCCAGCAGAGTTGGGTGTCCGGGTCCTGTCTGCTGCACTACAGCCAGAGTTGGGCGTGCAGCACAGCGTCTCAGCAGGGTTTCCTTTGCGGCGGTCTGCGGAGGCTGGAGCACGTGTTTGATCGCCGTGCTCGCTGCGGGGCCACCGGGTCAGGCAAGTCTTGGGGGCGGTTTTTTACGTTGCTTGACTGTGCTCCATGCTTTTGCATCTGCCGTTTTTAAAACTGCTGACAGTTTACTATGCGGCCTATGCAAAAACGTGGTGGAGGAGTTCAGCGGGGCAAGGGGGCTGGGAGGGGGGTAGGACAGGGGGAAGGTGCAGGGGGACGTGGGGCTTCAGCAGGGTCAGGGTTGGGGGAGCAGAGGAACTCGAGGCGTGGGGCTGTGAAGCAAAGGGGGAGTGAGAGGGGGAGGAGCAGGAAAGGCAAGGACTGCGGGGGATCTCTGGCCAGTGTGCAGGTGGGTAGTGGGCAGGCAAATGTGTTGCTTCTGGGGGGTGCCTTGGCAGAGGGGCCGGTTGGCCCTAGTATTCATGAGGCAAGGGGTAGAGGTAGTGTGGGAGGCGCTTGTGGTCAGGGGGGGCAGGAGACGATAGGGGTCTCGGGTCTTAGCCCTACTTTGGCTTGGTCAGGGCAGACGGCAGATTGGATGGGGGGGAGTGGGTCCGAATTTCCTGGGTGTGTCTGGTTTTCCTATGGTACAGGGTGGCACGCCATTGGCTTGGGAGCATTGGAGTGGGGGTGGGCAAGGCTCTTCCCGGGCAAATTGGATGGGGATGTGGCCACTGCCCTGGGCCATGGCCGGTGTTCCTTCGCCTTTTGGTGTCTTCTCTCCTCAGGTACCATCGGGTTGGCAGTTCCGGAAGGATGCAGATCTCTACCGATCCAGCCAGCACGGTGCGGTGGCATCGAGTGGGGAGCGGAGCCGTTTGGAAGCGGATGCCGGCGTGGGGCCTGCGACTCCAGCTGTTCAACGAGGGATTGTTTCGCTTGAGGGGATACCCAGCGGTGGAGCAGGTGAGTTGGCTCAGAGCATTACCGGGGAGGTGGGGGGCGGGGGTGCTATGGTGCAGGCGCACATGGCGGTATCAGGGGAGGTAGGCAAAAAGGCCAAGAAGAAAACTAAGCACTCCTGTCGCCGGTGTCGTAAATCTCGTTCTTCTTCTTCGTCTGTGCGGTCTTCGTCCACTTCTTCCACGTCTGGTGAGAGCGAGAAGGGTGATCTTACTAGTAGTTCGGTCCAGCCGACGTTGGCAGCTTTCTCGGAATTATGGGAAGGGGTACCGAAGAAGTTGCGGCGGAAGATCCAAAAAAGGCGTTATATTGATCTGTTTCGGTTACTAGAGGGCAGGAAGCGGTCGGGGGATAGTTGTAAGAAAAGGAAGGAGGATGAGAAGGCCGGGCGTGTGCGCAAAGTAGCTAGGAACGTTGTTAATTGGACGAGGGCTTTCTTACGTCTCGCAAGCGTATGGGGGCATTTGCATCCTGAGCAGTATGGGATGCTCTTGGCATACATGGATTCCATTTTAGAGGCTTCCCAGTCGCATCAGGGTTGGGCCTGGCTCAACTACGACGAGAAATTCCGCGATAAAATGGAGGAGAATCGACTCTTGTCCTGGGGGACTCAAGATATTAATCTCTGGTTAACCCAGATGGCAGTTCGCCCAGGGGGGTTAGCAAGTGGTCAGAAAACTGGCTCAGGAGCTGTGGAAGAATCATTGCGGTCCTTTCGCGCGAGCAACCTTCCGGCGGGGCAGAAAGCAGCGGGGGGAGGTGCGGGAGATTTGTGTTGGCGCTTCAACAAGTCGTCGTGCCCCTTCCCGGACTGCAAGTTCCGGCACGCATGCTCTATCTGCACCGGGGGACATTCCGCACTTAAGTGTGTCAAGCGGGTGTCAGTCGGTGCCGGAGTGCCGCCTTCCAAGCAGTAGGTACCTCATGGGTTTAGCTCCGACGCCAATTCTTTTTTCAGCTATTCGTTTCTGGTTAGGGAGGTACCCTAGGCGCAGGGCTGGGAGAGTGTTGGCTGAAGGGTTTCAAATGGGTTTTTCCATTCCTGTGGTGGGTAGAGTAGTGTCGGGTAAGGTTCAGAATGCGCCGTCAGTTCGGAGATATCCGCATATTGTGCGGGACAAGCTGGCAGTTGAGCTGCGCTTGGGTAGGGTGGCTGGCCCGTTTGCTGAGCCACCCTTCTCCAACCTTGTTGTCTCCCCTTTGGGGATCGTTCCGAAGAAGGAGCCTGGCAAATATAGGTTGATTCATAATCTGTCTTTTCCTTCTGGCTCTTCCGTGAACGATAAAATCCCTAGGAAGCATTGTACTGTTCGTTATGCATTGTTTGATATGGCGTTGGAGCTTGTACGGCGTTGTGGTAGCGAGTGCTTGTTGGCCAAGGTGGACATTGAGTCGGCGTTTCGTTTGCTGCCAGTGCATCCCTCAGCTTTTCATTTATTGGGGTTTTGCTTCGAGGGACAGTTCTATTTTGATAAGTGCATGACCATGGGTTGTTCGGTGTCCTGTGCATATTTCGAATTGTTTAGTTCCTTTATGCATTGGGTTTTCTCGAAGACAACCGGTTGTGCGAACTTAGTGCATTACCTGGACGACTTTTTGTTTGTGGGTGAAGCACGTTCTGGTCGGTGTCAGGCCTTATTGGATGGATTTCTGCATTTAGCGCGTGAGTGGGGAGTTCCTTTGGCTCACGACAAAACGGCCGGTCCGACGACGAGGCTCACCTTTTTAGGTATTGAATTAGACACCGTGGCAATGGTGGCGCACTTGCCCCTTGAGAAGGTGCTTAAGTTGCTGGTGTTGGTGGCGAACGCTCTTGCCTCCACTAAGCTGACGCTGAGGGAGATGCAAGCACTTATTGGCTCTCTCAACTTTGCCTGTCGGGTTATCCCGATGGGTAGGGTGTTTTTGCGTAGATTCGCTGTGGCCACGATGGGGGTGGCGAGACCTCATCATCGGATTCGCATCTCGCGGGGTATGCGGGCGGATTTGTGTGTGTGGGACACATTTTTGCAGGAATTCAATGGTTCCACGGTTTTTCGAGGCTTAGAAACTACCAGCGACGCGTTAGAGTTGTATACGGACGCCGCCGGAGGCTTAGGTCTGGGTGTATACTTCGGGGGTTCGTGGTGTGCAGAGCCATAGCCGCGAGCGTGGTGTGTTGCGGGCTTAACCCGTAATATCACCTTTTTGGAATTGTTCCCGATACTTGTGGTTCTCACATTATGGCCTGACAGGATTCGCAATCACACGGTCCTCTGGTGGTGCGATAATGCCGCTGTTGTCAGTGTTATTAACAACTATGCCCCGCGGTGTGTGCCCGTGGCAGATTTGATGCGTCGGGTAGTGTTAGCCTGCTTGAGGCTCAATGTTGTGATTAGGGCTAGGCATATACCAGGAACGACTAACAAGATTGCTGATGCTCTTTCCCGTTTCAAGTGGGAGCTGTTTCGGACGTTGGCGCCAGCTGCGGACGAGGAAGGGGCATCGGTCCCGGAGCAATTATGGCGGATTGGTCTTCCGAGATGATCCACTTGTTGAGAAGCTCTGTGTCGGCTGCTACTTGGACTGCATATCGACGGGGCTGCAGCAGTGTGGAGAGCTTTCTTGCAGTTCGCGGATGGCGACAGGGACCAGTATCAGACCACTTAACGAGTCAGTATGTTCTATCGGCCAAGGCGGCGGGGTTTTCGCGGAACGCAGTGCGTATGCATTTGGCCGGGTTTTCGTTTTTCTCTAGGGCGGTGGGGTGGGGTGCTGTTGGGGGAGGTTTTTTGACGCGTCGCGTGTTGCAGGGTTGGGAACGCTCATGCCCTTCCCCGGGTGATGGCAGGCGCCCTATCACCCATGAGTTACTTGTTAGGCTCTGCGGTGCTCTGCCTGAGGTAGCTTCCTCCCCTTTTGAGGCCGCGCTTTTTCGAGCAGTCTTTGCGGTTGCCTTTTTCGGGGCTTTTCGAATTGGCGAGCTGGTGGCGGAGTCTGGTCACCCGTCGCGGCCTCAGGGTTTGTTATTACAACATGTGGTTTTCATAGAGGGCGGGGTTCGCATTCGGTTAGAGCGTTCCAAGACGGATCCGTCGGGAAAGGGGACTTGGGTAATTTTGCGGGCAATGCCGGGAGCGCTGTCTTGTCCGGTTGCCTCGCTCCAGGCGTATTTGCGACTGCGGCCTTGCGGAGCGGGCAGTCTTTTTCTGCACGTGAATGGGCGGGTGCTGACGCGCTTTCAGTTCACTGCTGTTTTGCGGTTAGCGTTACGCTGGTTGGGTGAGGACTCGAGTCAGTTCGCGCCCCACTCGTTTCGGATAGGGGCGGCGACTACGGCGGCGGGGGTGGGCTTGCCTGAGGCGGAAATTAAGAAGTTTGGTAGATGGAAGTCCCAGGCTTTCCGCAGCTATGTGCGGCTTTAGGGGAGGGGATGTGGCTAACTGTTTCTTTGTTTTGCAGATCTGAGAAAGAGACCGTGTAGCTGTTGGGTGATTGGCCACTCTTTTGTTTACTGGGCCGGTCGACGAGCAGTGACACGGCCCGTTGGCACGAACCTCGGCCTGGCAACTTCCTTGGTAACCATTTCATGGCTGGGCGAGCGCGGTCTTCGGTGGATACAGCTCTTGCCTTTGCTGCGGCACCATGAGCGTCAGCGAGGGATCCCTGACATCACTTTGATTCATCTGGGGGGTAATGATTTGAGGGCTTGGACTTGTCGCCAGTTGATTCGTGCTGCTCAGCACAATTTTGGAGAGTTGTTAATAATGTTTCCGGGCGTGGTTCTCGCCTGGTCGGATATCATTCCAAGGCCTGCTTCCTGGGGTGAGCGGCGGTGGTCCAGGGGATTAACTAAAATCAATCGACAGATTGGTCGATGGGTGAGGGAGCGAGGGGGCTGTCAGATTTTTCATTCCTGGGCGGAGGTGGCCTGTTCGGGATTGTACCGGCAGGATGGTGTACATCTATCCCCGGTTGGGATGGATTTACTCCTCAACGATTGGCAGGAGGCCTTGGAGGATATTCTGCGGGAACGTAGGGCTGGTCGCAGCTTAGCCTTGGGGGCGGCTCAGGTTGCGGTGCCCTGAGCCGTTGGCGGGATCCCGGAGGTTTCCGGGGTCCGGAGCCGGAGCCAATCCTTAGGACGGGGGTGGGGTACCCCCAACCTGGACAATCCCTCGGGCTTTTGCTAATAATATGGCGAAGCCGGAAGAGGGAGGGATAACAAAATAGCCGGGACTTGGGCCCGGCGGAAGCGGAGACAGCGTCACTTTGCTACTGATATGGCTGGTGAAGGCTTGATCTGCGGGGGAGGGGTGAGAGGTAAGTTCTGTTAATTGTAAACTTTGTTTAGTTATTGTTAAAGGCAAATAAAGCTGCGACCAGTTTAATTCCAGAACAGGTGTGGTGTTGTCATTGCATAAAGTTGTATGTAGGGGGGGGAGGGGGTGGACGGGGGTTGGGGGAGTGGGTCGTGAGCCGACTAGTGCGCCGTACCCGGTTACAGGAAGGCCGCGGCGCCTCGTGCCCGCTGCCGGAATTAACCAGGGGGGTGCCGTCGCGCTCGCGCCTGGCTGTTCGGCCGCGCTGGCCGGCGGCGGCGCGTGTTTTGGTTCAAAGTGATTGGCTCCCACAGTTGTTTTGACGACGCGGGAGCCAATCACGGATTTGAGCCGGGGCTTGATGGGGGGGCGGCGCAGAGCACAGCCGTTCCTTCGATCGCTAGTCGGAGGAGACGGTTGCTCCCGCCCGCCCACCCTTGTGTGGGTCTGCTTGACCTGGTGGTTCGGGGTGTTGCAGCTGGTGGGGTGGCGGGATCCCGGAGGTTTCCGGGGTCCGAAGCCAGAGCCAATCCTTAGGACGGGGGTGGGGTACCCCCGACCTGGACAATCCCTCGGGCTTTTGCTAATAATGTGGCGAAGCCGGAAGAGGGAGGGATAACAAAATAGCCGGGACTTGGGCCCGGCGGAAGCGGAGACAGCGTCACTTTGCTGCTGATATGGCTGGTGAAGGCTTGATCTGCGGGGGAGGGGGAGGGGTAAGTTCTGTTAATTGTAAACTTTGTTTAGTTATTGTTAAAGGCAAATAAAGCTGCGACCAGTTTAATTCCAGAACAGTTGTGGTGTTGTCATTGCATAAAGTTGTATGTAGGGGGGGGAGGGAGGGGGTGGACGGGGGTTGGGGGAGTGGGTCGTGAGCCGACTAGTGCGCCATACCCGGTTACTGACGTCAGGCTCACCGGTCTGTAGTTTCTCTTATATCTGAACAAATAGGGGTGACCTATTTTGATTTTATCCTGTTGCTGTAAAGGGATCCACTGTGTCTGTCCCATGCCATTCTGAATTCTATCACTGTATTTGCCCTGTCATTCCAAGCATCCACCACCCTTTCAGTGAAAAAGTATTTCCTGATCTTGCCTTTCAGTTTATCCCCTTGCAGCTTCATGTTATGCCCTCTAGTTTTACAGTTTCCTTGTCTTTGGAAGAGATTTGTTCATTCATTAATACTCTAAGTATTTCAAGGTGTGTATTATATCTCCACTGTCCTTTCTCTCCTCCAGAATGTACATATTTAGGTCTTCAAGTCTTATGTTCTTTGGAAAAGATCTCTTCAGACTGGGTAAGCTGTATGTTATTGCCTTCTATGTAGATTCTCTCTTAAACTGCTTTTATGATATTTTGCATCTAATTTTCCAGTGTTTGTTTTCTTCATTGAGTCTTGGGAGCATGTATAGTCAGTTCAGCTATTGTAACTAGGTTCTGTATTATTCAATGGGACCTTGTTACAAATAGTGAATGCTAAGCGTAAGCCATAAGAACATAAGAACATAAGATATGCCATACTGGGCCAGACTAAGGTCCATCAAGCCCAGTATCCTGTTTCCAACAGTGGCAAATCTAGGTCATACGTACCTAGCAGTTTCCCCAAAAGACACAGGTTCCACAATGCTTGCATTGGGTCAAGCATTGATATCCTGGGTCCCTTTTTAATAATGGTTTATAGACCTTTCCTCCAGGAACTTGTCCAAACCTTTTTTAAAACCAGCTACACTAACAGCCTTTACTACATCCTCCAGTAACAAATTCCAGAGTTTGATTACACATTGAGTGAAAAAATATTTTCTTTTATTATTCTTAAATAGTTTAAACTGTAGCTTCATTGCATGTCCCCTAGTCTTTCTATATTCTGATAACATAAACAATCAATCTATGTTTACCCGTTCCACTCCATTCATTAATTTATAGACTTCTATCATATCTCCCCTCAGTCGTCTCTTTTCCAGGTTAAAGAGCCCTAACCTTTTTAGCCTTTCTTTATAGGGGTATCCTTCCATCCCCTTTACCATTTTGGTGGCTCTTCTCTGAACCTTTTCTAATAACGCAATATCCTTTTTAAGATACGGCGACCAGAATTTCACACAATATTCTAGGTGCGGTTGCACCATGGAACGATATAGTGTACATAGTTTACGATATAGTGTACATAGTTTACCAATTTCAGTATTCCATTTATGTACATAGTTTCCCCCGTTATCCAAGTTGATTGCTCCTGTTCATTGTAATGACCTGACTCTTGTTCATTGTCGGATTCTGTTTTGTTTTATGTAAACCGCGCTGATCGTAAATAGTGCGGTATATAAGAAATGTAAAATAAATAAATAAAATAAAAATAGAGGCATTATAATATCCTTTGTTTTATTTTCCAGTCCTTTCCTTATGATACCTAGCATTCTGTTTGCTCTCTTGGCCGCTACTGCACACTGGGCAGAGGGTTTTAACATGCTATCCACAATGACACCTAAATCTTTGTCCTGGGTGGTGGTTCCTAATGTGGAACCTTGCATCGTGTAACCATAGTTTGGGTTGTTCTTCCCTAGGTGCATAACTTTGCACTTGTCCACATTAAATTTCATCTACCATTTTGATGTCCAGTCTTCCAATTTATCAAGATCCTCTTGCAATTTTTCACAATCCTCATGGGTTTTAACAACTTTAAATAGTTTTGTGTCATCTGCAAATTTGATAACCTCACTCGTTATTCCCTTTTCTAGGTCATTTATGAATATGTCAAAAAGCAGTGTACTCAGCACAGATCCCTGAGGTACACCACTATTCACATTTTTCCATTGGGAAAATTGGCCATTTAGCCCTACCCTCTGCTTTTTATCTTTTAACCAGTTCCTGATCCACAATAGCACACTGCCTCCTATCCCATGACTCTTTAGTTTTGCCAAAAGTCTCTGATGAGGGACCTTGTCAAAGGCTTTTTGAAAGTCCAAATACACTATATCAACCAACTCACCTTTGTCTACCTGTTTATTCACACCTTCAGAAAAACATAACAGATTAGCAAGACAAGATCTTCCTTTTCTAAAGCCATGTTGGCTGTCTCCCATTAAGCCATGTTCAGCAATTTTGTTCTTTATGATGGTTTCTACCATTTTTCCCGGTACTGACGTCAGGCTCACCGGTCTGTAGTTTCCCGGATCACCCCTGGAACCCTTTTTAAATATTGGCGTTACGTTCGCCCAGCTTAGTAAACATACCCCTTGCTTTCAATTTATTAAATGATGTCATAGCTGCAATGGTCCACACCTCAACTCATCTGGCTGACGAGGCGCATAAAGCAGGGAATGCAGGGCTATCAAGAAGAGATATGCAAGTGTTGGAAATGATACGCGTAACATAGGACATAGTCCATTTTGTATCACAGTGTTATGAGGCTGAACATGACAAAGGTAAAACCTTCATACTGCATGTTATACCCACTGTTTCCGCAGCCTGGCATCAGGCATCAGGAAGGGAGGAATCTCACAGGGTAATCTATGATATCTGATAGTCTTGCCTGTCTATGCACCCTGCCCTCAACTGGGTCCTTTTCATTTGATTTTCTTTCTGGTATATTGAGTCAACCAGCGTCTGATTGGGCCAAAGTAATCTGGGACACCTGTCATGGATCTGTAGCCCTGTGAAGCTCTGCACTTCCACTCTAAAGCTGGATGTAAAGACCATACTATTGCCATGTCTGACCAGTATGGCATATCTTATGTTCTTCTTATGTTCTTATGTGCCAATGGCCAGAGGTTTGTAAAGGCACATTGCAGGACATAATCAGAGAAAATGAGCAAGCCAGATCCAGATGCAGGTAGTCCAAGTAGTGAAGTGAAAGAGGCCTGAGAAAAGTCTGACAGTATATGACATGGTTGGTAGAGTAAGCCTGAACCTCTGTTGAGTATCTCAGCCTTACAATTACCACACTACTGATGTTACTGTAGACATGTACTATGCTGTTATCTCAGGCAGAGATTATCAACAGATAGGAATGTTAGTAATTCACTAACTATATTCAAATCCTCCACTCCTTAAATAGGGAGAAAGAAGATAAGAAGGAATAAGAATCTAATAAGAAGTTATACCTTGAGGATTAATCAGATGTAACACAGAATGATATATTCTCCTATGACAAATTATAGCAATATAAATAAGAATTTCTTGCACCACAACATTAATAATATTAATGCTAATTTATTTTGCATAAATATTAAATAGATTTAGTTAAGCTAATTAAAGTTTTACTTAAAACACTGAAATTTCAGTGTATTAAAATCTATGTTAATTTATTTTAAATTAGCTCAGGTATTGCACACTTTAGGGGTATTGCAGCTTGAGTATTGCATGAAGTTCTGGTTACTGCATCTATAAAAAAGATATAACAAAATTAGAAAAGGTATAGAGAAGGGAGACCAAAATGATAAAAGGGATAAGGAAAGGCTTAAAAAGTTAGTCTCTTCAGTTTCAAGAAGAGACAGTTGAGGGAAGATATAATAGAGTTTTATAAAATAATGCACGGAGTGGAATGGAACAAGTAAACGTGAATTGTTTACTCCTTCAAAAAATACAAAGGGAACAAGCAACAAATTTGCAAAGTAGTATGTACAATTAAGGCTAATTGGAGAAAATTATTTTTCATTCACCATTTAATTAAGCTCTAGAATTCTTTTCCAGAGGATACATTTTAAGCTGTTAGTGCTTTAAAAAGTTTGGACAAGTTCCTGGAGGAAAAGTGCAGAAAACATTATTAAAGTAGACTAGGGAAAATCTACTGCATGGACTCTGTATTCTTTATGGGATCCTGCCAGATATTTGTGACCTGATTTGGCCACTGTTGGAAAAATGAAACTAGGTTTGATGGATATTTGGTCTGACCCAGTATGACAGTTGTTATATTCTTCTGTTATGAATATGGTGTGCCTGCTGCTAGGCTCAGTTTCTTTCACCTATGGCTTCTCTCATGTCTCCGACCCTGCACTGTGCAAACCTCTGTTTGTATCTTTGTGAAGATGATACTTACACCTGCTCTTTCACTGTTACACCAGACATGCAGCTATTTCTACTCTCCTTGTAAAGGTATTTATTTTTAGCTTGATCGCTGGACTAGAGGAACCCTTAAGCATACCCTAGGAATGATCTGTCTCTTTCTGCACACTTGTTCCAGTGCTGCTCTCACTTTCCCTCTCTTCTTTCCTTTTGTGACTGTTTAATTTTCCAAGGGTACCTGTCTTAAGAATTTTGATGTGCTCAGGCTGGATTCCTAGATCTCAGGGGTAGGACTGCCTATCATTTAACCCTGTAAGCCATCTACTACTCATGTGCTGCCCTGGAATACCATCACCGCAAGTGTTATTCTTCAGATACTGGTCTGGTATCAACTGCCCAGCCTGGCTCAGGCCCTGCAGTGTTCAGTCACCCTGCCTGCCTGCTCACACTGGGGAGAGGGAGAAAGTGTTTGCCTGCCTAATACCCGTATCAGACTGGATTGCCACCTCTCAGGGGTAGAGACTGCCTATGTTGTAGTGCCCTACTTTACCCAACAGGCCTGGGCTGTTATGGAATACCATCAGCCCAAGTGTGTAACCTCAGATACTGGTGCTAGCATCAGCCACCTGGCATGGCATGGCACAGGCCCTGCAGTACCCAGTTACCCTACCTTCCTGCTCACACTCTTCAATGGATTGGGGAGAGGCGAAATGTGTTTGCTTGGCTAATGTCCCAATTGGAATAGGTTCCCAGGTCTCAGGAGCAGGTATTGCCTGTCTTTTAGTGCCCTGTGCCACCCACCAAACCTGCTCCAAAGGGTGAGGTTGAAGGCCAAAGAGTGAGATTTTCAGTTAGTGTGTCTTAGATATAAACCTAGAACAATTTAAGTGTACAGTATGGCTTTGCAAAATAAAAAAGCAGCACAAAATGATACTTATTTTTCTTTGGTGCCTTTAAAAGAATAGAAACAGACTCAAGGCAATATGAGACATTTTACAAAGGAATTCTCCCAGCAGCTAAATATATGCAATAAATACTTGTGGGTGGATGTGAAAGAATTGGGATAGGGAGAGGCAGTGGGCATGAAGGTGTGCTCAGATTTTTTTTTCCTATTAGTAGAGCCACTTGGCTTTTCTCCTGTTAGACTTGCCTCTCATGAAAGCAGTGCTTAAGTTCACTATGCTAGGTGTGAGGCTCTAATGAGTGAGAGAAAAGGCTGAAAGAGAGTAAAAGTGAGAATCTTCAAATGAGTGAGCCTTGGCATCTTTGCCCTCCTACCCACTCCTTAAAATTGCTGTTACAGACAATAGGTGAATAAGGTTGTTACAAATATTATTTCACTGTATAGATTAGAAACAGCAAACTAGCCTTCATCAGTGGCACGGCATGCTTTGGAAGTGTTCTACAAATAATCTGTGAGCAGCATGAACACCTTCTGCTAATGCATATGGCAGTAAGCAATTGCAATTGGCAGGATAAAATAAGAAGAAGCCTACCAAAAACACTCTTAAGCTTAAAACTGAGAGGAAGGAACATTCCACTCCCTTGAAGCTGTTTTTCTCTCAAGTTTTTTTTGTCCCAGATCCTTTTCTCATTGGGCCAAAGTCAGACTTCAAGCTCTCTGTTTTTAATTCTCTATTTTTCCTCCTCGAAAGTCCTAAGCATCAGAACCCTTTCCTCGCTCCCTCAAAGACAAACTTCAAGCTGCTATTTTTTTAAAATCTTTGTTACTGTTTTAAAATTCTAACCCCTGAATGCACTCCTTTCTTGCTCTCTTAAAGTCTGACAGAAAAATGATTCTCTGGTGTTTGTGCTGAGCTGTGTGTTCCAGCCCAGATTGACATCATGGCCCATGGGATTTGCAGAACTCATGCAGGGATACACTTCTTTGGCTGCTTGTCAAAGATTTGCACCATATCCTCCCAGTTGGCTCTAGTGTTTCGAGATGTACATGTGCACATTACAATAATGAATTTCAGAAATGGTGATTTCACAAAAATTTTAGAGTATGAACAGTTTGTCCTGGAATGAATCAAAAATCATGATTTTCATTTATTTTTCTATTCATACGAGAACTAATGCACATGCATGCTAGACAATAGACAGACCACATCAATACAATCCGGGGCAGTGCATGGACAGAGTATGGACATTCCCTGAAATTATTTCGATAGTAGTGACCTTTGGTCTGCTTTCTGGACAACTATCCAGTTAGAAACATAGAAACATGATGACAGAAAAAGACCACATGGCCTATCTAGTCTGTCCTTCCATAACAACAACTACAACAGTCCACTTTTTACCTTTAGAGATCCTCTGTGTTGGTTCCATGCTTTTTTGAATTCAGTTACTGTCCTCATCTCTACCACCTCCACTGGGAGACTATTCCATGGATCCACTACTCTTTCTGTAAAGAAATATTTCCGCATAACACTCCTGAATCTATCTCCCTTCACCCTCATCCCATGTCCCCTCGTAGCAGAACTTGCTTTCAATTGAAAGAGGCTCTCTCCCTGAACATTTATGCCACGGAGGTATTTAAACATCTCAATCATATCACCTCTATCCCGCCTTTCCTCTAAGGTGTACATATTAAGATCCTTAAGTCTGTCCTCATATGCTTTATAATGAAGCCCATTAATCATTTTAGTAGCCACCCTCTGCACCGACTCCATCCTGTTCACATCCTTTTGAAGGTGCGGTCTCCAGAACTGCACACCATACTCCAAATGAGGTCGCACCAAAGACTTATACAGAGGCATTATCACCTCCTTTTTTCTGATAGCCATTCCTCTCCGTATGTACCCAAGCATCCTTCTAGCTTTTGCCGTCACCTTTTCTACCTGTTTAGCTACTTTAAGATCATCAGACACAACCACACCTAGGTCCCGCTCTTCTTTAGTGGACAAAAGTACTTCACCTCCTATACTGTATTGCTCCCTTGGATTGCTGCAGCCCAAATGCATGACCTTACCTTTTTTAACATTAAATCCCAGCTGCCAAATTCTAGACCATTCTTCAAGCTTAGCTAGATCCCTCCTCATGTTATCTACACCTTCCTGTGTGTCTACTCTATTGCAGATTTTGGTATCATCTGCAAAGAGGCAAACCTTACCCGACAGCCCTTCCGCTATATCACTAACAAAGATGTTAAAAAGAATCGGACCAAGGACAGATCCCTGAGGCACACCACTGGTAACATCCTTGACTACACATCAGAATACAGTATGTACACTACATTGATTTTAATCAAATTAAATGAAAATAGTCAATTACTAAATGAAGGGGAAAATTTCTAGTAATTACAATCACAAATGTTAAATTTTAAGACGTCTGTGTTGTTTTCTATTAAAATCAGAACCGTAATTTTTGTGCGCTCTGTTGTAAAGTATGTGCGCTCGCTCGGCGAGGTGTGTGCGCGTGCAAAAAACTGAAACCACAAAAAACTGAAAACCGCAAAAAACTGAAACCGCAAAAAACGGAAAACTTATCTGTTCACTAAACACTATTTATTTATTTATTTATTTAACATCTCTTATATACCGCGCTATTAAAATCAGCGCGGTGTACATCGAACAAAATATACTGCAATGTGTACAGGTAACATCGAGTTTACAGAGAACAAGGGAATATAAAACATGGAATAACAGGGATAACTATGTACAATCAACATTATACTATATATATGCTTTAATTATGTACCATATTTAAACTCGAGTGAATATTGAACATGTATTCATGGGTAGCATGAGTCTATAGTAGTAAGGTGGATTTTCGTGGGGACTAACCGTTTTCTGGTTGGATTAAAGTGCTAGGGTGTTTGGTGTGAGTGGGAGGCCTGTTGGCTGTGTGAGTGTCCATGGACACTTCTGGGTAGTATTTTGTGAATAAGTGATGCTTTACAGCTTTGCGGAATTGTAATAGACTTTTGATGCCGCGGATTTCATGGGGAAGTTTATTCCAATTCCTGGGTGCGAACAGTGAAAAAGCTCTGTTTGATGTAGCTTTAGTACATGATGTCATCATCTTGGGAACTGTTAAGGTGTTCATAGTTGTAGTCCTTCTGTTTCTATTTTCAGGGGTGTTATGGATTAGTTTTCTGATTGGTGTTGGTGGGTAGATATTCATGGCTTTGAAGGTCAAAACTAGTGACTTGTATGAGAGTCTGGCTTGTAGTGGTAGCCAGTGTAGGTCTTTCATGATAGGCGTTATATGAGCAGACCTTGGTGACCCAGAGAGGACTCTAGCAGCTGTATTCATAGCCAGACGTAGTGGATTTAAGGTTGATTGAGGGAGCCCGTGGAGGATGATGTTTGCAAAATCTAGATGTGGAAGGACTAGTGCCTGGAATGTTGACCGGTAATCAGTATAGTCCAGTAGTGGACGGAGGTGGCGTAGTGTTCTGATCTTATGGTATATATTCTTTGTCACATTCTTCACGTGCATTGTCACTATAACATAGAAAACCAATCACCTACCTTAGACAAAGGCTAAAAGGGTATCTGTCTGCCTCAAACAAAATCTCTACAACCCACTCACATAGCACACATCCCTGAGGATCCCACACCTTTTGTCTTCTCACTTCCATGTATATTTACAAATATACATTTGTATATAGTTTGTGCTGTTCTGTATTATTTCACATTGTTTAGACTATTATATAATGTTACCCTGTACATATGTTCTGCTAATTATGACGTTCTCTGTAAAACAAACCTGTTTTGTTAATTGTTGTTCACTGTAAACCGCAACTGAACTTTTGAAGTTGGGGTATATAAATATGCATTAAATAAATAAATAAATAAACAGCTTAGAGGGAACAGTGGTCCTGGCCCTACCAAAACTGCCCTGCCACGATCGCTGACCTTTCCCTCCTGTCTGCCTGCGGGGATCTGATCTCTTGTGGGCAGGCATGAGGGAAAAGCCATGATCATGACTCTGCAGGCAGCAGGCTGCCCATCTCCCACTGGTAGAAGGGTAGCACAATTGCAGCAGAAGCCAGCGATTGTGCAGTTTCGCTGGCTGAGGAGGAGAGCTTGCCCCCTCCCCCCCCCTCAAGAAAATGGCATTCTATCACTCCTGGCTTTTGGGATGATGCAAACTAACCAGCTTGTGGTCTATGTCTGTGGTCAAAAACCTAACTCCAGTATTACTCTGGGGTATTGAAATATGTTACATTCATGATAGTCTACTGTGGAATAGTGTTCTATGGCATGGCTATGCTGGGGGATGGTGGTTAGTGCAGTGCGTTCATGGAGGGAGCTATTCTGTTTGGATATTTATTTAACACAAAGAATATGAAGAAGAAGCAATCAGAATATGAAATAGTTTGAGCTGGATAATGTTTGAAAACAAAATGGGGTTGAAGGTGGCCTACTGTTAACATATAGTGGTTGGGCTATTACGACATAGGGGATGTAAGAATTTCAGGATTGTGATTGAAAGTATACCATGACTGGAGCTGTCTCTAATGGTGAGGAATTTTGACATACTGCATGAGTATCAGCATGCTGACAAATTAAGTATCTTAAAATTTGGGAATGAAAGACATTATGGGTTAAATTGATAAATTATATTGTGTTTAAACCTAGAAGGGAGCTTCGGTGGTTTTTTTATTTCTTTATTTACATTTTCAAACAAATTACAACAAAACCAAAAATTACAATTAAAGCTGTTAGGGAAATCAGAATCCTATATATATATATATATATATATATATATATATGTCCTTTGTAATAAAATAATGCTTAGTTTAAGTGTATATACAAGAGGCCTGCACAAGAGAAATTAGAATCTTATAGAATCAGAATTCTATGTGTGTGCCCTTTGTACATTCTGGTGGGTTGGAAAAAGGAATGTGCTCTGTAAGCTAAACTGTTTGTTCTACTCAAGGATGACTTGTTTTTGTATTAGTTACTGATAAACTATAGTGGGCCCCCAGAAGATGGGTGGATGACGTATGACTATGTCTCTGATAATGTATAAAAGTACTGACAATCCCTCCACCCTTTGGAATAAACTGCATACCATTTATGTGCAAGTGTGTGTGTGTTTATTCCCCTGGAATCCAGCCAGCTGGAGCAGTACACCGCAGATGAGGGTTCGGGGTCCCCTGGCCTGGAGTGACCCAACAACACGCAGATCCATTACATTTGGTGTCAGAAGTGGGATTCTCCCGCTGGCCAGGGGTTTAAATTAGAACTGGTATTCTCCCTTTGGTTGGGAGGATTCCTGTGCTTTGGTAGCACGATTTAAATTATAACTGGTATTCTCCCTTTGGTTGGGAGTGTCCCTATTGCTTTGGTAGCATGGTTAAATGGTAATTAAATGGTAATTAAGACTTTCCTGTTCCCTGGGCGGGAAATCGGTGGAAAGCTAGATTTATTTTCTTTCTCATCTGCGGCTGCTGTGCAGGCTGTGTGTTTGTGTGTCTGGCCAGCCGTGTGCTTGTTGTGAATCAATTAGAGGATGGGGGGTCCCAAGGTGAGGGGACCACTCCAGAATCCGCGTGTATGTATGTTCTGCTAAATGATAAGTTTTAAACTGCAGCTAAAAAACAGCCATTCTACATAAATTGTCAGTGTAAGTTACAGGATTCTGCTGAATCAGTCTGTTAGCAAGCTTTACTGTGCTTAGTTTATCTCTGTGCCTATACGACACCCCTCTCCCCTCCCCCTCTCTAGTAAAGGTAGATTCAGAGTCCCTGGACTGTAAGACTTAAGTGGTGTTTGTTTATTCTTCCATTACTCCGCTCTTCCCCTCCCTCCCCCTCCCTTTCTGTTCTTTGTGTTCAAAGGCTACAGACAGGCAGACAGAATAGAAACTTAAAGTTAACCGGTATACTAAAACGTAAATTATTATTTGTTTGCAGAGTGTCCATTTATTGCCAAGACAAGCTAAATAGAAGAAAAAAAAAATGTTGTACTTAACAACGGTATAACTGTCACTGAGATATGTAAAAGGGTGTGTCTGTATTTAGACACCCATTGCTATAGCAATGTACTGAATAATGAAATACTAACCAAAAAAAAAGAGCTCTTAAATCTGCTTCACAATATCCCTCTCAGAGTCTCATTGGCCAGCTTGGCTAAAGGTGAATTGGCCACAGGTAAAGGTGTAAATAGCAGCTGGGGCTCACTGGGATTTTCCCACAGTGGAGTGACTCCTGCTGAGTGGGGGTGCGAAGACGCGTCCTGTTGATTTCAACAGTCTCACTTCCTTCTCTGCAGAGAGGTCTCTTTGCTAGTTGGTAATGGTCCTGGGTGACTAGAGATATTGTGAATCAGATAGACAGTGAATTAAAAGCTGACCGTGCAGCAACTACGTAATTCTGTGCACAGACCGCGGTAAGGAAAAGGGGTAGAATGATCAGAACTGTAAGATGCTAATGATATAATAATGTTGTTCCCTTTGTACAAAGGAATGTATCTCTCCTCCTGCTGTTTTGGTTGTTTGGATTTGTTAGGTGTTAACCCTTTATGCGACTGGTAAGTCTGAAGTGGAGAAATCAAGGGAGAGGGTCTGGTTCATTATGCAGGGTGAAATTTCTTAAGAAAGCACTTGTAAGCTTTGATTTGTCTCTTGTTTAAATAAGAACTGAAACAGAAGTTTTCCAAATAAGTAATTCCTTTGTGTCCTTCCCAACAAGCTGAAAAAATATATATATATGTTTTGTTTACAGTAAATATTGTTTTTATTTTACTTGCTGGTTGGTGCAGGATTTAAGAAATTTGAATGAGATTGTCCAGACCTAGCAACGGATATTTTCCTTTGAAAACTTTATTTCAAAAAGAAACCCCCTGCTTTGTATATTTATGCTTTTGGTTAAAAATATTGAGCTAAATTTTGCATGAATACAATTGGTTTAGTATTGTAGATTTGACGTATATGTTTGAGTCTGCTCTCTAGGCACTATGTAGCTGATCTTCAAAGTTTGGGGAAGGAGAAACCAGTTGTGATAGAAGCCATTCATAATGTGTTGCATTTCTTGGGAATGAAAGGATTTAGGGTGTCCTGAAGGAAAAAAAAATGTAGGTTGGGGCTATCCCTTCCCCCTACAGCATCAGAAACGAAACTAGAATAAAGAAGAGAGAGGGAAAGGAGGCAGCCCCTCCCATGGGCTACAGAAGGCACAAATGGTTTTGGATTGTTTTTCTTTAACCTTTAAAGTGGGGGTTGGGAACGCTGTCAGGACAATGGGGCATCCTGAGCCACTAATTAAAAGACTGCAACTTGAAACAATGATTTCTATATTTTGTGGCAAGCACCTCAGAGGTCATAATTATTGTTTATATATTACAAAACACATAGAGTTGTAACTATAGGAATTTAATAGCAATCACAATTAGTGACAATTCTCAAGCAACTTTTTCTTTTAAATTCAGTACTTAGGACTTTTTTCTCTCTTGTTCAGCTATTTGCATTTGCCTGCAGGAATAATCTAGACACATTGACAGACCTGCTGTTTACTTTACTATCTGTGTTTAAGATAACATCAAGGTTGGTTGGCTGTAACTCTGAGTAATTTGCTTTAAAATAACCTCATTGTTTTCAGATCAGTTTGATACCAGTCTCAGGTATTATGTATAAGGTTTTAATTTAAATGTGAAAAGTACATTTTGGTTATTAACTGTAAAGATGTTCTGTCTGAGAGCAGTAATTAGTACCGACAAAATAAAAACATTGACAGTTGTCAGAACTACTCAATAAGGGTTTATTAGTGCCATGCTAGAGAGAGGCAGATAAAAGGAAGAGAATACCTGATTGATTATACATTAACAAAACTGCTTCACTGAAGCCACTTAAATAGATGTTGTTTAATGTATTTTGGCTCATTCTTTTAAAATATTTAGTGTTTTCTGCACAAATGTTTTCTGTTTTGCAAACAAATCTTTTTCTGAACTTGCAAATACAAGTAATACTTCTGCATGATACATTTTAATCTGCAGACAGTATATGCTGTTTTGACATTAACTGCCTTGATCAACTGTATTCACTTTTCTGATACTGCAATGATACCTTAAAATGGTTTTAGTAAGACTTGTCTATTCCATGTTACTGTATTACTTTAAACATTAAAAAAAAAGAGTATTTGCATTCCAGATATCCATCAACCTTTTTATGAGTTAACTACTTTGCATTGTTTAGCTCGGTGTGGATGGTGACGAACAGGAGAGTAGCACCATGGCTGCTGGATATTGATTTTTCTGATTTGATTTATTACAATATTGGATTTTAGGATAAATTCACCTGTTTTATGTGTTAGTGTCCAGCAAAAAAAAAAAAAAGTGTACCTTGTTCTGAAAGTTTTTATTTCAGTTTCAATACAGTTCCTGAGAAAATAGATATATGTTGCAGAGAAAACAGATATATGTTGCATTACTGTGAGATATTAATTTTTCTTTAGTTTAGACATTTGCATTTTATGTTACCAAAATACTTGTTCTAGCAGTACAGTATGTAGAGGTTCAGTACACATAGAAATTATAGAATTTTGGAAAGAGGCTGATCTGAAATTGCTCTGTTCCCAAGCATATAGATCTTATTTAGTGGATATTTGTAAAGTTAGTAGACAAATAAAACAATAACATTAACTTGAGTTGATTGGATAAACAAAATTTTAATTGTTAGCAACGATCTAGGAGAGGTTTGAAAAAAAAAAAAAAAAAAAAAGGAGAGAGAGAGAGAGAGAGAAGGTGAGGCTATAGCCTTGGAAAAGGCAATGGGCGTGCTGCTCCGAGTGTGATGATCTGGGCCACCGGAATTCTGACTGCTTTAAGACTCCTCGAGGACCCCACCCACAAGGCCTGAAGAACATGAACCTTGCATATTATGCCTCTGAAGAGACATGACTAGGCAGGGGGGAATAGGCCAAGAAGAACCCGAGGAAACATCACCCTGAGGCCCAATCACAAATGCCTTGAACCTTCTTAGGCCTCTCATCTCAAAAGGATCTCTTAAACACCATGACTAGTGAGTAACCTCCACAGATCCTTGTGGGCACTGCGATTATAGGATCAGTCCTCAAATATTTTTAAGTTTCCACAGCACTCTCACTGAGAACCGGGTATGAGATAGACTTTAGTCACACCTGAGAGATTATGTGGCTGTTCTGTTAGAAGCCATACTCCTTCCTATTGGGATTGATGTTATAAAATGCCGTGAAGCACTAGTCTATATTGTAAGGACTTTACCTATATTTTGTTTAGGCAGTTACTAATTAGAATGAGCACTATTTGCTCATATTGTTAAAAGGATCTACATTTATATTTTATATATACCTTTTGTTTACAAAAATACTAAGTTTCTAATAATTGTTTGATGTTCTTAGCAGCCTTGCCAGATAAGGATACACTAGTATGGTATAAAAAGACAGAAGGACCTAGCATGTAGTTTGATGGAATGATGTAAGTGAGAAAAAAAAAGTGGTGTTGAGAGGAGTGTGATGGAATATTCATGTTGGAAAAGAGAACTCAGATTAACATTATAAAATGGTGAGGGTAAATTGAAATGTGAAATGATGTATCCGATGTATCCATCTAGAAAGAAAACTGACAATGAATACTCTACAATATTTGATTATGCCATCCCCATTAATTCCAATTTTTCTAGCCCAGAGATATACCCAATAATTGGAAATAGATATTTGGAGATAGGCTGAGTGCACTTTTCATCCTAATGAGCTTTGGGGAGACCCACACTGGCCACGTGGTGCTTTTCAGATGTTTTTATCCCTTTTTGCCTCTATGTGTCCTGGCCCGACACATAAAGCTAAAAGAGGAAAGTTACTTACACAAATTTTTACAAAATTGGTATAATTCTAAAATTGTGGAAAAATTTGAGGAAGTGTGGGCATCTTGTCAAAAATGTATTAGCTAAATTGAGTTGCTTAGGATTGGCTGTTGTATGCAAGCAGCAATCCACGAAGGGGGGAACCTTCGAAACCTTAAAAAACTTTGTAAAGACACTAAACTATCTTGCCTTTGACTTTGTTCAATAAACAAACAACCAAACAAATTGCCCTAAGGGAGTAGACTGAACTTTTTCTCCCTCTGAACTGTTATATGGACGACTGCTTACCTTTTATACTCCTGAGCCTCACATTTGATCTCTTGTATTTCCTAGCAGCAGAGGCAACTCTCTTCCCTCCACAGGTATGCTCAGCAGGTCCAGTCCTTTCTACTGGATGACTCAGCTCTTTTCTTTCAATTCGGAGACTGGATTTTGGTAAAGACATACCACCAGCACATAGTACAAGCCCCTTTTCCAGTATGGGACCGTTTCAAGTTCTTCTGATAACATCGATTACAGTGAAGGTGGCGGCTAAAAGATCCTGAAGCCATTGCCCTCGCTGGAAACATTCTCCATATACAGATCAGGCTTCAGGACCAGGATGAGAAGTAGCTGACGCCGGGGCAGCCAAGGCCCTAGCAACTGGAGAGGAGAGGAGAAGACTCCTGAAGAAAGGCAGCTTTCGGCCTAGAGGTACCGAACCAACATATCCCTTCAAGGTTGGTGACAGGTCAGAGCACCTCACAAGCACGGTACCTTAGACCCGCTCTATGGACCTCCAAACTACAGTGATCGTTATCACATGGTCAGCTATCCTGTGTGACCTCTCCCCTTCTGGATCCATGCGTCAAGAATCAAGCGTGTATCGTCTCCACTGACATCTTCGGTTCCAGCCTCCTGACCATCACGCACAAGACTGTGTTGACTCCTCCTACCACTCATGTGGTGCCTCCTTCAGTCTATTTCGGGAACTGTTAATACGGCAATACTACTTGCCCAGACTGCCTTACTTCGCTACAAACTGAAACTTTTCTCTCAACATGTCTCATTACTGTACCTTCTAATCTGTGTGAAATGCAGAAGTTTACTGTACCTGATAATTCAAACTGCACCCAGCCCCATGTTTCTTTTTCTACCTTTTTGTATAACATTGGTGTTACTCGCCCCTCTTTGGGATATGACTAGGTCCCTTGTTCATTGTAAACTGTCTCTAGTTTTAATGCTACGGATTGTTTTATTTTTTTCTGCTTTTAGCCTGTCTAATACTGTTCTATACTGTTCTTCAACTACAGGGAAGATTCTCATGATTACTCTCTGATGTATTTTTCTTTGGGGTGGTCTCAAAGGACTGCTTATTGCCCTATTGAGCGGTTTTATAATTCTTGTTCTTTCTTGTTGTATATTTATTTGTTCTTGGCTATTGTTGAAAGGCCCTACAAAGCTCTACCACTTTTATGTATTGTTATACTCCTGCTTTTATGGTGGTTGATGTACCTGAGCTGCCACATACAGCTGTTCCATTAATAATGTCTGTTTAGTTATTTTGTAGTAAATTGTTAGGCTGTTCTTATAGTGGGCCTATGCAGGCCCAAAGGGGGGATTGTTAGGGAAATCAGAATCCTATATATATATATATATGTCCTTTGTAATAAAATAATGCTTAGTTTAAGTGTATATACAAGAGGCCTGCACAAGAGAAATTAGAATCTTATAGAATCAGAATTCTATGTGTGTGCCCTTTGTACATTCTGGTGGGTTGGAAAAAGGAATGTGCTCTGTAAGCTAAACTGTTTGTTCTACTCAAGGATGACTTGTTTTTGTATTAGTTACTGATAAACTATAGTGGGCCCCCAGAAGATGGGTGGATGACGTATGACTATGTCTCTGATAATGTATAAAAGTACTGACAATCCCTCCACCCTTTGGAATAAACTGCATACCATTTATGTGCAAGTGTGTGTGTGTTTATTCCCCTGGAATCCAGCCAGCCGGAGCAGTACACCGCAGATGAGGGTTCGGGGTCCCCTGGCCTGGAGTGACCCAAAAACACGCAGATCCATTACAAAAGCGATATTTCTCTTTAAACATAAAATAAAAAGCAAGGCCTTAACAGCCTACCCCAACGTTAACCCTCCCTTCACCATACGATCATCAAAAAACTTATGAAAATAAGCACAAAAAGGGGCCTACAGGGGCCATGACTCCACAAACAGCTCTCCACCATGTGAAAACATGATGGTTTGACTAATTACCCCTTAATTTACACCATATCATGCTTTTGAGATGTAAATATTCTGGGGTTTCCACTTGAGGGAGGTGGAAGGCATAAGAGTTGTGCCATAATGTGGCATTTGTTCATATTTGCAGCATAAGCACAGACAGTTCCACCATTTGTGCCAGCTAAGCTCTGCTGTATGTTTCCAGTTTGCAATAACGAGATGCAGAGCTACTCCCATCATGAAGTCAAATAGAAAATGAAAATCCCTCTGTTACAACGAGATGCCAATTGTTGACCGAAAAATAATAACAGACCAGGAGACCTCTTGGATTCGGTTCCAGATCGAAATCCAATAGGCCTGAATATTATGGCAGTCATATACCACATGTCTTAAAGTGCCAACATCACTCTGACAAGACCAACATTCATTTCCAACTGTTTTATCCCACTTAGCAACCTTTATCGGGGTAAAGTAAGCTCTGTGTGTGAAAAAATATAAAGCTTGTGAGATAGAGGCAGACTGAGATACTCTATTTATCTTGCTCCAGAATTCCACCCATGATTCCGAAGAAGGAGTCTCTCCTGTGTCATGTTCCCATATCCGTTGAACACCAGTGGACTGTGGGGTGGGATTCTGAACGACAATTTATAATAGTAAGAAGCCACCCCAGAAAAAATATAAAGCTTGAAAAAATATAAAGCTTGTGAGATAGAGGCAGACTGAGATACTCTATTTATCTTGCTCCAGAATTCCACCCATGATTCCGGAGAAGGAGTCTCTCCTGTGTCATGTTCCCATATCCGTTGAACACCAATGGACTGTGGGGTGGGATTCTGAACGACAATTTATAATAGTAAGAAGCCACCCCAGAAGCCATTTGGGCTGAACCTATAATATTCAACAACCCCCATTCTTCAGGTAAAGATTTAATATAAATAGGGGATTTCTTTATACAATGTCTCAGCTGAATCCACGGGAAGTATAAGGATTTAGGCAAGTCAAACTCACGCTGTAGACAAGCAAAAGGCTTCCACTTCCCATCTAATACCAATTGGCCTATGGCCCTATTACCCCTACTGAACCATTGTTACCATGCAAACGGACTTTGATGAATTTTTAAGAAAGGACTGTGCCAGATGGGGATTAGTTTTGATAAGCATTCCTCCTTAGGAATTGCCCTTGCTAGCTGCTGAAAGGCCCTTTGAGTGTCTGCTATTACTCTGTGAGACTTCAGCCTCTCAGAAGACACAATGCCAGGGAGGAGATTCAAGGAGAACGGAGCACTTAATCTCTCTTCCAGGACGAGCCATACTGGGCGTTTTCCCCCAGCCCCCTCTACCCATTTTGAACCTTGTTTTAGTAGAAAAGTGCAATGGTAGGCCTGAAAATCAGGAAAGTTCACACCCCTTCCTCTTTTTTAGACTTAAGCTTCCTAAGAGCAATTCTAGGCGGTTTATTTTTCCATAAGAATTGGACAAGAGTCCTTTCAACTTGACAATAAGTGTTACTTGTAAGAAAGGCTGGCAACATTTCTAACACATAGTCAACTCCCCTGTGAGCTGCGCCTAACCAAGGACATCACCAAATTCAGAAAAGAGCTAAAAACACACTTATTCCGATGTCATTACAATCAAATATAACCTTCTACTGCTAGTGATTTGTAAAAACTGATATATGTTTAAATATGTTTTAAATATGTAAATATGTATATATAAATGTAAAAACGTATGATTCATCCCCGAAGACGCCAATCATGTGTGCTGTGACCTCAGATCTATGTATATACCCCCCCCCCCAAGTCTTGATTGACTACCCCACAAAGATTAATCAAACCGCTGCTGATCGCTGGAAGTAGCGGTATATAAATGTGTAGTAAATAAATAAATAAATAAATAGTTCACTTTAGGAGTGATAGTCATTTTTTTGCTTCAAGACGACCCCACCAAGAAAGATAGACCGGCGACCACTTCACAGTCATATTACGAACCAAGAAGATAGACCGGCGACCACGTCACAGTCATATTACGAACCATAGAAAGGAACTCCCCTTCAATGAACAGTGCAAAGCAGAACCATCAGTACAGTGTGAGGTCAAACAGTAACAAGAAAAGAGCTGGAAGAAAACTGGTTTTTCCAAGTGTAGAAGACACGAAAACTTAATGAGAGACATGTTATAGTACTAGAAAATCAGTAATTTGGATTGCAAAGACTACTGCTACCAGCCCAGTGGCTTACGTCCAATGGGAAATCTCTGAGTGAGAATACAAACAGTAGCAATAGAAGAGGTAGGCATATTAAATCTAACTCAGTGATACTAATTTAAAAATATTCCACTAGCAGCAAGGCATTTGCTTCACACTTGCAATTAATAACATCAGTTCTGCAGAGGTCTTTCATAATAACTAAAACATATACGACATGAGAATTTAAGATCACTCCTCCAATCGACTCCTGCAGATTAGTTTAAAAGAGACTAAGAGAATATCAGCATTTTTTCTTCAGACTTTTACTCATACACTATCATAGTTGAACTTTCAACATTATACATATATTCGCCATACTGTTTTAATTACTTAATTCACTTGTTTGAATGTAATTGTATCATTCACTTTTTCCCTTTAAGTAAACAAACTTGCTTGACTTAACTTGACTAGCAATTCAATTTTTTTTCCAGTTAAGTTGCTAACTTCTCTTTCCTTTAAAACTATTTTTTAAACCTTTATTACATCACACCCTTATCAAATATCTAAATATATCAAAGCATGGAAGATCTTCCTGTTCATTCACATCAATTATAACTAGAAATACAATTTGGAGAATATATCATCAATCATTTTTTCCCAAAATATCCAGAGACATAAGAAACACCAAGGAGTAATGTTTCTAATAATAATTTTCAGCATTTGCATTATTACACATAGAATGGAATCAGTAAATAAATTCTCATAACCCAAAATAAGTTCAGATCAAGACCTAAAAAACAAACTTATTTACTATACATACACAAGTAAGAGAAATAGTTAATCACATTTAGAGGTTTTTTTTAACGTCCCCAATAAGGCTTATGGTTAGTCTTACCACAGTTGCTCAAGACTTTCTTCCTGCTCATATTGCAGTCATGCCAAACTGTTATCTTGCCGGAAAACTCTACATTATTACTGCAGTAAATATCAAAATTTACAATGCACAGCACACTTAATCACTAAAGTAGAGAAAACAAACTTCATACTACAATTATGACATGAAAATCAGTCCTTTAAAACTTTGTTTGATTAATTTCTATTTTACAGTCACACAGCAACGATATAGGTTTTTCCCTGTAAGCTTCCGTTTCTTTTATATTTACACTATCCATCCTAAACACTTGATTTTTAAATTTTTCAAAACACAGAGTCAGTGGCTTGCTGCACTTTTCAGCCTTAAACTGCCACAAAACCATTCATGACTGATATGAAGTCACCCCAAATCATTAAGGGCCATCTCATACTGTAACTAACACAATTTGTCCTACTGAAATTTTCCACCAAGGGGGAACGGCAAACTGTGGTTACTGGCAGTCATCGAATGTTAACATAAGGGCGCTTCACCAAACTTGCGGCTCATTTCACAATTAGGGCTTCCTTTTCTCTTGCCCCATCTCACTCCACTTATCTAACTGAGATCTCTAATTAACCTTACCGACTTTACATTACTATCACAATATACACACAGAGATCTGTCAATTCTTTAGTATACTCACACAACCACTGCCTGTGTCCTTGAGACTTGTCTGCTGTTTCCAACTGCTGAAGGAACACAGAGATCCGAGTCACGGCAGTAACTGAAGAAAACTCCATGATCTGACCACAATACCACGGCTCTTTAGGTCTCTGGTCCTCAAGCAGTGAGAGACAGGCAGAGAGTAATACAGAACACAATCACACACACAAGTGTTACTGTCTTTGAGCTCAGAGGGAAGACAACAAGCGGGTTATGGACATGCATAATTCCACGCTTATTGAATTCAAAGTCCTCCTCCTAAAAAGCTCCTTTTTATTAGAGAAAAAGAGGAAGTAACAGTCATTTATTATAACCATGAAATAACACAAGGTGTCACCAAAGTTCTTTTTACAGAGTAAGATCTGATTACAGTATATTAGATGAAATTTATAATTGCAAAAGTTGCAAAAATTATGTTGTGTCAGCAGGGACTTCCAGTTGACTGTACAATGAACTTTATGCTTGCACAGTTAATAGCCTATATTTACTCTTTATGCTTGCGTTAACACTGTTCCATCTATTTTAAAGACGGTTACACAGAACTCATGATCATGACATCCTATTCTATTTAAAAGGAAGTAGGCGAGAAGTCAAACTTCTAAACACATTTTGCATCAAGAAATTCATCCATCTTCAATTACATATTGGGGATTCTGGTATCCCTTTATCTGTCCATGTCTACACTTAGCATTGGGATATGTCATGGGCTTTCCTGGGTGTGTCATGGGCGGTAACAGTTGCTGGCCTAGTTTTACCCGCAAGAGCTAACCGGGTAATGGCGCAATACCTCCGCTACCCAGTTAGCTTTTGCGGCGTCGAAGACTGGGCGGTGATCCAAGAATTGAATATACGGGTTAGAGGTCGTGGCAATGGTAACTCTGGCAGTGCAGTGCCTTTTAAAATGTATTGCTGCTGTTGAATTCCCAGAGAGGAGCGTCAGTGGTGGTGATGGGCACAGGGGTGGAGCAGGGAATTAGGTTCGCCTAGGGTTCCTCATACCCTTTCACCAGCTCTGTCATTAGTTGTTAATAGTTGGGCTGAATGATCCCCCATTGATCCTGACATCAAGCCCTTGGGTTTAAAATTGTGCCAGTTAAACCCTAGCAAGGTCTTATATGACTAGTGTTAGGGGGTCAAGACTGGCACCATTTTGAACCCAATTGCTTGATGGGACAGGAGAAGCTAGAGATCATTTCTGCCAGCACACTAGCTAACAGGGAAATCTCTGGTAGGTGCCAGAGGGGATAAGAGGGGTGGGTTAATTTACCTCACCACTGGCCCCTTTAAGAAATAGTAGACCCCACTTGAACCCAGAATCTGCATTACTGCAGTCAGGAATACATGATGTTCCTGGCTGCAACAATGTAAATTCATATTTGCCGTAGGCGTCACATAGTAACATAGTAACATAGTATATGACGGCAGATAAAGACCAGTATGGTCCATCTAATCTGCTAGCAAGGCGGCAAGAGTAGGTGCACTTGCTGCTCTGTGCAGGTCACCACTATTTGTTCATATATAAGAGTTAGTTATGTTTCTTTTTATTTTATCCTGTTGCTATAAAAGGATCCACTGTGTTTGTCCCATGCTATTTTGACTTCTGTCCCTGTATTTGCTCCCACCACTTCCATTTGTAGGGCGTTCCAAGCATCCACCACCTTTTCAGTGAAAAAGTATTTCCTGACATTGCCTTTCAGTTTACCCCCTTGCAGCTTCATGTTATGCCCTCTAGTTTTACAGCTTCCCCGTCTTTGGAAGAGGTTTCTTTGTCCATTAATACTCTAAGTATTTAAAGGTCTGAATCATATCTCCCCTGTCCCTCCTCTCCTCCAGAGTGTACATATTTAAGTCTTCAAGTCTCTTCTCATAAATCTTTTGACACAGGCTCCAAATCATTTTGGTTGCCTTCCTCGGAACCGCTTCCAGCCTTTTTATATCCTTTTTGAGTTACGATCTCCAAAACTGAACACAATATTCCAAGTGAGGCCTCATCAACGCCTTGTACAGTGGCATTAGAACCTCTTCCTTTCTGCTGGTAATTCCTCTCTGTATGCAACCCAGCATCCTTCTGGCTTTTGCTACCACCTTGTCACACTGTTTCACCACCTTGAGATTGTCAGAAGCAATCACTTCAAGGTCCTTCTCCTGGTCTGTGCACACCAATCTCTCGCCCCCTATCACATGCAATTACCTTGGATTTCTGCTTCCCAAGTGCATGACACTGCACTTCTTCACATTAAATCTTAACTGCCAAGCATTAGGCCATTCTTTCAGCTTTCGTAGATCTTTCTTCATGTTCCCCACTCTGTTGCAAATTTTGGTGTCATCTGCAAAAAGACAGACTTTTCCATTCAGTCCTTTGGCAATATCACTCATGGGGCTCAATGGAAAAGTCTGCCTTTTTGCAGATGACACCAAAATTTGCAACAGAGTGGGCTCCCCTGATACAGGAGTAAGGGATAAGCCCTCTATTGGTAATGTGTGTGTGTGAGCTGTGTTACCAATGCGGAGCTTCTAGTTACTCGAAGGGGCAAGTAGCGCAGGAACACCACACTTTAACCCTTCATCACACATGTTAAATTACTGACGACTTTACACACCTGGGGTCAAACTGACCCCATCAGGAAATGACCAGAAACCGTGAACAGTTTCATCCATGTAGGATTGGTATTTTAATGCATTTATTAAAAACAATTATCAGTTTTTGCTGTTTACAAATGTTCAGTGTTTATGATATAAAAGTAGTCTTATTATTGACTTCAGTTTATCACTTAATTGTAATTAAGTCTCGAAACCCCTAGTATAATCATCTATCTAGGCGTCTTTTAGTCAGCACATTCAATACATAACAGCTGGCAATATTCTGGGCATATGGCTATACCACATCGCTTGCAGTATTTTGATGTTTTCTTATCTGATGATCTGGTGCAAAGCTGGCAGCACGATCGTGCCCCTCTGGATTCACAGCCTGTAGGACCAGGTAAGTAGTTGCATGCAGATCCGCACCCCTTTCTGAAGTGTTCTTGGGTTCTGCAATCGCCTTGTCTGCTGTGGCAGAACTAACTCCTTTGCCAGTTCTGTTAGGAACAGTCGCCGTTTGTGGGACACCTCTGTTTGCCATTCGGGTTTTTGCTGCACCCAAATTATGTAAGCTGACATCAGCAGGCAGAACGGCCATCTTCTAGTGCCACGTTTGCATGTATATGTACGCACAAGCTTGTCCAGATTGTCTACTCCAGACTTAGTAGCATTATAGTGCAGAATCATCTCAGGCTTCTTTTCATTCTTGTCGTCTATCGCCTTGTCATGATGCATGCTGCTCAAAACAATGACCGTTTTATTTTTCTTTGGAACATAACTCACTAGTGTGATCTCTTTGCAAAAAACAAACTGTGATGAAAACAGTTCCTTGTTCCACGAAATCAGCAGTTCACCTCGTATGTCCCTTTTGTTTTTTCTCATGGTGCCAACAACTGTAGTGTGTTGAATCAGAAGATCTTCAGCCAGTCCTACATCAGTAAAGAAATTATCACATGTAACATTGCGGCCAATTTTCCACCAATGTCTAGTCAATCTTTTCACTACTTCAACTCCTCTCTTCAGTTCGACCACTGCTCCTGGTTGCTTCCCCAGATAAACCTCTCCTTTCAGTGGATAGCTGGTCTCTTCATCACAGTTCCAGAATATCTTTATTCCATACTTTCCTGGCTTTGTGGGAATGTATTGTCGAAAGCAGCACTTGCCTCTGAAGCTGACCAGTTGCTCATCAACTGTCATATCCATTCCAGGTAAGTACAAGTAGATTGTAGATTTTACCTGATTTCTTCTGTTTATAAAATCCTGAGTTAATTTTTTTTTCTTGCTTGGTTGTGGATCATCATCATCATCAAATGATGATGCACTGTCTTCATTCTCTGCAGTATCACCTGCCAGGTACTATGCTTCCTGTCCCTCAATTTGATTGTCATAGTCACTAGTTTGTTCAACATTGTCTGGCTCACCATCAGAGTCTTCACCTTCTATTCCTGGTTCATTTTCTGATGATTCATTTTCAAGTTCAGCTAATACTGCCTGAAGTACAGCCTGGCTTGTTAGACGACAAGGACGGCTACTACTCATTTCACTCAGAATTCTTGGAACAATAAAATAACTGAAATCATAATAAATAACTGTTATTACCAATCAAATATATCTCAGAAAAAAGAAACAATGTTGGCGGCAAAGCGTCATTACTTCTATAACAGCAATGAATAAGTCTATATGAACACATGCCTGGTATGAACTCAAACGCTGAAAAATGTCGCCTTAATTTCACATGAAGATCACAGTAGCCTACAGATGAAATAGCCTAGCAATGCCAAATTAACAATAATGAACCTGAAACAGGAATTCTGATAACACTGGTTTCGCTAAGCTGGGGTCAATTTGACCCCAGGTGTGTATAATAGGTGTATACACCATAAAAATGCTAACATAAAATTACTGTTCCGATTAAATGATAACACTCTACGGGAAATTCAATGGCTGTCAATATTGAAAAGCTACCAAAAGTTTTAAGTCATGGCTGAAATAAATAAGTAAGTAATTTGACATAACAAAAGGCTTGGAGTCAAAATGACCCCACATGTGTGGTGAAGGGTTAACTTGGTGAATTGGCCGTGGATGCAACAATGCCACCCATTAAGGTGGTGTTAGTTGCACCTGCGCTACCAACATCAAGCACAGTTAACATGGGTCACCAACACCTGTGCTATGCCTTGTGCCTTCCCCATCCCTCTCATTTTCTTCCCCGATCTGTGCTTCAAGGGTAGTACTGGATTTTTCTTTCCGTCTTTCTTTCTTTCTTTATTTAGACAGATTTGTCACAGCGAGAATCATTCAAAGAGCAAACAAGACCGACCACATCACCCCAATCTTGAAAGACCTACACATACTCCCACTGGAAGCAAGGTCTAAATACAAAGCCATCCTACTCACCCACAAAGCCATACATCAAGCACCGAACTCTCAACTTCACACCCTACTGTCTCGACCAGCCCACGGCAGAACTACCAGACAAGCCTCCAGCAACTCCCTCACTGTACCTCACAAAAGAACCAAATGCTCGCAATGGACCTGCAATCGAGCCTTTGAACTGTATGCTCCATCTTTATGGAACTCTCTACCAAGCTGCCTCCGCAACAACACAGACCAATTATCTTTTAGAAAACAGCTGAAAACCATCCTGTTTCAGGAATACCTCAACCTGACCACCTAACTCACCCTATACGAACCTGACAATGTCCACAACCTGTCCATATCCTTAGTCTGTCCTATGTCCTCTGTTGAAATCATCTATGTAGCCTCCCCGGTGATGGCCCTGCCCTACACGTAAATTCCCCCCCCCCTTTTATGTAACACCGCTTTGACCCGGTGAAAAGCGGGATACAAATACAGCTAAATAAATAAATAAATAAATTTGTATGCCACCTTTTCCTTCAATCAAGGTGGTCACGTCACATCACAATTGGAGGGTTACATTTGGGTACGTGTAATCATTTAGACAGCACAGTTACGTAACAGTATTTAGATATTTAGACAATGTTTAGACAGTACAATTGAAGTAACATTTAACATAAAGGTATTTACTAATGAGGTGTGTTGAATTTGTGTGTGTTGATGGGATGGGTGTGTGTTTAGTTTTTAGAACAGTTCCCATGCTATTTTTTAGCATGGTGCCAAAACCGCCCGCTAACGCCACAATAATCCCTTACAGACTCCCACAGTAATTATGACTATGTCAAACTGCATTGTTTTCCTGCTGCTTAATAGCTAATCCCTTAATCTTAAATCAATTATTGGTACCATTTGAAAATATCTTCAGTTGCAGTTGATTATCATTTGAGAAAAGGCAATGCAATAATGTTTTGCAGACTGATTTCCTCTTGCAGAAAGAAGTAGTAAAATAAAGGCTGTTTTATTAAGGTGCAGTAAGCTTTGGCACTTACTATGCATTATATGCAAAATGAATGCCTGGCGAGTGCAAAGCAGGTACAGTAAATGTGAGGATCCTGCCCAGCATCTGCCTTGCAGTTTCCATACAGGGTAGACACCACATGGGAGCCAAGGCTAAGGCAGGGAACATGTTCTTGGGCATCACAAAGGCAGTCATGGAAGCTGCACTTGCAAAGATTCCCTCACACTCTGATCCTTCCTGACACCAATCGTAGTAATAAAAAAATGCGTCACTCTGCTCCTTGTCACCAAAACCACCCCCCACTCCAATCCCTCATACCATAGATTTAGCACCAGAAGCTGTGGACAACTAAAGATGTCAGAAGAGTGGCACCCACTCACACCCCTCCCCAGGACCTTGCACCTACCCCCAATCTCCTCAATCCTTATCTAGGGGGCTCTATTGTCATCCCAGTGAACAGGGCAAGAGCGGCCTCCCTCCACTCCTGCCCCAGCTATGAAGGCTTACAGAATGGCAGCAAAAATCAAAGCAGTGGTCTCATAGTATTACCGCTAAGGGTCAATCCCTAGCGGTAGTACCATGAGACTACTGCTAGAGGACACTGTCACCATTTTGTAAGCTTCCACAGCTTTGGAAGGAGTGAAAGGATACCACTCTGCCCCATTGGTCGGGACCTCTGTGGAGTCCCCCAGTAAGGATCTGGGAAGTTGGGGGTGGGGAAGCGGCAGCATCCTGGGGAGGGGGGGGGGCAGGTGAAAGGGGCAGTAGCACTCTTCTGCATCTTTAGTTGTCCAAGACTTCTGAGGCTGAAGCTGTGGTATGGGGGAATTCATGGGAGGGGGGAATTGGAGCAGTGGTGCAACTTTGCTGATGGGGATCAGACAGTCATTCTTTTTTAACTGCTATCTATCAGCATTGGGGGATTGGAGCGAGAAGGGTTACTTGTGGCCCTCTTCAGTTACCAGACTGCCATTAGTGTGGCTGCGTTTAATGCCATCTCTTGAAGTGTGTTAAGTGCAGATGCACTACTGGCAGTTTTGACAGCTAGCATGTGGTGCTGTCCCACACATTAGCTCTCACTGGCCGCCATGCCCATTCTCTGTTCCAATATTGTCCTAAAAGAGGCCATGCAATTAGGTTGTGCATTATCGCATGCTAACCCTAATGCTAGCATGGTAACAGCATGGGTATTCACTAACAATGTGTGCTAATTCACATGCTAATTGGTTAGCACACTTTAGTAAAAGGACCTCTCATTGTTCAGTGGGAAGAACTATGAAAAGATATCTTTTCATCAACTATTGAGAAATACAAGCACATGCTTTCAGATGAATAATTTGCTAAAATGAATTCTAAATAAAGAAGTAATATTTACTGTATACTAGAGTACAAAATCAAACTGTTAAAAGAAAACTTTGCTGTGTACCAAGCCCAAGCCTCTTTAAGAACAATGTACAAATTCTTAAACCAATAACTTCAAAATAATAAAATCATCAAAGAATAATTTATTTTAGACATGCAAATTTCATGTTTCTTCCTATTCAAACTGGTAAATCTGTCCAGCAAGCAGAAAACACAACAAAAGCTGAGACAATTGCTGTAATACCATCTAGAGACGAGTCAGGATTTCATTTTCTACTGTGTTTTAATGATTATATCATAATTGAAGCATTATTCTGTTTTTAATTATTCATTTACTGCTATCAGTCTTAGCATTCACAGGGATCCTACACATAGAGTAAGTAATAAAACAATAAAAACCATCGATTTTTCCCATCAAGCAGGTTAATAGTTTAATTGTATATGGTTATTATTACATTAAAAAGCTGCAAACCTGGCAAGCTTTATCAGGTTACATAGACTTTTAAATGTGCCAATGTTTCTACACAAGTAACGTGGGTCAATTGCAAAAGGGATAACCATAATGATTAAATCATTAAAATTTTGTCTACGCTTCACAGAGCATAGAGAAAATTAACTTCCCACCAACCTCATTTTTCTGCTGAACATGAAATAATGATTTTCTGCCAGTATAATTACAAAGCTAACATCTGATAGAGTCAGCATCCAGGGGGGATTATCACATGCATGAGTATTAGACCTCATTACCAGCTTGACTGCAAAATTATTACATCTTGTAATTGGATGGTGAGATTTATATACAGATTGGCCGGGTTCTCTGTAAGATTGTAATTACAAGCTTCGTTGGTTTGCTACTTATCACACAGTGCAGGAGGAGGTAAAAACAAGCAGAGGAAAGACCATTTCATTAAGCCTCAACCCTATCAAGGGAGGACCACTGTAACATTCCTGTATTTATTAGGCCAAACAGAGCTGTTTGCAGAAGGGGAGGCCATTTATTACCATCTGACAAATGGGATTTCATTTATTTAACCTCAGTGATCTATTTCAGTAAAATCTACAAACGAGCCATTCATTTTATGATTCCAGAGTCAATGCCTCAATTATCTAAAGGCTAACTGACTGTTGAAGCACCCATCTGCTAGGATGAATTCATTGATTTAATTTGCTTCATGTTGCTGAATGATTCTTAGTGTAGGGAAGGGGGAGGAGTGAGGAATAAGAAGGCTGAAGAAGGTACCAGAGTGATTCAGTGCACTTCTGTCTTTAAGAGTAAATGTATGTGTGTGAGAGAGAGAGAGAGAAAGAGAGAGAGAGAGAAAAAAAACAACAAAGACAGATAGATGGATAGACAGAGAAAAGAAAGAGATCGGGAAAAAAGAGAGTGCTTCTTAATCTTTCAGCACAATACATGAAGGCAATCAATAGCAGCTTAAATTTTATGAGACAAGGAGTTAAGCTGTTCAGCTCAAGCCAGAACACCTTTGTTCTCCCATAACAAGTAATCTCTGTGGTGGAATTAATATTGACAAGTTGGCTGCTTTGTAGCTAATTTTGTGTGTGCCTTAACCAATCAGGATGCTGGCAGTAATAGAGTTGTTATTAGAGTTCATTATAAAAGCTGTGGATCAATGACTACACTGTAAGAGAGAGAGGACATATTGCTACAGCAAGCATTTGTACATGCAAGGGAATGAAACCCATGTGCTTACTATAATTTACTCCTCGTTTCACTCTGACTTATTTGTTCTGTTATTTTGTTTTAAAGCATAAATAGGTGCTCCCAATTGAGACTTTTTAACTTTCTCAGCTTTAAAAATATGCACATGAAAAACAGAACTGAAATGAAATATGTCACCTAACAGGCAAACAATATTCCTCAACTATAATATTCAGAATAGCCGGTATCAGAAAGAATTTGTTCATTTTAATGACATTCACTGATTTACCAGAAATCTGATCTAGGAAAATAGCAGAAAATGATACCGTTAGTATTTGCATGAAAGGAATTTTGAGATTTATTCTAAAAAGAACAGATTTTGAAAATCTAACTTTAGTTCATTTTGGGGCATGTTTACTAAGCCCCGTGCCTGTAATGTGTGTGAGGGGGCATTACCAGTGTGGTGCTACTAACTAACTGCTGGGGGGGGGCTGTACATCTGTCCCCCTGTGGTTGGCACAGGAACGCTGCACTTTAATGTGGCGAATGGGCCATTGGAGCAACTAACACCATCGATTGAGTTGGTGTTAGTTACACCCATCCTACCGTCATTAAGTGCAGTTAGCACAGGCCACGAACATCCATATAAGCGCGATGCACCAGGAATGCCCTCTTCCAACCAGTCTGTGCCCTAATGAGAGCTTCCAGGGTAATGCAGGGTATTTTAGTACATCCCCAAAATTGCACACTAACCCCACATTACAGTAGTAGCTCACTTTAGTGAATAAGGCCCTGTAAGGGGCCGGCATATGGCATCTTTTAAAGGACAATTTTGAACGTCACTTCCTTGAGTCAAATAGTGAATCGCTTGTGAAAATGGGCTTTTATAAAATCGTCCAGTCTATATCAGCATAAAAGAATGCATAGCCTGCCATTTTCCGTGAATTTTTACCTGTTTTGTTGGGAGCTATTTCTGGTGGTTGCATCTTCAAAAGTATGCAGATATTTTAACTCAGAAAAAATATCCACGTGACAGTATAGAGTGAAAAATACACATGCAGGTTTCATTCATGTGGGCAGTTCTAAAATTACCTCCATAAAGTTAGGTTTCTTTAGATGAGAACAAAAAGGCACAAACATCATCATGATTTCTAGAAAAGACATATTTATATGTTGCAAATCCTAAGTTTGGTGGGCAGCTGACAGATCTCATCAGATTAATCATTTTTCCTGTGTCAAGTTTTAGAAACATAGAAACATGACAGCAGGTGAAGACCATGTGGCCTATCCAGTCTGCACTTCCATACCAACTACTACTGTCCTTTTTTTTTCCTTTAGAGATCTTTTGTGTTTATCCCATGCTTTCTTTAATTCAGAGACAGTCCTCATCTCTACTACCTCCACTGGGAGACTATTCCACACATCTACCACTCTTTCTGTATAGAAATATTTCCACAAATTACTCCTCAATCTATCCCCATTCACCTTCATCCTATGTCCCCTCATTGCAGAGTTTGCTTTCAATTAAAAGAGACTCTCCCCCTGTGCATTTATACCACAGAGGTATATAAATGTTTCTGTCATATCTCCCCTTTCCTGCCTTTCCTCCAAAGTACAGAGCCGGCCCGTCCATTGAGCGAGAATGTTTTTTGCACAGAGCCCCACGTTTCAGGTGGCCCCGCACAAAGAACATTCCGCTTTAAAAGTAAATTTAAAAAAAAAAAAGCTGGCTGCTGCTGTCCTGCGGGGCCCACCCTGCCCGGCAGAGCACTCCCACCCTGCCTGGCAGAGCACTCCCACCCTGCCCGGCAGAGCACTTCCACCCTCCCTCCCTGCCTGCTTGTTTGCCTCAGTCCCACTCCGCTTTGGCTTTCAGAACCGCGAAGGGAGAGCTTCTCCCTCGCGACTCTGTTAAGCCCGCCGGGGCAGGTGGGAAATTTCCTATAAGCCCCAGCGGGCTTAACAGAGCCGTGAGGGAGAAACTCTCCCTTCACGGCTCTAAGCCGAAGTGGAGAAGGACTGAGGCAAGCAGGCAGGCAGGCAGGGAGTGCTCTGCTGGGCATGGGGGCCCCACGGGACACTCGATTCTGCTGCGGTAGCGGCAGCAGCCAGCTTGTTTTTTAAGTTTTAATTTTCCCTGGGCTGATGGGAGGGAGGGGGGTTAGGACTGGTAATGCACTGTGGGCTGATGGGGGGGTTTAGGACTGGTAATGAGCTATGGGAGGGCTAGGACAGGAAATGGGCTGATGGGGGGTTAGGACTTGAGGTGTGCTGATGGGGTTAGGACTGGTAATGTGCTGTGGGCTGATGGGGGGGTAGGACTGGTAATGGGCTATGGGGGGGATAAAATGGAAATGGGCTGATGGGGGGTTAGGACTTGAGGTGGGCTAATGGGGTTAGGACTGGTAATATGCTATGGGCTGATGGGGGGGTTAGGACTGGTAATGGGTTGGGGGGTTGCTAGGACTGGAAATGGGCTGAGTGGAAGGGGAGGCTTCAACTGCAAAAAGCTGATGGGGATGGGGGCGTCGAATCGAAATGAGCTGAGTGGAAGGTGGGCTTGAACTGCAAATAGCTGATGGGAGGAGGCTTGGAATGGAAATATGCTGTGAGGGGAGGGAGCTAGGACTGGAAATGGGCTGAGTGGGGGGAGCTAGGACAGGAAATGGGCTGATGGAGGGGCTAGGATAGGACTGAAAATGGGCTGTTGGGGGGAGCTAAGATTGGAAATGGGCTGTGGTGGGGGCTTGGATTGAAATGGACTCATGGAGGGGCTAGAACTGGAAATAGGCTCATAGGGGGCTTGGATTGAAGGCTGAGTGGTGGGGAACTAGGATTTGACATGGGCTGATGATGGGGCTAGAAAAGGACTAGAAATGGGCTGATGGGGGTTGGGATTGGAAATGAGCTGATGAAGGGACTCGGATAGGACTGGAAATGGACAGGGGAGCTAGGACTGGAAATGGGCTGATGGGGGGCTAGGACTGGAAATGGGCTGATACGGGGACTAGAAGGGAGCGAATGCTGGGTGGGGCTGGAACTAGAAGGGAGCTGATTTTGGCGGAGGATTAGAATGGGATGGGGCTGGGAGAGTGAAATGGAGAGGGGAAAAATATTTTGTGTTGGAGGGAAGAAAAATCTACAATTGGCCGGGTATTGGAAGAGTATGTGGGGATTGAGAATGGAGGGGTAAAATTTGAGTGGATGAAATAGGAATGAAGAAAGAGCAAAAGGAGAAAGATTAGTATGTTAAAGCAGATGTAGAGAGAGAGAATGGAAAAAATACCTAGAAGAGAGAAGGAAGGACAAATGGACAGCAGAAGATGGAGAGTTAGCAGAAGACACGAAGAAACCAGAAGAAAGTGGCTGGAGCAATTGCAACTGAATAAAAAATGCACAAAAGGTAGAAAAATATCTCTTTATTTTGCATTTATTAACTGAAATATGTCAGCTCTGGGAAATGTGCATCATTAACGTCTGCGCTTTGTTTAGTACAAGAGGAAATTCATTTATAGTTGTATATCTACAGTGTTGTTGTACATTCTAGGTTTGGCTTTTGGGATTCCCAGTTTAATTATTGTATTCCTGTTTCTAAATTGTGATTCCTTGTTTGGTGATGGTCTATGTTCTGCATGTGTAACTGAACTGAGGTATTCTGTTTATGTAGTTGCTATTTGACATTGCCCTTGTTCTCTTTCCCCAGTAGGTCATGTATTGTTATTCTCTGAAATGTATTGGTTTAATATTTGCAGTGTTGCCTTTTGACAGGTAAGATCTGGTGCTTTGTGAGTCCTGGTAGTGCTGTTACGATACGGTGGGTTTGCTATGGGTTCTAAATGGGCAGTGTTTGTAGTAGTTCCTAATGTGTCTGGCGGTTGGCACTGGATTATAGTAATGTAGAAATCTTTTAGTCTTTCTTTATCCATACACTCATTAAGAGGCATGTTTACTAAAAGTTAGTGTATGGTAACATTATGCAAATGTTTATGCAAATGAGGCCCCTTATGCAAATGAGGCCCCCGCACCGAGTCTCCACACATGGCCCCGCACCCCCCTTGGGCCGCCCCTGCCAAAGTATACATATTGAGATCTTTACGTCTATTCCCATATGTCTTATGACGAAGTCTCTGACCATTTTGGTAGCCACCATCTGCAATGATTCCATCCTGCTTCTATCCTTTTGAAGGTGTGGTCTCCAGAATTACACGCCATACTCCAAATGAGCTCTCACCAAAGACATACAGAGGCACTATCACTTCTTCTTCCTGCTGGCCATTCCTCTACCTATGCATCCAAGTATCCTTATGGCTTTCACCATCACCTATCCTATTTGTTTAGCCACCTTAAGATGATCAGAAATATTTACACCAAGATTTGTCTGACAAGACCTGCCTCAGTTTCTACAATCCATTGGACTCCACAGACTAACCAGCCTGTGGTTCTGAACCTTATCTTTACTTCCACTTTTGTTTAAAGGAACCACATGCATCTTTCTCCATTCCACAGGGACTACCCCTTAATGTAAAGAAGCATTGAAAAGGTCAGACAGTGGTACTGCTAGAACTTCCCTAAGTTCATTCAGTACTCTCGAATGTATCTATCCAGCCCCATCACTTTGTCTACTTTTATTTATTTATTTATTTAATTAAACAGATTCTATACCACCTTATCCTTCAATCAAAGCAGTTTACATTGCAACACATGCTTAATTTGGATACAGTTAACTAGGAGACACCAGAACAGTGCAGGGAGAACACGGCCACACTTCTTAAAAACAAAGAAACCTTTTATTCGTAACACCTTCAAAGGTACAGACCCGACTTGGCCAAGTTTTGTTTGTCAGTAATACCAATTAAGATGCAATTGCATATATATTCCAATGGCAGTCAGGACATTGTAACAAGAGCTAGTAGCTGAAAGCTCAAAAAGCGCTTCTCAGGTATGCCTTCGGCATCTACTGAGAAAGTGGAAGGTTTCTTTATTTTTAAGAGGTGTGGCCATGTCTTCCCTGCACTGTTCTGGTGTCTCCTGTGATTTCTGTGGAGTGTTGTTGCTCTTCTTCTTTCCTTGGTGTTCTTTACAGTTAACTAGGACCAAATGGTTGGCATGCAGGGTATGTAACAAAGATATAACCTATTTACAGTTAAATTGACTTATTTACAGTTTACTTTTGTTATTTACAGTTTGAGCAGGTTGTTAAAGAAATTCTAATGTTTTGTAGGTTTGTGGCATGGGAGTTCAGTGTATATTTATTTATTTATTTAACAATTTTTTATATACCGTTTTTCTCCATTTCAAAATGGTTTACAATGAACCATTTTGAATTGGAGAAAAATGGTATATAAAAAAAGAGAGGTCTCTTTTGGAAGTGGACTGTTTGCTCTTCTGGTAGTCTTTGGGTATGGTGATCATATGTTTTTTATTGCTTCGTCTTGGGCGGGTGCTCATGTCTCTCATGAGCAAGTCCTCTAGAATATTTGCTGATAAGTGGTACAGGTTTTTGAAAATATTTAGTATACGAGACTTGAACTTTGCACAAGCTTGGATTGGCAGCCAATGTAGTTGACATAATGCAGGTGTTATGTGGTCTGACTTAGTTATTCCAGTAATGATGTGTACTGTCATGTTTTGCACCATCTGTAGAGGATGTGTGGCTTGTGTTGGGAGACCATGGTAAAGAACGTTGCCATGGTCCAGTATTGGGATGATGATAGCCTGGCATATTGCCCAGAAATGGTCCTGATTTAAGAGTGGTTTTAGTTTCCAAATGATCTTTAGTTTGTGATATGCTTTTGTGGTACTTTTGTTTATGTGTACTCGGAGGTTAAGGTTTTTATCCTAGATAGTGTAATTCGCTATTCATGGTTATCATATGATTTGATAGATGGATTGCTTGTGGAAGGCTGAATGAGGTGTTCCTAGTGATGTAGAGTGCTTTGGTTTTGTTATAGTTCAGAGTGAGGTTGTTGTTGCTGAGCCAGGTGGTTATGTCTTCCAGGCATTGGGTTATGGCTGTGAGGTTTAGTGCTTCCAGATAAATTGGGGTGTATATCATGAGGTCATAAGCATATATGTGGCATAGTATGCTATGCTTCTTGATAATGTCACAAATGGGTGTATGTATAGATTAAAAAGGATCGAGGTGAGTGCTGAGCCTTGTGAATGGTAAAGGGCTTTGAGTTGATTGTTTTTGTAAACCGCCCCGATATTATGGGGGGCGGTATAACAAGTGTACAATAAACAATAAACAATTGCTCCACACTTGACTTGTTGTGTTCTGTTACTTAGGTAGGAAGTGAACCATTAAAGGGTTGTGTTGCAGATGCCAGTAGTATAATGGGTACACTACTCATCAAACTGATTGACAGGTGAGATAAGGATGACAGGCGCCAATCAGCATTCACTTCCGGTGTATGTCCCGCCTTAGGCCATGCCCCCATAGAAGTGAATGGTGAGATAGCCCCACCCACTCCCGCCCCCAAACTGTTGACAGGTACCAATCAGCGCCCACTTCCAGTATATGTCCCGCCTTAGGCCATGCCCCCTCCCATAGAAGTGAATGGTGAGTTAGCCCCGCCTACTCCCACCCCCAGGCGTGGCCACCACTCCCACTTGACACGCCTCCACCCTGCCCCAAGGATGACATCATCCAATCAGCGTCCACTTCTGGGTTTGTGCCACACCCACGCCCCGCCCCACAATATGGCATTAGCCAATCAGCACCCACTTCCGGGTTTGTGCCCCACCCACAGCCTCCCACCCTCAACCACGCCCCTGCATACATCATCAGAAATGACATCACCGGAAACAGGGTGTCATCAGAAATGGACTGTCCCTTTTTGTTGACATCACCGGAAACAGGGTGCCATCAGAAAAGGGCCGTGTCCTTTTCCGATGACCTCAGCGGAAGCAGAGTGACTGATTCCGGAAATGTGTTTTGCTTCTGGTTAATGTTTACATCTGCAAAAATCAGGAACCCTGGAAAACAAAAAAAAAATGCTTTTCTCTCTCTCCCACTGCCCCAGTTATTTTTTCTCACAAAAGATTCTTAGCACAGCACAGGGCTTTTCACAGAGGCACAGACAGGGTAGAAGCTTTTCTTTACAAATGTTAAACCTCAATTAACACATCTTTTATTAGAGAAACCACTGCTGTCCATGTGATAGAATTTTGTTTTTAAGACCTCATGGTTAGAGAAAAGTATTCTGGCAAACACAGTGTAAGTTCAGACTGAAATACAGAGAGAGAGAGAGAGAGAGAGAGAGACCTGAGTTCAAATCCCCCTAATATAGCTATTTTTTGGAGAGAGAGAGCTGAGTTCAAACACAGCCATAGCTATTTTTTAGTGGCTTTGAAAAAACCAATACTGAGAGACAAGTCTGAACATGCCTCTCTATGGTGTGGTAACACATGATTGGTTGAAACAAGAGGTCTGTTCTGAGCATGCTCCACGTGTTCTGAACATGCTCCTGGTGTAAGGCTGTGTGTCCTGTGTAAGGGGAACATTTTAACACAGAGATTCAAAAATAAAAAATGGCTCTTTTTGGAACACCAAGCAGAATTTCCAGCAGGGCACACAACATTAATTACTAAAACCATTCTGAAAATGTTGGCAAAATAAAAAGAATAGTCAAAGCACGGCAATCATGAAGGAAACCTTATTGAAGAGCATTTACTATGACCCCAAAGCAACAGGGAGCTTTGGGGGCATAAATCCTCTAGTTCAAGCTGCTAGAAAGCAGGATAAAACAGTTAACAGAAACGATGTAGTTAGATGGGCTACCGGACAAGATGCTTATACTTTACACAGACCTGCTAGGGTCCGTTTTAAAAGAAACAAGACGATCGTGTCAGATGTGGATGTGCAATGGCAGGCTGATTTAGTTGATATGGCAGCCTTGTCCCATTATAACAATGGCTACAAATACATATTAACAATGGTAGACATACTGTCAAAATATGCATGGGCTGCAAGTTTAAAATCGAAAACCAGTCATGAAGTTGCTAAAGCCTTTGAAACATTATTTAATCTAGGTCATATACCTGAAAAAATACAGACAGACAAGGGTAAAGAATTTTTAAATAGGTCCCTGAAGAATTTATTAAAACAAAGAGGGGTTCATCATTTTGTAACCAATAACGATGTTAAAGCAGCGGTGGTAGAAAGGTTTAACAGGACTTTGAAATCCAAAATGTGGCATTATTTTACTATACACAACACCTTTAGGTACCAAGACGTATTGCAGGCTTTTGTGCACAGTTATAATCATAGTTTTCACAGAACAATAAAGACGAGGCCTGTAGATGTGACACACACAAATTCTCTGCAGATCTGGAAAAGAGTCTACGGTGATAGCATCAAGCGTAAGCACACCAAGAATCCCTTAAAGAAAGGAGATCATGTAAGACTTTCAAAAACTAAAGGAAAATTTGAAAAAGGTTACGAGCAAACGTGGACTGACGAGGTATTTATAATAACGGACATTTTAAACAGGGGCCAGAAAGCGACATACAAGATACAGGATTATGACGGTGAAGCCATACAAGTTTCTTTTTATACTGAAGAATTGCTAAAAGTCACACCGCAACAGGACAGAATATACCGAATCGAAAAGGTTCTAAAGGTAAAAGGATGTGGCAGGAACAGATTCTACCTCGTGAAATGGAGGGGATAGACTGTTAAATTTAACAGTTGGGTTAAAGCATCAGAGATTCAAGACATCTGATTTCTTTCTTTCTTTTGAAGCAGCATTAAAATAAAATTTAACCCTCGGATACACTCGGTAAATCGACTGACACGTATACACTACCCCCGGGTCACCCCTGACCCATATGTAGAAATATGGTAAAACATCTACTTTTGTTTGTAAAACATGGTTAAATTGTGAAGAAAAAGACATACTTTTATTTATTTTTTATAATACTTGTTATTAATTCACCCTTTCAAGTGAATAATGTGCAATGCTAGCCAAGATCAGGCAGGACAAGTTGTACAAGGTCAGATATATGCTGCATAATGTCAATACCTGTTAACTATTCATTTGCAAGCTTAAAAATGGTATGCAGCACTGCACGCTTTGCAAACTACAATAGTTCTATATTTATTCGCTAGGTGGACAGCAACAGTCAAAGTATGGTGCCATTATGTCAAGTAATCATCAAAAAATAGAATACTAAGTCCCCCAAACAAGAATCACCAATTTTTTGTCGGGTATAGACCGCAAGGTAGAGAGGAGATGCCTCTAAACCTCACGCAGTACATGCCCCTTTTTTTATTTAGTATTTGTCCAATTAGCCACTGGTATGCAATAGTTACTGTTTAAAAATCAAAAAAATGAATTCCCACTTATCTGCTCAAGCACACGACGTGCACGTTTCGAAGCTCTAGGCTCCTGCTTCAAGTGTATCACTGAGAAAGTAGTGTAACCATTTCTCTCTGCTCCAAAAAACGCCTATTCGATGGCGGGTGACGTCAGAGGATTCCATTTTTCAGATAGGCCTATTATAGGACCGCCTATATCATGTCAACCAATCACCAAAGAAAGGGAAACCCCCACTGTATAGAGGATGCCCTACAAGTGAATGGAGAGCGTCTAAAAAGTCAACCACTCTATGTCCCTATTTAAACCCACAGGCGCCATAGAGTTTAAGGTAAAAATCCACCGTAGTTCTAATTGTCTCAAACAAGCCATGCGATCACCCCCTCTCGGATCATTCGGTACATGATCAATCACAGTCCAATGCAATTGTTCAAAGACGTGGCCGGAAGCTATACAATGTTGTACCATCGGAGCCGTCTCTATAGATTGGCGTAAGCGGGAGGCATGCTCACCCAATCTAGCCCGTATAGCTCGAGTTGTACTCCCAACATATTGCTTTGAACAGGGGCAAATCAAGACGTACACCACATAACATGAGCCACATGTGGTATGCCATCGTCGGTGGAAACTTTTGCCAGAACATGGATCCGTCCATGTGGTCCCCGTAATAGTTAAAGCACAATATCTACAATTTGCACATGTGGTGTGTGACCCCGATCGATAAATCGGTTGTTCAGGTCGGTCACATTGGACTGTTGATTTGACTAGTCCAGGGGTCGGCAACCCGCGGCTCCGGAGCCGCATGCGGCTCTTTCTCACCTTTGCCGCGGCTCCGGAGCACACTGCCCGCCCGGTGACAGGCAATAGTGTTGTAAAGATGTATTTAAACGTGGCGTTATGGGCTCCCTCCATGTCAGCTCCCTCCCTTCTTCTGCAGCCGCTGCTCCCTGCCTCTTAGGGAACCGCGGCTGTGCTTTTAAAATCATCTCGGAGCCCTTTCTGTCTTGACGGGCTCCGTGCAGCATTGTCCCGCCTCCAAAACTTCCTTTAGAGGCGGGACAATGCTGCACGGAGCCCGTCAAGACAGGAAGGGCTCCGAGATGATTTTAAAAGCACAGCCGCGGTTCCCTAAGAGGCAGGGAGCCGCGGCTGCAGAAGAAGGGAGGGAGCTGACATGGAGGGAGGGGGGCTGACATGGAGGGAGGGAGCAGATATGGAGGGATGGAGGGAGGGGGGCTGACATGGAGGGAGGGAGCTGATATGGATGGAGGGAGGGGGAATGAAATGGAGGAAGGGAGCTGATATGGATGGAGGGAGGGAGGGGGGCTGACATGGAGGGATGGAGGGGGCTGACATGGAGGGAGGGAGCTGATATGGATGGATGGAGGGAGGGGGGCTGACATGGAGGGAGGGAGCTGATATGGATGGAGGGAGGGGGGCTGACATGGAGGGATGGAGGGGGCTGACATGGAGGGAGGGAGCTGATATGGATGGAGGGAGGGGGGCTGACATGGAGGGATGGAGGGGGCTGACATGGAGGGAGGGAGCTGATATGGATGGAGGGAGGGGGGCTGACATGGAGGGATGGAGGGGGCTGACATGGAAGGATTGGGGAGGCGGGCTGACATGGAGGGAGGGAGCTGATATGGATGGATGGAGGGAGGGAGCTGACATGGAGGGATGGAGCACTGGTAATGGGGTTGAGGGGACTAGCACTGGAAATGAGATGATTAGGGGAGGCTAGGACTGGTAATGAGCTGATGGGGGGTAGGACTGGTATTGGGCTGATTAGGGGAGGCTAGCACTGGTAATGGGGATGAGGGGTATTAGCTCTGGAAGCGAGCTGATTGGGGGGCTTTGACTGGTCCTGGGCTGATTGTGGGGAGGGGAGGATAGAGCTGCTGGCCCTGGAAGATAACTGGGGGCTAAGGCTACAAATGGGCTGATATGAGGGGATGGGAGAATGGAACTGGATCTGAGAGGGGCTGCCATGGTATTTGTACTAGAAGGGACTGGTCAGTGGGGAAGGAGGGGGACTGGAAGGAAATGGACACCAGTGGCAATCATGGGAATGCAAGTTGACATTGGAAGGTACTGGGAGTGAGGACTGGAAAGGGGCTGATATTGGGGAGGGTTACTGGGACTGGAAATAGGCTGATGGAAAGAAGTGAAGAAAACGAAAGAAGAGATAAGAAATGGCAGATGGACTATAGACCACAGAAAGAGAGCTAAGAGAAGACAGGAAAGCAGAAGCCTCAGATCGGGACCAGCATGATCAAAGAATAAATTGGTCAGACAACAAAGGTAGAAAAAATAATTTTATTTCATATTAGTGATTTGACTACAAAATCATCATAATTTTGAAATCAAATATTCTTACTTGTTGTTGTGATATTTTCTGGCGTATTTTTTTTGGTGTGCGAAGGAAGAGGGGTAGTCTTATACGGCGAGTATAGGCCAAACACCTATATTTTAACAGGAAAAGTAGGGGGTCGTATATAGCATTAAAGTAAGAAACAATATATGCAGTGTTAGATTTGTTTTAAATGTCGCAATGGTTTTGCGGCTCCCAGTTTTTTTTTTCCCTTCGGAAACGGGTCCAAGTGGCTCTTTATGTCTTAAAGGTTGCAGACCCCTGGACTAGTCTATCACGCAGATTACAGCCGCGCGAATACGCGATCTGCAAAGGCTTGTTCAAACTGGGGCATAAAGTCAGCACAGGCCAATGCTTTCGTAATATTGATGCCACCGTTTTAGAGTGGCTCATGTAGGGTAATACCCCAGTCACTTTTTCAGAAGATGACTCCTTATCCCGACCAGATAAGGAGTCATCTTCTGAAAAAGTGACTGGGGTATTATGGGTTAGATTGGGTGAGCATGCCTCCCGCTTACGCCAATCTATAGAGACGGCTCCGATGGTACAACATTGTATAGCTTCCGGCCACGTCTTTGACCAATTGCATTGGACTGTGATTGATCATGTACCGAATGATCCGAGAGGGGGTGATCGCATGGCTTGTTTGAGACAATTAGAACTACGGTGGATTTTTACCTTAAACTCTATGGCGCCTGTGGGTTTAAATAGGGACATAGAGTGGTTGACTTTTTAGACGTTCTCCATTCACTTGTAGGGCATCCTCTATACAGTGGGGGTTTCCCTTTCTTTGGTGATTGGTTGACATGATATAGGCGGTCCTATAATAGGCCTATCTGAAAAATGGAATCCTCTGACGTCACCCGCCATCGAATAGGCGTTTTTTGGAGCAGAGAGAAATGGTTACACTACTTTCTCAGTGATACACTTGAAGCAGGAGCCGAGAGCTTCGAAACGTGCACGTCGTGTGCTTGAGCAGATAAGTGGGAATTCATTTTTTGATTTTTAAACAGTAACTATTGCATACCAGTGGCTAATTGGACAAATACTAAATTAAAAAAGGGGCATGTATTGCGTGAGGTTTAGAGGCATCTCCTCTCTACCTTGCGGTCTATACCCGACAAAAAATTGGTGATTCTTGTTTGGGGGACTTAGTATTCTATTTTTTGGGGGACTTAGTATTCTATTTTTTGATGATAGACTGACTTGAATACTAGCATTTGGGAGTGTTTTTGTGAATTACTTCAGTTTTCCCTTGGATGATGGCCTTGGATGTCTTTGCCTATACCGATGAACAGCTGGAGCGCTTATGTCAACGTCCCAATTTATTTGATGAATCTGGACCATCTGAGGTCCCCACCGGCCCGTCTTGGATTGAGTTTAAGGCTCTAAAGAAGCGTTTGATTAGAGCGCAGTGCCATGAGGCTTCTATGGCCCGTTATTTGAAGACCAGGATCATTCCGCGTGGTTTGCGGATGACTCGAGGGCCTAAAATGTTTACAGCTGATTCTGAATTTGTGTCGAAATGGAATCGTATATGTAACAAATGCAGTTTTGATTTGATCGCTCTAATACTTGAACGCACTCTTGCGGAGGAGAAAGTTTTGGAAACACAGGTGGTTGAAGCCACGGACTCATTGCGTAAATCAGCGGAAGCACCAGTTTTCCAATTAAAGGATGAGGAAATTACTCGACAATTGAAAGGATTTGCAGATTATTTAAAGTCTTTTAAGATGGGCAAATACACCCGGGACAAATCTGATTATGATCAGGGACATGTTTATCGTTGGATGTTTGAACCTGAGGAGCCCGATTCCGCTGCCCCTACCAACAAAGGGAGGCGTGTGGCTTTTGATTGTTCCTCGGATGACACTGAGGACGAGACCACTGGCACCAAAACAAAACAGAGCAGGCAGGTTTTTCGCGGGAATGGGACTCGAGGATATCGAGGACGAGGGGGACGAGGGGCCTATTTTCATCGCGAAGGGGACCCCCCTCTGACTCGTCAGCGGGCCCGACAACCTCACAATCTATGAGAGCATCTTTTGCTTCGATGGATGACAATTCTGGGGCAGATTGTGTGGTTTCTGATATGTCCCCTTTGAAGATTAATCAGTCTTTAGTTATCAATTTGTCTGGTCGACCTGTACCCCCATCCTGCGAGCGTTTGCTGAATTTGGGACTTTCATTTATACCTACTGTACGATATGATCCATTTGCTATTCGGATATCGTTACACAAGTTTTTTCGTCGTTTACATATATTACGATATTTTGAGCAGAGGCCGGTTGAAGTTATAGATTCCTCTGTGGTCACTCCTACTTCAACATGGATGCCCCCTGGCACTTTGGATCCCGCTATTGTGACCTTTCAAGCACTAGTGTTACAAGATCTTGGTAAATGCGAGCGGACTTTTGGTACGATTGATTCAGAAGGGGTATCCTAAATCGGTGATATCAACAGCGTACCGTAGAGCTTTATATTCGCACCCTGAATGGTTTTCAGAGGTCACTCCAGTATCTGGTCGGGATAAGGAGTCATCTTCTGAAAAAGTGACTGGGGTATTACCCTACATGAGCCACTCTAAAACGGTGGCATCAATATTACGAAAGCATTGGCCTGTGCTGACTTTATGCCCCAGTTTGAACAAGCCTTTGCAGATCGCGTATTCGCGCGGCCGTAATCTGCGTGATAGACTAGTCAAATCAACAGTCCAATGTGACTGACCTGAACAACCGATTTATCGATCGGGGTCACACACCACATGTGCGAATTGTAGATATTGTGCTTTAACTATTACGGGGACCACATGGACGGATCCATGTTCTGGCAAAAGTTTCCACCGACGATGGCATACCACATGTGGCTCATGTTATGTGGTGTACGTCTTGATTTGCCCCTGTTCAAAGCAATATGTTGGGAGTACAACTCGAGCTATACGGGTTAGATTGGGTGAGCATGCCTCCCGCTTACGCCAATCTATAGAGACGGCTCCGATGGTACAACATTGTATAGCTTCCGGCCATGTCTTTGAACAATTGCATTGGACTGTGATTGATCATATACCGAATGATCCGAGAGGGGGTGATCGCATGGCTTGTTTGAGACAATTAGAACTACGGTGGATTTTTACCTTAAACTCTATGGCGCCTGTGGGTTTAAATAGGGACATAGAGTGGTTGACTTTTTAGACGCTCTCCATTCACTTGTAGGGCATCCTCTATACAGTGGGGGTTTCCCTTTCTTTGGTGATTGGTTGACATGATATAGGCGGTCCTATAATAGGCCTATCTGAAAAATGGAATCCTCTGACGTCACCCGCCATCGAATAGGCGTTTTTTGGAGCAGAGAGAAATGGTTACACTACTTTCTCAGTGATACACTTGAAGCAGGAGCCTAGAGCTTCGAAACGTGCACGTCGTGTGCTTGAGCAGATAAGTGGGAATTCATTTTTTTGATTTTTAAACAGTAACTATTGCATACCAGTGGCTAATTGGACAAATACTAAATAAAAAAAGGGGCATGTACTGCGTGAGGTTTAGAGGCATCTCCTCTCTACCTTGCGGTCTATACCCGACAAAAAATTGGTGATTCTTGTTTGGGGGACTTAGTATTCTATTTTTTGATGATTGACTGACTTGAATACTAGCATTTGGGAGTGTTTTTGTGAATTATGTCAAGTAATGGCATGATGCAAATTGTGACAAAAAAATTACCATGTTATAACAAATTGACAACGGTGCATTGTAAACAACAGAAAGCTAGTAAGCAATACATGAAGTACATTGACTGTTTTTTTCAACAACAGTTTATGCACAATGTGCTAGTAGTTGTTTTTGAATGTTCAGGACACACTCGCTTCAGACAGATTTCACATTCGGTAAATACTTTTCGATCTCTGTCACTTGGACAAAAGGAGCATCTTTTTCTTTTCTTTGCTGATGCCCGTGTGGTCAACGGTCTTGGTGGCTTAGGCATTTCAAGGCAAGGATAGCCAACATTGGCCATGGATTGACGTGTATGGCTTGTCAGACCTTCTGGATGGCTTTGACGATTTTGTAGCTGAGGCTTCATGAGATTCAAAGCGAGTTCCTCCAGAAAAAACCTTCTCTTGCAGTTTTCCTTGTGATGAAAACCGGTCTGTAACATCTTTAAAAAATTTGGAGTACAATATCACCTTTACGCGGATGATATCATGATGTACATACCTTTTTCGATTCCTAACCTACCGATCCAACTTCTATCAGACTGCTACAATGAAATCACACACTGGCTAAAAACCCAAAACCTCCATATAAACCATGCTAAAACTGAAGTCTTAATTGTAACAAAAAACCATTCATTCACTCCTCCAACCCACATAACACTACAAAACCAAGAAATTAAAATAAAAAACGAAATAAGATATCTAGGTGTTATCTTAGATACACACCTTACTATGGAAACCCACATTAGAAATACATTAAAGAAAATCTACTTCAAACTTAAAATCCTCAAACAATTACGCCCCCTTGTATTTATACAAGATTTTATCAATATAATACAGGCTACCATAACTCCCCACTTCGATTTCGCCAACTTAATACTTATAGGCATTTCTAAACAAAACATCAAAAGGATCCAACTTGCGCAAAATGCAACAGCTAGAATTATATTAAAGATAAACTCACTCCAACACATTACACCGATACTAGCATCCCTTCACTGGTTACCAATACAAAGCAGGATAACATACAACACAATAATAACTACATTCAAAGCTCTAAATGACATGGCCCCGAAGACACTCTGTAACCTAATAAGCAAAGAACCACCTAAGCCCACTCATAGAAAAGGACAATCAAATAAACTTAAAATGCCGAAAGAATATATAAGAACTCACAAATTAACAAATAATAGAGCCTTTTCCCACATAGCCCCAACAACCTGGAACTCATTACCAGAGGACCTACGATCAATAACAGAGATAACGGAATTTAGAAAAAAATTGAAAACATACTTATTCACTAAACACTATAATACCATAGAAAATCTTCCACCCAACTTAGATAAAGGCTAAATATAAACCTACCCAAAAGCAAGCTTATACTCCCTACTACAAACAATACATACAAAACTTAAATGTATAATTCACCCCATTCTTATGCATTGAAACCCTACTTGTATATAGTTACAACTGTCATAATCTGCCATGTTATAGGGACAGTACTTTTGTTTTAACTGTTATACAATCTGTGTTAGTTGAATTACTGAAGTATTCTGCTTAGTTTTTAAACCCTTTGTTGTACAAGTTAAGATGTTCTATGTAAAAAGTTATTATTGTTCTATGTAAAACAAGCTCTGCATTGTTGACTGTTGTTGATTGTACACCGCAACTGATCGCTGGAAGATGCGGTATATAAATAAGTGTTAAATAAAAAAAAAAAATGAAACATAGGATTGTTGTACATAAATATTATGAATGAATTTACAGCCGCGATATCAAGCAGTCCATAAAACACGCAAAGTGGCCATCGATGAGTTGATCTTTTCACACTGTATGTGTGGCACAACTGATCTACTGTGTCAACACCCCCTTTCGTTCTGTTGTAGTCAAGTATTATTTCTGGCTTCTTTGATGTTTCATCAATTTTATTATCATGGTGAAGTGTTGACAGCAGCATAACTGATTTGTTTCGTTTTGGGACGAATGACACCAAAGTCTTGTCTCCACTGAAGCAAAATATTGAGGATCCCACAATTCTTGAGTGATTTGCCTGGAATTCTGAAGGTATGTCACGGTTGCAACGTCTTACAGTGCCCAGTAGTGTCAAATTCTTGCTAAGAAGAACATCAGCCAGTTGTACGTTAGTAAGAAATTGTTGCAAGTAATGTTCCTGCCAGACCGTTCCAGAGGTTCAATAAGCTTCAAAACAACATCAGCTCCTAGAGATACTGTTTTGTCACGAGTAACTGACTCTTCACGCCCTAGGTATGGCTTCATGTTGAATACATAATACGTTTCGGCATCTGCACACACCCATAACTTTATACCGTATCGGTCTGGTTTAGACTTGATGTATTGACGAAACGGACACTTGCCTCTGAACCCCAACAATTGTTCATCAACAGTCAGGTATGCAGATGGTGTGTACATTTTCATGCACTGAGAAATGAATAAATTCCAAACATCTCTGACTGGAGTAACTTTGTCATTGGCCCTTCGTGATTCACGGGTTTGTTTGTCATCAAATCGAAGTAAACTCAATATTTCTGCAAACCTTTTACCTGACATAACAGCTGGAAATATAGGATTCTGGATAGGACTTTTAGCCCATGTTCTGCGTACAGATACTTTGTTCAACCTGAAAACACCACTCATGTACAGAAGACCCAATGTTGCTTGGAGCTCTTCCATTGTTACCTGCTTCCAGTCAGTACATGGTGGCTGCATTGCTTCAGCTCTACGTATGCCTTCAGAATTTGTGAAATCTAACACTGCTGACAATATATCTGGAGTTACAAACATGTCAAAAATATCCTTAGCATTAGTTATACCTCTGATCAGAGCAATTGGTCCAGAAGATTCTCTGACTATATTTGCTTCCCTTGTTCTTGATGTTGGCGGTACAGTTTTATTCCAATGCATGCCAGAACGAGCTGTGTAATGACTGTCAGTAACTTCCTCATTTTCAGAATGTGATTCAGAAGTTTCAGAATTGCTGTATGAACTGCTATCGTCATCACTTGTTTTATTTTCTTCGACAGCATCTTCTGCTTCACTGCCGCTATCATCAAGATCAAGCTGATCGGACTGGGCGGGAACGACTGCACTATCCGTATCAGCACCTCCAGTATCATTACTCAAACTATGTTTTATGTTTTATGTTTTATTGCATTTGATAAAAACCGCCTTTCATATACAGTCAAGGCGGTGCACAATTAAAATAATTCGTAAAAGGAGGCCAATGGCCAATTAAAAAGAAAGGAAATGTACAATTCTTCAAAAGGACAGAGATAGTAAAAGTAAGACGAGACATAGGGAGAAGATAATAGGGGGAGGGGAGAGGAGGAAGGAGGTTACACGAAAGGGGAAGGAACATCAAACGCTAGGGAAAACAAGTGGGTCTTCAGGTTCTTTTTGAATATGTTGAAGTGTGGTTCCAAACGGAGGGGAGGGGGGAGGGCATTCCAAGCAGCGGGTCCAGCAAAAAAGAAGGCGGAGGAGCGTGTGGATTGCAGGTGAGCACGGGAAGGGGAAGGCAAGGTAAGGCGGTTAAGATGAAAGGATCGAGGGGTGTGCCTGGGGGAGTGAAAGTAAATGAGATCCGTGAGATACTGTGGAGTGCTAGTGTGAAATGCTTTATGTACCAGGATGAGAAGTTTAAAGATGGCACGAAAGGGGACAGGCATCCAGTGGAGACGAAAAAGAAGGGGAGTGATATGGTCCCGAGGTGATGAGTGGGTGAGGAGGCGTGCCGCAGTGTTTTGAATACGTTGAAGACGAGAGAGTTGGTATTTAGGAAGACCGATAAATAGGGAGTTAGAAAAATCCACACGAGACATAACCAGAGATAGAACCAGAGTAGTGAGGGCAGAGGGGGAGAGGAAGGGACGAATAGAGCGAATTTGACGAATTTTACTGTCACTTTCTTCATTCAACCAACATCTAATTTTTTCAGTTGCTGCACAGCTGCTGAAGCGTTTCGGGAGTGGCATTGTTTACCTTTGTCGTAAAAAATTTTAATCCACAGAAACAAACAAGGAACTGACGTCAGGTGACGTCATAAATGTAAGCAAGACGTTAGAAAACACAGGATTGTAATGTGGACTTGGAGTGGTGACTTTCTTTGCTGCTATAAAACAAAGGAGAGTGTTATTGTGCGAGTGTCGAAAATCACCCCTTGTTTGTTCAGCAGCATGCAGTACTGTATAAAAACGTTATTTTTGCAATCCATATGTATGAAAATACTTAAAAATGGTTCGTTGAGGAATACCTAGAGTACCAAAATACAATTCCTTACCATTTTGAAGAAAAAACACAAAAACCGACACCCGGGTCACCCCTGACCCGGGGGTAGTGTATCCGAGGGTTTAAATGAATGATGGTGGCTTTTATATCACACTGCCTAGCAATGCCTCAGCAGGTGTGTTTTCCCAAAATACCAGCTCTAATTTTACCATACAACTAGCAAGGCCTTTGGACTTACAAGGACAGTGGGAAGTAGGGCTCGTGGAAATACAATACCCCAACACCTGGGAGAATATTAAGGAAGACCATAAGTATGTTGTCGCTTCCGCAGCAGGAAATATACAGCACCTTATAGTCAGGAAAGGACATTACGCGACCATGCAGAGTTTAGTGGAATCCATGAATCAGGACATTAGCAACATCTATAAATCAATGGCACCACTAATCATTTATGAGCCCCATGTGCGAAGAATCTGAATAAAATCGGAAGATAGGTCTACTATTTATGCGTATGGTGATTTGGCAACCATTTTGGGAATAGAAGCTTACGTTAATACACAGCGTTCCCATTTTCCAGCGGATATCACGGCCGGTTTTAATACCCTCTACCTGTACACAGATATTGTAGAGCACCAGTTAGTAGGTGACCATTTTGTGCCACTGCTGCACTGTGTTCCAACTAAGGAGGTTAGGGATGAGTTTATCATGTTAACTTATGATAAGCCGCACTATGTCCTTGTGAACAAACAGCATATTGATACCATCACATTTGAAATAAAGACGGATCAGGACAGGCATGTCTCATTTCGTTATTGGAAGGTGATCCTTAAGCTTCATCTGCGACCCCAGAGGGTGACTGTTTTTTAAAATGGTTGTGGCTAAAGACTACGGAGACCCCAAAGCATACAGGCATTATTATACAACACAAGCCGGCTATGGGCTTTCATGGAGTACCGGTCATGTACGGGGCCGGTGTAGGCGGTGTTTTTCGCAGCCTCTTTAGAAAAGCTATGTCGTTTTTGAGAAGGGGTTTTGAAATTATTAAACCACACATGAAAGGCGCCGCAAAAAATATAGCCAAGGATGTCATGAGTTATGTCACAACGGCTGTTCTAAATAAAATGTACCAGGCTACAGAACAGGCAGGATCAGGACTGGCTGTGATTAGAAGAGCTGTTAAAAGAAAGAGAACCGAGTCTCGGGAGTTACCGCAAGGACCGCCCAAGCCTTTTAAAAGAAAGAAACCCGTGGGTGACGGGTCTCAGAAGCTTAAACGCCGGTCTAAGAAGAGAAGCGCTAGCTCTAGGCAGCGAGATACGTATATTCTAAAAAGCACCATGGCTTTTGTACACCACGGCTCTGAAGAGTGTGTTAAATCAGAACTGGACCTATTTCAATTAGCACCGACCCGAACAAGTATCGCAAAAAGTATTTATGTGGAAATTCCGCCATTATCAGCTTTGTCGGAAACAGCCCCTTTGGACTTCTATATCGCAGGTCATGGTGAAGACTACATTGATTTAAATAGTACAGTTTTGCACCTGACCTGTAAAATTGTGGCAGAAGATGGCTCGAACATCGACCCGGCAGCCAAAGTAGTGCTGGTGAACTACCCAATCACAGCTCTGTTTAGCCAGCTGGATCTTACACTGGGTGACCAACTCATTAGCAAGAGCAACAACTGCTACCCCTACAGAGCCCTCATAGAGCTGCTTCTCAATTATGGCGAAGGATCCCTCAAATCACAGTTTACAAGCGGGCTGTTTTATAAAGACACAGCCGGGCAGCATGAGGTGAGGGAGATAGGATCTCGCAACGTCGGCTTTACTGAAAGGGCCCAATTTACGTTCTCTAGCCACAAGGTAGAGCTATTGGGGCATTTACATAGCGATCTATTTTTTCAAGAAAAGCTATTGATTAATGGTGTGGAGCTCAAAATCAAATTGACCCGCAACAAAAACTCTTTCTGTTTAATGAGCGGTGATGCCGAAGAAAGTTATAAAATCCTTATCCTAAACGCTGCGCTCTTTGTAAAGAGAGTTAAAGTTTCCCCCGGAGTGCACCTGGGACATGTGGAAGCTCTGCTGAAAGCTAATGTCAAGTATGCTATTGACCGTGTGGGGCTGAAGGTGTTTAGCATACCAGCCGGATCCCGTGTGACTAACCAGGAAAATCTCTTTTTGGGGCAGCTACCAAAACTCATTGTGCTGGGATTTGTGGATAATGATGCTTTCAGCGGTAATTATGCTAAAAACCCCTTCAATTTTAAACATTATGATATTAATTATGCCGCTCTATATGTGGATGATGAACAAGTACCCGGGAAACCTCTTCAACCTGACTTTCAAAACGGATGTTGTGTAAGAGAATACATGCAACTGATACAAGCAAGTGGCAAACATCTGAAAGATACAGCATTGCTGATTGACCATCAGGAGTTTTGCAAAGGTTATACCTGTTGGCGTTTGACCTTTCACCGGATCAGGAGTGTGCAGACCATTACTCACTGATTAAAACTGGTAACCTGCGGGCTGAAATACGTATTGCCAGTGCCTTACCCCATACAGTTAACATGATTGTTTATGGGGTTTTTGACAATGTGATAGAAATTAATCATAGAAGGAATGTTCTTTTTGATCATTTGTGAAAATGAACACCCTGCAGATCTTCCGTATTTTAAAGAAGGACCCCTGTGTTGCAGATTTCTTTTTAGATATGCTACCCAGCGACTGGTTAGCAGATGTACAAATATCAAGGAAGCCCGTGTTTGGTGGTAAATACACACCCTCATAACCTACCTGGAGAACACTGGTTAGCCATCTATATATGTGGAGATGGAACAGGGGAATTTTTTGATTCTTATGGACAACCCCCTGATAGCTTATTCTTTCCTACCAGCATTATAAGCTTTTTCAACAGGCATTGTAAAACTGTTTTATACTACAACAGACAATTACAGTACCCAATGTCTACGGCTTGTGGATATCACTGTGTATTTTTCTTGCACCACCGCTGTAAAGGGGTGCCTTTTGAAAATATTTTAGAAATGTATTCTGAAGATTTAATGCAAAATGATGATATGGTGTTACATTTTGTAAAACGCAACAAACAAACTTTGTGTAGATCTTTTAGAAATCCATTCCATAATCAACAAGTGTGTGTTTCCTATCGTGAATTTTTTGATGTTTCTAAATAAAACGTAACCCCTCTAAGGAGGTTTTTTGAAAAGAAACCACTGTCTAGTCTTTTATTTTTTGTTTTTAAACATTTTATTGAAAATACATTTTGACACACTCAACCACCGGTGGCCGTGGGATAATTTACGTTTTTTGTGTGGGAGTAGCTCTTTGCTCTTTATCGGACGCGTGTACATTTTAGTAGCCTTCACAGATGGGTTCTCTTTGAGGCGTGCCAGTACATCTCTGTTGGCTGCATTACCCATTACCGTAGAGGGCATATTTAATTCGGCTAGGGTTTGCATGAACTCCTCCCAGCCCATCAAGACACATACCAGCTGCAGACAGTTTGCTAGCTAGTCCATAGTGCATGTTCCTGGTGGAAATGCGTGCACCCAGAACTGGGATGTCAGCATAAACACCAAGCAGATAAGTCAGTGACTGGGCCCCAAAAGGGAACCCATAAATATCACATGAGAGAAATGTTATATAGCACTATGGGGGAGCCTAGCCATGCCGTGATCACTGCTCAGTCAGGGTGAGAGTGATCTCCCAGCAGAACATGCTGTGGCCACCCTGTCTGTGCAGGTGGTGGCCGGGCACTACAATGTCCCAGCCAGTGCCCTCTGCCCTGTGCAGATGCATCCTGGCCAGGCCACCCTGTCCGGGCTATACCCATGGTACCTTGCTCCTCATTATGCACATTGGCAAGCCAATACTGGCAACAGTGCTGGCAGTGTGGGCTGTGGAGGGTGTTTGCAGCCACCACACACTGGATAGACAGACACATACTCCCACACCTATGCCAGCATTGTGCTACTATAGAGGTGTTTAGCAGCCCTGGCCACCACACCAGTTCTGGGCACAGTGCAGGCATGGATATGGTACGCAATACTGTTGGGGGTCACTCCCCAGGGTGGTAAACACTGTCAGAGACCAGACCTGAAGCACACTCCACACACATCAGAAAGGTTGCTATGATGGAGCTCAATCAGCAAACTGTGCTTAACGTAGGAATTGCTATCTGCCAGTAATCATAGCAAACATTTGATAGTTGTGTACCGTATTCCCAGGTGTAGGGTGGCATTGCTAAGGTTTGCAAGTGCTAGTATTGGGAGATGCACGCAGGGCCCAATGTCCTGCCTCTCCAGGAGGCATTGTCTAATGGAGCCTGTGGGTGTGGGTGTGTCTGTCCCTGTTGGCTGCTGCTTTACGGCAGAGGTTCCCAACTCCAGTCCTGGTGTGCCAAACACTGTTCGGGTTTTCATGCTGTCCCTCATGAATATGCATGAGATACATCTGCATACCATGGGGGTGGTGCATAGATATGCAGCACAGGCATCTTTATTAGAGGCAGCATGGAACCTGAATGGTGTTTGGCCCTCCAGGACTGCATTTGGGAGACTCTGTTCTAGGTAATGCGCCTGTTTATGGTGTCTTTGCTCTGTAGGGTAAAATGTAGGTATTTTGGGCATGTTTACCTCATCTGCAATAAAGGTTCTGTCTGTATTAGCACGTTGTAGTAGTGGGTAAAATATGGGGACTGGGTTGGCAGGCAACATTGCTGGGACTTGAACCTGTGACCTTCTCCCTCCAAACACACTGGTTGTGTGCACTGCACCACTGTGTTGCCACAGAGACAGTGCATTCCCTGGTGATACCATGACTGTTTGTCCGGCAGGGCATGTCTGTTGCAGTGCATGGCACCCATCTACACAGGGCTAGGCCATGGTCTGCTCTGGGAAGCTGCCACTGCCCCCCTCCACCACCAGTACCCCTCTGCCACCATGCTAACATGCCCTTCTGCTGGTGGTGCTGGTGGTGTGCAGTCTCAAGCCATCCAGTGTGCAGGTAGGCAGCTGCCTATGGTGCGGGTTCTGGGGTAGGGGTGCCTGCATAGATGTCCACGCTTCCCCCCAACACCGCTTGCCAATGTTCTGTGCCCTTGGAGGTACCTGCTGGGTACTATCCCCTGTGACACTGATAAACACTCTCGTGCCCATGTTGGGCCCTCATCAGTTGCTGTCTGGCTGCTGTACAGTTTCAGCATTCCTAAGTGCCACCTAGGCATCTGCCTAGTCCGCACTGTGCCCCAGCTGCACCACAGCATGTGCCGCCTGCAGCCCTCTTTATCCCCTTTCCCAGCATCTGTCCAGTTGCCCATTCTGACATGCCTGCCCTGCTGTTATGGAACATGTGCATGCCATAGGAAACCTGTCCAATGGAGAGGGAAACCCTGATCAGTGCTATTTCACTGTGGGACCATTCACCTTGTATGGGGACGGAGCGTAGACCCTTCCAAAATTCATATCTTTTTGGGGGGGATTTCTTGGAAGTGTTTTTTGATGTTTCCCATTACTATCACTATTGCCCATCTTGGTTATGTTTTTTGTATATTTTGTTGGGGTCCTTTTCAATGTTTATTTGTACTTTTGTTCCGTGCACATTTATCACACTTATCGCTTTTTGTAGGTTTCCCTGGTTTTGCTGTACATTGCTTTTCCCTTTAAATCAGCTCTAACGCGAGGTTTTCACTTGTGTTAGTTTTGGCCTCGAATTTCACATCGTTAGTGTGCGGGGAGCCTCTCCCCTCCCACTCTCCACCCATTGACCCCTTCTCTCCGCCCCTGGGGAGCCTTCCTCCGCCCTCCGGGAGCCTTTCCCCACCTTCAGCGCTCGTTTGCGCCGCTGCTCGCGTTAGCGTGCGCTAAGGCACATTTGTGCCCCGTAAAGCATCATTATCGTGCGCTAAGGTACCTTAGCGCGTGATAATTGCACAGCGTGCACGTTAAGAAGGTTTAGTAAACATACCCCTTAGTATTCAACTGTATATGTATAAAAGTTCCAGGATCTACGCCTCCTCCTGCTATCCGTAACCCAAATCTGTACACCTGCTTCCACTGGCTAGGGTTAAATATGATGAGTTGCACTGGATTACAGGCACCTTTCTTACATTTCTTAGGTTCTGGTAATGATAATTTTTCCAAGATAGCTACTCGATTATCTCCATCTCGTCCTATAGGCGCACCAGGCCAGGTAGCATAATACACGCATTCCCACTTGGGACAGTAGTAAGCATCTTTGGATGATGTACTGTAGACCATTGGGGAAGATTTCCCAGTACACTTTCCCCATCCGTATGCTCCTTCAGGACACATGTATTTATCATCATAGTAATAGGCATGCTCTCAATATCCACACTTGTGATAGACATTTCTGTTGATTACCTCACAAGCATCAAAACTCAGGCTAACATGCTTCGTGGGATCAGGAAGCTGTCGGGTGGCATTTATGAGGGCCCCGTCCTCATCATTCCATCGTATCCCGAGTACATAATAAGAGGGGTTCTGCCGGGGGTTGTAACAAGTCTTACTTTTCCCCTTCGTACAGATATTTAACTCTGTACCATTATATATACACTGGCTGACTATACTAGTGCAAGTATAGTAGGAATGGTAAAGTAAAGTCTGAGTGACCTTCTGTCCAGTTCGGGTGGTAGTTATGCAAGCTGCACAAGGGGGTAAGGCAAAAGTCTTTTCCAGGAATCCCAGGACCACCACTCCACAAGGCAATAGTGGAAGTACATTGTGATTACAGTCTTTGGTGGTCAATTGGAATATTGGGTACGTTGAGCTTGTAGAGTTTCTTCTTCTTTTCTGCTTCGACTGCCACTCTTGCGTGACAGGGGTGGGATTGTAGATTTCGGAAGATTCTTATAGTGCTGGTTGTCTCCGCAATGTGAGTCGCAGTGGAGTCTCAGGATAATTTACTGAAGTCCATTGACCAGGTTCAGGACAGCTGCTGGCTTCACTCGACTGTGATGGATCCAGGGTTCGAGTTCTGCGACTTTTACTGCAGTTGGGGTTGACAAGATGACAACATAAGGTCCCTTCCAATGCGGCGCCAGCGGGGTTTTTCTCCACTCTTTGATCCAAACTGACACTCCTGGCTTGAAAGGATGCAGAGGTTCTGTCAGATTGATGGGCAATCGATCTTGCACTCAGGCATGAAGACTCTGCAAAACAGAACCTAAAGCCAATAGTTCTTGTCTAGTTATTTCAGATCCTATTTGTTTCATATCTCCTTTAATTCCCTGTACAATGGGCGGAAGTCACCCATACAAATTCTCAAAAGGGGAAACTCCCAAAGACTTGGTTGGGGCAGAACGTATCCTAAGAAGGGCTATATGGAGAACCTGGAGCCACTTTAGGTGTGTTTCTTGACAAAACTTGGACAACTGAGATTTCAGGGTTCTATTCATGCATTCTACCTTCCCTGAACACTGGGGTCTATAGGCAGTGTGCAGTTTCCATTGTATCTGTAGAGCTCGAGCTAACTGTTGAGTCACTTGGGACACAAATGAGGGTCCATTGTCTGACCCTATAGTCAATGGTATTCCAAATCGAGGAATAATCTCATGGAGCAGTATTTTTGTGACTTCTCGAGCCTTCTCTGTTCGGGTGGGATGGGCTTCTACCCACCCAGAAAATGTGCAAACTAGAACTAACAGGTAGTGATATCCGTTTGCTCGTGGCATTTCAGTAAAATCGACTTGAATATCAATCATGGGGGCCACCCCTACTGACTGAACTCTTGGGGGTGGAACGGCACCTTGCCTAGCATTGTTCTTGGCACATGTCAAACATTGCTGTTCCACTGAAGTAGACAGGGGTCCTAGTAGTGAGATGCAAAAATGGGGTCTCAGGGCTCTTTCCATGGCCGTTTTCCCATAGTGCGTGGCCTGATGAAAAGCATGAACAAAAGCTGGCCCTAATGCTTCAGGAATGACTGTAGGACCTGGAGGTGAGCTACCCTCTGGAGGTGGCAGCACTATCCAACCCTTTTCTGTTAGGACCCCTCCCTCCTTTTCACAGAAGTATTCCAACTCTTTTGTAGTGTATCGGGGAGCCCATGAACTAAGGGGCATGGGGAATAAGGCTGCTTGCACTGAAGTATCTTGGGTCACAACTCGTCCAGTTGTGGCTGCTTTTCGGGCGGTGGCATCAGCAAACCTATTTCCTCGGGTAACTTCTCCTACTCCTGTCTGATGACCTCGACAATGCATGACTGCAACTTGCTTAGGGGCCCATACAGCATCTAATAATATCAATATCTCGGGCCCATACCTAATGGACTTGCCTCCTGAGGTGATCAACCCTCGCTCTTTATACAAGGCTCCATGCGCGTGTAAAGTGGTAAAGGCATACTTGGAATCTGTGTATACATTTAAACGGTGTCCTTCTCCTAATGTCAGTGCTCTAGTGAGAGCTATCAGTTCAACCTTCTGCGCTGAAGTTCCTGGGGCCAAAGCTGAGGACTCAACTACCAGATCAAGGGTCACCACTGCATATCCAGCACAATGTCCATTGATGACAAGACTGCTTCCATCCACAAAGAAAGTCTGTTCAGGATCCTCCAAAGGAACATCAGTTAAATCTGGGTGACTTGAAAATACAGTGTCCATAGTCTCTAAACAGTCATGATCAGGGGGCCCAGGACCAATGGGGAACAATGTAGCAGGATTCAGAGCTTGACTAACTTTTAACTGTATCTGGGGGTTTTCACACAGCATGCTCTGATATTTTAACATTCGTGTATTTGTTAGCCAGAAACTTCCTTTGTGTTCCATGAGGGTGAGGATAGAATGGGGTACAGTCACTTGAAGATTTTGTCCTAGAGTGAGCTTATCTGCTTCGTTCACCAAAAGGGCTGTTGCTGCAACAGCTCTCAAACAAGGGGGCCAACCTCTTGCTACCACATCCAACTATTTTGACAAATAGGCTACTGGCCGCTTCCAAGATCCAAGAGATTGGGTCAGCACCCCTACAGCATTTCCTTGTGACTCATGGACATAGAGATGGAAAGGCTTCTGGACATCTGGGAGACCCAGAGCTGGTGATGACATCAGAGCGCTTTTCAGAGATCGGAATGCTGCATCCTGTTCAGGTCCCCACTCCAGTGGAGACTTTTCCATTCCTTTGGTAACTTGATACAATGGTTTTGCTAGCAGCGCAAAATTGGGGATCCATATGCGACAGTATCCTGCGGCCCCCAGGAAGGCTCTCACTTGCCTCCTGGTGGTTGGAGTGGGAATACTGCATACAGCTTCTTTGCGTTCAGGTCCCAAGTATCGAATTCCGCTGGACAACTGGAACCCTAGGTATTTAACTTCAGTTTGACATAGTTGCGCCTTAGCTCATGAGACTTTGTATCCAGCCTTGTTCAAAAGGTACAGAAGTTCACTGGTGGCTTGTAGACATTCACTTTCCGAGTTGGTAGCTATGAGCAGGTCATCCACATACTGAAGGAGAACCCTTTGTCCTGGGTTCACTGAGTAACTTGAAAGATCTTGCTTCAGGGCAGCACTGAAGAGAGTAGGTGAATTCTTGAATCCTTGAGGTAATCGAGTCCAAGTGAGTTGGCCCCGCCTTCCTGTTGTGGGGTCTTGCCATTCAAAAGCGAACAAAAGTTGACTGGTGGGGGCCAGGCGTACACAGAAAAAGGCATCTTTTAGGTCCAGGATGGTGAAATGAGTAGCCTCAGCGGGGATCAGTCCCAAGAGAGTATAAGGATTTGGTACTACTGGGTGTATAGTTTCAACTGCATCATTTACCTGCCTCAGATCTTGTACTGGGCGGTAATCCCCTGTCCCAGGTTTCTTAACTGGGAGAAGAGGGGTGTTCCAAGGTGACTGGCACTCCTTGAGAAGTCCATACTTCAACAGTTTCATCAGATGGCAGTGGATTCCTTCAATGGCTGGTCGGGGAAGAGGATACTGCTTCACATGCACTGGTTCCGCTCCTGGCTTGAGGGTGACAATGACAGGGGCTATGTTCTTTGCTAGGCCAGGTGGATTATCTTCTGTCCATACTTCAGGCGGGACTATGAGGCTGGTGGGTATACAGGAACTGGTTGACTTAATTGGAGGTGTACTATAGAACCGCCACTCTTCTTCTCGGGGAACAGTTAGCACCATCAATCCAGCAGGCTTTGGGTTCACAGTCATTTTCATTTCTCCCCCTTCAGCAAAGGATATTTGTGCCTGAAGCTTTGCAAGCATATCTCGGCCCAGAAGTGGAATAGGGCATTTAGGCATATACAAGAACTGGTGCGTTATCTTCTGTCCCCCTAGTTCACACATACGGTTCTGCAGGAATGGCTTGGTGGCCCTGTTCCCAGTGGCCCCAACAATGGTGACAGATCGAGAGGAAAGAGGAGCCACTGGCTTTGCCACCACGGAATGTTCTGCTCCTGTATCTACCATAAAGTCCATATATTGGTCGCCTACTTTCAAACTGACCATAGGCTCCTGGGGACCCAGGGTGAACTTGGAGCCTGGTCTGGCCTAGTCTTCATCCATTTCATCCATGTCATAGCCCGTTGCTACTGCCACTCCCTCAATGGCTTCTTCTCTCTCACGCTGGAACTGTGCTCGGTTCATTCCTCCACGATTTTGAAATCGGCCTCCTGTTCTCCAGGGGCTCCCTCCTCCCCTTCTGGGGGTGGAGTCAAGATGCGGGCATTTATTTCTCCAATGTCCTTCTTCTCTGCAATGGGCGCACTGATTCACACCCAAAGGAGGCCTGCTACTTCCACGGTCTCTTCCATGTTCTCTGGTCCTTTGGTTAGGAAAACCTCCTCCACGTCATTTAACTAAAGCGGCAGCAAGAAGATCTGCTTTCTTCTTCATCTTTCGTTCACTTTCTCTGTCACATTCATTTTCACGATTCACAAATACTTTCTGAGCGACTTCCATTAACTGTGCTGTATTCATACCCGCAAATCCATCCAGTTTCTGCAATTTTCGTTTTATGTCTCTCTGGGACTGACTGACAAAGGCTGCATTTACCATGCGCAAATTCTCCTGAGCGGCGGGATCGTATGGAGTATATAGTCTATAGGCTTCAGACAACCGCTCATAAAAGGCCGCTGGGCTCTCATCTGGACCCTGGATAACTTCAGATACCTTCCCGATATTGATGGCCCTCTGGCCTCCCTTCTTCAGGCCTTGCAGCAAGGCCTGGCAAAATTGTGTTAGGGCCGCTGCCCCCCTGTCATTATTCGGATCCCATCTAGGATCTTCATTCGGGAAAGCTGCGGCGGCTGCTTGTGGGAGATTCAGATCCCCCCCTCTACGGGTATTTCTTCGAACCAGCGGATGGCTGCTTGCACAATCCGCGCTCGCTCCTCAGTAGTAAAGAGAGTGGACAGGAGCTGGCGACAATCGGCCCAGGTAGGCTGATGAGTTTGCATTATACTAGACATTAATTCTGTCAATTCCTGGGGTTTTGCTGTACAGGATGCATAATGTGTTTTCCAGTTTAATAAATCAGTAGTGGAAAAAGGTACATAGACTAGACTGGTTGGTCCTGGTGCCATCTGGCCCTGTTCATTTAGGATAGGTACACCAGGCACTTGACGCAATGGCATTAGGCGCCCTGCTTTCTCCTTCTTCTTCGGGGTTATACTTCTTAAATCATACGGCTCCCGGGTATAAGCTTCCTTGGTTGATGACCCTGAACTGACAGGAGAGCCTCCGCCTTCCATCTCGTCGAAGGACCCTGGTTCCCCCGACGTACTTGGGACAGACTCGGGGCTATCACTCGGGGAAGTGGGCTTCTTTTGCTGCTGCAGCGGTAATTGCTGAGGTACCTCATCAGGTTCCGCTTCAAGTATTTTTGATATGTTAAGATGTTCTATGTAAAATTAAGATGTTCTATGTAAAACAAACTTAGCTTTGTTAAATGTTGTTGTTTGTACACCGCAACTGATCTCTGGAAGATGCGGTATAAAAATGAATGTTAAAATAAATAATAAGTAGCGGAGCTGGGGGAACTAACCTATGTGGGTGCTGGGGTAAACGGGCCAGGATTTCTGGGGACTCTGAGGCAGAATACACAGGCGGCTTCTTCTCCTCAACCTTTCGGGTCCCCCTAGTGGTTGCTACTAATATTCTACACTGGTCCTCATAGCAGCACTTTACCCAAGAGGGCTGCCTTTCGCAAACACCCAACCAGGAATCTATGTAGGGGAACTGATCAGGGTGCGCTTTTTGTACAAGCTGATGAATACGAGAAATTATTTCTACATCAAAGGTGCCCCCATGGGGCCATGAAGTAGCTAACACAGGCCACTCCCTATCACATAACACTCTTAATCTAGATGGAGACAATTTTATGCTGTAGTCTCCTGAAAATCCTTTACGGAAATTTGTGATCATACATTCCAGCGGAGTTTGCGTGGACTCCGTCCCTCCCATTATCGTAATAGCATACATGCAATGATGTACAAGACTATAAAACAGTAAGGGTAGGTAGTATGGCTGTAGGTAAGGGGTCCGTACAGCCCACAGAACACTGAGGGGAACAAACACCACACACTTCCTCCTTTTCGCGACCTGGGCGCGGTCGCCCGGCCAGTAACTGCGCTACTAAGGAGTCCGCTCTCGCTCGGTCTGTGTTTCAAGACCTCTCAATCACACAAATTATCATACCAGCACAAGAAATCATTTTTCAAAATGCCCAAGGTTTTCTGACTAACTGACTATTCCCAACCAAAGGGTCGGTGGCTTCAGCTTCCGCTAACCCTTATACGGAGAGTACTAGGACCGCCCTTATGAGAGGTGATCAGACTCTCTTGTCTCGCGCACTCATGCGAGATTTTCCCAGTTAGTCTATACCAAATCAGTCTTGCGCACTCATGCAAGACTCTGTTCCCCAGGCTTCACTGACTTTTAAACAAGAAAATGTCTACTCACCGGATCCGGTTCCCGATACCAAACCAGTTCTTGGGTTGGATCCTGGACTCCCCTCGGGTTCGGAGGTGTTAGCCGGCCAGACCCAGTGGCCCACCGAGGCAAGGCCGAACCCTCTCCGATACAAAGGGATCGGCGGCACCCAAGGTTTCCCCTGCAGTCGGACAGACACGGTTCCGACCGGGCCAAACCTGGAGGCCAAATGCGTGGAGTATTCGCTTGACCACCATTCACTATCCGCACATTCCCGGCCAACGCACCAAGAATATGAAGCAGCGAAGTGCAGACAATGAATAAATCCAGGAGTCAATTTACAGGGTCCAAGCCAATTTATTGTGCACAAGGCCCAGTTAGTCAAAGCTTCAAAAAGGACTGAGCAAAGTTCTTACAGAGACATATTCATTTATACATTTCTTTTCAGTTTGGTAATGCAAACTTTCTATTGGTCCCAACGTCCCCTGCACCTCTCCAATCAGAGACCCTTTCTGGGCCTAGCACCCTGCTCCCTCCTCTAGGATTGTTCTAACAATGGTGCAGTTTCTAGGTTTGGATACTTCTCTACTGCAAGGTCGTTTCTAGCTCTAGGAATGCAAGTATTGAAACATTTCTATCTTCACAGCACAAGAGAATAATGAAAGATTTATGCATTCATGAAAACTTCTTATTAAGCAGTTTAAACAGTTCTCTCAAACTTTTACAGACTTTGGTTCTTTACTGAGATGGGGGTTGGAATCAGGGCCTAACTTACAGGCCTTTCACATTTGCAGACTATTATAGGCCATAGCCTGCCACATTCCCCCCTTTGATTATTCCCACCCGCTAGTGAGAAAGGGTGAGAATTAAATCACATATTAAACTTGCATAACCGCATCATCTTGGGATATTGGGGAATATTGCCACATAGCTAATATTTTCGTAGCTGCCTTCCGTTCTACAGTGCTATCAATAATTGAGGTTATCATGCGTAAGCAAAGGGGTAGGAGACATGGGAATAGTCAGACTGCACCTGCAGCACCCTACAAGGTGTTCCAACCATGCACAGACTAACTGCAGACAGTCCACTAGTCAGTCCATAGTACATGCTCACAGAGGAACTATGTGCACCAAGAGGTGGGATATACAGCACAGACACCAGGCAGGTACCTCAGTGATTGGGGCCCAGAACTGGGAAACACACAGGTATCACTGGAGACAGATAGTGTAGAACACTATGTGGAACATAGACATGCCATGGTCACTGCTCTGTCAGAGTGAGAGTGACCTCCCAGCATGACATCTGTGGCCACCCTGTCCATGCAGGTGGCGGTTCCTTCTTGGGTGTCCAGAGCAATTGGCCTTATTCAATTCCTCCTAATACTAGTCCTAATATCAACTATCTTTTGTTTTGTTTGGTCAACATTATTGACACCCTTGCAGTTCAACCCCTTAATGTCCAATATGTTGTAAATAATAAAGTGGCCAGCAAAATGGCTATGGACTTTACAACTCACACAGAACACTGCTGCTTGGATTATCTCAAGTGCTCCTTGGCAATCGCATATCACTCCTATCTTAAAACAGCTCCACTTGCTCCCCATTCACATGAGGATCAAATACAAATCCTCTATAAATATATTCAAAATCCTCCACAGCCTCTCTCCAGACAGCCTCCAACCACTCATCCTGACATCCCCCAACAACAGAACCAGAAGAAAATCCAACCAAAACATGTTAATTTGCCCATCCCTGGCACCTCGATGCACTCATACCAAATAGATCCTTTTCACTGTATGCGCCCACAATATGGAAACGCCCTCTCCTTGGACATAAGAGCATCACAACCATAAATGAATTCCATTTCCGGCTGACAACTCACCTTTTCTCTGAACATTTTGGCTATGACACTTAGCTGTACTCCCTGATTGTAACACAAATACAACTGTATGCTCTTTGGGGTATGTTTACTAAACAGTGGTAGCGGCTTCCGTGCGATATCAGAGCCGCAGCCCCAATTGAATTCAATGGGACTGCAGCTCCGATATCGTACGGAAGCCACTACCATTGTTTAGTAAACATAACCCTTTGTATTTTTTCGTCACCTTGATAACTTTATTACAATTATATGTTAGCCCACCACTTTACTTCACTCACCACCTTTCGTCTCTTAAATATGTACATTTGGTTCTATAAGCTACAATACTGCCTCAGCTCCTGTTCTTATGTGGTTAAATTTATACCATTGTTAGCTACTGTGGTTAAAGTTATACCTTTGTTCAATTTCTGATCAAGTTGTATGTAAACTTTTAAACCCATGTTACCTGTACACAGCTGTAACATGTAGATGCAGCAGTATAGACAAGTTGCTAAATAAATAAATATGCACATATATTTGACACACAAAAGAATCAAATAAAACAAGACCTATTAAAAAAGGAAATAACAGGAAATAGTATAAAAACAGGGACATTGCAAGGACATGATTATTGACGGAACTGAATGAACTGAAAGATGAGATAACAGACCTGTGAACTATCATTAAAATCACCTGAAGATTGAAGAATGGCCAATGTTATGCCAACTTTTAAAAAGGGTTCCATGGGTGATCTGGGAAACTACAGACTGGTGAGGTTGATGTCAGTACCGGCCAAAATGGTAGAAACCATTATAAAGGATAAAATTACAGCCTTCCCGTGAAAAAGCAGCTTGATTGACAGCGCTACTGAGATCGAGGCTTTCACAACTCAAATTAAAAAATATGCAGGGAATTTGCATGTTTCTTAATTTGAACCAGAAATTTGAGCTATGCAAGCCTCTATCTTGGTAGTGCTGTCAATCAAGCTGCTTTTTCGCAGGAAGGCTGTTTTAAAGACAGCTCACTGCCCGATGCAGCTTTCTTCATTGATGGTGTATTGAACATGCAATTGGATAAGTTTTATGGCAGTCTTTTGCAGTTTTTAAGGCAGTGTTTAGCTAATTTTGGGTGTCTTGTGTTCGTTTTAATTTTTCCCATAGCAGTGCATTAGGGCTGTCTTCCCTTCAGCACCAGGGCTCAATGTATGGCTCCCGGTGGGGTTTTGCTGTTAGCCCTTTGGTTTTTGATGATCAGTGCATGTACAATGCTGCTACCCTTTTTATTCAGCAATTATTTATGGAATATACATTTGTCCTTCTGGCAGTATGCTGTCAAACTTTGGTAATAATAATGGGCTATGTGCTGATATCAGGCACAGGTTTTTATGGAATGTGTGGATAGGGCTGTTAGCTCTCCGTTAGTCAGTTTGGCCTTGATTTTAATGGGGATTTTGTCTTTATTAGTAGCTATGGTTTTTTTAGAGTCTCCCTGTATTGAGTCACATATTTTCTTTATTGTGTTCCCCCAGGTTTTATGAATTTATGACCGAGGTATGAGTGTCTGTGACCTCCGCTTTATCAGAGATTTCTTTATCAGTTTATGTGGATATCCTGGTTGTGATACAAGTAAGTGATATTTTTATCTTTTTTTTTTTTATTTGACACTGTGAAATGGGGCATTTTATGGTTCTCGCCATTTTTTGAAGGTGTGTGGCAGCAGTTTAGGTTCTTCTCCCATAAAAGATTATGAACTAGCGGTCAAAAACAAAGTCAAATATGTTGGAATAATCCTAGATCAGTCTCTAAGTATGGTCTCTCATACATAAGAACATAAAATATGCGATACTGGGTCAGACCAAGGTCCATCAGGCCCTATCCTCTTTATAACAGTGGCCAATCTAGGTCATACGTACCTAGCAGTTTCCCCAAAAGACACAGGTTCCACAATGCTTGTATTGGGTCAAGCACTGATATCCTGGGTCCCATCTTAATAATGGTTTATGGACCTTTTCTCCAGGAACTTGTCCAAACCTTTTTTAAACCCAGCTACACTAACAGCCTTAACTACATCCTCCAGTAACAAATTCCAGAGTTTTATTACACATTGAGTGAAAAAATATTTCTTTTATTAGTCTTAAATAGTTTACACTGTAGCTTCATTGCATGTCCCCTAGTCTTTCTATATTCTGATAATGTAAACAATCGATCTACGTTTACCCGTTCCACTCCATTCATTAATTTATAGACTTCTATCATATCTCCCCTCAGCCATCTCTTTTCCAGGTTAAAGAGCCCTAACCTTTTTAGCCTTTCTTCATAGGGGTATCCTTCCATCCCCTTTACCATTTTAGTGGCTCTTCTCTGAACCTTTTCTAATAACTCTATATCCTTTTTAAGATACGGCGACCAAAATTGCATGCAACATTCAAGGTATGATCTCACCATGGAACGATATAGAGGCATTATAATATCCTTTGTTTTATTTTCCATTCCTTTCCTTATGATACCTAGCATTCGATTTGCTCTCTTGGCCGCCGCTGCACACTGGGCTGAGGGTTTTAACATGTTATCCACAATGAAGCCTAAATCTTTTTTCCTGGGTGGTGGTTCCTAATATGGAATATTGCATCATGTAACCATAGTTTGGGTTGTTCTTCCCTAGGTGCATAACTTTGCACTTGTCCACATTAAATTTCATCTGCCATTTTGATGCCCAGTCTTCCAATTAATCAAGATCCTCTTGCAATTTTCCACAATCCTCTTGGGTTTTAACAACTTTAAATAGTTTTGTGTCATCTGCAAATTTGATAACCTCACTCGTTATTCCCTTTTCCAGGTCATTTGTGAATATGTCAAAAAGCAGCGGACCCAGCACAGATCCCTAGGGTACACCACTATTTACCTTTCTCCATTGGGAAAATTGGCCATTTAGCCTTACCCTCTGCTTTCTATCTTTTAACCAGTTCCTGATCCACAATAGTACACTGCCTCCTATCCCATGACTCTTTAGTTTTGCCAAAAGTCTCTGATGAGGGACCTTGTCAAAGGCTTTCTGAAAGTCCAAATACACTATATCAACCGACTCACCTTTTTCTACCTGTTTATTCACACCTTCAGAAAAACATAACAGATTAGTAAGACAAGATCTTCCTTATCTAAAGCCATGTTGGCTGTCTCCCATTAAGCCATGACTATATACATGTTCAGAAATTTTGTCCTTTATGATGGTTTCTACCATTTTCACAGTACTGACGTCAGGCTCCCGTCGTCTGTAGTTTCCCGGATCACCGCTGGAACCCTTTTTAAAAATTGGTGTTACGTTCGCCATCCTCCAATCTTCAGGTATTACAGATGATTTTAATGATAGTTCACAGATGACTATGAGTAATAGCAGGTCTGCAATCTCATATTTCAGTTCTTTCAACACCCTTGGATGTATACCATCCAGCCCAGGTGATTTGCTACTCTTCAGTTTATCTAATAGTTGTAATACATCTTCCTGATGTATCGATATTTCCTTCAATTCTTTCACACCTTTAAATACCACTTCAGTCATGGGTAACATCCCTACATCATCCTCAGTAAAGACTGAAGCAAAGAATTCATTCAGTCTCTCTGCTATCGCCTTGTTGCCTCTTAGTGCCCCTTTTACCCCTCTATCATCTAATGGACCAACTGACTCTCTCACAGGTTTTTTGCTACGAATGTACTTGAAAAAGTCTTTATTACGTGTTTTTGCTTCCACAGCAAACTTCTTCTCAAATTCTCCCTTTGCCTGCCTTATCAATGCCTTGCATTTAACTTGCCAGTGCTTGTGCTGTTTCCAGGTTTCGTCATTTTGCTCTATTTTCCATTTCCTGAAAGATGCTTTTTTGGCAACAACAGTCTCTCTGACCTCACCTTTAAACCATGCTGGCAGTTTTTTGGACTTCCTTCCACTTTTCTTAAAGCGTGGAATACAGCTGTTCTGGGCTTCCAAGATAGTATTTTTCAACAACACCCAAGCTTGATGTAAGTCTTTAACCTTTGTAACTGCTCCTTTTAGTTTTTTCTTAACTATTTTCCACATTTTATCATAGTCTCCCTTTCAAAAGTTAAAAGGTAGTACTGTGGATTTCCTTACTATCCCTCCTCCACTAATTAAATCAAACGCGATCATGCAATAATTGCTATTGCACCAGATCTGGTGTCCCACTAAGGACTAGGTCCAATATGGCTTCCCCTCTGGTCAGTTCATGAACCAGCTGCTCCAAGAAGCAGTCATTTATTTCATCTAGGAACTTTATCTCCCTAGGATGTCCTGCTGTGACATTGACCCAGTCGATAATGGGGTAATTGAAATCACCCATTATTATTACTGTGCTGTAACCTTTGTTGGCTTCCTTGATTTCTTTGAGCATTTCATCATCCATTTGTTCATTCTGGCCAGGCAGTCGATAGTACACCCCCACTGCCATTGCCTTCCCCTTTATACATGGAATTTCAATCCACAGAGATTCTACAGCAAATTTTGTTTCCTGTAAAACTTTAATCCTTTCTGACTCAATGCCCTCTCTAACATAGAGCGCAACTCCTCCACCAATTTGATCAGCTCTATCATTACAATATAGTTTGTACCCAGGTATCACAGTGTCCCACTGGTTGTCCTACATTCCACCATGTCTCTGAGATTCCAATCATATCTAACCTCTCATTTAATGCTATATATTCTAACTCTCCCATCTTATTTTTTAGACTTCTAGCATTTGCTTACAAGCATTTTAGAGACTGTATTTATTCATATTAATTTGGCTATTGGTAGGCATGGGTAATTTGGGATCTTTAAGCTCTGTCTGCTCCATATTCAAGGGCATTTGGGCTACTTTACTCTTTTTTGGAACCTCTCTGCTTTTGTTAGTATCCTTCACGAATACATTCTTCCGAACCATGCGCTCTTGTGCGACTGTTGGCTTTCCCCTATTATCTAGTTTAAAAGCTGCTCTATCTCCTTTTAAAAGTTAATGCCAGCAGCCTGGTTCCATCCCAGTTAAGGTGAAGCCCATCCCTTCAGAAGAGCCCCTTCTTTCCCCAGAATGTTCCCCAGTTCCTAACAAATCCAAAACCCTCACCCTTGCACCATTGTCTCATCCACATTGAGACTCCGGAGCTCTGCCTGCCTTTTGGGTCCTGTGCGTGGAACGGGAAGCATTTCAGAGAATGCTACCCTGGAAGTTCTGGATTTCAACTTCCTACCTAAAAGCCTAAATTTAGCCTCCAGAACCTCCCTACCACATTTTCCTATGTCATTGGTGCCGACATGTACCAAGACAGCAGACTCCTCCCCAGCACTATCTAAGACCTTATCTAGGTGGTGCGTGAGGTCCGCTACCTTCGCACCAGGCAGGCATGTTACCAGGCTATCCTCATGTCCACCAGCCACCCAGCTATCTACATGCCTAATGATCGAATCACCAATTATAACGGCTGTCCTAACCCTTCCTTCATGGGCACATGGCCCTGGAGAAACTTCCTCGGTGTGAGAGGGTTTTACATCACCTGAAGGACAGGTCCTAGTTACAGGATCACTTCCTGCCACACCAGGGTGATGTTCTCCTGTCACGTGACCTCTCTCCTCCATGGCAACAGGGATGGTGCTAGACTGGAGGTGGGACTTCAGGACTATATCCCTGTAGGTCTCATCTATGTACCTGTCTGTGTTTCTTATGTCTTCCAAGTCTGCTACTCTAGCCTCTAGAGAATGGACTCGTTCCCTGAGAGCAAAGAGCTCCTTGCACCTAGTGCACATGTAAGACCTCTCTCCAACTGGGAGAAAATCATACATGTGACACTCAATACAATAGACTGGAAAGCCCCCATCTTGGGAGAGAGATCAGCTGTGTGGGGGAGCAGCCGCGGTAATTTTCTGCCGCGGAGCAACGTGGTCGGCTGGAGCCGGTGCCTGCTAGAGTCATCTGCAGGCAGAGTGTGGCCGCCCCTGGAGTGGAGGACCCCCCATGAGCCCTACAAAGCACTGCCGGTGTGGAAGTCTCACTGGAGAGAGATCAGCTGTGTGTGGGAGCAGCCACGGTAATCTTCTGCCGCGGAGCAACGTGGTCGGCTGGAGCCGGTGCCTGCTAGACTCAGCTGCAGGCAGAGTGTGGCCGCCCCTGGAGTTGAGGACCCCCCCATGAGCCCTACAAACTCACAGTGAGCTTACTCGCGGCTGCGTGTTCGCGGCCTGCGGGGTCACGTTCTAAGGGGCGTGTTACAAGGGGCAAGTTTTTGCTCCTTGTGTGCTCCTTTGGTGCTCTTGGTGGTTCCACGAGCACCAGCAGTTGTGTGCCTGCCCATGGGGAAACGGAAGGCGAAGGAAACAGCTAAATCGCCGTCAGCAGTGGGAGGTAAGGTGTCCGGTCCCATGGACAAGCATGTAACTGCCCTTCCACCTGCTAGCCAGTCTCTGGATGGGGCTTCTTTAAGCCTGGGTATCCGGACACCACCTCCTTTCCCTCAGCCCTCTTGTGCATCCACGCCTTTGAAGTTATTGGCACAGGCTATATCTCCTGTATTAGTCCCTGTGGACCTTCCAGCACCTGATAATGATTTACTTCCAGTTAAAAGTGAGGTGACTCTCTCTGATATTTGGTCAATGCTCCAGAAAATTGAGACACGTTTGACTACTACAGTTACTTCTTTGTGTAGTTTCTCACATGATGTTGTCACTAAGGTTAAAGTAATTGATGAACAAATGACTGATTTTGTGGGCTCCTTAACCCTGGTGGATTCTCAGCTTCAATCGTATAAAGATTTCCATTTGGGTTATCTTAAAGATATTTCTTCTGTTTCTTATCGATTGGAGGCTCTTGAGAACCACCAGCGTGTAAGGAACCTTCGTTTTCTTAACTTTCCATCTTCTCACTTGTTATCTCCTGAGATTTTACTGAAAAAGTATTTTTCTGAGGTCTTGCATATGGTTGACTCTGTGGATATAGTGCAAATGTATTCCTTTTTTCCTAAAATTGGGCCCTTGGGATTGACTAAGGATGAAATTCCCTTGGTTGATTCAGTTGGCCCTAATCTCACAGAGTTTCTACAAGATTCACTCGATGTCATCCCAAAGCGGTGTACTTTGGTGGTGACATTTGGCTCTGAATCACTTAAATTGAGAATTTTTCGTGCTTATTTCAAATGCAAGGATGTGTTGTTTTGTGGATATAAACTTCAGGTTTTCCCAGATGTCGGTAGGGTTACACAGGCTCGACGGAAGCAGTTCCTCGAGCTTAGAGCTAGAGTGGTGGCTCTAGGGGCTTCTTTCCTTTTGAAGTTTCCCTGCCGTTGTTTAATAACTTATGAAGGTCATGATTATATTTATACTGATGTGGCTTCTTTGCGTCAGTTTCTTGTAGAAAAAGAGGGTGTCAGTGGGTAGAGGGATGTTTAGGTGGGATGGCTTTATTTATAGGCTCCCTGTCATGGAGTTTTTATAACTCCTTTTTCTTCTTTTTCTTTTAGCCCCTTTGGGAGTGAATGCTGCTTTTCTCTCTTTCTTGATGTGTTTTGTATAATGTGTATGGTATATTATTTATTGAATTTAACTGATTGCTGATTGGTATCTTGTTTGTAATTCTTTTTGTATTCAAGAAAATCTAAATAAACAATTTAAAAAAAAAGGAAAGCCCCCATCTTGCTGCTGGACTGCTGTCAGCATCTTAGTTTTAAGCTTGTGTTTAGATCTTTATGTTCTTTAATTACTAAGGGTTGCTTTGGATACTTATAGTAATAAAATTGTACCTAATACGTTTAATATACCTTGTTCACCTGAAGCTTAATTAATCTCAGGTCCTTAGTGTATGACTGATTTGGATAACAAGCTGCAACTGAGAGCACCTCCTTTTCTTTAAGATGTGTAAGTACCTATAAAGCTACGATTATCCCAGGGGTGGGTGGGTGGGTGTTGGGGAGGGAGAGAGGGAAGTAACACTTATTAAAAGAGGGCTGCTACACAGTACCCTGTCCTGTGCTTCTGAGGTAAGCTGTGACCAACTTCCTGGGTGATTAACAGAAGGAGTCTTTCAAATTGGCGTTTTGACCTGCCACCTGGCGTTAACACCTATTGAAAACGTTTCACAGGTCTCTTGCCCCCTAGGTAGAAGGCCTCTTTGTAAAAGTCTCTAGAAGACTTTATTTGTCAAAGAATACTGACTCTTTTATGCTAAGTTATATTCTGATTTGATTTAAATTAAAGTTCTTTTCTGCTACTAGGCTCCGACTTATTATGAAATTTAAACTAGAAGCTCTCTGCTGGGTTCTAAATTTAAGCAGAAATCCACCACAAAAATTATATACTTCAAACTAAGAATGATATCACACCTCAAATCCTTACTGGACAGTTCCGATTTTAGAACAACCTTACAGGCACTTTTAATACCCCACTTCAATTACTGCAATAGCATCTTACAAGGTTTGCCCAAGAAAAGCATCCAACAATTTCAGGTAGCACAAAATCTAGCAGCATGCATAATTCATAAGGCACATTATTATGACTATATTATACCTCTTCTTCACAATTTGCACTGGTTGCCCATTGCAACCAGAATAAAATATAAATACATAATGATAGTATTGATATTACACAATAAAATATCCCCATTATACCTTAACTCCCTTATGAGCTTATCTGAAAACACAAGAACCAGAAGAAATTATTCTCAAAATACATACGCAATGTTGTTGTTGTTAAGTGCCGTCGAGTTGGAGTCTACTCATGGCGACCCTCTGGATAGCTATCCTAAATTGTGTTCGGTCTTGAGTCAGGCGGCTCATTGTTGGCAGACTGGTACCCGTAGCTGCTGTTATTGTATCGATCCAACTTATTGCTGGCCTTCCTCTTTTGCGCTGACCTTCTATCTTGCCAAGCATGATGTCTTTCTCCAATGATCTCTTTCTTTGCATGATGTGTCCAAAGTGTGAAAGTCAAAGTCTTGTCATCTGAACTTCTAAGGAAAGCTTAGGGGTATGTTTACTAAAGTGCGGTAAACTTGATTAACACGCGTTGTATGACGTTAATGATCGTAAGTGCAGTATAACGCGCGTAATCACGCGCCAATGACTGTTAATGTCATACTACGCGCGTTAACCGCACGTAACGATCGTAAAGCCCCGCGGCGCGTTAAAACAGCGCAGAAGGTGGAGAGTGGGCGGAGAGAAGGGGTCAATGGGTGAAGAGTGGGCGGGGAGAGGCTCCCCTCTCACTAACGCGCTGAATTTCTGAGCTCAATTCCAACGCGAATGAAAACCTGCCGTTAAAGGCATATTACAGGGAAGAGAAACCATTTCCGTCAGCAATGTACAGCAAAACCGGGAAAACCTACAAAACGTGAGCAGTGTGATACATGTGCACAGAGCAAAAGTTCACATAAAACTTTAAAAATGACCACAAGAAATATTGTAGAAAGTATAATCCTGCTGGGCAACAGTGATAGCAATGGGCAACAATGAAAAACACTCCCAGGAAAGCTCCAAAAAAAATAAATGATGTTTGGAAGGGTCTACGCTCCGTAGACCCTTTCAAAAAGCATTTCATTTTATTGGAGCTTTCCTGGGAGTGTTTTTCATTGTTGCCCAATGATATCATTGTTGCCCAGCTCGGTTATGGGTGTTTGCCCCTTTTTTCGAGGTCTGTTTGAGGTTTATTTGCACTTTTGTCTCCATACAAGGTAAATGAGCCCACAGTAAAATTGTGCAGAGCAGGGTTTCTGACTCGTCAGGCCAGTTTTCCTATCTCCAGGGACTGCACTGTCTCTGTGGCCACAGTGTGGTGCAACGGATACAGCCAGTGCCTGTAAGACCAGAGGGTCACAGGTTCAAATCCCAGCTGGGGCTCCTGCCAACCCAGTCCCCATAGTTTTACCCACCACTAAACAGTGATAGTAAAGACACTCCTTTATTGCAGTGAACATACGCATGGTTACTACGCCTATATTTTACCACACCAAACACAGACACCAGAAACAGGCACATTACCTAAAGCAGAGTCCCGCAAATGCAGTCCTGGAGGGCCCCA